>OU611961.1:15233890-17681854 GCA_914767545.1 Sesia apiformis | reverse complement strand
TTTATGTGTGCATGTAAATCAGAAGGCAAATTGAGATTGTATTAATTGGTCAATTAAATTTTGGTTTTGGGCAATTGAAAGGGTTTTAAAGGTCGTGTTAATTATTTAGACGTTTGGCTTGTACAGTTGAAAATGTAGAGCGATGTCGCGTACCATTCGTTTAAAAGAACAGGCCAGTGATTGAGTTCCAAATGTAAATTGATAAGTTAGATTTGCAAGTGAAAATCGCCTTTATGTTTTAGAATTGTCTTTATCTCTGAAGTGTTTCGAAATTATCATTGCTAGGAGCTTAGCATTGAACAAGTTGGTCTGGCATAAAAGTAGGGTAGCCTTTGCCTAACAGTAGGACACAAATTCAGCTTATTTTTATGCGTATCAAGTAATGTTTATTTCTCTGTTTTTGTATTATCTCTCACTATAACATAAGCCTATGTCTCTCTACTGCTGGATACCACTTGGTAGCCTGTCTCAAGGCTTACCACCTTGGTCTTCCGTTCCTCTCATATACCCTCGTCTTACAGTCGTCATCGGTCCATTTGGCCGAAAGGTGTACATATTTTTTTTAAGGGCGCATTTTTTTAAGTATATTTTTTTCTATGGAAGAGAGATTATGGAATTTATTATACTCTGCTGTTCAAGTTAAGAAAAAACTGTAATCATCACTATCCGTCACGTGACTTCACCTATTGACCAATTAAGAGAGATCATCATTCCTCGATTAACCAATTAAGGCTGTGTTAAACATTAGACGGATGACTACCACTTAGCACCTTATCTTTCCACTTATTTTACTTTAAACGAGTCACATTTACTATTCCTTTTTTGTATTCAAAACGTAGGCCCTCTAAAAGTAGGTATATATACATCGGGTATTTCGTCCATAAAACTAAATATGTACATATTTTGCCAGCATATTTCAAAAACGAAACAATGGGACTTTTAAGCGCCAATATATTTCAAGTTCCGGGACAATTACATCACATTTAACAATATTTGCGGCCAACTTCCTGACAGCAATGTTGTAAAATATGGAGGCACATAAAAGTCATCATGGAAACAGTAACGTCCTATATTGAAAATAAAGAGGCGTGTGCTCGCCAGCTGATTTGAAATGTTGCAAGCGACTAACGACGAGCGGAAAATACCAAAAAAAATGCAAATCACAAAATTGTAATAACAACTTTAGTTGTCAATTCCATAATACGTTAATGAGGTTTAAGTTGTATACTCGTAGTAATGACTAAATTTATAGAAACAGGAAAGAAACATCATTATTAGATAAATTTTAAAAGAAAACATTAAACATTTCTACGGTAGAAATTCAAGTATTATTTTTGCCTTATATTAACGATTAACTTATATTTTTCGTTATTTAGCTAAGTTTTAAGAGATTTACAAAACTTCTTACACTATTTGATCATTTGCAACGACGACCAATTATCTCGGTTGTGTAAAAGGCCCCAGGATTGATTCCAAGCTTGTATCCTCAAATAAGAACGGCTTTTTTGTGTTGTATTTGTCGGTGTATGTTTCTCTAGACTATGGCCATAAGACATCTGAGCGTGAGTTGTCGAGTGTTGCACGAACTTTATTATTTTTTTATTCACAACAGTTTGATTCCCTTAGCCATTAATCATACACGGTATTCGAAGCTCACTTCGAAGCTCGAACCCTCAGAAATGAACAGGCCATACCATACAATTGGCCTATGTTTCTCCATTACTGGATATAGACTTCTCATAAAGGTCTCCATCACACTCCATTGCCAAGCAATGGCCAACGCGGCGTCGTAAGGCCTTCAAACCTCATAACAAATAGGCACAGGAAGCGAAATCAATGTAGTAGTTACAAATGCAACGTTTCTGTTATCAGCGTCCGCTATCTACTTTTTTCTTGTACCAAGCGCCATTAAGGGCGCGGCTAGACAAGCGATCAATACGAGACGTTCACGTCATGCAGGTTTCGAGCTAAACTTTTGGGACCAGCACTAGATTTAGTTGCGATTTGTTTTACCTTTGAAGTAACCGATAGTACTCGTAATGTAAAAAGTTTGTTAACACGGGATTTCTGATAATTTAATTGCTATCAAACTCGGGTTAAATAATTTAATGAATAATTTCATTGAATAAATTAATAATTCTGTCAGAAAATAAATGTGTGGGATGTTATACCAGACTATACCATTAGCCTGTATCTTTTCACTGCCGGATATATCTTAAGCCTATCTTAAGGAACGCTACCACAAACGCTTCTTTTGCTCTTCTCATCCAGCCCCTAGGGCTAAAAATAATTCTACCTAGCTATTTTTCACTATATGACTATATCACTATATAGCTATATGACTAGCTATTTTTCACAGCTTCGCCCGCACTAAACAGGAGAAAAATCTTATGTGTTAATTCGTTTCGTTCTACGATACATATACGATTGATTGATCTGTTGCAGTTACTAGATAACAAATGCACGAACTTTCATATTTTTAATACCGTAATCATAATCGGCCCTTTTAAAATCCACATTGTGTGCATGCGGTACGTATGGCTTCGAAACGCCACGCTGCAGAGCAAGCGGGTTGGCGAGGGCTATAGTGTCTCAGGGCTTATGTTAGCGGGTTTGTACCTTAGTCGCATTTTAAGGCACTCACCGAAAATGATGAGGTATTGCCATCCTAAAGCCGGCTGACACCACATATAATAAATCCTTCAACATTCACATTTGTCAATTAACATTCAATTCTAACATTTAACATTTAATATGGCGGAAATACCTCGTAAAATCCAGGACCATTTGCCATTTGAGTCCGCGTCCACTCGACGCCATATCACCGGCTAAGCCGACGAGAGGCGCTTAATATCATGCCGAGTGCAAATGGACTACGAGTATATGGAGGGAAATATAGCTTCAGAATATGAAGTAGCGTATGCCAGGGCTTTTTCGAAGCATATCTCTTTGAGAATATTCAATACTAGCGACGCGCCCTGGCTTCGCTTCGGTTTATAAGAGCTTTTTTTACAAAGAGTAGTTCAGTAGTTCCAGAGATTACCCCCAATATACCCACAAACAAACACAATTTTACCTCCTTATTATTGTAGATTAAGGTTAAGTTCTTGGTTGCGGTGCGGTTCTCCAAAATTTTCTAAGACGGCGATGACGGGGCGTGCCTTTGCTCGTATGTATCTCTGATATTCATAAGCGACAGTATCCAGCAATAGGCAATAGAATAGCAATAGACTGTATCCGTAATCGTAACCAGCGCTTTTTTCCTCCGCTGTTTGATACGAGTCTCTTCGAGCACATAGTCTCGTGAATAAGGGATGTAGGTGTGGCTTAAAAACGCCACACCCTTAAAAGGCCTTAAATGACCACATAATTATGTACAATTGTTATCATATTCAGACATATCTTTGTCGCTTCTGTCTGCATTCATAACTTGTGGTTTACAATTCCAAGAATTATATAATTCTACATGGACGTTTCTCTTGTTACCCGTTCAAAACAAAATGGCCGCAGGTGTGTGGAACTTTTCCAATCTCGCTATAATTCCATGTTCCGTTCCATTTTTCAGCTATATTTAATGGGAATATAGATAACTCTATTAAACTATGTTGTTCTTTAAACTACTCCAATTACAGATATTGGCCATGTTGTGTAGGCCGGCTTTTGAATATCGCCGCCCTATCTCTCCCCGTGGGATTTTTTATAGGAAGCAGGCGACAGACGAGCATACAGTCCGCCTGTTGGTAAGTGGATACAGTCGCCCATAGACATCCGTGATACATGCCAACTTCGGTCCAGAATGATAAACGTTGACACGCCTCCGGGTGCATTCTCTTTTGAAGATGTAGGAATAGATTCGGAAATAGGGTCGGGAAAATGGGGAGGGATAGGATGGGATGGGAATGGACTCTGGCATATCTCGCTCACTACCGAAACACGTACATTGAAGAATAGGATAAAGTAGGAAATGCAGTACACTTCAAGGTAGTCTTCTGTTAGAGGGGAAACGTGGCCAGTCGAGTGCGTTCAGTCGAGTTAAACAATGCCGATGCCATAATTCATACAGATATAAATAGCTCTAGTCAATTTTGCCCACCATACTATCAGCCTTTGTCTCTCCACATATGACATACTCTTTATCTCATCCAAATTTCTTCAAGCGCTCGATTCATCTAACGGAACAGTATCATTGCACTTCCCAGTATATGGTCTCCGCTCGAGGATTCGTCTGCAGATAAGCTCATAGCCACTTGAGAGGGGACGGAAGTGTGCATGGTGGTAACCCACAGCCGCTGGACGCAATCGACTGGTCACGATGCCCCACTCTACCGTAAAATGTGTCAAATATTTAAATTAATTATGTACCTACATTGGCCATATATGAAAGAATGTAGGTATTACATAAATGATAACTTCTCTATGTTCTTACAAAGACAGTTCCATACTTCGGTAATCTTTCATACTTATCCCAACTTCTCCAGGGCTTAACTACTTGGGCGAAGTTCATGTTTTGTTTTCACGTAAGAAGATAAGGAAAACGATTTCTGAGAATTGGAACTTTCTAGCCGTACTTACTACATTAACACATTTACATTAATAAAAACACTTACATTACACTTAATAAAGGACATTTATACATTATTTTTACATTTATACTTTTTACATTATTTATTTTTTACATTTATACATTTATTTTTACATTTAACGACATGCAGATTCTAGGTGAAGACTTAATTAGATGGCTGTGTACTTGTAGTGGCCGTGTGTTGTCGTAAATAGCGATTAAGAGATAACCAAGCCACTACTACAAGCCCTGAGGAAGTGCACGAGCTCTGAACGAGTCGACTGGCCAACCCGCTGAGCCAACGTCCCCTGTCTTGTACATAAGGAGGCCCGTTTCCAGCACCACAGGTCTGGCCATTTAAAAAAAAAAAATGTGTTTAGACAGAAGTTGTAGCCCTGTCGTATTTTATGTATAGGACGTGGATTGATTAGAACCACGAAACCGATTGATGTTTTGGGTTCAGCTGAAACGTCACTTAGAATTTTATTCTAAATTCAAATGTAGTGATCTCCTTTTGAATACTCCCTAAATCATTGCAATATTGGAATACAATACTATGTACCTTTCAGTATGCACCATGGTAATTCTCATGCATAGTCATGTGCATGAGGGATGTATGGCCTTAAAACACCACTCGGCCAAGCGGGTTGGCCAGTCCACTCTTTTGGAGGTTGTGTTACCCTCAGCGCTTATAGTAGAGGCTGTGTTACACCTTAGTCGCCTTGTACGACACCCACGGAAGCAATGGGGCAGTGCTATTATATAGCTGGCCACACGGCAAACTGTAATTCCTATATATTGTAACAATTAAAATAAGAGCATTCAAACTGCAGCTTGAAACACTTCCTTATGAACTCAGTAAGAACCCAAACAAAGACGAAGCCTTGTTATGTTCGCACTGTATCGTTTACGTCCCCCAAGGAAGGGATCAAATTTTAATCACCTTTGAAAGTCCGGTCAACTTCCCCGGATAATCCAGCAACTTGAGCTTTGCAAGTTTCATTACTAGTCAAACTTAGTCCTTTATATGTTCCTTTGGTTACGTTAATACTAAACACACCTATCCTGTTTATATACGTCTATACATCTATTTATTGCAGAGATCACAATTCTTAATTACCGAAAAATTTAACCTAATACTCGATCTGGATGACCAGAAGACATCAAAAAACTAAGATAGCATTGTAATATTATGTAAATCACTAGCTTTTTCCAGCAACTTCTTTCGCGTTATATAGTAGCCAATGTCGTAATGCGGATTACAGTCTACCTATTTGCCAAGTTTCAACATAATCGGTTCAGTTGATTCGACGTGACTGAGTAATAAATATACAGACAGACCTTTAAATTCATATTTATGATATTAGTGGGATTATTTAAAATGAAAAGCATTTGCGTAACCAAGTCGACCGTTAAAGAAAATAGGGTTGCACTGATAGCTTTGTTTAAACTGGGAACGAAGTCGTTAGTGATCTTCAAGATGCTTGGTGACCCTAATATTAACAGATGCACAAACCCTTTGTCCGTCAAAGATCATAACATTCATAGCAATTCCGAAAAAACGTATTCTGCGAAGATAACTAAGGCTGCAATCGTAGTCAAAATAGACAATAGACAAATCTTTAATCGGACATACAGACAGACGCAAACTATACATATAACAATAACCAACAATAAAACAATGTAGACCAGAAGGAAAACGAAAGAAAATTACAAATATTAAATAAATATAAGAATAAACAAAAAGTATATTAACAAAATATGCCACGTTGCTATTTCGTGAGTTTGGGTATTGTGATGCCGCAAAAGGTTTCCAACTCAGCAAATGCTGTGACTGAATATAAGTATTCGTCGTTTATAAACTTAATAGCTGTATGTGCTAGAGCAAAAATATGCGTCAAAAATGTCAAATGTGTACCTACGACATGCACAAGCGACATGGAAATTAGATCAAGTTCCTCTTCAGTAACAAGCCTTGTACTTGCAGTGGAAGTAACAAGCGACCAGCGGACTGAAGCGTACGTGGAAAAAATAAGTAAAACACAAAACCGGAACGATTTATGTGATTTAATAGATAGAAATGTATGTGTATTGTTATTTGATAAATTAAGTAAAAATATAACAAAATAACTATCAGTGAATCTTTGAACTGCATAAAAGATGTCAACAGTCGATTATAGCAAATATTGTAGATTAACAGTATTTGCTATAAAGCTCGCCAATGAAGGAAAACATGGCGAGATAAACCGTATGCTCGAGAATAAAAAACACTGGAGCATGTGTATCAATTGGACCTAAGAACATCAACCTCTCTTACCGTCTCTTCTCGTGGTTGTCGTAAAAGGCGACTACGTGACAACTAATAGAATAGAATAATGCTTTATTTTGCCTCCAACACAAATCATTAGAAATAAATAAAAAAAGTAACATTCAAAAAACAATAATAAAAAATATGTAAGTAAATTAATTAAATCAAGAGCAGACTGTGTAGCGGCATCAAAACAGGACCTAGACTCAACATATAGGATGACCATGACGCTGATTATCAGTTAAAGGCCCCCGAGTTGAAAGTCAGAGCATATACCAATAAAATATTTCAAAGATTAGAGATTATGGTTTTCCGCTAACGTCTTACAATTTGTACCAAAGAAAGGTTTTTGGAATGGAACGTGTGAGAGAAATATCATAGTGTTTGCATGACCCGGATACCTAGATCTAGCCCGAGGTTGAGACACGAGTCATTAACAATTTACGTCCGAATAATTTCTTAAAATAAGAAAATGTTGAAAACATTTATAACGAGTCTCAACTCAAACAAGTTTAAAGACATTTTTATAGAAACTATTGCTGTAGCGGTCCTTGGGAGAAGCCTATATCCAGCAGAGCCACAAACTGAAGGTTTGATTATAGTAGGGTATGGACAGATTTTGTTAAAAGGTATCCACTAACCTTGCAAGATAATTCCAAGATAATAAAATAAACAGACAAACGCTCTCCTTCTCTCCTTCCTCTCACTCGCTCTCCTGTTTCAATAAGAACTTGAATTCTTGAATAGAATTTGATTCTTGCTTTTCAAAAAACCCCACAGAAAGAAAGCTAAGCAAGTTAAATCACAACTTCTTGGCGGCCAATTTTGGTCTTTAAAACGAGAAATGATACGACCTGGGAACTTGGTTTGCAACGACGTCATTGTTTTGCGCGCAGTGTGACAAGTGGCACCATCCTGCTGAAATCACATGTCAGTTAATGTCCATTTCATCCAATGTTTGCCAAATAAAGTTTGTCATCATGACAGTCACCGAGGCACCTTCCTCATTTTCAAAAATGTGTGGTCCAATGATCCCTCCTGTCCACATGGCACAGCAAACTTTTGGGGATACAACGGAAGCTCATGCATAGCGTGAGGATTTTCTGATCCTCAGATTCGGGAATTCAGCTTGTTAACGAAGCCGTTGAGGTGGAATTGAGCTAAAGATGAGTTGGGTTCTGAACTGCATCGTCAACTTACAATTGTTCCGAGGTCCAGTTGGTAAAGTTCCTACTCTATCTATGGTCTGTAGGCTTCAGTTTTTGAGTAAGCTATATCTTGTAAGAACGAAGGTGTTAATCTTTAGGTAAAATTCGTTGGACAGTGCTGCGATGTAGGTCTCATTCCTGGGAGCGATGCCGGATGGAAGTGTTCGATTGTTCTGGAACACTGATGCTCACAGCTGTAATGTTTACAGGTGTTCTTTAAGGGCAATGGTGGGTAAGTTTTTTCGCATCTTTCAATGTAATCGTCCGCTTCAATTTCGCGACTAAATTTTCACTAGCGGTCCGCGACGGCAGATTATGCACATCAAAATGATCACGAACACTTGTTTTGTTACAGTGAACAGCGAAACAGCGAATTGTTACTATAAATTTTTCTCCATTTTTGGAACGGGTTTTCACTATTAATAAACGTTCTGCCAAACTGTAACGCGGTATTTTCAAAAATGAGAATGTTTCAATTAACAAAGTACCAAATTTGGCTGACAAAACAATTGACAATCGAGAATGGCGCGCGATTCGAATTTCAAGTTCTTTTTGAGACATCCTTTGGTGACGCTATCTGGGCAAAATTACCGGGCGGACCCAGTGCGGCTTGGGTGGATACACATACTCCAGATTTTTTTATTTCGCGAGCATGCACAAGATAATGTCACATGTCTAGCAGTGAAGAATAAAAGGGACGGTTATTGTATGTTTAAGTATATTAAACGAATCACATTTCATCATATTACTTGCACATACGCATGGTACGGTAATTTGTTAGCAAGTCGAGTACAATTTAGAGTTGTATGCGCTATTAAGCTAAAGTACTCGCAGTAATTTTCACAATATAAAAATGCATAAGTGCCTACATAAATATATATGTTGAAAATGTTTAATAGTGTTTTAAACAAGTAAGTACAGTTGGAAACACGCTATCGGGCACAATCATTTGATTTAAACCTTTAATAGTAAAACTTTATCAATGTATATTCAAAGTATATTACTTTTTCCAATGTATTACTTACTTTTCCATTACTTTTTCCAAATTTTTTCCAAAGGTATATTACTGTTTCTGAACGTACAATTCTGCCCGTCAAAAAATAAAAGGCATTATAACATTTCTAATGAAAGTATAAAAAACATTATAATCCGAATAAAATAAGAGAACAGACAATGGTTATACTTTTTGTTTTATCCATGATTCCAAATTTCTAGCTTTTAGCTTCTAGCTTTTTTATATACGACACACCACAGGTAGTATGGGATGTGAATGGGCTTTTGCACCCTTTTAACACTGATGTATTTTTTAACCTGCCTTTCTGTCTCGACCTATATTTCACTTTCCCAGGTCTGCTGGAAGAAATCTCCGCAGGAGATAAGCTTACCTTTTGTACGCCTTATCTTTTTTTCCTTTTTATTTGTTTCATGTTATGTGTGTACAATAAATTGTTAAAATAAAAATAAAATAAGTAGATACCAACTAATAATATTCGCCACCAAGTCAATGGATACCTATTTCTCTATTGTTACCAGAGAACCTAAACCAAACCAGCAAAGCTATCAACCTAAGCTACAATCATTTGCTGTCTATTCAGTATTTCTGATTTAGTTATAATAAAAGCATATCAGTTACAACAATATTGTATATTTGATGAGCATAAAATTAGATAGAAAAATATGTTATTATTTCAAAATGTAATCATGTTTACCCCAATCTCGCACCTATGATGGATGGTCGACCTTTCCCTACATGATAAATTGCTCTGAACGTTTTTACTCGGAGCCATCGGATACCTCTTACGCAACTTTTTTGGTTTGGAATAATTTTGTATAGATTAATAAGGTTGATGGATACACACACTCCAGATTTTTAATTTAATCCTCGAGCATGCGGGCTTCCTCACTTTTGTTGTCAAGCCGAGCTAGTGACATTTTTTAAAAATCCGTACTTAAGTAGAAACTCAGTGGTGCCAGCCGAGGATTTGAACTCACGATCGTACGAATGTCAGTTGAGTATTGATACCCCAAGGCCATCACCGCTCTAATCAGCACCGATCCGCACTGAGGTCCCCAGTGATTTACTTGGTGCCCTTTGGGGTCGTATAACGTCCCTATCCTATCCCTTACAATTTTCCCAACCCATGTTGCCATGTTATTGTGACATGCCAACGTGTGTCATTTTGAACTGATTTTGGCATGTCTATGGGCGACAGTATGTGGATGCTTATTTTTTTTTTTAATAATTTCGCTAAACTATCAAAACCTGGTAAATTAGACCAACATTAAAGTTCTTTTCCTCAGATAATGCTACATTTGTTCTCTCATATCTAAGTCTTATTCACGTCTCATTCATTAATCTGGAGCCGTTGAATAGAGTAGGTAGATAAGACAGGACCTCTCGCCTGCCGATAATTTTTCTCTGTCCGCGTCGAACCATTACTATTCGCAACCATTTGTCTGGGAAACCGCGTTGCTACCCTGATTTTTAGTATATATTCCGTTGAAGACCTTTCTAGAAGGTTCGAATAATCGATCTTAATTCTGGCGACGTTTGTCGGATTAGCTGTAGCTGTAAATCGTCATAGTGCTGCATCTTTTGAATGGCATATTTATTTATTTATATAACAACTTATTATACCATACACAAATAACATGAAAACAAATAAAAAGGGAGAAAAGCAAAAAATGTACAACAAGGGAAGCTTATCTCGTGCTGGGATTTCTTCCAGCAGACCTGGGAAAGTGAAATATAGGTCAAGACAGAAAGGCAGGCGTAGTGCGTACGGATTATAAGATGTATGTATAATAATTTGATATTAACAAAATACATATAAATACATATACCTAAATAATAAATACAATACATATAAAATATATACATATTGTATTTATTATTTAGGTATATATATATATATATATATAAATGAATGTTGGTATATCTGTCTGAGATTAATATACTTCGACACCCTTTGACCGATCACCATGAAAGTTTGGTACATATATATATGTCTTTGTTGATGTAACAATGGATTTGGAGAAATGTTGGGGAAATGGACAGGGATAGAATAGGATGAGGATAGATTGGCATATCTCACTATCTACGAAAACATGGATGTTCATTTACATGTTCATGTATGTTCATTGGAAAATATGATACAGTGGGAAATGCAGAACATTTCAAGGTAGTCACTTGTGCGAAAGGGGTATCGAGGCCAGTCGAGTGCGCAGTTGGATAGCAGCGTGCACCCTCATCCTTGTTTCCTAAATTTGAGCATACTATATTCATTTGTAGGTTCCTCTAGGTTCGTTAACATACATTCTTTGAGTTTAGTCCAAATGTGAACTCCCGATGTAAAACTACCACATCTAGAAAGCATTTCCACAAAATCAATTCGACTTATCCCTCAAATACATATGTAAAGTATCATATGATCCATTCATTCATATATCTATTATATACTCTTTGTCCCGACGTCCTATAAATCCACACGTTCCAAATGTCCCCAACTAAAGCGCGTTGTAAATCACATAAGAAACGGGGTGGCATTGTCGCTTGAATATTTATTACTGAGAATGGCGCACCTCTATTTACCTGAATTGCTTGACTCTTTAGGTTTTAAAAGTACTAGAAAAGTGCTGATGATAGGCGGAATTCGGAACGGTAGGTTCGCTTCGTACATTACCATCAGGCCATGTTTCACCGCTGCTGGATACAGGCGTTTCCCAAGGCCCGCTAACGCGGACGCTATAACACACGGCCACTAAATGATCTTCCGTTCGGTTCATAGTATATTATAGAAAAAAAAACTATGTAATGAAAGTTATAGCTTAATGAGCTATATCCAACAATGTCAAATTAAAATTTTTAAACTCGTAATTTGCATAAAATATATTGACATTGAATAATTTATTTTTCAAATGTTTGTACTTGTATCAGCCTTTAATGTCCTAATGCAGGGCACAAGCCTCCCCTAGTACATCACTGGGAGGTTTCGGACCGCAATACACCACGCGGACCCAATGCGGATTGGTAGGTACACATACTTCAGTATATGGTTTTGTTTTTATAAAGTAGAGGGCGGACGAGCAAGCGGTCCCACGTGATGGTAAGTGTTACCGCCGCCCATGGACACCTGCAACACCAGGGGGTATGCGGGCGCGCCGCCGACCTTGCAAAATCCTATTCACGGCTTTCTTGAAGAACCCCATGTAGTAGCTTAGCTTAAGTTCGTTCGTCGCTTGCCACTGTTTATGTTCTTAATAGTGTAGTCTCAAGTTACTTAAACAAACTGAGATACGATTGAAATCCCCGGGGATAACAATCCCCTTCAGCTCTCCCGTTACTAATGGACGTCCTTATTTTATCGCATCGAGCAGACGGGATTTAATACAATATTGATATTGATATTTTTCCATTAGGCTGGAGAAATAAAAAAAAATACATACTTGGGAACGAAAGTAATAAAAAAAAAATTAGCATTTTATATTTTTATTAATATCCGGTGCCGTATACCACTTCGTCTCTTCCCGTGAGCGCCGTAAAGGGCGACTAAGGGATAAGAAAGCGACTACCACAAGCCCTGAGGAACTACACCGCCTCTAAAGGAGTGGACTCGCCAAACCGCTTGCCCAGCGATGTGGCGTGGCCTCACATCCATCATGCACAGAGACAATGTGGCCCATGTCCACCAGTGAATACTGAAAGGGCTGGTTGCATTGCAATTAGCATAGGAGTGAGTGAGAGAAGTGGAAGAACGTGTATATTTTGTATAACTTCACAAATATTCCCCAAAATAATTTTATTTTTCACTAAAACTGTTTTAAATATTTTAAAATTAGTCGAGGTTTTTACGCTATTCGAATGACACGCCGCATAATATAGTTAAATAGAAAACTAGAAATACAAGTGTATAATACAATTAGAATTTCTAATGTGAACCATTCCGCGGTTTCTGGGACAAACTGTGACAGCACCCCTTTCTTTGAACTTCAGAAAGCGGGGGCGTCAGAACTGGCATACTTCGTGGACGGTTGAAGTTTACCGGAACAAAATTACCGATGAGCCACATTCAAAGGAAATGTACACTCGTATGTACATACAGTAGGAACGCACATTTGTATAACTATAAAAAAAAACTTCATTCTATAAATATAACTACTGTTGCCCGCTGCTTCACTCGCGTAGATTTAATTGCTTCGATACAATTTCAATGAACGGGAAAAAAATTATTTTTTTATGTATTAGTAGTATTAGTGAAGTAGTATTACAGTATTTAAGGGATTCCGGACAACATTTGTCGTCCTGTACTTTATCGAGTAGAGATTAAAATGCGTACTGTACATACACTAAGGTTAGGAAGTTCGTTCTGTACCCAATAATAAATACGCAGTGGGGCGAAATTAATGAATTTTCATTTCTATTCTACCGCATTGGTGGGACAGATTTGATGGGGCTCCGAATATAACGTTGGGTCCCTGGGAGTTCTTCGGAAGGATCACATCTGCCGCAAACACATGCATAAAGCGTCGAAAACTTGTACAGGACCAAATTATCAACTGCTTTCTACCTTTTTATATTGCAATTATTTTTTATATAAATAAGTGAGCGGACGAGCAAGCGGTCCCATCTGCAACACCAGGGGGTATGTGGGTGCGCCGCCGACCTTGCAAAATCCTATTTACAGTTTTCTTGAAGAAACTGTAGCTTAATGGAAAGACCTCTAGAGGCAGTTCGTTCCACGGCTTACGGGTTCACGGTATAAAATGATTTTTGGATCGAACAGTACACGACACCTCCGTATCGAGGAAATGAAGATAGACCGCACTTCTGTGACGGGAGGTGCGGTTGTAGAAACCCGACGTGGGAATTATATTGAACAGTTCTTCAGAGCATTCCCCATTGTACAGGCGGTAGAACACACAGAGAGACGCAACGTCTCTCCGAATGCTGTGGGGTTCAAAACCGCGTTCCAAAATCGAGTCTGAAGGCGTATGTGAATTATTATGTGGATAGTACAATATAAATTAGTGAATGTAGAGACAACTATTACAAAATTGTGGGTGAGGGCTCAAAATTATATGTACTTATGTTTAATAAATACATTGAATTGAATTGCAAATAATCCCAAATAGTATATCTATTATATCAATCCTTAATCATTCATAGATCTAGACGCCTGGCATTTCAAATAACTCTCAAATTCCAGCAGACCTTTCATAAAAATACAATATATCACGAAGATTAGGCAAGTCCGTTTGCAAAAACCACAATGTAATGCTCTTCAGCAATGAAAGGTCTAGAAAATTCCAAAAAAGCTATGACCCAAGGGTGTTTTATTACGATTTCAACAGGAACGGTCCGATTATGAAGGTCTGAGTAATATTTCGGATGCGGCTCCCAAATTGCCGTAGAATCCATTATGTGCCGAGAATTTTCGGGAATGGCGAAAGAATTTACGAAGAATCCCGGGGGAGGCTGAGCAATATTGTTTAGTATTTGCTCTCGTTGCGGTTTCAATGTTTACTATGCGCAGTTTGTTTTGTAAATAAAATGTTTCCAGTATCAGGGTTCAAAGTAACAAATATAGTTATAGTAATAAACATTTATTTCAGATACTACAAAAACATATCCATATTTTTTAGTGGCGACTTCAGACCACGTTAGTAAAATAATCTACGTGTCAAAAGTAAATGTGTAGTTTAATAACTAAAATTAAAAACCAAAATCTTAACGGATATATAATAACATAGGTAAATATAAAATTTCTGTACACTGTACTTATCTCATTCACACCTGATCAATGAGGTCGGTTTTGCGGGAAGAAATCTCCTAAGGAGATAAGCTCGCCTGTTGTAGATCATGTTTTAATCCACTTTTATGCAATATATATATATATATATGTACAATAAAGTTCTGTAACCCTGGAACTGTGCCGGCAGGCTATATAGAAGAGCACGACTCCATCTTTTGGGGCCATCCATAAATTACGTCACACGTTAAGGAGGAGGGAGTCAACAGTGTGTGACGTCACATGTATAAATCTAAAGTATTAAAACTAAACTTCAACTCTAACGAAAAACTTTATAACATTACCAACTCTATTAATATGATTATAAGGTTGTTTTAATTTAATAATTTCTAAATTTAAAATTGCAAAATATGTGACGTCACACCAGCGGAGGATGGGGGGGGGGGTCACACAAATGTGACCACCTGTGGCAAGGACGGGGGGGGGGACTCCAAAAATCATGAAATTCGTGTGACGTAATTTATGGATGGCACCTTTCCCGTCGGTGTCGTTAAAGGCGACTAGTGGATACCTAGTGGACAAGAGCGGCTACCACCAGCCCCGAGGAACTACACCACCTCTAAAAGAGTGGACCCGCCAATCCGCTGGGTCAGCGTGGCGTTTTAAGGGTATATATCCCTCGGGCACGAGACAATGTGCATTAGGGGGCCCATATCCTGAAGTGGATACTGAAAGGACTGGTTGCATTGAATTGCATTTATCATTGCAACCCTGGAACTATATACAGGGTTAAATAAAAAATAGGTGCACTTTCTTGACACTGAATTTCTTCCGAGAAAACTGACCGACTTTTTCCTTCTTTCTCTCTTTTAATATCGTATCAAAAATGGCCATAATGAATGCTAAATCTCGCTAAATATGGATGATAGACAGCACACGAGTGCTGTCATTAATCAAACTGCGAATTTGGAAATCTCACCGTAATTTTTATGACCACATACTGTTCTAGGATTAATAAAACAAACATCTGTCTGAGCTTGACTACTTAATTGGTATTCAGAGATATTTTTTTTCTGTATGCAACATGAAAATAATATTGTATTGGCAATGGCGGATTTAATATAACGACGCAAGGTTTTTTTAATTAATTGTACGCATGCAAGTACAGTGCAAATATATGTATCTATAAAAAATGTCTTTATAGCTTTACACTAATAAATAAAGCCAGACCTGCGTCATGAATACCTGTATACCTATATATTTATGTGTATTTTTATTTTTCACCAGAAAATTGTTACAAAAAACTAGAAAATAAAGATGTTAACATCTGTCACTATGTTACTGTTACAAGTTAACAGTCCGTGGTCACCGGTGCGGCTTCAACTTAAAATTAGTTCAATCTGTGACATATTAGTGCCGTTAATATTTATATAGTTAATGTAGTTATAGTTAATATTTATATTAGGTGTTGTGCCAGATGTTGTTTCTTTTACTTTCCATTCAATTTATTATGTACTCTAATTATGTTGCTGCCTCTTACGAGAAACTAAAACTTAAGTTTTTAACACACAAACATTATATAAGATATGTATTATATAATAAATAAATGATTCTATAACTTACTGATGAAGTACAAAGTTAACTAATTGATATTATTGGCAACTTTTACAAGAAGCGGTTTAGCAAAAAATCTTACCCGTTTCGATATCAATTAAGAACTCATACAAACTCCGCACGTCAGTTCGAGTAGACACTCGATAGGTTTCGAAAGGTCTAGAAACTTCTACTGATCGAGCGTACTCCTAGTTTTGGAGGGTTGCATAAATTTCATCGAGCATGGGTTAATTAGTTGTTACATAAAGTTTGCGTTGGTGTTTCCAGTATATTGCTATAGTCCAATTTTTAATTGCATAGAATTCTGACATTTGTCATTTTATGACATTCCAGTTGACCGTGGACAACAGAATCCACCATCAGGTGGACTGTATGCTCGTCTGCCACCTTTTTTCTATAAAGAAGAACAAAGTACAAATAGATGTTGGCAATGTTAGATTTTCTGGAGTCCAACCGCTTCTTCATTATCAAAATTTAAAAAAAAATCTGTCGTTCTTTTTATCTTCTAAAACCATTCTATGTCGGAAAAAAATAAATAAAAAGGACTACGAACGTAGACACAAAATTCCTTTTTCATAACTATTTACGAAAAAGAGAAAATAAAAATCTTTTTTCGTAACTGGTTATGAAAAACGGTTATTAATGTGGACCAAAGGGTTTGGTCTCCATATGAAGATGGTAGGTACTACTAATTTCTTACTTATTACTTTTTGAAAATAATGTGACCAAACTATTCATAATTCTTTATTTGCATTAATGTGAGTAGTAGGTACAATTATTATAGGGTGCAAAATTTATAATAATATCGAGAGTTATACAAAATTTCATTCATATACTTCATTCATGCAATCTCATTCACAATTCATAAAATTTATTAAATTCACAATTTATTAAATGACTTACCGAAACAATGGCGACAATAAATCAGACTGAATAATAACGTCTCCTACAACAAAGAGGTGTTTATGAATAATCAGGAGACAGTGAGAGACTGGCACGGAGATATGATAGAAGTATTGTATTTGGATAATTGTGTTTATTAATTCATTCGAGTCGGAGAGTTAATGTCAATTTCGTTTATGAAGAGGCGCATAGGAAGGATTTATGGTAATCGTTCGGACGTGATCTCTCGAGGGCTTGTATAGACGTGTCCCGTGGATAAGGAATTACTACCAGCTGGAGTAAACTCGAATTTTAGGACAGATTTCAAAGAGATCTACCCTAATGCTTACTTCATTGCACAATGATATGTACGAACAACGAACAAAATGCCATAAGGCATTCTCTACCAATCAACAGGATCAGGTACCAGGAACCAGATTATGCAGCAAAACGTAATAATATACCTACATACATACACAAATATATGGACTTAGTAAGTTTCTTAACATACAGATTGAAATGAAAGGCACTACAATAGATTGGGTCTGCGGTTAATTTCGTAGAAAAACCGAATTCGTTCAGTACATCAATATCAAAATACACATATCGATGGTTTGGTAATTCCAAAATTAAACTTTAAAAAAGTCCACTATATGGATATTGGTATATCTGATGTTAATAGACTTCGACACCGTTTAACCGTACACCATGAAAGTTAGCCCATATATGTATCTTTTCATGGTTAAGGTTTTTATGCTATCGACTTTGTTGTAACTCGCCACTAGATGGCGCTGCAGCACATCAATTTCTACACCGTTCAACCGATAGCCTCGAAAATTGGTATACATGGGTATTTGAGCACAAAGAATATTTTCGAGCTATCGACTCGCCACTAGATGGCGCTGCAGCGCATCAACTTCTATGACAGGACAACGTCTGCAGGGTTTTGCTAGTATTATATAAAACTTTGTGTAATATTCCACATTACCCTTATCTATCAAATCTAAAACGCATTTTAAGCAAAGTTACACTAAATTTGACACAACATTGTTCATTTAATATGGCCGTAAATTCGTTGGTATAAGGCCAGGAAACGCCACTTTATTCCGTTCGGTTTTATAGGCCTGACGTCATTTTATGACACATGTTAACTTACACAGTGTTACATAGTTGCCAAAATGTAACATACTAGCGACACGGCCTCGCTTCGCTTCGGTTTTATATTTTTTTTTTCCAAATTAAAATATAGCCTATATTAGACACGGATAATGTAGCTTCCTATTTGTGAAAGCATTTTAGAAATCGGTTCAGTAGTTACAGAGATTACCCCCAACAAACACACAAACACACAATTTTAACTCTTTATTATATTAGAATATATAATATATCAAATTGCTTCATATTAATAAGTATCTCTCTATGAAATCACATTTTAACGTATGGAAATATTAAAAATGATTTCTTGTTACATTCTCAATAAAGAATATAGCACAATCTTTAATTTGCACTTGTAATTATGTATTTATTTATTCGTTACTAACTGAACCGACAGACGTTGTCCTGTCCAAATTTCAATAAGTTCATACTAAAATCCCATAGAAAAAAGCAGTTTAAATTTTTCCCGAATTTTCCAAATTTACGGGCAATTTTTCCAATTTTTCTTTCCCTAAAAACCTTATTAGGAGTATTACGAACGTTTTTTTTTTAAAAAATAGACAAATCGGTCCAGCTCTCAAGTGATGCGCTTACCGCATTTAATATTTATTTATATAGATTGGTCAAAGTGTCAAAATGCGGCTTTAATGCTTGAAGCATTATCTCCCAGTCAACCTTTGAGCTATGCAGAATAATATATCATACAAATTTTTCGTCTTACTGAGATATAAGTCTCTTAGGAAATCACTCGCTATACTGGAGCACTGTAGATTTCTGCTACTGTTGGATATCCTGTAGTATGTAGGAATCATATTTGGAGAGTGACAGAGAGAAAATAGTTAGGACAGTAAGCAAAAAATCCTACTGTGTCGAAGTTATTGCATCCAAATGGATGACAACCGCTTATTAGATAGATACCGTAGAGAATAATTATTCAAATAAAATTGAATATAATAAAAATGAAAGGTGTTCTGAATATAAATAATGCAAAAAGAGTGTGACCAATTAGGAAAATATGCCTGAACGTGGAATTAAAAATAGAAAATTACGAGAGCAATTATTATTCGTAACCCAATTTCTACGAGGGTATCTCAATACCAAATAACTTTTAGACCAAATTGTGCCAGTAAATATTTGCTGGAACTACGTTTGAAGGGAATGAATAAAATATACGTTCACGGGATTTGCAATCAAATGTTCGGTGGCTCCGGGAAAGTATTTGGAATTTCGCGCCGGTCCCGCCGGCTGAGTTTGGCTGCGTCCGAATTTTTTTTTTATAGACTAGTGGGCGGACGAGCAAGCGGTCCCACGTGATGGTAAGTGTTACCGCCGCCCATGGACACCTGCAACACCAGGGGGTATGCGGGCGCGCCGCCGACCTTGCAAAATCCTATACACAGTTCTCTTGAAGAATCCCATATCGTAGCTTAATGGAAAGACCTCGCCTTCTTTTTTCTTTCTTTTTACGTATAAGGAGACAGATGAATAGATAGCTCACGACATGGAAAGAGCATGCCACGGCCTATGGATAAATAGCCTATAGATAATATATCTTTGCGATATAAAAAAATCATTTCAATATTTTTGTCAATATTTCAATATTAACATTCAATAATATTGTACTTACTGCATTGCAACCAGTCCTTTCAGTATTGGCCACTTGGCCAGCGTGACGAGTGACTTGGTTTGGAGAGTCCACTCTTTTAGAGGTGGTATAGTTCCTCAGAGCTTGCGGTAGCTGCTATGTTATCACTAATTAAATAATATTAACTATTATTTAATTAACTGCTATTCTATTTTATTAACTAATCCAAACATGACAAACATTTATACTATGAACGAAAACAAAAACCTGAGAGGACACTCGCTTAAACTCGCCACTGTGCCGACTACAAGCAATCCGAAGAAACAGTTTTTGCCCAACCGTGTAGTGAAAGAGTGGAACAAGTTACGGGAGACAGTTATTAGTACTCCCTCAGTGAATTGTTTCAAAAATATACTGAACAATCATTTAAAAAAAGTGCACCGAAACAATGTAGGTACACGCATCAGCTTAAAGCTGCTAGTGTATCAGAAATAATAATAATTAATACTGAATGTTAAATTATTAATAATAATAATTACTGAAATACCTACTGAATGTTAAATTATTAATAACAATAATTACTGAAATACTGAATGTTAAATTATTAATAATAATAATTACTGAAATACTGAATGTTAAATTATTAATAATAATAATTACTGAAATACTGAATGTTAAATTATTAATAATTATAGTTACTGAAATACTGAATGTTAAATTATTAATAATAATAACAACTTAAATACTGAATGTTAAATTATTAATAATAATAATTACTGAAATACCGAATGTTAAATTATGCAGTTTTATTGAATAATTTATAGCATTGTTTATTCCTGAAAATAATACTTATAATTTAATCAGTCTCTTGCATTAGCGCGAACTAAACCTCGTCTCAGAGTTTTCGCATCCTCTTAATGCTGTCAAGTCCTTGCGCTCTCAGAGACTGTCACATAACACGATGTCAGTTGCAGGTGGCTGCGGGAAATTCGAGGTAGTGAGCTAAAATGTGCGGTACACTGTATACGGACTGGTACATTAATTACTTTGCACGTAAAATTGTGATGCCTTTAGTACATTTTGAAATTAAATTTGTATATTGTTGAGACTTGCAGCTGCAATGCGGACCATAGCCGTTTATGTGAGGCGTAACCTTTTCGGAAGCCCGAAATCATGGTTTCAGTTGACCGTACTTTAAACCGTGAAAGTTAAAAATAAAATTCGTTATTAAAGAAAAAAAATCCTGGCGTTCAAGTCGCCAAGTCGCGCGACAACAAGACGTTGTGTAAACACTTTTAAGCGACCACACATATACTCCTATGTCACCTTTCATGTGGCGGCATGATACATAATACACACACATAGAGTATAAATTATTCTAACTTAATTTTTTAATGTTCATTTTCAGATATATTTTTATTTAGATTTATGTGTGACATTAATACAAACAGACATGACATGACATGTACAGACATGTAGGTAACAGACCGTCGTCCCCAGTGCGGTTCCAACGCGAAAATCAACGTCACAATGTAGTCGCACTGCGCGCGTTTAGACTGCGACACACGCCGAGTTGATGCCGATTGGTACAACAATTAATATTATTTTTAACAATTAATATTTAAATACCCTTTCACTTCATATTATGGCGTCCATTTTTTTTCTTTCATTCCTTTCGTGCTTACAACACTGGTTTAGAGCAGTGTTTCCGCAACCTCTTTTCACTTGCGGCACACTTATATTCTTTTCAGAATATGGCGACACACCCGTTCTAAATATAAAATTAAAAGTACCCTACGTATAGGGTTTAAAAATATGTGCATTCTACTAATTTACTGACTAAAAGGTAAAAAAAAAACTGAATAAGTGAAATGCTGTTGCTGTTTTGTCACGCTTATATGCCCTTCGTTGCCTCTCGGCCGCGGGTGATTCAGATTACACAACGGCACACTTAGCTTTATCTCACGGCACACTAGTGTGCCGCGACACTCCGCTTGAGAAGCATGCATATTGTTAAGAAAATATCGAGATTTTACTAATAACCTTGTATAAAAGACTCCCAAGTTACGTTACTTGCATTATTGCGTTCGTTTTAATATAAGTAAGTACCGCCCCGTATTTTCCGTAAACTCCAACCGCGCTTCAGTTCACAAAGCCCCGTGTCACAAAGCAATATTTCTGTGTACGAGTTCGCTTCAACTTCGTATAACTTTGTAAAGAGTCGATTCAGGGCTTCAATAAATGGCCTCAAAAGAAAGTTCAGGAAATATATGGGGATCTCTCAAGTACTTGTCATAATGACCTTTTTTATTGTTTGTGGGAAGCGGTGTCTTGCGTAGATATTTTTGCCCTCAATGGTTCCTCAATGGCTTCAGAAATGCAATATACAAATAGGTATACATCACCGAGATTCGAACAAGCATTTGTTTTTAAATAGATGAACGTCCTACCGGAAATCGAACCCGGGACATTTGCACAACAAGTAGATGTACTAAATCATAAAAACTTTAGCCTTAACCGTTTTAGACTCGAACTTTAGACCTTAAAGTTTAAGACTTAAGATTAAAAACTTAGTCTATAACACACACGATCGTTTAACGCTCTAGTCTTAAAGATTCAATAGCGTTCATTCAGCGCCTGAGCGTCGAACTTCTCTAATTCCTAATGTATCCGTTTAATATATATCCTACTTACGCTATCTTTAGAAAGGCATTCCAACATAGTGCATCCAATTATAACGAATAGGAATATTTCTTTAATAAAAAAAAAATGCACAGCACAGTTCTATTCATTTCCTCCTATTACAAACAGACAAATTACTCCTAACCTCATAAACACCTATACGATTAACGACCTAACAAGCAATAACGCGTTAACGCTCCTGTTAATAACGCGTTACAACGTCGCGCTGACGATTAATAAGCGTCTCGTATAACATTAATCACTGGGGATCTGTTGGCTCTGTTGCGTGAATTAATTAGTAACTAATGCTATTCCAGTAGACGGCATGTCGAGTGTGACAAAATTCTGTCTACGTCACATAAATATTGTAAAATTAGTGGTAAAACGTAAACCATGTTGGTGCCAGGTAAAACAGGTAAAAATAAATGAAAAAGACTCGCGATCTACATATTATAAATGTCATAAGTGTGAGTTGATGGATACATAGTCTTGTTAACAGTTAAAAGATCAGAAAAAAAAGGTATGTTAGGATAGGAGATTTGCTGATATCACGTCTTTTGAATTTGGAGAAAAGTAGGAGCTGGAATGGAATTTGTTGTTTTATTGTATCATACCTGTAACGAATTGTTACAATAAGACATTACAATAATACCGTAAGTACAAAGGGGGACTGATTCCTAGAAGGAATCTCTTCCAGTCAACAGAGAGCAGTTATGCCATTAAAAAGTAGGCTACGACATATAATAAAAAATAGGAGACATATTTGAACACACACATTATATATAAACGTAAATATGAATATATATATATATTGTTAATTATTATAGCGAGTTCCTGCACCATATATAAAAAGAACAAAAAAAATGGGTGCCTAAAAGCCGCGTCGACAAACGCGCTGTGACAATTAGAATGAAATTAAAAAAATACGCAGGCGCCAGTCGGAGGGCTTTTTTGGTGTTTAAAAGTTTATAACGATTTAATTTTGAAATCGTTGAACTAAGAAAACCTTCTCGAAGACCTTCACGAGCTGAGGAAGGCGACTTCAGAAACTACTTGTTCATTGTAAAATTTCATTATTACATAATATCTGTATGTACCACACAGCTGTGTGGTACATACGCGTATGTATGTGTGTGGAATAATTTTAAACTAGCTCAAACTTTCGTTCAATCACTGCACAAATTTCAATGCATTCACTAAACGATCAAAAACATTGCATAATCCGTGAAATTGTACAATATAGTTGAATTCGAAATTCGAAATTTGTTATTTCCAAAATCTGGTTAAGACTTTTTATATTTTGTGTGTCAGCTACATTTTGTGAAAAATTCAACGGTCTTTTCAGTAGGTCGCAATACAACTATTCCGATAACTCTTGTGAGTATCCAAAATCCAATACCCACACATGACTGAGTGTGTAAATTAGATTGTCTTCGCATCACTACTATCACAATTTCAGTAGGTAACTCTATTTCAGAGCCGTCAACTTGAAACGACAATCGACCATTCAATTTACGAAAAATTTACGGAAAATTCCGCGGATAGTATCCGCGAAGGCGTGGAGTTGAGAATCTAATTCGAGATATATCTTCGGAATACCGATGGGTTATAAATAAGAACGAGTAAAAAATGGATACATGGATTGAAAAAACGTGAGGAAATTCAGCTGACATTTCGATTAATCATTATTTACTGAGTCTACAGAAGTAATTCTGGTCAGGGATTTATAGACCACAACTGAGAATCACCAGAAGCATTTCCATTTTATAAAAAAAACAGCTTTTTGCCCGCGGCTTCGCCCGCTTGGATTTTATTTAAAAAATAATGGACTCCCCTGGAAAAAAGTGCGCATGTTATTTTCCGGATTTCGACTACCTCTTTGCCAAAATTTAGCCACGAATACAGAACACACATAAAAACTAACGCACTCTCGGATTTATAATATAATACATCCGGTTTCATCCTTTGGGGGTTAAATTTCGAAATAAATGAGAAGTTGAAAGTTTTATAGATATAGATGTTGCGTCGAACCCCCCCCCCCCCCCCCCCTTTATGCCCTCCCTAAATCAAATACCGAATAATGGTCGTTAAACGTGTTGAATTATTTTAAATGATGCTAAATCTCATGTGTCTAAATAGTTCTTGAGAAATAAAAAATCTTCTCCCCTTAGATATTTTTTTTCCAATTTATTCAATGGATCTCAATGAGAAATCAAGCAGTCTAATATGAAATTACTTCAAAAACATTTCGTTCAAAAACTTCACCCTTATGTTGACGAGTGACAGCAATCGTTATCATGCTCTTTTGTTCAACACAGCTCGTAGCTAAATTGGTCTGAGTATAAAAGGCAAAAATGCACGTTTTCAAAGTTTTTTAAATATGTCATCGTTACTTTTTTGTAGCATTTTCGTTATTCGGGCTCGTGGAGTCGCGAAAGCGACTCCGTTAGCGCAATTTTGTATAGAAACATACAACAGCGCGTCTCAGCAAAATGCTGGCGTCAGTTAAACTCAGCATTGCGTGCCTAGTTCTGAAAGTAGAGGCATGAATTAAACAGTTAATGTTTTAGGTAGATTTTGGAGACATCTACAACTTTCAAAATTCAAATTTCAGAAAAAATTTCGAAATCTATATATATATATGGAATATAACGAAATTTTTAGACAGGGCGCATTTCAACCGAATAAAATAAAATTCCGTAGAAAAGTAGTATCGGTTCATATTTCAATTAAGTTCGTAGATGAACTAAATTGATTCGATACTTTCAAAATTATAACACGGTGTAAACTGAAAAAAAAAATCTATGTGTATGTGGTGTGTGAGATAAAAAATATAAATCATACAGAGTTTCCTACCACCTGACAGTGACACGCACTGCTCACTAAAATAATTTAATAGGACTATATAATATTTATGGTAAGAAAATGTCAATATATAAAAATGTCAGATAATAAAAATGTGAGACGCAATTCCTAAGAGTTAGATATATATTCAACTTGTATTGTGTATCATGGATTGTGAAATAAATAAAACGAACTATAAACTGTGTACTAAGTGATCCAATCCAAAACACCTATGACATTCCCCCATATGTATACATACAAACTATGTATGGTTGGATAGGGCTCGAAAAGCTCTACAACTTTTGTCTAAACAATTTCTTACAAAAATGTATGAAATATACCATCACCTCTGTTTCGACTGACGCTGCTATGAAATGCAACCAGCCCTATCAGTGACCACTGGTGGTCATGGGCCTGGTCATGCACATTGTCGCGTGCATGAGGGATGTAAAGCCTTAAAGCGCCACGCTGGCCAAGTGGGTAGGCAAGTCCACTCTTAAGTGGGTTGGCAAGTCCACTCTTAAGTGGGTTGGCAAGTCCACTCTTAAGTGGGTTGGCAAGTCCACTCTTAAGTTGGTTGGCAAGTCCATTCTTTTACAGTTGGTGTAGTCTCTCAGCGCTTGTGGTTAGCGCTTTCCTATCTCTCAGTCGCCTTTTACGATACCCGCGAGAAGAGATAGGGCGGTGACATTCTATTGCTGGTCGTCACCACACGCCTCTATCAGTATTTTTTATTAATTTATATATACACTTCATTGCACAATATCGTATACAAAGACAGAGAATGCCTTTGTGTTTACCTTTGTTTACCAGCTTGCCTTTGTGTAGATCAGAGAGATTCAATTTGGAGGATCAATCATTTCTCTTAATAAATCTACACCAAGACTAGCACTAAACAAACGAAACTTCCTACAGATTATACTTGTATATTATTAGGGGTTGAAGTATGAAATTGCCGATTTGTAATGAAAAATTAAAACTCGTTTTTTTCTAAAATGTAACATATTTATTTAATCAAAATATTTACCCTCATTATCTATAAATTGTTGCCATCTAATCGGAAGTTCATTTATGCCTTTGCGATAGAACTCTGGGGATGTAGATTCGACAAACTGTGTGAAAGCATTTTGTACTGCCTCTTGGGAAGAAAATTTTTTACCACGTAGAAAATTGTCCAAATCACGAAAAAAATGGTAGTCCGTTGGAGCAAGCAAAAAACAATTGAAAGTCGAAAATCGAATGTTGCACATTTTTTTAAACAAGAACCTCATAGGTATCATGTGAAAAAAGTTTCACTCGAAAATCTCACACCATGAAGGTTTTATGTCAATTCAAAGTATCTATTACTATAAAACGACAATTTCATTATTTAACCCCTATTATTATAATACTGTATAAATGTAACTACAGACAAAGAGGTTATTAAGTCGATACCGTTAACAAATTACTAATCAAAGTGTTTACGAAACCCGGCCAATAAGACGATGTTCGTATCATTACGTACACTCAAGCCAACTTTGACCCGAAACTTTGACCATTAATTCTTACTTCAATGGATTTATGTTATGATACGAGTATATTCATTCCGTTGTGAATGAACTTGCCTTAACCGTGGATTATTCAAATGTTAATCTGCTTTTTGCTAAAAGAAGCTTGATTACAAATCTATACATATAACAAAATCGTAACTGAGCGGTGTCTGTAAATGTATATTTTTTGATAAAAAAACCTTGCAGTGTAATTTACGAACTGTACAGAAGTCAAAACAATCACTTTTAGAATTTACGTCTGTTTGTTAATGTGAATGCGCGTCTTGCAAAACTACTGGACTGATTTTAATGACACTTGGTATAATTAATTATAGTTTATGTACCGGGTCAACATTTAGAGTACTTTTTATCCGGATCAACTATAAAGTTGCCACACGGGAATCAAGCTTATCTCGCATACTCTAGCGTCTACTACTAGTATATAATAATATAGGCGACAAAAATTGTCTTAGAAATTACAAAATGTGACCACAGACGTTCTAATTTTTAGTTACGGGATTTTCTTATATTTTTGAAGTCGCTGAATATGAATAGGAAGTTTTTTTTTAATAAAAAAAATAGGGAACCGTTGAACAAAATGGCGTCCAAGTGAAAAATACGAAAACAAAATTACTTTTCCATGTTCACCTCGCTGTATCTGTTGGAACTTTCATTGGAAAATCTTCAACCTAATTTGAAGATTTGCAATTAAAGTTCATTTTGTGAATTGCATATTTCGTAATTGCACTGTATTGCGTCTAAACTATTAAAACAACGATTATTAATTTATTTATTACTTTTTAGCTAAAAACTTTGAGGGGGAGAGTGCACGCTACAATCCAACAGCTGCTGAGCGCGCTCGACTCGCCACTTTACCCCTCTCTCACAAAAGACTACCTTGAAATGTACTGCATTTCCTACTTTATCTTATTTCCCTAATGTACGTACGAGTTTCGGTAGTGAGTGAGATGTGCCAGAGCCCGTTCCCACCCTATCCCTCCCCATTTTCCCAACCCTTTCTCCAAATCCATTCCTTTATCTCCAAAGATAGGCAAGCAGCGCATCCGGGGGAGTGCCAACGTTTGTCATTTTGGACTAATGGCATGTATCGCGGATGTCTACGGGCGACAGTATCCACTTACCACCAGGTGAACTGTATGCTCGTCTGCCGCCTTCGTCCATAAAAAAGAAAAAAAAATTGAATTCCTTAAAGCTATATCTATATAACCACATATGTAGTAAAAACACTTGAAGACACAAACTAGATAGTAAATATGGCAATTGAACAAATAAAAAATGTTACAAAGTCAACATTTAATCAAATCGAATCGCACCTTAAAGTCAGTGTAATAAGTCACATACAAACGCAAAAGACGTTAATAGTTCTTGTTTCGCCAATATAACTATTGAAAAATAAATGTTTCATCGAGACCTTTTCCAATAAGACATTTATATCACCTTTACAACACGTTCTATTATTCGAACACTCACCCCCCGAGGAAATACCACGACCCCTCCCCCCTGGGAAATGCCATCCCCTAGAGACAGGCGAGGCAATAAACATGGCAATGTGAGAGAATTAATATTAATTGTCGTTCGGCTCCCGCAATAATTAGTTCTCTCTTGTCAGAGATGAGGATAAAACAAATGGAGTTCTTCGTGGGTTAATTATTAATGAAAGCGGTAATTATTTAGGTGCTATGGGTCAAATTGTTCACGAAGCCAAATAAAGGGCACTTGGACTTATATTGTGCCTTAACTAAAAGTACAGTTTTAATATGTACAAACGGTGAAATAGATAAGTTTGCATGCAATAGACTTTATTCACAGGCTAGACGCTCAACCAACTAAAGCTATGAAAGCAATGAGAGCAGTCAGTAAAATTTTGTTCACATTCAGTGAATCGGTTAACGTCGCATCTATCTATGTGTGCATGTGTTGTTGTACGTAGTGAACAAGGCCGGTTGCCTGCCATTTTATCCATTTCGCCGTGTGTACATAAAAATAATTCTATAGGCGTTTCAGAATATATGCGCCAAAAACTACGTCAGTATGACGATATATCTTTCGTTATATGAATACTGTTTATCAAAAATATAAACTCCAGGTTTTCAGATAACAAACAAATCAAATATTATATATACCTCTAAACACTAGAGTAATATTTTTTTTTATAATAACAATCTAGATTCCAGATAATCCAGCTTAGCCTAACCTAGCCTAAGTAAGCTTAAAGTGACACCGTTCCATGAAAATAAACTACCTAAAGAATTTTCTTTAAAACAAAGGCGCACTCGTTAATTTTCATTAATATAACTAAGTGTTGAGCCGTTATCAGGCTATAATTCAAACGGTACGCCTTTATTCAAAGCACGAATCTAACCTTTGACTTAAATTAAAAGCGGTAACGGAATTTCTGATAATTTTCTTAATCGCAGTTTGAGGTAGGAATGAGGTTGTATAACTATTTTTTTTTCTAACCGCAATGGCATAACCTGTGCCGTGTGACGTCGGCCGGCTATAGAATAGTACCGCCCCATCTCTGGCCGTGGGTGTAAACGGCGATTAAGGGATAACAAAGCGGCTACCAGCAGCCCCAAGGAGGCCCCATGTTGATCACAAGATGTATAGTGTGAACGAGAAGCGAGAAAACATCAGATACAACTGTTACGTGGCACAGATTTTCAACTAGTTGGAGAAACCCAGAGTCCTGTAGAACAGTTGTCACAAATTTATGTTTATAACCATAAACCATTGTCTATAACCATTGTTTATAACCATTGTCTGTGGCTGAAACTGGTCTATGGTTGTCTATGACAGGATGTCACAGACAACCATAGACCAGTTTCAGCCACAGACAATGCATGCTCGTGAAATTGAATGGAAACCAAACGCGTCAGGTCACGAGTAAATTTTAGTCATGAAAAACCACTCACCGATTGAAACGAAACATCTCCCTTGACTCGGTGCATCACTTTTACGATTTTTAACAATTGATTAGCGCAATTCGACATTGCAATTAAACAACTTTGAACGGTTTAAATCGCGTATATTTGACATTATTTATATCCCGACGTTTCGAACACTTTGCAGTGGACGTGGTCACGCGGTGAGTCAGTTAAACCGTTTTTAAGATTTAAACCGTTCAAAGTTGTTTAATTGCTATGTATAGTAATCGCGAAAACCTAAGCAATTCGACATTTTTATGTTTTGTAACAACGACTGACTAGCGACACGAGTGGGAACAGAATGAACGCGAGAAAGTAGGAGATCAATGCCGACTTTGGACACGCAGCGACGGACAGCTTGAGTTTTTTTTTTATAGACTAGTGGGCGGACGAGCAAGCGGTCCCACGTGATGGTAAATGTTACCGCCGCCCATGGACACCTACAACACCAGGGGGTATGCAGGCACGCCGTCGACCTTGCAAAATCCTATTCACAGCTCTCTTGAAGAACCCCATATCTATTACTCTATATCTGTGGTTTGAACAGTTACCAATTTAAACGTTTCTTCCATCATCATCAGTCTATGTCTCTCCACTGCTGATCCTTGGCTCTTCTCATTCAACCACCACGGGCGAACTCTTTCAAGTCGTGGGTCCACATGGCAGAAGGGCATCCCACACTGCGCTTCCCGGTACGTGACTTCTATTCGAGGACTCGTTATCTCAACGGTTATCGCTCCAGCGGTAAATATGACTCCCCGATTGCCACTTCAGCATGTCAACACCAATGAGCTATAACTGTAACTTTTTCAATAACTGTCCGACCAATGATGGACCATTATGTTATCATGAGACGCTGACGATATTTTTTTAAGATATTGCTTTTCTCTATTCGCTTTTCACCTGGACTCCATAGCAAAAGCAAACCGAACCATAAACTTTACGGACCTCGTATCGGCTGATTTTTACGAGCGCAGTTCAAATGTTTCCCTGATACCGCAATATATATTTTATTATCAACACATAAAGGTAAATTTCGTGAATCGTCAGGACGTTCTAGCGTGTGAAATAAAATGGCGAATAACCAAAGGCTTTGTCGAAATCTCTGCGCTTCCGTAGAATTGTTTTAGGTTTATAAGTGTCCAGTTTAAATCATTTATTTGGTTCAATTCTGTGAAAAATACCTGAATAAAATGGAGATATTTCATTATATATCCTATTAAAGTTCGTCGGTGCTACCATAAGAATAAATATACTTATATTATTTACTATTCTCAAGCTCGAGGTTTATTCTATACTTCATTTGGCCGAACTCTAGGTCAATAAAGATAGATTTTCTGTAGGAATGTTCATATCCTCATAAATATGCTAAAAAAAGAACAAGCAAAGAAAGCAAACGTACCACCGATCGTATCATTGAGTTTCTATTTATAAGTAAGTAGGGATTTTTCAATTGTCACTAACTTGGCGGTGAAAGAAAGTTTATCAACATATTTATTTAAACTTTATTGCACAATGTGTACAAAAAGCGGACTTAATGCCATACGACATTCTCTACCAGTTAACCACCAGATTAAATACATATATAATATGATACATACATTAAAATAGAACAAAAAACTGGAAATAGTAGAGAAGATGACCTGAGACAATAATGAACTGGTTAGTTCCACGTTTCGTAGACCACACAAATGCAGTCGAAAACGGGTCATAACGGGTCACAACGGGTCATAACGGGTCAGCGGTCTATTCAAACGGTTTAATTTAAACTAACGTCACCAGAACGCTCCAACAATATTAATAAGAGATCTCACTAAATCGCCCCTTTGTTGGAATTTCATCCGGGTTTCAATGGATGGCTTTATGGTCACAGAAGAGATACGGAGCAGTAGCGAAACAGAATTATTCTAGTTAATATCAACGTCCGATCAGAAAATTAAAATTCTCACACAGTTGTACATAGGACTATGATGCGTATATGTATATTTGTATACATTCACGCATTGTTGCGGACTATTTTCTATCCTCGCACTGACCACTGACCTTGGCTTTCTATAATGGAAAAAGACAACGACTCACGGATCGATTTTGTGGCAGACAGACATGACATGTGTTTAATCTTATTTTCAATAAAAAGCTAATTTAGACAAAATAAAGACACTTCTTTTGTTGCGACACGCTACACGCATCAATGAGTTAAAAAACAAATACGAGTAAAGTAAACTGTTTCATACGGAAGCACTGGTAAAAATGCATCTGGCGCGCATTGTGCCTGTAATAATAAAAGTTTGATATTTAGAAAATAAAGGAATAAATATTCTGAATAGCGGCTAGTCCCGAAGCGTGTGTGTGCGTGAGATACATATATGACAATTTTTCGAGTGTTTGTATAAATATTTCGTACTGTTCTTCATTTATATTGTGCTTATGGGCTTTATCCTGAATTCCATGCAAGTTGTGTGGGATGAGGTATTCGGAATAGAAACTAATGTTATTAACACTGTTAAATCGAGCACTGTTCGCGTCAAGTGAAATAGTGCAAAGAATTTTTTGAATACTAATACGCGTGGAATTTATAGTGATTCCTGCAGGGTTCACTAAATATATTCACTTATTCACAATGTAATTAGGTATGTTTACTTCCTTAAGATTTTCGAATTCATATATTACTTGGATGTGATTTAAGGCTCGTTTATACAAGGGGAGTTTCTCGAACGCTTCTGGCGAGAATATTGTATATGATTCTCATATGCCACCAAACTACATACAATTCTCGCCCACGATTATTCACATGATGATAAAAAGGATAACAGTTATCAGATGATGATAACAGTTGTTTATACTAGCATTTAACCCATTTTCGAGAAACTCGCGTTCGAGAAACTCTCCTTGTGTAAATAAGCCATTATTCAGCAAAGCAATCTTACTGGTTATCATTTCCATACGCTTATTCTTAATCTCAGATTTTTATATAAAAACAGATGACGGATGAACGGACAGATCAACTGCTGGTATAGACACTCGCAATACATCAGATAAACATCCCTTGGAGATTTCAGAGTTGATTTAGAAGACGTTTGGGAATGGGGAATTAGGATAAGAAATAGTGGGAATAATGGAAATAATTGGAATAATATAACGGATTCTTCGTCATCTCACTACATTCCCCATTCTTCCTTTTATGGGATGGGATGGCGCGTGAACACTGTGAGGAGGATAAGTATCCATAATACTTTACAATCTGTAAAATTTAGAACCAGTATAGAAATCGGATTTAACATTGTATTTAAAGTAAATTAGTCACCGTTTAATTAAACCTAACATTTATATCCAACTTAAAATACCATACTATCAGTCTGTCTCTCTCCAGTGCTAGGGGTAGGCCTCACCTAAAACTCACCACCATACAAGATCTTCCACTTTTCTCATGCAGCTACTACTTAAAACGCAATCGTACAGATCACGCTGGAAAATCCAACCTTAGCTCATAAATAGAAGCTACAGACATCGGTATCATCGTAAATTTTACGACCATTAAATCTTTATTAGATACATGTATGTTACCACGAAACCGTGTCGTTCTCTGGTAATCTTGACGCATGTGTATGTCGCTGAGAATTATTGGCAAACCTTTTTGTAAGACTGCGTTCGTTATTTAATGATAACGACATTGGAATAGGTAGCTGGCTGTACACCTGATGGCAATAAACGTCGCCACCTCTTGTAACTTGTATAATTGAGAACCACGATTTTTTTCCCTGGAAAACGACATTCTGCGATAAGTGCCTATGTCTATTGATTTTAGTATTGTATTTACGACACTCACGGAAAGAGATGGGGTGGGACTATTCTAACGCCAGCAGACACAACATGGTCAAAAACGCGACTAAGGTATAAAACAGCGGCTACCACACGCTCTGAGGGATTACACCACCTCTAAAAGAATGGCCTCGCCAAGCGGTTTGTCCAGCGTGGCGTTTTCAGGCCATATATCCGTCATGCATACAGACAGGCTCATGTTCAGTAGTAGATGATATAAGAGGGCCGGTAAAGGTTAGACACTTAAAAACATCAATCAAGAAGATGGATACAAATTGGTTTCGACATGGAATCCAGTGATTAATAAATTTAATAAAACTAAACCTCGCTGATTTTTCGTCTGACGCTGCATCAGATATTGTGAGTGTTGTGTGACGAAACTTTCCGAACTATGAAGACCAAATGCGGGTAGTTGATTAAACTGCCCCCAACCCTCTACTTGGACTGTCCGCCTTTTCAGTCAGCAAACCCAAACCCAACCACGGTTGGTACAACCCAACCGAAAAGTCGAGTAAAATAAATAAGGTATACATACGCGATGAGATCCGTTTAAATAGATAAAAATGCAAAAATCTCAAATGTTACAAATTTATCTTTTCGCTTTATGAACAAAGTAACGTGTCATTTATTAGTTTAGACCAACTTAGGGTACCGCACTAATGATTGAATCGACCGTACTAGATTAAATCAATATAGGTACATAGTGGTTCAAATATTTTTTAATCAATAAACTTTTCAATATGATTTTTTAATCTACACACTGAAAAGGTCGTCGTGTTTTATTTTTAGCAATAAAATTTGTTTTTGTACATAGACATTAATTCAATTTAATTTATACTTTTAATATTTAAGTATTTTATTATTATCGTTCTTTATAATAATTAAATAAAAAAAACTATCGCAATAAGAATATAATCTTTTTGTTTTTCGTATCTTTTTAAAACATTTATTAATGTATATTGTTTCGTCAATAGGTCTAAGGATTTATTCCAGAAATGACATTTCTGTTTAGGTAAATTTAACTAAATAAAAACTTTCTTCTGGAAATTCCAGAATAAGCTTAGTCGCGCCTCTGAATCTCGGGAACTACATTACGTAGCCATGACCTGATTGCTCCTGGAATTAGTCGCTAATTACTCTCACTAAATTCACTGCACCTTGCAAGCATTTCGTAGGGCGGCAGTAATTCTTTAGCAATATACATAAATAATGATTATTTCTCCGTTTTCCATTGTTAGGGGTCCACCAGAGTTCCACTAACGATTAATTCTACTTTTTTGCGACTAATTATCGATTTTTTAGCTGTGTAGTCAGAATTCAACTTTTACTTTACTTAGAGTACAAGATCACTGAAGTAGTGGTTGCAACAAAATATACGAGACACTCGTACACATGTCTAAGCGAGTGCACGAGTCAAAATATGAAATATTCAATGCTTGCACCGCTTCTTGGAGCTCGTAAAGTATACGACCTCGCGGTTCCGTTTCCTCGACTCCAAGTATTTACAAGGTTTTACGACCTGACTTCATATCTAGCTTTTATTTAGGTATTAACCTAGAAAATGATACTAGGCAGTAGGAAAGTATTCTGTCTTAGTTTACGACTACAGGAAATCATATGTATTCCGCGGTCAGGGTAAAATAATGTACGATGCTATCTCATCAAAGGAGCCCTCCCCCCCCCAACCCCCAATTTGGGTAAGGATTTATTGACCTTGGATAAGATTTTCTAACGTAAAATTTCGTTGTTAAATGATTTTGACAAAAGAGATACATGCATGCTCTAACATCTGACTCTTAGATAAGGCATTGACAAATATGTTGCGGTTTTAGATTTCACTAAAGTCTCAATATCTGGGAAACTAGAAACCTTTCCCTCCCTTTTCGCAAATAAAGTCACATATATCCAAATAAAATTTAACTCTAACCTTTCCAATGAATATCAAAAGCGTTCAGAAACCAAATAAGTTCGTTTGTATTCACGAAGACTCAATACGCAACGTCGAATATAATTGTATCGTTCGAAATTCAAACGGGGTAGGATAACGCAATTTGTCAACAGTCACGCGACCGACGCAATGAATATCTGAATTTAATATATGAATATCACGAACAGATATGAATGTGACCTGAAATTTTTTTGCAGTCCAAATTAAAATGAAAAACAAAGGTAAGTTTAAGCCTGTCGCACACTGCTCGTACACGAGCATCCTCACGCACGCTATTCTGTGTGTGAGAACATAAAACAGAAAACGTCACGCTGTTGACAATACCACGCTACCACGAACGATCTTCCGCCACCGGCCACTAGCCACTGGCGGCAAACTTCTTCAATCATTCGGACCATCCGGCCGGAGTGCGTCACACGATAACCACCGTGATCATAGAACACTAAAGCCCTTTTTATGGCTAATGAACATTATTATCAAAATAAATTCTTCATTTCATATATATAAGAAAATAAAAAAATACAATTTATGGCATAAGATATAATAACGAACAGAGTGTCGACGATGTAATCTAATTTAGAAAATTTTCTTTTATATAGACCTGAAGCTTTTTCTTAAAGACATTTGTTGAGCTGGTATCTTTATTTCACTAGACAAAGCATTATAATGTTGAGCCCCTTTCGTATTGGCATTCCTTAGCATCATTTTGTGATTCAAAATGATAATTCTCTTTATTACCTAAACGCTTCAACCTTTCGACTAACGAAACTAATCCTTCACAAAGGGCCAAAGCTCACAGAAAAAAAGTGGAACGATTCATTCGAATGCATCCGATCGTGGATTCCGTTGATTGTAAAAGTCAAATGGCATTAATCTATCGAATGCATCCGTCCATTTTTAATCCCCCGAGGTCCAAATCAAAGGGACGTTTCTCAAAGTCAGGAAACGAGGTGAAATGGGGAGGGGTTGACAGAGCACGACAATTAAATGGATTAATAAACTCGGGGTTGGCCATTTTGCGCTTGAAAAGGTTTTATATCAAAGGATTTACGTTTTGTGAAATTTTGTATTGTATTTTTTGTTTTGTGCTTTTGTTTTCGACCCTATTACCCTATCTTATGCTTGGTGACCATGACCTTTAAACCTGTTTAAGACTCGCGTTATTTTTTCCTTTTGCTTACTCTCATAACTATTAAGTAACCTTTAAAGTTCAAAAGTTAAAAGATTTCAGACTTACTGTAAATTATCCAGTAGGTAACCTTCTTATCGTTGTTAAAATCCTGTTCAGTTTTTTAACTAAACATGTGTGGATGTCAGCACATGCCATAATAAAGTCGGCTTTAGAATACCACCAACCCATCTTTTCCCGTGGATGTTGTAAAAGGCAACTAAGAAATAACAAAGTCGCTACCATAAACAGTGAGGAACTACACCACATCTAAAAGAGTGGACTCGTCTACCCGCTTGACCAGCGTGCCGTTTTAAGATCATACATCCCTCATGCACAATACTATGCATGAGGACGTCCGTGCCCAGCAGAGGACGATACAAGGATTCAAGGACGATACAGCAGAGGACGATACATTTATTATCAAAACAAGCAAATATCGCCTCTAAACCTTCCACTCCTCAAACTCGTGGAAAGTTTTATCAAATAATGTGGGCTTGGGAAGTGGAATCGGATTTCTTCCAGTCGTAATTCAATGGTCGGAAAATTCTCACCACCGGCATTACCTTTCAATAATCCCTGCGAGACGCGAGGTGACGTTTAGTCCAAGGGATAAGCGCCGAAAATTGGCGTATTATGACATGATTTCAATTTAATGCTACAAATGTACGGTTCGTAAATAGTATAAAAATGTATGAAAACGTAATTGTTCTAAATGTTTTTTTTTGCGTATAGTGGGTCAAATTCGTTAGCGGTACTTATTTGTTCAAGATCCCTCTCGTTTCCATGTGGACTGTTTAAGGAATATATATTCAATTTTGAAATGGTATCTCGCATTAAGCGTTAGTGTTTGTCAAGATTACTCATACTTAATCGTACTTACTCGCGCTCGCGTCTTATGCGTATCGACGAGTAATGCCTACAGAGTAGAGAGTCTACAGCACCGTTGCCCGCTTTTAACTTACACCACACAACACTCTTATTTCTTGTACTCAATACGGCCTGTCCAATGCATGCAAACCCATATTGCATGGTAAATTCAGTGAATTCATGTGGAAATTTCACTTGTCATCTCGTGGGTGGAATCCTTACCCAACTCCATAATATTAGAAAACGTTCTTTGTATTGGTGACAACAAGGGAACACACAAATTGAATTTAACTGTGTTAAGGCAGAAACAGATTGAGCTGATTTAACGCTACGACAGACCTATTTACGATTGTACGTGACGACGGTCGGAACGCATAAGTTCCGATATTTTGAATGAAGGAACAAAAAAAGTGTATGCGCCGAGGCGTTACAATTTTACAAAATTATGTGTGTATATGTTTGTTGTATGAATTATGTGATAAACATAAGTATGAAATTATGTGTACCGCAAAAACAAAATGGACTTCTAGCTCAACATATTGACACGGCTCTGTTATGATTTGATTAAACGCATAGAGAGATCGTATATATATATATATTATTCATTTTATATATGATTTTATATTTTAAGAAACTATTATTTTAAAGTTGTGAGAGAAGGATTATTATGATAGTTTTACTGGACATACAATGTTCTATTTCAATCGTAATCTTCGTTTTAATTTACCACTCGTGAATGTAGATAAATTTTTGGAACGACGTTTTTGCTTCAGAAACTATTTCAGATGTGCAAACGAACGGGAATAATTTTGTATCCTTTGTCACCACTGTTCGGGACATTTTTTTCCGATCGTTCCCACTGTGGACGAAACGGGTGGTAACGAGCGGTAAACGACCCATGTGGTAGACCGCAACGTTGTTATTCTGCTGGGGCCTCTAAACACATACGTACGGACAGGGATGTATTAGGGGTAATCAGTAACCGTTGACGTAGCCAGTCCTTTTAACGTCCACTGGTAGACCTGGGCCTCATCACGCACATTGTCTAGTGCATGAGGGTTGTATGGAATTAAAACGTCACGCTAGCCAAGCGGCTTGGCGAATCCACTCTTTTTGTGTAGTTCCTCGGGACTTGCTGTAGTCACTTTGCCTATTCCTTAGTGACGGCCACGCGAAGAGATGGTAACGGTATCGCATTCATATTAGTATAGATAATAATGTAAACTTATATCTAGGATTAAACCCTTCAAATCCTGAAACTGCTGAATCCTGATTCTGCTCATAATATTGTGAGCTAATTGACATATTTTTAATGTTAAGTATTTTTAGGTAAAAATATCAGTATTTTGGGCTTTGCATTTAGCATTTTATCTTCGTGTCAACGAATCCATGGTTTCAGGTGTCGGGAACGAGTTCGAACTAATCCTAATATAAAAAATGCACCATAGAAAATATTTTTTTGTTGTGTTTTTTATATGTAAAATTACACAGATTTCCTAAAATTTTTCTCTTTAAATAATAATAATATTTTATTTCAAAAAATATCCATAGACAGTGTAGTAAATATTTTTTTTAATTAACAAAAGAAATCATTAATCTAGATTAGTAGGTACGATATCTAGGAAGCTAAATTGATACAGATGGATATATGCTGTATTTGGATTGCCACGCGGGTAGCTAGCAGATCATATAGAAAGACGCTATATAGAAAAATCAAGTCTATTATACACTTTGCTTACATTACGAACTGTTCGTAGCGTCACGTCAGCTCAGTGTGTCTCCAGCTTTATTTTCACGTTCAAGTGCTCATGTGTGTAACTTTAGCGGTCGAGCGCATATGGAAACATCCCAATGAAATGGTTACTTTGTATACAGACCGATGATCAACCTCAAATAACAATTTACAAACGAACCCTTTTTAAGTAACTAAAATTTTTCGACTGTAAGACGCATATATAAGGTATTGAATGTACTGGGGCGTATGCGCTTTTTATAAGATCCTCCGACCATTTCATATATTTTTTGGAAGAACTTTTAAATTAAATTAGAGTCGGATATCTGTCGACTATCTATTACAGAAATCTTGACTTTCAAAGGACATCATTATTTCTCCATACAAGTCTGGCATCATTTTTTTTTTGATGCGGCCAGAAATTATATTTAAAACATCGAAAGACTATGTAAAACATATTCGAATGGTACACAAACGTTTTTTTTTATATTAGCTTTTGTAAAATAAGAATTATATTGACTTTTTTATTTTAGGTAAAATAAGAGTTAGATTATTTTTTTATTTTAGGTATAATAAGAATTACATTGATTACAAACCAACTACTTTTAATTTTGTTATTTTTTTTATTATTTTAAAGTACATAGTTACATAACAGTTTTACATTTTTTATTGTAGACGCATGAATAGTACAATATAAAAGATAAAGATAAAATAAGTATCAAATAAAATAGGTTCATACCCCCACCTGATGTTGCAGGTGTCTATGGACGGCGGTGATCACTTACCACCTCATGGCCAGCCCGACAGGCTGCCACCTCTTCTATAAAAAAAATCTCGACTAATAAGTGACCAGTATTACAATTTAAAAAAAGACTGATGAACGATTGAAATCAAATAGGTATACGTCTTTCAATTTTTTTAAAAAAATACTGATTAAGGTTTTTTTTTTAATATTTTACGCCGGCACTCTTTGCGGTCAAGTACACGAAGACTACACCATTTTAAATTTCAAATTCCCGACACGGAAATAACTTTCGCTGTCGCATAATGACTTCTTCAGACAGCACAGCGGGTGAGTGCAAAAAGTATTTCGATCTGATGGTGCTTTTACGTTTATTAATACTTTTTAAACTTTATTGATGTGAAACTTCGGACTCTCAAGAAGGTAATATCCAGGCGTACAAAAGCCTTCGAAATGTGAAAGCTTAGGAAGATGTTTAAAACTTCCTGGAGAAGTTTTACCTTGACTTTTTGGGGGGAAAACTGGAGCGGTAGAAGGTTTATTTAAAAAAATATGAATACTAGATTTTGTGTTTATTAAAACTAGTAATAGTTTATTAAACTTCAAATTGCAAATTACAAAACTTCAGATAATAGCATAAGACTGCATTTTTCGTGTGCTTTAAAGGACTCACAATTATGTCCTCAATAAACCTACTATCATTTTTCTTAGCGACTCCCAGCTTGCTTCGACATGACTGGACATTGGACTTCAATTACGAAGAATACTTGACACTGGTAGCATTCCGCCATTTGCGCCATTGCCAATTATGAAGAAAAAAATAATTTACCTTAGCACCAAGGTTCTGAAGACAGCAGGTTGCCGACGGGAGCTATTTATCTACCGTCCATAAGAGGAAAGTTGCCTTTTACGGGCTCATTGTAAGAGGATAACTTTACGAGTTCCCGGGGTTGATCTTAGAAGACAGGATCCCCGGAAAAAGTGGAGCAGAGCGACAGAGAAGAAGGAAAGGACATTAAGGAATGGTCCAGCCTCAAATACCACGAGTAGAAGATTGCGTCGAAGGACAGACGAAAATCTCACCAGCTGACCACCAAACTTCATTTAGTTAGAAGAGGTTTTTTTTCCGAATGGCTAAATTCTTGTGACCCACTGCTTTTCGAGCGTCATCAGATATGTATAGTATCACACTCACTACCGAAACACGTACGTACATTTAGAAATAAGATAAAGTGGGAAATGCAGTACATTTTAAGGTAGTCTTCTGTGACTGGCGGTCTTCTTCAAGGCAGCGTGCATGCACCCTCTCCTTTTTCCTCCTCTTCATAATTGTTTGAGCTATATCTGTCTTTGAGTTCTCGAATGGAGACCAAGTAGCACGTAGCGTGGATACCCTCGGTTAATGTGTTTAATATATTGTTACACATTAATTGATAATGTGTTTTTAAAAATATTTCATGTTCAGACACGACTTCGTTAGTAATTATTATATTATATACTCATACGTTTCCGTGTAGATCCATTCTTAATGTGGAACACATTTCAATGGTCTCATTATCATAGTAAAAACATAGTAGTAGTTTAACTCTAGTTCACGTTCGTCGAGATAATTTATTTTTGGCCTGCAGTGAACGTGACGTCAACTGCGATATATAACGCGCGTGAAGAATGTTCACTGTATATGTAGTTGTATGTACGGTTGCAAGAAATTGTGAGTCACTATCCTTTATTCTCAATTTTACCGTGTTATAATACTGTCATTTTTGATACCTACTGCGACGTGATATCATTGTATTAAATATTATGTTATCAATGTAACAGATAAGAATAGATAATCAAATAATAATAACGCATAGTGGCTCAACAATTAAATATTGTGACTATACGAATACCACAAGCACACAAAGAAACCGTGACTATTGCGTGTGTAAGAAGGTAACCTACTGTTATATTTTTCCTATGTTATTGTTACACAACTCATTATATATTGTGGATTTTGTGTTGTCTTGTAACATATTAATTTACAAAGCGGCTTATGTAATTGTACCCGTAATAAAGTCACAACGGGCATTCGAGCGCACAAAACGAGGTTATCTGTGTTGTTGAACGCAAAATCTAATTGCTTTCTGCCATAATAGAATTCAAATGTCCACGTTTAAGCACACGACATATATCAGTTTTTAACCTTCCTTTAACCAGAACAAATTATGCGAAGAATGCATTTATATACAGAGCTTGTCTTGTTCATAACGAAAAATTGTGTGACTTTGATATGTTTCATCTATCTCCCTCCAGAAGTATACAATTAAACTTAAAGAGTTGCTCTCCCAAATATAATCTCCTTGCTTATTGCAGTGTCGGATTAGCCACGTATTAGCAATGCTCCGCGCCTTGGGGGGCCTCGCGCCTGTGCGCAAAAATATCTATCAAGTAAGATAGGTATGGTATACCACCCACCGTCCAATGGAAAGACGTAGTAGTTATTCTAAACTAAAAGTGAGCGCTGGCAACACCATATACATTATATACCTATTATGTTGCAAGTCGATAACACCACAATACTTAGAGGGGAATCCCCTAATATTATTGTCTTCGAGATATACATATCTCATCTCACTTATATTAATTATTATTATCATTTTTTTCTTAAAATTGTCATAACCTATAATGTTATATTTTGTCCACTTATTTTTAACTGTGGAAACTTTTTGGATGACACTTTCTAATTTTTACGTATAACATACTAGCAAAATGGCGAGTTACAACAAAGTGGATAGCATAAAAACCTTCTCCATAAAAGAATACATATATATGCCAACTTTCATGGTGATCGATCAAACGGTGTCGAAGTCTATTAATCTCAGATACACCAACACCATTTTTATTTAAATAGATTATTTGTAAGATGTCCTGTTTGTTTCACAAATATAATAAACCAAAATAAACAATAATCTACGGCTACGGTAATAGATTACGGTAATTATTATCTACGGTCTCAAGAAATAATAAAATTGTTGAGCCACTGTCCTTTATAATTTACATTGCCGTGTTATAATACTTGCTACTGTGACGTGATATCATTGAATTAGACATATATCTAACAAAACTTTTTTTACACTATTTTTTTTGCTAAATACGAAAACCCACGTTACACCCTCTCACAGAACTGTACATTGAAATGTACTACATTTCCCACAAATTCTATTGCCCAATTTACATACATGTTTCGGTAGTGAGTGAGATATGCCAGAGCTCATTCCCATCTCATCCTATCCCTCCCCATAACCCTTTCTCCAAGTCAATTCCTACATCTCACAAGGTAGGCAGCGCATCCGAGGGCGTGCTAAGGGTTGTCATTTTGGACTGATGTTGGCTTGTATCGCGAATGTCTATGGACGCCAGTATCCACTTACCAAAAGGATGGATTGTATGCATGTCTATCGCCTTCTTACTATATAAAAAAAATATAGCCATGTAGATAATGTATATAATTGATTCCTCTTCTTCTTGTGGTGCCTCTCCAACTAGCGGAGGTTGGCAATCAGCTCCGAATATTTTGCCGTGTCTCTCGTGAGACAAAACAGTTCGGCGGCACTCGCGATGCCAGTCCACTCCCGTATGCTACGCAGCCATGACTCTTTCTCGCAATCAACACTCCTCTTTCGGGGAATCTTGCCCATCATAATTGATACATTCCATATTGATTGATACATTGATATGATTACAATCTACATATTTATATTTTATCGAGCATTAACATTACACATCCATTTAAAGTGTCTCGTTTGCTACCTTCTAAAAAAAAAATAGTTTTTATTTTCTTTTTTTTATGTTTATTTTCGCCCCACCACCCCGTGGTCATTGACATTGAGTTGCGCGAGCGTTGCACTCGCCAAAATTAGCGCTTGACGCCGCGAACAGAATTAGAATGTCTAGATCTAAACCTATCTTATAACTTGCACACTAACGGCATATTATGTCTTATTGACAACATAATCTATACATATAATAAAAACGTAAACAGTGCCGTGTCGGTATATGAAATATTTTTCGAAAATATTGATTGCCATATAAAGTACGAATGATGTAGAGCCCAAAACAACATCTTTATTGGAATTTTTTGTCGTGTTCTGTGTGAACCTTAATTGTCATTGTTAAATGAAACCTGGCATAGTTATAGCTTATTACTTGATTTAACATTTAGGGTACATTTTATCCCGGTGCGCTATAGAGTTCCCACGAGAATCATTCTAAAGTTCACGCGAGCGAAGTCGCCGGCACCGCTAGTAATGATAAATATAATGACATGTATGAAATGACAATTGTGGATATGGTGTTACAGTACTACTAATTAAACAATGGCGGCCGTCCACCATCTCCAAAACTGTGGACTCGCCAACTCGTTGGTCAGCGTGCTGTTGAGATCATACATATCCCATATCATTATGACAATGTATATGAGGAAGCCCGTAGTCAGAAGTGGGCGAAAAAGTGCCGTATTTTTTTTTACAAGCATTTTTCTTTTAATCTCTTTTATTTCAATTTTATAATTCATTGTACTTTATGGACATGACGAATTGCTTATTTGATTAATTCTATAATTTGACAAAATGAGGATTTGACAAATGTCGTGGTATCCCTACAAACATGTTAAACAAAGACCATACAATGTTGATAATATATGTGTGGAAGTACTTGGTATAGGAGTATGGTGTATCTTCAGAAATTGTGAGAAATAACTTCCATAGTCCTATATACTGTTTTATTAAATGATCACAAGAATCAATTAAAAAAAGTATACGTCTCGTTGCGCATGCGGGATACGAATAGCGAGAAATTACTGACTACGTGAAACACTGCGCGCTCTGCGTGCATTGTGTCAACACTGTGTCCCTTCATTTATTTTTATAGATAAAAAGCGGCAGACGTGCATACAGTCCACCTGATGGTAAGTGGATACTGTCGTCCATAGACATCCACGATACATGCCAACATAAGTCCAGAATGACAAACGTTGGCACGCTACCGGATGCGCTGCCTACCTTTGTAGATTAAGGAATCGATTGGGAAAATGGGGAGGGATAGGATGGGATGAGAATAGATTCTGGCATATCTCACTCACTACCGAAACAGGTACGTACATTGGAGTAATACGATAAAGTAGGAAATGCAGTCATTTCAAGGTAGTCTTCTGTGAGAGAAGGGTAACTTGGCCAGTCGAGTGCGCCCAGCGGCTGTGGGAATGCAGCATGCAGTCTGCCCCTACAAAATACATACCTATAATCCCATAAGACTACAGAGCATTGCCAACGGCCAATTCAACGGAACCTTCGGGACTGCCCCGTGGCCGCATGGTCATCCCTTTTTCATCCGAAGGAAGTGTTTTTTAGTGTACATACGAGTAGGCGCCGTCTATCTTCGGTCTCGAAGATTGGCGATACGGGAACTAAGACTTCTTGCAGAACTTCCAATAATGAATGACTAGATGCTTGCGATGGTGGAGATATGACGAAAATAAATTATAAAGAGAATTGATACTTTGTTTAAATGTAAGAAGTAAACACAAGAACTGGGTCTCAAATTTAAACAATTGATTGCTTAGTTATAAAAAAATAGTAAGATGTTTCATAAAAAATATAAATTGGTGTATTATAACTTGCCGGGTAGGTTTACAATACTAAGTGGTCTTATATATAATTACAAACTTAAAACTAATAAACGCTTGATTTTAAAAATTCCTATTTTTACTTTTAAAAAGCTAAAGTGATGCAGCGAGATATATGTAACGTCAGGACAGATCTCTAGTATTTAATAAACCAAACTATTATATTTTCTTTTTCACACAGTTCTTCACGAATTATTTTTTCCGACATACACATTAAAATATTGATTTCCTCTCTACCATATTTATCTGGCAGAGATCGCTATTAGCCATAGGTGTTATCCATAACTTCTAATGTCTGTTGCTAGGTACAATCTTGTTTTGTTTGGTGTGCAATAAAGTGTTTTATCTATCTATAAAATTATTTGTAAATTAATTTACCATTTAAATTTGCATAGCATGTAACTAGCTAGCATTTGCCGCCTCATCGCAGCGATTATAAAAAACCTCGCGTGCTTTTTTTAATTGCGCCGGTGTTGAAGAAAGCGACAAAAAACTTACGTGGACTGTACACGTACATGCAATTATTTTACTTGAGCAATCTTTAGTTTCCGTTTTTTAGTCGAAATAAAATAATAATCAGTGAACAAACAGTGGCTAATCGTAATAAATTTTAGGAAATAAAACAATTATGTTTTGTATCTGTAATTTTGTATAACAAATTTGTATTTGTATAATTTGTTTAAGAAATTTCTTTTTTTTTATAGACTAGTGGGCGGACGAGCAAGCGGTCCCGCGTCATTGTCATTGCGGTGTTACCGCCGCCCATGTGATTGTCCGATGATGATTGCCCGGGAGTAAATTTAAACCTACTTCAAAAGAAATGGCTAAAAGAAAGTTCATTTTATAATTAAAAAGATTTACAGAAATGGCAACAATAGATTAGACAGTGAAATTAATTTATTAAATAAGTTTAGAGTGAAATTTAATTTGATCTTATGACATGAATACTATGTAAATATTGTACGTTTGATGTGGATAACAACTGTATATTTAACTGTATACTGTACTTTAGATATATACTGTAGAACCAGCGTGCCTGTACATTGAATATGTTTACCAAAAACTGATTGGGGGCGATGAAGGCAGAGTATCAGAATACATAAAGACGATTTTGAAAATTTCTGTCTGTTTGTCTGTTCGAACACGCTAATCTCCAAAACTACTAAATGGATTTTCATGGGGTTTCCACAGGTTATTTGGCGCTTCGAATAGGCTTTGTTTCATCGAAATCGGCTGACGGGAAGAAAAGATGTTGTATACAAAGCTTTATCAAACTAAAATTCCACGCGTATGAAGTCGCGAGCACAGCTAGTTTAAAATAAATATATTCTGATTTTGAACAATATTAATTATTTAAAAAACAAAAATCCCGACTGCGTCCAAATCCTATAATAATATGACTAACTCCTAATTATTCAATACATAATTATTTCAAAATTAAATTATGAATTAGGTACCTACTCTAGTATTTTGACAAATTTATTTATTTTGTAATCGGGTAAATAATTCGATTTGTAATTCGAAATCGCTTTTCAAAATCTTTAATTTTATAGCCCATTCGATGGTTTTCAATTTTATTTAAAGCGATCAATATGGGCCGTGTGTGGTGTTCAGCTGGCTATAGCATATCACCACCCCATCCCTTCCCGGGGGGGGGGGGGTGTCGTCAAAGAAGTCTAAGGGATAAATACAAGCGCTGAGGAACTACGCCACCGCTAAAACAATGGACTCGCTAATCCGCTTTGCAAGCGTTTTCCCTTTTAAGGGCTTACATTCCTCATGCACAAGACAATAAGCATGAAGCCCATGTTCTGCAGTTGATACTGAAAAGGCTGGTTGCATTACATTTCAATAAATATGTCTCCGAATAATTAATGTATCGCAGATATCCGTTATCATCAAGCGACATCTGTTCTTCTGGCATCTCTAGTCTTTTGGCAGATGTGATCTTCGACTTTAATTATCCAGCCATCACTGGCGTGCTTCACGGTATGTGGCCTTCACTCGAGAACTCGTCTCCCGCATCGGTTACCGATGCTGCAGCAAATATGACCTGCCCATTGCCACTTCAGCATACTAATATGAGATAGATCGGTAACTTTAATCCTTCGATGTATCTCTTCCTTTCGGATCTTATCCCGCAAAGCAACTACGAGCATTGCTCACTGAGCGACTTGGAATTCGTGGACCAGACCGCCACACGTCGAAACGTGGCCCCTTACTAATCAATAATTTCGAAAAATTAAAGGAAATATTCCCATTCCTGAGATAATAGTGAGAGAGTACATTGATGATTGTCGATTCCGGTAACTTAACCGCTAATTAAGTATTAACTTACCCGTTCAACTGGACCAATCACGAATTGATTACGATAATTATAATATAACGTACCTGAAAGAAATAAAAAAATGCAATAAGTGCACACGTAATAATAATTACCTTATAACGTTATTACTTATAACTATAACCGTTATAATAATAAATAGTTATCTAAAAGTTTCGCTCGTTAACTGTGAATTTTACAATAAAATATTAATTGTCTTCTGGAAGAAAGAGAAAAGATTCCGGAAGACCTCGGCCAAGTAGCCCGGAAGATTCAATTAATATGGACACCGGCCGAGAAAGCCTACACTCCACTATTACAATAAAATACTTATCTCCGGCGTTTATTGCGTATTAGTAATAAAAGTAATTGCAAATAAGAGAAATATTTAATTAATTAGTAAGTAAAATTTTACTACACCTCACTTTCTCATGTCTGTTGAAACCTCGTCTCCAAAACGCCATTCTATCAGATCAGATATGAAAGTAAGTCAAATTTAAAATATTGTATTTTGTTTAATTCTCGTCGACTTTCGCGTGAATTTTTAGAAAATGTCGAATTTGTTATTTTGTACACGTTTCAGAACAAAACCGTTTATTTTTTATATATACACCAAGTGACACGGCATTCTGTATGAATATCACTACATATTATAAAACAAAGTCCCCCGCCGCTTCTGTTTGTCTGTATGTATGTTCGCGATGATCTCAAAAACTACTGAACGGATTGTCATGTGGTTTTCATCTATCAACAGAGTGATTCCTGGGGAAGGTATAGGTGTATAATTCGTTAAGGTTTTGTGTAAATTGGTTGAAATATGACGATGATTGTTGAAGATGTCGGAAAAAATCAAGCCGTCTGCGCGCTTTCATCGAGATCGCTGCCTAATCCGTTTGAGATATAACAAAACAATGTATGGTGGGATTGTTTCTCTTTTATAGGTCTACAAAAAAGTCCGCGATGGCATATGTCTATCTTTTAAGGATAGCTTACTATACCCATTCTAACTTCTAAAAAAATGATCACATATAATGTGGTATTTGGAAATGCTATTTAGACGGATACAGTATTAATCATTATTAAATTAAATACGTTAGTTACCTTAAGCATTTCATACATTATAATTGCTCTTTACACCATACAATTTAAATGAATATCTTAGGAGTTATGGTAAATTAAAATTACGCGCGAGAAAATAAATTCAAGCGATCTCGCACCAACGCGACGCGACGACGGGATTCGCTTGATGCAGACATATGTGCTCTACTACCCGTGCGAAGCCGGCGCGGGTCGCTAGTTTAGATAATATTACATAAATTTATGTTAGGTTCCATTACAGAATTTAATAAGAGTTGTAGAATTTAATGGCCGGGTGGTCAGAATAGCATCACCCGATCTGCTCCATGGGTGTCGTTATAGCCGACTAACAGCTGCTACCGCAAGCTCTGATGAACTACACCACATCTAAAAAGCCATCTTGCTTGGTTAGCATGGCGTTTTAAGACCATGCATCCCTCATGCTCGAAATAATGTGCATGAAAACGGCCATGTCCTGCACTAGACGATAAAAGGGCTGGAAATGGTGAATTTAATGAGCGCTATCCAACGACATATATTTATTTTTCGAAACTTTTATGTTACAAACATTCTTAACATATATATTTCTAAAGTATATATATTCTTTGAGACAAGGTCATAATTTATAATTACTGAATCAACGACCAAAAATGTGAAAATAACGAAGGGAAATCACTGAGATGTGATGTCATAGGGTCATCGATATTGTAAAACATTGATTTTCAATTTTCTCCGTAACATCATATATTTCCTTTAAACGCACGCCTCAAGTAACTCGATTAGAAATTCGATAATTCGCCATCGAGTAGTAATCGATGACGCAATGCGCACGCCATCTGCCGTGCGCGCGGCGAACCGCGTCGAAACTGTCGACCCAACACATGAAAAATGGCAACCATCTGATAATAGGCTCAATGAGGCGTTGCAGTGAAAAATGAGGTACAGACAGTAGCTGAATTTAAATAATAAATATGTTCTACGAGATTTCTATTTTGAGGACCGTTTCGTTTCAATATAATAAACTGTGAAAATAATTACTTCTTTAATCGTAACGTTATAAAAGACACTATCAAATTCTTAAGAGAAAATTCGTCTTGTAAACGCTAGATTAATAAACAGTATAGAAACAATACTGCTTTTCTAAGTATCGCATAACGTTATATAGTTACCAATAAGATTAGTTATTTTGTTATTAAACGGTAGAAAAAATTTCATTACTAATAATATCATAATATATATATAGCAACATATATATCCCATCCTATCCTATCCCTCCCCATTTTCTCCACCTTTTCTCTAAATATATTCCTATATCTCCAAAAGTAGGCTGCGCATCGGGGCGCATTTGATTCTATAAACTGGATGACTTGCGATAGGAATAGGCTTCTCCCAAGGCTCCCAAGGAAACTTTCGAGGAGAGAAATAGGCCGACGGGTACATTTTAATACATTCTTCTTCTAGTATTGTACATTCTAGTACTCTTCTAATACATATATGGTATTAGAAGAGTGAAATTTAGAAACCAACACAATTTTCTCGTTAACTGTACTGCATTATAAAATTACGAATCGTAAACGTGGTGAAATTATTTATCATGTGTAAATTACGTTGCGGTTTCGGGTGAAAAATTTCACGAAGTCGTTTAAAGTTTTTAGACCGAACGATTTATATTGCTCTTATATCGATTTGTAGGTATACTATCTGTTACGGTTTTATCTTGTTTTTTCATGTGCATTTTGATTTATCTGTCCGTCTATATTTTTAAGATTAGATTGGACCACACATTGATTATATACATCCGTTTGTATTACAATAGTGCAGACTTAATGTCAAGTGTAACTGTCACTCCCTCGTTCAGTACTCCTCCCCCCCCTTACCCCTTGCACACCCGGCAGACACGGACAAGTGTCGCTGACGGTCTATAGAATTGTCTTAAATACAATGCGACACTTGTCACTTACAATTGTATGGTGCCAGTATAAGCGGGCGAGGGGAGCGAAATAAACGCGACGTTCAGACGTTCAAACGAGAATCTTAAGTCAAGTCATGTAACTTAAGTCAAACTTAAGTCGTGTTAACTATAATATGACATATGTACACTACACAAACAATTGTAATACAGGAATCATTCTTCGAGTTTATCATAGATAAACATATTATATTGTATATGTCTGTAAAGTTTTAAAGTGTACTGATATATTGATTACAGTACTTACTGGGAGAACAAAATAAAAATTAGGTGAGTAATATCAACAAAGAAGCAAACGTATGTATGTACAGTCAGCAACACGCTAAAGTACTCAAATCTATTCACTTCTAGTCTTTATTAGAAACGCATAAACTTATCATTGCATAGGTTAACCTGTTGAGACATAGTGTAACCAATCAACTCTTGTATTCTGAAACCATGGATTATACTCGTGAATCTGAGATAATTGAAATAAAATGTTATGTGTTTTATTGTAACACATAACACTATTTAGGACTAATTGAACTATTTGGGAAATATCTATAAAAAAAAATCTGTTTAATTTTATTTTTCTTAAAAGTTTACGCTAATAATGCTCATAATTCATACAAGATGCACGCTTGTAATGACACCCCACCCATACTGTTGTGTTGTGGCCGATAGAAGCGCGACGTTTATTTCCGAACTAGCGACGAGAAACAAGACTGTCCAGACAATAGCTTCAGAAATAACAGCCCGTATATACAAGCCGTATCTAAGAGCAAAAGAAAGGGAAGCGTGTACTTATAAGTTATCAAGTTATAAATATTAGATAGCCTATGAAATCACTGGGGAGTTACGGGTTATAATCCATTTTTACGTCTTTATTTCTAACTTTAAAACTATTTCTTGTCGTTACAACATCTTTCAATATCGCAAAACATTATTTTCATATTCATATCCATATCCGAACATTCATATCCGAGCATCTATGGAAAGAAGACCATATTGATGGGCGCCTCAAAAAAAACCATCGCCGGAGGACTGCAGGCTTGAGCTTAACATATCATAATTGCGAAATTCAACTACTCATAGTGTAGAGCGGGGATGGAGTTTAAGCGAAGAGAAGCAAAATCAAAATGTCTTGCCGTAGAAACCCAAAGGGCTGACACCTGTGCTTGGAAAGGCACTCTGCACAACAGGTATGCTTCGTGCATAATCTTTTACATCTTACAATATATGTAATAATGTGTATTTTAATATCTATAGTTATAATAATACCAGGATGTTTTGATAAGGCCTAGCCTCTAGATATTTTGAGTACTACTTAATTATATCATAAGACAAAAATGCAGTTTGATTTTATATACACTAATCCTAGTTACAATAGGTAGTTTTACAAAGAGTAAGTGCAGTTTTTTTAAACTAGTTTATTGTGAATCACAACCAATCACCTTTTATTATTTTTTAGTTATTCAACTAGCTTACTACAGTGGTTATCAATAATCCTAGCAAGATATCATGCCATACTATGACTATAGTTTCCACTGTTGGATGTAATGGAATGTATGATATCCAAACGACATATACAGTGTGTCAGGGGATCGATTATAGATATTTTAAAGGAGTTTTATACACTTATTTTTATCGACCAAAAACACCTTTCTACCAACTCTTACTCTACCCTCCTTGAATGCCATCTCATTTTTTTTAAATATGTACTAACAAAAAGACAATATCTAAGAACATAGGAGGCCTAGAGTCACAAAACTGGTCTAATTGTCTAATGGTCTAGTCGTAGAATCAAATGGACGTATTAATTATTATTATTTGTTTAAAACGTCTCCTTTTATCTATGTATTCTACGTTATAATAAAATTAAGTTAATAACTTGATTTATATGCTATATTATGAGCATATTTTTTATTATTATATACTACTCATAACTTAAAAACGTATTATATATAATTAGCTAGCTGACCCGACAGACGTCGTCCTGTACAAATTTCAATAATACAATAATTTTCAATAAGTTCATACAAAAATCCCATAGAAAAAAACACTTTCAGTTTTTCTTTCAGAATTTTCCAATTGTCCGGGTAATTTTTCCAACTTTTCTTTCCCTAAAAACCTTATTCGTACTATTACGAATATTTTTTAAAAAAAATTAGCCAAATCGGTCCAGCCGTTCTCAAGTGATGCGCTTGCCAACGAACAGCATTTAATTTTTATTTATATAGATATGTATACAATACAAATAATTATAGAGTAAATGTAGCTGACTCAACGGGGATCAGTTTTAAGTCGGTTATAACGTCCGAAACGTTAAACTCTAACGCTCAGTTTCTTTGCTGGATAACATATGAAACAAAGGGATTCACCAAAGAACGATAGTCGACGACATTGTTCATAGAATCATTATATTCAAATGGCAATGGATAGGTCATAAGGTCATATCTGTCGCAGCATCGACAACAGATGGGTTAGACAAGTCTTTGAACGGAGACCTCGTAACAGAAAACGCAGGGTGTGAAGCCACGCCTTGAGGGGCTCATTTATTTTATAAAATAGGGAAATATAGGGAGCAAGCGGTCCCACGTGATGGTAAGTGTTACCACCGCCCATGGACACCTGCAACACCAGGGGAATGCGGGTGCGCAGTCGACCTTGCAAAATCCTATTTACAGCTTTCTTGAAGAACTCCATATCGTAGCTCAATAGAAAGACCTCTTGAGGCAGTTCGTTCCACAGCCTATGGGTTCGCGGTATTAAATGATTTTTGAACCGAACAGTACGCGACACCTCCGTATCGAGGAAATGCGGATGGACCGCACTTCTGTGACGGGATGTGCGGTTGTAGAAACGCGAGGTGGGAATTATATTGAACAATTCTTCAGAGCATTCCCCATTGTACAGGCGGTAGAACACAGAGAGATGCAACGTCTCTCCGAACGTTCCGACTCATATGTGATACATTATTTTAAAATATATTTGTTGTAACCATAATGAATTGAGATTGAGTATCGGCCGTGTGGTGTCCGCCTGTTTACAATTGCACCACCCCATCCCTTCCCGTGGGGGTCGTAAAAGACGGCAAAGGTACAACAAAGCGACTACCACAAGCCCTGAGGAATTACACCACCTCTAAAAGTATGAACTGGCCAATGCGTTTGACCAGCGTGGCGTTTTAAGGTCATTCATCCTTCATGCACAGGACAATGTGCGCGAGGAGGCTCATGTCCATACTGAAGTGCATACTGAAAAGACTGGTTGCATTCCATTGAGTATTGAGCCTTCCGGCTAAGCGGACCGACGACATGAAGAAGTTCGACGATAGTGGCTGGATGAGAAGAGCCAAAAAATCCGTATAATGGCGAGCTTTGGGAAAGGTCTACTCGTATATGCAGCAGTAGGGAGATACAGGAGATACAGTATATCGGAAAATGAACATGAGACGCCCTCTGGCCAGGTTGACTGACGACTTAAAAGAAGTTTGCGGTAGTGGTTGGATGAGAAAAGCAGAAGACCGTGTGTTGGCGGTCCTTGGGAAATATAGGCCATTTAGCAGTTGAGAGACAGAGGCTGAGGGTATGGCGTGGTATATCTATTTACCTTTAAGTTAATTAAAAAAGACCACGGTTCGCGGACAGCTTCGACGGCAATCGTGCGACACGTCATAGACGATTGCCGTGGGGATTTGTGACACGACACCTCATCAGCGCCATTAAACTAATGACGGGCTCTGCCCATCAACAATACTGTGATTATTTCCCACTTACAAAAAATGATTTCACGCGTAATTTGGAAGGGAGACTTCGCTATTTTCTGTACAATATAGAAAAAGAATGTTCAGAAAAAAGTTTTGTTGTATATAAAAAAGGTGACAGACGAGCACACAGTCCACCTGACAAACGTCAGGTGCACGCACCCGGATGCGCTGCCTGCCTCTGCAGATTAAGGAATGGATTGGGAGTAAAAGTTGGGAAAATGGGGAGGGATAGGATGGGATGGGAATGGCCTCTGGAATATCGCACTCACTACCGAAACACGTACGTACCTACATTGGGGATATACGATAAAGTTGGAAATGCAGTACATGTCAATGTAGTCTTCTGTGAGAGTGCGAATGCAAGATGCACTCTCCCCCTACATATTGTAGAGTTTATTATTATGAGAATTAGTTTTTGAGTTTTATGAGAACTATTCATCTGTATCTATACATATAATAAAAATGTAAGTGATCACTGTCTGTACATGGAAGATATGTGAGAAAAACTATTGGGGGCCTTTATCAACGCAATAGAACCCAAAACAATGATTGTTAGAATTTTTGTCTGTTTGTCTGTGCGTTTGTGCGCGCTAATCTTAGAAACGGCTTAACCGATTTGGGTGCGGTTTTCACTAATGTATTGTGGTAAGCTTCACTTAAAATTTAGTGTTTGTTTTATTTCAATCAGTTCATAAAAAAAAAAGTTATATCAATTTAAAAAATCGCGTCGAATAAAGACGGTGTTTATAAACTATGGTCCACGCGGACGAAGTCGCGGGCAACAGCTGGTTTTTGAGTTTTATAAGAACTATTCAACAACATATCTTTTATATACAGGCTACATCTCTAAGTCTGAAATCAAGACATTTTTTCATGATTCTGAAGTCATTGACATGAAAATATTACAATCCTTTTTTGCAATAAAATTTAAGGTTTTATAATAATCATCATATTTTTCTTACAAACTTGGTAAATACGAAGCTGTTGTGCTTATTATTTTTACAAAAAAAATATCATTACAGAATATATTAATGAACTCAGAATCATGAATAGAATTCATGGTTTCAGGGGGTTTAATCTGAAATAATTTAATTTAATCTGGGTTTTTAATCACAAAAACGAAGTGTCGGCCTATTGATTATTCGGAAGATTCCTACCGCGAAAACGTTCACTTCGTTATATCGGCCTGAACGAAGTTCATTTGATATTTCTTGCGCCGAAACTTCGTTTGTACGAATCAACGATCGAAATTGCCACGAAATTTTGACACGAGATACTTCGGGATCAAACATCAAATTTTACGATAACAGGGGGGATATTTTGAGATGCTCGGAGGTATCTGATGTATAGAGACGAACCGAAGGACCGAAGGAAAGTCAGAGTAGGGTTATGGCACCTCGTTCGTTCGAACTTTAGTCAGACTCGAAACTTTGGAGGTGTGTAAAATCAGATTCCGTTAAGATTCGGACACATCCTACGTATTGGAGTTGAGTTTTTTGAAACGTTTAATTTTTAACTAAACCGAACGAACTTAAAATATATAATGGACCCAAACTATTTTGATGGGCCAAATTTCATTTCGATTCTTAAAAAAACCTCCCTAATAGGTAATCATTTTGCTGCAATCTAATTGGCTCCCGTTAAAATTGGATACAATTTCCCGCCGTCCCGGATGATTGTAATGAGTTTCCAGGCTGTTCGTTATTCGATTGATCGACTAATTGATGTGGTGACGGGCCGTTTGCAGGCGATTTACTCGATTTTTCACGATGGGTACTCAAATTTGCTTGTGTGTAAGAGTTGCTGATTTTTAAATTGCTGAATAGATTAACTTAGAAGATAGCAAAATAATGTATATACACATATATGTCTCTCCGGCGATACATGGAACGTCCGATAGGTCGTCGACCACTTGGTTGATTTGGTTGATTGGTTGGTTTGAGGGGCCCGCGGACGCTCCAAATGGCTTGTTGACACAAAGCTGCGCAGGATCGACTCTTGGTCTCTTGGTTTCTTGCTATACCGTCCCTTGGTTTCGGAAGCCAAGATCACTGAGCTGACGGAGTAAGTAAGTATGTATATACAGGTATATTGATACTTATGTAAATATTTGTGTCTATCTATGCAATGCGACCTTTCAGTATTCACTGGTGAATATGCGCCTCCTCATGTACATTGTTACTAGCTCGACAGTGAAGAAAACACCATGAGGAAACCCGAATATTCCAGAAAAATAAACATCTTCAGTATGTGATCCACCAATCCGCACTAGGCCCGTGTGGTGGATTACAGCCAGAAACCGGGGAGCTTGCACTAGTTAATCACTGGGGAGTGATTAACTAGGTTAGGCCTGTGCCTTGCAGTGGGACGTTATAAGCTGCTACATACTATATAATAATATCTATGACGCTTTTTTTAAATTCAACCAATTTTCAAAGCCATTTAAAGGAAAAATATTACAAAAATGAGAGCCTCTGCGGCTTCTTTCAAAGTCTACGCCACTTTCCACAAATCGAGTGAATTTTATCGGCCGAGTGCAGCCACTGGCATTGTTTCAAGGCGTTAATACGGAAAGTTCATTAAAAAGCCTGGCGTGAATTCTTCAAAGAACTATTTATTGAACCGAAAACGAAGAAAAAAGGGCCCGTTCAGGGATTGTTTATTGAGAAAACTGAATACGCTCGAAAGCTCATTTTTAATTTAGACGTTAAAAAGAAAGTTTTTGACTTTATATTATTATTATTATTATAAAAGAGGATGCAGACGTAATGCTGTATGCTGCCACTGTTTTGCAGATGAAATTAAAGGTTGCATCTGGGACAATATCGTCAAAATCTTTGGGACAACATCTTCCCAGAAAATCAGTAATTACAATACTGTACTGATTATGTAAATAAAATCGGTGGTTTTATCTAGGATAAAATGTGGGGATTTGTAGGGCGAGAGTGCTTGCTGGATTCCCACAGCCGCTGAGCGCACTCGATTGACCACGTTACCCCTCTCTCACAGAAGTATACCTTGAAATGTACTGCATTGACTACTTTATCGTATTTCCTCAATGTATATACGTGTTTCAGTAATGAGTGAGATATGCCAGAGCCCATTCCCATCCTATCCTATCCGTCCACATTTTCCCAACCCCTTCTCTCAATCTATTTCTTAATCTGCAAAGGTAGGCAGCGCATCCGGGGGTGTGCCAACGTTTGTTATTATGGACGGATGTTGGCATGTATCGGGGATGTCCATGGGCTACAGTATTCACTTACCATTAGGTGTAAATCCTCTAAAACTTTGTGGCAAAATTTTCAAAATGTTTGGGGCAAAATCTACAAAATCTTTCACAGTAATTACAATAAAATCATAGTGTAATATCGTCATTGATTTTACAACCAAAATCAATCGTTATACATGGAACGAAAACTTAAAAATTCCAAAATGTTCCCGAAAAATCAGTAATAATTAATGAATGCCACTAAGATAAAAGTGTAGTTACGCACTTAGTACGTGTAGTACGTGTAGTGTATTACACATTTTATACATGTATACACTTTGCCACCAGTGGCTTTAATATTTTGTAACATTAGGAAACTTTACTAGCCTATGTTTTTACTTATATTCAGGGTTCGTAAAAATCCGATATTTATAATAAATATGAACATATCCGACATTTGATATATACCTGATATATATCGGATATATATCATGTATATAACTTTCATTCTGTAACTGGTTTTAACGTGTCAAAATTGTTAAATGAAACTGAGTTTGATTAGTAGACTTATTTATTATATGAACAAAACAAAAAAAAAAGAGTAAATTTAGAGTAACAAAAAATTATAATCAGTCTACGTAATCAACATTCAACTAAATTATAATTATAATCTCTAGTAGTGGAGTGTAGGCTTTCTCGACCGGTGTCCATATTAATTGAATCTTCCGGGCTACTTGGCCGAGGCCTTCTGGAATCTCTTCTCTTTCTTCCAAACATTTCGTGAACAACTGCCGTTGACATCTTCAGTGGCGACTGTGTTCACTTTCGGAGAGATGTTATTACGGAGTCTTAGATTCTCTTCTTTTTTGTTAAAATTGTTGGGATGCTTGTAGATTTCAATAGCTTCCTTATTGAGACGGGAATAATAAAGATTCCCGGTTGACAAGATCTTTGTGTCCCTGAAGCAGATTTCGTGGTTACTATTCAAACATTACCCGGAAGATAACGTTTTTTTTAACGATAGAGCCGTCTGTTGTAGTTTTCGTTAGGTACTTAATTTGTCATTTTGCTACATGTGTCTGTGAACAAAGAGGTCTCTACTTATCTACATTTTATTCGAGCATGTTTTTATGAACTAATGTCACGTCGACCAATTTGTCAATTTCATGTTCGGCTCCACGAACAGTGTTCGGCGCCAAAATAAAAAAGTGAAATCGAAGCATTTCGTTATTGAATACCATAACTCGTTAGTACATAGATCGATAGAAAAAAATCTTATCACTTACACAAAAAAGATCGCAAGCATTGAAATTTTAAGATTTAGTTCGGTACATAAATAAACAAAACAACAAACCGAATGGATTCTCAAACACAATCACCACTTAAAAATTAGCTCCGAGTTTAAAGGCGGACATATCAATCGAAACATTCGATTGTTCAATTCCAATTTTAATTTTACACGTGGAGCAACAAACCGAACAAACTGAACGGTCGACATTTTCAATTTGAAATTCGACAATTCGAATCCGAAATGTCCGTCTATGTCGCAGTTATCAGAGTGAAGCTAAAACGAGGCCTAATACAGTTAGCTGCATGCTTTGCGATACACGTCATGTCAGGAGTGAGTGTTGTGTGACCATCTATTATTATTTTTTTAAGATTTATATGACAGTTTACAATGCCTTGTATGTAATTTACACGAGCAGCAAAACAATCAATTTTTGAATAGCTAAAGCAAATAATTTTAAAGTACTAAGAATGTCATTACCAAATCATCGGAGTTAGTTTTTCGGGACGCATATTTCTCTATAGTCATCAGAGAGCCTAATCCTAAGACACTTTTGAATTTGCTACTATCAATTTTCTACCCATTCAATAGTTTCTGCTAATCATTTTTTTATAGAATAGATGCCAGACTAGCTGGCGGGCCACATGATGGTAAGTGGTCGCCGCCGCCCATGGACATCCGTAACACAGTTCTCTTGAAGAGCCCTGTATCGTAGAGTAACGGTTAAACCTCAGCTGGCAGTTCATTCCACAACTTTCGGGTTCGCGATATAAAATAATTATTTATAATTAGGTATGATGATTTAATAATATTTTTGGCGGTATAAAATGGGCAATGCATCATATTTTTAGGTGAGATTGAGATACTATAAAAAGTAAATATCCAAAATGTACTGAATTGCTTTTGGATTCTCAGGTATTTGATTAATGCTTAAGTTTTTTTAGGGGGAAAGTGTACGCTGAAATCCAACAGCTGCTGGGCGCGCTCGACTGGCCACGTTACCCCTCTCTCACAGAAGACTTACCTTGAAATGGACTGCATTTCCCACTTTATCTTACTTCCCTAATGTACGTACGTGTTTCGGTAGTAAGTGAGATGTGCCAGAGCCCATTCCCATCCTATCCCTCCCCATTTTCCCAACTCTTTCTCCAAATCCATTCCTAAATCTCCAAAGGTAGGCAGCGCATCCGGGGTCGTGCAACGTTTGTCATTTTGGACTAATGTTGGCATGTATCGCTGATGTCTATGGGCGACAGTATCCGCTTACCATCAGGTGGACTGTATGCGCGTCTGCCGCCTTCGTCCATAAATAAAAAATAGAATTTGAACCGGGTTGAGTTTAAAGATGATTCCGTCGAAGTTCGTTTTAAATTGTCCCTAGTCCGTCTAGCTCGATGGTCACTAACGTCAAAAGCAGAACTGGAGCAATTTGCGAGGGCTCGGACTTAAAATTAGATTTGCGACAATTCGACGAGTGCGTCACGTGATGGCAGGAGCGCTGTAAACTTGTGCTGTTAGCTTGTGGGATGGAAGTATTTTAAACCATATTAGGATGTTTAAGAGGATACAAGACTGTTATTTATTTAGGAAACTTCTAACTCCTGTGATAACTAATTACATATACAGTGTGTTCAAACGTATACCACATTCAAAATAATAGATGAAAATAGATACCATAGTCATCTGTCTTTTTGCAATTTACTTGGATTAACTTGGATACTTGGACTAATTCACTTGGAATTTGGAACTTTATTTTATTTCGAACTATGATTGCGTAGCAACCGACAAAGATATATTTGTTATTATTCTCTTAGGAAATAAATATAGTGACTCATAGAGATTTTAGAGCAATACAAGCAACATAACGTCAAATACTTAGTTTCAATGTTACAGGTCAATTGAAGTTGTGACCCCGCTCCCACGCATTTTCATTATTTAACCTGATTGCCGCAATGAAAAAATATTAGGCGTTCCAGAGTGAGTTCTAGATTGGCCCGTGGCCATAATTGACCAGGTCAACGGGATAATATCACGTAATAAGATTACCAATTCACTCTCATTGCGGGAATCAAAACGGATTCTGAGTACGTTTTTTTTTAAGTTGAGTTTTTTAGTAGGAAATCGCCACTATCAGAAAATAAGCGCCATTTTACTGTCAATAGATATTAGCTAATAACGTCCCATTGCAGGGTACAAACCTGCCATTGAAATAACAGAGAGCTTTCGGGTCAGAATGTAAATAACCATATAAAAAAAATTGCCGCCTTTTTCCTATGATTGCGTTTTAATAGGGTAGTAGGGTAGCACTAGGGTCAAAACCAGAAGTGTATTTGAAGGTTGCCTGCGTTGATCTTGGATTGGCGTTGACCTACACCGCACGAATGTAAGTTACAAATAGATACCGTAGATATCGCCGCTTTATTACAAAACAACCCTATTATATGCTAACTTTAGTCAGTAGCAACTAACTCAACTCCGCTGACAAATAACCGAGTTTAACTCAGTAATGAATTTCGTGAAACTTCCATCACGGATACAGCGTCGGTTGTAAGCTACCGCCAACTTTTCCAATTGCGATTTGTCGAGAATTGCATCAGGGAATTATTGAATACTCCGCAGAAGTTGTCCCGGGATCGTGTGTCCGCAAGTTGTCCCGGAATGACCGATCATGTGAATCTTTAACTTCAGTAGTATTTCGCGAGTTGTTAAGGAAAGGCTTACTGGTAATTTAAACACTTGTGTAACTATTTATCAAGAAAATAAACTGTAAATAAATGTAAGCGTATTTGAAATTACCCTGGTTGATCGTAGCGTATGCCAAAAACCTTTAATGAAGTTCGTCTACTAGAATACACCCGGTACGTATATTTTATACTGCATGGAATGGGGCTTCTTGGAATGACGGTTACAACAAAGTAAAATAATTTCTGTCAGTTTCCGAACAAGATTTATGTTAAAGTTGTTTATGTAAAAAATGTCAGCAAATTTCAGACCTGTCATATGAAAAAATCTTGTTCAATGGTTTTTATGCAAATAATGGAATTTATTATTGTTATTTATACGTGTTTTTGCAACACGGTCTATTATTAAATTACTTATCCTGTTACGGTGATTCTTCATATTATTTAATTAAAGAGTTAACGTTAGTACAGCATCAAACCACAAACAAGCACAGCACACTTTTGTGAAATAAAGGTACTTACACAAAAGTCATACGACTTCAAACAAATAAAGTTAAACAAGTAATGTCCTGACCACTGAAGGCTTTTGCGGAATGCTGTACGCACGTCTTCACAGATCAAATAATAGATAGCAAATGAGTCAGAAGGCCAGATGTTTCTTGTTTGGAGCGAATGTGAAATTAAGGAAACAAAAACAAAACCAGGGAATTAAACGGAATTGAATAGTAGAAGCCTTTTCTTAGTGTTGAAAAGCCAGATCTGGTTTCACTCGGGTGCCAATCTGTATTCCTAAAAACGAAAGAATTTCCAAAATCAAATGAGTATCTTTTGAGAATTCTTATTATATAGATATGAAGAAACAAAATAAAGACTCTTTATGATATCACAAAAAACAATAAAACACGAAGAACATGTTCGTTGTTTTGACGCAACATGAGGAATCGTACAAAACAATTATGGTTCACGAGCTCGCGTCTATCTTGTTTGCAATGGTGAATGTCCGTACTGGTAAAAAGAGACCTTACCTACTTCACAATATACCTTGAAACACATTGACAGGAAACTTTTCGCGGTATACGCACATTTATCCACAGGCAGACGTGAACTACGAGGATATAGCGTTTACAACAATAAATCAGAAAAGGGAGTAGTCGTTAGTCGGACTGGGAGGGCAGTATGGACGTAAATTATATAAACAACGTCCGCTTCGAGATGAATATATTGCTTTTGTTTGAATTTTGAGATCCCTTTCTGGAACTAAATTGGGGGCATTTGTTTTGGACCTTTACATATCGATTATTTCGACGGCTCAGTACGTGAAAGATACCCGAGTCGCAGTTCAACCAATGATTTTTTCCTCCGTGAAAGTTTAACTATTCTATATTCTTCTATACATATAATAGAGTTGTGTCGGCCGACTCCCCGTCTCATCTCGCGGGTGTCATACGAGGTGAAGTCGCTACCACGAGCGCTGAGGAACTGCACCACTTCTGCACCACGAGTGGACTCGCCAACCCGATTGGCCAGAATGACGTTTTAAGGCCATTTATATCCGTTATGCTCAAGACAAATGAAGAGTGGATACTGATGGGGCTCATTGCATTGCAGAGCCGTGTCCCTAAATGAAATATTTTGTGAAAAAAAGTACGTCGCAGTGTAGAGTACAAGTGATAGGTACATAGCCCTAATTGGAAGTGTTATCTGTCTGTCTATCTTATTGATAAATTTGATATTTATTGATGGAAACTTTTGACAAATGGATAACACTAACTTGTAGTAATGTTAATGGAATGCATTTAAATACTGCATGCATTTATGCAATGAAATTTTTTAAATAAATTAATGAAAAAATATAGTTTCCTCCTCTTCCTATTTATGTTTGTGATTCGGGTGAGCACTTGATTTTATGTTTTTCCTGCGTGATCTTCAATAAAAACCCTTTTTGCACTCGTAGAAACATTTTATTAATGAACTAGCACAAGCTCATCTTAAACACACACACTCACACACACACGCGCGCAAGAGCACATGCACCGGGACACACCAATGCAAACACAAATCAACATTCGTGTTGATACATCATTCGCGTGCTGCGAGATAGAGAGAGAGAGTTTGAAAGAGAGGTGTATATTAGCGTGATATTTTGCATTTAGAAATTGCATTCTGAAATATGTTTTGAAACTAGTATTTTTACGTCTGTGCTATTTACTGATAATTAATGATTAACAATTTACCTTTTCGAGTTCCTTAGTTCTTTCTATGTATGTTATGTAAAAAAAATACTTCAATCGTTTCCTTTCAAAGTTTTGCAACATATATTAATGCATGAATCAAGGTGAGCGTATCAAATTTTGGAGAAAGAGTTTTAGAGTATTACGTTTTAAAGTTTCACACAACTCTTATTAGGATTCTCCGTATTTCAATCTAGACATAAACAAAGACGAATCAGATTCTAACCTTGAACGTAATGTGTCTTAACAACTGCAAGCGATGAACTATCGAAAAACTGGTTTTTGAAACCCTAACATGAAGCCTTGTCTCTCCTATAACAATCGATATGAAATAACTGCTAATAACGAAAATCGAATTGGAGTATAAAATATTTGTAATCTACTTATAGATGATTTTTGAAATTTAATTTTAAAGATCATAACAGTTTGTGTTGAATAACATATACGCGTACATTTCCAAATACTATAATAATAATTGAGATGTTATACATTAATTATATTTTAAGAAATCAAATAATTTGGTTTCCACGCAATAATACACAAACGAGTTGCTTCCATGATAAATACGCTTACATAGATAGACATGAGCTTACATGAGGGGGAGTGTGCACGCTGCAATCCAACGGCCGCTGGGCGCACTCGACTGGCCACGTTACCCCTCTCTCACAGAATACTACCTTGAAATGTACTGCATTTCCCACTTTATCTTATTTCCCTTATTGCCAGAGCCCATTCCCATTCTATCCCTCCCCATTTCCCCAACCCTTTCTCCAAAATCCATTCCTATATTTCCAAAGGTAGGCAGCGCATCGGGGGGCGTGCCAACGTTTGTCATTTTGGACTAATGTTGGTATGTATCACGGATGTCTATGTGCTACAGTATCCACTTACCACCAGATGGACTGTATGCCCGTCTACCGCCTTCGTCCATAAAAAAAAAACAAATATCAGTAATCTTACTAATATTTTTTTATGGATCTAATTTAATTACGATCAGAATTAAAGGAAATTACGAGTATTATTTATTATTATTAATACAAAAAATTCTTATATATCACAAAAGATACGATATTGACATATTCATACAATTTCTGTTATCACAAGAAATATGATGACATAGACAAATGAAATATATAAAACGTGTCACTGAAATACTAGTAATGCAAAATCTAAACATAGACATTTTTTTTTTCATAAGTTATTGTTCATTTCTAGTACCCACATAATTCTTTTACGCGCAGTTGCATTCTACACGCATCGCAAGTGCCGCGCCGCTTATCAGGGTTCGCCAATATATATCAGCGGATCATTATATACATCATGATCTATATCAATTGATATTTATCGTCAAAACTAGAATTTTGGCAAATTCCACGCTTTTAAATTGTTATACTGATATAAATAAAAATTATGATCACTGCCGCTGCCAATGATCAAACACTAAAGATTATAATTATAATTTAGTTGAATGTTAATTAAGTATTTGTATATTATTATTTATTAATCTCAAAGACTCTTAATTTTTTGTTACTCTTATTTCTTGTTTTGTTCATATAATAAATAAGTCTATTAATCAAACTCAATGTTTCATTTAACAATTTTGACACATAACCACATACAGAATGTAATTCGCATCTTTTTTATATACACGATATATGTATGCGATATATATATATCGGATATTTTGATATTTATTATAAATATCGGATTTTTACGAAGCGGCAGCTTATACACTGAGAGCTATCGACACAAAAATGTCGCATGGTTGATAAGGTATGAGGAAGCCTCCTAGTTGCTTATTGCATTGGGAATATGCCAATATTTTTTTAAAGTTTCTTTAAACATTTCTTTAAATTTTTTTAAATCGCTTTAATGAACTCATAAAAATTTACTACAGGGCTTGGGCTTGTCTATGAAAAATAATGTGTCGGTTCTTTACAGCTAGGTGGAGCTTTACAAATGGGTGGAATTTAGTAGATTTTATTTAAAAAAATATGATAGCCATTTGTCGGGATATTGATAAAAAAAACACTGGGACAAGGATACATACGTTCGTTGTGTTCCAAACAATCAGTATATTTCTTTTCCTTATATATGCAGTATAGGATTACAGCATACCCACTAAGCCGTAAGGTTCACCTTCAATCCTCTGTTCCCTCGTAACGTAGGGCGATTGAACACTGAGGCCATGTATACGAGTGCAATATTCTTTACGTATAAAAATTAAATGGCATTGGTTAGAAACTTTGCCACCGATACCAGTGCCTCATCACAATGTGACTTCTCCCCCCCCCCCCCCCAAACGCGAGGGGTACCGTGATGTTTTACCCCCTTAGGAGGCTTCATTACATCTACACCAACAAGTTTCAACAACTATTCCAGTGTTTCATAAGATCCGAATTTCTGTGTCAATTTTCTGAAGCTTTCAGTCTATTAGGCGAACAATTATTACCCTGTACAGAGTAATTAGCGCTACGAATCATTTAGATAGAACAACAGAACCTTATATGTTTGAAACTTTGGATTTATTCCCTAAAATAATTTCATTTTTCGCTAGAAAGGTTTCATATTTTATTTTAACTTACTTGACGTGTTTCAGATGTTGCGTTATTTAAGTAACACATTGTGTATAATATCCAAAACAGACGAATTAATTATAAAAACTAATGTGCATAAAGTATATTTCGAATACACAGAAGAAAGGAAAAATAAATAGAAATAAACAAAATAGACACAGGAAAATATACAGGAAATAGAAAATGAAATAGTAAATTCAAATACAATGTTATTTTATCCTACGCAACAAAATCTCCAGCCAGAAATAGGACTAACCTGTATTCACCTTTCTAAAGTAATAAGTATCTGTATTTTGAAATTCAGTCTCTCCCATACTAGTATTTATTAAATTAAATCTATAATTTAAAAATTATTTTGAAAATTTATTTAAAGAATTTTTTATTTAAAGAGTGAGATGCGGCTTACTTTTCATTTAATGTAATTAAAAAAGATAGCGTATCAGAAAAAGAAATGTCTTGAGAAGGTCCGTTGTCATTAAACTCTGACGCCACGTAACGTGCTCTGGATTTTTACACTACCTAGTAAAAAAAACACAACCAATGCATTACTCAGCTTATTTCCAAAATTGATGCAAAATTGACGCTAAATTTGTCAAACCTGTTCAAAACAACGCCTGTATAAGCAATATCAGTCTCAATTCTTGTCAACAACCGACAACGTTATTTGCACATTTTAAGGTCACGGCTAGTCGCACGAGACGTGCGTGCGATCCGACCACTTCGCCGTGACCCCTGGCATTCAATTCCACTTCCCTTCTATTACCTCCTATTGTCGAGACCCGGGGAGGCGAGGCGGGTCAGATAAGGCTGGTCGTTTTTGCAAGAGTGAGTCATGGCGTGAGTCAGTGCGGCTCCGTTGTTAGGGCTTTCCTGCTAAAATACTGTCTGGGTCGAAGGGATATTATTTGACGATATGTTAGTTAGTAACCCTCTTTAAATATGGCTTCATAGTTTTAGGTGAATGGTTTTAATTTGTATTTATTTTTATATTGAGTGCTAACATTAAGAGGTGAAGTGACGTTTATATAATCGTATACAAACTTAATGAAAGAAAATGTATTTACTAAAAATAGGTAGCCATTTTGCAGAAGGAATTGCAGTTTCATGCAATTTTAATTTTACTCATAAGAATATTTTACACTTTGAAGTAATATGTAAATGCATACTATAAGTACGGTGGGTCCGTGACGATATTGTGCAATCTCACATTTGTTTCGTTTAAGAAGAAACAGTGATAATAAGGTTTCAATTATAAATTAACAAGATAGATTTGCAATCGAAAATCGCCCTTACGTTTTAGAAATATCAAATTGAAACTCAACTTCGAAGTTGTCAACATGATAGTGGCCAAATGTATCTATCTAATCTGTTGAATGGAGATCAGGTGTGGAACACGCTCCAGCCATTCGAAGAAAGTCACCGGTGCGACGGTAGTAAGAAGAACCAAAGATATGTATGGTGGCGAGCCTTGGGAGAGGTGTATATCCAACAATGGGAGACATAGGCTGATGGTATGTTAAAAAAAATGAAACCATGTAAGTAAAAAATAAACTATCTCGGTTCAAAATATTTACAACTGACTATTATAACTACAAACACCAACCAAGGCTATAATTTGGCACAAAAGCAAATAAACTACATGTTTTTCGAGATAAACGTTCAATTTTGCACAGACACAAACATAGATTTTATTAGCCACACAAAGCCTATACACCAACCTTGGACAAGTGGAACGATTCTGTCATTCTGCAAACATTTCGACGGAGTCACAGTTTCGCAACCGTACCGCAATTAAACAAATTGACTTTTTACGTTTCATTTCACTTTTTGTGCGGATTATTTCTACAGTTCTGTACGGATTGCAATATCAAATTGTTACGCGTGAAAGTAAATAATGTAGCTAAACAAGCGTTCGTAAAACTACAAAGTTTTTTGCGGTTTTTTTGCGACTTGAATAAGGTGACTAAGGTTTATTTTCGGTGTTCAAAACCGAAAGAAATAAGATTCGGTCTTCAATTTATTGATTTTTCCAGGGTACGCGTAAAAATTACAGTACAAATTTTATGATTTGATAGGACCGCTTATATTATGTGGTTAAATCTATGGTATAGCGGTTTTAAACTATGGTAAGAAGTTTTAAATAAAATCAAGATTAATATTTATGTAGGCCTTAAACGAAATCGACACTATAGTCGTTTTTAAAATAACTTTTTTTTTGTAGTCAAGTGGGCGGACGAGCAAGCGGTACCACGTGATGTATTACCGCCGCCCGTGGACACCTGCAACACCAGAGGGTATGCGGATGCGCCGCCGATCTTGCAAAATCCTAATAAATGGAAAACAAAATTGGCACTAGTCATATGACAGCAGAACAGCGCCCATTTTAACTCTACTTTGCGCATCAGTTTTTGTGGATTTTGGTGGCGAACAGATATCATTATGAATTTCGGACTTTTAACAGTTTTTTTTTATCTTTATATGTGTATTAAAGGTGTAATAAAAACCTAAACGGTGATTAAATGTGTACAAAATTGACTATCGTTGTCTCATTCTGTACACGTCAGGTCAAATCTCGTGTCATTTTCCGTGTATGGTATAAGATTAATGACATTTTGTGCAATATAAAAACCAAAACGACCAAATGGTAACGCCACCCGAAAGGGAGATTCCGTTATTTTCAATACGTTTTAGAAAATTTTAAAGCTTTACAAGCCCTATCCAAATGTATGTATGTATTTTTTTTTTTGCGAGATTCTGAAAGTTTGACTTTTGGATCGATTTGGCTCATCTTCATTTAACCCTGCAGTTTGTCAGGGTCTCTGCAATAAATAGATATATAATAAAACGCGACCCTTCCCTTGCCACGTCCCTCCGGATCAGGGACGCCTCACTGAAAGTGGAGCTGCGGCCGCTGGAATCCAACTCGCTGTAGTGCATCAGAGGCAGTTCCCGAGTCTGGAATTTCGGCCAGAGGGGATAATGTTCCGACGCTTTAAGGAAGTGAGACCGAGCAAGAGCAAACTCCTTAAGTATTCTAGGTTGAGGTATATACATTCAGACTGTCCCGTACAATATATATATTGTACGGGACAGTCTGAATGTAACAGTGAAGTTACAAGTCGGTCAGTCTATTTCGTGCTCACCGCGAAGACGTCTGGCGCCAGTCGGCTGACGCACCGATCGAAAGTCTTACACGAAATCTGTCTACGGACATAGCGCAAAACTACTTAATTTCGACCTTAATCTGAAAACTGACAATTTCAATCGGTGCAACATAATGTTGCAATATATACCTTCATATGTAATAAGCAAGTAAGGATACAATAAGCAAAATAATTTGTTATAAGTTTTATTTAATTACGTCCTGTCCAAATTTCAATAAGTTCAATAATTTCAATAAGTTCATACAAAAATCCCATAGAAAAAAGCACTTTCAGCTTTTCCCGAATTGTCCAATTATCCGGGCAACTTTTCCAATTATTCTTTCCCTAAAAACCTTATTCGGACTATTACGAACATTTAAAAAAATAGTCAAATCGGGCCAGCCGTTCTCAAGTGATGCGTTGTAAATGTGTTCAATGTGCGTTCAATGTGTTCGTTGGTAAGCACCAACGAAGAACATTTAATTTTTATTTATATAGATAGATTGACATAATTGTTTTAGTTATGGATAGATAGATAAAACTCTTTATTGTATAATTGTTAGATCATAACAATAATTGAGGAACAATGTTATTAGAAGAGAATACAATCAGGCGGAATTATTGTCATAAGAGAATTTTAATTTCTAAAACCAATTAATGTTATTTATATTTAATTAATTACTGTAAAATAAATGTCTATTTGCCCTAAAACGGCGGAGCCCTAAGTTCATGTTGAGCGTAGGTATATGCGATGAACGGGCCTTGCTTGTCTTAAAATTACATTTTCGAAAGCATAAGAAGGCTGCGGTAGACGAGCCCTCGAAGAGAGATCACGTAACAGGAAGCGCAGTGTGGGATACCGTCTGGTCAGGTGGATCGACGACTTGGCGAAGTTCTCCGGTGGTGGGTGGATGAGAAAAGCCGAATATCGTGTTTGGTGGCAAGCTGCGGCCTATATCCAGGACATGGGCTGTACCACAGAGTTTTTGTTTTATTTATTTAACAAATTAAACAACAATAAATACAGATTACAATAACTAGTTAGAATGGGTGTCAGTTTAGAAGCCACAATCACACATAGGGTCACGCGTCACCCGGCCAACACCAGAACAGTTAAGTCTTTGTCGTCAGGGGGCCATCTACTAAACTCAATTTATGGATATTCTGTAATAGTGTATAAATGTTGTGTTGTATTTGTGTGTTGTGAGCATTGTAATTATGGTCACGGATAGATGTGTAGGTACCTAAAATAATTAATTTATTTATAAACTAGCTGTTGCCCGCAACTTCGTCCGCGTGGACTTTAGTTTATAAACACCGTCTTTAAATAGATATAACTTGTTTATTTATGAACTGATTGAAATAAAACAAACACTAAATTTTAAGTGAAGCTTACCACAATACATTAGTGAAAACCACACCTAAATCGGTTAAGCCGTTTCTAAGATTAGCGCGCACAAACACACAGACAAACAGACAAAAATGCTAACAATCATTGTTTTGGGTTCTATTGCGTTGATAAAGGCCCCCAATAATAGTTTTTCTCATATATCTTCCATGTACAGACAGTGATTATTTACAGTTTATTATTTACCCAATTTCTCGGTTAAGAAGTACATGTTCAAGTGTTTGCTTATCTGGTTATATACACAACATGTGAATGTGTCGTTTGGAAAACACACATCAATATTGAGTTTCTAATTACGTGATGATTTTTTTGACTAACTTGGCGGTGAAAGAAAAACATTGCAAGGAAAATCTGAGGCGTACCTAATATCTACAATTTCGCATTGGACTTGGTAAATTTTAGGCCGAAACCATCTTGTGCAAGGGAAGGTTTTTATTATGCAGTGGGGCGTTTTAGAGCGATCTTCAAATCGTTATAAATCTGTTAGTTTACATAACTCCACCGCTAAGATGTCTGGCGCCGGCCATCTGACGCACCAATCGATACAGCAGCTCCGACACGGGAGATCACTACTATGACACATCAATCGATAGACTTATTCTCGTAAACCCAGTCCACAGTAACATGTTCTGATAGTCATGAAACTTCTGTATAAAGTATAGAAGCAGTAATGGTTTAGAGGTTAAAGGTGTCTGGTCTCCGGGATTGTACCAGGATTTTGCTTTGTTCTTATGGTACACTTACACAATTACACAATGAGAGTTTCTCGAATGATTCGGGCGAGTATATTGTATACGATTCTCGTATACGAACAAACGTTTCTGGCCCGCAACAGTTCACATGATAATAAAAACTCTATGATACCAGTAATACTGATAACAGTGATCGCCTGATGATAACGTAGTTTATACTGGTTTTTGACCGATTTTCTCGACTACACTCGTTCGAGAAACTATCCTTGTGTAAATGAACCCTTACTCTCGCGACTAACATCCGCTTGGTGTTGCTTGCTTATCAATATCATTATCATTAAATTCATTTAGTTCCTCAGTATTAAAGACAGGAGTTGAAAAGAAAAAAAGTGATCTTATATCTGGCTACGATTTTCTCGGAATGTATTTTTTTCATTACACTTTTGGCGGGAACTCGAGAAGTGATGTCTAGTTTTTGTTTGATTTCTTATAAAAATTGTGGTTTTTGTGATTTAATAGTGATAGTTTATTAAACTTCAAAGTGTTTTTTGTGCGTAATGATTTGCGGTATTAAATAAAAGCGTAGGACTGCATTTTACGTGTGCTTCCAGGACTCCTTTTCTGTTCTCAGTAAACCAAGTACCACTTCACTGAGCGACTCCTAACTCACGTTGACGGGACTGGAGATCGACCTGATACGTTTTGAAATGTTCTGACTTTGAAATTGTTAATTACGAAGAAAAATCTACACTGGCAGAATGTGACAAATAAAAAATAAAAATACCGTTGATTTTTTTGTTCTCTGAATAATCTTCTTCTAATATATCGTTTTCTGTACTTTATGAGCTCAGACATCTATTCTAGTTTCTAAATGTATCCATTACACCAATATCTCCTATCTGGACCCTTTTTACTTGGACGCGTACATTATTCACGATGCGTCAATATACATCGCCGGAGACTGTCGGTTCTTATTATTACTAAGAATTGCTAAACGCGAATTTCATTAACTAAATTAGCTTTTATATGGTAATATAATTAGCGAGGAAAAAGTAATTTAAAAAGGCACAGGTATTTTTAACCAATACTAAATCAGTGGACAGCATGACGCGTTCAGTCTAGCTAGAGAATCTGACAAGTAGAGGTTCCTTCAGTTCAACAAGTACTTCAGGAGTACTTGTTGAAAGAGATCCGGTTTAACTTGAGTTGACGTAAAACTGACGTAAGACGTGTAACTTTAAGTAAATACTTAGAAAAGGAGCAACAAGATGAAAAAATCAAATATAGTTGCACAAGCCATTCAGACGCCAAATTCGTTAATGACAGAAGTTATTTTATTATTCATTGTATGCAACAGAAATAGCTCGAGAAGTAAATACTTTAAGTAATAATAGTAAATAATAGTAAGACTTTGACGCTCTGATCATTACGACACTAAGATAATTACGAAACGCTAAGATAAGCTACTCGGCTAAGCTAATAAAATGAGAAATATCTGTGTGTGTATCCACCGGAAAGGATACTATGAAATGTGTATGTTGCACCAGTCGACGCTCATCTGTGTGTGAAAGCGTGGTGTTCCTTGGGACGGGGGCTCAGGACTGAGTACTCAGACAATTGATCTTTGACCTTTTATTGACCTTTACTCTCCTGTTTAAAATTTCATCGATGCACAGACATCGTGCAAACAACGGATTAGCTTAGTTCACAATTCAGTGCTGCTTCAGTTAGCTCACAACGCTATGCGCCCTTCGATCACGGGTGAAAAGAAAGGTTTGCTACGTGAACTAAGTTATTACTAAGTTAGCTTCGCTCGCGGTGGAATTAAAAGTCCGTCCATTGGTTTTATATGGCTCGCAGTCTAGCAAGTTGCTAATCAAATTAGCTATAAACTTAAGAGTCGGGTAAGTCCTTTATAATTTATCTTTATTACATTATATATAATAGGTACTATCTAGAGAAAACTTTCATTAAAGAGTATTTTGTCCGACTGCGGCATGTTAAGTAATGTGTTTTATTATTATTTACATTGTAGAGAAATACTTAGCCCAAGTAAGCGTTCTTGCCTATTGAGTAATAAACTTCTGGATTCGATTCCCTGTTAGAGAAATATTGGCAAATACGTTGTAACATAATATAAACACGAAGAAAGTAAATAAGCCAAGATAAAGATAAATTTGTTTAAAGAATTTTTTTTTTTCGTAATGGCTAAATTCTTGTGGCCCTAGTGGCCTTTCAAGAGTCACCGGTCGTGTTTAATTTAGGGCGAGCGCAGAAGGCGCTCAGCCAGGAACAAAATGTGTGTTGCAACGAGCCTAAGGGCTCCCCCGCCGGTAAACCGGCGGAAGGAACGGACCTCGGCTTAGGGGGTTGCATTGGGGGGATACCGCGGGATCGCGAGTCGGTGAGAAGCGCCCAGGCACGTGCCGATACCTAGTAAAAGTGTTGGCTGAGGGCCTGTGTGTGTTGACGGTGTGGCGAGGGAAAGAAATGTATGTTACTTTGTATTCGTCTTTGTGTTATCGCAGGAGAGAGCTAGGTTTATACTGACGAACTAGCAACTTCTATTTATTTTCCACTTCTATCTACTTCTACACGTATATTGTTAAATAAATTGTACGAATATGAGTAGAAAAAATGCAAATACCATTCAAACTCGCTAATTAAGAAACCTTTGCGCCCTTTCAACGAATATTATAGGCCAAGGTAAAACGTTATTAAAATAATTCCGTAGCACACTGTACGACGTATCAAAGGAATTCTTGATAACCCTTTTAATGGGCTTTTCACGCGGAAATGGGCCATTGAACCATTGTTTATGGGTACCGCTATACTTGAGGAAATCATGGGCTGTATTATGATAGCACAAATTTAAAATGACAGCACTGCCAAAATAAAATTGAGTGCGGCATAAATAGGGTACATACCTAAATAGGGTATTTCCAATACATGCGAAAATCGCTTTTTGACAATACAATTCGTACCGCGTCCGTTTATAGATTATGAAGACAGAAAATGCAGAAGTGATGCATACAAAGATTGCCAAAGAATTATTTTAGAATGTTTTGGATCGCAGCAAAAAAATTAAAAAAAGCGATATACAAAAAAATTTCTAAGTCTACGTTTGGCATCGCATGATTGAATAACACGTTATTTGAGGAGCTGATTGGTTTTGATAATATTAGCCAAAACAGCTGTTTCAATCACTTCTATAGGTTTACGTAGAATCGTATGCAACCTACAGTCTTAAAAAGGTGGCATCACTAGTAAATTTAACTGGAAGGAATAAAATCCGTAAATTAAATGAAACTGTTTCTAAAAAAAATTCAATTGGTTTGTAAAACGACACCTTTCGTCCCAGTAGTTCCGTCGCAGGCTAATTTTCACTCGTAACCTTCTTTTTCCTAGCATGTTTCGATCCTGCTGACGTGTTAATCCAGTACCTACACCTATAATTTATGCACACATTGCATAGTAAGGATCACATTACTCAGTAATGGCATTACATAGGTTCAATCACTACATAGCACACATAGGCTGCTATAACGACCCAGCAAATTTGTCAGAAATCACACTGTAAATGAAGCCTGAATGGCCTGAGATCCCTCTCAGTGTTGCCATGTTCTAATTGTCGCTGAAGTTAGCTACTTAGTTCTTAACTAGCTTCTAGCTATTGCAGCTATAAACTTACTTAATAGAAGGTAAACTAAAATAACATAAAATTTCTTTCTAAATAGACTCGTTCGTTGAAACAGTGCGATCACTCCTAAATTTTTGGTTACCAAAGGCGTGTCTAGCAATTTGTCTGAGCTCGTAAAACTGTGCAAAAATCTCCACTGACGTCAGTGCAGACTGAGCCATTTTTTTTTTGCACGGTGCAAGTTATAAACTGTTGACCTTAAACATGAGCGAGCGCGGGATATTTGTCATAGGCCACCAAGTCCCCACTAACAGGGCGGGGGCGTTTTAACACATTCAGTCGAGTTTCAAAACGTGTCATAATTTCTCTTTGATAAATCTAAACATCATGGATTTAAACATACTTAGATTCCATATTTTATAATACAAAAAGAACTGCAGAATGATTTGTGCTGTCAAAGAGTGGTCTTCAGGAGTTATTACACGTCTTGAAACGCAGTCTTAGGACAGAGATCGGGATCACATTTCACACAGCGCGGTCTAGGTATGAAATGACAAATCTCCCGCTCCCGATCTTGAAGTATGTTTGGGATGAAAGTTATTAGAGGCAAAACCGGGCCATGTGAGCAAGAGAAACGTTTCAATACATCTAAAAGACGAGTTTATGCCCGTATTGCTGAGTATTTTGTGCTTTTTTTCCTCTTTATTTCATTTAAGGGCTTTTACACTGTTGTGTATGTCAGCCCCATCGTACCCTAAAACTTACAATTTCACTATCAACATATCTATCTGTCTTACTTATCTACATCTATCTATACTATAATTACGTCTATCTGTCTATCTTACTTGTCTACCTTATTATCTATCTTAATTTATCTATGCCTCTGATAGCGACTCGCAAATTCGCACAGAATGTTTGAAGCTTTCGATGTTGGCTCGGATAGGATTCTATGGAACATCCCTACCTACATCACACCTGCTCAGATTTAGAGTCTCTGAAGAGGAAGGCTCTGATGGGGATCAGAGCCTTCCTCTCAGAACCTTTTATGCTCTAAGCGTTGACTCGCAATTGATATAAAAAAAATCATTTACGCGTTTTGCACAAATAAATAAGTACTAAACGAGTGGAGTATAATAAGACATAGATAAATATGTATATAAAATTTAAAGTTTCAGTCCTTCCATATTTCAATAATCAGTCCTTTCACAATAAGATTCAGTAGTCAGTGACGACTTTTATATTTTTTGTATAAAAAATATTATTGTTCCATAGAATTTTGACTTCACCACAATTGTTATTTAAAGTCAAACTGTGTTTTCCACAAAGTCTTAAAAAATATCGAATATATTATTATTAATCCGCTCATCGCCGACACTTGTGCCATATCCAAAGCTGCGATATGAATCACAACGAATTTAAACACTTAAATTACGTGCCAAGGTCTCTGATATGGTAAGGTGGCGTCTATAATTGTTCTTCTAATATGGTACAAATAGCGTCTGGAGTGAAAAAAAAATATAAATTGTACAAAGATAGACAATGGATGCTAAAGATCACAAAAGGCGAGAAAGAGTTGGAAGGAATGGATTCGAATCGTATTTAAATACAATTAGCACAAGAATAAATTGCGGTATGCACGGTATGTATATAATACAAACCATTACGTGCAACCATAAATACCATCTTAACCTAAGCTTGGGAATACCCTAAAACCGGAGTTAAAAAAAATTGGGGCACAAAAACAAAACTGGGAATTTAATAGTATTTTTTTCAATTTAAAGTCAATTTTATACTTTGTTATAATCTTCAACATATTAATGCTCTCGACGAGATAGTTTTAAATTATCAATAATAATTAATACAAAGTATGTTTATACTGTCCTTTGGTACAGCAAACGCTTTAAATTATACCTATGCATTTGAATCACAGCAATAATACAAAAGAGGCTATTATAGTAGATATTAAATAGACAATGCTTACTACATTTTTTATACTTCTCATGAGATCTAATTTTCTGAAAATCCGAAGACTTCAGGTCCTGGCAACCTGGAGCGGTGGCAGCCCTACCTAATATACTCATAATCCATTGTAAACTGATATAGGGCTACTATACGTATGGGTTTCTCCAATATTGACATATTTTGGAGGGTGTGCGGGAAGTATCCAGACAGGGCTTTCTAAATTAAATTTTGTTTAAACGAAATAGTTCCTTCTAGTACAATGCTAGGAAGGAATTCCTAATACACGTAGTATATATACTACACAAGACTAGCTACCAGTTGCGACTTGTGCGGTCATCGAGCAAGCATTACTAACAACGACAAAAATTTGCTCCATTTTTATATCGACGCCATCTTTATCCTAAAGTGTAATGAACCGTTCGAAGAGTTGTTTTTGCTTCATTACTCTGTCCCTATTTACCGTACCGTGAAGCTATACCGAATTACAATAGCTAAATTAATTAAATATCATAACTAGATCAAGTTGATCGTTTTATTTGGCGTCTCGCCTTTATAGGGAGACATTTTGTTTAATTAAATATGCACGTTCTTTGTAGCTTTCCACATACGGAAGTCCGTGTTGGCCTCCCGAGAATTAGCTCTGGAGATGTAGACGAGGTAATAGCTCCCGTTTTCAATCCTTTAGAAAATAAACCCAGAAACCTAGGAAATAAAATGAATCGACTATCGATGATTTGGACGATGATGTATGAGAAAATAATGAAATGTATGTGCCGTGTGGTGTAAGGCCGGTTTTGCACTGCCCCATCTCTCCCGGGTCGTAAATGGCGACAAAGGGCCACCACAAGCCTTGAGGAACTACAACCGCCTCAAATAGAGTGGACTCGCCAACCCGCTTGGCGAGCATGTCGTTTTAAGGCCATACATCCCTCATGCACAGTCCTGAGTTCATATCCTCGGCCCGTACTACTTTCCACTTTTCTACTTTCTCTATTTCTACTTTTTTTTCTCTATGGAAAAGAGGTAGCAGACGAGCATACAGTCCACCTTATGGTAAGTGGATACTGTCGTCCATGGACCTCAGTCCAGAAGAACAAATGTTGGCATGCCCCCGGACGCGCTGCCTATCTTTAAAGATATAAGAATGGATTTGGAGAGCGGCACAGTGGGGCCGCTATATGGAGAAAAGTGGACATAGGGAGAAAAAAAAATACTATTTAGGGCTTTTAGGTGGTATGGTTGGCAAGAGTGGACCCTGGAGCAGCAGAAACCGAAGGCACTGTGAATCCTGCATAGGACTAGAGGGGGGGGGGGGGGGAGCAGGTAGACTCGTCCACCGCACTGCATTCCAGTTCGAGCGGCCCGCGCACGTGCACTTTGGAGATCTGTACACAAGCGACTACTGCATGGATTTTCCAAATGCATTAAGTCCCTCAAATTCGCCCGCCAAAAAAAAAAAACAAGAAACTAGAGCATCGAAGAAGGATCTCAAGAAGAACGTCCAAAGGAAAGGAAAGATTTTAAGCTGTTGAGCGATAAACAACGAATACGTAGAACGTTAAGCTTACGCAGTTCATCATCGAGCCCGGAAGAAATGACGTTTGCTGCTGGACGTAAGTACAAAGACGTCGGTAATGCTGATGCTGCACATATCCTTGAACAAATTTCAGTCGGCCCTCCATTGACGGCCACCTATATTCGGCAGAGCTGCGAATCATTCGTAACACAAATAAGTCCTGATGAAGCTGTCACGTGGCTAATGGATGCATGCCACTCACGAAATGGATGCCACTCGGCGAAGTATGAAATCAATTCAAGATCTGACCGCGGACGTTACCCACCTTATAAAGTTATGGCTGCAGCGAAGAGTAAATGTCATCCTCCTAATACAACTATTTCTGGACACTGTGCAGAGGTGCCCTTAGACAGTTTATTACAACATACTGCTCAGCGTCTTTGCGAAAGTCTGCAAGAAGTTATTGAACAAATACCTGAAGAAAAGCGACATACACTAATTTTACAGTGCAAGTATTGTGGTGATGGGTCTTCTGGACACAGTGAATACAAACAGCCTTTCATAGATGCATCATTTTCACCATATAGCAAAACAATTAAAGTTGAGTTTCAATTGTTATAGAATTAGTCGTTTTGCCGCTGCTTCATAAGTGAGAATAGATCCTTATGTATCAGCCTTTAATGTCCCACTGTACGGCACAGGCGTGCTATAGTAAATAACTGGGGGGTTTCGGACCGTAATCCACCACGCGGGTCCAGTGGTGGATTGGTGGATAGGACACATACTCCAGATTTTTTATTATTTCTGGAGCATACGGGTTGTACCACGATGTTTTCCTATCACCGCCGAGCTAATGACAATTTTACGAGTAGTATTTAGTCCCCCACCTTTCCAGCAGTGAACTAAAAAGGCGTTGTTTATGATTATTCCAATCCTTTATCATTAAATTAACCTTTTTTTTTTAATTCACTAAATATTTTTACTTAAAACTCCAACGTGTAACTCGTTCAGCCAATGCCACACTTAATCAGCCTTAGTGGCACTGTAAACACGGCCTGAAATTGCATGACCAATGTAAATATTTTCCAAAGACAGTGTCATCTGCATTCCGCGGCCCCGCGGTGCTCAAACAGATGAGATCACTGCAAGGTCGCCGCATGAGAAAACAATGAAAAAACCGTAGCTGAATAATAGAGATATTATCGCTATTAAAGGTGTTCATTTATGTATGGATGCATGTATGTATGTAATTATATAAATACATTTCTTTATTGCGATCTGCAGAGGCAGAGATTTCGCATATAGACTTCTCCTGACCACTCAAAGGTTGCCTGGAAGAAATCGCTGTAGCGAAAGGCCGCCGGTTGTACTTCCAATTACTTATACCTATTTTTATTTATCTGTATGCTTTGGTGTACAATAAAATATATCTATCTAATTATCTTGAAAAATACGATAAACTGTTAAATCAGTGGATTAGTGAAGATAATGTTTTCAGCGTATTTTTAAATCAAGACTTTGCGATAATTCATTATGCAATGCAAAAATTAAAAATGCGTTATTATAGTGGATGTAGTAAGAGCGGTCTCTAGTACATATCGCAAGAGCGGTCTCTGGCACTCGTAGATATTGTAAGAGCGGTTTCTAATATCGCAAGAGTGGTCTCTGGTACTCGTAGATATTGTAAGAGCGGTCTCTAGCAGATAGCAAAAGAGCGGTCTCTAGTAGATAGCGTAAGAGCGGTTTCGAGTAGATAGCGTAAGATCGGTGTCTAGTAGATATCGTAAGAGCGGTCTCTAGCAGATAGCGTAAGAGCGGTCTCTAGTAGATAGCGTAAGAGCGGTTTCTACGTTCGAACGTTTTTGACATTTGATGGTTTTGAACCTTAACGGTTAAGGTTAAGTTAACGGTTAAGCGCTAAAGAATTCGTAACAAATCCGTGTCAACACATTATATATATTTTTTAAAATTATCATTATGAATGAACGATATAAAACCCATAACAACATATTTTTGATTATTTTTCTGTCTGTGTAGCTATTTGTTTGTAGCTATTTGTTTTTATGGTTTATTAGTCCGAATATGAGTACAAATATAGGTGACATTATTTATATCAAAACAGCATGCAAACTTATGATAACGCTTATATCCCTTCACAGTCAGAAGTTCTGAAATGTACAATACATAACCTTTATTTTCTTAAGCGTGTTTCCCATTATTAATTGCTCCATAATCCCCTACTCTTAGCCCCTTATTTACAGGTAAAATATTAACAATATCGCTTAAATTCCAGCTCCAGGTGTGGCCCGTAAGCCGTTTTCCGAAATAATGCGCCCTCATTAATTATTCCATGGTTTGTTTTTTATAACCGACAAATTATTTCGGGAATATTTCATTTAACATTTGAGCAGTCTCTACCGGGTTAAATAAACCCAGTAGGTTGATTTTTCTAGCATAACTTTTCATTTTATTTAATTGGCAAAAGCTCGGAGTCACTTTGCTGGACAAAATCCCAGACGACGAAATTTGACGAAGAACTAAATGTGCCGACATAGCTCATAGATTCAAAAGACACCGGATTAGTCATTTAATAAATGCCTACCTAACCAGTTTATAACTACAATTACAACTGCAATTTGCCTTACAATCAGTCTACGTGTGTCTGTGTATGTTCGCTATATCCTTAATACAGTGTTCGTCAATGCCAGCCACCGCCACACGTTAAACCCATTTCATGGACGATCTAGCAGCCAGGTGCGAATTTGTTGCACAGTCTTACAGCTATATAAAATGTATGAACAGTGTTCTTTCGTAATCCGTCCCTGCTATCTACTTGAGCCTTGCCTGTTTACTAGTGAATAGGGATGCACGATCCGATACTTTCCCATATTACAATACATACGATACTTCGATATTTTGCATCGATAAAAAAAAAATACGATAGAAAGAAAAAAAAATATTTTATTAACATATGAAATTAAATGGCAATTAAAAACAAGAAGCATATTCAACGTTGTGCCAACTCAGCATATGTCACAGAATGAACTGTGACGCTCATTTTCAATCTTGGACACAGCCTTGGATCGATATAAAAGTAGCGGTTATGGAACCTTTCTTATTTATCAATAGCAGCAACCACAGCAATTCTATTAGGACTTCTATTTTCTTCGGTGGAACATAATTTAATTGAGGATAAAAATAGATTCGTTTCAAGACTTATTTTTTTAACGAGCCTAAAATTTGAAGATTATACAATAATTTGCAGTAATTTTGTTATTGACCCCAAATAGACTAGCTATCAAGTCTATATACATTTTTGTATTTTTAATTTAATTAAACAATATCATAAATTAAAAAGTCTTCGACTTGATTCGATATATGGAGGATCGAATCGCAAACATCCTTGTATCGTATCATATAGTTAATTAAGATCCGGATCGATCCAAGATATCAATACAAACAAAGATAGGGTGCATCCCTAGTGAATTAATGAATTCCTTTCGCTCACTGACCTAATAACCTTTTTTATTCACTTTAAATCTTAACAGTTCGCGAACTAATAATTCATTGAACTCTGACGAATGAAACCGCGGTAGTGAATACAACGAACGAACGACATGAAGTGTACGTTCCGTGACTGACACTTCGGTCTCGATTCAAATAAAACTAAATGAGTCTGAGAACTACTGAAGCATTGAGACACAACGACCTAAATGAATTCATGAAGTTCACTTAATAACATCCATCAGTCTATCTCTCTCCACGCAGGCCTCTCCCACGAACCGCCACCACACATGTCCACCCAGGCGGTCGGAGCGGCTCCCACATTGCGCATAACTTTTTCTTTGTCATCGATCCACTAAAAACATACACAATCTTAATAAGCATATTAATCAAAGATCGATAATTATAATACGAGTTAATAATAATTATCTTTATCATTTACGAGTTAATAATAATACACATTTCGTAGGGACTCCAATTAAACGTGATTTTAATATTAGAAACTTCCAGATCTGTTATTTCTCGGTCGCAAATTTAGTGAGGTTGTATGTTGGTCTTTTGGATCAGGAAACATGTATGTAATTAATGGATATGTAATGTATATTTTCTTATAAACTTATAAATTTTTAGGTTGTATATGGATGTCGAAGCCGCACAAGGAAGCCGTTTAATTGGCTTACGTTATCGCATAATGTAGCGGATAGCTGCGATGGCCGACTTGAATTAGTGAGCCGGCTTCTTTTGCTTATAAACATAACCTAAAACAACTAACCTACATCTCCCCACAGTTGGATACAGACCTCTATCAGGGCTCCCTGCTTGTCACCACACACGATCTTCCGCAATGTTTGAGTGTATGGTGGTTTTCCATGGGCGACAATATCCATTTACCATAAGGTGGATCGTTTACATATATGCCGCTTTCTTACCAGAAAAAGGTCATGGTGACGGTTGCTACCGATTGGCACAACAATTAATGTAGTTCTTAATAATTGATATTAATCAAATAATTTACTTATTTTTTTTCAAAAAAGTTTCCCCACATTCCTTACATCTAATAAATAACACATGTTTAACCTTCAACACGACCTTCAGGTACCTACATAAAATGGCTACCGCAACACATAGGCAACAGACCTTAATCTTTTCACCCTAATTAAAAGGTGAGAGAAAGGTGTTATGTAACAAGCACCAAGCAGCAATTAATATGGATCTTGGTTCCGATCGAGTGTGCCGGCCACGGTCGAGCGACTCGTCTTAATTATGTTTTTCTATCTCCCGATCGCGGTCGAGCTCTACATACTAAGTGTTATGGCTTTGCATAGTTGCATATTAGCAATGAATTTCGTCTAATTAACATAGACTCCATCGATGATTGTTACTACACTGTCATCAACTCATCACTCAATGGATTTAATCCCACGGCTTCAAAGACAAAGGAGCTAAAAGATTGATATATTTAATTTTGTTAATCATGGGCTTTGTAGTTTGTAATAGTTTATTTTATTATTTAACTAGCCAGCGACTTCGATCGCGTGAACTTTAGAGTGATTCCCGTGGGAACTCCCGTGGGACCGGACCCTAAATGTTAACCCAAGTCACAAGCTATAAGGACAAGTTTTATTAAATTCTGTTCAGTGTCTTTTGAGGAATGCGCTAAACATGACTGTTTATGTCTGTCTTATGTAAACATGTCATGTTTAGTAAACATGTCATGTTTAGTAAACATGACTGTCTGACGACAGACAGACATACAGGCAAATATTCCAAAAAAAATGTTGTTTTGGACTCTATATCATTCCTACTTTATATTGAAACCACATTTTTTTTAAATATTTAATGTACAGACATAACTATTACGATTTTATTATAGCTACAGATAGTTAAAAATTATTAAAAAATGTTACTCCCATGAGGTTTTATCCAAAATCCAAATTGGTGCATATAATAGAAATGTTCCGGAATAAGTGATTTTATATCCGGCAACCCTAGTGTAAGCGAACACTTGCACTAGGGTTGCCAGATATAAAATCATTACATCAATGAACCTTAAACTGGGGGCCTATTATGAAATTTCAAAAAGTCATCCAAGTTCCAAGCGAGTCAGTTTACAGCATATAAACTTATTTTATTTCGTATTATGAGGTCTAAGTAATTGAGCCACTTCTCAAGAACTACAAGAACAAATATAGAACTACAATTATTTATGGCTTGTACCTAAATGAATCGTGATCAACGAAACAACCTGTTTCTGAATAACTCAGGTAAATAATCTTAAATTCGTAAGAATGTCATCAGTAAGTACCGCGAAAGGACATTGAACGATGGCGGGATCTCAAGAAGAGTTTTTGTTTGATTATTATTGTAAAAAAAGTATCATACATTAGGCGTTTTCTTGTTCAATAGTGTTAGTTTATTTAACTTCAAAGTGTTTGTCGTACGTGGTGTTTGTGATAATTAAATAAAAGCGTAGGCTTGTAGTTTTAATATGCTTCGAACGTTTTTATATTCTGTCCTCAGTAAACCTACCATCGCTTTACTGAGTGACTCCTGACTTACTTCGACGGGACTGGACATTGACAGGATACGTTTTAGATTTTCAAATTGTTTATTACGAAGAAAACTTGACACTGGCAGAATGTACTAATTGCACCTTGCCATATATGTAAATAAAAAAAAAGTCCCACAGAACTTCTATATCTTTATTGTCACTAGAGACCTACAGAGTCCTCGCCACCACTGAATTCTTGCGACAAAAATTGGAACTAAATTTGACAACTCCGCCATCTTGTAATTTGTCAGGAGTGTGCGTGGAGAGTATCGTTCGTGGATTTTCTTGAAATTACATTGAAATTAAATTGATTATGTCGCGTAAAGTTGTAAAAAGTGCAGCCCGAGAAATGATCCTTAAAGTGAAGAAGTTTTGTGAATTGGAGCAGAAGAATAAAGGAGTATTGATCCCGTTAAATAATGTACAAATGCGAGTCGCTGCCATGACAGATAAATTTTAGGGATGCCAGAGTTTAAGTGTTTGCCTAATAAATAGGTAAAATATTATTATTCGGATAATAGTTATTTGTTATAAAAGAGTGCAAAGTTGCTTTTTAACCGGGTGCTCAATTTTGATGACCGAGCAAGCGAAGGATTCTAAAAATTAGAATCCTGAGCGTTAGCGAGGGAATCAAAAGAGCACGAGGTGAAAAATCTTTGCACTCGAGTGCAACACGTAACTTTTCATCCCCCTATCTCGGAAAGAAAATGGCGCGCGCAAAGCAAATTAAAAAAAAAGTACACCAAGAAGGTTCCGAGTCTGAGTTTTTAACAAATTAAAAAAGGTTGTATGATAAATTCGGCACCATGGAGGTAGAAGTAAATAGGTTTAATGATGTTTTGAATTCACAAACTTAGTGCACACGATGTTCTAAATTCAATTTACTTTATCCTCTAGCGGATAAAAACGGCTTTTGCACTCAGATATCGAAGAGCAAAAATACTCTTTCCGAGATAGGGGGATGAAAAAACTATTACTCAAAAAAAGGCCTAACTTTGTCTAATGGACGATATAGTTCATTGTATTTTATGCAAAATTATGATTGAACATAGAAATATCGTAATGGATTAATTAACAGAAAATAATAAATTTGTTTATTTCAGGTGTTTCCGTGAAAACGGTTTCACGAATTACTAAAGAAGGAAAAGTAGCGGCAAGCACGTCAAAGAAAATTGTCACCCCTGGAAAAAGCCGTCCGCAACCAAAAAGGATTGATTTCGATTTATGTGCTATACGTCAAATAATCCACTTTTTCTATGTGGTTTTCTATTATTTTCCACACATAATGTCATCGAATGTACTTTAAAACAAAAAAAAAACAATTGTGGCAATATCACTTAGACTGCTTGTTTTATTTCATTTCAAAGTTCGAGCGCTCTTAATGAAAAACCCTGTATCTAATAAAAATTAAATTAGTGCAATATGATAATTATTTTATTTTTATGCCTATTAAAAACCCTATTATCTATCTTTGCTTGTTATCCTAAATTAACAATGTGAAACGTGAAACTAGCTTTACAATGTGAATGAATTAGCAATTTATTGATTGCTTTAATTTTATCATATGCATTGATTTATTAATTAATTTATTAGAATAGAATATATATATATATATATATATTATAGAATATATATTAGGGGTATATTAGAAGGGGGGGGGGGGGGGGGGGGGGGATTTGAGCGCCGCGTCTATCGGACTTCAGTGGTGGCGACGACTTTAGCTTTAAATTTAGATTTGCTGATTATTCAGTATTATTTACCGCTTGTTAAATTATATATCAAGTACAATTATAACACATCATTCCTCGTTTAATTAACATTCCCTACAGACCATAGTAACGGGTTGATGACCATATGACCTAGCATCCTTCCACGAAACCGCGGGTTAACTAACCCAGTTCCCCCACTGTTTCATAAGGAAGAGCTCGCATAGCGCGCTTCCGGCGCTAGCGATGATGCGCATGAGTCATGTACATGCGCCTCGTATTGTGCGGATGGAATAAACTGTATGATGCATACTCCACTGAACTAATAATAACTGGGAAAATTCACTTCAGCTTACAGTTAAAATAAAGAAGAAATATAGTACTAAATGACGTGAATCATAATATAAATACATTCATAGGTATATACAATACATACGTACCTACTTTAGAATCGTAACTATCGTATCGTAAATTATTGTATTATCGTTTCTTCTATTCTATCAATTTTGAAATAACTTTCAATTCCCATAGTACCTTCATTATTACAGTATTCAATGAAAGAATTGATTAAAATGATAAAACAAATCAGTCGAATCTAATTTTAATATTTACAAAGAATTTATTTTATTTAGATATCCAGTTAATGGAATATTTAGAACGCGCATATTTTAAATATAAATCTCGTGTGGTAAGAGCTTCGGATGACGCGACAGGCTGTCTATTCTGCTTTATCTATACAATTTATTGTTCTGTCAACAAGGTCACCTCGACCTTTCCCTTTGACATATGGACAAGTGATGAAGGCTTGTCCAAACCATTTGCACGAACGATACAGAATGGAACTTATTAAACCGCTGTATTTCTTAGTCTCGTTTAAGGTAAAAACAATGACATGAAATAAAAAGTGTATTTACCATTCTGGTTAACCTATAGGTTGGTTCGTAGAGATTATTATCTCAACGACCGCACTATTTCCCAATGTAAGGAATTATTTACCATTTCACCAATAAGGTTAATAGGTATCTCGAGATACTTAAAATGAGATAGTTGAGATATCTTTTATTAAGTTTTGATATATATTCTAATATTATTTTCTTTTATTACTTAGTTCTCTATCTCTTTTAATAACTCCTTTATTTATATCTTTTTTCAATCTTTTTATCGCTTTTATCTTTTATATTACTATTCCTGTTTTATATTCTTACTTTTGTATTCCTCTTCTTTTAGGAGGACAGTGCACGCTGCATTCCCACAGCCGCTGGGCGCACTCAACTGGCCACGTTACCCCCCTCTCACAGAAGACTACCTTGAAATATAAGGCATTTGCTACTTTATCGTATTTCTCCATTGTACGTACGTGTTTCGGGAGTGAGCGAGATATGCCAGAGCATGGGAGTGATCCCATCCCATCCTGTCCTATTCCTCTCCATTTTCCCAACCTTCTCTCCCAATCCATTCGTTAAAATCTGCAAAGATAGGCAGCGCATCCGGGGGCGAACCAATGTTTGTCATTCTGAATTGATGTTGGCATGTATCCGCGGATGTTTACCGACGACAGTATCCACTCACCTGCTGCTGCTTTTTTTATACATACAATATAAAAAATACATAATGATTGCTTTTGAGTAACCAAACTATTTTATGTATTTATATTGTATATAGGTTTTATGATATGTATGTATTATGTAATTGTGTACATCTATATGTGACTAGCAAAACCCGGCAGACGTTGTCCTGCCTGTGTATATGATTTTTGCGATCGGTTGAATGGTATAGCAGCTGATGTGCTGCAGCGCCATCTACTGGCGAGTTACAACAAAGTCGATAGTTCGAAAATATTCTCCGTGCATGTATACCAATTTACCTATATATGTATATACCTATGGTTGCCTATGTATACCAATTTTAATGGCGATCGGTTGAACGGTATAGAAGTTGATGTGCTGCAGCGCCATCTAGTGGCGAGTTACAACAAAGTCGATAGCATAAAAACCTTCTCCATGAAAAGATGGGCCAACTTTCATGGTGATTGGTCAAACGGTGTTGAAGTCTATTAACATCAGATATACCAACATCCATTTTTATTTATATATAGATAGATTAAAACATCTATTTCCGCTGTACCCACAGGTTGTTTGATCTTATCGCTTTTAGCGATAAGACCGCCTTTTGTGCATTTCAAGTATAAAATGACTGTTATTGTTTTATCATGTTTTGTGTATGCAATAAAGAGTTTTATCGATTTAAGATACATGACATTGTTAACAAATAAAGGGAGTAGTCATTTGTTAATAATCGTAACACTTGTTTACCGCGCTACAGCGTGCCGACGGAAGATGGCCGCGGCATGTAGCCGTCTTAATTACCTAAGACTTTCTTTTTGTTCGCATGCAAAGTTGAGACCTGGTCTGTTGCCAAGGAGATCACTATAGTAACCTTTTATTACGAGTCATAAGAATCAGATTTTTTTCTATTTACATGTTTGAAAAAAATTGTTTAAACTAACGTTTTTTTTTGTCCTTTATATACGGGCCGAGGATTCCAAATCACGATGTCAGGAAAATGATACATGCATAGATACCCCTAGGTTATTATAACTTGAATAATTGTTAATCTTATTTACTCGATATATATTTGTTACGACAGATACAGAAGAAAGTGTGTACGCTGGGTGTTGCAGTACTGAAACTTGTTTAAAAACGCTTGATTTTTAAAAAGTTTAATGTACATCTAAAAGTTAGAAAACTAGCGGTACAAAAAATAGTTCTGAACGCTCAATCACTAAGTCAGCGTTTATGAATTTTAATCTTAACCATTTTGAACTTTTAATGTTAACCACAAGGATTTAAGAACATCAAAGTTAAAAACTTAGATTAGCGTCTTAAAGTCTCAAATCTCGTGATAATAATATAAATTATTGTTATTATTTTCATATATTAATGATTATTGTAACATTATATGTATATTGTCATGCAGGTCATGCTGACCAATGATGTATTGATATTTAGATGAGTATATATTGTGCTCCTTGAATATTGTTCTGTAGCTAAGATTGATTTTGATCGCAGAACATTTTCTTTGTATTAATTGCACCTTTTGTACTTATGGTCCACGAGAAATGAATCTGAGAGGTTCATTAACGCTCATTTTTACAACCTTAAAACCGTTACGTACCAGCCATTTTAACGTTCACTGCTGGACATGGTTCTTCTCAAGGGATGGACGACCCTAAAACGTCACGCTGGCTAAGCGGGTTGGCGAGTCCACTTTAGAGGTGGTGCAGTTCCTCTGGACTTGTGGTAGCGGCTTTGTTAACCCTTAATTTCCTTTTATGACGCCCACGGGAAGAGGTGCTTCTAATCTAAGGCTAGCCGGCACCACGCGCCCATTTTTAATACTTTGACATTGAATATGGCTAATTACTTTGATAATTTAAACAGTTACAATTAAATTACAAATAACTAAATCTAGAGTATTAAACGCCAACTTAAATATAAAGTATCTATGACTATAATCACAGAACAGAGAACATTTGTTATTCCCCGACTATAATAATGAAAAGTAATAATCAAAATCGAATGTTGAGCCCATTCAAGGGGTTCAATAATCTACTAATATATAAAAATTAATATTTATTTGTTTGTTCGTCTTCTATGCGTTAATTTAAGCCATTCATCCGATTTAGATGAAACTTTGGTGAGTCGTTGTGCGCGCGCGCGAGAAGGGTTCTAACAAAAAAAAAATCTAACGCATTGCACCGCATGCCGGGCACAGCTAGTTAATTTTAAAGGTACAATATTTACAAGTGAAAAGTTTCTTAACTGCTTTTATCGTAAAGCAAATTGAAAATAAGGAACGCGTTAACTATCGCTGCCAATTAACGGATTTTTTTTTTACTTTCACCAATCAACTGTGCGCTGAATTGAAGACAGTACTTTCCTTTTTAATAGATATCTGAAAAATAACTTGGTATAAGTATAATTAATATTAGCTAAACATAATAACTGATCTTACAAAATTTACATTATTTAAAACTGGAGTATAATTTTGGTTACAAATTTTATAATCACCGTGATTGGTTACACCCCAGTCACACCGAAAAATTAGGGATCATCATCATTATCAAAGCTTGTCTCCACCCACTTGCTGAGTACAAGCCTCCTTTCGTTTGTGCCACCCTCCTCGATCCTGCGCTATTTTCAACCATATCCCTTCCTCAACTCTAATCAGGTCTTCGACCCATCGTCGCTGGACGACCAACGCTTCGTTTACCTTCCCTCGGCCACCGCTCTATTAAGTTCTCACTTCACTTGCCATCACCTCTTCTAGCTAGGTCACCTGCCCAATTCCATTTGAGTTCCATAACTGTCTTACTAGCATATTGAACCTTGGTACGACGCCGGATCTTGAAATGAACCCGATCTTGTAATTTGACGGCGAGCATGGCACGCTCCATAGGACTGGTAGGGCTGCCGAAGCGGCTACCACAAGCCTGAGGAACTCTAAATGCACCACCTCTAAAAGAGTGGACTCGCCAACTCGCTTGGCCAACGTAACGTTTTAGGTCTATACATCCCTCGTACACAAGACAGTGTACTTGAGGAGTCGCATGTCCAGCAGTGGACGATAAAGGAGTTAATTACGACGTTACATAAAGGACATTTAATTATAATTAATTCCAACCTTATTCCAAATGTACTTATAACTCTATCTGTATTCCTGCAAATAAATATTCCACTGAAATTTTTGACTTTCTTTAGTCGACTTTCTTATCTATGTATATTAAATCTCACTAACATTTTATTTAACTTAACTACGTAGCCAAGTGATAGCCTAGGGGTATCTATACTCGAGTCACATTCTTGTGATCGTGAGTTCAAATCCGCGTCCCTTATCACTGAGTTTCTACTTGAGTACGGATTTTTAAAAAAAAATTTTTTGTCGGAATAGCTAAATTCTTGTGGCCCTAATGGCCTTTCAAATGTCACCGGTCATGGTCATGCAAGTGTCATGCTTTGGGAGAGTACCGCGGGATCGCAAGTCCGTGAGAAGGGTCCAGGCACGTGCCGATACCTGGTAAAACTGTTGGCTGAAAAAAAATTGTCACTTGCTCGGCGGTAGCGGAAAATATCGTGAGGAATCCCGCATAATCGGTATAAATACGTAGCCATATTCGGCTGTTCCAATTCCCTAGGATTATTCACGAGGATAATGGTGCGTGGCTCCGTAATCTCATATTACCGTTGTGCATCCTTTCGTCCGGTCGAACGTCACTTGTACGGCTTCGGTAGCCGTTACCGTAGCGTGCCGTGCTCGAGTCAACTGTCCGAATTGGACTTATTGTTGATGGATTTTATTTTTAAATTAATTATTGGTATTTTTAAATTTCTAATTGGAGGATATATCAATCAGTAACTCGACAGATTCTAAAGCGGATTTTTAGTAACGTACGAGGCTTAAAAAAAAAGGCACAACTACATTTTGATGATAGCAAAATAATTCGGTGAAATTTTCGTTAAAGTAAAATTAAGCTAGAAGCTTGGACGAAGCGTTTCTCTGTGTACTGCCTCGTGGGCATACAAATATACGCTAACATTGCTTACACAGACGAAATAACGCAAAAACAGAACAATCAAGTCTCAAGTAAGACTGTGTTTGATGCATCTACAAACTAAAGTTAAATTCACATTACAAAATACATTTTTATCACTAAAAAAATCATGTAGCGTACAATAGCATTTTTTGTTGAGGAAGTCACTTAATCCGCTTTTGAAGATCTTTGTATCATTAATGTCACTTACAGAATTCGCTTGGTTAGCGGGACGTTTCAAGGTCATACATCGCTCGTGCACAAGGCAGTGTGTATGAGGAGGTCCATGTCCAGCAGATGACAATAAAGGGGCTAGTTACTGTGACGGACGGTATTTCAAGACGCCATTTTTTTTTTTATAGAGAAGAGGGCGGACGAGCAAGCGGTCTCACGTGATGGTAAGTGTTACCGCCGCCCATGGACACCTGCAACACCAGGGGGTATGCGGGCGCGCCGTCGACCTTGCAATATCCTATTCACAGCTTTCTTGAAGAACCCCATGTCGTAGTTTAATGGGAAGACCTCTTGAGGCAGTTCGTTCCACAGCCTACGGGTTCGCGATATAAAATAATTTTTGGACCGAACAGTACGCGACACCTCCGTATCTAGGAAATGCGGATGAACCGCACTTCTGTGACGGGAGGTGCGGTCTTCTATTTTAAATATAGACATCTTTCTGTCAAAATTCAAAGTGTCGACAAATTATAATCTATGTACCTTTTTAAACGGACCTCAACGCGAATGTTTACTTTATTTATTTTACTCAGTGTTAATATTTACCTCGCGATTTTTCGTCTGACGCTACTTCTGATATTATGAGTATTGTGTGCCGCAACTTTCCGGACTATGAAGACCAAATGCGGGTAGTTGATGAAATTGCTCGCAACTTTAGACGTGGACTACCCGCCACTATGGTGCGTTAAGATCCGTTTGAATAGATAAATATGTGTGAAAAACGCGAAAATCTCAAATGTTAAATTATTATCTCCCCGTGTACCAACCAATCATTGTAGGTTACAGCGGTATTATTTGCAACTTAGTAAAATTGAATGAGCGAAATAAGGAAGTGCTGGTTGCATCAAATATCCTTCAGTTGTTATGGTAGCCACCTTGAACTGGTACAATGTATCCTACGGCAAAAACGTCATGCAAATAAAACTGTAATTTGCCTATTTGTTGTGTCTGCCTATTTATCCGTTGGATACCTTCTTGAGGATCGAATCGTCATTCAGACTGTCAGGCTATAGAATTCAATCCTTTTGTCTATCGAACAAGTCGTTACCAATCTTCCAGTAATTAATTAAACTAAGTACATATATTATATTCTCTGAATAATATTTATGTTCACGATCGACTCTAGTCTTTTCTACATCTCTCCTTCGCAATTGTTTTAACTCATCTATCTCACTCTATTGTGTCCTTAATAGTATATGAAATATTGTATGTGTAGGTATATTTATGTATAATCTATACATATAGGGAAGTAATGTCCTGACTGACTGACTCATCGTCGCCGACCCGATACAGATGAGAAACATGAAATTTGGAAAGTAGCTTCCTTTTGTGACGTAAAGACTAACCAAGAAGCGATTTCTCGAAACTCATCCCCTAAGGGTTTTTTCACCCTAAAGGGGTGAAAAAAGGTTTCGAAGTTTGTATAGAAAAAATATTTGATGATTCTATTAATTTAAAAATTGGTGTAAACATTCTACAACACAAATAAATAAACGCATATTCAATCATTTTTTTATGCGGGAGCTGAAATACTGTGAGAAAATTATTTTGTTAATTTATACAATAAAGCGAATTAATATTGTTATTATTATAAAATTGCCTTTAAAAGAACCAGTTAACATAATTTTGTTTCACTTTAATATTGCGCACGATGTTTTGACTAAAGAATGTAATAGCATCTGCCTGCACTGATATGGCATTCCTCCTGTATCTTTATGCATTTAAAATCATACCACCAACCTACTTCTCTCCACTATTGAATATAGACTCTCTCAAAACTAACACAAAAACTTACACTCATATTCTTGAAAGTAAAAGATTAAACCAATTAATTATTATTATTATTTACAAAATTTCCATTTAACTAAAGTATTTAAAAAGTAGTTGCCGAAATTTCAATAATTTTCACCAATACCAAAACTATAGTAATATTACCAAAAAAAAAAACTATAAACGAATTTTTAAAAACAGTTGAATTATATTGACCTTATTGTATAATATTTTGAATAATTAACAGCAGTAGAGAAGCCAGGTGGAATGATGACGACGGAAGTAACTGAATACGAAGAACGGAATACGGTGTGTTGTGGCGTGGAGAGATATAGGCTGATGGTATGTTAATGTGACCGTTTTATTCGTATTCAGAGACACCTCCTCTCCCGCGAGCCCTGCATCTGCTCAATGATCTCATGCACCGACACCCAGATTTGGACATTTTTCACTGCACCTTGCAAGCGTTTCGTAGGGGGGGCAGAAAGTATTCATTATTGATTGCATTTGCATTGAAGTAGTTTTTAGTGTACTCTATTAGCATAGGTAGCTAACATAGCATAGCTGTTACCTCTGTTAGTGTGTTTTCTGTCCAAATTTAATATACTAAAGACCAATGCGGATTCCAAAGAATAAATTAACTACACCTGCCATTTCTAATCTTATAAAACATGTTTAAATAAGCACTAATATAAAATTATACACGATTGTTATCTTCTTTGACATGTCAAAGGCTTTTGACTTAGTTTCTCATGAACAGTTGTTATCAAAATTAGAATATAACGGAATCAGAGGCCTGGCACTTAACTGGATAAGGACGTATTTATAAAATAGACGGAAATGTGTAGAAATAGTCAAACTCAACAATAAATATATAGATTAGTCATGAATATAGGTCAGAAGTGTCAGAAAACGGATTTTGGGGTGCCCCAAGGCAGTGTGCTGGGTCCTCTTTTATTTTTAATTGATAGAAATGACCCACCGGAAACAATAAATCACAGAACTTTTCTATTCGCGGATTATATTTCAGTCATCGTTTCATCAAATAAAATTTTGGCCTTAACAAAACATAAATCTGACATTAACGACGCAACATTAATAATTGAATGGGTACAAAATAAGAACTTGGAAATTAATTTAAATAAAACCAAATTGATTAATTTTCATAATTGTGATAATTTATTAAATATTAACTATAATGGTCAAGCTCTTTGTAGCGCTAATCATGTGACATTTCTAGGCATAATTATTGACAAAGAATTAAAATGGAAAGAACAAGTACGACAAATTTGCAATGAAATAAATAGATTTAGATACTTAGGCGCTTTACAGACTAACAAAAGTAGCAACAAGACAATCCGCAATTATTGCATACTTTGCTTATGTTGAATCGGCAATAACTAATAACATATGAACTTATATTTTGGGGAAATAGTACGGATGACAATATAGTCTATATTGCACTTAAAAAGGCGTTCGGGCTATCTGTGATGTTGCATCAAATGTCTCATGTAGGCCTATTTTTAAATCTTTAAAAATCCTAACCTTGCCCTGTTTATATGTTTTGGAGATGGCAAAATTTGTTAAGCAATACCAACATTTTTTTTATAAACTAAAAAATTATATAGTCTGTGGAAATACAATATATCCTAATAAATTAGTAATTGACGATATTCCTAAGTCCATTCGCTTTCAAAAAAATGCTACTGGATGGGTAAGATTAAAAATAATAAATTATCGGAGTGTATAAAAGAACTGCCACTAAATAAATTTAAAAAAATATCTGTATACTCGTAGATGGCTTCTCAAAAACATATTTTATTCCGTTGCAGAATACTTAGAGAGCAAAAACAGGTGTTAGCATCCACAGAGTAGTCGATAGCGGTGAATAATGATAAATTGTAGAGTTAATTAAGGATATATGTTTAACGTATAAGTTTAGGTAATTTGTAACACAATGTGTAATATAATAATGTGAAATATTTTAAGTACAATTTATTTAAGTATGCTCTTATAAATAGCTGAATTAAGAGGACTTTTATTTAAAAATATGATCAACTTGTAATGCCTTAATCAAAGGCAAATAAAGATATATTATTAGTATAGGATACAGTTGTAAAGGGCCCTGAGTGCATTGAGCCTACTCAGGTAAATTAATTGTCAGTAAGAATGAATTGAATTGTCTGATCCAAATTGAATGAGTTCCAAGTTTACTTTTTCAAATACCGCGATTTATTTATTTATAGTCTATTTCGTTTACATCGTATTATTCGTTGCATATTGCATATTTTCGTCCGCAATATTTGCTTTTTTAAGCCGCCATTTTGAACGGATATATTTGAAAATAAACGTTTGGAAAATAACGATATTCTCATATCTTCTAAATTTGGATATAGATAGCACTTTATTCCGCCAAAACAAATATATAGGTACATAACAAATTTCCACATAAAAAATGAATATACAAAAAGAAACACAATAAAAAGACTCAATTGATTTATGAATTGTCTACAAACGCAGCTTATGCCGTGGCCAGACAACTGCGCTTGTGGAGCCATATCTATACCTACATATAATAAAACAGTAAAAGAAGGTTGAGGCTGTACATTGACTTAATTGTTAAAAAAAATCAGAACCGAAGTATAAAGTATATAAGTTATTAAAATTTTTGTCTATATATGTTTGTCTGTATGTCAGCTTGTTTAAGCATCATGTAAAAACTACTGAACGGATTTTGATGGGGTTTTCAGTACTGTATAGCTAAGTATCCAGAAGGAAAACTGGTATATAAGTTATCTTCATATGACACAACGAAAAAATATAGAATTACTCAAAAATTGCTGGATGGATTTTAATCCGTGAAATCCATCATATCGGTGCTTTTACAGGTGTTAATAATATTTTACAGCTGCTTAGTCCACGCGGGCGAAGCCCCGGGTGGAAGCTAGTTATAAGAAAAAAACAGCAACAACTTCCTAGAATGTGTTAGAAGGCAAAATTCCCTTTTTTTGTGTCGATTAAACGCGAAATGATAGCATTGACATGAGTCTATGTGAACCGTCGCCGTCGGCAAAACGCCTATCATTGTTACATAACAAAGACCAAAGAACAATTTTCTCCGGTCACAAAAACTAGTGAGATTATTGACGCCGAAAATGTAGCGCGTGTTCTCGACGACACTTGAAGAATTGCTTTAAGAAACGCGATGTTTTCAGTCGCTACAATTTTATTAAACATTTATTCGTAAAAATTCTTCCAAATATTGTTAGGTAAATATATGTTTTTGTCTTCAACTAAAAAGAAGATCTTTAGATGACTGATTTGATTATAAACACACTTCTTTCTTCGTTTTAGTCAAATTAGATTTTAAGTAGTCAGATTTTCCTATTGCATGTCCTTGGTTTGACCTGTTAAGAGTTTAGAAGAAGTAAATAACTCAACATTTTGACGTATTTTAGCCACAACTAAGTTACAATTTATTTGTCACTACAAAACTGTGCATAGGTTCGGCTATTCTATTGCTTCAATTAGTTTTAAACAGCTCTACTTCTCGTAGGGACACACCGGCTACGTCACGGATGACGTAACAGGAAAAACAAACGAAGCCGGTCGCCAAAACTAGTCTAGGTCACAAAAACAGATATTTGTATAGAAAGCATAACGATATGAAAAAAAATACACACAATTGACGAAATATCCATTAGAAAAATTAGAGCCGGACAATACAGATCGCGGATCGATAAAAAACAATTACAACCCACTTCCCTAGTTTAATTCTAGCGAAATCAGTGGAGAAAGTGTGTGTAGTGATGCCAAAAGGCGCTCCAAAATCGATAACCGGCAAATTGAATTTTTTGTGACACCTGTCAAAATGACAGCTGTAAGGGGTGGAAAAGGCTTACCTTTAACGAGTCGCTGCAAGATAATCTCCTTGTGCTCGTGCGTGTGAGGTTCCCCGATTACCGCGAGTAGATAACATCCCGTTAGAGGGCTCGGAGGCGGTACGGAAGCCGAGACCTCCGTGCCTAAAGACAAGGACCGTTCCTCGTCGTGGTCCATCGCCGACGGCGGCGCCGGCGCGACTGCCGACGGTTCGCCCGTATTTACCGTTTAATCGACCGTTCGGAACGAGAACTCCGCTCGGAATGATGTCGACCGGCTGAGGGTGGTGAATTGCGCGCGCAATGTTCAGACATCGACCGCGGTGCGCGGCATGCAGACGCGCAGGCGTCTGAACCCCAAGCACTTGTCTACCTATCCTCGTTCCTCCTCGAGGACTTCACATTTGCTCGAGTGGGTGGGGTGCCCCGTGGGGCGTATTTCTAAAGCCGCTGTACAGCACACACGTGATCTGCATTGCGTCTAAACAACCCGGCTGTTTAACCTCGTGCGGCTCAGCTGTTCTGTAAAATGCCCATACTACAATCGATAATGTTATAATAGGAACACCTTATTCAATTTATTTTTAGATCTCTATAACTACGTAATACGATTTTATTGACTATCTTAAAAATTTCATTATCGGAACAGACTTTTACTTCCTCAGAATGTATACCGTTAGATAAATAAAATTGTCTGTGATGGTCATTAAAAAGGCCATTAAACTGACCTGTTATCTGAAAATCAGCGTCATTGTTCAGCCATGAATTCATGCTGAGATTTCTTTCAGCTGTTGCAGTCTGCTGTAATTTCTGTATAATTGAACGTACATTTCGTGCAGAATGTTTGGGGTCCAATTGTCTAATTTTACACCCCCGGTAAGGGAGACCCGTAACGTCTGTTTGGACTTTTTGGCGGGAACTCGAGAAGTGAAGTCGAGTCTTTGTTTGATTGGTATTGTAAAAATTGTGTATTAGGCGTATTATGGTTTATATAGTGATAGTTTATTAAACTTCAAAGTGTTTTCCTTGCGTGGTGCTTGTGATAATGAAATAAAAGCACAGGACTGCCTTTGTCGTGTACTGGCAAAGAGTCCTCTTCTGTCCTCAGTAAACCCACTATCCTTTTACTGAGCGACTCCTGACTTGCTTCGACGGGACTGGACATTGACAGGATACGTTTTAGAATTTGTTTATTGTTTATGTTTATTGCGAAGAAAACTTGACATTGGCAGAATGTGCTAATTGCACGATTGCCATATACATATAAAGAAAAAAAACGTCTCATTGAAGTTTGAACTGTAGGATCAACTTTCATTTTTGTCTCACATTAAAACTATTTCGGTTCTTGGACAATTTGCAAACCTTGACATTTTGTTGCTTGGACGTTATGCTCCTAATTCCTTTATCCTATCGAGTGGTCGCACAATTACGAACATTGTTGCGTTTCTAAACATGTTATTACAGCGAATTTAACCTCTGTATTCAATGGTGTAATAGAAAAAAACAGGTATCCTCTACAAAATTGTTTTTTTTTATAGAATGGTTAGCAGGCGAGCGGTCGGCCTACATGAAGGTAAATGGTCACAGCCAAGGACGTCGCCAAGGCGGGGCAGTTACCCCCCTCTAGAGATTCGAAAAAAATGTATTTGTACCTACAATTCATATTTCTCTCATCCTCTGTCTCATCTTGCCTTCCCCCCCTTGGCCCATTGGTTGGCGATGGCTGACGACGCCCTTGGTCACAGCCGCCCATATACACCTGCAACACCAGGGGGCTTGCAGGTGCGCTGCTGACCTTGCAGAAACCTATTCACAACTCTTGAAGAGCCCCATATCGTAGCGTAACGGAAATACCTCAACTGGCAGTTCATTCCACAACTTTCGGGTTCGCGGTATAAAGTGTCTTTTCGACCGCACTCTGTGTCAAGTGCGGATGAAGCACACGACGACGACGAGCGGTGCGATGGTAAAAACCCGAAGTTGGCATCAAATTGAACAGCTCTTCAGAACAATCCCCATTATTGTATTTGATCGAACACTAAGTTGGTCAATACTAATTACAAATACCTTATTTTGGGTAAATAATTTGAACTATATATATACGAGATTTTCGTCCCACGCTACGTTTCCACGGCCAGGTGGACTGACGATTTGAAGAAAGTCGATGGTAGTGGGTGGATGAGAAGAATAGAAGACAGTAGATAGAAGAGCAGTGGAGAGACACATGCTGACAGTATGGTATGTGATGTTATTTGATCAAAGGAACCTTATTGTTGGTATGGACTTTGGTTAAGATTTTCTTCATAAAATAGAAACAGAATCAGTAAAAGGAGAGAAGATGGAAATTGGACGAGCAAAAGTAACAAGGTGGTGGATGAAATGGTGTCCGAGTCAAATATGATAGGTGAAATAAAATCTGCCCGACTCCGCTGGCTTGGACACGTGGAAATAATGAGAGAAGATAGTGTAGTGAAACGCGCGTACGAGGGTCAACCTGTCCGTGACCCTCGTACGCGCGTCCGGTCAAAATAGACATTTAATTTGATATGAAAATCGTTATTATAAAAAACAATTTTTACTTGACTGTACCACAAACAGTTTAAGAAAGAAGTGAGGGGATATAATGACCAAAAATATTATTTATTTTTAATTTTCCCATTTCGTCCTAAATAAAACAAATGTTGTGGCGCGACCTATGGAATTAGCCGGTCGGTCGCCCAGGGCACCGCTGCAAAGAGGAAACTGAGAAATACATGCGTGAACTCCGATCACCTAAAGGACTTCGTGCATAACAGAAAGCTGTGGCGTCCTGAGGTTGCGGAGGCCAAGATCTACTTTGGGTCACTGAGCCAGCGGAGCACGTAAAAGTACCTACGGTTAAAATGTTGATTCAAGATTCTTTATAAATAGAAACATGTTCTAACATATGATTTTTAATATAAAACTTATAATAAAAAAATACGTTATTTTTGAGATTTGTCTATAGAAATAAACCCGATCAATAAAGTCCTTTTCTCAGCTAATATTTGTATTTTTTGAACATTTATCGATATATCTATAAAAATGTAAGCAGCAAATAAAATGTAATCTGTTCTATTGTATTATTCACATGATAGTAATAATTGAAAGGCTTGTAAATGAGAAGCAAAAAATACTAAATGGACAGAGCAAATCGTGATCAACAATACAAACTATTTTCGAATAACTGGAGTAACGTCAGCGCTGTGTGTCATCATCATCACAGACCCAAAGCTAACGCTGAGCTGGACGCCCATGCAGGGCAGTCACAGAACAGACGAACACCAGACTACACTATCTCATATTCTTTTTACTTTTGAAAATTTCTCTTTTGTTACGAGTATGTGCTTAAATATGTGGGTTTGTATTTTCTTTTGTAACTTTAGTGTCTTGTACCTGTTTTCTGAAAAAATGTTTTATCTATCTATCTATATATCTATGCATCAGCAAGTCGACGCAGACCCTTTACGTGGGACTCCTATGTCTTCGTTGTCACCAGAAAACCAAACCCACAGATAAATTTGCTACCATCGATTTGCAGCTCATTTAATTACTTCTACAATTACCGAAATCCTAAATATATTGAATTTGCAAATAGATTGAAAATACACTCACTGAATACTAAAAAACTAACTGAGCTATAAGGTAATGCCTCGTTACTCTTACAAAATGTCCTAGCGAGGTCGCAAGTGCATTGCGCCATATTGCAGGAGACCGTGTATCGACCCTCTGGTAATCAATCATACATCACACAGTTTTTGTTATTCTTTTCCAATCTGTGTCTGTCCACTGGACGGACACAGATTGGTAATGCTTTGTCATTAGCAATTCCTAGCGCTACTCCCTTTATTGTCTCCATAGAAAAGAAGTCACAAGTGCATTTTGATTTCAATATCATATTATATAATTGATTATACTTATATTATATTACAATATATGTAAAGAAATTTATATTTCTTTAATTCGTACAGCGCTCTTCTATCTGTAAACAGTGACCATGTACGGTACTCTGTAGAGGGCGCTGGGAGTAATGGCGGCCCTCGCGGTTGGAAGAGCAGCTGATGTTTAGTTTTGACAGAAGTCACTCATCATTCATTATAATGTTAGATTTAAGTATAAAAAGTGAATAAAAAGGAATTGGCAATTTAAATAATAAACTTTAAATGTCGTTTCTTTGTTTTCAGGTAGGATTTAAGTTAATTAGTGTAATTTTTATTGTATGTACCTACCTATGTAAATACTAAAATAAAAAACTTTGTTTTCAGAGCAACACAATTGTTTATTAGTTTCCAATTCCTAATAAGATTAGAGGTATTGCACTATATATATACTTATATAATTGGTAAAATTTTCATTAATTTGAAAATCAAGTGTATATTCTTTGTGTTTAATATCCGAATATATTATTACTTATGTTTTCGGTAAAAATGTTACAAATGCCTTTACTTTTTTGGAGGGCAGTTTAGATTATCACCACATCACCACCTGGGCCCCGAAAGAACTGGTGGATACTCAAGATTTTTTTGAATACTCAAGCATATTTTATGATAGTTTATGGTTATAGTTATGGTATAGTTTATGTTAATTTAAAAATTCGTACTTTAATCTAATATCTGTGAGTACTAGACGAATATTTGAATTATCGACCTAACAAGAGTTTAGAATATATACTAACACTAACATCGGTCATTGTCTCTCCACTACTGGATATTAGCCTCTCCCGACGACCGCCACCACTTAGGAAATGTATTAATATATTACGGACCACTTGCAAACACCGCTATTTAACTTTTTTAACGGACGACGTCGACGTCGAGCTCGCGTGGACTGATGTCGGCATATATCGCGGATGTTCATGGGCGACAATATCCACTTACAGTCAGGTGGACTGTTAGCTCACCTGCCGTTTTCTTTCCATAAAGAAAGAGAGAAATGTGGTAATTTCCATCTTTGATAAAAAGACATTAGAAAAACGAACTTGTTTCTTGAACATGTAACAATAGACCACCCTATCAATGATATTTATTTTTTTTAGCACTCAAAGAAAATGCAATAGGTTTGCAATAGCCGCTGAGCGCACTCGACTGGCCACGTTACCCCTCTCTCACAGAAGACTACCTTGAAATGTACTGTATTTCCCACTTTATCGTATTTCCCAAATGTATGTACGTGTTTCGGTAGTGAGCGAGATATGCCAGAGCCCATTGCCATCCTATCCCTCCCTATTTTCCTAAACCTTTCTCCAAATCCATTCATGTAACTCCAAAGGCAGGCAGCGCATCCGGGGGCGTGCCAACGTTTCTCAATCTGGACTGATGTTGGCATGTACCGCGGATGTCTATGGACGACAGTCTCCACTTACCATCAGGTGGATTGTATGCTCGTCTGCTGCCGTTTTTCTATAAAAAAAACTCGTGACCTTGGTTGGTGTAACCCAGACGAAACGTCAAATAAATTAGAAATGGTTAAACATACACGTTTAAAACCAGATTAATAGGTTAAAATTATGTGTGAAAAACTCGAAAATCTTAAATGTTGCGTTTATAATATAACTAGCGACCCGCCCTCGCTTCGCTTCGGTTTATAAGTTTTTTTTTTCAAAATTTCAAAATAAAATATTTCCTATGTGTTATTCTGATGTATGAGCTATATTATTATAAAGTTCATTAAAATCCATTGAGTAGTTTTTGCATGAAAGAGTAACAAACATCCATACATCCATCATCACAAACTTTCGCCTTTATAATATTAATAGGATTAAGGAGCTTAGAATCAAAGGGTAACATCCATACTTTTTTACCTTAATATCTCGATCTGTAAAAAATGTCACCTCTTATTAATTTTATTTATTTATTTCACAAACAATAAATATTGTGTCGGAATTTCTTATAAACTAGGTATAAATTATAAAGCTAAGTTTAAATTCATATGCAAGTCCCTATTAAGTATTAATATTATGTGCCTACTCTATTTTATTGTTTTTTCTTTGTCTTTAAGGTATTCTTCTACAGAGTAATAGCAGTTTTGAAGGAGAAAGGATTTTATACCACGTTTGAAGACAATCACACTGGTTACTGACTTTAAGTGTAATGGCAGCTGGTTGAACAGTTTAACGGCTTGCACTTTCACAGAGTGTTCCGCTATACAGAGTCTCGGTTTATCTGTCTCTGGAACGTCTTTTCTTCTGACACAACCTCGTGATTTCGATCACTCTTTGTACAGAATTAGACTCTTTTTTACGCAAATAACTTCGGATATGACTTGTACATAAGGATTGGATTACGAAAGCAGAAAAAAACGGTTGAATTCAAAATTGCAAATGTCACCTTTTGATCTTCACCGTCTCACCGGCCGTGGTATTTCTAGAAGGTTACTTTACAACCGCATTATTGTTTCGCAATGCATGTCTAAGTGCATAAACCCAATATAAAGACGTTTCTGCGTCAATATGAATTCACGGCGCTTTGTTGCAGGTGTTCTGGCCGCAAACCTTTCCATTTGAGCATCAGGTGGCCTCGGTTCCTTTAAAAAGTTTTAAATATAATTGACCCATAAAAGAATTGTTTTGAGAAATAAATCTTTTACGTTTGGGCCAGAGAAATTAGAACATTAGAATAAATAATAATATAAGTATGTATGGAAATGAAACTCGCACGCCGAATCAAGGTCGGGATAATAGCCTACAGTTCCGCGTCGTATCATACGTCGTTTCGGTCAGGGTTGCGCCGCGCCGTCTGTGGCTACTCGCTCACGTTTCGAGAGGAAAAAAGACTTTTCCTCAAGTATGTCTACACTTGTGCGAGCAAGAAGGCATGACAGTAGAAGCCGTATATAAAATGGTTTCTTATGGTGCGGGTTTTAATCACATTGATACATTGGCGTCTTGTTTTAAAACTATAAAAAATTATAAAAAAATTTATAATTATAAAAATGAGTTCATGTTTTTTTTATAATTAATTAATTGTTATAATAACTATACAATTTAACTAACCTAATAAGTATACGGATATAATAAATTATTTATTAAACAAGTGACAGCACTCACGGCATCCGTGGGCGACAGAGGGACGTTGTGGTCTGAGGGGGGAAGTGAGTGTTTATTTCACGGATTTTTGGACACACACAAAGGAGATATTCCCTTCTGTACTTGTATTATTTATTATTCTTACGACATGAGGATTTATTTCAGACAATACTTAGGCATGTGTTTGAAATAGAATGTTTTTTGTCGCACTCTATTATTTATGGAACGAAACACCTGTGTCAAAGTTACACGTGGTAAATGAAATCACATTATTGTTTATAGAATGATGGTACCAGACTTTGGTGTCAAGTGCATAATGTCGTCCATGGACATTCATGATACAATACAGGTTGCCTGGAAGAGATCGCTTTGGCGATATCTCGATATCTCGTCGTGCATTTTGACGGTGCATACGGTGAGTCCACCACGCCATGACTTCGCCTTGTGCGTTAACAAGCTCCAATTAGTGGCCCATACAATACTGACGACCATAGGTTTTCACGGTTTTCACCGTGTCGTTAACAAGCGGCCTAAGAGGAAAGAAAACATTGTACATTGCTGATATTACCAAATGTCACTGTAGACAATTTGAAAAGAACGTTAGTTCTTTACTAATATTTAATAACGTTAATATTTACTAAATATAAGCCACGATTTACCGAAATTAATTCTAATAGAATTCCAAATACACTCTTTATTTTTGCTTCACCATTTAAGAAATCATCTGTCACTTGTTTTAAATTTTACCATATTTTATCGCTAGAACAGTCTGCATAATTATCCGAGTCAGGAGCCGCGCTAGACCGCCAGTTATTTATTAGAGCTGGATATTGTAGAGCTAAGCTAGGTACAGACGGCAACAGATCAACTTATAAAAATCAGCTCTTTAATACATTCGTGATAGGAAGAAGAACTAAACGGTTTTGAGTATACAACGCATGTCCTTACAGATCAAAAAATAGTTAGCGGAATGAAGCATTTGACGTTTAAAGTGAATTTGAATTTAGGTGTACATTAGCACGAAGTTTATTAACAATACTCTAAAGAGTATTGTTATAACGGGCCGAGACTTACACATAACTCTTTTCCAGTCAGTTTTTTCGCGGTGACACGCGAAAGTCTATGAATAGAGAGAGGTCATCGCTCTTCCCTTATAAAAATTCGAAAAGGTTGAATAATTAATTCACATCCTAACAGTGATAATAAAATTAATTATTCTCCAAATATTTTCCTCAAAAGCTCAACATTATTTGGTGGGTTCAATGAAGGCTTGACGAGAGAGAGCCCTTGGAAATCAAGAGGATTTTTTGAGGGGGAGAGTGCACGCTGTAATTCAACAGCTGCTGGGCGCGATCGACTGGCCACGTTACCCCTCTCTCACAGAATACTATCTTGAAATGTACTGCATTTCCCACTTTACCTTATTTCCCCAATGTACGTCCGTGTTTCGGTAGTGAGTGAGATGTGCCAGAGCCCATTCCCATCCTATCCCTCCCCATTTTCCCAATCCTTTCTCCAAATCCATTCCTATATCTCCAAAGGTAGGCAGCGCATCCGGGGGCGTGCCAACGTTTGTCATTTTGGACTAATGGTGGCATGTATCGCGGATGACTATTCGCGACAGTATCTGCTTACCATCAGGTAGACTGTATGCTCGTCTACCACCGTCGTCCATAAAAAAAAAAATCCAAATATCTTTAATAATTATTGAGATAAAGGATTAAGATGTCACAAATTGAAAAGGTCCGCATTACTGTATCAATCACGTCACTCCTCAGTAACTACTCGATAATTCGCCATGTCAAAAATTATTAGAGCTTAAAATCAACATTCTTAGCTCATCTGCTGCTGTATAGGTAAGCCTGATGGGTATTGATTAGCCTTTAACGGCATTAGCCTCTGTCCTCTGTTCGTCGTATCCAAGTCTTAGTACCTATATTATCCACAACTACTAAATCTCGCTAACCTTTTTATAATCTATATATATATAAATGAATGTTTGTTTCTTTGTTAGTCCCGTATGCGTTCCTATACCATCATCCGATTGCAATGAAACTTTGGTGAGTTGTTGTGCGCACGCGCGCGAAGGTTCTGAAGACCACGCGAACGAAGTCGCGGGCAACATTTAGTTATTTATAAAGAGACCATTAATCTTCATCTTTAGCCCAGAAGGTTGTCGCCCTTAGTCGAGCTTTGCGACCATTGTGCGTGGCCAATCCTACCAGTATGGATATCTGGTGATTACGATTACACCATGGATTTGAGAATACATACCAGATATGTTATACAAGCACTCTAGGGCAACAAATTTAAATGAAAACAATTTTGTTTTCATTGAAACAATTTTGAAATTGGAACATTTTTATTACGTTTTACGAATTTGACGTTTTAACGAACCCCTCCTCATCTGCTTCACCCCCCCTAGAAGTTGTCAAGCAGGTTTCTTTGACATGAAAGTATGATATGTCATCTAGTTAGTCTATTCCCATATTGATGGGTCAAACCAATCATCCCAGCTGCCACCAGAAATGAAGAATTTGAAAAATCTTTTAACAATGAGTTTGTTTTCTTCTTCACGTTAAATAAATTACAAAAAATGAATTTCCGTAATTATCAACTAAACTGTTGCTTATTGCTTGTTTGCTGTTAATAAAGTAGTTCTATACTCGTATTTTTCTTTAACAAGAAGACGGCAGACGAATAAATAGTCTAATTAGTGTTAATTATTTATGAGTCCTTAATTAATTAAGAGTCCTTAATTAAGAGTCTTAATTTTTGAGTCCTTAATTAAGTCGTCAGTCCACCTGGCCGAAGTGGACCTTTCCCGGTACGTAGACCACGTACCGGGAAAGGTACGTGAGTCCTTTCGAGGACTCATCTCCTCCATCGGTTATCGATCCTGCGGCCTATATGACCTAACAACTGCCACTTCAGCACACCGATCTTTTGAGCCTATGTCGGCAACTTTGATTCTTCGTCGAATTTCTTTTATAAACCACACCGTCTATAAACTGGTTACTATCTTTACTATCTTTCAATGCTTTAAAAGTTAATCAGAAATCCATTCCATAACATTCATCGGTAAAACCGATCGCTTCGTTAGCCGCCAATACGCCGGCCGGCTTGGAGCCCGTCCAAACTTGTTATCCATCATTTGACCTACAAACCACTCGGCTCCGAGAAATCCCGCGTTTGATCACTGGCTGATAGGGACATGGTATCGAATCAAAAGTATCGATACTTTACGTAATATCGATACGTACAGATACAGATCAAAGTATCGAAAGAAAAGTATCGTATCCCAAGGTTCCACTCACAGAAGACTACCTTGAAATGTACTGCATTTTCCACTTTATCTTATTTCCCTAATGTACGTACGTGTTTCGGTAGGGAGTGAGATGTGCCAGGCCCATTCCCATCCTATCCCCCCCCCCCCCCAATTTCCCAACCCTTTTTCCAAATCCATTCCTATATCTCCAAAGGTAGGCAGCGCATCCGGGGGCGTGCCGACGTTTGTCATTTTGGACTGATGTTAGCATGTATCGCCTGTCTATGGGCGACGGTATCCGCTTACCATCAGGTGGACTGTATGCTCGTCTGCCGCCGTCGTTCATAAAAAAAAGCTTTCCTTTCCAAAACACCGTTGCAAAAGTTTCAGTATCGAAGTATTCTATCATACAGATTAAAGAGTACCTTGTAAAGAAAAAAATATATATAAATAAAGAAACTATATTTCTTAGATTTGAATTTTGCCGCGCTCCGCGCTTTCGGTAAAAGTATCATAGTGTAGATAAAGCAGTGTAGGTTATGAGAATATGGCGTCAAGTTAAAAGAACCGTGTATTGTATCGAAAGATAAATAATAGATTTTAAAAAGGAACTGACATATTAAAGAATAAACTTTAGATGTCGTTTCTTTGTTTGCAGGTGAGAGTTTTGGTAAAGAACGTAATAGTGTAATTTTGTGGTGGAACTTATTATAACTAATAAAATAAAACTTTGTTTTCAGAGCAACGCAATTGTTTATTTGAAATATAAAATTCCTAATAACTTTGGAGATATTACACTATATATATATTAATTTCGATACGATATCTGTCATATAGTACTTATATGAGTAAAAGTATCGAGTACAAAAGTATTTGTATCAAACAAAAAAATACTTACTTTTTCCGCGTCCGTACTTTCCGAGAGCGTAACAAAACACATTTTCGCGTGAATTATTATATCCTGATTAATGTGAGGTTGCTAAAATATTATCCTGTTTGAAACTTGTAAAAACTTGTTTCTTTTCCAAGGTTTGGAATTACCTCTCTCTTTACATATGCAAAAAGGAACTCTAAAATTAACTATACTCCTTTGACTCTATATCTTTAACTTTAATTAACTATATATTTGACAGAAAAGTCGCAGTACAATTATCTTATGGCATTTCGGCTCTCCAAATTACAAACCTAGTAAGTGCACTGAACCAAGTTTTACAGGAAGATCAAAGAAATATGCTTGTGTGTGCCCCTTTAAAGTTAATTAATGGGGAATGTTCATAGGTAAGAGCTGTTTAGTTTGATGCTAACTTCGGATTTTTACCATTGCACCTCCCGATATCGTCCTGCGGTTCATCCGCACTTCCATCGTCCGGTTGACAAGCAGTTGTGAGTACAGCGCGGTCAACAAGACACTACGACTATACCGCAAACCCAAAAGTTGTGGAATGAACCGCCAGCTGAGGTTTTTGTGCTTTATTACGACGCAGGGTTCTTCAAGTAATCAGTAAACAGGATTCTGAACGGTCGACAGCGCAATGCCGGCAGCCGGCATGCCGCATGCCCCCTGATGTTACAAATATTCATGGGCGGCGCTCGGCAGTGACTTCTCACCGCCATGTTACCATCTGTCATCTCTTCTAAGAAAAATAAAGTTATACCAAGTGATTACGAGACCATGCCCTATGCCTTAACCTTTTCAAGATTAAGAAAAAAGGTTTCATAATCGATACAGTATATACAGCGAATATTGTTTATTTTTGTTTCTATAACTAAAGCTACTTTTGGGACTACGTACGCGACTGGTATTATTGTTTATATTAAATCCCTGTCTTCTGTGTCTTCAAAGGATTATATTCAAGTTTTGAGTACGTTTTTTATGTAACACTTCGCAGGCTTGCAATTAAATGATATTTTGTCATTGAAGTTAGAAATAAGCATGGACACATTTTAATGCGATTCACAGAAATATAAAAAGACAAATGTGCTGTGAATTGAACAATATTAAGTTATTAATAATCGACTTACAACGTTTCACTGCAGGGCATAGATAGGTCTCCACTTGCAGTTAAAAGAGGGTTTTGGGCCATAATCTAATAAAATGACAAGGTAAATGTAAGATTTTATCTGAAGTATAAATTTCTTATAAGTAATAACAACAGTGGTTATAGCCAATTACAGATGTGTGTGTATGCGTGTATATGTATATGAATGTGTGTATTTATAAGTATGCATGTGTGTAGTTATATGTGTATGTATTTGTAAGGATATGTGTGTGCATGCCTGAGGCGGTATATGCAGGTGTGTGACGGTGTGTATATATGTGTGGGGGTGTATGCATGCGTGTGTGAGGGTATGTGTAGATATATATGTGTTTGGGGGAGTGTGTATATGTGTAAGGGTCTGTGTATTTATGTGTGTGTGTGTGTGTGTGAGAGAGAGAGAGAGGGTGTATATTCGTGTGTGCTAACTCTAGCTAATCTAGAATCTTTAGTATCAAAGAGTTAGCTCCCATTGCGACCAGATAAGATGTCTATGTTTTTTTTTAAGATGGCCTCAGAGAAGCAAAAAGTATTCTACTTGCAACTGAATTTCTCGTATAATTTGTGCAAGTTGGTTTTAAAGCTGAAACATCCCCGTGGTCGAAAGTGGACCGTGCCTGGGCTGGCTACGATTACGGTTTTCGGTACTTCGAATACATTTCGTGCTATATCTTAAAATATAAAAAGACGAGGCTTGGGGTGTAAGAGGCTCACCTAACATCTTTGGAGCCTAAGCCAACCTCACCTGCTAGTGGTGCACCCTGCTGTCAACTGACGAGGCAATGGCGTTCCCTTTTTGCGGTGGGAGGGTTACTCCGTCGGCAATGCTACCACCCTCCCGTCGGAGTCCGCCGCCATAATGGTGCCTTATAAGCCGCGAGGCCCGCATCGTGTTCCGGCGGTGAGCGGAAGAAGCCGTCCCGAGAGAGAGATTGCTGCGTGTGGAAATGAGGACCGGCGGTTGCGGGGAATTACAGACGCGCATGGGCGTGACATGGTGGCGCGGGGATCAGGGAGACCCGGTGAAACGGTTGTCCGCTGACCGCCCGCGTGTTGTTGGGGGCCCGAGCCCGGGGATCTTACTTTAATCTCCACCCCAGGAGGCTGCCCCGCCGCACGTGAAAAATCCCTTGGGGTAGCAGTTGTGCCGGAGGAGACCGGAGTGGAACCCGACTGCTGGGGACCGGGGGCCCTTCCGTACCCCGCGCCGGCAAGTCACACAACCTTTGTGACCTGATTTTTTCTCCGCCCCGTGCTTTGTCCTTTGATCCACATGCAGCCATCTCTCTCTCCGTCCCCCCTTTTTTTTTTTTTCTATTTTAGTTTTTTCCTATTCACACAATGGCCAAGAAAAAGAGAAGGTATAATGTACACTCAGCGGCCCACCCCTCAAGTTCCACGTTTCAAGTGGACTTTTGCAACATCAGAGGGATGCATAGTAACATCGACGCCGTCCACTACCACCTTGAGACGGCAAAGCCGGCCTTACTTTTCTTGACGGAGACACAGATTTCCTGCCCGGCCGATACATCATATCTTCATTACCCCGGTTACAAACTGGAGCACTGTTTTGTGCGACGTGCCGGGGTATGCATGTACGTCCGGGAGGATGTCTGTTGCCGCCGCCTCAGCCATTTTGAAGACGGGGACCTGTCGATCCTCTGGGCGCGTATTGACTATGGATGTTCCACTAAAGTCTACGCTTGCCTTTACAGGTCCCACAGCGGTGATACGGAGACGACTCGTTTTTTTGAGCGGCTACAAGAGACGACTGACAGCGTGCTCGAGCAGTTCCCTTGCGCGGAAGTGGTGGTCCTCGGTGATTTCAACGCTCACCACGAAGAGTGGTTGGGATCCCGAATAACCGACCGCGCAGGGAGAGCAGCCCACATCTTTGCCCTGACCTATGGTTTTACCGATATCGATATCGATACCTGATATCGAGAGCCATACTCCCTCCTTATTGGACCTCCTGCTGACTACGCGGCCGAATGACTACAATGTTGTTGTTGATGCTCCGTTAGGATCATCAGACCATTGTATCATTCGAACTGCTGTGCCAGCTAAACAATCCGCGCCGACCTATTCTCGGGGAACGCGCAACGTCTGGCACTACAAGTCTGCAGATTGGGATGGGTTGCGCGAATTTTACGCTTCTTATCCCTGGGGGCAGCTCTGTTTCTCGTCGGGTGATCCGGATACCTGTGCAGACTCCGTTGCCGACGTGGTGTTGCAGGGCATGGAATGTTATATTCCTTGTTCCGTGATACCCGTAGGCGGACGGAGCCAACCTTGGTTTAATCAGTCCTGTAGAGAGGCCCGCCGTAATAAGCGGGCTGCATACAGGGCCTGGGCCAAAGCGCAGGTGTCTGAAGATCCGAATACCACCGACTTGAGGAAGAAATTTAACGCTGCCTCGAAGTGCAGTAAGAGGATCACTGTCAGAGCAAGGAATGAGCACATCCGCAGAATTGGCGATCGACTAGCAAGCTATCCTTCTGGAAGTCGGGCTTTCTGGTCGCTCGCTAAGGCTGCCGAGGGTAACTTCTGTCAGTCGTCACTTCCACCACTGCGGAAACTCGATGGCTCACTGGCCCATGGGGCGAAAGAGAACGCCGATCTCCTGGGCAGTCTCTTCGCCTCAAACTCGACCCTGGACGATAGAGGTGCCTCACCACCGTCCACCTCGAGGTGCACAAGCTCCATGCCGGAAATCTGCTTCACCCAGCGTGAAGTCCGGCGAGCTCTAGCATCTCTTGATATCCGAAAGTCGAGTGGGCCAGATGGTATTCCTGCGGTGGTGCTCAAATTTTGCGCTCCCGAGTTGTCTCCGGTGCTTACGCGACTCTTTAGGCTCTCATATTCCACAAAAAGCTTCCCGTCAGCATGGAAGGTAGCTCATGTTCACCCTTTGCCTAAAAAGGGTGACCGCACCGACCCGGCCAACTACAGGCCAATAGCGATCACCTCCCTCCTCTCCAAAGTGATGGAGCGTGTTATAAACACACAGCTCCTTGGGTACCTAGAGGATCACCAGCTGATTAGCGACCGTCAATATGGATTTCGCCATAATCGCTCGGCTGGTGATCTTTTAGCGTATTTAACACACCGCTGGGCTGACGCCATTGAGAGTAGAGGCGAGGCTCTGGCTGTAGGCCTAGACATTGCGAAAGCTTTTGACCGGGTATGGCACAAATCGCTGCTTTCCAAGCTACCATCTTTCGGGATACCCGAGGGATTATGCGAATGGGTTGCCAGTTTCCTGACTGGACGGAGCATCAGAGTCGTTATCGATGGTAGCTGCTCCGACACCATGTCTATTGACGCTGGCGTCCCGCAAGGCTCCGTGTTGTCCCCAACTCTGTTCCTTCTGCATATCAACGACCTGTTACAAATTGGTGACATACGTTGCTATGCGGATGACAGTACTGGAGACACCTTGTACAGGGGCCGCGCCAACATCCCTCGGGTCGAAGTGGAAGAGAGTCGCGCCAGGCTTGTGTCTGAAATCGAAGACTCTTTAGATCTAGTTTCGATTTGGGGTTCTATGAACCTAGTGGATTTCAACCCCAGTAAGACGCAAGTCTGTGCATTCACCGCTAAGAAAACCCCTTTTATTGTAGCACCTCGCTTTCAGAGCATACCTCTTAAGATCTTGGAGAGTATCGGGATCCTTGGTATCGACATCTCCAGCAAAGTCGAATTTAGGGGTCATCTGGACAATAAGGCCAAAATGGCCTCCAAAAAGCTCGGTGTGCTGAACAGAGCGAAGCGGTACTTCAAACCTGGGCAACTCCTTATGCTTTACAAAGCTCAGGTGAGGCCCCATATGGAGTACTGCTCTCATCTCTGGGCCGGCGCACCGAAATACCAATTGGACCCATTTGACTCTATCCAACGACGTGCTGTTCGTATTGTCGACGATCCCACTCTCACGGGCTGTTTAGAATCCCTCAGCGTTCGGAGAGACGTTGCGTCTCTCTGTGTGTTCTACCGCCTGTACAATGGGGAATGCTCTGAAGAATTGTTTAATATAATTCCCACCTCGGGTTTCTACAACCGCACCTCCCGTCACAGAAGTGCGGTCCATCCGCATTTCCTCGATACGGAGGTGTCGCGCACTATGCGGTCCAAAAACTATTTTATACCGCGAACCCGTAGGCTGTGGAACGAACTGCCTCAAGAGGTCTTTCCATTGAACTACGATATGGGGTTCTTCAAGAGAGCTGTGAATAGGATTTTGCAAGGTCGGCGGCGCGCCCGCATACCCCCTGGTGTTGCAGGTGCCCATGGGCGGCGGTAACACTTACCATCACGTGGGACCGCTTGCTCGTCCGCCCCCTAGTCTATACAAAAAAAAAAAAAAAAACTTAAAGAAGTGTAAATTTCGGAAATACAATCTACAAATGTCTACTTAATTTCAATTGCAATGGGTGTTTTTAAAGTAACTTAGATTTTCACCCAAATTATACTATCAAAAGTCAATGTACTTTCAAAACTGTCAATAGAAACTGCCGCGTCACTGCTGACCCGAAAGTATCGCTTGGTCACAATGCCAACTCTGCCAACACATTTCACCCCATTAAAACCCATATCTCAATGGGTTACGGCGTAAAATAGCGTGATCTTTTTCTTCTGGAGGGTGCCCGAAGCTGCGGCGAGGTGTTCGACCTTAATCGTTTCTGGTTTTTGCAACTCTTTGTTTGACGACACGACTTTTGTTATTAGACATAGATAAATATTCACATTCGGCATTTAAATGTCGCCGGTATCTCCATTTCCCCCCCAAAGGAAAAGGGGTGTGTAATGAGGAAAGCACCTCATCTCGTTATGGTTTCTTCTTCCAATTCCATTTCATTCTATTCAGTGGATTAACGCCCTTAACGCGTCTTATTCTCTTATATTATCAAGAGATAAGGAGTGTATTATATTTGAAAGGGAGAGTTCTCGCTGCAATACCACAATCGCTGAGCGCATTCCACTGGTCACGTTACACTGTATTTCCCACTTTATCCTATTCCCCCAATGTACGTATATGTATCGAAAGAGAAAGAGAGATATGTCAGAGTACATCGCCACGCCTTTTTATCCTATCCTTCCACATTTTATTAACCTGCCGATATCAGTCATTTTGGACTGATGTTGGAATGTATCATGGATGTCCATAAGCGACAATATCTACTTCGGGCAAGAGCCCGAAGTAAAGAACAATACCGAACACAAGAAGATAAAGAGGTAATAGTACATTACTGTCCAGGCCCGAAATAAAGCAATTAATGCTATTTCGCCGTTAACTATGCCGTTAATTGCTATTTCGGCCGAGACTTGTATAGTATTTTTCTCTAATTTGCGAGGAAACAATAAACAAATTAATTCAAGAAACAGAAGTTTAATTCATATTAATGTTTTTTTTTTAAACTTTTGAAAAGAAATGCACATTCAGCCTTTATAATAATAAATATCGCGTACCTAAAAAAAACCTAATTTATGTTAGTGTGCACTAAAAATAATCTCGCTACTGTCCAGCTATCTCTATTATTGTCGTGTTGGAAATTGCTGGCGTGCGTACAGAAAAGAGCCGATTGACGTATTCCTTTTTTTAAAATAATGAAGCCATTTCCGAGCAAGTAGGAGAAAAGAACATTACCGCCTTTTTTGCATAAAAAAACATTTTATGGTCCACATTATGACTGTGCCGAGTCCAGAGACAAAAAACAAAGATGAACACAAACTATTAGTACACAAATATTTATCTAACCGAACCAAGAACTTTCTGCACAGCAGTCCGATGCTATCGTCGTAGCACATGATACTTACTCGTAGGTATATCAAAATCGGAAAGAAAAACGAAATCCAGATTCGCCAGTGACTTATATAATAAACAGCTTTATTAATAAAGAGAGTTGTTTGAAGTTCTTCTCTTTATAAACAGAAATCGCTTCTCTATCAACTGAAAGTCTTTGTTAGCCGTTTTATATGCTGCAAAATTAATTGCAAATTTCATCGGATAAGCGAGAATTATTATCCGCAGATTCATCAGTCACGAGAGCAGATTAGATGCCTAAACATTTCACGACTCAGTGAGCAATGAAATTAGATTATGAATTCATTTGTTGTTTGCTTGTTGATTCACCTTGCTTCAATAGTTTCATATTAGAAAATCCTTATGGCAGGCACCAGTCGGAAGGAGGATTTCCCTATTTTCCTCACGTTTGGGATAAAAATTAAATTGTCGTTGTAAAGAGCCCTACTTACCTAAGGTAGGTCGGTACATAATTAATGATTGTGATTAAAAAAAATAACTTAGTATTTCGTTCTTTCAGTATTCAGTAGTAGGCCTACTGAGGTTTTTCCACATAGTTACGACATGAGGCTCTTCGAAGGCTCCGTGAATAGGATTCTGCAAGGACGGCAACACACCCGCACCCCCTGGTGTTGCAGGTGTCCACGGGCAGCAGTAACCACTACAATCCCGTGGGTCGCCCGCTCGTCAGTATCCCCCTCTATAAAAACAAAATCTATTTGGATAGAAACATGGTCTAACATCTGATTTTTAAGACAAAGTAATAATATAATTGTTATTTTTTTAAAACTTAAATAATCAATATCTGGGAAGTTAACATTAAAAAAAAAGGTTAAATCTACAGATACGGCTTTATCTAAAATCTAATTTTTAGTTTTTATGTTTTTAAAGATAATATCACAAATAGATATTTTAAGTGCATACATTCCACTACGCGACCAATATACGAAACTAAACAAAACGTTTACGTATAGGCCAGTCAACAGAGATTTACTTGGGAAAAGTTTCTTAGTAGGTAAACTCTGTGAAAATCTTTTTTCATATCAATATTAAGAGAAATAAAAGGTTTCCGCTTAATTATTAAGCGTAATTATTTATTTTAAAAATTAGTTGTAAAATACGATTTGTTATGAATAACTCTTTTGGATCGATTGAAAAATGACTGCACCAATCGAAACAACACAAGATTAAATTTTGCGTAAGATTATATATAAGCTTTTATTATTTTAAAGCACAATACATTTACCGGTTGTGATGTTTTTTTAATACAACGCTCAATCTGTAGTCAGCGGGCGTCTTCCATTCACGCTCACGCTAGTCCGAGCGTACTGAATATTTCTGATGAAATATGCGCCGTGTATCTATCTATTTAAACGGGTCTTAAAGCGAATGTTTACCTTAGGCTTTCGCGATTACTATACATAGCAATTAAACAACTTTGAACGGTTTAAATCGCGTATATTTAACATTATTTATATCCCGAGGTTTCGAACACTTTGCAGTGGACGTGGTCACGGGGTGACTAATTGATTTTATTTGTCACCTGAGTTATTAAGAAATTATTTGAACTACCGTCTGAAATTTTTTTTTAATCATAACATTCCCTTTGCACGAGTGGTGCATAGGTCACTTATTATTATAAATATATATATATATATATATATACAAATCGGTACGGGCGCATATGGAATGCGCTAAAGATCTCTTGGAGATCTTTAGATCTAAATTAGCGCTAAAGGTCTAAATCCATTGGAGAGCGTGGGTCACAGGATGCGACGTATTTGTGTGGTCAACACGAGTTGACTTCTTCTAGTCGTCAAGGCGGACTGATTGGACTTTTTTCTTCTCAATGAAGACGGGCGATATATGGCAAACGCTTAAATGGGAAAGGGGTGAGGCAATATTTTTTTATTTTTACTTCAGAAACGATTTTAGCGTTTATATTCAAATCCCTGATAAACTTCATTTTTTTAAATATAATTGTACATATTTAATGATATTTTTTAAATATATTTATGCCTCCATATAGAAACCCGCCATTTTGAATTTTAAAATTTTGACTACCGAATGTTTATGGGGGGTTTTTGTGAATGCTGAACACGAGTTTATCATCCACAAAAGCCCCCCATATACAAATTTCATTCCTATATGTTTAATATATTTCTAGAAATTTAATTGTTTATTTATTTTGCATAAATTTAGTTTATTGTAATATATAAATGTTTAGCGGAGTAATTTGAAGGTTAAACTTTTATATTTGGACCATGAGAAATATGTTTCAAAAGGTTTCACATTAATACAACTGAGACAATACATTAATACACATTAATACATTAACTGAGGACTGGACATATTTTATGTATGACTCCAACTAATGCAATCCAAATTCAAAATATCAAAAACTATAACCCGGCCAATTTGCAGAGACGGCTAATGAGCGGTGAGGTGGTTCGGAAGTGCGTGCTCGCGCGCTCGGCCGCCTATCGATCCAGTCGCAATGCGGTGCCACGCGATCTTACGCTGATTTTGACTTCACTTGTTACTATGTTAAAGTGCAGAGTGACAGAAAGTACAAATAAACACTTTTTTAAATTTTTTACTATCTGTCCGTCTGTTTAAACATGAATCAAGCGTTAAATTAATTAATTAAAGCGTTTTATTAAAATCATCGGATTTTAATAAAACTTGTCATATTTATTACTTATGTGCCTGGTTAAAATTTAGGGTATTTTTTAACCAGATCAATTATAATTATAAATTATCAATTATATCAATTACATTAAGCATAAGGGATATTAATATTGTATTTACAAATGATAATAATGTTTTTTTTTAATTAATGAAATAAATGTCCAATGATATTTATTTCATTTGACAAATTTTAATAGTTGTAATTTAATTGGTGGGAAATTGTTTTATTGTGTCATTTATTGCTATATTTAAGCTATTATTTTTATTGTGATATTGATGTGGTATTAAAATATAAATGAAAATTCGTGTTGAAACAAAAATATAATAATTGCCAGTGAGGAACAAAAGTGTCTGGCCTGACATATTACTAGACGTCTAAAAAAAACAAATTATACTTCACCGTAATTGTCATTTATCCTGCAAATTCATATATAATTTTTAGAGTTCAACCCTCGTTAATTTTGATTCGTGTGCATCATATTTTAGTAGCCGCTGTCACGCAAATTATGACATATCACGTTAACTCATATAAAAGATTTTACTGTCAAATTTGTCATTTTCCGCCTTATAGTACATATATTTATAAACATAACATATTGAAAGCACCCTATTTGCTGAAATCAGTTGAAATGTTTAGGCTGTGAAAACATATCGACGAACAAACACATGCATTAAAAACATTACCCTCCTTTTAACTTAAAACGGTAGAAATCACATTCCACAAAAGCGCTTCATTCCAATGCAATTATTTGCTAAAACTGCCAAACAAACGCATCGCCATGGCGACTACACAACAAACGACATAAAATCGGCGTCAAGTTTGCAACGTTACCTGTGGATTAATGTCCACGGGTAACGTTGCAAAATTGCAACCGCCGGTAATCTGCCAGTGCGGCAGTAATGTCCACGGGTAACGTTGCAAAATTGCAACCGCCAGTAATCTGCCGGTGCGGCACTAATGTCCACGGGTAACGTTTTTATAGCAAATATAGAGAATTTTATTACATCCTACAGATAGGATGAAGCTGGATTAATACAATATATTACCCATTTGCACAGATCATTTTTTTGAATTTCGAAAAAAATGCGCTTTCGCTCTTCTCATCCAGCCACTACCGGTGACATTCTTAAAGTCGGGCAAACCACGTGACCGGAGGACGTTCCACGGTACGGCTCCCGGTACGTGGTCCCCATTCGTCTTCCTTCGTTTATCGGTCCGGCAGCACACAAATAGAATAGCAATATGCCGACGCATTTCATATTCTTGCACAACATATTTTAATGACAAATTTAGACATACTAGCCGCTCCTAGTAGGAACTGCCTTATCTCCAGCCTGAGTTGACCCCTCGTAACTGTCAGTTTAATTTCGCCAAATTATTATTTTTAATAAAAAAGAGTTTTTAAAAGGCCTTAAATACTTAAACGAACAACAAACTAATAGGAGTTTGGTCAGCTTCAAAATATGTGTTGGCAGCAAATCGTTATCAGTCGTGCAATTATTGTCCGCAGAATTTTACTATTTTCGGCAGCCGATAATTGGGGACGACAGCTTAAAAATAAAATCATGTAGGAACGTATAATGTGCCATCAGATTAAGAGAATCAATTAAACCAAAAACAGACATGTATAATATTAATTCTTGATTCTTATTTAATTTGTTCAACAAATATGAATGAGTAAATGCAAATTATGACATATTCAGCTTCAACCATGCTTCTTAAAATCAATGAAATGATGTCAAAAAATCAGTTATTTAAAAACATTTATAGTTATAATTTAAACGAGCACCAAATCACGAATAAACAAAACAACCTATTATTCAGAGTAATAATTAACTGAAGTAATAATTACCTGGAGTAATAATTAACTGAAGTAATAATTAACAAGAGTAATAATTATCTAGAGTAATAATTAACGAGAGTAACAATTAACTAGAGTAATATTTAACTATAGTAATATTTAACTAAAGTAGTACATAACTAGAGTAAAATTAACCAGAGTAATAATTAACTGAAGTAATAATTACCTAGAGTAATACATAACTAGAGTAATAATTAACCAGATTAATAATTAACTTGAATAAAAATTAACTGAAGTAATAATTAACTAGAGTAAGAATTACCTAGAGTAATAATTAACGAGGGTAATAATCTCAAATTACTCTTACTCCTACTTCTTTGTGATTATGATATAAAGAGACGGTAATATTAAAAGCCTCGGTCAGTATTAGACAACAAATTTTGAATTACTAACAGTTTGCGCTGCAAAATATGAGCAGTATAAAATGGAAACCAGAAGTTACATATCTTGAAATTACTGATTCAATAAATATTTGAATGCATGAAAATCCGATTGGGCGATAAAATAAATGATTGGGCAGTAATTCGTGAACAGATACTAAATAGAAATCGGTCCGCTACAAATATGTGTAGGGATAAGTAGTAAATTATTAGCAAATTAATAGAAACAGATTCTATTGCAAAATCAAAGGTTGTTTACTTTTCGTAGGATGCAAGTGAATAGTAAACAACAACACGTGCGTGATTGCTGACCGCTCATTAGTGAAAACGGCTGCGGTGACTGCAGCGCAGCTATCGGGACTCATACGGGATAAATTATTTGCTGTCATTAAATTTCCTTGCTGACTAATCATTTTAATTGATACAGTATTTTGTTGACCGATCGATCATTTATCTGCTGCCATAAAAAATATTTCCCTTTTTATTAAAATCACTGTAATTCTAACGAGCTTGAACAAAAGTTATTTTCTTCGAACTGTAATTAATCGCATACAATTCTGTAGAATCCAGAAATGTATCCCTTTAGCGAATTGCCTTAGAATAAGGAACTGTTCTCGGCGGCGTAAGATTGTATATATTTTTATATCACTATATTTTATTTTTATCGTCGCTGGTGTATAGGTTCTGGAGTTCAGTTTTATATCTTTTTTTTATTAAATTACTAAAAATATATAAAAATATAAAACATCTATAACTATAGTAATAAATAAGTAATCAAAATGATAATTTCAGTCCATTATTACTTATATACAAGGTGCTCAGTATATGCCTATATACCTAGTCTAGCCATAAATATTGAAAGAAAACATTGATATTTTATTTGTATTATCTTTTTATTAAAAGTATTTGTGTTATTTTAGAAAGAAATAGTTAGGCGTTCTAAACATATAACGTTTATTCGAAATGGTCACCATTTCCTTTTATACAATCTTTCAAACGTTGCTGCCAGTTTTTGATTGAAACGAACCCTTTCCATGGGAAAATTGGCAACTGTCACCCTATGGAATGTTTTAAGGATACAATAGTTTTAATCGATGTCAATTGATAATGTCGAATGGATAATGTTCTATCCTAAATTATATACAGGTGTGTCTGAAATTTTCCCAAAGCCTGAAATCAAGGATTGTATTCATGATTCTAAGTTCATTCACATGTACATTTCATTAAATTTATTAGAATATCCAAAAAATTGATACTTTTCCAAAACCTTTTTTAATACAATAACATCATCAACAATCGCCGTGCTCTCGTCGCTTGCACCTAATCACTTAGCCCGAGGAAAATTTTGCACTCAAGCAAGCTTTCCCTCAGTGTACTGTACGCAAATAGCTCGCATTTAATATAGATAAAACGTTTTAATGATAAATGTGGAAAGATTTAGCTGAACATTGCCTATTTGAATGTTTGATGTAAAGGTGCTTTCAAATATTTTAGTTTATAAAAGCAATTGAACATGATGCTCCCAAGGAAAAAAGGCGAATTCTAATTAAAGACGATGAAGCAGATAATGTTGGAAGTACAAAACCGAAGCGTTTTCTATAGACAGAGGAAGCAGGCTAGCAGACAGTCTACCTGGTGGTGAGTGCATACTGTCGCCCATGGACATTCGTGATACATATCAACATCAGTCCAGAATGACAAACATTGGCACGCCCCCGGATGCGCTGCCTTCTTCGGAGATTTAGAAATGGATTTAGTGTTGCAAAATGGAGAAGGATAGAATAGAATTGGATGGGAATTGGCTCTAGGAATTGTCACTCACTGAAGAAACACGTATTTACATGAGTAAGATAAAGTGATAAATGCAGTTCATTTTACGGTAGTCTCTTGTGAGATAGGGGTAACTTGACAAGTCGAATGTAGCCAGCGGCTGTGAGATTGCAGCATGAACCTCATAGCCGCTGTTTTTCACCAACTACAACAGCAGTAGTATGGTTAGGAAGCCACTAGTGGTATCGTTGGTCTCGTAAAAGAGGGTAGCAAAGCACTGAGGAACTGCACAACCTCTAAAACAGTGGACTCGCCAATCCCCTTGAACGGCTGCACATCCCTCATTCACAAGATAATGTACATGAAGAGTCCCATGTCCAGCAGCAGACGATAACAGCGCTGGTTACCGTACGGTAAGTGTACTTCGTGCATGGTTTGTGATGGCAAAGTGGTTTCATGAAAACTCGTCAAAAATTTCCTTTGCGGCCACTACAGACCTCTTGAGTAAATATAAACACTCACTAACATAACAAGGCTGTACATTTTTGCCTTTTTATGCAGCATACTTCGTTAGAGCAGTAACATTATGCTGGGTAAGGGCACTTGTACAACCTGGGTCGGTTATAATAAGTAGGAAAATTAATAAACCACAGTCATACAAACAAAATAAGCTCTTTCAATTATTGTTTAATTATTGTTATTGATTCAATTTATTAACTCATTTATTTATTCAATTCAATTTATTTATTTTATTTATTCAATTTATTTATTAATTCAATTATTGTTTCTATATTTCAACATAATTCTCCCTTGCTATCGATGTTCATTTTTAATACATTATTTGGCCCGCATAATAAAGATCCTTAATAGACAGTAAGTTTTAAGTAGTTTATAGTAATGGTTCATTTACACAAGGAGACGACAACATGATTATCTTAACGACAACATATTATAGAACAGCTGTTTATCTCTTTTGACCGATTTACTTCTAGTGCGTGTGTTCCAGAAATTCTTCTTGTTTTAATAAGCCAATACTGTCGGTGTCGCCAGTCGGAGTCACTTGTCGCTATCGCCGCTTTCGGAATCATATCTTCAATTATTAAAATTCCTATGGACGTAGTCGCCAAACTTAAATTAAGATAAAAATATAAAAAAAAATTCGTCACGGATGGTAAGAATCGAGAACAAAATGAGAATGATGCAACAAGACAGAAAAATGTTAAACCGTCGTCTACTCAATAGATAAAGTTCTTTGCTTTCACATTTCATTTTCCAGGTATAATATCTCATAAATATTCAGTGAACAAAATGACTTTCCTACAACACTTTACTAAACTCTTTTCCCGCGCTTCGCAGAATGAAATTTTGTAAATGAGAATAAAATAAGTAAGACGTATATCATGACAAGGGGATAGTCTAACTCTAAAGGTAGGTATCTATTTGACATGATCCGAATAGCAAAAACACAAACACTATTCGCGAATACGATTAATTTGCCTCAATATTCGCGAATACGATTAATTTGCCTCAGTTTTCGCGAATACCATTAATTGGCCTCAGTATTCGAGAGTACGATTAATTTGCCTCAGTATTCGCGAATACCATTAATTCGTCTCAGTATTCGCGAATACCATTAATTCGTCTTAGTATTCGCGAATACCATTAATTTGCCTCAGTTTTCGCGAATACCATTAATTGGCCTCAGTATTCGAGAGTACGATTAATTTGCCTCAGTATTCGCGAATACGATTAATTTGCCTCAGTTTCCGCGAATACCATTAATTGGCCTCAGTATTCGAGAGTATGATTAATTTGCCTCAGTATTCGCGAATACAAATACGAAATGGAACTTAAACTACTACGCGCACACTTGTAAACTTAGTAAGTGTGGTATTTTTTTTAGTTGAAATGGTAAGTGTTTATTAGTTCAGTTTAAAATTTGGTACCTAACTGATTTTGTAATGAACTTTGATCCTTAAAGTAGTTTTTATGTATAAAAAATCTTCTTACCTTTTTAATTACTCACGTGGGATTTTTGCTATTTGAATAATATTATAGGTAAAGGTTGCGGGCACCCGCTGGATGCAGGTCGCTGCCGATAGGTCTAAATGGCGGACAATGGGGGAGGCCTATGTCCAGCAGTGGACGTCCAAGGGCTGAAAAAGAAGAAGAATAATATTCGAATATTCGTTTAAGAATTGGAGGATACAAGTATGAATAGGAATACAAAAAAAAATTGGCGAGTATTCGCCAAAATGAATACAAATATTTGGAACATCCCTAGTATCCATTATCGATTTACGTTCTGTTAGATTTGTCGTACCTCTAAGTTTTAACTCAAATATAAATATTAATTGAATTTTCCGGGCTACTTAGCCGAGGTCTTCTGGAATCTCTTCTCTTTTTTCCAAACGTTTCGTCAACAACTGCGGTTGACATCTTCAGTGGCGACTACGTTCACTTTCAAGGCGTTCTTACCTTACTTAAAAGGTGTAACAGATCGCACCAGCAAGATCTTACAAAAGAAAAACGTGAAGACCATTTTCAGGCCTACGTGCCAACTCAGAAATATCATCAGATCAGTCATAGATCCCAGAGACCCGTTGTCCTCGACTGAAGTATATAAAATACCATGCTCCTGTGGGTCAGAGTATATTGGCACTACAAAACGGAGTGTCAATACCCGTATTAAAGAACATAAAGGCAATTGTCGAAGAGGAGAGACTGAGAAGTCGGCCGTAGCTAAACATGCCTTGTCGGACGGGGACGACGAAATCTGCTTCAGGGACACAAAGATCTTGTCAATCGGGAATCATTATTATTCCCGTCTCAATAGGGAAGCTACTGAAATCTACAAGCACCTCAACAATTTTAACAAAAGAAGAAAATCTATGACTCCGTAATATCTGGTATCCAGCACTCCGAAGACATCAAGCTCACGGGGAAGAGAGACGAGAGGGGGGGACAAAAACTGACTCGATACACACCCCACAAACACATAAATACCGGTGCATATAAATACAATATATAAATACTCGTCCACTATAAATACCGGTGCGCTACAATCGTCGAGTCAGTTTCCTGGCTGAGCGCCTTCTGCGCTTGCCCTAAATCAAACACGACCGGTGACTCTTGAAAAGCCATTAGGGCCACAAGAATTTAGACATTCCGAAAAAAAAAAACGTCGAGTCAGTTGCGCTCGAGAAGCCGAAGAGATAACATCTCTCCGAAAGTGAACGCAGTCGCCACTGAAGATGTCAACCGCAGTTGTTGACGAAACGTTTGGAAAAAAGAGAAGAGATTCCAGAAGACCTCGGCCAAGTATTCAATTAATATGGACACCGGCCGAGAAGGCCTACATTCCACTATCAAATATGAATGTTTCAGTAGTCACCAGCTCGACGGTATACGAAAACATCGTATGAAAACCCGCGTGTCTGAGAAACAATAAGATCTGGAATGTCCGACTGAGAATCGACTCCGGGACCATTTGAACATCAAAGCAATGTCAATGTTAAGCAATGCTCTAACGAAGTATGCGTATAAAGGTAAAAATATATATAGCCTTGTTATATCAAGCAATATTAAGAGCAATGTCTTCACGCGTTAAGTTACTAGGGATCACAATACCGTCCCCATTTACTAAAACCGGTATTAACGGTAGGTATTAAAATATTAAGAATATCGGAATTCCCAGATATTCGGTATTTTCGATATTTTTAAAAAAAATAAAATTTTAGGTTTAAAACAACTGACAATTCGTTTGTATGTATGTATATGCAATAAAACAGTATGCATATGTAATAATGTATCGTTTTTATTTTAACACGCTAAATTGTAGTTTTTGGTTACTTTTTATTTCTACTCGACTTTAATAAAATGGTTTGCACTAACCGTGGTCACGATCTAACCGAAACGCCGAGTAAAATAAATAAGACGTTGAGACCCGTTTAAATAGATAGATATATACATACAGTTGTTGCATACGCTGAACATGCACCGCGAGCATATGAGCATTTACCGCATAAAGTATTTTTTGTCATATTTATTTGTACAATAAGGCGTGTACATTGTTGGCGTGCCTTATAAATAGATAAGTGTTCACAATAGACAGATTACTTAGAGGTCTGCCTAAAAGCAGTACAATCTATGTCAATACGGAATGTGAACCTGAGTTTTAGTATGCGATAAAACTACGAAAGCGCATCGCTGGTGTTATCCGCGACCTCTTACAAGGGATCGTCGTAAATCAGACGTTGAGGGTTTGTGGAAATGGGTATAATGCCTCATTCTGAGCACGCTGAGAAAGATTGCGATTATTTCTGGGATGTACACCCTGTACAGTGTTTAAATAGAACCATCAAAATGTTTGTCAATTTTATTATCACCTTTATGGTTTAATTTGCAAATTAAATACAGAATGATTAATAATAATATACAGGATGTTGTCACCTGGTAAGTGACAGTATCCTCTTACCTCCATGTGGACTGTATGCTCATCTACTGCTTTCTTTATATAAAAAAAAATATTTGGAATATATAAGTATAAAGATATTTGGAAATATTTTTATTGGAAATTTGGAATTTTTATTTATTTGGAAATAATTGTACAGTTAATGTAGAACGTACAGTTGCTTAAGATGTATTAGTTACATGTAAAGTCACTATCATATAACAAAATAACTTAAATAAATGCTCAAAATAAGGGATTATAATATACAATGTTTTTTTTTTTTATAGAGAAGAGGGCGGACGAGCATGCGGTCTCACGTGATGGTAAGTGTTACCGCCGCCCATGGACACCTGCAACACCAGGGGGTATGCGGGCGCGCCGCCGACCTTGCAAATTCCTATTCACAGCTTTCTTGAAGAACCCCATGTCGTAGTTTAATGGGAAGACCTCTTGAGGCAGTTCGTTCCACAACCTACGGGTTCGCGATATAAAATAATTTTTGGACAAATGTTGTACAAATTTGATCCTTGTGGCAAGGTATCCAGCCCTATTGTCCACCGGCGCTGCTGGCCAGGCGCTTTAAAAACGTTAAATGTTAAGCGCCGCTAGCTGAACATCAGTCTCTATATTACCAAACAAGTATTCACTTTGAATAGTTAAGAGGCAAGCTATTCGGTAAGTGGAGTATAGTGAACTGTGGACAGACATGGGAAACGAGACACGTGCGGACATTCGAGACTCTTCGATAAACACATTTAGGGACATAAGTGTACATTTACACTACCGACAGCACCTATGGTTAGGAATAATTCACACGGGGGAGCTCCTTTTGAATCGTCGCATTTTATTTACTTTATTGTACAGAGAAATGATTAAAATAGTTACAAAAGAGAATACATACACAAGGCGTGCCTATCCCTTAAGGAGATTTCTACCAGCAAACCTACGAGAGCGATAGATGAGCAATGAAATGAGCAGACATAGTGCGTACCTAAATAAACTATTACATAAGGAAGTACTTTGGGGAAATTTCGATACAGGCGTATTTTTGGAACGAAGTTCCTTTACGCGGCTTGAGGTAGGTGTGATTCGAGAGAAAATGTAACCTCAAGTAAGATTTTTACCCCCTCCATACGCCTTTCTCTTTCTTCTCTTTCTCTGTGTGTGCGTGCGAGTATCGAGAGCGAGACTCAAGCAGAATAACAGACGTGTAGACTAGTGCGTGGCCGGTTGTATAACATGAATTTATGATTTTTAATTTGATTCCTTATTTTAAATTATTTGCATTGAAAATATGATACAAAATAAAAAAAAAATACATGAACTATACAGATTTTATTTCGAATTACATTCGGAGTTTAAAAAAAAAATGCACACATTTAATTTTTTTTTTTATTGGATTAAAATGAAATTTGGCAGAAAAATAGACGAGTATATATCTCGGTATCGTTCTAAAATGAGCCAGATTGGTTCAGTAGTTTCAAAATTATGACGGTGTAAATTTTTCAAAAATCCTAATTCGTTGGCCAAGGCTCGTAAAGCTCTACAACTTTTGTCTAAACACTTTCTTTTAAAACGTGTAGAAATCTCCCTTCTAACTGGGGCGATACCATCAATCTTTATTAATGATTACAACTCTACGGTGAAGGTGCACATTAACATTTTGGCGGGAACTCCAAAAGTGAAGTTGAGTTTTGTTTGATAATTAGAAAAATTATTTGTTGTGCGTTTTGTGATTTAATAGTGATAGTTTATTAAACTTCAAAGTGTTTTTTGTGCGTAATCAAATAAAAACCTAGGGCTGCGTTTTTCTTGTGCTTCAAAGGAGTTCTCTTTTGTGTTCACTTCCTCAGTAAACCTACTATCGCTTTACTGAGCGACTCCTGACTTACTCAAATCGGACTGGACATTGACAGGATACGTTTTAGACTTTGAAGTTATCAATAACGAAGAGAACTTGACAATGGCAGAATGTGCTAATTGCACCTTCGCCATATATGAAAAGGTAAAAAAAGGTAAGCATTGATATTTTTTTCAGTATCTTTACCAGCAGGAAGGAAGGATAAGAAGACCATAAGATTTTTATTTTATAGCAAGAAGTCTACAGACGAGCATAATCCACCTAGTGGTAAGTGGATACTGTCACTTGAAGAATGTCCCGTCGAGATGTGGGAATGGATTTGGAGAAATGTTTTAGGAAGATAGGGGGATTCGGATAGGATGGGATGGGAATGGGCTCTGGCATATCTCAATCACTACCGAAACACGTACATACATTGGAGAATAGAATAAATAGGGAAACGTAGTCTATTATCATCGTATACATAACCTAGAATTAAACTAATCGGAACTCCTACTGCTAAATACATCTCATGTGCCGTCTCCCTAAGAGGTTACGTAATCAGTAATCGGCAGCATTGGACTTATGAATTTGTATCAATCTTGCTTCGAGTACTCTGTCACATCAATTGGTATGATCCCTAAGATACAGGCCCTGCCTAGTTCGGGGACCAAGATGATGTAGGAAGAATTCATAATTATGGAAATTGTATTTATGTAATTGTTTTTGGTTTTATTTAAATAGTATTTTTGAAATTGAAGTAAATAAATAAATCGTAACGCCAACTTTACTCTATAATTATAGAGTATTATGTTTATAAGTCAACTTTATAATTGACTTATAAACATAGTACGTAGATGAAACCCTTTAGAAAAAGGGCCGTCCTTGCCGGAAACATTTGTGGGAAGCTGTCACAATAGCACGGGTATAACGTTGGAACGCTGACTACATTAGTACTGACCTCGTAAGGGATTCCAGCCTCATGTCCCTGGCCTTTCCAAGGTCACAGCGTATCTGCAAGTTATTGTTTTAGGGCCCTATGTACAGAAGCATGTTTTAGAAAGTCTCTGTTCCATTTTCAGCTTTATGTCCACGCTCTAAGATACATTACCGTTTAAGATACGAGTAAATACATTCTTGACAATTGCCATATAAAGCAGTGATATCTAAAGCAGCACGAAACAGTGATATCTAACGGTTTGAGTCAGTATCTAGCGGTTGTCGATTAATTGAAAGTCCGTTAATTAGTCTGGACTAGCCCCGGGTTCGATTCCTAGTCGAATACTCATTTGTTTAAAGACATTCGTCTCCGTACCCTCCGTCAGTACTCATCCACCTCATAGGTTGTCGGTCCTGCGGCGGACAAGACCTGTCTGTTACACGTCTATTCATCTAGGGTCCCGTAGAAAAATTCAAACATAGATATCTCCAGAACTTACTGATTAATTAACTTATAAAGGCTGCTTAGAGGAATCGCTTTAATGTAATTTTAATAAAGATTGACACAAAAGAAACTTCTTCAGGTCTACATCAGGGGTGCTTTTATGCTTTAAGATCAGCTGTCAGTACGAGCAGGAAGTTAAAAATAGTTCATTCGATGAGTAATGGTTTGATCTTATGGTGACATCAACATTAATTTAGCAAATGATAACAATTCGCTTCTAAATAAAATATTTCCAAGTATTGAATCTTGAATCTATTTTGTGAATAAATCCCCTGACATCATCACCTAAAGTTAGCAACAGGTCGACGTACACCCATTGGTATCTTAACACGCTAGTAATAAGGAATAGAATACTTTAGTGAGTACTTTAGTGATTGTACCTACTCAAAAATAGAAAAATGTTTGAATCTGGGAACGAAAATATATACATAGTCCTCAACTTCAAGGCTCAGGGAAGTTGAGTCTCCCAAGAATTGCTAATTGACTCCTAATTGCTAAGAATGTCTCTGGTGGTAAGAAAGCAACAGAAGTTCCGCGAAGCGGGGAGATCTCTACCATCTTAATTAGCTACCATCGATTATTTTCTGTTACTCATAGGATTATTTCTCTTTTAAATAATAATTATATAGCTGTTGCCCGCGACTTCGTCCGCGTGGACTTTAGTTTATAAACACCGTCTTTATTCGACGTGATTCTTTAAATTAATATAACTTTTATATTTATAAACTCATTGTAATAAAACAAACACTAAATTTTAAGTGAAGCTTACCACAATACATTAGTGAAAACCGCACCCAAATCGGTTAAGCCGTTTCTAAGATTAGCGCGCACAAACGCACAGACACACAGACAAAAATTCTAACAATCATTGTTTTGGGTTCTATTGCGTTGATAAAGGCCCCCAATAATAGTTTTTCTCATACATCTTCCATGTACAGACAGCGATCAGTTACATTTTATTATATGTATAGATATATATTATAATAAGAATCTTACACGCATTTGTCTCTAAAATGTGTCCCGTCGATTTCCATATAGTCGTCTAATCCCAAATAGTTCAAAAGTTCAGAGTTCACCCTGTTTCAAAAGCAAGAATTAGTGTCAGGAGGAAACTCAATAGCATCAGGTTTGCCACGTCTGGACTTAACCGACCGTAGCTGCCCTTTGATCCGGCCTATGTCGACACGGACATTCACGACAGGAGGAAAACTTCACACGCCGAATAGAATGTTCTAGTGGCATTGATTAATAAAATGTGATACAAAACTGCTGCGCGTACTGAAAAGTTCCAGCTGCTGATCCAGAATTGTTATACGGATTTTTTTTTTATAGAGAAGTGGGCGGACGAGCAGGCGGTCCCTCGTGATGGTAAGTGTCACCGCCGCCCATGGACACCTGCAACACCAGGGGGTATGCGGGCGCGCCGCCGACCTTGCAAAATCCTATTCACAGCTTTCTTGAAGAACCCCATGTCGTAGCTTAATGGGATGACCTCTTGAGGCAGTTCGTTCCACAGCCTACGGGTTCGCGATATAAAATAATTTTTGGACCGAACAGTACGCGACACCTCCGTATCAAGGAAATGCGGATGGACCGCACTTCTGTGACGGGAGGTGCGGTTGTAGAAACCCGAGGTGGGAATTATATTGAACAATTCTTCAGAGCATTCCCCATTGTACAGGCGGTAGAACACACAGAGAGATTCAACGTCTCTCCGAACGCTGAGGGGTTCTAAACTGCCCGTGAGAGATTTTTTTTTGAATGAGTTTGGATTTTAATCGTGTTCCGTGACGTAAGCGCCCACTGGTGGGTTTTATCTCTATACCCTATACTTTCAACCTCTATGGGGGACGAATACGGCGATGCTTTTTTATGAGTATACGGTTTTTTTTAATGGACGAAGGCGGCAGACGAACATACAGTCCATACAGTGATATCGGCGATACATGCCAACATTAGTCCAACATGACAAACGTTGGAACGACCCCGGATGCGCTGCCAACCTTTGAAGATATAGGAATGGATTTGGAGAAAGGGTTGGGGAAATGGGGAAGGATAGGATGGGAATGGGCTCTGGCACATCTCACTCACTACCGAAACACGTACGTACATTAGGGAAATGCAGTACATTTCAAGGTAGTATTCTATGAGAGAGGGGTAACGTGGCCAGTCGAGTGCGCCCTGCGGCTGTTGGATTGCAGCGTGCACTCCCCCCCCCCCCCAGAGTATACGGTATTCTGATTAATAACACATCAAAATTAATTATATAGGTTTCACTTCCCCAACTTATATATTAGTGCAGTATTGAATATTAGTGTGCTTGCAGTTATGCAAATAAGCAATCGATTATGCATTACTACATAATGGGATATTTAATGTACACCAAAACCTATTTACATATGTTATTATTTTCAAATAGATTACAAATAGATGGGCCCACCAGATAATAATATGTCATCGCCACCCATGGACGCCCACATTCTTTTGGTGTCGAGGTTTAGACTCCTCACTAATGCAAATTTATTAATTTTTTTACTCCATTTGGTAAATTATTACAAAAGTTAACAAAAGTTTTGGTAACTTAATGCCTTTCAGTATTAAGTCCCGTAGATATATTAAAAGGTACCCTAAGCTACAACTACAGGCGGGGAATAGTATAACTAGTTTATTCTTGTGATGCAGTGTGTTAGCGGAGTATTTTGTTAGACATGTTAGACATTCAATATAGATTCGTTCCAGTGTTACGAGTATAAGCTGGCGTGAAGCGGAGACGTCGGCCAGACTAGGCGGCGGGGCACCGAGCCAAGTCCTCGCCCCTACTGCTACAACCGAAGCAAACAGTCGAAGCATTCCAGGAAACGTCTAGCAGCTAATGAATGAATGAAACTTTATTCACTGCAACAACACACACAATAGATACAACACATTAAATGACAGATAAAAATGAACATTTGAGTGCCCGCAGCAAGGAAACGTTAAGCAAGCACAGCATAGTGATGAGGCCTGTGAAGCCAGGACTGATTGGAAAAGGTGTAACGTTATTTAATAGTAGAGGTTAGGAACGTTAACAATCTTCGTATTTGATGTCCCTGCTATAATTCAAACGATAAAATAACTATTACGAAGATAGTAAAATAACCATTAATAATTGATTTTAATGACGTCATTATACCTCTAGTTAGGTGATAAACTATGTGGAAGCGTCATACCATAACATACCCTCAGGCTATGTCTCTTCAATACTGGATATAGACCTCTCCCAAGGCTCGGCTTTTTCGGCTTTTCACTCATCCAGCCACCACCGCGGAACTTTTTCATGTCGTCAACTCACCTGGTCCCACGCTGCGCTTCCCGGTACTAGGCTCCAGAAGCTTGCAGGGGCTCGTACCTTCAGCAGATATATTCTGTCCATTGGTACGTAAGCGTGCTAATTAAATTCAATGAGCTATGTACGTTTGACTTCAATGACATTAGTTCTTTGCCGAATCTCATCGTTATATGGAAACTTATGAAAATCTTATGTAGCGCCAACACGACGGCATAAAATGGTGTCATATTAACAGAAATTGGCACATTTGAAGTACACCCGTTTAGTATGTACACTTCCAGCGTTATTACCTGAGTCACAACTCTCTTTCTCAAGGTTGTTTGGCAGGAACTGCTACAGAGCAATAAGACCGCCTGGTTGTATACTCTGTTTATAACATTGATCTTTAATTTTGTTATAATGTAACAATTATACACTAAAGAGTTTTATCTATCTATCGATCTATTGACATCTGATGCATTCGGCCGGAGACATCTCGTATCCCGGCGGAGGAAATTAGTCGAGACAATGTCCCCATCAATGAAATCACCTTTTTTTTAGATGAAGGTGGCAGCCGAGCATACAGTCCACCTGATGGTAAGTGGATACTGTCGTCTATAGACATCCGCGATACATGGCAACATTAGTCCAAAATGACAAACGTTGGCACGCCCCCGGATGCGCTGCCTACCTTTGGAGATACAGGAGTGGATTTAGAGAAAGGGTTGGGAAAATGGAGAGGGATAGGATGGGAATGGGCTCTGGCACATCTCACTCACTACCGAAACACGTACTTATACATTTCAAGGTAGTCTTCTGTGAGAGAGAGATAACCTTTGTGCGCCGACACAATCAGATCGCTGAGGTAGCCCCTAAGGGTCGTGGTCGCTCCTCGGGATTCTTCATGACGCCCTCGTGGTGTTATAGCGTCATTTTGTTCAAAGAAAAAAATGACCTAAATACCACGACAGAAAAGACACTTATCTATCAAAACCACTTCTCTATCTGTCTGCTATAAAATTTTCTAGACATTTCAACAAAGATCAGTTCCTTCCGTTGTTTGTAACATTCATAAGGGGAAGCGTAAAATAATTCGCCACTAAGTTGATTGTATCACCTTCGGTGCAGTATTTTTAATTGCCACACATCTATGAAGTGTACATTGTAGCCTTTCTAGATAAATTATAGCTATTACTAGCAATTTCGCTCGCTGGAGTTTTATTGTGATTCCATACAAAATTCTATACCCTGTCTTGTAGCATTTTTTTCACATTTTTTAAAAACGTTAAAACACGCGTATAATTGTTTGTATTGTGTTTGTACTGAAACTTAGTTTGTAATACTAAGTTTCAAGTTAATAGGAAAAATCATTTTTTCCAAACCGATTTGGACTCCCCGTTTAGTAGTTGAAATCATTACATCGTAAAATGAAGCTAAAATTCAAATTTTATGTTTCTAGCTTCAACGGTTTCAGCTCGGCGCGACGTTGATGAGTCAGTCAGTCATATATATAGATAGACAGAAAAGACATACTGAAACTTGAATCAATACCGCCATGTAAACATTACGCCTACAAATGACGATTTCTTTAAATTTTGGACGTATGACGGTGTATCCATACCTACGATGTCACCCCACGACATCCGCGATACACGCCAACATCAGTACAAAATGACGTTTACACGCTCTCGGATGCGCTGCCTTTGGTGATTTAGGAACGGATTTGGAGAAAGGGTTGGGAAATTTTAATATGGAATGGAAATGAGCTTTGGTATATATCTCACTACCGTAAACACATTCTTAAAATGGAGGAATAGGATAAAGTGGGAAATGCAGTCTTCTCTGAGTGCGGGGTAGTCGAACGCACCCAGCGGCTGTGGGATTGGAGTATGCACCCTTCCCCATTTTTAATCACATACTTATACTACACACCAATTATGTAAGTAACATATAACATAGACCACGGACATTAATAGGAAAAAAGCAAGTGGTTCACATTATATAAAGTTATCACTACAATCTCGATCAATTTTCAAAGGAAACACTTTTAGTAACACAACGCTCTGGGCTTGATATGAGAGGATTATACTCCGGGCCTCTACGGACTACGGCGTAGCATCTACGGCGTAGCGGTAAAGGGCGTCTACGTCGACCTGTTACGTAGCATGTTTATTGTTACGTAGCATTATTGATATGGATACCAACAATAAGGTCCATTTGCTTATAGTACGAGCATAATGTCTCATTCTAATAAACATGCGAAGTACGTAACAAACCACAGAGCGCAATAACGCCTTATCTTAGATAATGTCAGCAATGAGTTTTCGTTTAAATAAAGTCAATTTAAACATATATGTACCTAGTTTAAAAGTCAGGTACCTAAATTAATTTTAGTTTTTCCTAATTTATCCTATTCCCGAAATGTACGAGTACATTATTCGGTAGTGAATGAAATATGCCGGAGTCCATTGCTTTGCCATCCTGTCCTGTACCTACCTTTCTCAAAATCTATTCGTATATCTCAAAAGGTAGGCAGTTAATCCGAGGGCATGCCAATGTTTGTCATTCTCGACTGACGTTGGCATGTATCGCGGTTATCGCAGGGCGATAGTATCCACCAGGTAGACTGTCTGCTCGACTGCCACATTATTTCGACAGACGTTGTCCTCTCCAAATTTTTATATATAAATTTTTTGAAACCTTTTCCAGGTACATAAAGAACAAAACAAAAAAGAATTACGCATATCCATCGTTCGAATCGTGAGTTATTGTCTTGATTTCATACAAAAATCCCATAGAAAAAAGCAGTTTCCGTTTTGCCAAATTTTTCAATTTTCCTGACAACTTTTCCAATTTTTCTTCCTCTAAAAACCTTATTCGAACTATTATGAACATTTAAAAAAAGATCAGCCAAATCGGTCTCGCCGTTCTCAAATGATGCGCTTACCAACGAAGAGCATTTAATTTTTATTTATACAGATAACTAAAATATTGACTTCCGTTTATGTTATCAGTTAAAAATGACAAATGTTAACACGTTGACACGTGCCTTCTAAGGTTGACGAGGTTGACACTTAAGGTGACAGAAGACCAGATAACCCATCTGGTAATATTTATATATGCCAACATCAAGCGAGAACGAAAATCGTTGACACATTTCCGGATATACTGCCTACCATTGTAAATTTAAAAGTTAATTAAGAAAAATAACTGTGAAGGGTGAGGAATAGGCAGTATAACGGAATGAACAGTTTTCCTCTCCATCCCATCCTATCCTATCCCTTCTCATTTTCCCACCCCTTTCTCCAAATCCATTCCTACATCAACAAAGGTACGCAGGGCATGCGTGGGCGTGTCAAAGTCTGTCATTCTGGACTAATGTTGGCATGTAGCTCGGGTGTCCATGGACGACAGTATTCACTTACCACCGGGTGGACTGTATACTCATTTGCCGTCTTCTTTCTATATAAAATAAAGGAAACAATGCCCGAAAAGTGTTTTTGTACTGGAAGTCTTATTTTTAATTTTTAAACGTCTCGTAACAAAAGAAACGGAAAACACAATCTTTCAACCATTTTTCATGACAATGCTGAACAAAAGTGGATACATTTTGGCTATGTTTATTGCATTGAATGCATTTTCACTTAAGTACAAGGTATTGAACACACTACAGAACTGGGACTTCTCATTCTATACTCCGTGTGGCCCAATCGTAGCAATAGCGACACCTAAATGGCTTTCGACACTAATGTTCAACTATAGGACGTGTCCACCTCCAGTAGAAGAAAGATAGATAATCGTATCGAATGAAGTAACTAATGAAATATAGAAATTTATAATTCGATCATTACATAAGAATACTAACATACAAAATGTTTAACTAGCTACTAAATGGTCAAATTGCAAACATCACTACGTGATGAAGACGCTTAAAGGATGTTAGCAAAATATAACTTAATCGTAGAATGAAACTCTTTGGACTGTGTGCTTGTAATAGAATTTTCATTATATATATTGTACATTTTGCTATTCGGTAACTTGCCTATTTGAAGCTATCGAGTGTTTATAGCTATCGAAGCTATCGAAAATTTATATAATTATTTTTATTTAGTGAATTCATTTGAAACAATTAAATTTGTATATTTTATATTTTTCATAGAAAAAAAAAGACAGACGAGCATGCAGTCCCTCTGATGGTAGCTTCAGTGGATATTGTGGATATTCAGCTCAAGTGGATACTGTCATCCATAGACATCCGCGATACATGCCAACATCAGTCCAGAATGACAAATGTTGGTACGCCCCCGGATGCGCATGCCTACCTTTGGAGATTAAGGAATGGATTGGGAAAATGGGGAGGAATAGGATGGGATGGAATGGGCTCTGGCATATCTCACTCACTACCAAGACACGTACGTACATTGGGGAAATACGGTAAGATAGGAAATGCAGTACATTTCAAGGTAGTCTTCTGTGAGAGAGGCGTAACGTGGCCAGTCGAGCGCGCCCAGCGGCTGTCGGAATGCAGCATACACTCTCCCCCTACAAGTAATAAATTATATGAATATGCTAATAAATTATCAGCATTAAAATATAAAACATTTTTATCACGAAGACCAATAAGTAAATCAAAAATCAATAACAACATTGACTGTGGCATCATTTAAAAAAAAAATATTTAATCACATCTCTAGTCTTCAAGAATATAAAAGCAACCCGATAAAAGAAATGTCTTTAACACAATTTAAAATTTATTCCCTTTGTATTGATATTTTAAGTCAACTGACAATCGATTAATAATCGATATAGCATTGCGAACAGTGTCTGACGACATTTAGAGTGGGCGCTAACGTATATTTATTTTTTTCTATTGTAAATCCAAATAGATAGAACGTGTTAGAACTTTTCAATTAAAATTTATAAAGTTTCAAGTCATCTACTTAACCCTGCCATCCATGGACAGGCTTTAAAAAAATGTTACACGGAAACAATCTTGGGTCGTCCCGGTGTTACGCACACGTGCTACCTACACTATAAATAAACCAGTAAACTGAATAAACTTTACTCGCCGAGGAGAAATCCCTACTTCCCTTCTACGTGACTATTTACGGTCACAAATCCTTATTTCAACATAATTTTATATATTATATTAGGATACACTGAAAAGGGTATTCAACTGCTCCTGAAATATGTACATTTATTACTTACTAGTTTTTGGCCGCGACTACGTTCAATTACTTGAATAGCCTATGTGTTAAACAGGATTACAATCTACTTATAGGCTAAGTTTCAGTGAAATCAGTTCAGCCCTTTCGACGTGATTTAATGACAAACATCCAAACTTTCGCAATTAAAATAATAAAGTCTAATATCCAGCATTGAAGAGACACAGGCTGATGATATGATATAGTATTTTATCTCTTTCTCCAATTGTCAAATTCCTATAAAGCACGCGCCACAAGCAGACAGAATTTCGGTCATTGACATGAGGTCAGCCAAGACTGGATAGTGAAGAGATTTGTATTAAATTGTCGATCAACGACCACTCAACTAGACCCCTCAAATTAAAGCTCAATAATATGAGTGGTCTAGTAAAGTGGTCGATAATATCGACGATTTTATAGAAATCTCTTTCTGTCCAGTCTTGGCTGACCTCATATCAATGACCGAAATTCTTCCTGCTCGTGACGCGCGCTTTAGAGGGATTCAACAACTAGGGACAAGAGATAAAATACTATATCATACCATCAGCCTGTGTCTCTGTAGTGCTGGGACGCTTTTATCCAGACTAAAAAACATTGTATTCTTTAGTTAGGTGTTTCATCAATCTCCCTTTATAGATCCGTTCCTATTGGAAACAAGAAGTTTTCATTGCAAGAATGCTTGTTCCTTGTTACCGTCAATATCAATTAAGACACCCGCCGAATATAAGTGAAACTTTATCGACATCGATATCAATCTATATTATGAAACATCGTAAAGTTAGAATGACAGCGCGATTAGCCGTTATCGCGTGCTATATATCAGGGGGCACAGTAATGCCCCAGTGCTCGCTGCTCTACCGAATACCGCACGTTTTAGTCGGAACAACTCAGCGTACTTTTAATTATTGTAGGTATTATTGCACTGAAGATTATTAAATTAATAAAATGTTGCATATCATACCATCAGTCTATGTCTCTCCGCAGCTGGTTACTGGCCTTTCAAGGACCGCCACCATACACGGCATGCCACTCTTCTCCTCTGGTCACTACAGGCTACTTTCTTGAAGACATCAATTCACCTGGTTGGAAAACATCTTAGGCTATGTATTTGGGTATGGGTGTCATTTATTTACAACAGGTAAATAATAGGCCAATCTTTGAGTTGATCAGAAAGGTTTAATTAGGAAGTTCGAAATAGACTCAAATGGCATGATTATATTACTGTTCCATATAAAATGGCAATATTTTTTAATTTAACGCTAATATTTCGAACAAAGTCCGGTGGTCCTAGTATGTTGTGATACCTGAGCTAAACCGGGTCGCTAGTAACACGAAATAAACCTAAATAAGCCTAATAATATTTACTATTATTTACAATGGTAACAGGCGCCGCTGAATAGATGTTGTAAGATAATACGGCCCGTTTCCTTCTGAGCACGTCCGATGGTCAGCTGCCACGCCCGGCGGCCATAATGGAACGTAAACACGGATCGTACTGATATATACGAGCTGTGTTGTGTATTGTGATTTCGTGATACTTACTTAAGTTATACTTAAGTGATAATTAAGTTACTGATACTTCCATCGTGTTTAACATTGTCTTAGTTATTTCTTTACATAAAACCATAAAATACTACTTTAGAAACACTTTTATCAGAAGGAAACCGAAGAAAGAAAGATTTATCAAGCTGGCTTATAATTCTCTCGGTGTAGATTATTGAATACCTGATATTTTTGTTACAGTTACATTTTATATATTGCCTTTTTACACATTCATTTTTATACTACGTATTGCCAGCAACATTTTTATAACTTAGAAAAACAATAATAGTATAATTTATAATTAATATAAACTACGTCGTAAATAATCTGATGAAAAATAATTAATAAATTCAAAAGTACTTATTTGTAAATCAGCGTAATTTATAATCTGTACCATCAGCATGCTCCACCTGCTGGCTACAGGTCTCTCCCAAGGTCGTCACCAAGCACGGTCTTAAGCTTTTCCCATTCAGTCACTACCGACGAACTTTGCTTGCAACGGAGTGTTGAGGGAGGAGGCAGTTGAATCTCTTTCTACCAAGGAACTACCAAATTGTATCCGCATCTCTATTCTATGATTACATATTACGCTACAATTGAGCCCAACATGAAGCGCAAATATTTTAGGCTAGACAAGGCACACAATAGGTGCGACTGGAAACACCCAATAACCCAAATGTTATGTCCCGGGGGTGAAAAAGCGGGCCATGCGGTTTTATTAGTCGCTCGCGTGCTGGACGTCCATATCAAAAAATTAACGTAGGCCGTTAAACCAGCGATCTGATGAGCTATTGGAAAGACTTATTGTCCTAGGGCTGCAAATCATCAAAGCCAGATAAAGAGCTCGATTGCTGCTGACTTTTATACTTAATGTCCGGACATTTTGTCAAAAATATATCGACAATTGTACTTATCGATGTTCATGATCGATTATATCTAAGTCTTCAAATAAAATATCTAGTTTCTATGACAAGAAATGGTTCACTTGTTATACTTAGGTAATAACGGTTTAAATAGGTAGTTATAATAGTGCTACCTAGATAAATACTTTGAAGGGGAGAGTGCATGCTGCATTCCCACAACCGTTGGGCGCTCTCGACTGGCCACGTTACCCCTCTCTCATAGAAGACTACCTTGAAATGTACTGCATTTCCTACTTTATCGTATTTCCCCAATGTACGTACGTGTTTCGGTAGTGAGTGAGATATGCCAGACCCCATTCTCATCCCATCCTCACCCTCCCCATTTTCCCAATCCATTATTTAATCTGTAAAGGTAGGCAGCGCATCCGGGGGCATGCGAACTGGACTGATTTTGGCATGTATCGCGGGTGTCTATGGACGACAGTATCCACTTACCATCAGGTGGACTGTATGTTCATCTGCCGCCTTTTTTTTCTAATAGAAAAAAAATATATCGGGAAATGTTTCTCAGTCGGTAAACTCTGTGAAAATATTTTTTATTTCACTAGACTTCTATAAATATTAGACTAAAATACAAAAAGTAATTATTAATCTTTCAGATAAAGAAATGTATCTCTTAGAAATAACCTTTCATTGTTCACTTAAACTAAATGACAATGATCAGAGATATAGTGCTGTTTAAGAAATATTCTCCTTATTTTTGAAACTACTTATAGATAAAACATTTTTTTTTATATTTTCAGGTAATCAATTCAATCTTTTCAGGTAATCAGGTAATCTTCAGCTTAAATAACTGCTTCATTAATTGAAACCAAAGAAACTAAAAGTCTAGAACTGTTATAATTGTAAGAGGAGTGTGTGAGACGTTATAGACTGGCATCGTGATCCTTGTTACCTTCTAGACATTTTAAATACATATCTTCTATAAAGGAAAAGAGTCTCTTATGGCGGTTCGCTCATTTCAAAGCCCAACAACTTTCGTCGTCCATCTGTATACTAGGGCAAAAACAGTATATTACCCTGAACTTTGTCTCTTTTGGCGAAAACTGGTAATTTAGCACACCAAATTCATCGTCGGTATGAAGTAAAACTAAAATTATAACGTAACTAGTTTATCATTTGTTATAACTAAAGTAATTCTTTTTGGTAAGTATTCATCTTTATTTTACAGCAAGTAGGGACGAGCATACTGTCCACCTATTGGTAAATGGATGCTGTCGCCAGTGGACGTCCCGCGAAACATGCCAACTTCAGTCCAAAATGACTAAGGTGCTAACATGCTCACGAATGCGTTGCCTATCTTTAAAAATGTAGAAATGGATTTAGAGAACGGGGTAGGAAATGGAGTGCGAAAAATCGATGGGATGGGAGTGGACTCTAAGATATGAAACTCACCAACGAAACAAGTGCATACATTGAGGAGTAGGATAAAGTGGGAAATGCAGTACATTTCAAGGTAGTCTTCTATGAGAGAGGAGTAAAGAGGCCGGTCGAGTGCGCCAAGTGGCTTTTGGATTGTAGCGAACACCTTATCTAAAATGGCCTTTGGGCCAAACACGTATCCGGGATTTCGGTGGGGTATATCCCTTCAACAGAAGAGTCCGAACACAGGAAGTGCTCCAAAAAGATGGAAACTTCAAATCATCGAACTCTGGAAGGATTATTTGTTTAACATTATTACTTCTCGAAGGATTATTTATTTGTTACTGTTACTTCTTCCAGTCTTTTTTTCGTGACTGATAACTGTGAATAACTGATTTTTAAGAAAATTCGTTCTACTTAGTTCTCCTTTAGGTCTCCTACTCAATCCCTCTTCTCAATCTTTTCCTTCCTCTTTATATCCTCCTTCTCACCCGTCGTTTTGCTCTCCTCGTCGTGTATTTGTTCTCTCGTGGCGTTTCCTTATTTCTATGAGGGTCACGTAATTCGTGACCTGTTTTTGAAATCACTCTGTTTCAAAGTGACCAAACTATTAATATATCTTTAATTCTTTAAAACCGGTTTAAAAAGGTCTATTTCAATAATATAGAAGGAGACAGCTGTATACGAGTATAGTTTTCACTTATATCCTTAAAAAAATGGACTCGCAAATAGCACCCGGCGACACGTTTATATAGGCAGGGTTTGGCGCAGTTATATTGAGATTTAGGATATATAGTCGAGGGTACACGTGGTAATTTAGTGCGATAATTTTATTGTAACAGTGTCGATGCCACAAATAACAAGTTATCACATCGCATACTTTTTTATGTCATTATTATCGCATATAATATATAATGGCTAATATACGAGGGTTTGATGATTAAAGCTTTGAATGAATATTAACACGTTTGAGCTTGTGTTCTGCAGTAAGCTGTCTTGGCAGCCATCGCCCAGAGACTTTCTGGAAGCCGAGCTCGTCGTGGATATTTGATGGGCAGAATCATGACTGATGTTCAAAGAAGACACTGCCTCATCGGTGGTAACTCGCCTATCCGTCAGAACCATCTCTCGAGCGTGCTGACTCTTATCGTCCGTGGTGGAGTTTGACGGACGTCCCGCTCCCTCTTCGTGCGTGCCACTCATCCGGTCAAACGTCTCTATTTACGAAAAAAACATTTTACTTGAGAAGGCACTCCCCATATTGTGATAAAAGTCTACGATGAATTTCAGCCCCCTTCACACCTTCCGACCAGAGAAATCCGATCGCAGCTCGTTGTTCCTCCTTGGTGCAAACAGCTAGCGAAGCGGACATGTTTACACTGTAACCGCAGGAAGCCAACTGACGCGATCGGGGTCAGATGAGCGTACACATGACTACAGTCGTACCAACTCTATGCATGCATCCGTAGAAGGCAGTATGACAACCTTAAAGGTGATGATGAAAGTGTAGATAATTTTTAACTCTTCTGATGCTTAATATCAAAGTTTATCATTCTGGACTAATGTTGGCATGTATCGGGGTTGTCCATGGCTGACAGTATCCAACTTTAGGTACTTTCACTTTTAACTTAACTTTCACTTTTTCCATCTAATATATATTAACAGATCTATATCTAGACTTTTTGTGCGGGAACTCAAGAAGTCTAGTTCTGTTTTTGTTTGATTAATTATTAATAAAATTGTGCTGTACGTTTTGTGGTTTAATTGTGTTAGTTTATTAAACTCCACGGTGTTTTTGTGCGTAATGTTTGTGATAATCAAATAAAAGCATAGGAGCATGCGTTTTTCATGTGCCTCCAAGGAGTCCTCTTTTGTCCACAGTAAAGCTACTATCATTTTACTGGGCGACTGCTGACATACCTACATCGACGGGACTGTATATTGCCAAGATGTGTTTTAAATTGTTTTGACTTTGCTATGAAAACTTGACACTAGCAGGATGTGCTAATTGCCCATCCTAAGAGTGGCTATAAATTGCCATATATGAAGAAAAACAATTTTGGTAGGTAAGTTAAGGCGCCAAGCGTTTTTAACACAATTTGCGAGGTCATTTTGTTCTTTGATATATATATTACTTTCAATATTATATGCTACTTCTTATCTTCATATTATAAAAACCTCTTAACCGATTTACCAATTTCTTAAAATACGTCCATTACTCTAAAAGCACCCCTTATTATTTGGTTTAAAAAAACTCGAAGCGCGTTATCGGAAAGCCATTGGGGGCCCCAAATATCGAATTACAAGTCTAAATGGGAGCGATACGCGACAATTTTAATGAATGATCGTTTTTTCCAATGCTATTGACAATAAAATTGGCTTTTTTATTCTTAACGGTGGAAATGTTGTGAATTTCTTTGACCTAATCTTCAAAAATAATTAACATTTGTAATATATTATTACAAATTTGTAATGTATCGCGTTTTAGAGTCTGAAAAATTAAAGTTTAAACTGGGACAAGCGCGACAAATTAAAAAAGTAAGTAATGGGTCATCCACTAAAAATAGTTTTCAAATAATTTTGATACTTGATTTCGGTAATAAAATTATGTCTAATTTACACAAGGAGAGTTTCTCGAACGCGAGTTTCTCGAACATCGGTCAAAACAACTGTTATCATCATCTGACCACTTGTCATCGAGTTTTTGTCATCATGTGAACAATTGTAGGCGAGAATGGAGAAGTTTACCGAGTTTAGAACTAGCGGTTCAAATACCAAATCTAGTACATTTAAAAGCACGAATTAGTACAGCAATTTTTTATGGCACCAAAATCTTTATCTATCCTAATTGCACAATGGAGAAGTCCACTAAGTTCAGAACTAGGGGATGTCTACTGAAAACATCCGAGACTGCGCCCGGTCCATCCTTAAAATAAACTTAATCCTTAATCAGGCTTAAATTAAACAAATAAAATATTCTATTTTTAATCGCTAGAATATTCCTGTCCTTGACGAAGAGCCGGTCCCGCTAGAGCCTTGCGCGTTCGTTTCAAACAACAGCTGCCGTGTGTACCTGCAATAAGGCATCCTCTGATTTAACAGGTCGTATATCAGGGCGAGTTTTTGATAGAAGTTTCTAGATGCTCGGCTCTGCGTGTCCAGTTGGTAGAAACAGTTGTGTGTCAGTGTTGGTAAACACTTAAGAACCGAAAGTGACGCGCCTTATTTATTATTGTTACTTATATGTGAATGAACCGATTGTTTTCAAATAATATTGATTTTCGTCTTTCATTTAGGTCTCTATTGTTATCAATTATTATAAATGGCGTGACATGAGAATAAAGAGGATTATACACCTAGGGCCTAGTGACCCTAGTGACAAAGGTGTATAGTCAATCGTTTAGAAGTCCTAATCCCATTGCTATCCTATATAAGACCGAGAAGGGGGTACAAACGAAACGAGGCTTTTACTCAACAGTAGGTGGAATCCGATTTCTAGATGATTTCTCTCTCTCTCTCTCTCTATCTACTCGTATACATACGAGTACAATAAAATTATCTATACATATAATAAAATTGTAACAGAGCCGCGTGTAATTATGAAACATTTTTGAAAAAATATCATTGCAGTGTACTCTACGATAGAGAAAGTACCCATAACAGCCATGTTTAGAATTTTTGTCTATCTATCTGCCTGAACGCGCATCATACAAAAGCCACCGACCAGAATTTGATGAACCTTGGCACAGTTATAGCTTCTGACCTGGGCTAACATTTGGGGTACATTTTATCCCAATTGATTATAGAGTTCTCACGGGATTCACTCTAAAGTTCACATGAACGAAGTGGCTGGCACCGCCAGTCTCTTCAATAAGGCAAAAATATGTATTTTTCTTATTGAATAAATGGTATACGGTCAGGCGGCTCACAAAATGGCTCACGTAAGTGATAACCGCTGCCCATGCCCACCTGCAATACCAGGGGATCCCCCCTGACACTACCAGTTATGGGTGACACTACCAACTGAGTGGAATCTTATTCTTGAAGAGACCCATGTCGTAACTTTATTAAATAATTATTATTAACCGACTATTTAATATTTTGTATGGTATAGTGCCTATTGTGCGAAAGAACCCAGATTCTATTTTCAGTTTGACAAACATTTGTTAACAGACAAATGTTTGTTGGGATCTGGGTAGTTTGTGGCTGTCTTTCTGTGTGTGTTTGGACCCATGACAAAGGGAATTATCCTAGTGCGGGTCATTGAATATGGCATATTTTTTTAGAAATATCTAATCGTTTCTTGATTAATGGTTCCAGAGGCTAATAAAAAAATTTCTAAGCAAATGTTTTATTGCATAGTGTAAAGATCCTATTTAAAGTATTTAATGATCCCAAGTGGAAATCTGCGGTCTATGCTTGCTTCTATACTGTATAGAACTATAAAAAAAACATATTTAAGTTTACTCCATCTACATTAATAATAATTCTAATTCTTGATCTACATTTTTATTGGAATTAAAGGTAGGTCAACTTTTTTACTGAAAGAAAAGAATTAGGATATATATTTATTTACATATACAGAAATCTACAGCTTTATCTGAAGTAAATGGTGTCCCAGATTGAGCGCCGGATTTAGTTTAGAGAAATAATAAAGTCATTGTTTCTCCGGCTGTGTGACATGTAGCACCGTACTGTTGGTACCACAGTTAATCGAGGTCCATATCTTCCAATTGGTACCAAAAAAACTCCTGTAGCACGTTCCGACACCTCTCTATGCCTACCTAAATACCGATACTAAAAAAAAATGGCCCTATGATCCCGCCGAACCAAAAGCCGCACCAAACTGTAACTCTTTGAGGATTCACCCATTTTTCATGAATCTCATGAGGATTCTCCAAGCCTCAGATACGATAATTTTGCTTATTGACGTATCCGTCAAGATGGAAATGGGCCTCGTCACTAAAGATGATTTTTCCGCCAAAATGATGGTCGACTTCATAATGCTCTAAAATTCATACTGCGTTCTCTTTCGTGTAGCGTTACATGTTGACTAATTGCAACTGTCATGTGTGACATCTATAACAAACCAGACTTGCCAACCGCTAAACAAAAAATTGGGCGAAATTTAAATCCGGCGTTCAATCTGAGACACCTTTATAAATTTGATTCAGGTAATAACAACAGTGGTATAGCCAATTGCAGATTTCATAGTAATAATAATAACATAATATAGTAAAATATCGAAACATAAAAATAAGTAAGTGCATATGTTTGCTTGTTAGTGTGTGTGTGTGTGTGTGTGTTGCCCAGGGGTGTGTGTGTGTGAATTTTTAGATTACAGCAGAGTTAGATTCTAAAATTGTATATCTCGGCTTGACCAGTCAATTGCAGCTTGGCTTAACACAATAGACAAAAATTGGAAGTCAGTAGTATAATGTTTATGCTGCAAGTGGGTATACCTCTTTATTACTCCGAAGTTACGACAATAATAGAATATTACGAGTAAACTAATCCTCTTAAACGTAAATAACAACAATAATAATAAAAGTGAGTGTCGGATCAGTCGCAGACGTGAAGATGAGTGTCGCGGTATTCCGTAAGTATTCCATTTTTCTCTATTACTTCTCATTTAATACTTTTTTTTATTTTATTATCCTTTCACTTCTAGAGTATTGTATATAGTTTTCATAACTCACGAGCGTCTACCTTCCTCGCAGTGGTGTGTGTACGCGTAAAAAGCGACCTTATATCCTTCGCAATATAACTTTAAATACAATAATTTGAAAGTTATTATTCACATATATGGACTTACTAGTGATTTATGAATTGGATACTTTCTTTTATAGAAGGAAATCTGCAGAGGAGCTGACAGAACACCTGGTGGTGAGTGGATACCACCGATCGTCCATGGACATCGGAGATACATGCCAACATTAGTCCAGAGGGAGAAATGTTGGCACGTCTCCGGATGTGCTGCCTACCTTTGGAGATATCGGAATGGATTTTTGGGAATGGGCTGTAGCATATCTCACTCAATACCGAAACACGTTGATACGTACTTTGGGGAAATAGGATAAAATAATAAATACAGTTGATACCCTTTTGGGCGGTCTTCTGTGAGAGAGGGATAACATTATTCCTGGCCACATGGCCAGTTGAATGCCCCCAGCTGCTGTTGGACTGCAACCTGTATCCCCCCCACCCCCACCCCCCCTCCCACCCCCCTACGTCTTTAGTGGGTGAAGCTGCACGACTGGTGAATATTAAGTACTAATGTTCAGTACTCGCATTTCTCGTACAGTAATTACGCTGACTGGGTGCGCGCACGCCCTGGACAAAACTTTCTTGAGCGCACCAGGATTCCGAGGCCGGCTGCAGGAGACACCTGATGGTGAACTACAAATTCTTCTAGAGAAGAGTGAGTACACGTATTTATTTATTCTTATCACTTTTTTATACAAAATGTAACCGGGAAAGGTTCGAATCTTTCCCCAAGTCATAAACCACGAATTTTAATTATGATAGTAGTTATTTAGTAGTTACCTAAATGTCAAGCATTTTTTAAATATCAATATGTTTGTTGTATATTAAACACTTTTTGTCGGAAATTAGGTAAAAACTAAAAAAAAGAAAGGAACCAAAAGATTCGTAAAATTTCCATGTTAATGAACTCAGAATAATCTTCTGTTTTTCTCATCCAGCCTCTATCGGCGAACTGTCTAGTCTGGCCGTAAATACCGTAACCGTAAATATAAAAAAAAGTTAATTTGAATTTGGAATCTGTCATTCTCACGTGAAAAATAAATGTTATTTCTCATTAAAGCGCCAATCAGTATTAAACATTGTACCTACTAATATTAAAATGGAGTCAGGTGATAACGGAAATACACAAAGTAGGAAAAATAGTGTTGACAAATCAAAACAACTTCTTCGGCGGTACGCAAAAAGAGCTCACAGACAAAGTAGGGTTGAGGAAATATTTACAGTTGAGAAACATTTTAACAAGCGGAATGATCGAGTTTATGCTCATAACTCTAGAAAAGCTGCTCAATTGGTCAATAGGGTGCAACGTGGCCATTATCCGGCTTCGGTGATAGTTTGGTGGGGTATTAGCAATCAAGGAGTGAATGAACCATATTTTTGTGCAAATGGTATTAAAACGTCGACTAAAGTCTATCACGATACAATTCTTGAGAAGGTCGCATAGCCTCTTATCAACACCCTTTTCCATAACCAAGATTGGTTCTTTCAGCAAGACAACACCAAGTCATAAGGCTCGCTCAACACAAACGTAGCTAGACGAGAATATTCCCCACTACATTAGAACTGAAGACTGGCCGTCATCTAGCCCTGATCTTAATCCGCTCGATTATGATTTATGGTCTATTTTAAAGAACATGGCATGCTCTAAACGCCATGATAATATTGATTCCCTAAAACATTCTATAAAGCTGGCAATTGCCAATTTTCCCATGTAAAGCTAGCAACAACGTTTGAAAGATTGTATAAAAGCAAATGGTGACCATTTCGAATAAACGTTATATTTTTAAAATGCTTACCTATTTTTTTTTTAAATAACACAAATTATTCTAATAAAACGATAATGTAAAAAAATATATATTCATGTGTTCTTTGTAACAATATTTATGGCTAGACTAGGTATAGACGTCGATCCACCTGACCAAGAGGTCAAGAGACCAAGATTCAGAGAAATATAAAAAAACTAAATGTTTTAAACAGATACTACAACAGTATTTGCGGCAAAGATTGGCCGTCGAACCGGCGCTATTAAGAAGATACTCCAAGATATACACTTGCTGATACATTTCGGTGACGACATTACTCTGAAGATCAGGACAGAATATATTAAAGAAAAATCAAATACCTGCATATACAGTCATGTAGAGTTGGAGTATCTAGATGGCACTATCGGAGATATTAATGAGCTATGTGATCAGGAAAACGAACTTGAAAATAGCAATCAAGTTATAATAGGAAGTGTGATTACATTAACCTGGGATGCACCGAACCACATCATTTTGGAAGACTGTATGCACTTGGGTAAGATGTTAGATATACCTGAACTTAACATTAACCGACCTTGCAGGAGAAATTATAGCCAAACGTTTCTAACAGCTATCAAATGTTTATTAAGTAAAATCAAGTAGAACTACCGAATAGACATTTTCCTTTGAACTCTTTTAGTTATTAGAAATATACCTAATCTTCTTACGAGAAACTTGACGTTTTATCTCGCTCTCTTACTCCATTCGTCCATGATGGAAAAGGCTTGATGAGATGTTGCCATTTAAGTGGACAGGACCTTTTTTTTTATGGACGAAGGCGGCAGTCGAGCATACAGTCCACCTGATGGTAAGTGGATACTGTAGCCCATAGACATCCGTGATACATGCCAACATTAGTCCAAAATGACAAACGTTGGCACGCCCCCGGATGCGCTGCCTACCTTTGGAGATATAGGAATGGATATGGAGAAAGGATTGGAGAAATGGGAAGGGATAGGATGAGAATGGGCTCTGGCACATCTCACTTACTACCGAAACACGTACGTACATTGGGGAAATAAGATAAAGTGGGAAATGCAGTACCTTTCAAGGTAGTCTTCTGTGAGAGAGGGGTAACGTGGCCGATCAAGTGCGCCCAGCAGCTGTTGGATTGCAGCGTGCACTCTCCCCCTCATGAATATGGGTATAACCTAGTATGGGTGGTAACTTCTATTGACAAGCTGGCTCATTCTCACTTCCAAGGAACTGTGGAAAGTGTTGATGCAGCCACGGAAGGGGTTTACAAATGTGAGGTCCATAGAGCAGGGACAATGACATCAACTACACTTTTATTCCCATCGATGTAAAAATCCTAGACCCGTGAGGTTCCAATGTGCAGAATCTTTTTAAAGGCGTAACAACGAAGTGAAGCGCCTTAAGTAGTACCTCATTTAGTCTATAAGCATTGCTATCCAACGTGGTAAAGCTGATTAACGTGCACACAATTTATCATAAACATACCTCTAATATTAATTTAATCAAGCTGTGAATAGGATTTTGCAAGGTCGGCGGCGCGCCCGCATACCCCCTGGTGTTGTAGGTGTCCATGGGCGGCGGTAACACTTACCATCATGTGGAACCGCTTGCTCGTCCACCCAATTGTCTATAAAAACAAAATCAGTGTTAAGATTTTGAATATTCATTTAGTACAATAAATATAAGTTAAGTTCTCAAACTGAAATTAAGTGAATGAATTCTGTTAGCCATGTAAGATATTTTTTCCAGGTATTTGGAAATGGTACGGTGGTCCACAGCAGATAAACCAACACTGGCCGATAGAACGCAACATCTTGCGAGAGTTTCCGTACGTTACAAGGGAAGACAACATCTCCAGCATCACCGAACCCTACTGGCTCAACTCAGAAGGGATATTCCTGTATTTCGACAAAAAGGTACCCTTGTTCGTTGATCACAATATCAATCACTTCACTTGCTTTAAAGCTTGTGTGAAACATCCATACTCATACAACCGTGATCGGAATGAAATGGTATATTCCATTGGAATTTTTCGGGACTCAAGAGAAGCTCACAAATACGCAATTGAGAACTACCTCTGGAAACCAAAAGGGATACCTGATGAGAGGATGATTACGTATCCAGTATGGACGACTTGGACGCGTTATAAGAATAACGTAGACCATTTTGCTGTCATAACTTATGCTAAGGAAATTTTCAATCATGGCTTTCGGAACAGCCATCTCGAGATCGATGGTAATTGGGAGATTTGCTACGGTTCCCTCATTATTGACGAGGACAAGTTTAATAACTTTACGGAAACAATGAGGATTTTGAACAAGAAGAGATTCAGGGTGACTCTTTGGACGCATCCGTTCATTAATGTGAACTGCGAACCATTCTACACTGAAGCTTTGAAAAGTGGGTAAGTGTTTTCATATTGTTTAAATATTTAAATAGTATTTGATTATAGTTTAAAATGGTTTAGCTATTTATTCACTTTTCAATACCTGCCTATTGCGTCCCATTGAAAAGCACAGGCACACACACACTTGTTTCGTCCAACTTTTTAAATGATATCTATTATAAAATTTTATAATATCCGTCGTATTTTCAAGAATGGAAATCTACTCTATCGACTATTCGTCGTCTACTATATATAGGCTTTGACATTTTGATACGTTAACTTCGAGTGCAATGTGCTGTGTGGACATTTTATATGAAATTGACATCTTTTGTAGTGTCAATTTTGTATGCGAAGCATGCAAGTTCCTGTAGGCGTCAAATCTAGCAAGCTGATTGCCAGTCTATCATCACAATAAATGTTGCAGTTTCTTGGTGTCATCCGAAGCAGGCTCGACATTGACAAGCTGGTGGAACGCCCCCAACATTTCATCATCACTGTTAGATTTCACCAAGAGTCAGGTCCGACAGTGGTACATTAAGCGACTGCGCGCGTTGATACACGATTACGGTTTCAACAGTTACAATTTCGATGCTGGAGAATCGGGTTGGACTCCGCCGGTAAGATGTAAGCGATATCGGCTTATAACGTTTTAAGTTTTCCAGTAGTTCACACGCGAAGACGTACAGACACACAGACAAATACATTTTCGGTTTGATAATAATTAGCTTGAGGAGTGTGAAGGTGCATTAGTGTTGACCCATTCCAACTCCTAAAATTATTGTACTTTATGACTTACCAAGACTTTTAGAACTTCATAATGTTTATGGCATTTATCTATGAAACCGCGAGACCATATATTGTAGATCAAAAATCATCATACAAGAAAAAAGATCCTAAACTCTGTCTTCTGGAAATAGGACAATATTTTTTGACATCTATCTCTGCAATCCTTTGATTCAATGATACGAGTATTTCAGCAACCAATTCTGCAAGGCAATGTGAGGGCGCATCCTGGACAGATAACATCGGAGTACATGGGGATTGCAGCACAGTTCGGACCTATGGCCGTAGTTAGAACTGGATCCGGGTATGTTGATGACGAGAGCAATAAATCAAGTTTACCAGTCAATTACCATTGTGTTTGTGAAATGACAGACAGAATATTGTAAATAGCACGAGAGATAGGGAGTGTTTTAGCACTATTTATGTCATCAGGGGGTTGCAGATGTAGCGCTAATGATATCACAATTTATTCTACAGAATATATCTCATTATTTCATACATATTGTTTTTTTTTTATGGACGAAGGTGGCAGACGAGCATACAGTCCACCTGATGGTAAGAGGATACTGTAGCCCATAAACATCCGTGATACATGCCAACATTAGTCCAAAATGACAAACGTTGGCACGCCCCGGATGCGCTGCCTACCTTTGGATATAGGAATGGATTTGGAGAAATGGGGAATGGGATAGGGGAAATGGGGATGGATAGTATGGGAATGGGCTCTGGCACATCTCACTCACTACCGAAACACGTACGTGTATATTAGGGAAATAAGATAAAGTGGGAAATGCAGTACATTTCAAGGTCAAATCAAAGCAAAACCCCCATCTTTCAGAATCATTTTTCAAAAACCCTCATAAAGGCACGGGCACATCCTTATATTAATGTGCAGGTTCATTTCTGAATGTGCTAACATTCGTCAGTTTAGCACGTTGACATGTTTTGCAGATGTCCTGGCGACAGTATCCTTTTACTATCAGACTGACATGACAGTTTGTCTGCCAACGTGATATGAAGACGAAGGCCACTAATCCTGCACATGTAATTTTTTTCTGTAACCAAAATCAACCCACAGGACTCAAGATCTACCAATCTTCGTGCGCATGTTGGAGAAGAATTCCACATGGACCTTTGACAATGGCCTCCCAACTCTCCTCACGACGCTTTTTCAAATGAATATGAACGGGTATCCCCTGGTGATGCCAGGTGTAATAGGCGGACAGAGTAATGAGAAACCAAGCAAGGAGCTGTTTATACGGTGGCTTCAGGCGACCACATTCATGCCAAGCATGCGGTTTGGTCATGTGCCGTGGGATTATGATACTGAAGTAAGCTAAAGGATATATATACAATGGAGTCTCTCTTACACAATGTTTGCTATGGTTACTTCACATTTCTCTTTGAACCTAAGTAATATTTGCGATCTCTATGAAACCGTACTCAATTCCTCTACTCGGCCAAACTTGATTTCTGTTTTATATGTTGTTTTATTTAGGAATTTTAAACGTTCGAAATAAAAGTTAGTTTCTAATTAGTCTGAGTTTAAGCAAACTGCACGATTTTCTGTCACAAATCTGGCTTTGGATTAGTTTTTGGTTCTAAGACTATTTAATACTATATTTCAATTAGGATCTTCCATTCACAGACTATCGACATAAGCATGAAGTACGTGGACCTGCACGAAAAGTACGCGCCGGAAATAATCGCGGCGTGCAAACGCGCCGCAACTGACGGCACGCCCGTCAACCCGCCCGTATGGTGGATCTCGCCAACGGACCATGTCACGCAAGATATTTGGGACGGTATGTGTGAAGGATCACGGTACTATGCCACTATGCCATACCACACCGTCAGCCTGTGGTTTCTCCACTACTCGATGTAGGTCTTTCCCGCGGACTGCCACCACACACGGTCTTCGACTTTTCTCATCCAGCCTCTACCGCCAACTTTCATCAAGTCATCGGTCCACGTGACCGGAGGGAAACCCACGCTACGTTTCCGGGTATGTGGTCTCCATTCGAAGACTCTTATACCCCATCAGTTATCAGTTCTGCTGCTTAGTTCGGTTATCAGTTATGAATTTACTAGGGAAGGCCTGTGCTCTGCCCTAACATCATTGATTGAAATGACCTATAGCTGACATGGAATAATTTTCATCAAAAATATGATCCTTATTAAACATTTGTAGGATAATATGGCCTTTCAATAAGAATAAAGATTTTTATCCAACTCAATTCGTTTCTTCAATTATATTCCAGAATACCTCCTCGGCGACACAATACTTGTAGCACCGGTGATACAGAAGGGAGCCACGGAAAGATTAATTTATCTGCCCCCGGGGCAGTGGCTCGAGGAAGGGGACACGAAGAGGAAGATGGACGGAGGCCTATGGTACAGGTACCCCGCGCCCTTGTCAACCCTGCCGTACTTTGTTCGGGTAACTAACTGCATAATTTGTAAAAGCTACTACTCCACATTCACGTCGTGAAGCCACGCGAACACATCGAATGTGTAGGAAATATATATATATTTCCTAAATATTCCTAAATATATTCATACATTTATAAACATATTTATAATTACATATTATATATTTATAAACATATATATATAATGTGCTTTATGAAACACTAGAGACAATGTAGGAATCGCGATATCAAAAACAAATTGCGTTGCTCTGAAAAGAGATTGTTTTTATTAAACCCAATGTGGCAATACATTTAACATCAATTTATAAGGTGTACAAATCTTACCTGAAAAGAGAAACAACATTTGGAGCTATTGACCCTCCACTCAATTCTCACTATCTCTCCATGAAGTCCACTTTAACACAAGCAAATCCTCACAAATCCCCTTATTGCATTTTGTCACCCGATTCAATTGCAAACTTCGATTAATATTAAATATAAAAAAGACAAGCCCTTCTGTCAAACCTCCATTGCGTCAACCATAGAGTAACCATAGACTGGCACAAACTCCATAGAGCCACCACTACAGTCTATTCGGAATGAAGTGCGAAGATCTTCATTTACATATATATATATAACAGCTGTCTCATCCCATCACGAAATAAATCAGATACTTGTTGCAACTGATCACGTCGTAAATTTCCCATCTGACGGCGTACCTATGCAACCATAAATCATATATATATATATAACGACGTGATCAGTTGTAACAAGTATCTGATTTCGTGTTGGTATGAGAAAGCTGTTGTAATCAATACATGGTGGATAAGCCCGTCTGTTGGCCGTGTGGTGTCGGTCGGCTTTAGGGTAACAAAGCGGCTACCACAAGTCCTAAGGAACGTACCACCTCTAAAATAGTAGACTCGCCAACCCACTTGGCCACAGTGCTGTTGGTCACAATCCCTTATGCACGAGACAATGTGCATGAAAAGGCTGATGCCCTGTAGTGGATAACTAAAAACGCTTGTTACGGTTTGCGATTACGGGTGGACGAGCCGTAATTGACTGGAAAAGTCTAGAACCACTGGAAGATCTGGCTGGTCTTTGGAAAACACGCGGCCAGCTCACGTTGCGGTGTGTTTGGGGTCTTATTACCTATGTATCACATTTATCACTTGTAATAAACGCAATATTTCTTTCCAGTGGTAGAGGAAACTAGCATCCCTATGCTAGGCAGGGGAAGAAAACACGCGGGGCGAGGAGGCAAGAACCCAACTACATCGCCGTTAAGAATATATGTTTGTAACCATTATGTTACCATCTAAACGTGATATTTATTTATTGTAAGTTGAATTCAAGTGTGCTGTTTGTGGGTTAAATAATTAATATGTTAAGTAAATTAATAGTTTTAGTTATTTGATTCTATGAAGTTGTTATTAGAAAACTAAAAATAAAAAAAACTAGTTTTTTTATAGACAGTAATTTCCTTTTATGACGTATAGACTCACTAAGATGGGATTTCTCGAATATCAACCCCTAAAAGGGTGAAATGGAGTGTCAAAGTTTGTATGAAAAAAAAAATTATGAACCTATTAATTTGAAGCTTGATATAAATCAATTAAATACGTGTTTTACATTTTCTCAAAATTATATCCGATGGCTAAATGCAGGGTGTCATTTTTTCTATGGAATCACAATAAAACGCAATTATTTCCACGCGAGTGAAGTCGCAGGCAACATATGCTAGTTAGCATACAAGAGAAGAAAAAAAACTTCTATAGTTATACGTTCTCCAGTTCACGTACGTACAGAGGTACGTTAACACAGTCCGACAGTCATTTAGGCTGTAATTGGTGGACATAGTTCACATTCCATTCACCAACTCCCCCGCCTTGGGTTATTAGGAGAATGCCTCGGAAATTCCATTGAATTTATCTTAAAAACTGATGATATATCATACATTATATTGTCTTTGTTGAATTATTATAATTGTTAATGTAAAATGTTTAGGGCGAGTAACGCGTCCCATAATAAATCTTGTATTTTCACACCAATTCATAGTAGTCTAAAATTTAATGATATCTACATACTAAAAAATTGTATAAATTTGATTCCCATGGATAATACCCATCAGGCTAGCGGCATTATTTTACTAAAGAATGCTGGGCACTTTTGTATAAAACCTGCCCTGACCAGCAATGTAATTATTGTAATGTATGTCAGCTTTTTAATTGTAACGAACAGTTTCCATAAATAAATTTTATATTTCCCAAATTAATAAGGTGTCTATAAAAATAGTGCTGGGTAAATAAAATTATTAATGGTAAAAATCAGACCCTAGTAAGATCCGACCCTATAACGGCTGGGTCATGCACGCTCTCGTGTACACCTTTGTCATGCTCAGATGGTCGCAAATCAAATATTTGAATGCTTATATGAAATGCAGGCCTCTGATGTAAATAATGTACGTACTGCTTTGTAGTGTTCCGGGAACCTGGATTCATCTGTATCTGGTGTCAACCTCTAATGGCCTACAATTAATTCAGTAAGTGGGCCCAGCGTAAACAGCGCGTCCCATTTCACCCGCACGCGACTCCAAATGAATTAATTAGAATCCCGTGTGTATCAGAGAGGATGTAATCCCCACGCTTCAACGTGTTTACCTAGTTTCAATTCGGTTTAATGAAACGTGCGGGCGCATGACATTAATCTCGCCGCTAGTGAATGAATGAGATGAGCGTAAAATCGTGTGATGATAGCCTTTATAAGAGATTTGTATCCAAAACTGGAGTAGCTATATATCATCATACCTATATGGAAATAGGAATCTATATGGAATTCTACCTATAAAAGCCGCTATTTCCGTAGTGTTTTCACGTAATCTCGTAATGACATCAATGGTTAGATTAAAAAAATTCACGGTATCGTTTATATTTTAAGCAAAATTTTCACAGTATTTTAAGTTCTGTGGAACGAACTGCCTGAAGAGGTCTTTCCATTAAGCTACGATATGGGGTTCTTCGAGAGAGCTGTGAATAGGATTTTGCAAGGTCGGCGGCGCGCCCGCATACCCCCTGGTGTTGCAGCTGTCCATGGGCGGCGGTAACACTTACCATCACGTGGGACCGCTTGCTCGTCCGCCCACTAATCTATAATAAAAAAAAAAGCACTAAAATCATACAGAGGCGGACTTATTGTCCTTCTTTTAGGTACCTTGTACCTTTAATAATAATTTCAGACGTGTGAGAATTTGAAAATGCACTTATTTTAGAAAAGCAAATTTATTAGCTGGCTACATAATTAAATAAAAACCATATGTAATCCGTATACAAAAGATATTTCTTTCAACGTAATACTAATATTGCTTTAAACACTTTCGCATTAAATTCATTAGACGTAACTACACTAGCGTTCTCTTCAAACCGCCCTTCCTTCAACATTGCCCTTAGAAAGGGACGGCCCCTCGACCCACATCCAAAGGGCGATGACCCCGCAAGGTCGCCAGCTGATCGATTGCATCATTTCCCCTTGCGAAATGTAGGCGTGAGGTAGCGTTTTATAAGGAACGTAAAACTGTTGCTTATCGATTTTTATCGCTGAAACTGTTAATAAATCTTATTATGTATATATACATAAAGATAAAAATGAAACAGAAATGTTTCGCTTGTCTATCTTCTGTATATTAAATTAACGGTAACCGACGCTTTTATTGTCCACTGCTGCACATGCGCTTTCTCATGTACATTGTCTCGTGTATGAGGAATGTATGGCTTCAAAACTTCACGCTGGCCAAGCAAGCGGGTCGACGAAACCACTCTTTACGAAGTGGTGTAGTTCTTGAGTTCTTGAGTTACTTTGTTATACCTTAGTCCACTTTTACTACCCCACAGGAAGGGATGGGGTGGTGCAATTCTAAAGCCAGCCGACACCACACAGCCATTTAATATTCTTGGAGTACCAATACTGAATCTAGTAAAAATAAGTACATATAAAAGCAAGTATTAATACAGCAAAAAAAAATTAAGACGTGGTCTTGTATATGAAATGAATAAACAAGCCTTTTATTTCTCAGTTTACAGCCAAAAAAGAAATGTTTATATTATTTTAATTTAGTAGGTTAATTTTAATATCGATGGGTTATGCAGTCAAGTCAATTTAAGATTTTCTTTTTATGCAGGCAGATGAAGGACACCAAAATCTTTATTTGATCCTAATTGTACTTGATGGTCGTGTACTCAATATCCAATGCCGCAATAATCGTAAAATACGGATAAAAAGTGTTATGTACGCTCAATTACACATAACATGGCGGTTTGTATTCCGAGGATGAAGTATAAACAATAACGATGGCTGCAATATCTGAAGAACCCCGATTAGGTCTTCCTTTTCTACCGGAAAAATTACTTTTCCGGGATGTCGGTAAGTATTTTAGGGCGCCCGTAAATTTTTATCACTCAAAACCTGTCTCGGGGAGGCAAGGGTTAATCGCAATACCTTAAAAGCAGACATAAGAAGTACTTACATAAGTTTTCTTTTAATTTTTGTTTTACTAAATGCTGTAAGAGTACTTGAATACCTAATTTCGTTTATTTATTGTCCGTTTTATAAAAAAAATAATTGAATGTCCACATTCGGAAAGGGAAATTTTCGCAAAATGACAAACTTCGGGAAGCCCCCGGATGCGCTGCCTACCTTTACTGATGAAAGAATGGATTAGGAGAAAGGGTTGGGGACGTGGGAAGGGATAGGATGGGAATGGTCTCTGGCATATCTCACTCACCACCGAAACATATACATACATTAGGGAATATTATAAAGTGGGAAATGCAGTACATTTCAAGGTAGTATTCTGTGAGAGGGGGGGGGGGGGGGGGGGTAACGAGGCCAGTCGAGTGCGCCCAACAGCTGTTGGATTGCATCGTGCACTCTCCGCCTCCAAAACTTAATTGTTAAATTTATTATAATTTTAGAACTAATGAACCAATTTGGTTAAACTACAAACATAAGATAACCTTTTGGAGGGAACTCGGAGAAGTGAAGTCGAGTTTATGTTTGATTATTATAAATTCTTTGTGTACTGTGTTTTTTGTGGTTTGGTAGTAACAGTTTAATAGTTAGTTTCAATAAAATCCATTCAATGTTTTTTATGTAACGCCTGATATTGTGTATGCGTACTTAACGATAATTCCCCTAAATGTACCCTAAATGTTAACGCGGGTTATAATCTATAATTATGCCTAGTTTCATTAAATTCTGTGCAGTGGTTTTTGAGTGATGAGCGTTCAGAGAGACAGACAAAAATTCTAAAAATGTCTGTTTTAGGTTCTGTATCGTTCGTACAGTATACACTACAATGATTTTTGTCAAACAATATTTCATATATTTAATGTACAGACACGGCTCTGTTACGATTTTATTATATGTATAAATATATAGATTCTATTTAGTTTGATTATTCTGTATTTCCTAGCCCGAAACTATTTGGCTCGTTCGAGTTAGAAGGTTGAAGCGATCACTCTGTTACGCTTCGCGATCGCCTCGGACTTCGTGGTTATTATATTTTTTTTACACAACGTGAACCAGAAACAATTTGTTTGAAATAATTCATGTGCTTTTTATTTACTTTCTTATCAGTACAGACTAGTTTATCCTATGCTAAACTAATTGATCCTAACACATAAGATGTAATCAATTTGAAGTATTCGACATCATTGGTGAGCTCGCGGTAACCGATGGCACTAGAGATTTCATTGATTTCGTTGATTCCTTGTTTCCTCGATTCCAATTCCATCATATTATAAGCTGCTATTCAAGCTACATACATTCTTATTGGCTACATCGCGTGCAGGACTCCAATGTCCTGTTTGGCCTCACGCCAACACCGACGCCGCAGTGTCCCGAATTTTGTTGCAAAAACACGTAGGTAGTAAAAATAAATATTTACATAATACTATGTTCGATGATCCTGTTCCATACGTTAGTATGTTTCATACGTATGCGTCATACGTATGTATTGTTAATACATCTAAATCTAATTATTATTATTTAAAAGACAAAACAACTATTTCGATTTTTAAAATTGATATGGGAATAAACTAGATGACACATCATACATTGACATCATATGTTCTAATCAATGAAACCTGGTTGGCAACTTCTACGGAGGGGGTGAAGCATGTGAGGAGGGGTTAAGTAAGGTTCCATTTTCAAAACAAATGAATTAAAGAACTCGATAGCTAGTGAACATAGAACACTATTACATTCTAAAATGCCTGCCCTGGAAAACGCAAGTTCATGAAATTTAATGGAAACCAAGCGTGTCACGAGTAACTTTTAATGATGACAAACCACTCACCGATGAAACGAAACATCTCTCTTGTCGCCGTTCACCACTTTTCAGGACTTTTTCCATTTTTTTTTTATGGACGAAGTCGGCAGGCGAGTATACAGTCCACCTGATGGTAAGTGGATACTGTCGCCCATAGACATCCGCGACACATGCCAACATTAGTCCAAAATGACAAACGTTGCCACGCCCCCGGATGTGCTGCCTACCATTGGAGATATAGGAATGGATTTGGAGAAAGGGTTAGGAAAATGGGGAGGGGTAGGACGGGAATGGGCTCTGGCACATCTCACTCACTACCTAAACACGTACGTGGAAATAAAAAATTGAGGAAATAAAATAAAGCGGGAAATGCAGTATATTTAAAGGTAGTCTTCTGTGAGAGAGGGGTAACGTAACCAGCCGAGCGCGCCTAGCGGCTGTTGGATTGCAGCGTGCACTCCCCCCCCTCAAGCGTTCACTCAATTATAGCGCATTTAAGCCCTTTTGAATTTTGTAACGACTGCAACAAGTCTCTGCAACAGACTAGCTTCATACTCATTGCCATTTATTAATACATATATCAGTTGAGCAGTAGGGAATAATCGAATGCACCAGGGTGGAATTATAACCGTTCAGAAATTAAGCTATATTTACATTTCGCATAGAAGAGAACTTGAAGCCTGCTACCGGCCAGTCAGCGAAATATACTTACTTTCCGTTTGGCTCGTGTCCAACGACTCAAATTGGTAGTACAGCGGCCAATACCTACGGCTAAACTCTGGACTGATTTTAAAATTAAGTCATTTGACTTTTATGCAGAATGACGACCGATTAGCCAAGTTGATAGCGATCATGGCGGCTGTGTAAAAAGTTCTCTAACATTAATTTGTTTGTCCTAGTTTGGATGGTGTGACCGTCTTTGTATATGTCCTTGGATCCACGACACAGGGAATCCTAGTGTGGGCAATTGAGTGTGGACAACTGTAACACGGTTGTGAATACGCCGCCGACCTTGCAGGACCCTTTTCACAGTTCTCTTGATTAACCTAATGTCGTAGCTCAGTGGAAAAACCAAAAAAAAAAGATTTATTCACAAGAAACTGTATTTTGCAACCTAATTTATTAAATAATTCATCTTAATATGTGCAGCGGTAAATATTATTTCCCCTAATACTGATATAAAAACAAAAATATTTTCACGGAGTTTATCGACTGAGAAACCTTTCCCGAAATATTTTCTTTTAATAGAAAAAAAGGCTGCAGACGAGCATACAGTCCACCTGTCGTCCATAAACATCCGCGATACATGTCAACATCAGAGCAGAATGACAAATGTTGGCACGCTCCCGGATGCGCTGCCCACCTTTACAGATTAAGGAATGGATTGGGAAAATGGGGAGAGATAGGATAGCATAGTAATGGGCTCTGGCATATCTCACTCACTACCGAAACACGTACGTACATTGGGGAAATACGATAAAGTAGGAAATTCAGTACATTTCACGGTAGTCTTCTGTGAGAGAGCGGTAACGTGGCCAGTCGAGTGCGCCCATCGTCTGTGGGAATGCAATATGCCCAAATGAAGTATAGTAAAGTGTACAATAAATTATATATAGATATACTTTATTGTACACCAAAATATACAGAAAGTCAACACAGAATATTAATAATTAGAAGTACAGCTGGTAGTCTTATCGCTATAGCAATTTCTTGCAGTCAACCTTTGTTGGTAACGAGAAGTCTCCTTACCATCGGGTGGTAATAGAAGGTGGTTAATCAGTATTATCAAATAATTTTAATAGACACAATTGTCTCACGGTCTACAATCTATTATAAATAAGGAACCCTTTTATTTATTTATCATGATGATTCATAATCGTATTGGCTGCATGGATTTCTGAACTGAGTCTAGTTTAGCAACCACTGAGAATGTTGAGATGGCCAACTAGAGAGATATTTAGCCATTATTTAAAATTCAAAAATAAGAAGGGTTTTTGTTGCCAAAAACAAATCCTATCTTTTTTTCTCTCATCGCCGAAAAACATCTGCATAAAATAAATGTTAAGATGTCTAGACAACCTGTCGAGTTGTTGTTAACGACAATAAATTAACTTGTATTCGGAGTTAATATCTTAAAATGTGCAAGTGCTACACTGTTGAGAGCCATTAGTAACACAAATTCTATGGAATTCGCCTCTGCTTGATGCTTGACAAAAGTCGTAAATTTATAAAGGGGAGACAGTTTGTAAAAAATGATTGCATGCACGTGTAGAAGGCCCATGGGTCGACACGCACAAAAGAAATTATTATCGCGAGAATTCTGCCGCTAATTTTTTTTAGCGCCAAGATGCGGCACGGTGACGCTAAGATACGGACCAATCAGGAGCAAATAACTGGCTTTGATTTTTTCCCATTGGCAAGGAGCAGCATCAGGGCGTGGCTGGAGAGCTGGCTGCGCTTGAGACGAACATGAGGAGAGAAGACACAACGGTTTCATCCTTGGTCGAGCTCGCGCGCTTTTGCTCCCTGAAGGAACCAGATAGAAGTCTTGACTAGCTCACGCTAGCCCGATCTAGATAATAGTTCTTTATAGTGTGTGTAATAGTAATACAAGTTTTCCAATTTAATTTGTATAAGATAAGCGGGAATAATAAAATAAGTTGGACCAGAAAAGTTGTCTGGTAAAGTACAAACTATCATAATTATTTTAGTGCCTCATAACTTTGTACACAGTGTTATATAACTAACTGTCATTTGTAGCTAAACATAAACAAACAAGCTATTTGACAATGGATATAATATCTGATAAGGAATATGAATTATTGACTAACCACAGATCGTATTGGGAGATGGCAATTTCTTATATTTGTATTATAATAATTACCATAATTATGCCTATTTACCAGATGCTGTCGAATAATAAAGACGAGAATGGTAAGAAATACCATTAGAGCCCATACAATCACCTAATTAAATATAATGAATTGATCAGCACTTACGATTCATGAAAGATACATTAAATTATGGACATGTGAACAAAGTTATGAGCAGATGTGTATATAAATGTGTATAAACTGTTATAAATCATGTCTGTGTGAGATGAGGTGTATAAATATCCAAAGGTCATACTAAAATCCAGCTCAATAAAGAGTCTTCTCGAAATAATGTGCTTGGTAACAAATGATGATTAATTGAGTACATAATCATGTTATTCTAGTTCTAAACAAAACCACTCTCATGTATGTCGAGTCACTATTAAAATGATATTAATGAAAACCAACACATATATATATATATATATATATATATACATATATATATCATTATGTACTGAGCCAATTGCCAGACATAAATTCAGGCAGGTTATCCTGGATTAAACTAGAGTTCAATCTTCAATTAAATAACACCTCACCGCATACACAATAAACGTGTAATTTACTATGTATGTTTCTTTTATTACGAATAGATCTAAGTCTTGTGTAAATAATTGTGTTAGAATTAAGTAATACGGCATATAGGGTTTTTTGTTTGGGTCTTCTTTTTCCCTATATACAAAGCCTAGGAATAGAAGGACTCGGTTAGATGTGACTTTAATCGGTCACATCTAATCTAAATAATCAACTCAGATTCGATTATAATTTGGTTATGAAATAAATAATTCTTAATTTCATATTTCTGCTATTTCAATGGTCTAGAGTTAATTCCCTTCCCCATTTGGCTAAGGTAAAATGGAGTTTTAAAGTATGATAATTATTCAGTTCATAAAATCACGCAGAACGCGAATTACATTATAAATAAAGTACATAAGTACAAGTTTCATCCACAAAACCCTATAGTACACGCCTAGGCTATTTTTACGAATTATACACGAAGCTAGAAATTCTATAATTGAGCTTGAAAGATGGATAAACCAAACTTCTATCCGATCTTGATTGAACAAAGCCAGTTCTGTCTAGGACTCAAGTAATAGCTCAAGCTATACTCGGACACTATGTAGCTTTTGGTAATCATAGAGTCTTGAAATTAATATCAAGCATACATTGCATATATAATTGGACTTTGAGCCGATGGTCTCAATTGAATACAAGACACGAGACAGATGGAGAGGCCGAGCTGTCGAAAGTATTAGTTTACTCTATAACAGATTTGGAGATCATAACCTATCTCAAAATATGGATACTGAATTCATTTAGTATATTTAATAAATTGCAAGACAGTGGTTATTTCAATGCTTATAGTCAAGGATAGCACATTTTATATGAACTAAGTTTGCATTAGTGTGGGAACTTAACACCACTAAAGGCGCAGACCGAGAGACGCTCCCTCGCGTGGATTCCGATGGACATCTACACGATAAAAGGATCTTCATTGTGTATCCATCGCCATAGCTGATCTTGAGATCGGCCTGAATTTAAGACGCAATTCTGGGTCAGAATTGAACTGTGCAAAGGTTGTCGGCGGCTAGCTAGCAAATCTGGGCATCAGAACACACATTCCTCTCTTATCGAATCAACTCCGACCTCTATTCGGCCGAATAGAACCCTAACTGATATATACATATAATATAAAACTTTACCATGGTATCGGGGCAAGGCAGCTTTGTGCGCCTATAATTATCCATGTCCTAGGACGTGTTGATTTAACCGCTTCTCAGCGATGAAAAGGAGTTGAATTCGAGCCCCATAATTCCATGCGTGGAAGCCTTGAGCCAGGCCGTAGGAAATCCCCGTAAATGCCAGAGTGATTTGGGCAGCAAGATGGCTTTGCCATTGACTCAATTAACAGTCATATACGCGCGTCGGGGCACTTACTAGGCCTAATTTGCCTCTGTACATTACTAATTCGAGACAAGCTACTCTAGAGGTCTTAACGACCCCTTTCCGTAAATACCTAAAGGCCCATTTAAAGTAAGCCGAAGTGAATATATGACTTGTTATTTTGGGAATACCATCACTACATTGCACACTTGCATAATCAGACGCGATTGAATTAATTACATTTGCCACAAAGACTATCCTCATACTCATAAGCACTGAAGTTATCCTGTAATGAAGTAACTAAGCTCTTATACATAGATTCAAATATATAGACGATCACATATCTGGGCTTGAACCACCACAGAAAATGGTGCCGCAGACCAGCGATCCAACTACGTATTCGAAAAAACAATACGATTGGATTTATTAAATTTAACTTACTAAAAACACAACGTAGAACAAAAAAAAAAAAAAAAAAAAAAGAATCGTGTATTTAGACGTAAAATAAGCCTTTCATTTACGGGAATATTGACCAATTGATAAGCAGGAATTATTGTGAATTATCGTGTGTATGACCTACACGATCTATATGGTTATGTGTAAATTATGTGTAACAATATGGAAAGGACGAATAGTAATATGATACGAACTTTCTGGTCGACAAAAAAACCTAGGACGATAGGACTACCATTATATTATCCCGTTCCTAGTCTTATACATTTTAAATTTTGCAATTTTGTGTCTCTACGAATTATTATTTTATCCCCTTTACAAATTTATGACTGCTAGAACACTGTCGTGAAACACGAAAGCGAAAGTAATAAACAAACGAAGGTCTAGGGTAGCCCTATTGTTATTGCAAGTTGTACGAGAATAGTTTAGTCGTAGAGATGTCTGAGAGACAAAGTAAGAGAGTGAAAGGGAGAGGAAGGACGAATGCGAGTGAAAGTGACGAACGAATTACGGAACCTTTAAATAATACGACGTTGGAATTGCTACTACAACGTATGGATGAATTTAACAAGAAGTTAGAGCAGTTGAGTAGCTCAAACAGTAGTGACGGACAGAAGGATACGACGAGCGTATCATCGCGTGGTACAGTAGAAGAAAAAGATAGTCGCAGCGATGGAAACATGACGCAGGAATCCGCGAGCATTACATCTGAGAGTGTTAGCACATCATCTTCAACTACGCGCAACATATTTGTGATCCAACCCACGGTTAGCAAGCCTATATTTGATGGAAAACCGCTGTCGAACCCAATTGGTTTTCTCAAGCGATTGAAAAAGTACATCAAGGCATTGAATGCTAATGATAGAGAGGTTGATACAGCACTAGAATGTGTCACGGGACATGCACGTAAGGTGATGGAATTATATTCCAAGGAATGGACCTCTTTTACGGACTTCGAGACGGACTTTCGTCGCAATTATTGGACCGAACAAATTCAGGAATCTGTCAGATATAGATTGATAAATACAACATATTCGGACGATTCGGGTGTTACTATGTCAGAACACTTTGCTGAGCAAGCCGAGACTATGCAATCACTCACGATAGCATTTAGCGAACGAGATCTCGTTAACTCGATAATGAGACATTACTCAGTAGACATTCAACGGTTGTGGTTCACGAGAGCAGAAGAACCTACTATCATGAATGGCGCTAAGTTCCTCCGAAGCTTAGAACAAAACATTACAATGAAACGGAAAAATGTCATGACGAATAACCTCAACAGGAACGACCGGAAGGATAGGCAGTTTAGACGGCCTATCACCGCGACAATGTCGGCGAATGTATGGCGTAATAGGAGAGGTGCGTACAGGGGGAGGGGACATCTACGTGGACGTTTGGGTTATAGAACCAACTTTAATCGGGTAGCACCGGCTATCACGAGGAAAAACGAAGCTACCGTTAATCGACCAGCTATCGATTTTGTCAAGGAAAGTGAACCTTCCACTTCGGCAAGACTTGTGGGGGAGGACAAGCAAACAAAAAACTAAAGTCTCCGGCACAAGGAAGTCATAATAGCCTATTATTATTTTGTGATGGAGGGACTACAGAGACTTCGCACCTTAGTGAGAAAAATATAGCCTATAACATACTCGTTGGAAAGGGATGGAAACCTGGACAAAAGCTTGGAACAAATGGAAGGGGTCTCAAATACCCATTAGGAACAAAATCACAAGACGAAGACCAACATTGCCAATCATTAGCAACAGGGATCGGAATCTTATTGAACAACCAGTTTTGCCACGTACAGGAGTGCGATGAGAAGGGTTCAGTGTGTGAATTTTGTACGAAGAGAGACAGAGGAGTGTACACTATTTTTCACGAAATCGACGAGATAGACGAGAGCGATGACGTATGTGAAAATTATTCGTTACCTAAGTTACCTGAAATATGTGTACAATTGTATGGTCGGCACATAAATGCGCTGATCGACACCGGAAGTCAAATAAGTGGTATAACGCGGGAGTTATACGATTCGATGAAGGAAGAGAGCGGAGAATTACCCGAGATTGCCATACCAGCTATACATATACAAGGAGCGTTTGGTTCACGAAGCGAGAGCACAAACCGATTGGTATTGATAGAATTCAAGTTAGGTAATTCAATTGTAGAAGCACCTGTATTAATTATGCGGAAATTACCTAGATCTCTGATACTAGGTTATGACTGGCTAGAGAGAGTGAAAGGAATAGTGAATTGCGGTCAAGAACGGACACTGACGATAGAAAATTTAGGAGTTAGGTCTAGTGTTAGACTGAACTCAGATAGCGAGATCGAACGACTAGGGGGAGAGACGAACGCTACCATTATCAACACAATGCTGAATCGGATCACGCTACCCACAGAAGGCATCACGACAAATAAAGAGGTGGAATGTAGAAACAAATGGACGGACCATTTAAACGCGACTGACTTAAACTTAGAACAAAAGCGAATGTTGATACCTATATTAGAAAAGCATATTAAGGTATTTGCCGATGGTTTAGGACGAACAGACAAGTACGAGCATACTATAAAGTTATTAGATGACACACCATTTATCAAACGGAGTTATCCAGTACCGTTAGCACATAGGGAACAAGTAAGGAAGGGTTTAGAAGAACAAAAGTTTGTACGATTGTATGAAGGACCTTTCGTAATAGGAGCAGTACCATATGACAACGTCTATACTCTAATTGACGAAAAAACCAATAAGATCAAAGGAAATTATAATGCAATACACCTGTTTCGTTATTACGTAACCAAACAAGTAAACAAATAACAAATAAAGGAAAAAAGGGGCGGCGTTGAATGGGAATGTTATCGAAAGCATAACAAAAGCGAACCCACACGAAAAAAAAAAGAAAACAAAAAAAAAAAACCACGGAAAAAAAAAACGGATGAATGAAAGGGAAGTTAGTGCTGTGAGAATAGTTTGTAAGGCGTGGGAACTGAGCCAGAATTAGTACAGTAGTCGATGGAAATAATTTTATTTTTATAGGATGAGGAGAAATATATTTTAAAACTTTGCTTATTAAAAATATCAGAAGGGAGAAGTCGAGTTTCAAAATCTATTTGGGGGAGTGTGAGATGGCCAACTAGAGAGATATTTAGCCATTATTTAAAATTCAAAAATAAGAAGGGTTTTTGTTGCCAAAAACAAATCCTATCTTTTTTTCTCTCATCGCCGAAAAACATCTGCATAAAATAAATGTTAAGATGTCTAGACAACCTGTCGAGTTGTTGTTAACGACAATAAATTAACTTGTATTCGGAGTTAATATCTTAAAATGTGCAAGTGCTACACTGTTGAGAGCCATTAGTAACACAAATTCTATGGAATTCGCCTCTGCTTGATGCTTGACAAAAGTCGTAAATTTATAAAGGGGAGACAGTTTGTAAAAAATGATTGCATGCACGTGTAGAAGGCCCATGGGTCGACACGCACAAAAGAAATTATTATCGCGAGAATTCTGCCGCTAATTTTTTTTAGCGCCAAGACGCGGCACGGTGACGCTAAGATACGGACCAATCAGGAGCAAATAACTGGCTTTGATTTTTTCCCATTGGCAAGGAGCAGCATCAGGGCGTGGCTGGAGAGCTGGCTGCGCTTGAGACGAACATGAGGAGAGAAGACACAACGGTTTCATCCTTGGTCGAGCTCGCGCGCTTTTGCTCCCTGAAGGAACCAGATAGAAGTCTTGACTAGCTCACGCTAGCCCGATCTAGATAATAGTTCTTTATAGTGTGTGTAATAGTAATACAAGTTTTCCAATTTAATTTGTATAAGATAAGCGGGAATAATAAAATAAGTTGGACCAGAAAAGTTGTCTGGTAAAGTACAAACTATCATAATTATTTTAGTGCCTCATAACTTTGTACACAGTGTTATATAACTAACTGTCATTTGTAGCTAAACATAAACAAACAAGCTATTTGACAATGGATATAATATCTGATAAGGAATATGAATTATTGACTAACCACAGATCGTATTGGGAGATGGCAATTTCTTATATTTGTATTATAATAATTACCATAATTATGCCTATTTACCAGATGCTGTCGAATAATAAAGACGAGAATGGTAAGAAATACCATTAGAGCCCATACAATCACCTAATTAAATATAATGAATTGATCAGCACTTACGATTCATGAAAGATACATTAAATTATGGACATGTGAACAAAGTTATGAGCAGATGTGTATATAAATGTGTATAAACTGTTATAAATCATGTCTGTGTGAGATGAGGTGTATAAATATCCAAAGGTCATACTAAAATCCAGCTCAATAAAGAGTCTTCTCGAAATAATGTGCTTGGTAACAAATGATGATTAATTGAGTACATAATCATGTTATTCTAGTTCTAAACAAAACCACTCTCATGTATGTCGAGTCACTATTAAAATGATATTAATGAAAACCAACACATATATATATATATATATATATATATATACATATATATATCATTATGTACTGAGCCAATTGCCAGACATAAATTCAGGCAGGTTATCCTGGATTAAACTAGAGTTCAATCTTCAATTAAATAACACCTCACCGCATACACAATAAACGTGTAATTTACTATGTATGTTTCTTTTATTACGAATAGATCTAAGTCTTGTGTAAATAATTGTGTTAGAATTAAGTAATACGGCATATAGGGTTTTTTGTTTGGGTCTTCTTTTTCCCTATATACAAAGCCTAGGAATAGAAGGACTCGGTTAGATGTGACTTTAATCGGTCACATCTAATCTAAATAATCAACTCAGATTCGATTATAATTTGGTTATGAAATAAATAATTCTTAATTTCATATTTCTGCTATTTCAATGGTCTAGAGTTAATTCCCTTCCCCATTTGGCTAAGGTAAAATGGAGTTTTAAAGTATGATAATTATTCAGTTCATAAAATCACGCAGAACGCGAATTACATTATAAATAAAGTACATAAGTACAAGTTTCATCCACAAAACCCCATAGTACACGCCTAGGCTATTTTTACGAATTATACACGAAGCTAGAAATTCTATAATTGAGCTTGAAAGATGGATAAACCAAACTTCTATCCGATCTTGATTGAACAAAGCCAGTTCTGTCTAGGACTCAAGTAATAGCTCAAGCTATACTCGGACACTATGTAGCTTTTGGTAATCATAGAGTCTTGAAATTAATATCAAGCATACATTGCATATATAATTGGACTTTGAGCCGATGGTCTCAATTGAATACAAGACACGAGACAGATGGAGAGGCCGAGCTGTCGAAAGTATTAGTTTACTCTATAACAGATTTGGAGATCATAACCTATCTCAAAATATGGATACTGAATTCATTTAGTATATTTAATAAATTGCAAGACAGTGGTTATTTCAATGCTTATAGTCAAGGATAGCACATTTTATATGAACTAAGTTTGCATTAGTGTGGGAACTTAACACCACTAAAGGCGCAGACCGAGAGACGCTCCCTCGCGTGGATTCCGATGGACATCTACACGATAAAAGGATCTTCATTGTGTATCCATCGCCATAGCTGATCTTGAGATCGGCCTGAATTTAAGACGCAATTCTGGGTCAGAATTGAACTGTGCAAAGGTTGTCGGCGGCTAGCTAGCAAATCTGGGCATCAGAACACACATTCCTCTCTTATCGAATCAACTCCGACCTCTATTCGGCCGAATAGAACCCTAACTGATATATACATATAATATAAAACTTTACCATGGTATCGGGGCAAGGCAGCTTTGTGCGCCTATAATTATCCATGTCCTAGGACGTGTTGATTTAACCGCTTCTCAGCGATGAAAAGGAGTTGAATTCGAGCCCCATAATTCCATGCGTGGAAGCCTTGAGCCAGGCCGTAGGAAATCCCCGTAAATGCCAGAGTGATTTGGGCAGCAAGATGGCTTTGCCATTGACTCAATTAACAGTCATATACGCGCGTCGGGGCACTTACTAGGCCTAATTTGCCTCTGTACATTACTAATTCGAGACAAGCTACTCTAGAGGTCTTAACGACCCCTTTCCGTAAATACCTAAAGGCCCATTTAAAGTAAGCCGAAGTGAATATATGACTTGTTATTTTGGGAATACCATCACTACATTGCACACTTGCATAATCAGACGCGATTGAATTAATTACATTTGCCACAAAGACTATCCTCATACTCATAAGCACTGAAGTTATCCTGTAATGAAGTAACTAAGCTCTTATACATAGATTCAAATATATAGACGATCACATATCTGGGCTTGAACCACCACAATGTCACCGAGTCTAATTTTTTTATTGATAACTATTATTGTCTAATTTTAATATTCGATGAAATGGTAAGTTAATAAGACAGGCAATAAAATTATTAAAATTCTGTGAACCACCTAATCTTCAACTATAAACCACAATCTTAAAAATACATCTTGTTCAAATGTACTGCGGTTGTGGAGGTACAAGTCCAGCTTGTGACTCTTGACATTTGCAAACTGTTTGCAAGTTTAATCTCTGTTCTGTTAGCAAACTTTATGATCTATGTCTTCAACTTTTCGAGTGTTCGTAGAGAAGTTCTTATCGTGTTGCTTTGGCATACAATGTGCAGGAATAAGCTTTTCGATACGTATCGCGCTGACAGATTTATTTTCAACAGAACTATTCGTGTTTTGGCGAATGCAGAAAATATGCACTTAGTAATACGTTAAAATATATCCAAAAGCCAATTGCATTAATCTCATTACTGGCGCAATAACGTTGTCAACCGTCCATATACTTCTTAAATACGTGTAAAAGGATCCCGCAAGGTCGGAAGCACATCCAAATAACCTTGGTGTTGCAGGTGTTCATATGCGGCGGCGGTGAATACTTACCATCTCGTGGCCCGCCGTGGATTAGATTTAGAAATGGATTTGGAAAAAGATTGGGGAAGATATGCTATAGAGTATAAAGTATTTTTCCTTATTTTACCTAGATGATATGGGATAAATCGCATCCCAAACCCTTTTTGACCATTATATTTTTTACTATCCCTCAAATTTGCCCCCGGCAACGGGGAGAAATTCAAAAGATTTACGTTAAAGTTTATCTACAAAACAGGGATTTGCAATCTATGTTGCAGGGATTATCTATCCTCGCCTTCGGCTATCTTATGGTTTGAGCTCCTTTGACATGCTAATACCGATCACAGAGTTCTGCAAAGCTGTTTGATTGACCTCACTATGGCCATCTAACTTTAAGGAAGTAAAATAAATCATTAAGTTTATATTTTCCTACTAGACAGATTATAATTATTTATACATAGTTGTTTTATTATGTTCTGCATGATTATAACTAAATTTGTGTATAACTTTAAGCGAATTTACATACGAATAAATGTTTTATAAAATATAACTGTAGCTATAAGTAAATAACTATGTTTGTAAATTTGTTGTAAATAAAGAAATTGTAAATGTATCAATTTGTTTGAAAATTTATTAGTGTCCGAATGTGGTGGATTGTTGTGATGTTTGTAGTGAGATAAGTGAGTGGAGATTTATTATAAGCTCTTATGTTCCCAAGTTATGCTCCTCGAGCGATAATAAGACGGTTAAACTGTATCCCTTTGATAAATAACGCAGTTCCTAGTGACATTCGTGTCAATAGTTAAATTAACTTCTTGTTCGGAGTGGAGGTGTGGATGATTGGCTACAAGGTGCGGTGAGGAGGCCAACCCGGGGACCGTAAGGCCCATTTCTAAATTCCTGTTGGCAGATTAATTGCATCTGTAGAATAATAATCAAAGAAACTCACTAGTAACAGTTAAAATAAACGATTCATATCTACCCCTTTGTTTTCACATCTGCACCAAATAAATTAATAAACAACCAATGCGGCCACCGAATTGTGGATGTAAACATGAACGCTGAGCGCTCGACGCTCTACCGCTAGTGAACGCTAACGAATCGTAGGACTCGAGCGTTATAATAGTTCCTGTATTTTTTAAAGTGTTTTGGTCTAAAACACGTGTTTGGTCCAGCACTCGAGCGAGTCTAAAACGCTCCAGCACTCGAGCGAGTCTAAAACATTCCAACGCTGAGCGCTAATTTTCATATTAACACTTCATAAAACTTGATACCTTGTATTTTCTGTGGTAAAACTAGTAAGAAACTGAAAGATAAACGAATGAATAAACAAATTTATATAATTATATCTGGATTATGGCATTATACTTTATATTTTCAGCGCGTCTTGTTTCCGTTTTTTAAAACAGTTTATGTTTTTAAAAAATATAATTTTTCAATCAATTTTATTTTCTAAAATTCATAATTGTATTTTCTTATTTTTACTCCGTAGTTTATACTTTAATTTCAACAAATTTAGTTCAACTTTTATAAAATTATGATTAATGGTCAATACATGGTCTCGGCTGGCTTTAGGCTTTAGCGCACCACCCATCTCTTTCTTTGGGTGTCGTAAAATGCGACTTATGAGATAACAAAGCCGCTCCCACAACCGCTTAACCAACGTGCCGCTTTAAAGCCATACATTTTAATCCCTCATGAACAGGACAATATGCATGAAAAAAGCTCAATATCCAGCAGTAGACAATGGTTACGGTACTACTTATAATAATTTAGAAGTTTACATATAAACTCTAAATTATATTAATTTAATTACCCACATGACGATATTTTCTCCATTATCGTGTTTCTTGGAACACTAGTTTTCACTTGCAGAACCGCATAGTATCGTGTCAATGACCTCCTGAATAACCGTACCGAGAAAAATGCGCCGACTTGCATCTGCATGTAGGTGTAATAAAGTTTACAGCTTATATTGAAGGTAATAATAATAATATATATGTTCCTAAGTACATAGACTTACTGTAGTAGCATAGATGCACTAGCGTATGGTATTGTAGAAAATTATGGCAGTTAATATTGAAAAGACTTTAATTATGTACTGCACAAATCTATTTACATCAATATATATATATATATATATATATATATATATATATATATATATATATATATATATATATATATATATATATATAGTTAAGAAAATCAAGAGCACGACTACTCTACGTGAGTGTAAGGTACCTACTTTAAGAACAAAACGGTCCATGTGTAGTGCATGTTCGATTTTGACTTTTGATTCGAAACAAATGAAGAATAAATTTTCACAGAAATTACCCGGGACGACACGATGTCTGAAAAATATTATGTATTAATTTGTTAGGAGCAAATCGAACATGCGCTACAACACTCCTCTGCCGAAATCGTTTCACGGGCGATAGTAACATAGATATAACTTATAATTAGTTTCAGCAGTTGTATCCATACTGGGCGTCCATACTTCCGGAATGAATCAAGAAAATATTACAATGAATGGCCAAAAATCAATTTATTGTTTATCAAAATATTCCCCGTGAGCGTCAATACACTTTTTCATACGAATAAACCAATTTCCATAACATTTATTCCACTCCTCCGTTGTGACCTCGGAAACATGTTTTTCATACTCTTCGACAGCCTCTTCTGGTGATGAAAATCTTTGACCGCGTAATTAGTTCTTAATTTTTGGAAACAAGAAGAAGTCACAGGGTGCCAAGTCGGGACTGTATGGAGGATGGCTCATGAGTTCTACGTTTTTCGCCTTCAAAAAGTCATTTGTCTGTTTGGCCGTGTGAGAGCTGACATTGTCATGGTGCAAGATTATGCGGCGTTTACGGTTGTTTTTACGGAGTTTGTCAATAACTGCCGGCAAGCAATTGGTCGTGTACCAATCAGCAATCACGGTACGACAATTCTCCTAAACAATAGTAGCCACGTGTCCAGTTTTTCTAAAAAAAGAAGCGATCATCTGCTTTGCACACGCGCCACTTTGGTGGGGTTCGGCTCATCTTGAAAGACCCAAATGGTCGATTGCTGCTTTGTTTCGGGATCGTAGCTGTAAATCCATCTTTCGTCACCTGTTACTATGTTCCACACCAAATTTGACGCTCCTTCGTTGAATCTGGTACCTAAGCATGGCATTGCACCAAGTGACTCGTTCCGTTCTTTAAGCCTCAGTCAAACTGTGTGGGATCCACCGCAAGTATAGCTTTCGCACAGCTAAATGTTTGTGTAAAATTGATTGCATCTCACTCATACCCATGCCTAAGGATGCCCAAATCACATGTTCCCAAATTACTCCAATGCTCTACAGAGTAGTTTCGGAAATGAGTCTTTCGTAACCGTGGCTAAACGGAAATATTGCACCTTCCAAGTGGTTAGTATTTGTTTCCAGGCAGACTTCAAAGGACCAAAGAATTCCACATCCAGTGTTTGGCACAAATGCAAATGGGTATTGGCAATTTGTAGATATAGATAGGTATGTGTCTAGAATTTAGGCACCAGGCATATAGCAGTCTCAATACATCACTGTCGAGATATGACGAAACCTATAATTACTTTCGCAGCATAGCACATTACGCGCCCTCCTTCCATGTATCTTAAAAATGTACACTTTTATAAATAATACATATATATATATACATATATATAGAAGGACTCTATTCGCTGAACCACATATTATGACCGTGGTTGCACTTTTGGTGAAGTTCATGACCTTCTCGGGATATTTCACCCGTCTCTTTTATATATCTAATTTTTTCCCTGAGTCGTCGCTAACATTAGACTCGTCATAATGAAATAGTGTATTTGATGGTAGTATATCTGTTATTAAAACTTTTTTTCAAGGTTTTCGAAATGGTCGTATAATGACTCATGTGAGACTTTAACTCGCGTTCTTTTTATATTAGTGGCGACTCGATTAGAGCATTCACTATTGTGTCTTTTTAAAATGGAGTAGGCCCAATCTTATCCCGACAAATTATTCTGAAATTTTGAGACTTTTCTTTCTTTTTTCATGTTCTCTAATCCAATAAACTAAAAAGATACCCCAGCAGCACATTTAGCACATTTGGCAACAGATTTCAAGAGAATTATTTCTTCAGCGTCACTAAAAACAGTTTGAGCACCAGTTCTTTTGATATGTTTTCCCTTAAACCTATTGTACAATGTTCCGTTGCCACGCGAATTTCGGTTATGTCTAAAGAGAAAGTTATGGATTCAAATTTAAAATGTGTGTAGTACATACTTTATTAAAAATGTAAAATATAAAAAGCGATTTAGTAGTTTTTAATTTTCAAATATAGCAACACTACTAAGTGTCATGACAGCTATCAAATAACTATCTGTCAATGTAGTACAAAAAAAATATCGAATGATATACAAAACAATTATCTCTATATTAAAACCATTAATTTTCTAAAGCTTTTTGAATAATATTTGCAATAACTGAAGTGCTTTGATGACGTGTGTGTAACGCGTAATTACGGAGACATTGAGATAATAGATTTTTAATATGTCAATAAAACATGTCGCCTCACTACATAGCCAAATACAACAGAATAAAACGAAAGTGAGGAGTTGACCATAGTTTTGTGTTGAATATTCGTATATTTAGGTTAAATAATTGGCTTGGGAAGATGGCGCAAACTGTGAGGCAACCGATCGAAGGGAGGTATCCATCATGTTATATACCCTGTAGGTTGAAGGAACGTCGGGCTAAGGCAAGGGCACTAAGGTATGTTAAGCCTATCAAGCAATATATATAACACAGATCACAATTTACCCATTTTTTTTCATTTTCTTTCTAAAAGTAGAACAATGAATACTTCATAACAATGTTAATAGTTTCATACTTGGACTTTGATTAGAAATGCCTAGTAGATTTAACGTCGCTCTTTGCTTTATTACTGCCCAGTATACTTTGATGCTCTGACACTGTTACACTTAAAAAAAGAAATTTTCCGAATATTGTATAAAAATCAATACTTTTAGGCTACTAAAAATAAACATAATTGAAATATTTTGCTTTAGATAATGTTACAATAACAAAATAATATGAAGAACCATATATATTAAGTAACTAGTTCACATTAATTGTTTGGGTGTTATAAAAGGCATCTAAAGGATAGCAAAGCGGCTATCATAAGCTCTAAGGAACTACATACAGCTCTAAAAGAGTGGATTCACCAACCCACGTGGCCGGTGTAGTATTTTAAGACCTTACGTTCATCATGCACGAGGAGGCCCATGTCCAGCGGGGGATATTGAAAGGGCTGGTTGCATTGTATTGCAATTACTCAAACCTGTATAGACAATAAAACATTTGAGATCGTTTTTGAGTGTTTTCATTTTACTACTGTTTGGTTACTACTCTGCAATGAAATTGAAAATAAAATTTTGTGAAACACTAATATTTAATAATTCACTATTATTGAAGATTTTCTTATTAACCTAAGCCTATTGCTTCAAGGTATATTCCATTCCTATAAATAATCTATTTGAGATACGAGAGAGTTATTTAATTAAAAATACATTAATATTTATTTAATGCCAAAGGTATGATGAATTATGCCCTCAACTCCATTTGAAGATTAAAAACTTAATAACAAAAATTTGACTATTAATAAAATTTGTCATTTTAGTGATTTTATGATTTGCGTGAAAGTAAATGGTACAACAGCCCTAATCAACTTTTCATTGATTAAAGTTTGTCATTCTCATTCTCACATTCTCTATCAACTTTGAATTAAATATAATTGACATTTTCAAATTGAAAGATATTGCAATTGTAATATGCTTTCAGTTAAAAAAGCATTCTTTATTATTAATATTATGATATAAGCCAACAGCCAGCAGATGATGTGTCTATATCTTGTGCTAGTGTATGCACAGATCTTGCTCTGACATTTATTTATCTAGTCTTGATTTGAAATTTCTTACCATTGGCGAATCCACCACTTGTGGCAATATATTCCACATGTTTACAAACTTTTGGTCAGTGCTATTTGTCTAAGTGACATTTGATAATGTCACAGTGTCTGGTTCTGTATTCGACCCTGAAGGTCGATTGCAGGTCTTGTACATCTATGAGGTCCCCATGTGTATGCTGCTGGCTTAACACTTGCAGTTTAAGAATTTTTAAGTGCAGTGTGGTGTCTGCTGTCTCAGAAGGTGACAAAGGTATAGTAAATCTACTACCTAAAGTGCTGAACAGTAAAATGCTGAGAAACTGCACCACCTCTAAAAGAATGGACTCACCTCACTTTTGGCTATTGTAGCATTTTAAGGCCATACATTATCCTGTGCATGAGTATATCTAACAGTGGACTATAAAAGGGTTGATTATGGTTTTTAGGGTCCTTTGTATAAGTTATATTAAGTAGAATCTGCCCAACACGAATGTTACAGACTAATATCAAGAGATAAAAATATTTCCAGACAAGAAAGACAGCGCAAACCAGACAAGCCAGAAGACTTTGTGTGCTACTCGGACAGTGACAGCGAAGAGGAAACGCCAGCGCAGCAGCATCGGATACTGAGCACGTCATACAACTTTGTCGACTATGTTCGCTCCAGGGAAATACAAGCACCAGAGGTCAGTATTATCTGTCAGCAAAAGTTAACTTCCATCACCAATAGAAAAATTTTAAATGAAAATAAATAAACTAATACTGCATTCCAAAACCTACAATTAATGCTACTATAATAAAAATAAGTGAGCACTAATGAACCTTTAAGATTTGAGCACTAATTTTGATGGTATTGAACCCTAGAACTTAAAAGCTCAAGTCTAAAAAGGATAAATAAGTTAATGTTAAATAGTGTTAATTTTTACAACACTTATTATTCCAAATCTGTAGCATCCTTTTCTATCTCTATAATATAACAAGAGATACAGAATAATATAAAATGTCAAATAATTTTATATTTTGTAACACCTAAGTACACTTATTCTACAAATAATAAAGATTCTACAATAATAAAACATTGTACATTGAATATATTTTAAAAAATAACTGATAAACTACTGGACATTTACATCGAACAACAGCATTTAATTTTTTTTTAATCAACATTATGTAAAGACTATGAAACTGATTTTGATTAAGTTTTCACTTTTAATATAGCTTAGTGTCAAGTTTAGTTTGGGCCCTCATTCTCTGTCCCACTTCCAAACCCTTTAAAATTAATTTATAAAAATCTTTGCCAATTTCTATACAGTTTGAATTTTTTATTGCTAGAGAAAGACAAGAGATTTTAAGCAATGTTTATATTTAAATAGCGTTATGAGTAAGATATATTATTAGAAGGAGCTGAAACTAATTTTAAAATCTTCAAGGGCTTTAAATAAAATGTATCATCAGAAATGTATTTATGTGCTGTAAAGGGAGTTTAATCACCTCAAAACACGTAGGTCATCCCAATGACCTTATTATTTGATAAGCATTTTGATTAGGTAGATATGCAGAGTATCCAATCTTATCTTATAATATTTAGTGATGTAATTAGCCTTTTACAAAAAACAGAGTTTTATGCTGCATATGTGTTATATGCAGCTATTATTGTGATTTCGGGATTGATATCACTTCTGTAAATGATGGAGGTTTTAAGTCAAAACTTTAATGAACTGACAGCCCAAGGGCCTGATTTTCTCCAGGAGGTTGTAGCATACCATTTGGTTGGTCAGTGAATGTAATATATATACTACATAGAAACATAAACATAATAATATATATTTTTTTTTTATAGATTAGTGGGCGGACGAGCAAGCGGTCCCACGTGATGGTAAGTGTCACCGCCGCCCATGGGCACCTGCAACACCAGGGGGTATGCGGGCGCGCCGCCGACTTTGCAAAATCCTATTCACAGCTCTCTTGAATACCTATATACCTATATAATGTGCATAAGACACAAAATAATTAAATAGTTAAAATACATTATTTTAGCAACGTTCCATTGACCCATCGTACGCCACTCGCCACATGCTCACACACGACATGTTCAAAGAGACTCCGGTCAACCTGGGCAACATGAACAAAGTGTTCTGCTCACAGTGGCTCTCCGACAGGCAGGTTGTATTCGGGACTAAGTGTAATAAGGTATGTTGGTTAACAAATAAGCCTTATTATATATATTTTAAACAGATCATCCAACTAGGCAAGTCCAACTTCAGCAGTCCAATAGACTGATAAATTCAACTAAGCATTGCCGCAATGCGCTGCCTCATTCCAGCATTGCGTTGCCTCTGATCCATAAAGCGCTGTACAGATGTAGCAACTTTCAATTTCCGACAATTTACAACCAGCAACTAGTTGTTGATTTTCTAATAATTACTAATGGAATTTATAATTTACGGGGCAGACGTAGCAACTCTAGTTGCGGCCACCGACAACAGTTCGGTTTGCCGAACACGGTACCTCACTGGTTTCTAATTGCTGCAACTATCAATTAGTTACTAAGGTGACTTATGGTTCAAATGACAACAACGTCAGACGTATTATATGTACATCAAGTGTTATTTCCTTGAAATCCATCGTCACACTGACTGTTCTCTCTCGTTTGTAGCATGACATGAAAAGTTGCAGTAGTGAATACAAGCAAGCAGCTACGAGATACCCTTATGCTATCACCACTCTATTAATTGAATATTATTTACTAATGGAGTGTAGGCTTTCTCGGCCGGTGTCCATATTAATTGAATCTTCCGGCCTACTTGGCCGAGGTCTTCCGGAATCTCTTCTCTTTTTTCCAAACTGAGTTGCGCTCGAGAAGCCGAAGAGATAACATCTCTCCGAAAGTGAACGCAGTTGCTACTGAAGATGTCAACCGCAGTTGTTGACGAAACGTTTGGAAAAAAGAGAAGAGATTCCAGAAAACCTCCGCTAAGTAGCCCGGAAGATTAAATTAATTATTAACTAATTTTAAAAAATTGTAATGAGTCAATAAAAAATTCGTCAATATCATAATAACATTTTTTCAAAAGAAAATAAGACATGTCTTTTGAAAATATTTAACTTATTGTTTTTTTTTAATTGTCAGGCAATTTATTGTATATTCTTATTTATAAAATATGTATGTTCCCCCCCAGTTGATGGTATACGACGTGCGCACGCGGTCTCTAGATGCCATCCCAACACTAAGACCGCGCGCACCATGGCCCGGCGCCGACCAGCAGACTGGGATCCACGCACTACAGATTAACCCCTCAAGGTATAATAGGGGTCTTCATCTCATATAAGTAGGCAATAATTAAACTTTTTTAGCCTTTTAAACAGTCGCCTCATATATGTAGGCAATAATTAGACTTTTTTCAGACTTAAACAGTCGCCTCATATATGTAGGCAATAATTAGACGTTTTTCGGCCTTTTTAAACAGTCGCCTCAAATAAGTAGGCGATAATTAGATTTTTTTGAGCTCGGTAGTGTCGTGGGTCAGTAGGGATATAATTTATCGTCTAGAGTCTAGGGGCCTCTTTCTCTATTATTTTGATAATTCAATATCAGACTCGAAAGTAATTATTAATATTTAAGAATTTTTTTTTGTTTATTGTCATTATTATTAAAGCAGTCCGGACCAGATTTGTTTATTTTGTTATCCCCTCCTTTATTTTTTGTGATATAATTAATATTATTTGTTGAATCAGTCTAATTTGTGTGTTAATTTCAGAACATTGCTAGCGACGGGTGCGAGGAACTCCTGTGAGCTGGCGATATACAGCCTGCCCACATTAGACCCCGTCTGTGTTGGAGAAGCGCATAAAGACTGGGTGAGTTTGATACTTTGAGTCATGATTCTATTGACCACACTCGTCAAGTACATATACACGAATACGAAACAAACGAAGAAATATTGATAAGAGAGGATTCACATTGAAAAGATATATTCAACACATAGCATGTATGCTTTTTTGGGGATATAAATAAATATTTTTCATCCCCCTATCTCGGAAAGAGTATTTTTGCTCTTCGATATGAGTGCAAAAGCCATTTTTATCCGCTAGAGGATAAAGTAAATTGAATTTAGAACATCGTGTGCACTAAGTTTGTGAATTCAAAACATCATTAAACCTATTTACTTCTACCTCCATGGTGCCGAATTTATCATACAACCTTTTTTAATTTGTTAAAAACTCAGACTCGGAACCTTCTTGGTGTACTTTTTTTTTTGCATTTAGTCATTTCCTCGCTGAGGTGGGATGAAAAGTTACGTGTTGCACTCGAGTGCAAAGATTTTTCACCTCGTGCTCTTTTGATTCCCTCGCTAACGCTCAGGATTCTAATTTTTGAATCCTTCGCTTGCTCGGTCATCAAAATTGAGCACGCGGTTAAAAAGCAACTTTGCACTCTTGTATAATAAATAACTATTGTTTACATCTGTGTTATTTCCTCGAATTATTGGACTGTAGCTAGGAACTGAAGCTACATAGCCATGGTACGCAGTAATTATGTCTACAACGTCGCTCGACGACACGGTGTTTTGTTTTTTCATAATAAAGTGTTTTAATCTTTTTTTTTTTATGTCGTCTCCCTTGCACCCAACTAAATAGTTCACTTTTAATGTATACCTATGTTCAACTAATATAATAACATGATTTTTTCTAAATGAACTTGAGGAATATCCTGTTATGCCTGTAATAATAATATAAGGGTTACTGTCAAATGTTAATTATTACAAGTATTATACTCATTGGTTTATTTAAAGTAAGTGGACTAAAGAGGAAATAGTCCATTTGATGGTAAGCGAAAACAACGCCCGTAGTCATCCGCGATACGTACTAACATCGAATCAATCGTGACAAATATTGGCACGCCTCCAAATGTACTAGGCACTGTTTATTAGGAAATTTAGGAGTGGGATGGGGGAAAGATGGAGAATGGGGAGTCTAACGGGATAAGGAGTTTCCTTTAATTTATTATATATACTCTCTACTCCATGGGTCAGCCCATTTTTTATCCCATAATATCCCCCTATATTATGGGATGGGATAAAAAATGGGCTTTGGCATATGTCACTCGCTCACATCCGAAATATGGTATACAACGTGTCAACGAAATAATGCAATGTCAACCAATTTAAAATATACAAAACCGTTCTATTGAAAGATAGAGTTATTTAAACAATAAATTTAAACCTACAAACATGTAAGGTTTCACTGTCCTGTCTAAAACATTTCTAGCGCTCATTACTCAGACCGGGCGCCGTCGGCCCGCGCGCCGCGCGTGAATTAAAAGACACTGGAATTGTACTATAAATCATGAAAAAAAAAACCTATTGTAAAAACTGTTAGAATCGATTCCACTCTCGACAACGAACAAGCTATTTTAAGCTTTTGCGTTTTTTCACTGACACGTTATTAGCGCATTGATGACAGTGTTCTGTGAATTCGGGGTAACTCGGCCAGTTTACCGATCCACCCACATTCATACTTTATCATAATAAACAAAACATTGTGACAAAAAACTTAAATATAATGCATATTTTTTTAATCACAACGTTTTTAACCCGTACAGCGGCGTTGGGATTTCAGCATCCCCCCCCCCCCCCCCACCACAATAAAAGGTCAAAGGTCATTGATTGGTGACCTTTTACTTTATTTTTATAATTGTTTTATATTTTGCAAAATGCTCCAGCATCTTAAAATTACATGAATGTGGGTTGGGTCCATTCTGATTAAAGCCGGTCACAGCTGTGAGATCCCATATCCCCCTTAGATCCTAGACATGTGCTGGCTCGACGACGAGTTTCTGGTTACGGGATCACGGGACTCAAATCTGGCGCTTTGGCGCATTCCCCCGGAGCCCGCTTCGCCTGCGCCTAATCACGATTACCTCACGCCTTTATGCATCAAGGAGTGTCGATCAGGTGAGTGTTTAGTACGAATGGAAGGGGGTAAATATGATTATTTCTGTGTTTCTGTATCTAGGAGTGTTGCTCGGATGAGCGTTCAGTGGGGCCGAAGAGGGAGAGAGGGTAGAGAGGCGTCGAACAGGTGAGTATTTAGCCAGAAGGGAGGAAGGGAGGACATCAATATATGCACGGCGCACCCCAACAAAGTGTGAAACCCGTATTGCTGTAATTGCATTATACAGAGTAGGCATGGAGCCAAATGCAATTTTTAAAACTCCATCCTCTCGGTATTAGCGGAATGTTTGTGTTTGTGACAGAAAAAGGTTTAGCCGTCCATTCGTACCAAACAGACGATTAAAGCTGTAAGAGAGAGAATCCGAAAAAATCTCGTTCGGAAGCAAAAGATTTTATCCAGATATAGCACCTAGAACCATGTCACTTATTTTAAAAGATGATTTAGGACATACTGGTCATTTCTTAACTGATAATTTAAAGAAAAATAGGGCTGACAAATCAAAGCATCTTCGGCGGTACGCAAAGGCAGCTCACCGACAATCTTATTTACAGATGAGAAAATGTTCACCATTGAGGAACATTTTAAAAAGCAGAATGATCGAGTTTATGCTCATAACTAGAGAAGCTGCTCAATTCGTCAATAGGGTACAACGTGGCCATTATCCAGCTTCAGTGATGGTTTGGTGGGGTGTGGCTATCAAGGAGTGACTGAACCATATTTTTGTGAAAACGGTATTAAAACGTCGGCTCAAGTGTATCAAGACACTGTTCTTGAGAAGGTCGTAAAGCCTCTTAACTACACCCTGTTTCCATAACTAAGAATGATCCTTTCAGCAAGGCTCAGCACCGGGTCATAAGATGTCTGGCTTGCTCAATCCAGGCGTGGCTAGAAAGGAATATTCCCGACTTCATTAGAACTGAAGACTGGTCGTCATTTAGTCACGATCTTATTCTGCTTGATTATGATGTATGGCAGGGCCGTCTTTACCAGGGGGTGCAAGGGGTGCGGTGCACCCCGGGCGCTCACCTTTTAAAGGTAATGAAAAAATATAACGCTATAGTAAACAATTACACAATAGGATATTTGACTGTCATAGGATACACAATAGGATATTTGACTGTCATAGGATACACAATAGGATATTTGACTGTCATAGGATACACAATAGGATGTTTGACTGTCTTAGGATACACTCCCGCACCCCGGCGCAGAATAGACTTAAGACGGCCCTGATGTATGGTCTGTTATAGAGAGCATGGCGTGCTAAACGCCATGATAATATTAAATCCCTAAAAAATCTATACGGTGCCAATTTTCCCATGGAAAGGGTGCGTGGTTCAATCAAAAACTGGTCACAACGTTTGAAAGATTGTATAATTTTTTTATAATGGGGAATGTTTTGAGGAGCTGTTCAATTTGATGCCAACTTCGGGTTTTTACCATCGCACCACTCGTCGTCGTCGTGCGGTTCATCCGCACTTTCTTGACACAGAGTCGCTGCCGTACAGTGCGGTCGAAAAGACACTTGATACCGTGAACCCGAAAGTTGTGGAATGAACTACCAGCTGAGGTATTTCCATTGCGCTACGATATGGGGCTCTTCAAAAGAACTGTGAATAGGTTTCTGCAAGGTCAGCAGCGCACCCGCAAGCCCCTTGGTGTTGCAGGTGTCCATGGGCGGCGGTGATCATTTACCATCATGTGGCCCGACCGCTCGTCTGCCATCCATTCTATATAAAAAAAAGCAAATGTTGACCATTTCGAATAACGGTTATATTTTTAAAATGCTTACCCATTTATTTCTAAAATAACACAAATTGGTCTAATATGATAAAGATAATGTAAAAATAAAAATATCAATATTTTATTTGTAACCCTTACTCCCTTGCTACAGCTTGTGTGCCGCTTGCAATGTTTAACATAATAAAAATTATATGTATTTTGTAAATTAAAAACTTTCGTTTAAATAAATAAATGTAACCTGACAACATTCTCGAAAGTCTTTATTACATTTTTTTACGCAGGTCAACGCGTTCGTGCGCTAACATTCAATCCAAAATGGCGTGAAATCGCAGCTCTTACACTGAACGGGTTCATTCACGTGTTCAACGCGGAAACATTCAAACAAACGCTGTCTAGAAAACTGCCATCTTGCCAGGACCTCGTCTGTCTAGCCACACAGGTAATAACGTGCTAATTGGCTTGTTCTATCTTATTTAAATTGTGACACTTGTATCATCAGCCTATAACGTTCCACTTTGTGCTTTTTGGCGGGCACTCGAGACGTGATGGTTGAGTTTTTTCCTATTTAATTTAAAAATTATGTATTATGGGTAGTTTAATAGTAAAAGTTTATTAAAATTCAAAGTACCCAGATATTAATTAAGATTGGTGGTTGTGATTGATTGTCATGAAGATGTATGCACATAAAAGGATTACTATTAGGAGAGCGGCGTATACGCAATCGGTTGCAAATCGTACACACTACTGCTGGACTGCCGCACACTTCAGTCAGTCAAGAAGATCACGTCGCGGTACAACGGCTGCGGCATACGCTCCGCTAGCTTTCGCGGGGATCTGCTCACCATCGGCACGGGGCTCGGTGAGTGATACACTCGTTCATTCATTCACTCATTATTTTTCTTATAAGTTCACCTCCACTAGCATCCTCGGAAGAGCTGCTCACCTTCGGCACGGGGCTCGGTGAGTGATACATTCGTTCATTCTTTCATTCATTCACTCATTCTTTGTCATATGAGTTCACCTCCGCTAGCTTCCTCGGAAGATCTGCTCACCATCGGCACGGGGCTCGGTGAGTGATACACTCGTTCATTCTTTCATTCATTCACTCATTCTTTGTCATATGAGTTCACCTCCGCTAGTTTCCGATCTGCTCACCATCGGCACTAGTTTCGGTGAATGATTCACTCACACAGTTATTCGTTCATGATCGTTGTAGCGGCACTACATGACAATTACGCCAAGCAAACAGTTTACAATTGTTTTTATTAATAAATTTCAATGTTTTTAGGGCCTCCCTCACCACCTTCTGATAAGTTATCAGGAGGTATTAGAACTTCAGTTATACTTTATCAGAAAGTCAATATCAGCTAGATTTAATTGGCAGATAATTTATCTATCAGATTGTTAAATTACTGGCGGTGATGAGAAAATGTGCTGAAACTTTAGCATATTGAATAGAGAAAGTTTTGCTTACTGTCTAAACTAAACGTGATTGACAATGCTACCAGGACTGAAGACCGATTTTTTGTAGAAAGTAATGACCGATAAGCAGGCACATATTGACAAATAAGTGGATATTGTCTTTTACGGATGTTCATAAAATGCTTTCATAAGCGAGAAAAAGTTGGAATCGATTGTAAAATGGCACTCTATTTCAATTGTCTCGGAGTCTGACAAAGACAATACTAACGTTTGTCCCTGACAAGGCGTTTGTCGAAACAAACGTATTACGAAATGACTTTAAAGTACCAGCTCCTGTTAGACGCTATCACACACAATATAACAAATCAGATACTCGAGTGAGAAACATCTTGTGCCATGTCAAATGCCTTTATTGAGTACAATGATTAATTATTAACATGAAACCTTAAATTGACTTTGTTCGCTATATCAACATAAAATTAATTTCCAGGCTTATTAATGTTCTACGACTTGCGTGCTGGGAAATACTTGGAGAGCAACATTCACTCCTCAAAGACGGTCACACTTCGAGCTTCCAGGGGATATGTGGTAAGACATGTCAATCAGATTGTAGGGCATATTATATGCTCCTATAAATATATATTATTATATTATTGGCATATTATATATCTTTTATATAAAAGAGTTTCCACCTTTTTCTTCAATATAATCTCTCTTCTCAGCGCCCTCTTCGTAATATCGCACCCTCAAAAGTATTGCGATCAACCCTCAAAAACCTTCAAAAGACGACTAGGTGACCACGTCGAAGTGGCAACTTGTTTTTTTTTTTGTGGAAATGTTAGCTTATGCACTGTACATAAAAGAACTATATGGGTTTTTCGATTCAAGTTGGGGAAGGAGTAAATAACCCCCCACCCCCCAAACTACCCGCTAAATAACTATATAAAATAATTTTGACAACGGATTCGGAGTAAGCAACCCAAAATCCTACTAGAACTCATTTTCAAGCCCATTTATCACACATAAAAAAGAATAAAAGTTAGTACTTTTGAGGAGGTACATTCACCCCTTCCCCCACCTGAATCTAAAAACGCATATCGTTCCTTCATCTATGATACAAGAGCCTATCATTTCCACGGGAAAACAAGATTCCAATCTGTTTTAAAATCAAATATTTTAGCTAAATAAAATCGATTTTAAAGATCGATCTCACGCAGTGTATCAATCCTAGAACTGCAAACATTGAAAAGATTTTTTTAATGACAAATCGTAGATATGATATTTTGGAACACTTGATTTTTTACGTATGTGTTTTATTTCTATACGTTTATAGTTTAATTTTTCCACTATTCAATATATTAGTTATCTTATCATATCACTGATTTTTAAAGCTATCAGATGATACATAAAAAAAATAGGAAAATCGATTAATCGAAGATCGATCTTTGAGACGTTGATTTAATCGTGAATCGAATATGTGGCATTCGATTCGAATCTGTTCTGGGATCGATTTTTTTCAGAAATAATTGCCATCCCTAGGGTGCATTATGAGAGGGCGAGATATAAAGACTATATCTCAAGATGACAAAGTCTAGCTCGCATATTGACTAGATATCAGAATGACTAGGTCGCTAGACGATTACACCATAAAAAAAACTAGGTCCCAAACCTTTTAAGTATATTAAGAATTGAATGTACCTTCCTTCCTACCCTTCCTTAATGTACTTAAATTAAAGATAATTTTATTACATAAATTGTATACGAAACCCCCCCAGTTTCCCGACGAAGAGGCTGACGGTTTTAACCAAGTAAAATACGTACCAGCTATATACACGCACTGCTACGATGAAAGCGGCACGAGGATATTCACCGCGGGAGGGCCCCTGCCGGCGCCCTTGATAGGGAACTACGCTGGGTTATGGCAATAGTGTTAATAGTTGACGAGTTATCTCGTCACACGTTGTAAGTACAAATACTATAGGCATTCTAGGAATAAATATGTACAGACACCTTTGGTCGGGAACTACGCAGGGCTCTAGAAATAGTGTTAATCGCTGACGTGTTAACTCGTCGCACGTTTCAATAACAAATACTATTGATACTTTATGAGTAAACTTGATCGGCAACTAAGCGGAGCTCCGACAATAGTGTTGATAGCGGGCATGTTAATTCGCGTGGAACACTAAATATTTATTGCGAACTACGCGAAGTTCTGGCAAATTATAATACGAGATTGACGTATTAATCCGTCATACGAATTACAATAAAATGTACTATGAACACTTGCCGAGTAAATACTATAATCGTTATAAGCAATTGTAACAAATAACTTGTAGTTTTTTGGGTAACAAATAAAACTTGAGAATAGAAAAGCGGGTTTATATGATACTTCGCCCGCGGTTTTAACATTAAAAGACCTACGAAATAAAAACTTTCATTTGAAGCATATCTCAAGTGTATTGGTACATCTTATTTTAGTTCGGGACACTACCCATCCTCACATTGCTTTTAATTTTATCCATATATGTTTTATTCATACTAAATCCCGAAGGCAAATGAAACGTTTATTTATTTCGTCTGTTTGCACTATATTGTACAGAGGCGGACTTAATGCCCTAAAGCATTGTGTACCAGTCGACCGTTTTGGTTAGATGTAAAAAATTAAAGTGGGTAGAAATAAAATTATTCTATGCGAGTGAAATTATATATAATTTACGTCTATTAAATTTATTAAATTATATATAATTTATATATTAAACATCCATCCGCGCCCGTCGCTAGTGTCGCTTGCTGTCAATTTTACCATAATTACTCATATTTACTCATAAAGTATCTATAAGTTCTTTTAACTCACGAACAGTGGATAGTCATTCTTTTTAGAGAAAAAAAAATCTATAGTCGAGTCAATGAAGCTTAAAAAACTTCATAATCCTTAAGAACAGATGTAATAATAATGTAGTTCGTGCATTTTTCGTTTATCGTTTGAAATCAGAAACATTTATATCGTCGGGGCAGAAAATATTTCCAACTAAATTGTCTTTTCTAATTGAGAGGTCTATAGGTTACATCTGATTGTCAACGAGCAAATATTACTCGGGGATTTTTGAGGTCGCTAATTATATTTTTTTTCTGAAATTCCTACATTGATTTTTTTTTCATAGATTACGTAATTATAAAAAGATTTGTTGTGTAAAAATTTTGTTTTAAATTTATACCGTAAAAATTGGGAATTGTATTTTTTTCAAATACAGTAAGGCCTCCGTGTCCGCGGACTCGGTATCCGCGGTTCGGGGGAGCGCGCGAAATCGTCAGCTCATATACAATTTTAAAACTTGTCGGTTTACGTTCGTTTATGTGCAAATTAGTGGTGGGTAATCAAGACTTCTCAGTGTTTTAACTCACTTAATCCTCCTCCGCTTGCGGATCCGACTCTTAGTTACTCCTTAACTCTTTTGATTCACCTACTTAATCACCTTCTGAGAGCGTTTCATTCCCTTTCCCTAACGGTTGTTACATAAGCAAAAAAAAAAAAGAAAAGTTCATGCCATCATTACATCTCGAGTTTCAGCCCCCGACAAGTGGCGATGCGCGATTACACTCATAATCATTATTGGCGCCGGAATCGGAATGAATAACAATTCGATGGAACAATTAAGGGATTCTGCTCCACTCTCGGATTCAATTCTTTTGATTCATTAACTCCGGAGTTACCCATCACTAGTACTAATGAATTTGTTTAGTTGTGCTTAAACTGTCCACAAAGACTGCTCATCTGTTATTAGGTTATACGAGCCCAGCAAATACTTGACTTAAATGTAATTAATAGTTAAATTTTATTTGTGTCACAGCATATAAATACTTATTTCATGTTAATGTAAATTAAATTTTTTTATAAAGTACATTTTTCTTTTCTGTCAGTTTAGTATTAATTTCATTTTATGTGTACATTTATACTCCAAATATGGTGTTCGCTACTATCCGCGATAAATTCAGCTATCCGCGGAAGACGGCGGAACCAATCCCCCGCGGATACGGAGGCCCCACTGTATAATAGCTTTGTGGAAGATATAAATTGATATATAAAATTAAAAATAAATATATTTATGTACAGTGATTATCGTGACGTTGTCCGACGCTGGTGACTGCGTCATATTCATTGTTAATAGATGTTTTTGTCAAACCCCATTTTCGGGAAGATATTATTCTTCCACTGCTGGACTTTCAAATAAACCCATTAACTGTTTGACCTTCTGTCGGAGATAGTGGACAAAGACCTTTTAATTTTGGATACCAACGTTATGAATCGTTTAAACCTTGAATAATACGTAATAAATACACAATTGAAAGTATTCGTGTTCGAAGCCTTCGAAGGTTTAATTATTTTCACACTGTAAATTTCGTAATTTTTCTGCAGTTTTCTTTTTTATTGGTGCAATTGGCGTGGTGTATAACTTCTTTCTTGAGACAGTTCCAGTAAAAAATGCCCAATGGTTTGCGCGAGCGTCTCGCTGCAGCTGCTAGAGAGATAAGTAAGCGAAGATACGTTCGCCAGCTCAAGAGGGCGTTCATAAGATGTAGAGCCTGCATGAGCCAGGTGGGCGGCACACAATTTAAGCATCGTCTATTTTTCATAATAAATGAAATTTGTTACATATTTTTTATGTTTCTCAATCTTTCTAGAGTCCCCCCTTCTAGTCTTTCTACTGCCTCAGTGTATAAATTATCAATTTATAGCACATCGTTAATGAAAATTAAAAATCTAATTTAGTAAAATAGCGCCTTTGATTTTATAATAGCAATATCGTCATTTATGAAATAGGAAACCGAATGGAAACCATTTGAGAATCTACATTTATTAGGCTTTTTTTTAAATGGTTTCCCTCTAGTTTTGCTCCATTTTTTTGGCAACTAAAGGTTAGTAGACGAAGGTTGTACTAGCTAAGGTTACTAAGCTACACTGGGGACAAACTTACAACTTTTGGATAATAATATTAGGGGTTAAAGTATGAAATTGCCGATTTGTACTGAAAAATTAAAACTCGTTTTTTTTTTCTAAAATGTAACATATTTATTTAATCAAAATATTTACCCTCATTATCTATACATTGTTGCCATCTAATCGGAAGTTCATTTATGCCTTTGCGATAGAACTCTGGGGATGTAGACGCGACAAACTGTGTGAAAGCATTTTGTATTGCCTCTTGGGAAGAAAATTTTTTACCACGTAGAAAATTGTCCAAATCACGAAAAAAATGGTAGTCCGTTGGAGCAAGGTCTGGCGAGTACGGAGGATGGACGTATGGTTTCTAACTGCAGCTCCTGTAGAGTTACAACGGTTTCTCGTGCAGTGTGAGGTCTTGCGTTATCATGGAGCAATAATGGTGAAGATCGATTCACGAGTCGGGGCTGTTTCACTGCTAGTTTCGCCATCATTGTTCGAAGTTCGGCATAGTAAACATCTGCTGTTATTGCTTGACCAGACCTGAGAAAGCTATAGTGAATAACACCATGAATAGACCACCAAACGGTTACCATTACCTTTTTATTGGTAAGCTTTGCCTTAGGGCACTGTTGCAGCGTTTGACCTGGGGTCAGCCATTGCATTTTTCGCTTTCGGTTATCGTAAAGAATCCACTTTGAGTCACTGTCACAATTCGATCCAATGTTCCTTCATTTCTGTACCGATTCAACAAGGCAACGCAAGTTTCAACACGCGTTTCTTTCTGCAGATCGGTACCAAATCATGAGGCACCCATTTTTCATATTTTTTTATCTTATGGATTTGATGCAAATGAGTCAATATTGTAGATAAGGTAACGTTAAACCATGCCGCTTATTTCCGGGGTAGTTTGACTCGGATTGGCTTCCACCATCTCGTTCAATTCAGCGTTATTCACCTGTGTGGGCGGTCTTCCACGTGGTTCGTTCTTCAAGTCGAAGTTTCCATTACGAAAGCGTTTAAACCAAAAACACACGGTGCGTTCATTAGCAGTCTCCTCTCCAAACGCAGCATTGATATTGCGAGCCGTTTCTGCCGCGTTAGTTCCGCGTCGGAACTCTTATTCAAAGATTACTCGGATTTTCGAAGTATCCATCTTTCCCGTCTAAGCTGAATAAAAAAAACAATTGAAAGTCGAAAATCGATTGTTGCACATTTTTTAAAACAAGAACCTCATAGGTATCATGTGAAAAATGTTTCACTCGAAAATCTCACACCATGAAGGTTTTATGTCAATTCAAAGTATCGATTACTATAAAACGGCAATTTCATACTTTAACCCCTATTATATAACAGTAAATGAAAAAAATACTGATTTACGTGTAACAGAACAACTCTCTTCGGAATTCATAAGCTCAAAACAGAATGTGAATTTTCCTTCATTTGTAACTACAGTACTCAAATTACTGACCAAAATGCCAATTTTTCAAAAAAATTAAAAAAGGCTAATAATCTCGAGAACTGTACGACTAAGATCGCAAATTGTGATCATCCAATAGATAGATCATGAGCAGCTGGCCTATCGACAGTTTCAAGCGTGGTCGCTGGCCACCTGTATAACTTTTATTATTATTGTTTAAACAATAACACTAAACGTAACTGCACATGTTATGTTTAAATATAACTGCTCCTGCAATTTTTCTGATTTTGAATAATTGATAATAGCAAACATTTAAAAAAAACAGCATCACAATCGGTTCTGTTCTTGAGGATTAACAAGTAAAAGTCTTCATTGTCTCGACGAATACGGCCGGCCCTTTCGGGCCACGATTTTAAGACATTAAGAAATTAAACACCGTTAAAGTGAGTCCACATTGTGTAACATCGTATTAGCGTTATTTGCAAGATGTAAACTCGTAAAACTATCGTATGTTCCAATCCAACTTACCGAAAACAATACCAAATCAATGATATATCTCAACATTTAGCTTTAAATCTAGAGGAAACTTGCACCCTTAAGCAAATTACCGCCTCACTATTTAATTGAAGATCGCGTCAGTGAATTCTGGCCGCCATGTTTGTTTGGATTTTGAAGAAATTGGATTGGAACGAATTATACATGGATTTAGCTTATGATTCTAAGTTAGAGCGTTGTGTATTTTTTTGGTAAAAATATCAGTTTTGGTACTTTGTATTTAGTAAATATGTATTAAAAATTTAAGACAAACTCATAATAATTGATATTTTTGATCACAACTAAAAAGCAATCTTTCAGGCTTTGGGAATGGATCAATTTTATAGCCTGTATGTGAATCCACCTTATTGTATATCGCGCCAATGAAATAACGCATAATCTGAAATTTATAATAAGTATCAAAATATCGGATACCTATATATCATGTATATAAAAAAGACGCAAATTTCATTCTGTAAGTTGTTTTGTGTCAAAATTGTTAAATGAAACATTGATTCCACTCTAGACATTGAACAACCTATTATCGGCTTTTGCGTTATTTCACCTTATATAATTAATTAAAAATGTTGATTTAACTTTCGAGGACTCTGAACTCGACAAAAAACTGCTCATTTCACGTCTAATGACGATTTTAATTATTCAGTCGATTGCTGATTTCATTACTTAGTCAACATAAGAGTTGTTAAAGGTATATTTCTGGATCAATGATGACGCGGGGCTTAATTGCAATGATTTATTTTCACTTAAAATCGAAGCTTCCGTTAGTAGCTTAGAATGTCTGTGTGAAATAGGATCGAATATTAACAGAAATTTTATTATTGCATAATCATAACGAGAAAAAGATTAGATATATATATTTTTTTAATTTTCTATTAAAAATAATTAATTCATTTTTAGTTAATTCTATTTTTAATTACGTTAAATCGTCCTATCGCTTAAAGACCAAAAAAATATGTTATCCGAGATATTACAAAGTTTTAATTTTAAAATATAATTTTATTTTTTAAAATCATAATCGATCGACTTTGATCCGGATCCAACCCACAATCATACTTTTCTTAAATGAAGAATTTTGTGACAAAAAAACTAAAATATAGTGCATATTATTACAATCAAAACCCTTTTAAAACTTTTTAAGACCTTGCAATTCATACACGTATTGTATTTTATCACATTTCTTGTTGTTTATATCTTTTGCAAAATGCACCAGCATTTTAAAACTACATGAATGTGGGTTGGTTCCATTCTGATTGAACAATCGATTTTTATCAGGTACCTACGTTTAAAAAAGTAAAAAGACCGCGACCACGAAACGACTAAAATCATGGATTCGGTATATGATACTGAGTTAATTGACACGACAATTATTCGCATTTTTTTAATTTAGGCAAATACATATTATTTGCCAAATATAAAAGTATGAAATGATATTTTTTAACAAGAATACAAGTAGGTATGTATAAAATATGGCATAAAAACAAACAGTTTAATGTCAATTATGTCGGAATCATTAGCAGAGTTCACGTTTCAGCGTTTTGAATTAATTATTTATTTTAACACTAGATGTCGCTGTCCATGTAAATGAATACCACATTCTTATGATTGTTAATAACACCAACACCAGGCCTTATTTTTATAGATAATGTAGATAATTTCTCTTCGCATAGATATGTAATTTAATACCATAATTACCTCCGTACTGTTTGTTGTAAATGAAGTGAGATAGTTTTTGTAATAACACGTGGTTCACGAAAATACAGAAATAAAATGAAGCAATGGTACTTTATTGTCATGGTCTCACCCCATATCCAACTGCCTCTCTAAAATCTAATTCAATAAACTCTTCGTTATTGGACACTAGCTCTCCACCTTAATTAACAACGATATCGAAGGTTTTACACGGTCATAAAAAAAATGTTGAGTTTATTTTTTCCGAAATTACAAACTGTACAAAAGTACTTTGTAACATTTTTTTATAACTCGCAGAATTAACGATCCGTGTGTGCACGAAACCAATTAAATACATCGTTACCAGTTTGCTTCCTAATTATTTGGCCTTAAATATACCACATAAGCCGATGTAGGTCATTTTCTTAGAAGGCCACTTTCTGGAAACGTCACATTCTGACTAAGATTACTTTCTGAGTAAGTCACTTTTCATCCGCTGTAACTTCAAAAACTTACTTTTTTTTTTCTGTAGAACGTGATTTTTTCTACAATTTTTTTCTACAGAAAAAATAAAATTGATAAACCTCGAAACCCAGTTATACTGAATGAATTTGTATTTTTTTTTTGTTGTATTTCTAAGGTCAACTACCCTTTAAAAAATACCGATAATGTTTTCGGTTGAAACGTGTTTTCGAGGAAAATATTCAATATTCAGTCACAGAAAAAATTCTAATGCGTACACGGCAAAACGCAACTTATGATAATGTATACTAGCGACCTGCCTCCGCTTCGCTTTAGAAGCTTTATTTTTCAAAATTTCAAAATAAAATATAGCCTATATTAGACACACATAATGTCGCTTCCTATTTTTGAAATCGGTTCGGTAGTTCCAAAGATTACCTCCAACATACCTACAAACACACAATTTCACCTCTTTATTATATTAGTATAGATTTATTTCAAAAAGTGTCTCACTTCGCTCACAACCAATACAATCGTTAAGTGAAAAGCAACTTATAAGTCGATTCAGTAAGTTTAGTCGTATTGTTTAACGAAGACTTAGAAGTAAAGGAATCAACTGTTGTGTTTCTACATGCATTTCGTACAGAGTATCCGAAATAAAAGGATTTGATATGTCGAAAAATACTATATTTTTATTTCTCACCTTTGTTTTAACACGTTGCGGCGGCCGAGGGAAAATGTTGAGCAATTTCGCGTTCCACTCGTTTGAAAGAACCGACAGTTTGTGACAAAAAAGCGAGTCGTGCTAATATTTTGGAATTGTCAAATTTAAACACAACTTTGAAGTGCTCAACATTGTCATTGGCCATCTGTGCATATTTCACGCGTGCTTGCATGGCGGTAATGTAATCGCGGGATTGAATCTGTGAAAGTATACGCAATGCAAGAAACTTTGTATATGGTATTTACTTAATACGAGGGGTGATCCAAAAGTAATGATAATCGGTTACTTCAGGTCCGCATAAAAATCCAAAAAAAATATGTTTTGCTTGCTTATATACTCACTACGTCAGCCTAAAAAAATCATATAAATAGATCACGATTTCCGGGAGATACATTCATTTGAATACGAACTGTCAAAGAGATAACATCAACATGGAGAAAAACGAAATTAGAGCTGTCATCAAGTACCTCTGTTTGAAAAAAATGTCTTCAAAAGACATACACAGTGACTTAGTGGAAACATTGGGGGACTCTGCTCCTCCATATTCTACAGTTGCACGCTGGGCCAAGGAGTTTAAACTGGGCAGAACATCCACTGAAGATGAACATCGCGAAGGACGCCCATCCACGTCCCTCACTGAAGACAACGTGAAAAAAGTCGAAGATGTTGTGTTGGCAGATCGAAGAGTGACCATCAGGCATGTAGCTGAGGTCACAGGGATCTCATATGGCAGCGTTCAAAGAATCCTTGCGAACGAGTTGCATATGAAAAAGGTCTCTGCGCGTTGGGTACCCAGAATGTTAACCGATGAGCAAAAGAAAAATCGAGTTGACATTTCGAGGGTCAATCTCGAAAAGTTCCAAGCAGATCAAGAAATTTTTTTGTTCCGTTTTGTGACTATGGACGAGACCTGGATCCACCATTTTGATCCTGAAACGAAACAACAATCGATGACTTGGAAGCGAGCCTCCTCACCGACGCCAAAGAAATTCAAAGTTTCAAGTTCGGCGGGAAAGGTTATGGCATCTGTTTTTTGGGACGCTCAAGGCATAATTATGGTGGAATATTTGGAAAAGGGAGCCACTATTACGGGCTCTTACTACGCAGACCAAATAAGAAGATTACGGGAGGCCATTAAGGAAAAAAGACGCGGCAAACTGCGAGCTGGAGTGCTGTTTCACCAAGACAACGCACCGGCTCACAAAGTCGCAGTTGCGATGGCTGCCATTCAAGAAACGGGATTCGAACTGCTCGAACACCCTCCCTATTCGCCAGATCTAGCTCCTAGTGATTTCTACCTCTTTCCTCGGCTCAAGGAACGCCTCCGAGGCAAGAAATTCGAAGACAATAGCAAAGTAATGACCGCTGTTGAAGCGTTTTGGGAGGGTCAAGAAAAAGAATTTTTTTCAAAGGGAATCCTGGGTTTAGAAAAAAGATGGACTAAATGTATTGATTTGTTAGGAGACTATGTAGAAAAATAAATTATTATTTTAACTTTAATTACCGTGTTTTATTTTCATTATCATTACTTTTGGATCACCCCTCGTATGAGGAAATTTGTATATGTACTGCAAGAAAATTTGCAGCCATATGAAATTGGTATATGCAATATGAGAAAAATTGTATATACAATACTATATGCAAGAGAATTTGTAATTGTAGTGTAGCACTTAGATAACTTAAGCAATCAACGAAAATGTTTTTTTTTATGCACGAAGGCGGCAGACGAGCATACAGTCCACCTGACGGTAAGTGGATACTGTCGTCCATAGATTGCAATTGGCTGTGCCCGGCATGCGTTGCATGCCCGGCAATTTTTTTGCACACAATGTCTATGTCCATCTGGAATAATGTGCCTTTCAAATGGTAAATGATTTTTTGAAATAGGCGCAGTGGTTCCTTATTTATACATACACACTCACAAAATTCGCACTCTATTATATTAGTATAGATGTCTATGGAAAATTTGTATGCAATTTGCAGTTGTTTTTACTCTATTTTTAGGTCTATCTAAAAAATATTGGAAATGTTACCTTGTATGATACAATTTCCCTTCATAATCAAACATCAAATTAATTTTAGACAGCAGCTGAAAACCCCAAGTTTCCTTATAGGACGCCCCAAAATAACACCATAACTTTATATTTTAAATTGTATATAAAAAATAAATTTCTCTTCCGCGATTTAAGGGTTATTGTTCTGACGTGTGATGACGTCACGAAATAAAATGCGCCCACGACGGGTAAAAAAAGTAAATGTATTCAAAACGTATTTATTTATTTCAAAAAGCATTGTAAATGCAGAGCACACATAAATAAGGCCACATAAAACCAAAGAAAATATGTTCCAAAATCTGTGTACAGAATTTCCAAGTTGAATATATAAAAATATTTGTAAGCAAAATTCAGAAGATATATGATTTCAGTGTTATCACTAAGTGTTAATCTGTGGTACAACCCATCCAACTGGTAGCGGTGATCCTTCTGCACTTATGAACTGGTCCCACTGACGTCTGGAACAAAATGTGTTTTGTTGTTGTTGTTGTTGCTCTTTATTGTACCTATAATAAGTCGTTACAATAAGACTACGTTACCGTAAAATAATAGCCTAGGACAGGGATGGCGAACCTTTATTGATCTGCGTGCCATTCTATCAACTTAAAACTCTTTATTTGCAACCAGAAATGTACATTTTGTACAGCATTAGTACCTAATATTAACAGTTTTATGTTTATTTAAATGAACGTTGCCGTTCCATCACCGGCAGCTCCGTTCGCAATGAACTTTGTTACTATTACCTCAAATGTAGACGAAAAATTAATTGTTTCAATTAGGTACCTAAATTCCTCAATTAATGCCGTGCCCAAATTATTTTGTCCCGTGCCATTGGTTCGCCATCGCTGGCCTTAGGGCCTAGGGGTATCTATACTCGACTCACATTTGTATGATTGTGAGTTCCAAATCCTCGACCTGTACCACTGTTTTTTTTTTAAATTATCTTTTACCAGTGAAGAAACCCGTATGCTCCAAATATAGAAAAAAATCTGGATGTGATCTACCAATCCGGACTGAGGCCGCGTGGCGCGGACAACCCCAGGGTGATTTACTAGCGGAGGCCTGTGCCCTGCAGTGGGACGTGGCAGGCTGATACATGTACATGCATTATCTACCATAAGTACAAAGGTGGACTTATTCCTAGAAGGAATCTCTTCCAGTCAATCTTATAATAAGCGAGAGGAAATAAGTCATTAAAGAGCAAGCGACACATGTCCCGTGACATGTCTTCTGGTAAATACGAGGCTTTATGCGTTTTATTCCCATATTAAGAGACTCTGTATATATAAGGCTTTCCGCTTCCCATTGTACTCCCCGCATTTTCATTTCTCACATAATATAAAAAAAATTATGTCCTACTTCCTGGCGGTGACATGGCAACGTACGCACGAAAAAAAAGTACTTTAAACATCAGTGTTCGAAATGTCACCCCCAGAAGCCTACTTCTTAGCGCCGCTATGTATCCCAATAACAATCAAGTTTATGAGTATTTTTAAGGTGAGAAAAATGTACTTTCAAATTTTAAATCTAAGTTGTGTTATTCTAATTAGTTAAACTAATCTAATTAGATTGGTACATTAATAAGGGAAAAGAGTGGAATCGCCGGCCTGCTTGATCAGCGTGTCGTTTTAAGGCCATACATCCCTCGTGCAAGAGACAATGAGGAGGCGCCCGGGGCTCGTGTCCACCAGTGGACGACAAAAAGGTAGGTTATGGCAAAACCAAAAAACAAAATGTACTACTTACCTGACAATCACAAAACTCGCCAAATCACCGAATTCAACTTGGGGCAACACATCACTGCCAAAAAGCGTCTCACGCCACTTTGCCAAATTATGTGTAATCTCTGCCGACATACTGCTGGGCATATTTTGTGTTTCAGCATCTTGTTTCAATTTAGAGCAAAGATCGTTCTCTTCCTTTTCATAGGCAGCTAACTTTTGTACCCAGAGTGATTTCAGTTTTACTAAAAAAAAAGAACATGCTATCAATTCGCGCTAGCTACCCTTACATATAGCTTCATTTTTTTTTTTTTTTTATAGAGAAGAGGGCGGACGAGCAAGCGGTCTCACGTGATGGTAAGTGTTACCGCCGCCCATGGACACCTGCAACACCAGGGGGTATGCGGGCGCGCCGCCGACCTTGCAAAATCCTATTCACAGCTCTCTTGAAGAACCCCATGTCGTAGTTTAATGGGAAGACCTCTTGAGGCAGTTCGTTCCACAGCCTACGGGTTCGCGATATAAAATAATTTTTGGAACGAACAGTACGCGACACCTCCGTATCTAGGAAATGCGGATGGACCGCACTTCTGTGACGGGAGGTGCGGTTGTAGAAACCCGAGGTGGGAATTATATTGAACAATTCTTCAGAGCATTCCCCATTATACAGGCGGTAGAACACACAGAGTGATGCAACGTCCCTCCGAACGCTGAGGGGTTCTAAACTGCCCGTGAGAGTGGGATCGTTGACAATACGAACAGCACGTCTTTGGATGGAGTCAAATGGGTCCAATTGGTATTTCGGTGCGCCGGCCCAGAGATGTGAGCAATACTCCATATGGGGCCTCACCTGAGCTTTGTAAAGCATTAGGAGTTGCCCAGGGGTGAAGTACCGCTTCGCTCTGTTCAGCACACCGAGCTTTTTGGAGGCCATTTTGGCCTTACTTTCCAGATGACCCCTAAATTCGACTTTGCTGGAAATGTCGACACCAAGGATCAAAATACTCTCCGAGATCTTAAGAGGTATGCTCTGAAAACGAGGTGCTACAACAAAAGAGTTTTTTTTTTCATTGACAGCTTTCCAACCATATAAGTATTTTTTAAATCAGTTTAGTGCAGCTTATTCCCAAACTTATTTCAGTCATACCATAAAACCATAAAAACCCTTACCATAAAAAAAAACTTAACTATGAACCCCCAAGTGAATTAACTTTTATGATATAATAAAACCTACTAAAAATACTTTATTCTGTCCTCTCCGATGAGACAATTGCACGTAGGTAGGTAGGTGGCACTAGTTTAAACCATAAGTACAAGTCGGATGAAAGATTTTGCTATATTCCATGTTAAAAAAAAGTTTGGTTTTGTTTTTATTAAAGTGTAAAAATTCTACGTAGAATGTAGAATGCCAGGGAGTCGGGATTTTATTTAAAAAAATACTATACAAACCAGATCTAGAAAAACAAATTAATTTAAAATATTGGATTCAATATCAGCCTGTGACATTCCACTGTAGGGCACACGTCTCCCTTAATAAATTACTTTATTTGGGCCATAATCCCACCACATAAGCTCAGTGTGACACATTCTAAACATTTTTTTAATTCTTGAGTGTGCAGGTTTCCTCACGATGTTTTACTTCAGTGCTACAGGGCTACTCGATAAATAGAACTTACGACCTTATGAATGAAAGTAGAGTATAGATACCTCTGGGCTATCACTGGTGAGGGCCCTGCTCATTTGATTATTTTAAATTATTATTATTTTTTACCTTACATAAGATTTTCTCTTCTGTCAATCCCAGCCAAAATAGGTTAAAATTTAACCTCCCAATGGCCTCGGTCTCTGCTTACAGAAGAGTAATTCTTGAATGTTCCCTAACAAAAAACTTACCAATGTTACTATTAAAAGCTGCAGCATCACTCTCCGACACAGTTACACCTCTGCCCTTAGCAGTGTTCTGCCTCGCTTTCCGCAGTTTTATTAATGCATCCAGCTTCACTATACACTTCTTGGCATCATGCCTCTTTCGGAGTACCTCCCGCAGTATGATGTCAGCTTGGAACTTTGCTTCTTCCTCCTGAAATGTTAATTGCATGCATTATAATTGCATATTGCAAGTAATTATTATTGCAAGTATATTGTATATTGCAATTATTATTATATTGCAAGTACCCAGGTGCCCTCCAAACTAAGAAAAAAATCAAGGAAACTCAGATGGATAGCAACCCCAATCCTGACCTGACAACAGCCCAAAGCGGAGAAAAGGTTAAGGTAGTTTCTGCTGATAAATGTGTGTGTTCCTATAGCCTAATTGGCATTTTATCGTCAAACTCATCTATTCACTCTTGCGACTGATTGTATATCTTTAGGAAAAGGCAAAAATCAATCTAGAATAATAAAAAGAAAACTTTATAAATTATAATTTTTATGTCAAAATTAACAGACCTGTTTGGCCTTATTGATGTCATTTTTAATCTTTAGCAAATTCTCATCTATCTTCCGTGATCTCTCTTCTAAATCTTTCACTCTATCTTCCTTCTCTCTTTTCCTTTCCAAACGAAGTCTTTTCAATCTCAATCTCTTTGCAGCTCTCTTAGCTAAGACCCTTCTTAATGTGGTCATGTATGTATCATTTATTTGTGATAAAACCTTTTTTATTGTGCTTTTATTTTCTTCTATTTGAGCAAGAGTTGATGTCCATTCGGTCTCTGAAAGTGTGGTTATATTTTCGGCCAGTAATTTTTCCTTTTCTTTTAAAGAATTTAATATTAATACCATATCGCGCAACTGTTCTCTAACTTGAGTAATAGATGGAGTTTTAGGAGTTTGTTTATGTTCTAATGGAATTTGCCTTTCAAATCTTTTTAAAAACAATTGATCAGCTGATTTAGAATTCTGTACTGGTGGTATAAAACACGGAGGAGTGATTGTTGGTGGCGTGACAAAATTTAGTGGCATATTGTGGAATGTATAATCATTTCTGTGAAAATTATCATAAAAATTAGCATTATTATTAGACATGATTGTTAGGTAATATACAGTTAGGTAGGTAAAAATTGTAGCAAATGTTGTTTTCTAATGATTATGAAAAAGCGTTCTCTGGGAGCTGAACTTCAGCGTCTTTTAAAGCTTGCTTGGCTGTTTGATATTCCTCGTTCTCTTTCAGGTCCTGCTCAGTTTCTAGAGTGGTCTTTAGATCTTGGAATGCCTTCACCAATCTGAAATAGAGAAATAAGTTTTAAGTTTATAATTATCACTGACCAATACAAAAGCAGGCCAAAAACTTATTTTCAGAATTAGGATTGCATCATGTTTGAATGCAGAATTACTTTAACAGGCCTAGGTTTGGTTTCATTTTGACATAGATTGCCAAGGCAGATCACTGTGATCAGACTCCAGTTCTATCTCAGGTAGCGATTGGAGTGCTTGCAAAATTACTTTTTTGTCATAAACCTTCCTTTCCTCTGGGTTTGAAGTGTTTTATTCTAGTATACCAAACATGATTACTTTGCAGTTATGATTCTGGAGTTCCTCCTGTTCATGAATAACAACATCAATCTTACAACCCTTTTCTTTAATCTTTTTTAATTCAATAACTTGTTGCTGGAACTCTGAGACAAGTTTTTATAATGCTGGAACTTGTTCTAAACCTGTTTTGCAGGTATTGCAATTTTGGACACTGTAGACAGTAAACATTTGGTAGACACTGTAAACCCAAGTTTGGTAGAAGACAGCTGTCTACACTAGGCACAATTTAACTTTCACAACCCTGGCAGTGCCAGGGTGCCACAAAACATCAAATGATGTTTGGGTTTCTGTCGTCTTTTTTTATTGGAAGACTAAACTTGTAATGCAGGGACCATATTTTTAAAGTGTTTTATTAAATTGTTGTGTGATAATTTTTGTTGTGGGGGTAGTTCTGCCATAAATATAAATTTCAAGTTTTTAATTACAAGTTTATTTGCACAAATTATTGGATTTTATTGAGTGACAACACCCTCACAACCACCTCAGAGCTCAAACTCCACATTCCACCAGTACTCTTGCGACTATACACTTTTTAATTGCACAAATACTTGAGAGCACAAGTTTCCACTTAGTTATGTAGGTAGGTACATATGGAATAAGTTACTACAAGAAATCATGTATTCACCAACTATAATCAGTTTCAAGAACAGACTTGACAAATGGCTTTCAGAAGCAAAACTTGTGACAGCAGCTAACACAAGATATAGGCATACCAGCAGAAATGCTGCTCACCTATTACACAATAATAATAACAATATATTTACTTACAATCAAATAATAAAGAATCAATGGAAGCTTTTACTTACACAATTAAATAAATGCCAAACCAAAATTTAATTTGAGGATGAAAGCAAAGATTTTATAGTCCATTCCTAACCATTTCTCAATATCTACTCCTAAATCTCAAAGAATAGGCAGCGAATTGGTGGCCAACATTTGTCATTCTGGATTGATGATGGCATGTACCGCACATGTCACAGAACAAAGGTATCCTTTTACCACCAAGTGAACTGTTTGCTCATTTGCCGTCTTCTTTCTATAAAAAAAAAAAAACAATTCAACGAAATTGTATACTTGAATATACAATTTAATACAATTTTCAATGTTATAAAAATAACATATTATGTTAACAGTGAATCCAACAGTCTTTTATCATATATGACTCATGATAATATGATGATTCATTGTAATTAATTTCTATTCAGATCGATTTATAAATTGAAAACCTATTTACAAACAATGAAACTATACACCCCCCACCGAGGTGTTACCTTGACCCTGTTTTATTTTTATAACATTTGTTTCATTAATAAAAAAAACACAAAGTTGAATCTTTTTGTTACATTTTAATTATAAAGAAAATCCATAGCAAATTTTATTGAGCTTAAGCAGGGCCGTCTTAAGTCTATTCTGCGCCGGGGTGCGGGAGTGTATCCTAAGACAGTCAAACATCCTATTGTGTATCCTATGACAGTCAAATATCCTATTGTGTATCCTATGACAGTCAAATATCCTATTGTGTATCCTATGACAGTCAAATATCCTATTGTGTAATTGTTTACTATAGCGTTATATTTTTTCATTACCTTTAAAAGGTGGGCGCCCGGGGTGCACCGCACCCCTTGCACCCCCTGGTAAAGACGGCCCTGAGCTTAAGCAACTATTTATTCGTCTCCAATACCTATTTTCTTTATAAAATTCGCGATATCATTACCGACCAACATAACCTAAAAACATCTGCGAATTACACTTTGAATACCTTAAAAAACACATAACGAAAGTTTATGAAGTGTTACTTCTTGTGCTATTTGTCAGTAAATATAACTGTGATAGTAAGACTTACCGTCTCTGGCAATCCGGTACCATCATAAGACACTCCTGGAGCACTTCCTCTTGCTTCCGAATGTTATGTTCGTCCTGTCCCTGGTCTTTTAACTTCTGTATCCTGTTCTTCTGTTGCTCGGCCTCCTTTTCGTACACAACCTTCTCTTTAGCAATGCGTTTCACTACGCCAGTTTTTATTTTTATTTGTCTAATCCTAGGATCCGCCATAGTGAAAGAGGTCGCGTCTCTTTTGTTTTAATTTTTTTTTTGGATGACATGACAACATACTTTTTTACTACGATTTATTAGCTTGGATACAACGTTTTTAGCCACAATATGAGGAAAGACAGAGACAGAAAATATATAGATCTGTGTAGAAAAATGACAGTGGTATACGGGCGTCCACCATTATTATATTTGTTATTTTGTCTTTAGCGGCGTCAATACAAAACGTATACAATTTTAATAATTATTGAACAATAATAATAATTGTATTCATGTGTACAATATTATATTTTTAAATTAGAAGTAAAGATTTGGACCCCTATTCATATATTTTAGAACTCATACAACAGGAAACAGGAAATAATATCACAACACGCCCAATTTCCGTTTTTTTTTTTAGAATAAAACGGCAGATAAACATACGGTCCACTTAGTGGTAAGCAGATCCTTTTTTTTCGGAATGGCTAAATTCTTGTGGCCCTAGTGGCCTTTCAAGAGTCACCGGTCGAGAATGGTAAGTAGATAGGTACTGTCGCTACCACTAGGTGGGACTTTATTAGAAACGCTGCCACGTCCCCGAAAGGGCTGCCAGCCTTAGAAGATGTAGTTATAAATGGATTTCAAGAACGAGGAGGGATAGGATGGGATGGGAATGGACTCTGGCATATTTTACTGAAACACGTACGTACATTAGGGAATAAGATAAAATAGGAAATTTAGTACATTTCACGGTAGTGTCGTGTGAGAATCATAATGAGTCCAGTGGAGTACCTACGCCCAGCGGTTGTGGGATTGCTGCGTGCAGTCTCTCCCTCCCAAAACCAATAAAATCCGTTATAAGTCTAGACATAAGTTTTATTAGGACTATAAGCATTACAAAATTTGTTCTAAATCTACATAGGTAGTCATATAGAAATAGTCGGATGGGATAATATTTAAGATTACACTTTAACGAAATAAGGTAGTGTGTCCAAAGGAGCGGGGAAGTTTCGATACCACTCTCCCCCGCTTAATCTCCTCTTCTGTTCCCCCTGAGCTAGCCATTCCCCTGGGGGAAGATAGATGTCTCTCTCGCGTGCGCCGCGTTCTACCACTGGGGCTACCAATATTGTTTCGCCGAGAAGGTATTCTGGAAAAGGGGTTTTAACATGTTATTAGAAATAATTCAAGAATATTGCCTGTTAAAGAATTTAGAATATTTCATTTCGGTTGACAATTTTCCGATTATTTGGGTATATTTACTTTTATCTACTAAGTGTACGTACTTAGCTGAAGCCTAGTATATCTATAGCTATATCTATTCTTTACTCCATAATTCGTGAGATAGTTCAAATCCTAGATCCGTATCATCATCACCAGCTCCTATATTCCATACAAAAAAAAAATGTAAAACATGAGTATCCCCAATCTACACTGGGCCTAAATAGTCGATTATTGCAGTGGTGTATTTACTCTAGGGCCATGAGGGCCATGGCCCGGGGCGGCAGGCTGCGAGGGGAGGTGCAAGCCGCCCCCCGCGCCCAGCTTTGGGCGCCTTTCATAATCGTTACGTTAGCTATTTCGCGAGGGAGAAGTGTTGTTACAAGGACCTGACCATTTCAGGGTTAATACCTTCTTCCCAATATGTGACCAATTGTTGGGAGAGTTGGAGGCGTGAAACTTCGTATGACGCAGTAACCGCCAATTTTGCATTTTTATGCAAATTGGATACAATGTCTGAAGCGGAAGTTAGAGTTAACACCATAAAACTCCAAAAATTATACCCGATTGATCTTGCGGATGATCCACAAGAAGAATGTGTTCTTTTAAAACAATTCTTGTCGTCTCATGAAAACAAAATGAGTTTAAGGCAACTTAACCTATTTATTAAGCAAAAGGATTTGAAGGAAGCATTTCCATATACAGAAACAGCATTACGTATGTTCCTGTGCACTGCACTGACCAATTACAGTGCACAATGTTCGTTTTCCGTACTCAGAAGAATAAAAAATTATCTACTTTCCCAAAGCGAAGAACGTTTGGACAGTTTAGCCATCCTTAATATAGAAGCTGACTTAAGAAAATCCGTTAATTATGACAGTGTCATTGACGAATTTGTCAACCAATTTGTGCATCCCAAAAGAATGTAAATATTTAATAAATGGTGTTTATTCTTTTGTATGGCCTTTTTCATTATTAAAAGATTTTTGCTTCTTTTTTTCGTTAATTTATGAAGCGGCCCAGGTTAATAATAGGCCCAGGGCGCCAATTCTTAAAATACGCCACTGTATTATTGCTTGAAACCCTTAGTGATTTACTGGGAGAGGCGTGTGCCGCTGTGCTCTGCATTGGGATGTTAATAAAGCTAAGAAAAAAGATGGCACGCATGTAGGAGGTAGGTAGTAGTAAGCAGGTACCTATATGCCGTTATTTTAGTATTTAGGTTTGATCAATGGTATTTAGAAATGATTTTATACCGTAGATTGAGACATATCACGAAACAAAATAGAAAACAAAAGAAATCTTCAAGAGAGCTGTGAACGGGATTCTGCACGGTCGGCAGCGCATCCACAAGCCCCTGGTGTTGCATCCTGCAGGTGTCCATGAGCGACGGTGACCACTTACCTCTCACTTACCACATGTGGCCCGTCCGGTCGTCTGTCATCTATACTAGAAAAAAGGCTCTAGTAATATTATATATATTATTAAAATAGTTTGTGACATCGAAAACATGTTAGTCATTTTTGATACGATTACAGGTCCTTACGTGCTAAAAGGTAATAAATACGTTGATATGATGAAATAGACTTTTTTGCGCACGAAGTTATAAAGGAATGAATTTTAAAACTGGTAAACATTGTTGACCGCGATAGTACCTACCTATCTATTTGAAATGTAACTTTTTAAACAATGATGTCTATAGTTTACTGGAACAACCTGCTGCGAATATAATATGCCATACCATAATATACCATACATACCATATATATATGGCATACATACCATACCATACATACCATATAATATACCATAATATACCATACATACCATATATATATATGGCATACATACCATATGATATACCATTATATACCATACATACCATCCCAAATATCATGCGCCGTGGTATCGTTGGGCGCGATCCACCACACTGGCGGGTTGACAGGCGATCCATTCTCCGCCGCAAGTTTACACGCTGCGATTATTTGGGGTGCGTACTTCGCGTGTAAATCTACGTACTTCTTGCTTATTTGGATAGTCTGGAAAATGATAAAAATGTTCTATATAATAAAGAGTTTGATTGATTGAGGTCGAGCCCACGCTGTCGCTGGTTATAGAGAAGTCCGTTGCAATAACATACTTCATACGGCAAAGTTACAAAAATGTTTTTGTGTGTATATATAGAGGCGACACCCTCTGCGGTCGCGGGCGACTGGTCACGACTGGTCATGATCAGATGCCAAGTCGTTCCATAGTGAAATGCCGTGTGAACACATTTAAACGATCCCATACAATTCCTTTATCCTGTGCTCTCCTCGGGGCGTTATAGGCTGACATCTAATGCTTATTTAAAAAGCGCATGAATAAATATTTTACTTAAGACAAAGGTACCTAAGTACTTGACAAAAGGGTTTTTCTTAATAGCAATAATATGAGACTAGATATTTATTTTCGTAAGTAAGTAGTTACTTTTAAAAATCCTTACCTCGTTATCAAAATCCCAGGGAACATAACTGAACTGCAAACTCGGCATAAAAGTGTTTGCTTGCAGCCACCTTATGAACAGCTCCTTGGTAGGAGGTTCATCATACCCATTCCCTCCAATCATATCTGGCAACACTAGAGGATACCCGTTCATATTCATCTGTAGGAGAGTTGTAATCAGGGTCGGAAGTCCATTTTCAAAAGTCCAGTAGGTATCCTTGTCTACCATACGCACGAAGACGGGAAGGTCTTGCGTTCTGAAGACGAGATTTGAATAAATAAATTTAGAACCGATAAGACCTCGTGATTTTGTAAGGTCTTTGTCTATGTCTTTGTTTTGGCTTCTCAAATAAACCAATGATCAATTATACTTTTCAAATTTCTGCACTTATCGCCCAAAAGATAGAATTTCTCTTAAGTTCCAGATGGGGCCCTTAAGGACACAACGAATAGACACAAAAGTAGAAGAAATGAAATGTTTCGGCATACCTGTATCCGGATCTGACTTCAACCATAGGACCAAACTCTGCAACGGCTCTTACGTAATCAGCAGTTATAACTCCTGGTTGGTCCCTGATATCGCCTTTCAAGATTGGTATCTGTAAAGAAAATTAACTGAATGCAAATGGATGAACATAATTACTAATTATAACGTTAGCTGTACTAATTACATGCTGTGTTATGGAAAGATACCCGCATATAAACCGCATAGATACCCCAATTTTTTTTTATAGAAAAAAGGCGGCAGGCGAGCATACCTACAGTCTATTTGATGATAACTGGATACGTGCCAACGTTTTTAAATGATAAGTGGTCCATAGACATCCGCAATACACGCCAACCTCAGTCCAGAATAACAAACGTTGGCACGCCCCCGGATGCGCTGCCTACCTTTGCAGATTAAGGATTTGGAGTCGATTTGGATTGAGAGAATGGGGAGGGATAGGATGGGATGAGAATGGGCTCTGGCATATCTCACTCACTATCGAAACACGTACATACATTGGGGAAATACGTACATTTCAGTACATTTACAATGCAGTACATTTCAAGGTAGTCTTCTGTGAGAGAGGGGTAACGTGGCCAATCGAGTGCGCTCAGCGACTGTGGGAATGGAGCATACACTCTCCCCCTACAAAATTTAATCTATATTTAAATATTTTTTTTATAATGTATTTAAATAATTACTGGCAGCACTATGAGAAGTGTGATATCAAATAAACTCGGGAATTAAAAAGAAATACGCGCGAGAACTGTTTCAAAAAAATCTCAAAAATTCACACTGTAATTCTCACCTGCGGAGACCAGCCGGACTCTCCTCCGTCGAACTTGTAACTGTCTATTCCATTGGTCTCCTTCAGTTTATGCAATCGGTTAAGGTACCACTCCCGAGCCTCCGGTTTCGTAAAATCTATGTAAGAAGTAGTCGTCTCATTATCGTTCCACCAGCTGGTCTCGACTGACCCGTACTCCGAAGAGACTAGGTACCTGAAAATATAATTTAGTATTAAAACCACGGACAATATTTTTTTAGAACAAATTAAGTTCCATTAAGGAAGAAGTCAAATTCTTACCCTTTCTTCAAAGCTTCCGAATACCAAGGTTCGCAACCTTTGTTAATAAACGGGTGAGTCCATATCGTTACCCTGAAGCCCTTCGTCTTCAAATTATTCACCGTATTCCTTAAATTTGGGAACCTCTCCAAATCTACAGTTTGGGAACCGTAGCAAACCTCCCAGAGATCGTCAATTTCCAATTGGCTATTTGGGAATCCATTACTAACGATTTCATCGGCAAACTTTAGCACCACATTATGATTCACGTCTCTCTTATACCGTGCCCAGGTAGACCATATAGGGTAAGTGATCATTCTTTCGTCTGGTATGCCAGTTGGCTTCCCCAAATACTTCTCAACTGCGTACTCGTGAGCTTTCCTGGCGTCCTCAAAAATCCCTATGGCATAAATCAGTTCATTCCTGTCACGTTTGTTGGAAAATGGAGACTTTATTTGGGCGATGAAGCAGGCAGCGTTCTTCTCCAAATCGTTTTGATCAACGAATAAAGGCACCTTTTTGTCGAAGTAGTAGAAGAGGCCGCGGGAATTGAGCCAGTATGGTTCCGCGATTCCGCAGTTGTCCGCCTCCTTGGTAACATACGAGTAGTTTGGTAGAACGAGGCGCTCTATCGGCCAATATTGACGCTTTTGTTGTGGACCTCCGTACCAATTACTAGATCCAAGATTCACACAGTCTTCTAGAATAGTGATTTTGGGTGCCTCCCAGGTTAGTGTGATTACTTGGCCACTCTTCTCTCCCCTGATCTCCTCGGTGCTAATTCTCACAGTGGTGTCGTTTGCGAACTGTATCACCACATCTCCGTTCTGCACCACGTCCTTTATAACACCGGTCCGTCGACCGATCACTGTTGCTACTTCTGATACGCTATCTATATAAAGAAGTAAATTATGTTAAAATGATTTTAAAGAGTCGACCCTTTAGCAACTTATATGCTAGTTGTTTCGTTTTTCACCAAAATCTTGGCGGTGATCAATATTAAGTAATTATCACTAAGATTCACTTGATAAATCTAACAAATCTATAAGGTGATTCCTGAATCGCCTACTTAGGTGTGCTGTGGCATTCTTAGAGAAATCGTTTCACTAAGACTCAATAGTCTTAGTGAAACGATTTCTGGTCTGCCGCAGTAATTGTTAAATAATGTTTTGGTTGGTTTTTATATACTGTACCTTCTGTTATGTTTGATTTAATTAATTAATTAAAGTGGTTAATTATAGCGGTTTCTCCTTTCGCTAAGCCAACAAACTCGCTGAAAAGATTCGCCAAACAACTATAAAGTCCCCATGCGGACCCCATGTTTTATGGGAACAAATTATTGGACATGTGAATTAAATTCTCTGATAAGTGTGATACTTATAAATCAGCTTAATAAATATTTAACTTAATAGTATACTATGGCTGTTAAAATTATTCTATTAACAAAGTTTGATCGCCACTTTATCATCATTTATTAAAAAAAAATATATTGATAAATAAACTGCGTTGATTAGTTGAAAATCTAATCTTTATACGATTTAATTATTGCACGGAACAAATCATTGATTGATTAACGCATTAAAATAGTGACTAAACGTCATTTTATTTGGCTGGTTGTTTCGCTGGTGGTTTTACAAATCCACCGTTTTAAAAATTTCCTTATAGGTCGATTTATTGAAAATACTAGTGAATTTCGGTTGACGTGGTTGGAGCTTGGGCCCCGAAAAGCCAATTAGTCAATTAGTGCAGTAATCTTAATGTGTTAAGAATTTTACTTTCTCTATTATTGTGGCTTGACTAGTGTTAGTTGACTCAATTGTCTTATACTTGATTCAGAGGTAGATACGAGCACAGGTTCGAACTCAAAATGACTCGAAAACAGGCCCCTAGGCTCTTCAAAGCTGCGATACGATTGATCAACCATACTTGCTCCTCTTAGAATAGTACTTACCCCTCTGCAATAGTAAGTTGAGTCCTCCATAAGGGTTGTTCTCAAGCCGCGCCTTGAGCCCTGGCACGTCCACCAAAGTGACGTCGATTGCGTGCGCGGACGCGGCCAACGCTATAAATACTGTAATACATTATACTTAATTATTATTTTTTATTTTATTTATAACGCATACATAGCAGAATTAGTCGATACATGTAAGTAAAATATTTTTTTCTTTATTATTACAAAATACCACAGCACTCAGTTGTGCATAAAATATTACAAAGTATTTTACAACATATGCTGCCAATTGAGGATTTACATTTTACGTATCTTATATATTAACTAGTTTTTCCCGCAGCTTTGCTCGCGTAGATTAATTACGCGTCTGGATGCTAATGGGTTCTAAACCACTTGTGAGAGTATCATACCATACCGTCAGCCCATGTCCCCCCTACTATAACGTTTGATTAACGTATCCAGTAATCCATCTCGTATTATACTGTTCTTTATAAATCTAGAATCTTTATAAGTATAATTATTGATTGGATCAGTCTAAAGACGTTAGTGAACTAACTTAGTCCTAAGATTAATTGAACGCGACTCGCACATCCTTGTCGCATCGCACTTCATTGCACAACAGGTAAACACAATTGCACCTAGGTATATCGTGTGCATAGGTATACCTATACATGTTTCTATCGAAAACAATTATTTCTTGAGCTGTTCTAATTATACGTTATACTTGCTTACGTAATTGTGAAGATAATAAGACAATCGACAATAAGAAAGTATTGTCGATTGTTTATATAAATGTAAAAGTAAAATAAAAAGGAAAACAGCATATATTTTTAATGCAGCAAAATTAAACTTACGTATCGCTTACTTTGACATATAGATACTTAGCAATTGTTGAGGTATAAAACAAATGTGGATAAATATTACTACATTATTTTAATAACTAGCGCCATCTATCATGTATCTATATCTAGTGTGTATCTATCTATATCTATAAAGCTTCCCGTCAACATGGAAGGTAGCTCATGTTCACCCTTTACCTAAAAAGGGTGACCGCACAGACCCGGCCAACTACAGGCCAATAGCGATCACCTCCCTCCTCTCCAAGGTGATGGAGCGTGTCATAAACACACAGCTCCTTGGGTACCTAGAGGATCACCAGCTGATTAGCGACCGTCAATATGGATTTCGCCATAATCGCTCCGCTGGTGATCTTTTAGCGTATTTAACACACCGCTGGGCTGACGCCATTGAGAGTAGAGGCGAGGCTCTGGCTGTAGGCCTAGACATTGCGAAAGCATTCGACCGGGTATGGCACAAATCGCTGCTTTCCAAGTTACCATCTTTCGGGATACCCGAGGGATTATGCGAATGGGTTGCCAGTTTCCTGACTGGACGGAGCATCAGAGTCGTTATCGATGGTAGCTGCTCCGACACCATGTCTATTAACGCTGGCGTCCCGCAAGGCTCCGTGCTGTCTCCAACTCTGTTCCTTCTGCATATCAACGACCTGTTGCAAATTGGTGACATACGTTGCTATGCAGATGACAGTACTGGAGACGCCTTGTACAAGGGCCACGCCAACATCCCTCGGGTCGAAGTGGAAGAGAGTCGCGCCAGGCTTGTGTCTGAAATCGAAGACTCTTTAGATCTAGTCTCGATTTGGGGTTCTCTAAACCTAGTGGATTTCAACCCCAGTAAGACGCAAGTCTGTGCATTCACCGCTAAAAAAACCCCTTTTGTTGTAGCACCTCGCTTTCAGAGCATACCTCTTAAGATCTTGGAGAGTATCGGGATCCTTGGTATCGACATCTCCAGCAAAGTCGAATTCAGGGGTCATCTGGAAAATAAGGCCAAAATGGCCTCCAAAAAGCTCGGTGTGCTGAACAGAGCGAAGCGGTACTTCAAACCTGGGCAACTCCTTATGCTTTACAAAGCTCAGGTGAGGCCCCATATGGAGTACTGCTCTCATCTCTGGGCCGGCGCACCGAAATACCAATTGGACCCATTTGACTCCATCCAACGACGTGCTGTTCGTATTGTCGACGATCCCACTCTCACGGGCGGTTTAGAATCCCTCAGCATTCGGAGAGACGTTTCGTCTCTCTGTGTGTTCTACCGCCTGTACAATGGGGAATGCTCTGAAGAATTGTTTAATATAATTCCCACCTCGGGTTTCTACAACCGCACCTCCCGTCACAGAAGTGCGGTCCATCCGCATTTCCTCGATACGGAGGTGTCGCGCACTGTTCGGTCCAAAAATTATTTTATACCGCGAACCCGTAGATTGTGGAACGAACTGCCTCAAGAGGTCTTTCCATTGAGCTACGATATGGGGTTCTTCAAGAGAGCTGTGAATAGGATTTTGCAAGGTCGGCGGCGCACCCGCATACCCCCTGGTGTTGCAGGTGCCCATGGGCGGCGGTAACACTTATCACCACGTGGGACCGCTTGCTTGTCCGCCCACTAATCTATAAAAAAAAAAAAAAGGTGTAGTAGAAATAAAAGGTTAGCTAGTTCGTTACTGTCAACGGTAGTTTGAATAATTAACAGGTTATGGGCCCAGCACTCTCTTTTGTCGGTTTGTTCAAGAACCACTAAGCCTCTATTCTTGCCGGTACTACCATTGCGCGTTTAGTAAGGTACGTACTCCAAGAAATATTAGTGTTTAGTTTGGAAATTATACTGAATTTTGCAAGAAAAGATTGTTAAGGCATATTTTGATAAAGTAATTTGGCGCGCGTGCTGCCCCCCCCTATTCCCATATGTTTACCTATAACCACGATTTATTTTTTATTATATTTGATTCTTTTTAACCGAATACTTTGCACCCATCAGATTGTCCATGAGTCACCCTTAGCACCTGGCTGTAGCTGAAAATCGGAACAGCCAGATCCCATGGGGAGATCCCCAAAATCAGTTCTAAACCATAAATTTTGTTACAAAGAAAACACCGATACTTTTATTTTTACATTAACATTTTATGAGAAGAATTCGTGTTATTTTAAATATAAATAGGTAAGCATTTTAAAAATATACCTGACGTTTACATATACAATATTCAAACGTTGTGGCCAGTTGTCAATTGAAACACGCACCCTTTACATGGGAAAATTGGCAACTTATCATCGCGTTTAGAGCATGCCATGCTCTCTAAAACGGAACATAAATCATAATCGAGCTGATTAAGCTCGGGACTAGATGTGGCCAGTCTTCAGCTCTAATGACGTCGGGGATATTCCTTTATAGCCACTCCTGTTTCGAGCGAGACTTATGAGCCGGTGCTAAGTCTTGCTGAAAGGACCATTCTTGGTTTTGGAACAGTGTCTTGATTTGGTTTTGTAAAGAGGTTTTATAACCTTCTCAAGAATCTTGATACACTTGAGCCTAGCTAGTTGATACACTTCTCTAGGAGTTAGGAGCATAAACTCTTATCATTCTGCTTCTTATAATATACCTACTGTTTAATGGTGAACATTTTTTTTGTCCTTAAAGAAGACTGTGAGCTCCCTTTACGTGCTGCCGAAGAAGTTGTTTTGATTTGTCAACCCTATTGTTCTTCAAATTATCAGTTAAGAAATGATTCAAACGTACTTCTTTTGTAAGCAGCAAGTCGTAAATCATCTTTTAAAATACGTGAAATGGTTCTGGGTGCTATATTCATCTCTGGATAAAATTCTTTGCTTCTGGACGGATTTTTTTCGGATTCTCTCCTTCACAGCTTTAAGCGTCTGTTTGGTACGAATAGTTCGTCGACGGCCAGACCACTTTCTGTCACAAACAGAGGACGTTTCAATGTACCTATCAATAGTACGCAAACATTCGGCTAATACCGAGAGGATGGAGGTCATAAAAAATGCATTTGGCTCCCTGCCTACTTTGTGTAACGCAATTACAGCAATACGGTTTTCGTTATCACCCCATTCCATTTTAATATTAGTACAATATTTAAAAATGATTGGCGCCAAAATTAAAAAAAAAACATTTATTTTTCATGTGAGAATGACAGATTCCAAATTCATATGTATTATTTTTTTATTGTAACGGCATTTATGGTTAGACTAAGTATAATAATTAAAATATAACTTACATAGTACCGCGAGGTCCATTGCTCCACACACGACTGTGCACCACCACGATGCCTACATACGTTAACTAGCCTTAGCATTATCACACTATTTAACTGTCTCGGACTAATAAAGAAGACTGCTCATTCGCTGTAGACATGAGTAACATTTCTTATTCTCGAGTTTTACTTATTTTACATTTTTTATACAGCGAAGGCGACAGAATGGCGGTTAGTGGAAACTGTCATCCGTGGACATCCGTGATACATGCCAACATCACTCCAGAGTGATAAACCTTGGCACGCTCCCGGATGCGATACTTACATTTGAGGATTTAGGAATAAATTTGGAGATAGGGTTGGGAAAATGAGAAGGGATAGGATGGGATGGGAACGTGCTAGCGAAATACATATTTATATACTTATATAGTAGTCGATGCCGATGAGCGTTACTGCCCTGCTTAGCTTAAAATTAGCTTAATAGGAAAAAAGGTGGTTAAAACAAAAACGTGGTATTTTCTTTATACAAATTGTTTTTTTCATCAATTTCAACATCCCTATATAGTAAACCAAAGACACATACGTGGATATAAAAATTCTTAATGTTTTGCTGAAGAGATAGCATTGTCCTAGTGTGTTTACAATCGCCTTTATATCAACGTCACAAATAATAATCATTTTATCTGTGACATCGTCGTTCCTGAACAATGGCTTACAAAAAGTGACAGAGAATCCACTCCCGCGCACCGAGGCCTTGTAAGTAACTTCATGTGGCGCTTCGATGAAGTATTTATTTATTTATTTCCTATAAAATTAAATCACTGACGGTAACAGTTGATTTTTGTGCTTATTCCACTTTTTTTCTTTTCATATATGTAACGATGCAATTAGCACATTCTGCCAGTGTTAAGTTTTCTTCGTAATAAACAATTTCAAAGTCTAAAACGTATCCTGTCCAGTCACATCGAAGCAAGTTAGTGGGATTACTGAGGACAGATGATTACTCATTGAAGCATATGAAAAACGCAGTCCCACGCTTTCATTTAATTATCTCAAACACCACGCACGAAATACACTTTAAAGTTTAATAAACTATCACTATTAAACCTAAACGCTTTATACACAATAAGGCCTTATATACCTTACCTATACAATAAACAAACAAAAGCTCAATTTCACTTCTCGAGGGCGAGAGCCAGAAAGTCCCTTATTCCACTTAGAAGCCTTTTGGACTTGTATATAAATTTATATATAGAAGTGAGCTTAACCAGCCCCTTTATCACATGGTCACATGGTCTTGTGCACGAGGAATATATGGCCTTAGAACGGCACACTGACCAAGCGGGTTGGCAAGTCCACTTTTTACAGTTGGTATATTTCCTCACATACACCACCTTTTAAAGAGTGGACTCGCCAACCCGTTTGGTCAGTGTGAAGTTTTAAGGCCTTTCATTCCTCATGCACAAGACAATGTGAATAGGATTTTGCAAGGTCGGCGGCGCGCCCGCATGCCCCCTGGTGTTGCAGGTGCCCATGGGCGGCGGCAACATTTACCATCACGTGGGACCGCTTGCTCGTCCCACTAGACTATAAAAAAAAAAAAAAATCTACAGCGGATACTGAAAGGGCTGATTGCATTGCATAGTTCCTCAAGGGTTCCTCAATAACTATTATATATTCCTTTCCTTTATATATATTCCCTTCCTAATTCTTTTCAAAATTTTCAAATGTCCAAATGCAATGCTAACTTTCAACATTTTTGATCGCCGCATACTCTGTGCTCGCATTCCTATTGAGGCGTGATCCAGCGTTTCCTTCATGGAGAATACGCTCACGTTATAATGCAACACTGCCTTACATCAATAAGATAGCGACACTAAATTTAACTGATTAATAACTGAAAATTTCCTCCTGTGAGTCACAACAATATAAAAAAGCTATAATATTTAAGCTGAACATAACTTTAGGCCAGTCCCCACTGCTAGCTTAGCGACCGAACTCGCATCCTAAGGTGCAACGTATCTTCATAAGCTAAGTGAGTCACGGTGTATTTAGTTGTAGCTATTATTTTATTAAAAACTTTTTTTTTCTTCTATGGACATATGCATACATGCATTCTTCTTCTATGCATACAGTCCACCTGATGGTAAGTGGACACTGTCGCCCATAGACATCCGCGATACATACCAACATTAGTCCAGAATTACAAACGTTGGCACGACCCCGGATGCGCTGCCTACCTTTGGAGATATAGGAATGGATTTGGAGAAAGGGTTGGGAAAATGGGAAGAGGTAGGATGGGAATGGGGTCTGGCACATCTCACTCACTACCGAAACACGCACCTACGTACATTAGGGAAATATGATAAAGTGGGAAATGCAGTACATTTCAACGTAGTCTTTTGTGAGACTGCGTATGTAAACCGCACCGTCCGCGACCGCAGTAATAGGATACATACTTCATTTACGATTAAGGTTACTGCCTTATTTACACGCCCATTCAATGTCGACTTGAATGTCCAATGTCGACGCGACCGTCAGGTGACCTTAGCCACTTACCACCAGGGACAAACATTATTCTTATTTATAAATATTTGCCTCGAGAGATCTTACCCTTATGCTACGATATGGAGATCTTCAAGAAAGCTTCAATAAAATTCCGCAAGGTCGGCAGATACCCGCATTCCCCTGATGTTGCAGGTGTTCATAGGTCCTTACCATCATGTGGCCCGCCCGCTCGTCTGCCGTCTATAAAAAAAAAGTGAGATACAAGTAAATTATCGTGAATAATATAGTAAATTATCGTGAATAATATAGTAAATGTAAAGGTTAAATTAACTTGCTAATTAAAACAGTGGAATACAAGTGAGTTACCTAACATATCACAGAGATTCTAACAGGTGACCTATTGGAACACGTTGCAACACGATCGACATTTATTGTTTGTACTGTAGTATGTCAATGGTTTCAATAAGGACATACCAGCTTTGTCTCAAGACCGATATTTCTTGTAGCTAAGGTACTGTCGCACGACAATGTTTTCAACCGATTTTGTCACCGACCAACGTCTTAATTAGGGCTTGGCGATTATCAGCAAGAAAAACTTTTAATTATGAGTGTACCGAGAAAATATTATATGGATTTTGAGAGGGAGAGTGCACGCTGAAATCCCAATAGCCGCTGGGCGCACTCCTCGATTGGCGAACAGACCCTCACTCACAGAACGCTACCGTGAAATGTGTTGCATTTTACCCTATCCTATTCCCCGTTGAATGTACGCGTTTCGATAGTGAGTGAGGTCCATTTCCATGCCGTCCTATCCTATTTCTCTCTATTTCCCCAATCCTTTCTCCAAATCCATTTCTAAATATTCAAAGGTAGACAGCGCATCATGGGATGTGCCAACGTTTGACATTCTGGATGTTTTTATGTAGGCATGTATCGTGGATTTAGACAATATCAATTTACCACCAGGTGGACTGTCTTTTCGTGTGTCACCATCTTTCTAGGTATAAAAAATATGAGATCGCATAGTTACATGACACTGGCAATTAGCAACAATGCTAGTCAATTTGCAACTCGTGGCAAAAACTCATCATATCACATCATTCAATCATGTTTTTGTGCATATAATGACTTTATATTAGTATAAGAACGATGAAGTTTCCGCTGAAGTGATGGATAGCTTAATTATGATCGCCGACACGCTGTCGGGCTAAAGATTATAAGTATATTACAGAATAACTTATACCCCTCAACCCCCATCAGGGTGCGACAGTAGCTACAACAAAATACTGACACTATCTGTCGTGCCGCAAATTACGCCTCCGTCCACTAAGATCCATTGAGGAATTCAAGTGGACTTTTTGTAGGTACACTCAGATCTATTAATGGATTTTAATAAACTGGCAAGTCCACCAGAATCCATTGAGAAATTCGAATAGATTTTTGGAATACTCATATCCATTTTAATGAGTTATAAATAAACTGACATATCTACCGGAATCCACAGATTCGTGCCGTAGAATTACACTGCAGTTAGGTTAATCGATGGATTACACCTTTTACTTTGGATTACTGTAGGTTGATCTGACTTTTAGTCGATAATAAAAAGTGTTTTTATTCAATAAATACTATATATTAAAAAGGAAAGAAATTAAAATTCCTGATTTATACAAGCACGATAGAGTCTCATGGTGTTATATAATCATTGGCTCTCGAATTCTTTAATTCATGTTTTGACAATGGAACATTCCACGTAAATTTGACCCCTCATCAGCTTCAACCCCCCCCCCCCCCCCCCCCCCCCAGAAGTTACCAATAAGGTTTCTGTGATCAAAATAGGGTAAATAGATGGTTAAAAACCATAAATTGTAATGCGACTGAGAATTTATTAAAATACATTAATTATATTACGTAGGTACACATGACCAGAAGTACAATTGCACACGACACAAATACAACACAATAATTACACAGTACCCATAAATTCAGTTTGGCAGATGGCCCCTGACTACAAAGGTTATATATTATGATATATACAAAGACTTAACTGTTATTGCCGGTATTGGTCGGTATTAGCTGCTATAACCGGTATTAGCCGGGTGACGCAATCACACGAGACAGGGACCATAAGGTACCCTATGTGTGATCGTGGCTCCCCAACCGACACCCGTAACCAGTTAGTGTAACCTGTATTTATTGTGAACTTGTTGAAACTAAGATAAGAACGCACGATATGTCATCTATTCCCATATTGATGTTATACATACACCTGCAATGAGGATCAGAAAATAACTTTCATTCATAGAGGTCTAACTTAAGTGTTTACAGGGTTCTAAGCGTTTTTCCCTAATAACTAATTATTTGTTGTAAAAAATAAAAACACTTTTTTAAAGAAATATTTATATCAATGTACACACTGCATCTTTATTTACATGTTATTTATATGTATGATATAATATACTATTATTGAAAGCCATTAAATAAATTAGCAATAATCCCTAAAAGTACCAGGGTCACGGCAATCTGAGGAGCTCCAGCTGCATCAGTACTCCTGCTCTGCAGAACGAAGTATGGCAGAACATCAAGGGGTGCTGGATAGTCCCTTATCCAGGTTTTCCCTTCGAGGACTTTCTCAGGGTCGCCTTGTTCGAGCCATGTGCCAGCCGGCAGGTAGATGTCGCGAGTAGTCGCGTTCTCGACTAGAACTGGAGCGACTAGTATTGTCTCGCCGAGAAGGTATTCTGGAATGAGGAGAAAAGTACTTCAGCGTACCATACCCACCCATCAGTCCTAAATATACGCTCTTATAGGCGCCTAGATATAGGTCTTTATAGATCTCGCCAATCCCCCACAAACACATTAGTTCCAACTAATACAGAGAAAATTCTTTAAATCGTCGGTCCATTTAGCCGGATATTTAGCAGTAAGGTAAGGTCCTTAGCAGTAAGGCCCTTAATGAAAAGCTATTTTATTAAGGACTGGTGTGAACTGTGTATCTATTAGTGTGAACAGTGGATATGTGAAATATTTTGAAGCGATAGTAATGAGAAGGAATCCTAAAAGCAAGCCTACTTAATAAATCTGCACTGTCAATGACTCCTTAACAATCTTCATTAAAAATGTAATATCAGCTACATTTCTACGGATATGAAATGTAAGTAAATGTAATCGAACATAACGTAGATCGTAATTTGCTTTTGGTGTTTTAAAACTTTCGCTGAGGTAGTTTTATAATTAGAGGTAGCGCTGCATTTAATTTCATATGTGACCACGAACGGCATTGACTTATTCTTTTATAGTCTAAAGACAGTTAAATATTTACTTACTAACAATTATGTATTAGTGACTAATGCTTTATATTTTAAACTCGAAGTTTTATCTGCTCTTTCTTTTTATCAAGTCTTTCCTTTTGAATATAAACATTCTAGGTGTGTGTACTTGTAGCTTACGAATAGCTTTTAAGTATGTTTTTAAATATGTTAAATTTTAAATATGTTGTCCCAAGCTATAAGCTCCCCAAAAAAATAAAAATAAAACACATTTGTAGTGAATGAATCTTGTAAATGCCCTCTGAATTGTTCTTTCTTTTTAAGTTCTTACCGTCCCATATGATCCAGGTCTCGTCATCGTTAGGGTCGTGCCACCATAAGGGTGCGTTGACCGGTGTGCCCTCACTCACGGCAGCTTCCATCGCAGCGTAGATCACATCAGCGTATTCCGCGTGCAGTTCTGTGTATACCTTGCTTATATTCACTGTCTAAAAAAAATAGTGAGTTTCTCAGTGACGTACTTAGCGTTATCATAATATAATTACCTAATAGAATGATATTTGCTTAAACAGAAAAAAATCAGTAAAAATAGTCTAAGGGTCTTTCTCGCCACCTCCTGATACTTTATCAGAAGGTATCAGAAAGTCAGTTGGGTATACTTTATCAGAAAGTCAGTATCAGCTAGATTTAATTGGCAGATAATTTATCTATCATATTGTTAACAGTTACTTTATCAGGAGATAAAGTATTAGTAGTAAAATAATCTTCTGATAAAATATCAGGGGGTGGTGAGAATGGCCTCAGGCGTTTATTTATTTTTATTTGGTAGTTATGTAACATGAACATCTTAATGCCTTTGAATTATTAAAAGTAAATTTCGATATTTTCCGTACGTTTTAGACTTGTACAGTTTGAAATGTAGAGTAGCCCTGTTTTATAAAATTCCTGTAGGTACCTAATCTGACACAAGGTTGTTGACCTAAGGTTGTCTGACACAGATCGCTATTAGCGATAACATCGCCTTTTGCACATTTCACGTGTTACAATAGGCACGATGACAGTATTAAAGAATTAAAGAATAAATGATTTTAGAGAAAAAAATATGTTGAAAGAATTCTAATAAATTAACCAGTTTTAATGTAAACATTGAGATTAATAATATTTTCAATAAAATAAAAGTATAAAATACTGCATTCGGCCATGTTAACTAAAACGCCAATCAGAGCGAATGACGTCACACCTCAGGAAACATCACCGTGTCGCTTGAACTTCGATTGATTTACCTACCTACGTTTACCTAGGTGTAACGTCACAAGCAACGCCATGACATCTGCGAGTGTTTTCGCGCATAATTCAAAGTAGATAGAAAAAAAATGCATAATTTGCGTTAAAACTTATTTTATTGCTGAAATAATGTTATTTTCGGAAACAGTAGACGTGAATCTACATTATAGAAGCGGATTTCAAAATCCGTCATCATGCCTATTGTGTCTGTTGTCGATCTATTTACATGTTTGGGATTATCTACAAGATCTAAACAGTTGTAATTTTGAAACCATTGAACCGATTTGGCCCACCTACGAATTTAACCGATTTATGGACCCAAACTCGTAGACATTATTTTACTTCAAAAAATTAATGCGCAATTTATTTTTGTGCCGAATTCCATTTCAATCGATGTAAAATACTCCCTTCAGTTTGGTCGCATTTTGTTATATATTTATATGTGTAATTATAAACTTTGAAAATGACAATAGTTATGTTGTCTGCTGGTCACCCTTTAGTCAAGGTGGAATTTCGCGAAAACGGAATTTCCCTGCAATATTTTATACAGCGATGGAAACATACCTGCTCATCAAACTTCCACGGCGCGAACGAATATTGCATTGCGGGTAGGAACGTGTTCGCTTGTACCCATCTTATAAACAACTGTTTATCTGGCAGCGCCGCCTGGTCGTGGTCCAAATTGAAGCCATTCCCACCGATCATGTCTGGCAGGACGAAAGGGTAGCCTGCCAGGTTCATTTGAAGGGTGGTCGTGATGATGGTGGAGAGGCCATTGTTGAGACCCCATATGGAGTCGCGGTCGACCATTCGGACGAAGACCGGGAGGGCTTGCGTTCTGTGCAAAAGGATTGATTGTAAACGTTAAACTATTTAATAGATTCTCTACACAATTGGTTTCATAAGACGTTTTATACATTTTTTAGACAAGCATAAAATATACTGTCAATTGTCAATAATATGTATCATCAATGAATAATATACTGAAGCAAAAGCAGCCTGTGTAAGAATGTATAAGTTTAAAACTTTGCTATTGGTCGAAATGGGAGCGATCGGCATAGTATGACTAGGTACAAGTAGCAGTTAGTCGCATGACACTTAGTCGGCATAGTTTCAGTACGTCACTTCATCGAAAGGCGACGTGAAAGGCAGAATGTGTAAGGTAATACCTAGTGTGCTCGGTTTTTTGGCCTCGCGAATGACACAAATCAACAGATCTAATATTTTTGCTACCGCTCCAAATCGTAAAAGTCAATATATGGCAAGTATTTTAAAAAAACGATGAAATCAAAAAACGACTTTCAAAATTGAGTATAATTTTAGTTTCCAACCACTAGCAAGGCCCTAATCCCGCTAAGCCGATGCGATGCCAAGTGCGCGTATCAAAATTACTACGTACCTAAATCCAGTACGGACTTCGATCATGCCTCCGAACTTAGCGCAGGTTCGTACGTATGACTCCACGATATGATGAGGGTGTAAATCGATATCGCCAGTTTGCACCGGAATCTGGGAACATTTACGATTAAAGTGGAGTGTAGGTTTTCTCGGCCGGTGTCCATATTAATTGAATCTTCCGGGCTAATTTCTTCTTTCTTTCTTCCAAACAGTTCCGTTCGAGAAGCCGAAGAGATAACATCTCTCCAACCGCTGAAGATGTCAACCGCAGTTGTTGACGAAACGTTTGGTAAAAAGAGAAGAGATTTCAGAAGACCTCGGCCAAGTAGCCCGGAAGATTCAATTAATATTTACGATTAAATTGTTTTTACATGACAAATATAAATAATTAACATTTACAAATATTACATATATGTATTGTTGTGTTACATTATTTTTTGTGTTCTCTATTATCTAATTTAAAACTGCACCTGCGATCCCGTCTTGTATAATCTGGTGGGTGACTGGGAATGCCCGTTATAGCATTTAGTTTGCCTCTTGTACATATCATTGTGCAATGAAGTTTAAATCAATAAATATAGTTAGTGCACAGGGGTGTATTAACAGATCTTTATATAGTGCACGCTGCACTCGACAGGCCCAGTTACCCCTCTCTCAAAGCCGACTACCGTGAAATGTACTGCATTATCGTCCAATGTACGTGTTTCGGTAGTGAGTGAGATATGCCAGAGAATGGCATATGTCACTTTTAGGAATGGTCTCATCCTATGCTATCCTATCCCTACCCATTTTCTTAACCCGTTCTCCAAATACACTCCTTAAATCTCCAAAGATAAACAGCACATCCGGGGTGGTGCCAATGTTTATCATTCTGAACCGATGTCGTCACGAGTCTGTCACCTTCTTTCTGTAAAAAAATATATACTTGTATCAGCCTATAACGTCCCACTGCAGGGCACAGACCTCCCCTAATAAATGACTAGGGGGTTTCAGGCCGTAAACCGCCACGCGGGCTCAGTGCGAATTGGTGGATCACACACTCCAGTTTATTGTTTGAGTACTGGTTTTTAAAAATTGTCAGTAGCTCGGCGGTGAGGGAAAACATCGTGAGCACCAAAATAAATATATAAACATGATTATTTACATAACAGACATCGATAAAAATCAAGAAGATAATGAGACGATCTCCATTCCTTTTGTGGAAGATTACTGGAATTAGGGCCTGTGGCAGACGCTTTTATTCCTTAATCGCATTTTACGTTATTCTACAAATGTAAAATTTAAAATTATGCTGTGTCGTAATTGCGGTTTTGAACACAGCAGTTTACCTGTGGTGTGAAACTGCTCTCGCCAGCGTCAAATTTGAAGCTATCAATCCCATAAAGTTCGGTCAAGTTGTTAATACGCTGGGACCACCAATCAGCGGCCGCTGGGTTCGTGAAGTCCACGTATCCAGGCACCGAGCCGTTGTTGTTCCACCAGGACGTATCGGGACTGCCTTCCTCGTTTAGGACCAGGTAGCTGTGGGGAAAAAGCATATCACTAATAACAAACACTATAGTTGCAATGCAATGTAACCAGCTCTTTCATGGGATTCATGGTGGGTAATAGGAATTACGATGGTAATTAACGAATACTCACACTTTCTGCTTTTTGTTCTCATTAAGTTTATATGGAAGTTCAGCAGTACAATTGCAGTTATTCATATACTGAAATTGGGAATCTAGCAAGCAGTGAGTGGCATAAACGACACCACTTACCACTTACCATCAGTAAACGATCTTAAAACTTTAAAGAGCGCATTCATACTCACCCATTCTCCAAAGCCTGCGTGTACCACGGATCACAATCCTTATTTATGAACGGGTGTATCCAAATTGTCACTCGGAATCCCAAAGACTTAAGTTCTTGAACTAGTCCTGCAAAATCGGGGAATTTAGTTTCGTCAACTGTCAGAGAACCGTAACAGACTTCCCACAGATCATCGATTTCAAACTGAGAATCGTTGAAACCATTTTGTCTTATTAAGTTGGCGTATTCTAGAACCTTCTCCTCGTCGATTTCTCGACTGTACTCCGCCCAAGTTGACCAGATCGGGTGCTGGACCATTCTAAAATCAGGTACTCCCGAAGGCTTTCCCAAATAGTTCTCTATAGCATGTTTGTGAGCGACCTTAACGTTAGACAGCAACCAAATGTCGTAGGACAGTTCTGTGTGATTTCTTCGGCTTGAATAGGGGTCAGCAATTTGCGCGCCGAAGCAAATGTGGTTCGGCATGATGTTATTATAGTCGACAAATAGAGGCACTTGGGGTTGCACGTAGATGTAAGCCCCGGCGGTGTTTAGCCAGTATCGTTCTATGATAGCGCCGTTGTCCTGTTCTTTGCTCACGTATGCCGCGTATTCCTGATTGGCGTTCTCTATTGGGTATATCTGGTCGATTTGCATTGGACCCCCATACCAGTGGTGTGTACCTGTAAATAGAGAAAATATTAGGGTATCGATACAACCCTCCTTCGAAAAAAGACACGAGTGCATTTAAATGATCTTCGAGAAAAATGCAACAGTTTTTGGTTTAAAATTATTTAACATCAAGCTAAGCATCTTGGAGATTTGGATAAAACAAAAAGAATAAACACTGTTCATTCTCTTTGTTTATTTAAGATTTTTGAGTACTTTATTTGAATTTACTTAAAATATTTTCGTTAAAAATGTTATTAATGCCTTTATCGTTTGGAAGGGCGGTATCGGTTCGTCTCATATGTAATTGTATCGTGTTTGAAGACATGAGGATAATCCAAAAAAATACTCCAATGATCTTAATAAGCGTAAAAATGACAGAGTAATATGTCGTAGTGTGACATTCTATAACAAAAACGAACGAATTTAACCACAGAACCGGGATTTCCTTGTATTTGACGAACCTGTAAGTTAGTTAACTTAAAACTTATAAGTTGTGGGAGGAATGGTATATAGTGTCAGTACCATCTACTTATTTAACGGCAATGAGTAGTTTAGTGTTTGTGTGTTCAATGGAGATAAAGGTATCACTTGTTCAAACTTTTTATCAATCCTTTCAATCTTTGCCAGATGAATCATTTGCGGTTTACTGATACTGAAGTAGCAAATAGTATAATAAAGCTGGAAATAACTTACCAAAATCAAAACAGTCTTCAAATCTAGTAGGATTCTCTGTGTTCCACGTGATCTTTATACCCCTAGCACCTGCAGTCTGGTTGTATACCGTGCTGATGGTAAGATTTGCACCATTCACTTGAAGAGCTACACCGTCGTCTGCCACTTCATACGTGAAAGTGGACACAAGGGTGCGGCCTATGACCCCTAGTACGGTGGAGACATCACCTGTAAAAACGGTTTGAAAGCCTGATGCTAGGGTAATAAGGTTCAAGTGTGTGCACTTTCTTGAGATGCAAAAAATAGTTCATAAAATCGATCAAAGGATACTGTTGTTGGCAAATTGGTTTGCCAACTAATTAAAAGAAAAATAATCCCTGCCAACGTAAACCTATATCGACTTATATGAGGTTACTAGCGGTCCCTGTGATTTCTATCAATTAAAAAAAAAACATGATATCATATTCAATGTCACTTATCAGCTTGTCTGTCGCTTATCATCCAGTAAACATGTCTGACTGTTGGCAACTAATAAAATTAACATTTTCTGTATTTACCGTCAAGTAGAACAAGTTCAAATCCGCCGGTGAGCTGGGGCTCAAGGGTTAAATTGACGTCATCAGCGCGCAGCACCACCGCTGAATGCGCGTGCGTACCCAGCGCCAACAGCGCTGTAACCATATGCAGGAGTTTTTTCGTTTTGATTCATAAAGTTTTCTAATAGAAATATTTTTAATTTGTAATAAGCATGAGACCTTAACACTCCCGCGGTCATTGCATTTAATGGTATAAGATAGATATTGTGAAGGATATAAAGTATATTTTAATGTGTACGGACACACTACTACAAGCAAGAGGATCGCGCACTGATTGCAATAATGATACTCCTGCTAAGCTGGAGTAAATGTTAATTAATTAATTAACGTCTACCCCGGCTTTTTACCACCGCACCTGCCGTCACCGTCATGCGGTTAATCCGCACTTCATTAAGAATGAGTTGTTTTACAATGCAGTCATCAAGACATTTTAATATTGCGAACGCGAAAGTTTTGCAATGAACTGCCAGCTAGGGTTTTGCCGTTATGCTATGACATGCGTCAAGGACGCTGTTAATAAGATTTTTACACAAGGCCGGCAGCGCGCTCGCATACCACCTGATGTTGCAGGTGTCCATGGATAGCGGTAGCCACGAAGAAAAAATAATTGTACGTACCCAGCACCACCCTCAGTGCTGCCATGTTGAACCACTTATCACTAGTGACTGTCGTCTCATGGCACATATATCATCGTATCTCTCTCTCTTGAAATAAATTTATCAATACGATGTTATAACTTATCGATACACATCTGCAATTCTTTTATCACATCTCGAGTGCGTCTCGATAAGCTGTAAGATTCTCGATTTTACTATCTTATTAAGTGACAATCGTGCTATTATTTAAAAAACTGTTCTAGGCCTTTTCGTGTCTCCCTCAGTGAACCAAAATGCGGAAGAGAAGGTATGATGCGTCTAAACTGGTTTTGTTCACCAAGATATCGATGGATCTTATGTAACAAGCCCTTTTTTTCATCCACCGCTGAAGAAATACCTCCCCGTGCACAGTCTTGTGCATGTGTGGACGCTCTTCGTAAAACGCCACGCCGCCCAAGCGGGTTGGCAAGTCCGCTTGTTTAGTGGTGACGTAATTCATCAGGGATTGTAGTAGCACCTTTGTTATTCCCATGGGAAAAGTTGGGATGGTGCTGAGGACAGCACATAAAGTAGAAACTTTATGTAATCTGTTCTATTGATTGACGACTCTCTTTATGGAAAAGTGACGACTTTGATGTCGCATGAATTCTTTGAAGCAGTTAGTGGTTAACATAAGAAAACTAAGCCTAATTGTCTTATAGACTTTGAATGTCTCAAAGAGGTCTCTACAATTCTCTCTTCTCTTGATAAACGTGTGAGTCTCAGTGGGACACTTACGACCCGCGCGTTCGCAAGTGTGAGTATTATGGTTGAACTATGGCATTGTATAAAGCGACCCGCTGAATAGAGAACAAAGTAAATAACCTCACGACCTCATTACTAATAATTGGGTACTAATTGTTTTTACTGTTTACCAGTTGATTATCAATAATTGATAAATAATAAAAAAGTTTTTTCTTATATAAGTGTTTAATTTTTCCTGACCAACTGCGACCCGCTCTATATGTGACCGCGATCCGCAGGTTGTGAAACGGTGATCAGTGGTATTGCCAGCCATTGCGTTCGCGCACTATTTAAGTAGAAGTAGGTACCTGCGCTCAAATTCACATAGACATGTATGATAGCGCGGCAAACGATCTACTTCCATGCTTCAGTCGTTTGATAAATTAATGGAAATATCAAGCGATCAGACTAATTATTTCATTATATACGCGTAAACACTCATAGGCTCTGAAGGTGTTCATCATGGGTCATTATAACGTATCAGTGGGTAATAAACTATCAATCCTTAGAGACGTTTCAAGGAACCGCGTCGCTTTGTCTGACCGAGTACCTAGTTGGCAGAAATAATTACTAGGTACGTGTATCATTTTCGCTAAATCTTAAATTGAAACAAGTCATCAAATCAAACATATATTTTAATGGGGTTTACAGTAATAAATTTAGGGAAGGGATGGATATTGACGAGCACTTAATAAATATAAACCTATAATTAATACAGGTTTGATATAAAAGAAGAAAATCAGTATAATTATTGTCGAAAAGAGTATCTAAAATCTCATAACTTAGAGTATCTAAATTATGAGAATTTAAAAGAAAAAACTATTTGGAACAACAATCCAAAATGTGACAAAACTCACAATTATCAACCTGTAAGACAATACCGTGCCTGAGGTCGACAATAAATGGTATTGTTTCTAAAAATAAAAATAATATAAAAAGAACGTTTTTTAAAAACAACGTTACTATTTACAATTCGCGCAAACAAGCTTGTTTTTATTCGTTTTGGTACATGGCTTGCAGAAAAGCTTGTTTTTAAAAACCTTTTTTTTTATATTATTTTATTTACACCTTTTTAGTTAGAAATATTTCTCAATCTATCAATTTCAAGTAACGCATCATTACGGTAGAAAGTCATGTTTTGTTTAGCAAAGTTTCATGTGCATGCTACTAACCGTTGAGGAGTGCCCTTATGAGGAGACAATCCTGGCTGCAGCATCAGTTCATGGTGTAAATCATGTTTAGCTATCAAAATTAAACCTACATGCATAGTTACGTATCTCTGCCACTAATCGTTGAGGAGTGCCCTTATGAGGAGACAATCCTGGCTGCAGCATCAGTTCATGGTGTAAATCATGTTTAGCTATCAAAATTAAACCCACATGCATAGTTACGTATCTCTGCCACTAATCGTTGAGGTGTGCCCTCGTGAGGAGACAATCCTTACTGCAGCAACAGTTCATGGTGAAGATCATGATTAGCTATCAAAATTAAACGTATATGCGAAGTTTCGTGTCCGTGCTACTAACCGTTGAGGAGTGCCCTCGTGAGGAGACAATCCTGGCTGCAGCATCAGGTTATTTCTATCATTTTAGTGTATTGTCATCAGAACTGAACAAGCATGCAAAATTTTGAAGTCGTATATTTAGAGGAAGTGCTTCAAATTTGGCTTGCAAGATTTGTCCCAAACATACTAACAGGTGTAGTTGTAAAAAGCTTGTAAAAATGTAAACGTTCGTTTGTTCAAAATCTTAATGTCCGAAAGTTATTCACCGATTGCTTTGAAATTTTGACACAACATTATATAGTTATATATTTTGACATTATATAGTTATCACAGGGTAAAAATATGCTTTTTACACAAAAACAGGGTGGGTAGCGTCATCTGTTGAGCAGCCCAGCAAAGCATGGTCGAGCAGAGCTAGTTTTAAATAAAATTAGAAATTAAACTTTAGAAGAAAAAATAAGTACATGGTAAAAATAACAACCTTGGTCCCGAGATGCAACCTTTGCAACCGCATAGTCATACGCCAATTTTCGCAGCTATTGTTGCATAATTCCATAAAATATTAATTTTCAGAAAGATCCATCTCTTGTTCTGGAGAAATAGTTGCTTTTTCTCCAGAACGAGAGAATACTGTGCGTAATTGTTAAACTCTGGTGAGTACTTTGTTTTGAAAACGTGAAAAATTCTTGAAATTTTAATGTGAATATTAAGAAAGTAATACTTGTTAAAGCACACAATTCTTTAACAATCAAACACCATTCAAATAATAAAGATTTGCATAAATAAATTATAACTTACCTTGTAAAAGGTTAAAAAATTGTAACGAAAGCGTGGGAAATATTTTGACTTACACCTACCTCACATGGTTGCTCAAATGTCCAGTAATGTTATTGGTTGTTTGGATACGAGTAGTCACGGTATCATCAACCGCGCGCAGCAATCCAACTCTCCCCTAATTCAAAATATTCTTCGACCAGTTGCTAGATGTAGGCCAGTGCATCAATTTTCTCCACTTATCTCTTTTTTGGGCAGTTAGAGTCCCGTTGCTGCCAGCCACTCTCTTGATACAGTAATAAAGAGTTTTATCGAGCGGAGCCGGGTGTAGTGGACCAGTTTGTTTACACAAATAAAATAAAATGGAACAAAACGGACTGGAGAGGAATGGAATGAAATTGGAAGGAATGGAAAGAAACGATATAAAATAAATTAAAGATATTTCATTTCATTTTTATTTCATCAAACACAATTATATTAACAATCTAATCTTCTAAAGTGAAATAGGGCAGTGTATCTAGCGGTGCCGGGTACTGTTCTAATGTAGTGGGCCCTTCGTAAAGGTCGCCTGTGTTCGCGTCGCGCCATTTTCCGCGCGGCAAGTAAACGTCGCGACTAGTCGCGCCTTCTTCTAGCACGGGCGCGACCAGAATCCTTTCGCCGAGGAGGTATTCTGGAAATAAAGGCTTACGATTATGTGACGGGCCGATTTTCTATACATTTCATGGAATAGGGATAAGGGGTGTATTTAATCAAATTATATTCACATCTCCCTATCCTATTCAACCCCATTGATTAGGAAGTAAAACGGAATAAATAGAAGTCTCTTATACTATTATATTTTTTACAATTTCAACCTCCAATCCCATTCCGTCCAATTCCATCTCATCGAGTAACGTACAATGAAAAAGGAAATATACATAATTAAACGGGCGGGAAATCGATGGCAGCAAATTTATAGGTGAGTTGTGGTTTAGGTTCTCTGGTGATAATGAAGATATGAGTCCTTATCGTCATCAATCGACTTGGTAATGACATTCTTAGCAATTTAAAATGATTTATCACGGTTATTCAAAAATAAGTTGTTTTGATAATTATGTTTTGCTGCCAATTTAGTATTTTTTGTTGCTCGTTTTAATATAAGTCAAAGTATTTCATCTCATTTTAATTGTACTGTATTGTGCGTGTATATTGCATATAATATGAGAAAGTTTACGATAGAATAAAGAATAGCAAAGATTGGATATATGAGCGTTATAATAACAGAAAGAACATATACAGAAAGAGATTAGGTACACTCAAGTTATTATGACACCAGCACTTAGTAGAAGGAAAACAATTACGCGTTCACGAATTAATCTAGCGTAAGCGAGCAGCTGGGAGCGCGGCAAAGCGACACAGGTATTGCGTCCTAAAGCCGGCGGCGGTCTGGCGGCGAGGCGACGAGTCCCGGTATGTTGAGCGGTTGCATTGTACGCGCCCGCATCCGTACTCCGTCAAAACATTCTCGGATCAGTTGCGCCATCCAAAAAAACCACCGGAAGAAAGAATGAGGGTAATGCAAATGGCTACAATAGCTTTGTTCGCGGTAAGGATTCGGAACTGATTCTGGACTAGTACTGAACTAATTTGGAATCGTAGTAGAGCGCATGCTCGGTTATAAACCGATTCGTGATTTTTATTTCCGCGAACGATTTCGGAACCAAACTGCGTACTATCTACTGTCATCGGCAGTGTTACCAACTCTCAAAAATATTTATCCCTAAAGCTTAAGTCAAAAACCCCCAAAATCGCCCCAATTACTTAGAAATCCCCCTAAAAAAATATATAATAAAAGAAAAAATATAAATTACAAAAATGCAATGAAATTTCTTTACCTTTTATATCTGGATCTGTTTCCCAAATCTACGTGTACTTCTGACTGTACATTTTTTTATTTTTTGTTTCTTTAGGCATCATTAACAAATTGCTTGTCGGCACAGCAGTACAACAACAAAATCGAATTAAACAAGTAAATAATAATCAACGTACATATGTATAGGCACATAGGCCTATACATAGGCACAATAACCACCAGTCACCACAGAGTAGTTGTAATATATTTGTACTAGATGTCGTTAAGTCGCTAGGTCAACAAATAAATATGATTAGCTATTATAGTTTGGATTGTCCCAGGGCCTGTACTTTCACATAATAGATGAAAAATATATATTCAAAAAAATATATGAAAAGTCAAAAAATCCCTAAAAATACCCCTAAAAATATAAAACCCCTAAAAAAACCCATCCCACTTATTTACCCCCTAAATTTGGGGGGGAAACCCCTAAGTTGGCAAGTATTTAAGTGGACCCACCAAAACAGATTACTCTTATTAGAGTATTATATAAACAACAAACAAAACTAACCATATTTTATTTAACCCTTAATAAATTAATAAAATTTATATTTTATTTAACTATTTAACCAGTTTATTAGTTTCTAACCAAGTGAATATAGCCGCAGCATGTATGTCAAATGTCGTTAGGTAAAAACTGCGCATGTCTGGAACTACGGATTCTTGCCAAAGTTATAGAACTGATAGAACTAATTCTGAACCGATCCTGAACCCAGTTCGACGGTTCCGCGAACGCAGAACTGTAACTAGAAATTCTGAACTGTGTGTTCCGCGAACGGCATTATTTGAACTGCGCATGCGTATAGTTCCGAATCAGTTCTGAATCCTTACCGCGAACGAAGCTAATTTTTACTTCTCCGCTTTTTATTGTTTGTTGTGAATACAATAAATTATTTAATAAAATTTAACACAATTACTGTGACATTACACACATCTCCCGCTAATGATGTTAGAATACTATTATTTCATATTTACCTATTGAACCATTTAAAATGTTGTTACTTCCGTAAGTGGCTTATAAATAATTGCATACTTTGTATTTTGTTATGTGTAATTATTGCCTGCTTTGTATTTTGTAATGTATAATTATTGCATACTGTGTATTTTGTAATGTACATATAATTATTGCATATTTTGTATTTTGTAATGTGTAATTATTGCATACTTTGTATTTTTTAATGTGTAAATATTGCATACTTTGTATTTTCTAATGTGTAATCATTATATACTTTGCAATGTGTAATTCATGCTGTGAAGTTTCCGAAGTAAACAGATAAATAGAAATAAAAAACGATAAAGTAATATAAAAATATACTACCATCCCAATTGGCGAGAGCCTGTTGGTCTGTAGGGTCAATCCACCAAATGGGTGGATTGACGGGTGTTCCGTCTCGTACGGACGCCTCCATGGCGGACACAATCTCGTCCGCGAACGACGCGTGTAGCTCCGTGTAGCGGAGGCAGATCTCCACCGTCTGTTACAAATTGATTTTAAAATGAAATAATTTAACTATAAAGTTAAACAAACTAACTTTATAATGAAAAAAACTAACTTTAAACTAAAACCAACTAACTTTAAATTCAAAGGAATTAACTCTATACAGAAAACAAATTATAATTAACAATAAAGTGAAAAGAAATAATTGCATATAGAAACAAAATTTAAACTTTAAACTGAAACAAACTAGCTTTATATTGAAACAATCTGACTATAAAATTAATCAAATATATTATCAATACATTTTAAATTGATTCCATTAAAAGAACTAAGATGTCAGTTTTATAATAAATTTATAATAATTAACTACTTATTAAATATTAAATGTTAATTTAAGCTTAATATTAAATAAAAATCTTATTCTAATTATAATTTATAGATACCTGTCAGTTCATTTTAATAACAAACTAACTTTTGCTTAATTAATCTTTGCGGTTTCTTTTTCACAAATTTCCTTACCTCGTCATCGTGATCCCAAGGCACGAAAGAATATTGCAAGCTGGGCATAAAGACATTAGCCTGCGTCCATCTTATAAACAACTCTTTACTGGGTTTCTCGTTATACCCATTGCCACCGATCATATCTGGCAACACCAACGTGTAACCATTGAGGTTCATCTGTAATAAAGTCGTCACCAGTGTTGCCAGGCCATTGTTGAAATCCCATAGAGTGTCTTTGTCGACCATTCGAACGAATACTGGGAGGTCTTGGGTTCTGAAATGTGGGATTGAAGCGTTGTTTTATAATGTATAAATTCATAGTGTTATAAAAAGGGGTTGAGTGCTTCACGCTCAAGCGCTGAATCTGCGCTAATTAACCTTTAAGACTAAATAAAGCATTAAACGTTCGTGTGAGTTATGTACTTGTATCTGCTTGTAACAGCCCATAACGTCCCACTGTAGAGCACTGGCCTCCCTTAGTAAATCATTAGGGGATTTCGGGCTATAATCCACCACGTGGACCCAGCTCGGATTGGTGGATATACGCATACTTTAGTTTTTTTTTATTTCTCGAGCGTGCGAGTTTCCTCACGATATTTTCCCTTACCGTCGAGCTGGTGTCAATTTTTAAATATCACTAGCTCGGAACAATATAGTCCAAGATTTAAACATTTGATGGTCTTAAATGTAAAATGGTTAAGATGGTCATTAACATTTTTAATGGTCATTTTTATAACACTATGCCACCATACATGTACATGCAAAGCCTAGCCTTGTCTTTTGATATTGTCTTTTATATGTTCAGAGGTAACTTACTTACTTACTATTAATTACCTTACTTACTTACTTATGTGCCTTACTTACTATTTGATATGGTATACATATCGGTCTCGAAGGACTAAAAGTTATTTACGATATACGACATTCTGTATCTGTTAATGACATCTACGAAGATAATAAATAAAACATCCCGCAACGAGTGCAGTAGACACACTAATTTATTTTCATATACCATAAGATATACTCATAATATTTGTTGCGTCTACGCATACGGCGCTTGTTGTTTTTATATGAAAATTAATCTGTATATCTACTGCAGCGGGCTGTCTTATTTTGGATCTCTGTCAATAACATTACCAGATATAAAATGCAGTAAAATCATAGTGCATTTGTTGGTCCCATACAAATGGTAAGTAGAGCAGGGTTTACTAGACGATACATTTGTGCACATACAGTATTAAATAAAAATGTCTGCACACTCGCTATAGATATAGCATATATCCTTTATCCTTTACATAAATATAGGTATCAAATAGTAGCGGTTCCATTAGCAGGCGTTAATGAATATACTGTGCGGTGTTACCATTCTTAGCGGCGTGACGTATAGTGTACAGAGTGCCCAGTACAGAGTAACAAATTCAGAGATTTCATTTAAAAATCTAACTGGGGGATCCCCCAGTACAGAAAAAATATAAATATGGGGGATTCCCCAAGTACAGAAAAAAGTCCTAGACCAAAAGTTGTCCATTTTAATGATAGAAATTCGGTATCGGTGAACGTACCTCATTCCGGAGCGGACTTCAATCATGGGTCCGAATTGTGCTACTACCCGCACATAGGCGTCCACGATGTTACCGGGGTGAAGCTCGATATCGCCGTTTTGTAATGGAATCTGAAAATAACGGGCTGGAAATACATACAATCCCTGTGATCATAGATTCAGAAATTAGTGAATCGAAGTGGCATAAAAACATGTTATATATTTGAATTTCTAATTTGATGGATCGAAAGGGAGGAACAATTAATTATCCGTGGATCCACCGATGGAGCTTGATTGTGGATCCATGCGTCAAAAGTACGCTTTAATGCCTGATCTTTAAGCTAGAGCAATATATAAAATAAGATATTTTTTGTGATTCCCCTATAGTCTGAATATCTCGAGAACTAGAACCGACAACAAGGTCCGACAAATAAATAAATGTCCGACTCTAGGACAGATAAATAAATCCTCACCTGCGGAGACCAACTGGACTCCCCGGCGTCAAACTTAATGCTGTCAATGTCATAAGTGTCAATCAAGGTGCGAACTCTCGACACGAACCAGTCAGCTGCCTCTGGGTTAGTGAAGTCGATATAACCTGGTACAGTTCCGTTGTCATTCCACCAGCTACTGTCAGGGCTACCGTCCTCGTTCAGAACTAGGTAACTGCAGAAATAAACAGAAGAATATTTATTACTAGCGGTGCCAGCGACTTCGTTCGAGTGAACTTTAGAGTGATTCCCGTATAAACGTATAAACCTGGCACATAAACTATAAATATGCCAAGTTTCATTAAAATTCGTCCAGTGGCTTTTGCGTGATGAGCATTCAGACAGACAGACAAAGAATTCAAAAAATGTTGCTTTGAACTTTGCGGACTCATACTTTTGGAATTTCTTTTCGGGATAGGATCTGAAACGACATGGCTCGTGGAATCGGCATATTGAAGTGACAATGGGCGGGTCAAATTTGCCGCAGGGCCGATAACCGAATGGGGTGGACGAGTCGTCGAATGGAGGCCACGTACAGGGAAGCTACCATTAAACTACGACATGGGGTTCTTCAAGAACGCTGTGAATAGGATTTTGCAAGGTCGGCGGCGCGCCCGCATACCCCCTGGTGTTTCAGGTGTCCATGGGCGGCGGTAACACTTACCATCACGTGAGACCGCTTGCTCGTCCGCCCTCTTCTCTATAAAAAAAAAAAAAAAAGCGCAGTGTGGGACGCCCTCCGGCCACGTGGATACAAAGACGACTTAAAGAAATTCGCCGGTAATGGTAGGATGAGAAGAGCCGAGGATCGAATGTGGTGGCGAGACTTGGTAGAGGTCTATATCTAGCAATGGAGAGGCAGGCTGATGGTATGGTATGGTATCACTCATAATTTACACTGCAACGACTTTTTTCAAGAAATATTTGATTTACAGACACGGATTTGTTACGATTTATGTAGATTTACCTGGTAGAAGGTGCTTGCATCTATACATTCTGCGAGCTAGACGTTTTTAGAGGTGGACCTTTTGCTACTAAGGCATTCTGATCAGGAGGGGCCATAAAAATTTTATTCTCCAAGGACGGGTGAATACGAACCGCCCCTATGTTAGATATTGTAAAGTTATGTAAATGTCTCATTGTGGATTTCGACCTGCTTAAGGCCCACCACCACATATTCAGCTCTTCACTTCATAAATAGAAGTCGAACCGCCTCCATCCTTCTATTTATCCATTCCCAACCTTTTCTTCACTCTGCCCAACCTTTATTCTCCCCATTTTTTACCCCTTATATCGAAAGGCAGGCAGTGGCATTCGCTGACAGGCAACAACGGCCATTTTTGGCATAAGTTATCTACCAAGAACATGATAATGGGTGATAACAATAGTTTACCATCAAGTAGATTGTCCACTCATCTGCCAGGTTCTTTCCATAAAACATGTGAAAATTAATTTAATTTCTATAACTTATTCATCCACCCACCATAAGCGGCGCACGCTATTTTCTTCTATACCTTAAAATCCAATAAAAACTCTTAAATAATAAAACATCTCTATATAACTTACCCTTTTCCCAAAGCTTCGGAATACCACGGCTCGCAACCCTTGTTAATAAACGGATGCATCCACATGGTCACCCTGAAACCCAGCCCTTTGATATCCTGAACCAACTGCCTTAAATCAGGCAGTTTCCTTTCATCGACCGTCAAGGAACCATAACAGATCTCCCATAAATCATCGATATCTAACTGAGAGTTAGGGAATCCGCTATCTTTGATTTCATTGGCGAATTCCCAGAGTGAGTCTTGGTCAATTTCGCGAGAGTATCTCGCCCACGTGGACCAAACTGGGTATTGAATCATTCTGTAGTCTGGAATCCCCGAAGGCTTTCCTAGGTACAAGTCTACTGCCTGCTGATGAGCTTCTTTTGGATTATCAAAGAACCATACGTCGTATTTCAGGATATTACGAGTACGTTTTGTCGAGTAAGGATCTGCCACTTCGGCGATGAAGCAAATGTGATTGTCCAAGACGTTATGGTAGTCAACAAAGAGGGGAGTTTCTGGATATACGTAGATATAGTATCCAGCAGAGTTAAGCCAGTATCTCTCGGATACAGCGGCGTTGTCATCCTCTTTTGAAATGTATGAGTATTTATTGAGCTTGGCCTTTTGTATTGGCCAGTATTGCTCTTTCTGTTCTGGACCGCCGTACCATTGGTAATTTCCTGGTGCAGGAAACAATTTATTTAAAGGTCGTGTTCAAAAAGATTAAAAAACGAACATAAAAATGGTTTTGAGCAGGTCACGTAAATCGTACAGACGCCTCTGTCCTTGTATACTCAAATCACCGGTACAACTTCCGCAACTTGGGTAGTCGAATGAGCTCACATCCTTCCTCACCTACTAGACCAGCTGCCCATAACACGAAAAAATAATTATTCTTAAATGTATGCCAATGTATGTGATTTTTTCAGTATACCGCGCCGAAAAAAAACAAAAAGTAAAGGGTATAATAAGAACAAGTATAACAAAAAGTATAATAAAGAGTTTAAAGTATAATTTCGATCTATTGTCTTTCACCTGCATTCATATATTAAAAATGAATTTCCATTCCCAACAATGTTAACAATCTACATTTTCTTTGCGGTGAGAGCCTGTAAGTAAGGCGACATTTAGTTGTAGCACAGTAGTGAGCCTAGTATTTACTCTTGTTTCATTGTATGTCTTCAGCGTCGGACTGGCCACATAGTCGAGGTGGCGTTTGCCAGCCGGGCCCCAGCCTGCGCGGGACCCCCACGGGCCTGCAAGCCAGGCGGTAGGCGGTAGCCAGGAGGTAGGCCCGCGCAGGCTAGGTCCCAGCTCTTGCAACCTAAATGTAAACTAGATCAGACAGTTCGTTCATACAATTAGAAAGAAATGAAATAGATATTTTCCGATAGTATCCCATCTACCACTATCCAGTCTCGGGCCCCGGGCGGAGCCACCCGGGCCCTTCCGGCCCAGTCCGACCCTGTATGTATTGTAGGCTGTCCTACAAAATAAATAAAAAGAAATGTCTAAAACTATTTAGGAACCGTTCAAAGACATTGATTTTCATGAAAACGGAAAATTCATTTTCCACGCCGCTACACGCGTTTGAGCTCCCTAGGAAATCAAAATCGCCTGAATAAAGGCAGGATGGGTCGATAGTATTAATACATACCAAAATCAAAGCAGTCCTCAAAAACTCTATCGGGAGGGCCTTCCCACGTGACCGATAGTTTCAAGGCACCAGTCACTGCGCACACGGAGGACTCGATATTGAAGCTAACTTCGGGGTCGTCCGCGGAAGCCTGGCGGCCGATCACGGCAAGCCTTTCTACTGCATCTGTTAATTTTACGTGGAAATTAAATCGGGAATTGACTTTTCGACAAGTTTTTGTTTGATTATTATACATATATTTTTTATTTATTAATTGCAATCAACTGTGTACAACATAGATATAACTTATAATTAGTGTCAGCAGTAGTGGTGGGTAATCAAGACTTTTCGGAGTAGTTTAACTCACTAAATCCTACTCCGCCCGCGGATCAAACTCCTCTTAATAACTCCTTAACTCTTTTATGTAATCACTATCGATGCTAGTGCTGGGTAATCAAGCACAAGGAAAAAAAGAAGGTCTATGGAACAATTAAAAAATTTAACTCTCACATAAAAACACTAAAAAAAGGTCAAAACACACTAAAAAAAGGTCGCGCCATCGAGGAGTAATCTCGGACGATCGAAGTAAATGGAACTATTAAGGGATTTAACTCTTTTAATATACCTATCTCAATAAAAAGGTCATGCCATCTTTTCATTCATTAATTCCGGAGTTACCCAGCACTAGTCGATACGCGGTCACACGGCGAGCGAACGGCAATCCAACCAAAAACGAAACGTCAAAAGAATAAGTAAGTCCTCGGAGTTAGTAACAGTTCAGTGGAGTAACTAAGGGTTCCTACTCCGCTCCGGGGTTTTCAACTCTTTTAATTCATTAACTCCGGAGTTACCCATCGCTAGTCAGCAGTTGTATCCATACTGAGCGTGCAACGTCAGGTCAGGGGTCAGCTGTCAAGGGGAGAGTGCACGCTGCAATGCAACAGCCGCTGGGCGCGCTCGACTGGCCACGTTACCCCTCTCTCACAGAAGACTACCTTGAAATGTACTGCATTTCCCACTTTATCTTATTTCCCTAATGTACGTACGTGTTTCGGTAGTGAGTGAGATGTGGCAGAGCCCATTCCCCCATTTTCCCAACCCTTTCTCCAAATCCATTCCTATAGCTCCAAAGGTAGGCAGCGCATCCGGGGGCGTGCCAACGTTTGTCATTTTTGACTGATGTTGGCATGTATCACGGATGTCCATGGGCGACAGTATCCACTTACCATCAGGTGGACTGTATGCTCGACTGCCGCCTTCACGCATAAAAAAAATTAAGAACGCGTAACAAGGGTTTTCAGCGTTATTTTTGTGTGTACGTAGTTAAGTCTTTGGAAAGTAATTCCAGACAATCAACGATGATGATAGATAGCAACGAGTGACTTGCCTAATTTTGAACACAAGAAATCGAAGAAATCAATACAAGTTTCATAAATCTCATATCGAGGGATCCAAATTTGAGAAGCATTCTAAATCCTTTAATGTTAAACTTACCACCAACGAGAATAAGGAGAAGACCACCATTATCGTTCTCTTCGAGTTCAACTTCTCGGGCGTACGGGGTGCGCGGGACGGCGCACGACACCGCCGACAAACCTTAAAAAATACAATCCCACTAATGTTATAAATGCAAAGATTTGAACGTGTGTTATTTAATCATGTCGAAATGGCTGAACCAATTTCGTTGAAACTTGACAAATAGATTGTAATCCGTTTGAACACAGGCTATACTTACTATCCATCTACATTTTCCACGTGAATAGTGGTCTATACCACGCGATTAAGTAATATATTAACAAGGCCACACTCTCACACTATGATTCCCTGTGTCGTGGGTCCACAGATACATATGGTACAAAGACAAAAACAACACATATAACACCCAGACCCGAAATTGTCCTGACCGATTGACCGACGAATTGACCCGATGATTGTCTGACCGAGAATCGAACCTGTGACTAATTGCACAGCAAGCACTACCATCTGGGCTAATTGGTCGTGAAATATATCTCGAAGACTGGCGGTCCTCTCTAACATTTCCGATTACACTGGTCTACAAATTTTGACTTTAAAAAAGTATTCTTCATGTAAAGTAGCTTTTTATATTTATTTTTACGTACTGAATACAAAAATAATTAATATATATTAAAATTAGTTTTCCTTTATTAGAAAAAAAAAATTAAACAATTTTTCCTAAAATTAACAGAAATTATACAGTTTTTTTAATCATTAGTAAAATTACGACGTGGTTTTTTCGCTGCCCTCTTGTATTCTGCTTCTGTAACATCTCGACAAACAGTCCAGCAATAATCCGCCAACATTGAAACGTTCCAATGGCCTTGATACCGTTTTTCCATGTTTGCGATGTCCTGATGGAAGCGCTCCCCGTGTTCATCGCTAAAAGCCCCACAATTATCCGGAAAGAAGTCCAAATGAGAATGTAAAAAGTGGATTTTCAAGGACATGTTGCAAACCAGTTTTTGGAATGATGATAACATATTTTCGATAAGTTCAGCATAGTTGTCACTCCTCTTATTTCCTAAGAAGTTTTTTGCGACAAGGCGAAAATCGTCGCAGGCTTTTTTTCTTTACCTTCTAGAACCGAGTCAAAGTTATCATCTTTAAATAAATTTCTTATTTGAGGACCAACGAATATACCTTCCTTGACCTTAGCTTCACTTAATTTTGGAAATTGCTGGCGAAGGTATTGAAAAGCAGCTCCATTTTTGTTCATTGCTTTTACGAAATTTTTCATCAGTCCTAGTTTTATATGCAATGGTGGAAGTAACACTTTTTGTGGGTTAAGTAAAGGGTCATTTTTAACATTTTTTTGCCCAGGTTGAAGTGTCTGCCACACCTTTTTTGTACAATGCTCTTTTCTATCACGACTATCCCATTCGCAAATAAAGCAACACAATTTCGTGTAGCCTAATTGTAGTCCAAGCAGCAGAGCTACGACTTTCAAATACCCGCAGATTTGCTATTGGTGTTCATCATACTTAATCCGTAGCAGAAGGGTTTTCATATTTTCATAAGACTCTTTCATATGGACTGCGTAACCAATAGGAATCGAAGGTAATATATTTGGGTTATGTAACAAAACAGATTTTAAGCTTAACTTAGAGCTATCTATGAAGAGTCGCCATTCGTTCTGTGTATACGTAATGTTAAGGGCTCCCATCAAACCACTGACATCTTTACAAAAAACTAAACTTTCAGCCATTTCAATATTGCGTCAACTCTTTTTGTCTAGTAGGGAAAGATGTAATAGTCACACCACTTTCTAAAGGGTTCCATTGTTGCAGTCTCGAGCCTAGAAGTTCTGCATTGTTCTTGGGCAATTATAAGTCCCTTACAAGGTCATTTAATTCAGCTGGTGTTATCCTGTGTGGCTGTGATGATGTACTAGGTAATTCGTATTCTGACATTGAAGAAATTGATGGTAAAGTAAGTGTGATTTCATCTTCGTCAATGTTAGGACGTTTCGGAATCGGGTGAAGATTGCTGTGCGGCAGAGGACGAGTAGCCGATGGTAGATTTGGATACACTATGGCATTCTCCTTTTTTTAAGAAACACCTTTTCCACATACATGAGTTGTCAGGCAGAAATTATAATCAGTTGCATGATTTGTCGATTCTCGCCACTGCATTGGCACTGCAAAACGAAATGATGTTTTTTTGCCACTCAGCCAATTTCTCAAACCTGTAGCACACGGATTGTAGCAGAAATGTGGAACCTAGCTTTTATCCCGGTGTTTTATGTTTTCGTTAAAATAGTAAGAATAGGCTTTTTTATTGTAGACGATATAGAACACCTTTGCTTACTAAATATCACTTCACCACAAATGTAACAAAAATTGTCGGCTTTATTCACATATTTTCGAGACATTTTGCTATAAAATATAATTATTTTTTCACTTTTAACACTTTTATCACTTAGTAATACAGAACTGAGCACTAAAACACAATATTTTTAACATTCGATGCCAACTAAGTAAATATATATCAACATTATCAAGTTCAATGAGGGTAGAATCATTAAATTCGGAAAATGTGAAGTATCGCAAAAACAACTAATAAATGACTTTTACTTGTCAACTTGTATTCAGCATGGGTAGATAAGTAGAAATTAGTTAAAATTATTTCGAATACTTTTTCATTGTAGACCAGTGTTATTTAGTCTAAAAACGATGTTTATATCTCTTTATCTTATTTCCCCGTGTATTGTACGTACGTGTTTCAATAGTGAGTGAGATATGCCAGAGGTCATTCCCATCCCATCCTATCGTTCCCCATTTTCCCATACCTTTCTCCCAATCCACTCCTTAATGTGAAACGGTAGGCAGCGCATCCGGGGGCGTGCCAACGTTTGTCGTTTTGGACTAATGTTGGCAGGTATCGCAGATGTCCATGGGTTACAGTATCCAGTTACCATCAGGTGGACTGTATGCTCGTCTGCCACCTTTTTTCTATACAAGATACTGGGAGATTTGTGGAACTGAAATGGAATTGAATAGGGCACCTAGTTAGACGAGCTAATGACAAGTGGAGCAAGATACTAACCAAGTGGTGGTTGAGACTACTCGTATGTAAATGAAGTGTTGGTCGAAGGTTAAGACACAGGACCGAGGAGAGTGGCACATACGAAAGGAGGCTTATATTCAGCAATGGGTAACAGCAAGCTGGTGCTGATGATCAGTTACAAATAAGCTTTTATTCGAGTCAGGGCTATGAAATGTAGAACATGTCATAAAGTGTCATCTCCGTACAAATTTCATTCGAATAAAAAATCCGACTATACCTTAGTTGCAATTAGCCATTTGTATTTATTTCAGTTTCTTTATAATTATTATTAGCTAACTTTAATTGTAAATACTCACGCAGAAAGCAAACCTTTTCCTTCAAAATAAATTTCAATAAAAAAAAACACGAGATAACTTACCCGCCAACAGCAACAATAATCTCATTTTCACTGACTCACTGACAGAGAAACTTTGCGATAATCCCATTATTTTGGGCATCTTATCTCTCTGAACCACACAGGTGGTATCGAGACATGTCAATCTCTCAGTAGTCAGTCATGTATATGATGTAAATACATACATCGCGCGGGTTCCGTAGTTATGATCATCCTTCATAATGTATACTTACAATTAGTAATAATATTCAAAGTATCAGACTTATTTTAAAAAGTTATGCCCCCCCCCCCCCCCCCCCCCCAACACATGTAGAAAATCAACAAATTAGTTATAAGGGTTAAATGTTTATAAGAGAGTTTGGATCCATATCATTTACTCCTATCGATTGGTGCTATAAAAATACATGGTATTTTTTTCGCATTTGTGTCGGTTCATTTCCCTGCAAAGACGAGCGGCTTTTCAAAAATCCATGAATGCAGTTTTTCTCATCTTTAAAAATAAAATGAAGTTTCCTTTGAGTACAATTTTCTATCTTTAATATTTAGGGTACTTCCTGCAAGGGCTTCGTTGGATTCTACGTTCAAAAAATTTGTTTAGTTATACTAATATAATTAAATTGAGCAGAATCAGTCGCCTGATAATCTGATTTTTTCTTTTGTTACTCAGCCATAAAAAAATGCTAAAGTTATGCATAAAAACTGCATAGAATCAGTTGATATTAATGTCAGTAGCTTAAGTTAAGCCGAAGGCGGACAGACACAGAAACTTCACGAATGGCAGAACCCTAAAAAGGTAAGTGAGTCACAACTTCTCAACTAGAGCAAAAATATTTATTCACATAGAAGTAATTTCAAAAATAGAAGTAAATGTTTCACTCCATATAAACCGATTCCTTCACATCTGATACGTCACCCAAGGCTGTCGATGTGCAAGTTGCCCGCTCGACGAGTTTGTGGCGCTTCATATCGTGCTGTGACTAAATAAGTTCTTAGGAGATAATAAACATGTTTATATATACCTAACATATGTGGACAGTTAAAAAGGCTGACAGTAAAAAAATATTTAAATGATTCTCATTATTATTTTATATTTATAATTTATCTAATTATGTTTATAACTTATCTAATTATGTTTATAACTTATCTGATTATGTTTATAACTTATCTAATTATGTTTATAACTTATCTAATTATGTTTATAGCTTATCTGATTATGTTTATAACTTATCTAATTATGTTTATAACTTATCTAATTATGTTTATAGCTTATCTGATTATGTTTATAACTTATCTAATTATGTTTATATCTTATCCAATTTTATACAATATTGTACATTATAAAAACTTTTTATTTATCTTTGATTCCTTATTTTTTAGTATTATTTATCCATGTTATTAGCTTTTGTGTCATTTTATCATTGTCCGTGAATCTTTGATGGGTCCACTGAAACCCAACGGTGTGGTTTGTCCGCGCCATATGGCGAGTTGTTTCCGACGTCGCACATCTTAATCTTATAGAATAAGTCTTTATATTTCTGTTTTTTATTATTATATGTTTATTATGATTTATTATTATATGTTTATTATTATTTATTATTATTGTTTTTATTAGGTATTCGCGTTAAAGGCTTTCATTTGGTATTCATGTGTTTTTTCCATTGGATATACCAGCCAGAATGACGCATTATACTTTCTTAACGTTATTCTATACAAAATTGGATAATACATGGAAATGTTTGTGGGCTTGTGTTGTAGATAAGATATAGTCACTTGTCAAACTGGTTAAGTGTGTTGCTTGTTGTTCATAAGATTACGTAATGTTATGGATTTTACGACGATATCTGAAGTACAGTGTGGGACGACCTTCGACGAAATGGACCAACCACTTGAACATGTTTGCCGGTAGTGAGCGGAGATGAGAAGAGCGCCTGTGGTAACAAGTCGCAATTATTCAGCAGTGGAGAGATTTAGGTTGATGATTTAGTATATTAGGTTGATAAACGACGTAAAAAATATATTCCCACAGACTGGGATGATGAATACTCTTCGTGGTGAGTTAATTGATATTAAATTTTAGGTATTTTATTTTTATATTCTTTTTTCTTCATATTTTGTTTTTTTTATTTATATAGACAAGTGGGCGGACGAGCAAGCGGTCCCACGTGACGGTAAGTGTTGCCACCGCCCATGGACACCTGCAACACCGGGGGGTATGGGGGCGCGCCTCCGACCATGCAAAATTTTATTCACAGCTTACTTGAAAAACCCCATATCGTAGCTTTATCTTGAGGTAGTTCGTTTCACAGTCTACTGGTTCACGGTATAAAATATTTTTTGGACGGAACAGTGCGCGACACCTGCGTATCGAGGAAATGCGGATGGACCGCACTTCTGTATTTAGCAAATATGTAGGACATGTACACTCGGGACAAAATTAACTCAACATTTTATAATTTATGAAAGGAATATCTCATAAGATAGAAGAAAGATACAAGCGTAGAATAAAAGATACTCGTATATTAGAATGAATGGAATATATAAAAAACACCTATTATGAAACTGTTAGATCCGATTCAACTCTCGATAGTTTTGCGTGATTTCATTTGACATATTGCATATGGTGTAATTATCTTTTCCGTAACCTAAAACCATGGATTTAGACTTTGGAATAATATGTTAGGTAATTCTTTTATTAAAAATATTAAGCGAATCATTTAGCTATGTATGAAAAAAATAAAATAGATTTCTAAAATTTGCATGTCAATAAACCTTGTATATTTTATAACTAGCTGTTGCCCGCGACTTCGTCCGCGTGGACTTTAGTTTATATAAACACGGTCTTTATTCGACGTGATTCTTTAAATTGATATAACTTTTTTATTTATGAACTGATTGAAATAAAACAAACACTAAATTTTAAGTGAAGCTTACCACAGTACATTGGTGAAAACCGCACTCAAATCGGTTAAGCCGTTTCTAAGATTAGCGCGCACAAACGCACAGACAAACAGACAAAAATTCTAACAATCATTGTTTAGGGTTCTATTGCGTTGATAAAGACCCCCAATAATAGTTTTTCTCATATATCTTCCATGTACAGACAGCGATCAGTTACATTTTTATTATATGTATAGATACGTCAAAATCAAACAAAAATAGTACTCGGCAACAATATAATACAATTAATAACTACAACATATAATTACACTCTAATAACTACGCATTAATAGTGATATCTCTCACGAGCCCTTCGCCGAGTATCCTGAAATCCTCCGTGAGGGCTGATATGTTGATCTTGTATTCAATCCCCTCCTTTACCCTTACAGGCTTCAAGGCATTTGCGTTTGATAACTGGAATAATGACAAAAATAAATAGATTATAAAAATAAACCGTTCTATAAAATAGGAAATCGACTCTTAAGGGCGTGATACACATGCCCGTAAAAAGGCATGCCAGGCGGAAGTACCTGGCATACTAATAACTAGCAAGTGATGACGATTCAGTACATATGCCAGTAAGAAGCATTACAGTTAGTGCAAACGTTTCGTGAGTACCAGTTGAAAACCACACGAGGGCCGTGATACAAAAAGCAGTCCAAAGACGACTAGGTGACCGCGACGAGGTGGCAACTTGCTTTTTGTGAAAATAATAGCTTTTTCATCGTAGACGTGAACCCTCACTTCCTATCCCTTCCCAATTTCCCAGTCCATTCCTTAATCTGAGCAGGCAGCGCATCCGGGGGCGTGGCAACGTTTCTCATTCTGGACTGATGTTGGCATGTATCGCGGATGTCTATGGATGTCTGATGGTATCCATTTACCATCATGTGGACTGTATGCTCGTCTGCCGTCTTTTTCTATAATAAAAAATGTGTTTATGTGGGTAAAAAAGATGTGTAGTAGGTCTCAACAAGATTGAAGGCGGGAACCATATAACGCAACTATAAGTATATGTATGTCACTGGCTTTGCTCCTTCCAATTTTTTTCTCTTTATTTTGGAAAAAAAGGTCATTACAAAAAAGAATTATAATATAAAAAAACTGTAGGTACTTAAAAACTAATCGGCCTACATTTCCTACTTTTTTAATATGAAAAATCTTATTATGTCTATGACCGTAGAGTAAAAAGAGCGAATTACCAGGTAGTACGCAAATATTACATGATATAACTGCGTGACATGGTGTTGCAGGGGAGAGCTAAGAGAATCAGAAGAGAGCCAGGAGAATGGGCCGGTGATTGGGAGGATGCGCCGGGAGAATGAGAGCTGAGAATAGATATCTCACTTCTTTTACTGGACACGTTACTCTTACCTGAAGTTCCTTTGTATCAGCGACGTCAGGTTTCCACAAGACAGCAATAATGTCACCTCCATACAAGTCGTGGAAGAACAGCGCGTAGTCGCTGTATGCATTCTGAAATAAACATTCCCTTGGGGATTATCTCTACCTTCGAAATAGTGACGAAATGGTTAGGTGTCAATTGTAATTCAACTTTGTTTCTTTAAAATACGGTTGTATATGGCATAACAAAGAAGTAAACTGAGCGCTTCTTGAACGGCGCATCGAGCGATCATATTCAACCATACACATAAAAAGTTAAGTGGACCTTAAATTGTTAACATTCGCAAAACGTAATTGTTAATGTACCTACAACATGCAATAATAATGCGTGCTCGCAAGTACGCATTCATGCATACTCAAACGCTCACACGTTCGCAAGTACGCATTCATGTATATTCACACGCACGCACGGCTAGCAACAGCTAGAGAATTACCTATTGTCAATAATTATCTGCACCTCTGAAGCTATCAGAAAGTCAGTATCACTTAGATTTATCTATCTAAAATTGACAGATAATAATTTATCAATCGGATTATTAACAGTTACTTTATCAGGTAGTGAGTAAGGTCCTTAATATTGTATTTTTAAGTATAATAATATGTGGCAATAAATAATCATTTCTTCATTTTTATTATCTTATAAATGGCTAAATTCAATGAAATATGTCACTGCAAGGTACAGGTCTTCTTTGCAATCAAGGGGGAGCTTTTGGCCATATAGACCGTCAGATAGTCGAAGATTTCAGTGCCCCATTCTCTCTCTTCTGCCTTTAAGAGGGTTGAAAAGTATGTGGATGTAGACTACAATAATGTAAAAATTAGGGCAGGATCGCGTGTCCAACATATTAAAAATCAATTTTCCATTTGCAGGAAAAATACATGTTCTGACACAATTTTGTCGCCTCTGCTATGTTTACCAAATGAAATTTTAGATAAAATCAAGCCACGGAAAACGATAGGCAGAAGGGTTGCACGTGCCCGAAGGTTTGGAATGAAGGCTCGAACTCGTAGAAAAATATAACGATTTTCCATGAATTTCTCACTTCTGCCGATTGGAAGTATAAAAGTTGATATTATAAGTAGCTCGAAAAAAATAATGGCAGAAGGTTTTCGAATGACCAAGTCAAAATAAGGACCAGATTATTTTGGTGAAAATTTAATGAATTTTCCGAATTTAATGAATTTAAGACTACCTTGAAATGTACTGCATTTCCCGCTCTTATTTCCCTAATGTACCTACGTACATGTTTCGGTAGTGAGTGAGACATCCTATCCCTCATTTTCCCAAGCCTTTCTCCAAATCCATTCCTATAGCTCCAAAGGTAGGCAGCGCATCCGGGGGTGTGCCAACGTTTGTCATCTTGGCATGTATCGCGGATGTCTATGGGCGACAGTATCCACTTACCATCAGATGAACTGTACTGTATGCTCGTCTACCGCCTTCGTACATAAAAAAAAAATATTTTTATTCCACGTGCAATTACAAATACAATCATTGCAACTACTACCCTGTACTGAGAAATGAGCGCTACGAACGTTTTAGATAGAACAACAAAACATTACGTTTGTAAGTTTGGATTTATTTATTTATTTATTTATGTAATCTACAGCCTTTTATATAACTTTTATGTTGTTTAACAATTATGTTGCCAATGCTAATGGCCAATACAGATTACACTGACATTAAGTATAGTATTTAATAGATTGTGGGCAAGTAAAGGATGATTCCTTATTATTAATAATGTTTGCGTTGGTGTGTCCGTTTATGTGTGTTGTGTGTGTTGTGTGTGTGTGTGTACCCAGTGTGAGGGTGTGTAGTGTGTGTGTGTATTTGTTTAAGATGAACTTTAAAATATTTGTGAGGAAATCGGATTCAGGAGGTATTATAATGATTTTATGGTAAACCTTTATTCCCTAAAATAATTTTATTTTTCGTTACTACGGATTTATATATTTTTAAAATTAGTGAACGCGTGTCAGATTAGGCGTTGTTTCCGTCACACGTTGTATAAGATGAAATACAACTCACCCGCAACTCATCCAAATACTTGTCAACCGGGTTGAATTCGACAATGGGTACGATGTCATCGGAGGCTTCCGGCAATGGCCGCAGTTCCGGTTGTTTGTCCAACCTCTCCCCGTTGTAGGGGACAAGTGGGGAGTGTAAGTGTATAATCACGTCGTAACCTGATAAGGAGGGAATGTAGGCTGCCTGAAATTATGGAAATTATATGAGGTGACTGATAAAGTAGCGAGATCTCGATGCTGAATTTCCAAGGAATTCAAAACAATGAATTTCTCTTATAGGACTTCCAGAGAAATTTTGAAAACAGCTCGCAGCTCAAATTTTAGAAAATATCTTTCATATTTTTTTTTATGTAGAAAAAAAGGTGAATACGGCATAACTGGTAGTTCAGTGGGACATACATCAAGTAGTGTCAAGAGGTCTTCCCATTAAACTACGACATGGGGTTCTTCAAGAAAGCTGTGAATAGGATTTTGCAAGGTCGGCGGCGCGCCCGCATACCCCCTGGTGTTGCAGGTGTCCATGGGCGGCGGTAACACTTACCATCACGTGAGACCGCTTGCTCGTCCGCATTCTCTATAAAAAAAAAAAAGTGTTTCGGGCCTGAATCCACCACGCGGGCCTAGTGCGGATTGGTGGAAAACATACTCCAATTATTTTTTTCTGGAGCATGCTCAAATTCAAACTGACGAAACAAAATTTAACAGAAGGATAGTTTGATATATGTCAGTTAAATTCAAAGAGCAGATTGAATGAAATTTAAAACAAAGGTAATTACTTACCAGAACATTATCCTTCAGATCTTTCAGCAGAGCATTTTCAATATACTTCAAAGCGCTTCTAGCTAGTACTTGCGCCCGCGCAACTACCAGAAGACTGGGTGATGTCATACTCCACACACTGGGCAAGTTCCCGTCATATGCAGTCACTATATATATACAAGGCATTTGTTCTGTACGACTGTTGAAGCCACGTTCAAGCTCCATTATTTCTTCACCTGTAAACATAATTGAATAAGGCTTGTATTTAAACGAGCTGTAAAAAATATTAAATGGGCAACAAATCATCATCAAAGCTATCTTTGAATAAATAGAGTAACCAACGGTCGACGGTCGAGAATGCCTTAAAGCATCATGTCCGCCTCTGTACAATGTGGTGTAAAAAAGTAAATAAATAATTTTAGATAACTTAGAATGTTATCACCAAGTCGACGGATTCTTGGTCACCAGAGGATCTAAACAGTTACGTACCTAATTTAGTGACGTAAGGTCACTAGCATGTAAAGTAGGGTTACTTGCTAGTTAAATAAAAAATCAATAAAATAAATCCTCAAATAAAAAATATTTAAGAAAAAACATCTACAAAATACTTACGTTTCATATCTTCGTTGAAGTCTAACAAAATCATTTCTTTAGTCCAATCTGTCTCAGCCAACAACCTTAAAACTCTCAGAAAGCCACAAGTGGGTTGAGAAGGGGGGACTAAGGGGTAAGAGTGTATAAACACACTAGCGACTAGTAGCTCCGCGACTATGGGGGGGAAATGGGATTGGGATAATAGGTGGGAAGAGAGCCAACGCTTGAAAATGCAGGTAGCAGGTCCGTAGGCCGGATGTTTTTGATGTAATCTGAGAAATAAACAGTGATTTTCTATTTTATATACAGGTGTAGCGGCATCTTTCACAAAGCCTGAAAGCATGGCATTTACTCATGATTCTATAATATATATTCAATTTTTTTTTTATTTAAACTTTACGGTATTCTCTACCAGTTAACTACAAGATCAAACAGAAAACAGTACCATATTCTATAGGATATACAGATTATTGTTTGTAAAATGTCGTCTATTGTTGTATGTGAGTAACTCCACAGATATACTAGTCGGTTAGATTAACTCGGCACCTCACTGCAATGCCCCCTTCTCACTTCGCCGCTTATCGGCCCGCATTCGTCACGAACGGTCCCCCGGGACCGTTCGCCCTTAAGAGAGCGATAGACCAGGTGCTCCCCAAAGAAATGGGCAAACACGGTGCGTACCTAAATAAACTATAAACACTACTTTTATAATACACATTGTATAATTTAGTAGCTGTCCCAAATATATTGTACACTTGTATATCTATACAAAGCGCAAGGTCAGACACTGGATGTTGTGGGTGTGGACCTTAGTGTTAGTTGTTTCTCGCACGGCCAGCTCTACGCGGCTCTCTCCCGTATTAGTGACGCAAACAAGCTCATTGTTCATTGTATACAAACGTTGTATACAAAACAAGCTTTATAAATCAAACTAAAATTCCACAAGTACGAAGTCGCAAGCACAGCTAGTTGTACAATATAAAATAAACAACATGTAAAAAATACTAAAACGTGTTAAATTATCATCCTTTGCAATTAATAATAAAACCAAAACCACTTACGCGTGTAAAGCTCCCCTCAACCTAGGCAACAACACAGTCTGACACTGCAAACTGACACTCTCTTCACTCTCTATAAACTTCACCACTCCGTTCTCTATATGTCTTCTCAACAACGTTATCTCTTTCGCGTGAACGATCTCTAATCGGAACACAAGTCCATTTTTGAGCACGTCTATATGAGTGGGGTAAGGTTGAGTCGCGAGAGAGTACTGTCTGTTGAGACGATCGGATAATTGGAGATGGAATGCTGCTTTTAAGCAGCGAAAAGCTTCGATATCACCTGGCCATTTTCCGCTGTGACCTAAAAGGTAAAGGGTTAACATAACAAAAGTTTTAACATAAAGATCGCAGGCTCTCTGCTTTAAGGCAGTCGGCCCTAAGGCAGTTTAATCAAATTTAACTCCGAAAACGTGAAAAACGAAAGTTTGGCCGATATTTCAGTAGATTCCTACCACCAATACGTTCACTACGATTATACGTTGTCAAGAGATACTTGAGGATCAAACGTTAAATCTCACGATAACAATAGAATAACATTTTAAATAGTCGGAGATACCCGATGTGTAGAGCCCCAAACGAAGGAAAGTCTAGCACCATCGTTCGTTCGAATTTCAGTCGGGCCCGAAACTTCGGAAGCGTCAAATCAGAGTACACTTCCGGCTCTGGCGGAACGGGTAGAAATCGTAGAATAAATAGAGTTGTATACTAGAGTTGTATATATACTATATACTGGAGTTGTACTTATAAATCACGAAAAACAACTATTGTAACAACTGGTAAAATAGATTGTATTCTCGACATTGAACAAGCTATTTTCAGTTTATGCGTTATTTTAGTGTTACGTTGTTTTTTTTATGTACGGGAGCGGCAGACGAGCACAGTCCACCTGATGGCAAGTGGATACGGTCGCCCATAGACTTACGCGATACATGCCAACATCGGTCCAAAATGATAAACGTTGGCACGCCCCCGGATGCGCTGCCTACCTTTGGAGTTATAGGAATGGATTTGGAGAAAGGGTGGGAAAATGGGGAGGGATAGGATGGGAATGGGCTCTGGCACATCTCATTCACTATCGAAACACGTACGTACATTAGGGAAATAAGATCAAGTGGGAAATACAGTACATTTCAAGGTGGTCTTCTGTGAGAGAGGGTAACGTGGCTAGTCGAGCGCGCCCAGCGGCTGTTGGATTGCAGCGTGCGCTCTCTCCCTCATATAACAGATAGTAACAAAGTGAAGGTACACAATTATAGAATCAAAGAGAAGAGAAGGTAAGAAAGCTTTATACTAGTTTGTTTCTGTGAACATAGTTCTAAACTTACCCAACTCAACAACAGCCCTACACACGGGCGTATACTCGGGCAGGTGGACGACACCGTCTGTTCTGGTGATGTCTTTGATTAAATAAGTGCCGCCGCGCCGCCAAGGGTTGTGGGGGGCGGCACGGCGGAGGGGCGGTAAAGGATCGCAGTAACTGAACACTGCCGATGTACCTGTTATTGAGAGAGGAATTATTTTGTTGTACATGCTTTTCATATTGAAAAAACAGAGAAAAATATATAAACTGTAATTGATTTGGAAAGAATATGAGGGGCAGATCAAGAAGATGGATGGAGAATACAATATGGATATAATAAAATAATATGGAAATATGGATGGATGGAGACGAGAGAAGATAGCATGTTGAGAAATTAAAGGGAAACTTAAAAAACGGAATATCAATATTTAAGTCAATAAAATCATTTCAACAGCACAATTCAAAATGTAGGTCTTACGATTATAGAAAGCAAAATCATGATAAAAAAATCGCTGATTAAAGACTCAGATGTCACATTTATATTTTCTCAAATGTCAAAGTTAAATAAGGCATATATTCTCAAATGTCACACTAAGCTAAATAAGTCATATTTTCTCAAATGTCACAGTTAAATAGGGAATACTTTCTCAAATATCACACAAGTAAATTTAAGACATATTTTCTCAAATGTCACAGTTAAATAGGGAATAGTTTCTCAAATGTCACAGTTAAATAGGGAATACTTTCTCAAATATCACACAAGTTAAATAAGACATATTTTCTCAAATGTCACAGTTATATAGGGAATACTTTCTCAAATATCACACAAGTTAAATTAAATAAGACATATTTTCTCAAATGTCAGACAAGTTAATTAAGACATATTTTCTCAAATGAATACCATACTGCATAACTGATCCATGCGACAAAAATGAAATTTTAGAGGGAAGAAGATTTTGTATTTGCGTTTCCACTAGGTTATATTAGTTATATACCTTTTTAAGGATTGTAGATTATGCTACATTGAGTTGAATGGCGCAAATAACAAAAATACCAATTTTGGCGCTTGTACTAGTTATGCATAATTGTATCCAAATGTGACCACAGTTAAGGCATTTTATTAATATAAACTAATTTAGATTTAAAATATAAACTGTGTACAAAACGAGAAAGTTTTAAAAATTAGAAGTTAAGGCATATTTTCTCAAACATCTAAATAACTAAACAATCATCTAACACTTAACTAAATAAGGCATCATTTCCCTTACCATAAACAGCGCTGATATCCAAAGGTAGCTCAGTAAGTCCTCTTAGATCTCTTCTAAGCTCGTCGAATGCTCGCAGCGCTTCCACCGAACTTTCCTCAGCTTGCAGCTTGTGCGTAGACGCGTACTGTTTGCGAGTTGTCAAACTATCCAATTGGTCGCATATGTGGAATAGTTCGGAAGAAGGGATTTCTGAATGGACAGAGTAGTGATTGAATAATAGAAGCATTACAATAACACTTGTCTTTGATCTGGATATGATCCAGTTCGAAGGAAGAAAAAGTTGTAGAGGTTGTGAAGTACATCTTTTATTGATAATATTAAAAGAGTTTAATTAATATTTATTATTTAAAAATAAAACGCAGTATTTTACAGTTTGTAAAATAACGCAGTTTGTATACACTTTGAAATGATAACCATTGTGAGTAGAAATGGGGAAACTATGAGATGACACTAATGTCATCTGATAAGAAATGGGATGTATAATGGAATGAGATGCTCATTCACGGCAGTCTCCTGTCGGAAGGGATCGGTCGCGAGTCGATGTGAAGCGTCCAGGCACGTGCCGATACAGGTATCTTTTACCAGGGTAAAAGTGTTGGCTGAAGGTCGGTGTGTTCACGGTGTAGCGAAAGGGATGTCCTCGTTTCCATAGGCTGGGACGGTGTACGTGTATAGTGTGAACGTGTAGTGTAAGAACGGCATTATCAACAGTAATCGGATCGTCTAGGTCAGGGGTGCTCAAACGGTCGATCGCGATCGACTTACCTTGACAAAAAAATGCATATTGTGCGGAAAACTAATATCTATGCCATGATACACCCTACCTAGACGACAATCCTGCATCACACATACTTGCAGCCTCTCAGAGTCGATCGATCGTAGTCTAACAATATTGAGGTAGATCGCCAGCAGTTCAAGTTTGAGCACCCCTGGTCTAGGTCGTCTAGAACGTGCCGAGGACGACGACGGCGGTAATGAAGAGGGGCATTCCTATCGGGAACATAAGTAAAGCTGACAACTATTAGGGAGTTGGGATGGTGAGGGACTGTCGTAATAGCGTCGGGCGGAGTCTTTCACGTATTTGACGATGGAGGGAAGTTCCAAGTCCTTGTGGAGGTCGACATTGCGGAAGTACCATGGGGCAGCCACGGCCTTACGCACGAGTCAATTTTGAAGGATTTGAACTATTTTAATGTTAGAGGGGGCTGCGTGTGCAATGACAACGCTAGCGAAGGTCATTATGGGACGTATGCAGGATTTGTACAATGTCAGCTTATGTCTAAGCGAACATTTCCTAAGTAATTCAATCCTGTCCGTTCATTTAAACTATATGAAATAGGAGAACAATAAACCAAGTTCTCCTCCAGTATAAAAGAAAGAGCTAAACGATTTAAAAAACTGCTGAGCTAAACCTGGAGGAAACAATGAAAAAGATGATTCAAAAAACGCTGACCGGTATCTTCTGATGTTGCGCCATACCATAGAAAAGGAAATGTCTGGACAAAACTTTTTCCATCCGTTCCTTTTTTATGGGGGTTATTATGGGATGTATAAACGTCTTATCCAATGTCAGCTTATTTCTAAGCGAGAGCATGAGAAATGTATGGCCTTAAAACAAAAAGAACAAAAAATAGATAGACGTGTGTTTGCTAGAAATATATCAAGAGCTAAATCTGTTTTACGTTGGATATTAGACACTTCAAAGTTGTTAAGCAAGTATTCAAACATTAATGGAGACATTTAGAAAGAGTTAAGATTGAGTCACTTAAATAGAGTTGAATTAAAGTTTCCAAAACTTAAACGATGCGAACAACTTATACTATTTCCATTTCTTTATTTTCTCGATGACAGTTCTAATTTGATAGTTGTAGTGTTGTGACCAAATAAGTAATGATATCGATCGCATATATTTATTATATTTTGAACAAAGACAAATACAACAAAAACACTCAAATATATTTTTTCAAGGTGGGAACACTCAATGGCCCACCGCCATTTTGTGTTTGTTTTAATCTGTCACTCGCAACAAGACGGTTGTGCTAGTCACTACATTTCTGTTCGCTGAGTTTTTTCACATTATCCATACGTTACGTTGTGTATTTTGTGTTCCTCCGTGTTGATTGCTGCCCAGCTGTCAAATATCAAAATGCCGAAAGGATCTGTTCTGAAAAGGCAGGCGAGAGAACTGGTGATCAAGGTTCGTAATTACTTTGAAGCAGAGTATCAAAATGGTGGCCCGCTATTACCACTGTCGCAAGTGCGAGAGCGTGTTGCGGCCGCATTAGGAATTAGTGGACCTACTGTTTCAAAAATTACTACCGAAGCTTACGGTACAAGCGGCATGCAGGAAAATAAGCTTCGTACGCCGAAGAAAAAACGCCAACCACGTCGTGTGACATCGGTTGACAACTTCGACGCTGACGCTATTCGCCTTCATATATATGACTATTACTTGCGCAAAGAAACTCCAACACTTAAAAAACTTGTTGTTTCTTTACGTGAATGTGGTTTGTTCCATGGCCAAAAATCTATGTTATCGACATATCTAAAAGATATGTTATCGACGAAATAGCTGCCGAATGTGGTCATTGGGTTCTTCGACTTCCGCCGTATCATTGCCAGTACAATGCTATAGAACTAATATGGGCACAAATCAAAGGACACGGCGCTCGAAACAATACCCATCCCCCTTTTACGGCAAACAAGATGTTAGATTTATTAAAAAATGCATGTGCGGAAGTAACTGCCGAAAACTGGAAAAAAATTGTGAAAAGAACCCGAAACATTATAGCGTCGGATTGGGAAATTCATGTGGCATTCGATAATATAGAAGTACAGGAACTTATAATAAATGTTGGGGAGAGCTCATCGAGTGACAGTGACGATTCATCAGATTTTGATTAAAATAAATAAATAAAGATTACCTGTCATTATAATTATTTCGTTTCATTGTCGAGTACCTACCTATACCTACTTATTTTACAACAGCTTCGAAAATTTTAAAGAAGTTGGCATTATCAATCAAGAATTAACACGTGTAACATCTTGTAATGAAATATAATATTAGTTAATAAATTTGTACAAAAGTATCCGGCAGTAGTTTAGTTTCTTACATTTTGTAAAAAAATATCGGATCTGTTATCGTGTTACGTTTATCGATAGGTCATGATATATATATATATATATATCATGATTTTATGTGGAATTATGAAACAAGATGACTGTATTTTCATTACAATAAATGAAAACTAATTTAATAGTAATAAAAACCGCCAGTAATGTAATGATTAAAAAAAATCGTATGTTCTAGTAGTCGATTTTGATTGTAACATTTCCAAGTTATTATAATAAAAACACAGTCGATCGACTAACTACATCCCTAAAATTGCTTTCTGGCTGACGTGACCTTGTTAATGAAATATGACGTCTTGGTGCCTAATTTTTGTTCGGAGTTTTAGGCGTTGACGCTAGAACAAAGTTATATCGACCACTGTGTGTGAGCTGTCATCGAGAAAATAAAGAAATGGAAATAGTATAATGATAAATCAGTAACTACTTTTGAGTACTACACTCAAAATTACTAAATTGAAGATTTTGTAAATTAAAAAAACATTTTTGTGACAAAAATAAACACCACGCTGACCAAAGGTGTTGGCGAGTCCACTCTTTTAAAAGTGGCGTAGTTCCTAAGGGCTTGTCGTGGCCGCTTTGTTATCCCTTAGTCGCCTTTTACAAAGACACAACAAACAAAGATAATTTCGGGTTTAAAATATTATTATAGTTCAAGTCTATATTTATATATTAATGTGGATAGTTAATTATTTAACAAAACTCACCATATTTAAGTTGTAAAAGATAATCAACAATCTGTTTCGGAATTCCCCTTCTCTCTGCCAAAGTCTCTCCCTCCCATACGCAGGTCTCCGTTATGGACCCGTCCTGGAATCTCCTTAATTCCGACTTGTCTCCCCAAAACGCGCGGAACCTTTCCGCTTCGGGAAGATTTGCTGGGGGGCCCTTTTCTACGATGTTTAGGGAATTCTCTAAGTTTAGAATAAAGCCGAAGGATATATGTTCTTCATAGCTGCAATCAGGCAATTAATAAAAATAAATATTAATGCTGCACTTGATTTAAAGAAAATTGGTTTTCTATAGAACGGTTTTGTAGATACACAAATAAGTTTATTCAGAAAACAGTTATAGGACACTACAGGTACAGATGAAAGACAAACACATATTTAAAGACATAACAGCAGACAAATTTTAGGAAGGGGATAAGAGCAGGGCCATCTTTAACCTATTGGAGGCCCCGGGCACTTTAGCATAATGGGGCCCCTATGACTACGACAGAGGACTATTTTATTAAAATAGGCAAAAGGAGTAGATAAGCGGATAAGCGAAATTCTAGATTTATTCAACTGTTGTTTTTATTTCTTTACAATCATATTTAATGAATAGGTAATTATAATATAAAAGGTAATTATAATATTGGAAAAGTAACTCTTTTAGCATTTACTATACACAGGTTAGTGCTTAAAAATCTATTTTGATTGAATAGGTTTGAGATAGGCAAAATCATTTCTTCAAAGTTTATGGCTAAGGTCGCACTGACAGGTGGCTAGCTTAGCGCCTAGAGTCTAGCGAGTCGCCGAAAAAAGTTGTAGTTACTGAACCATTTGAAAATAACTTGTTGGCTCTGATACGCACCCAGCGGCATGGACGCCTACCAAGTTTAGGTACAAAGGTAGCAAATTCACATTTCTCATTGATTTTTGTTTGTAGACCAGTATACTTCTCCGACATATTTGAAGCATTGTCGTAGCTTTGTCCTCTGCAATCTTTTATGGAAATATCATGATTCTCTAAAAAAATTCAAGATGTTTTCCGCTAAATACTCAGATTTATGCTCTTTGATAGGTATAAATTTCAGAAACCTATCAACGGGAACAGGGTCTTTTAAGTATCGAATTATAAAAGTTAGCTGGTCAACATGAGACAGATCGGGCGTGCTGTCAACGCTAATGGAAAAATATTTTTCTAATTTAACTTCATTTTTTTTTTTTTTCAGGACCTGATGTCTATAAACTCATTACAGATATTCCCTGATAAATAAGAAATGCTTCCTTTCCAGGTTTCATAACTTTTTTTAATTGATCTGCAAGAAATTGATCATATTCACTTAATAACTCCACACATCCCAAAGAATTTCCATTGTTGGGAGATCCAAGGATTTCATTGTCACCGCGAAACGGAAGCCCTCTCAATGCCAAACATTTTACAACTGCGACAATCCGTTTAAGTACATTCCTCCAGTAATACACTTCTTTTTGATGTTGAGGTAACAAGTCTGTATCTACTTTACCAACCGCTTTACTTCATACCAGATAAGTCATCATAGATTGCCTATGTACTGGGCTATTTTCATGTGTTAAAATTATGTGATTAATGTACTTCCAATCTTTACATCCACTCGGAGAGGTATAGATATCACTCCATAGGTTTATATCAGAAAGGTTAAATAAGCAGCATGAAAAACAAAATACAGATTTCTTCGTAGGCGAATACAGCAACCATTTTCTTTCGACGCTTTCATTGTTCTTCAATTTACGATTAAATAATGCTTTATTGAAATACTTAGTTACTGATTTACCATCTGCTTCGTTGTAGGTTCTGGATGTCTCGGAAAAGTCACAATCTTAATTTTGAAAATATGCAGGTCCCTTACGAAACCAAATTTCGCAGTTTTTTTTCTGTAAAATCTTCATGAAAATAATCGGTGGGATCGTGTGAAATGTTTTCTGGGTTGGAAAACTGTTGTTGTTCAACTGAAACCAGTTGTCGGTGAAGTCACCGAAGTTGTTGCATTTTCGCCATACTTTAGGGACGGTCGCTTTCTGCTCAATCCAATTCAGTCTCTTTTCCTAAATTGATAGAAGTTAGCGTAGAGCAAAAAAGTTCTGAAGTTTCCACAATATGTTGTGGACAGGACTCATCATGTGGAAGGTTTATTATTTGATTGCTACTTACAGAAGGTCCTGGTGTAAAATATGATGTTAATTTTGGTAACTTTTCAATTACTTCTTTCTAATGTGCAGCTTTTTCCTTTTTTCAGATCCACTAGAATATAACCGTTTCGACATTTTGTATTTTAATTCAGTATTTATTATTTTCTTACACTGAAAACAGTCGCTAACATAAAACAAAATAGGCGAACGACGATTTAATTTTCAGTCCCGACCGAACGAAAAGAATGTGCGCGTGAAAGGGGAATCCCGGCCGACCGAATGCCAAGTTCGCAGAAGAAGTCCCGATCATCGAGTCGATTTACTTGGGTGGGTCGCGTTCAGTTTTATGTCGCTATTAGCTACATAAAACTTAAAAATAATTTAGGGGAATCACCTTGTAGGTAGGCAGTCAGACAGAGTTGGTAGTGTTAGGCCCTTTGTTCATTAGAATACCAAAAAATCTAATAAGTAAGTAGGTATTATAGTCAGTAATTATCTGTTATAAATTGTTTGATTTTCGCAAAATAAATATATTTATCCGTAATATTGGTTATCGGTTGGTGATCTGGCAGGAACTAGGGGGCCCCATCGATTGCCGGGTCCTGGGCACTTGCCCAGAGTGGCCAATGGAAAAGAGGGGCCTGGATAAGAGATGTTACAGTAGCGTAGTCCGCTGTCCGTGTCCCATGACTGCCCTGAACAGTTTTATCTATATTCTATATGTATAGCAAAAAATGTATACTGCTTTTTATAACAATTGTAAAATTAGATAAACCAGGTCTTTACAAGACAATAAAATTTAAGTATAACAAAAAAGACAATAAAATATGAAATAATTTATCATCATCACTCGCTCACCCATCTGCTCTAGCTTGTTCAGGATCTGTCTTCACAGGCCAAGAAAAGTCAGCCTCAATAATCTGCAGGATTAAATCCACTCTGTTTCCTAGACCTTTAGCAAGGAGGGTGTATAGAGTATTAGCTATTAGTGCGAGATTGTCTACACCATAGTTCATTTTAGCTACTTTTGGAATTCGGCTTATGATGGATTCTTTGATGTTGGATAAACTTTTGAACCTAAAAATTGTATAGGAATATTTTATTATAAAAATAAAATAATTGTCAATCTCCAATCAGCAGAAACGAACATGTATAAAAAAAAAACTAAATTAAAAAATTAGATATGAATGGATTAGGACCATCCAGTGCTGATTCCTGATCATTCATGGGTAGGTTTTTACTCAGTATAATATTCTGCGGAAGCATTTTTTCAGTTTATAGTTTAAATATTACTGTTTAAATCTGATTGCTTCTAAGAAATATAATTACTTTATGTGGTATATGGAGGGGGAGAGTGCACACTGCAATCCAACAGCCGCTAGGTGCGCTGGTGGACTGGCCTTGTCTCATAGAAGACTGCCTTGAAATGTACTGCATTTTCCACTTTATCCTATTACCCCAATGTACATATTTGTTTTGGTAGTAAGTGAGATATGCCAGAGCCCATTTCTATCCCATCCTATCCCTCCCCATTTTCGCAACCCTTTCTCCAAATCCATTCATATATCTCCATAGGTAGGCACTGCATCTAGGGGTGTCAATGTTTGTCATTTTGGACTAATGTTGGCATGTATTGTTGATTTCCATGGGTTACAGTATCCACTTACTATCAGGTGGACTGTATGGTCATCGGCCGCCTTCATCCATAAAAAAACGACTTTATGTGTAATGTGTATTGTATATATTATGTAATTATGTATACTGTACATCTTCAACCAGTGATAGTAATTTTTATTTGCTCTCTACCCAAAGGTTGCCTGGTAGAGATCCCTTTTAGTGGTAAGAATCAGATTATTTAGCTATATATAGCTACTATATATAGCTTTTAGTGATAAGACTGCCTTTTATGTGTTTTGTGTCTACAATGTATGTTACTGTTTTGTATGATATGCAATAAAGAATTTTATCATACCTAAGATGATTGAAGATTTGGCACGGCTTTACATAATAAAATAACAAAAGCAATTGACACTTACTTCAAAATGTGATCAAACAGCATCAATGGCTCTATGGGAGTCATGAACAGAGGTATGAAACTGTTCATTTTGGAATTATCCAGCATCTGCACAGCTAATGCACTTTCTCTCTTCAAAGAATTGTAAGTCCCCTTGTGCATTTGCCAGCAAAAGTTATAATAACCAGTTTTATCAAGGAAGACTATAGGGAAATGTTCCAGAAATTGTTCCATTGGTGGGGAGTCTTGACCTTTGTAGAGAGAAATACCTTTTGTGTCCCACTCTGAGGTTTCTGTAAAATATGATTCATCAAATCAGGCATTAATTTGTGAAAGTCCATTATGAAATATAATAATGAAAGATGAATTATTTTGTTGTATCTTTCACTTTATGGGTTTATGCACGTATATGTCTAATCACTATAGAGTACAAATTTACAGTCTACTTGTAACAATACATGCTTAACCATTACAATAAATGCAATAACATTACTAATTTATTGTAGTAGAAAGAAACATTATCTTTATTAATCAAACAAAATTTACAGAATCAAAATTGGTTCAGTAGTTTTTATAAAAAAAACTATTTAAAAAACAACTGGATCAATCTGGATCCCCCCTCCCCTCCAAAATTCTAGCCAAGCTACAGATAGTCTGAATAAACTGCAAGGTTAACTCTGTAGAGTTGGAATTGTATTTATATTGTATTGGAGTGTAATTGTTTGTTGTTGGTTAATTATAAAAGTTTGCAAATTGTAAAAGTTGTAATTTCAAGTGCAGAAAAGTTGCATATCTGGGTCACATGCTAAGGCATAAAAGCTATGAACTTTTGCAACTGGGCAAGATTGCTGGAAAGAGCCGTGTTGGTCGCAGGAAAAGTCATGGCTGTGTAATATACGGACTGGTATCACGAGTGCCCCTGAACTGTTTCGCCTTGCGGAAGACACGGCAAAATATTTGGAGCTGATTGTCAACCTCCACTAGTTGGAGAGGTACCACAAGAAGAAGAATTGTAAAAAATGTAAGAAACAGTAAAAATAAATAAAAATCCATTTTGTTTTTGCCATGGTTTTTACTCAACCAGGTTGTATGAATAATATCTAATAAAGACAGGCTGAATATGATACTCACTCAAAGATATCCAAGCATTCCTCACAATCTGATAACTGCTCATTATATTGTTGATCCTCTTTGCCTGCACCAAATAAGCCACAAACATGCTAACAATATGTCCTGACACCTGCAATTTCCTTTGCCTCAACCAGATTTTCAATAAAACTATTGCCTGTTTTAAATTATCATTTTTTTCTAGTGCTTCCTTTAAATATTCTTGGTTAATGTTAGCTGTTAGATCACTTAAAATGCTGCCATTGTAATATGGCGTTGGTGGCCCAACTTCGTTATTATCTTCTGAATTTTTTAAAGAAAATAACCATGCTTCTCTTAAATTATTTCGTATAGGGCTAAATCTATGTAATTTATATGCTTCTTCTTCACAAGCGAGATAAATGCGCACAGATACATGATTACCAAGTTTAGTGTTCGGTTTTAAATCTATCACTGGCTTAGTTTCACAGCCATTCAGACAGGAATATTTTAAGTCATCAATAATTTCTAAATGCTTCAAATGTGAAACTAAATAAGCTAAATATGCAGCTCTTTTCTTATGATAACGGTAATTAATTGAATCGTTCTTTGTGTATGTGTCAGACGGTACTGTAATTTGTATGTCTACTCTAAGTTTCGAGTTAATAGCACAGTCTAACGCATATGAACCAACAATTTTAACATCTTTAAATTTGTGAAATTTAAAAACACACTTTGTTTTCTTTAGTTGTCCTCCAACTGGTAATTTGACTTTCAACTGCTTAAATAGCCTATTCTCAATCAAGTCATATTCTGTATCATCTTCTGGTATAGATAATAAGTGATTTCTGAACTCTTCAAACCACTTTTGGAACTTTTTAATGGTTTTCTCTTTTACTTTGACTTCTTGAAGAATTTCTTCGACTTGTAGTCGGAATAAATTAGAATTAAACAAATTCTCGGTCTCTTGGAGCCGGTTTAATTCATTTACAGTCGGTTGGCGGTACAAACCCTTGGTTTTTAATCGCTTTCTATTTGGAGCGTTAGAAGCCCACTTTCCGTTCTCGTTAAGCAATTTAGACTCCCCATCTTCTTCGGAATCGGAGGATTTTTTATCCTGTAAACGTTTTAACTGATAATGAAAGGGGTTTTTGCACATACAGCTAACAAATACAGAAAAGTTGTAATATATATTTGAGAGTATTAAAAACGGGGATAAGTAAAAGGAATAAATTAAGTAAACGTACCCGTTTTACCATTTTATCAAAATTACAGGAAACAAACTAATGATGTTAATAGTAACGATGCATAAGTAAGGTTATTAACAACAAAAACAACATGTGTATGCTAACGCTTGAAATTTCTTTCACTGGCCGTCACTGGCGTCATCAAACTGACAGTTTTTTTTTAAGTTATTTGGACACTGGCACAACTATTGGTCCATATGTGACATTTGGTTGACAACACAATGGGTCCGTTTAGAAAATAAGATGCCGTGATCTGGATCACATAGAATGCTAAAGAGCGAACGCTGCACGTTTAGAAACGCACATGCCATCACAAGTGCTAAAAAATGTATTAGAAACTGGCAAATGAAAGTTGATCCCTAATTGAAAAGCGCGGCAAATTCTAAGTTTTCCAGTAGGGACGGGTCGATGTTGATAGGCTGTGGCGGTCATGTTATTTTGGCGGGGTCTGTCAAATCTGTTGTCTAGTATTCATTCAGTCACTGATGCTAAATCACCATTACAAGTTATACGATTGAGCAGCACGTCCAAATGATAAAACTTTATTAACAAAATGAGTGTTCGTTAGTGCAAACGTTGCGCCCATTTTACAGCAGACGCGGTGGCCCTTCAAAGTCGACTCTCCAACATTTGGTAGCCAAATTCGAGAAGACTGGTTCGGTAAACAGTCGGCCAACACCCGTATGTCAAAGGAACGCCAGATCGGCCTAGAACATTGCCGCTGTCCGTGAGTGTGCAGAACCCGAGGCAGTCAATTCCTAGCCGTGCACAAGAACTCGGCCTTTCGCAGACTTCAACTTGGCGAATTTTGCGTCGGGCCTTGTGCCTGCACCCGTTGTACCATACCATACCATCACCCTATGTCCCTCCACTGGTGGATATAGGCCTCTCCTAACGACCGTCACAATACCCGGTCTTAAGCTTTTCTCATCCAGCCATTCCAACCACCACTCATCCAACCACGTGGCCGAAGGGCGTCCCACATTACTTTTCCTAGTACGTGGTCTCCATTCGACGCCTCACCTGCCCCATCGGAAATCTGTCCTGCAGTTTAAAGCTTAGTCGAATTTTGTCCAGCAAAGAAACTTCGCGCGTAGCTCTCACCACACCATCGCTTGTTGAGCGACTTTGGACTTGTGAACAAAGTCTACCATCAGAATGGTCTTTGACGGAAACGGTAGTTTCGGTACCATACGTCATTACGGACAGGACGCATTGATTGAAGACTTTCGTCTTTAAACATGTGGTATAGGCGATGAGAAGAGATAACACAATTTCCCGAATGCTGCCCAGTCGAGCTAAATGCGTCTGTCGGCCTCACGACTGCAGTTGGAGTTGTCTCACTGGATTGACTGTCCAAGATAGACATATTCATCTACAACTTCTAGTGACGTCTCCTTAACGCTGACAGATCCAAGGACGACGTGTAGAGGTACATTGAACATGACTTTTGTTTTGTTCCAGTTAATCCCGAGACCAAGGCGTCGCAATGTATTCGCCAGATAATTACTTTTTCAGGAGATAATTTCTTCTCCCTGCTGAACCTTGTCTCTACGTACCTATCACTCAAGGCACCGGCCTCGTGTGATAGGTACGTAGAGACAATAATGAAGTTTACTTGCTTACTAATTTCCTTCCATCTTACACGTAAACTATTCCATATTCTATAGAACTTGGCTTATACACTACCGTTCATTTGAACTTGGTGATCAATAAAGTATTAATAAATCGTCGGATCGTGTTTGTTGCTAGACCTTAACTCTGTGTTTACTCCACTTATTACATTCAGTCCAGAGTAGAGTAATATATTCAGATGTAGATATGCTCAAAGCAGTTTTATCCACTCGTTTATAATGACAGGTGACGTGCCAACTTACGGTGCGGTTGGATGTAAGCGAAGACGTTTGATCCACTTGCGACCGTCCGTGCGTTTTGATATAAAAGGTAAAATCCAAAGATTGTACAAAAGGAAGTCCGCCACTGTACCAGAGTATAAATTATTAAAGGGATAATAAAAAGAAAACCATATTTGTAACAAGTTTATTTACAAAACCGTTAGGTATGTTGTATCTACATTACATGCTATATTAATCGAGATTATTGTGAGATAATAAATAAATTAGTATTCGAAATAGGATATTGTTTCCTCATAATGAAGTTACGGTTATTCACATTAACTATACTCCTATAAAAGGGTGATCTCTATTGTTTATCCCATGGCAAAATAATATATGTATTTACAAAACTTGTAACAATAATCTCAACACTGTAGAGAAATATTGCATTGAAAGCAATATAACAAACATTAATAACAATAAGGTTCAGTTCAGATAGACTTCAGATCAAACTAAATAATACTTAGAATTTTCATAATAGGTATAAAAAATTGCACTGTTTTTTTGTGTCAAATGCAACACACTAGAGAGTATTGCATAGTAGTGACATATGCATGACATAGTAGTAGTAGTATATGTATAGTAGTATGGCATAGATGCCATTGCATGACCCACACATCAAATTCAAACAGAACTGGTGTGAAAACGTTTTTTCATATTCGAGGAAGATCGGCGATAACAGCTGTATACAGCTTCGTCTACTTCAATTTGGAGATGATGGCATTAGTGTATTCGCTACATTTGCCAGTGCCACCAAGGTCTCCGGTTAGGGATTTGCCCTCGCGCAGGACTTCGTAGCAAGCGTTTTGAACGCGATCCGCATCTTCTCTCAGTTGCAAATGTCGGAGCATCATGATGGCGGATAGAAGGAGTGCAGTTGGATTCGCCATGTCTTTACCTGCGATGTCTGGGGCGGTGCCGTGAACCTGAAAAACGAAATGAAAGTAACCATTCAAAATACAGATAACAATATGAATTTGATACATATACCTACGGAGTATAGTATAAAGACTTGAATTTGGCCAACGAAACGTAGCGTAAGATTTTAATTATTGGACTGTTAACACTAAGTGCAGTCGGGACAAAATGAATTCGATATTTTATACTTTCTAAAACGATTAACTCCTATAACTGTAGTATTGTTCCGTAGTAGTGGTGGGTAATCACGACTTCTCGGAGTATTTCAGCTGAATTCTGCTCCGCTTGCGGATCAGACTCCTCTTAGTTAATCCTTAACTCTTTTGATTCATCTGAGAGCGTTTCATAATAAGCAAAAAACAGGTCACGAGCCATCGTTGCATCTCGCTTTTGCTTGAGCCTACGACAAGTGGCGATGCGCGATCACACGGCGGCGGAGTCTGAATAACTGACAATTAGGTGGAACAATTAAGGGTTTCCACTGCGCTCGCGGTTTCTGCTCTTTTGATTCATTGAATCTGGAGTTACCCATCACTTTACCGTAGTTTATACGTAATAATTTTCAACAAATATAATGTAGACCGTACCGTACATACTACAATTTAAAGTTACTATTTAAAAAAAAATCGGAAATATGCTGTTGTCACTTTTCGTCGGGCAGACTATACCTAAAATTTATACAAATTAAGTCGAAATTGAAGATACGTCTACATGATTGCAGACTTTTTAAATTAGAAGCTTAATCTTATAAGGTAAAGTACATACATAAATATAAATCTAAAAAAAGCTGGTCTCAACAATAAATACAATAGATATTTATCTATTTAAACGGGTCTTAAGGGGGGGGAAATAGGTTTAGATGACTAAAAAGATTGATTTTCTTTTATTCCATAAATTGTTAGAAAAACTATTGAATAATATGTTTCCAAGTTTCAAATAAAAATTTCAATTCGTTCCGATGTTATGGGCAGTAAACTGAGCGTCCCTCATTAAGGCGAATGTTTACCTTGCTTATTTTACTCTATAATCTATAGGCCAAACAAAGGGAAGCTTAGCAGAAAGTGTCAAAGATATTGCAGGAGGAATCGCCGGACGAATAAATCGGCGATAGCGGACCGTGTACTCAACGATATGACTCGATAGTTCAAAAATCCTCTCCACTGATCGCTGGATTGTGCGTGAAGCAATTGAAATAAAAAAAAAACAGAATTTCAATGGAGAAGATGGATACAAATTTTCCTAGAGATGGAATAGTGATTAATAAAATTAAACCTCGCGATTTTTCGCCTGACGCTACTGTCATGATATGGTCAGCAGTGTTGTGTGCCGCAAGTTACCGGAATATGAAGACCAAATGCGGGTAGCTGATGAAACTGCTCGCAACTCTCAACGTGGACTACCCTGCCGCTCTTCAGTCAGCTTGTGAGTATGGTTGGTGCAACCCAACCCAAACGTAGAGTAACATAAATAAGGTAAACATACGCGTTAAGACCCGTTTAACTAGATAAATATGTGTGAAAACTGCGAAAATTTCAAATGTTATAAATACAATAGATATTACAAACAGCACATATTTTTGGGGAAATGTAAATACATACCATTTTATCCATTTGTTTGTTATAAAAGGGAGTTAAAACAAGCAATGCTAAATTCATTTTTAAAATTTATTTTCGATCTATTTTTATTTACATATAAATAAAACTAAACATTAAACTAACAATAAAAAAATCATGAGAAATCTATAGTTTCCTTGCAATTATAAATTCATTTAATGAAGTCGACATAAGATCCTACGATTACAAGTACAAATTATTGTCAGATTTTATCTGAATCACACTTTCAATTAAAATGTAACACAAAAATATTAATACCACAGTGTACTTATAAATAAACAAAACCTCGAAAAGGAATAGTTGATTTATTCACTAAAACAATGAAAATGTTGCAAAAAAAATAATCAAAAAAATAGGGAATGTCAATACATGTCTCTTCAACACACTTCTTCGGAGGTTATTAAATGTCCAAAATTCTATAATAAAACTACAAGTATATAAATACTGGTAACATTCCTTTTAGCTACAATAGGAACTAAGAATATAATAATTTAGTTTTTTTTTTTGAGAGGATCTCTGTATAACCAAGTTACTACAGACAATGAACACACGCAAACAGCCATTTCTCACTACAAATAAATACTTAATTGGTAACACAATGTCAACACAATAAATTAAAACCTACGATTAAGAATAGTATTGTTGCGTAAAATAGATTTATGGGTTACATCAGATTATATTAAACAAATAAATTAAGTAGTAATGCCAAGCTGAGGCGTAGTTGTTGGTTAAGAAATTGGCCTTGTGCACCTATATTCTCATTACGATGTTAGTGAAATTGGCCTTGTGCACCCATATTCTCATTACGTTGTTAGTGAAATTGGCCTTGTGCACCTATATTCTCATTACGATGTTAGTGAAATTGGCCTTGTGCACCCATATTCTCATTACGTTGTTAGTGAAATTGGCCTTGTGCACCTATATTCTCATTACGATGTTAGTGAAATTGGCCTTGTGCACCCATATTCTCATTACGTTGTTAGTGAAATTGGCCTTGTGCACCTATATTCTCATTACGTTGTTAGTGAAATTGGCCTTGTGCACCTATATTCTCATTACGTTGTTAGTGAAATTGGCTTTGTGCACCCATATTCTCATTACCGGGTTAGTGAAATTGGCCTTGTGCACTACAGTGCACCCATATAAAATTAGGTTAATTACATAATAATAATAAATGGCGCGTCTACCTAATTTATTAATTCAGTCTATTACGGACTTATTGAAGGAGCGGTTTTGTTCAACAGATCTAGCGTCTACAAAATGGAATGTTTAAAATAACGCAAATGCTAATTTCTTTGGCAGTCACCTGTACTTATTTGAGATCCCTTTATCTCAATACTATGAAAGGATGATTTTATCAAATAATTTGTATTAACAATTCAACTATTTGAATATAGTATGACTAGTTTTGATTACTGTATAACGTGAATAACTCTGTTCGTGAAACAAAAAAAACAAAATCTGTATATGCTGTATATATGCAGCAATTTGATGAAACTTCAGACAAAATTTCCTTAAAAACGAACTAAAAACGAGTTTGGCGACTTATATCCAATGTGACGATTGTCCAATACGTAATTAGGTCCAAAACATCAATTGATTTTGGTCTAAACTGAACATTGACTTTCAGAAATAGGTCGAAATGGATCATAAGTCAAATAATTTTAATGACAAACTTATTTATTTTAAATGCAAAGAATGTATTCATGTAGAAACATGTATAATTAGATGGAATAAAAATGTAATAATTACTTTTTTACATGCTCGTCTTATTTTAATTTTTAATTCTTCGTATTTTGAAACCGCAAGTACTCTGACTGTAATAAAAGGTAACCCAAATTTTTTAAACAACGTTAGACGAATTTCCTTGGGACAAATTTATCATTGGACAATCATCACTTTTGACTTAAGTCGACAAAACCCCTAAAAACGTTTACAGTTGTCAAAACATAGTTCAATCAAACTTCCAGATCAACGAAAACCTACTAAAAATACAGTAACCAAAACGAATCAACGCATCTACTCGAGATTATTTATAATCTCATTAGTGTACTGTGAACAACTGCTGTTTCCGCCCAAGTCCTCGGTAAGAACTTGGCCTTCTTTCAACACTTTGAAACAGGAACTCTCAATTTTATTACCATAATCATTTAATTTCATATAACGTAACATCATTACTCCAGAGAGTAGTAAGGCTGTTGGATTCGCTCTGTCTTGGCCTGCAATGGACGGTGCAGTTCCGTGGACCTGCAAAAAGGGGTAATCTTAAAGTGATTTATATATAGATTTTTGATCCTATTTGGGTTAGATTTGATGTGATGTAGGATTAAATTGATCCCTCCCACAGTTTTTTGAGGGAGTAGTGCGGGATGGACGTAACACAAATATGCATGTCATATTATTTGCGAGTTTGAACCTTATCCTCAGTTCCAAGTGAAATCTTTTAAAAATAACATTTTATAATCTGTTTTCTTTTTTATAGAATTAAGGCGACAGACGAACAGGACATTCTACCTGGTGGTAAGTGTACAATATCGTCCTGTGATATCTACGAAACATGCCAACATCAGTTCAGAATGACAAATGTTGGCCCTCGGATACGGCATGCTTACCGCAAGAGATTTAGAAATGGATTTGGAGAAAGGGTTGAGAAAATGGGAAGGGACAGGATACGATATATGTTAGAACATGTTTCTATTTAAACAGAACCTCGAAGCAATGATTTTTAAAAAAAAAATTTAATCGAAGTCAGTAAATCCGTACCGACAAATAAGGCTTCGTTCAGATAATGTGACATATGGGATAAGAGCAGATATTTTTAAATTTGTTTTTTGTTACTATTTTGTATCGTAATAGTATAAAAACAAACATTTTTATTAATATAGAAAGTGTAATCGATCAATTCCCGAAGTCTAAAACCACATGAAATAAATGTTCGTTCTTTCTATATCTTTATTTTCTTATCTCTATATTTTCTTTCTTAATGCCTATAAAAAACTTGGGAAAAACTAAAAAAAAAAAAAATTTGGTAACAATAAATTCGTAAAAATGTTCATGCCAAGGAATCAGGAACGGAGAATCCATGATGTCAAATGTCGGGAACTAATCGGTTACACCCTGTATTCATGGCAGTCGATAGTCACCGCTAAAAAAATCTGATCATACCTTCTGAAAAACATAATTGCAATATTCTTTACATGGTGAAGACAAAACGAATTGTTTTATTTTCATGCCGTGAAATTAAATGAAAATAAAAATGCCGGCATTTTTATTTTCATTTAATTGCAAAGAGAGTAAAGTTTTAATTCTTCATTCGTACTATAAAATCAAGAGCAACGTTTAAATTTATTCACAAAAATAAACAATATACATACGAGTAAGAGTCATTGAAGCGTATAAAACTTAGAAAGCGCGCCATAAAATGTAATCTGACGCAATTATCATTCATTAATCACTTGAGAATCAATCTTATTGTTGTGGAGTTACAATCAAAAATTTTATGTACTATATGTTACATAAACAAATTGGTAACTTTTTTTTTTACTAAGAATGGTCAATCTACTGTTCAAAATATTGTTTTTGTCTATATTTTTCTAATGCCCGACGTAAAACGGAGAGGTATTATCTATAGTTTGTTTTGTAGTCTTTATTACAAACTCATTAAGTCATTGCATTAAAGTAAATATTGTTATTCTAGTTATTTGAAATGAAAAACAAGATATAGTTTTAATGAATTTAGTTTTAGTTGCAGAGAGTATTGTTATTTTAATCACCCATTTGTTGGATAAAAACCACTGCCGACATAAAAAAAAGAGTATCGAAAATAATCTATCTATATAAATAAAAATCTAAACGTTCGTTTGTTCAAAATCTTAAATTTCCGAAAGTTCTTCACAGATTGCTTTGGAATTTTGACACAACGTTGCATTCGAATATGCGCGTGTTTTTATATACCTATCACAGGGTAAAAACATGCTTTTCACCCAAAAACAGATAAAAACAAGGTAAGCGCCATCTGTTGGGAAGCCACAGAAACGCGTGGTCGGGCACAGCTAGTATTAAATAATAGAATAATAAATATTAAGTTATTATTTTCTTATAGTGTATTATTAGTAAAAAACACATAATGGCGACACAACATGCGGTTACTGTCAATAACCCAAACATATATGATTATATGAGTGTATGTTTGAAATCCACGCCGGTTAGTATCACACTAACATTTTATACTTTCGTGAAATAAACTTACATAATATAGCGTTTTTCCTCACTGCACAGTAATACGTGTATATTTAAAAAAATACTTATAAGTAAAACATATTTAAAGTGACTATAAAAGTAGATAGTTATTATTCTTTTTAAACTTGTTTTAATGGTCATCTCATGTCTGCTGAAATAAAGTATGTATAGAAGTATAAAAGAAATTTATATCACCAGTCGTTGCCCGCGGCTTCACTCACATAGATTTAATTGCTTTTATATATATGTATATTTGCCACAGTAAAAAAATATTGTCCTCCGAGGCATAACTGAATAAAAAAACATGTGAATTCACTTGGTTGGTATTATATCGAAATATTAATCATTTGGGTGATTCTATACAAAATTTGACATATTGTATTTTGGCTCCGTGACAGAAATATAAAAAAAGGTACAACATGTGTTAAATTACTTGTACTGCAGAATATTTTTACCAAGTTTCATAAGTTTAATACGACCAACAAATATTTTTTCATCCCCCTATCTCGGAAAGAGTATTTTTGCTCTTCGATATCTGAGTGCAAAAGCCGTTTTTATCCGCTAGAGGATAAAGTAAATTGAATTTAGAACATCGTGTGCACTAAGTTTGTGAATTCAAAACATCATTAAACCTATTTATTTCTACCTCCATGGTGCCGAATTTATCATACAACCTTTTTTAATTTGTTAAAAACTCAGACTCGGAACCTTCTTGGAGTACTTTTTTTTTTGCATTTAGTCATTTCCTCGCTGAGGTGGGATGAAAAGTTACGTGTTGCACTCGAGTGCAAAGATTTTTCACCTCGTGCTCTTTTGATTCCCTCGCTAACGCTCAGGATTCTAATTTTTGAATCACTCGCTGCGCTCGTGATTCAATTTTAGAATCCTTCGCTTGCTCGGTCATCAAAATTGAGCACGCGGTTAAAAAGCAACTTTGCACTCTTGTATAACAAATAACTATTTTCCCATACAAACTATGTATGACACCGCGATTCACCCCTTTAATACTTTAATATATTAGGCGTAATTGCTCTATTGATACATTTAATTGTACATGCGAAAAACATTCTTTGACAATGTAAAAATGGTACATCTTCGAAATACAGAAAGAAACTCAACTTTATTTGGATGGTCAAAAGTGATTTTGAGACGTTTTTAAACTTTAACGTCAAAATGGACGTCAAAAGACTATAGTTTGGAATTCCTATAAGTCACAATTATGATTATTATTGTTGGATGCCATATATTAACATTAATAATATAGGTCAATCCATGTGTCTCAGACGAAGAATTAAATAAAATGTAATTGTTCAATCGGTTAACATTTAAAATGTAAATAAAATATGTTTAAACTTTAAATGAAAGGTGTAAGTAGAAATCAGAATTATTCTTATTCAGTTAATTAATCTTTATATAAATTAATTTTACCCAATTTCGCTCTGGACATACAAGAAATGGGTGTTTGGAAATATACCTATTTCCCAGAGGTCGAAATTTTATGGGTTGAATGTGGACTAAACCAGAATTCTAGCGTGGTGTAATCGATAGTCATACTTACAGATTCAAACAGTGCTCCATTCTTGCCAATGTTGCCAGATGGTGTGAGTCCAAGACCACCGACCAGTCCAGAGCACATGTCCGACATGATGTCACCATACAAGTTGGGCATTACCTGGAAACAGTATAATAATAGATAGATAGATAAACTATTGTACACCAACACAATAACGCATGATTGCAAAATGACATCTATACATACTCGTATAATAAAATCATAACAGAACCGTGTATATACATGATTTTTTCTTTTTGAAAAAATCATTGCAGTTGTACTTGAACGATACGGAACCCGAAACAGCCATTTTTAGAACTTTTGATAGTCTGTCTGAACGCGTAGGGTGAACATAGGGTTACGCGTAGCGTAGGCGTTAACATTTTGGGTACATTATCGCGATGCGTCGCCTGATAAAATTTAATAGCAATGTGTATGCAAGGAGGAACTATGATCATAAAAGGCGTCGTTAAAGTTTTAATTTTGGATCATTAGATGACAGTAGTGTAAGGGCCTCGGTAAATTAATCAAGTAAAAATAAAAAATAACAATACATACATAATGACAACAAAAAAACACACCAATGAGGGTAGTGCCCTTATAACATTTCTACCCTATTATTAATACTCTTCTGTACCTATGTGTGTCGTCGCTGTCGCTGCCACTGTCCTGTCAATGTGGCATGAGTTTTATTAGAGTTGCATACCAAATTTTGGCTACCGGTTAATAGGCGTACTTGATGTTGTCCTGTTTTAGAAAATTGTATTGCATAAGAACTCTATCAGATGTGAGTATCGTGTTTCCTACCATCACCCGATTTTCTCTCCTATTCGTTGCTACAATTTTGTGGAAGTGTCAAAGCCCGTTGAAATTAAGTAGAGACTGGATTCGATACTATCATGGAAAATACTAATGAAACAGAAAGAGAGTTTAATTGAATGTCAGTTATATGGAGTATAACTGACATTCAATTAAACATTCTACTTAGATCTATACATCGTAACAGCATTAAATATTTAAAACACAGAGTGGCTGAAACAATATTTTCAGGAATTTTTGTCTGTTTATTTGTGCTTTACCTTATGAAGGTATTAGGCCTTATGATGGCGTTTAATTTTGAATCGAGTATAGTATAATCTATAGTACTATATTTCTACCACCCCATTTCTTCCCGAGGGCGACTAAAGTCTTGTAAATCATAAATCTAAACTAAAATCATGTCTCGTTAAGAATATATCGCCAAACAAAGAACAAAATGTTCGAAATATGTTTTGTTTCGCAAATCGACTTAAACCTAGTTAATTTATAAAAATGAACGTCTGTTTGTTTGTTTGAAATACTTTCCCGCATCAACGCATGGATGAATCGTGCTAACCACGAAAAGAACATCGGCTACAAAACTAAGTGCATGGGACTGTGAGAATGTGGGCAAAAATTAGTTAGTAACCACATATGAACGAAAACGTAGGTTTAATAAATTTTGCTAATAAATACTAACGAAACAACAAAAAAACAATGAAACAACAACGCGTATGTATATATACGAACTAAAACTAACTAGATTAAGTAGGGGTTACCTACAGTTTTGTTTTTGAGGTTTTAGCCAGTTACGTTAAATACAGTTAAAATAAATTCAAGCGACAATATATAATCATTAAAGACGCGTGGGACAAAGCGTGGGTAACTGGAGAGTTACCGGATTTAAACTATCGGAGGGTCCAAAGACTTGAAGAAGTTTGTCGGTAGTGGCTAGATGAGAAGAACGGAAAACCGTATGTAATGGCTAACTGTGGCAGAGGCCTGTATCCAGCAGTGGATATAGGCCTCTCTATAATACATGGTATGGAATGGAATATAAGTACTCACAAGTACGTCGAACTTGCCGGGGTCCTGCACCATGTTGAGGCAGACGGTGTCGAGGTAGCGCTCCTCGAACTTGATGTCCGAGTACTTGGTGGCGAGGTCGCGGCAGCACCGCAGGAACAGACCGTCCGACATACGCCTGTCCAGTAACGTAACAGTTTCGGTTAAAGCTTCCGTATTTGATATGTGTATTTATTTCAACAACAACTTACAGACCAATTTACTCCACAATTTTAGAGGCAAACACACGTCAATAGATATACAGGGTGCATAAACCATAGCCATCCAAAAAAGGCAGAGGCCATGCTAGGATACGCTATAAATTCTCGTCATATGGCTCAAGGACAGATTTTTGTGGGTGGTTTTTCATTTAAAAGAATTAAATTCGTGAAATAACCTTTAATTCTAAACAGTATTCTATATTGGGCGATATTTATACTGATTTTAAAATTGTACATATATACACACATACATAAAAAGAAGGAAAGTTATTTGGAAAGATAAATTATTTAAGAGCAGCAGAAAATTTAAAGGTATGTTAAGTTTAGATTATCCAGTGACAATAAAGTTATACGATGTTAACCTTAACGCTACCTAGCGTTCCTCAAACTTGATGTCAAGGTACTTTCAAGGTCAACTTGATGGCGTGCTCGCGGCAGCACCGCAACAACAGACCGTACGACATAAGCCTGAACAGTTACCGTTTTAGTTAAGAGTTCCATATTTCAAAAAGGAGACCAATGGCAGCGAGAGTCGAAAGGGTCATTTCGTCATTTTCAGTATGTTTTACAAAAGGTGTTTATAGAGGTATGGTTTGTATATATAGAGATGACATTTTCATTTCGGGATTTTTTTAAGTTTATCTTGTCATCATTTTGGAACTGCTGAACCGTTTTGGCTCTCTTTTTCATTCGAAATATTCACTTCGTTTTAATTTTACATATCGAAGTTTTTACAGCTCGAAGATTTTTGAACAACTTCGAATTTTTTTTATGAATATGTATGGATTAGATGATCACAAAAATAATCATCATTTTAGCAATTGGTGTCACGTGACGACCTACTGAATAAATTAAAAACGAGCTGCAAAGAGATTTGTTTAACACATGGTTAGGCTTCACTTTATGATACTACGTCTCTTTACGTCAGTTATGAGTGTGAAGAAAACCGCTAAATGGGTCAACATTACATTAAACTATCCATACTTGTCTTGTTTCACACGTAACTAATTGACACCAGTTTGTTAGCGCCAATATTACGCCGTCATGTGATACACAGCTCGTGTAATCGATATGGCTATGAACAAAGGAGACGATTATTTTAATTGAGCATTCATTGGACAAAATTATGCATATTTATAAGTGGCGCTAGAGGCGAAAATTGCGTACATTTTTTCATAGACCATCTCTTCCTGTGAGTGTTGTAAAAACGCGACTAAGGGATAAAAACCACGGAAATAAAAATTCGGCACCATACGTCATAAAGTCTTAACAGGCAGATCACACTGATTGATAATTCAGTCTTCAAACATTATGGTATAGGGCAGTATAGGCGATGAGAAGAGGTGAAGCATTGTCCCGAATGCTGTCCAATCCAGTTGAACGCGTCTACCGGCCTTTCGACTGAAGTTGATCTTTTGATTGTCCGTAATAGATGTATTTTATATATACTGAGGTATAAAGTATATATACTAGTCTATAATCAAGTAAAAATAATCAGGACTCACATAATATTGGCCTTGTGTACAGCGGTGACCTTCTTCCTCTTGTTGTCCCTAGCAAACTGGAAAGCAAATTCAGCGACTCGCTTGCTGGCCTCCTCCGTGATCAGCTTGATGGACTGCACCACGCCGTCCACGATCTCGTGCTCAATGCCAGAGTACTCGCCCTCGGTGTTCTCACGGATCGTGACCACATCCACGTTGTCGTATAGCGTTTTGATGCTGGAAAAAAAATGGTAGTTTGTAAGATTTTGATGAAAAGACGATGGCAAAAATTGTATGCATGGTCGTCTCAACCCACCAACAAATATAAAATTAGTAACAATGTATTTTTTGTGATCTACCATAATCGTTATAAGCAAACGTAGTTGTTAAAGCGATGTTTTTTACTAAAAATATATGAAAAATACGATTCCGGGTACACCCCAGACACCTGAACAAAGCCACCCTGCATTTTCAGTTTTGATAGCCTGAAATTTTTATGCAGTTTTGAAGCTGGCATATTAACCATCCTTTCAGTATGCCATTGTTCCAAATTTGAATTCAGAGTACTGAAAGAATTGAGTTTTAGTGTGACAAGTTGTGTGTCCGCCTTTCTCATGGGGAAGACTTGTATTGGATTTTTGAAGGAAACAATGGTTTACCTGAATAAATCGTTTATTCAGTAACTTGTATTGCCTCCAAGAGCGTTTACGACGGCCGTCATGCGGTTTGGCATGGAATCAATCAACGTCACTATGGCGTGTTGTGGAATGTTCTCCCATTCTTCCTCGATGATAGTTTTCAACTCCTGCAAGGTCTGCGGAGCTGGGTGGTGAGCTCGAACACGCCTCTTTAACTCATCCCGTAAATGATCTATGGCATTTATATCACAGCTTCTTGCTGGCCATTCCATGACTGTGATACCGACGTTATAAAGGTATGCCCTGACGATTCCTGCAGTGTACGTACGCTCTTGCATTATCTTGCATAAAAATGAAATTTTGGGCAACAAACCCAGCATATGGCATTACATGAGTCTAGGCATTGACGAATGTAACGGTCGCCATTTAGTGGTGGCAGCCGTGGAGCCGTCACAACCTGAAGTCCAGTTTTGCCTTCCGCGGAAATTCCTACCCAGACTGTCTTGGTTGTTCTTGAATCTCGAAGCTGTTCTTGGATCTGTACGGTGGCGATAAGGTTAGGTGACGATTTCGTAAGCTGGTCGTGAAGATAAACCGATCTTGCCTTGTCGTCATCCGGAATCGTGGTCCTCATGGACGGCGAACGAAGCCGCCAGTCTCTAGGTATCGATGGTACACTCTTTGTATAGCAGAACGGCTTAAATTAAGTTGTGCACTCACATTTCGCTGACTAAGATCAGAGCGAAGAAGTGTCATAGCTTGCGGCTACTTCAAGGCGCAGTATCCATAATTTTAAGGTCAAAATCAGTTCAAATGTCAGGAAAAACAATTTCACGAAACTTTTATTGAAAAACAACACCATTAAATAAAAAAAAAACTGCTCCAGTTCAAACTTTCCGCTTCCTTATTTTTTCAAAACAATGAACTGACTCGGCTTTCTTCTGTGGTTACATTTTCGTGAATTCAAATTTGCATCAATAGCACATCGACATAATGGTGAATACGCCAGCATCAAAACTTGATTTGTTTTGACTTGTTGGTCTTTGACTTATTTATATGTTTCAGGCCTTTATACATAAAAGTGCATGGTGGCTCGATTCAGGTGTCCGGGAGTGTACTTTGATTTTTAGCTTACGGACTGATTTTTAATAATAGGATACTAGATTCATTAATTGAGGGGTCTAATAACAAAGACGGCAAAGTCCCATGTAATGCCAAAACACCGATTTTCATTTTATTGGCTTTAGCAACACTTTTCTCACTGAGTCACATTGAAATATGTTAAAATTATGTTTAGTGGACTTTTCCGCCTTTGTTATTAGACCCCTGAATACCGTTTTAAGCTAAAACCAGTCAATTAACCGAGCCAATAAAATGAAAATCGGCGTTTGGCATTACATGAGACTTTGCCATCTTTGTTATTAGACCCCTCAATTGCGGGCCATTTCACCTGCTCCGTCTTACATCAACGGGTGGGGATAGTCGCGGCCAATATTAAATATCTTTTGTTTTGTACCCGCCTACAGGATGCATCCTATACACAGGTATACAATAGATTTAATTTAATTAATTATTTAATGTATATTTTCTATATGGGATTATGGATCTCTGAAATATTTTTTTTTTATTATTATTAGTTATTTTTTAAATCATGTACAAGTCAGTAATAAATGTTGATAAGTAATAATGTTGATATGTTGATAAATGTTGTAGAAATGTTGATAAATGTTGTAGAAATGTTGATAAATGTTGATAGGCTGGGCCACAGCCTAAATGTTTTTCGATATCTCTAAACGGAACGACGCAAAAAAAACAATGTGAATGTGTTGGCATACCGCCAATGTTTTGGTAATGATAATTCCGTCTGCAATACTTGTTCCACGTAAAAATAACGATAAAAATAATTAAGATATGGTATGAATGTGTTGTGACGAAAACTATAGATAGCCTTACTTAAACACAAACGCCGATTAAATTTAATCATTACTTTAAAGTATTTTTACAAACAGCCGATTGTAAAAAGAGATTTCACTGTGTTTCGTAGATTTTAGAACGAAATTATTTATAAAAATGTTGTAGACTCGTGGATTTTTACCTAATAACATATTATTGTGACTTTAATTTTTTTTTTTTTTTTTATAGACTACTGGGCGGACGAGCAAGCGGTCCCACGTGATGGTAAGTGTTACCGCCGCCCATGGACACCTGCAACACCAGGGGGCATGCGGGCGCGCCGCCGATCTTGCAAAATCCTCCTAATCCTTAATCCTTGCAAGACCTCTTGAGGCAGTTCGTTTCACAGCCTACGGGTTCGCGGTATAAAATAGTTTTTGGACCGAATGGTGCGCGACACCTCCGTATCGAGGAAATGTGGATGGACTGCACTTCTGTGACGGGAGGTGCGGTTGTAGAAATCCGAGGTGGGAAATGTACAATTGTGGTGATTTTTTGTGTTTAAAACTACTTAGTGGAGGCATAAATATTTTTACAAATAAAACATAGACATTTTTATTTTGACATTATCGATTTATTAGAAGAATTTGTATTATTTAAGAAATAAATAAAAAAATATTTTAAAAATATAATGTTTAATCGAAATGGTCACCATTTGATATGAAATTGCTATGCAGTATGAAAGATGGTCATACAATCTTTCATACGTCACCAGTTTTCGATTGAAACACGCACCCTTTCCGTGGGAAAATTATAGTATTATTATAGAATGTTTTAGGGGTTCAATATTATCATGGCGTTTAGAGCATTCCATGCTCTATAAAACAGACCATAAATCATAATTGAGCGGATTAAGATCCGAACTAGGTGACGGCCAATCGTCAGCTCTATTGAAGTCGGATATATTCCTTTCTAGCCACACCTGTGTTGAGCGAGCCGGGAGCCTTATGGCTTGGTGCTGAGTCTTGTTGAAAGGACTTCACGACAGAGCTACAATTTCAAGACCCACAATATTGAAAGTAACCAATTTCCGGAAAAAAACTAAGTTTTCAAGAATATGGCAAAGACCACACACAATGCGCCATTTTTTTCCTGACACGATACACATTCCGCTTAATATTTAGATATAAGCATATTTTATTCATCTCTAATTATGTCTAAGATATTTCAGAAAACTAAATAGATATGAACGACAGGCCTCCGCCATTGTCCAATTGTAATCATTCTTATTTGTATAACCTTATCAAATCACATGTGGACGTTATCTCACGTCGCGTCGGGCGGCTAGCGCGTCACGTCTACTCGTCATGAGTAATTTTTGTTGAGATAAAAAAGTGTCAAGTATGGGTCGGACTCACGCACATAGACAAAGAAAGCCTGTGGATAAGCCTGCGCAAGCGCGCGCGTTTTTCTCCCCGCGGATTCGTATTGTGTGTAAAGATGCATAATTAGCTCATTTTTTTACAATCAAACTATGCGAACAAACGAAAGTGACTGTGGTCAGTTTTGTTTCAGTCGCCTTTGGTATAATAGTGGACTAATTTAACAGCTAGGGAGAGCTACAGCCCGGACCCCACCTTTAACATACAATTTTTTTTAAAACGTTTTTTCCTTTAGAGTTAAATTTAAAAGTAATTAATTAAGAGGGGTAATTTTATACCTTTAAAAGAGGCCCCCAGTGGTCAATCCCGGGCCCCGCAAGATATTAATCCGCCGCAACTTTGCTCACCCAGATGATTACAATGGAATAAACATAAACCTTCCGAGGAGCGATAAAAAATATTTATTGTGTCGATCGTTAGTACCTTTTGACAAAATCGAGCAAATGTTGCGTCTGTCTTTCGTGGATCGTCAAAAAATATATGGATTGCTGTATGTCGCAAGTTATCGAGCGTTAATATATCAATCGATAAAATCGAACAAATGGGACGTCCCCTTAATTTGCGATGAGCAGTGTAATATTAATAAAAATATTTAATTCATTATTCCTTGATTTATTACTTTGTAAATAAGTGTAAAACGTAATTCTTTATCCTTGTTCGAAATTTCGATTTAATTGTCTAACTATTTTGGTAGAAGTAGAAGCCTGTGCGAGTCAAATGGTTAAAACGATTTTGATGTAATTAACTGGTATGAACGATGAAATGGCACGTTTAATCAGTAGGTATCAATATTACTTCATGCAATACGGAACCCAGAATTTATTATCTTTGACATTGAGACAAATCTTATCAATGCTTGAACGTTGAACCATTTCAATCAGTATCAATCATGGGCACAATCCCTGCTATCAACGCCTGTCTAAAGTTAGAACATCGGGTAAACAGTCATCAATAAAATTTGATATTTATTGGTTTGTCTGTTCATTTAGAACTGATAATAACTGGACATATTTTGATGCAGTTTTCTTTTCCTATAAGTTTGTTTGAGAAGTTTTTGTGTATGAACCAGTACAAATGATAATAGGAATTTGATTTGAACAAAATTCATCAAAATTTTCCAACAGCTTCGATCGTTTTTTTTTTTATTTTCAATTATCCTTACAACTTCAACTTTGGCGCTCAAATATTTTAAATTAATAACGATAATTTATCTGGTCAGAATAATTAGCATTTTAATCTGAGAGATAATAAAGATAGCAGTAATCCAAGTGTCACGTGCAAAATAAAAAAGTTGTTGATAGCAGAGACAAATATGCAGAATGTTCTAGTCACAGGATAATATGTATGAAGAAAAACTTGTATGTGCAGAAAGTACGTCATTTGAAACTAAGCTGGCACATAATCTACCAATGACCCAGTTTTATTACAATCTTAATAAACATAATTAGAATATTTGTGATATTATCTGAGAAAACAGACCTTATTCTCGGTTCTATAGACAAACAAGATAAGTGAGTCCTCGCCTAAGCGGTTGCAGGGATGCAGGACATGATAACGCCGGGATTGCGCGGAGTGGGCGGCAGGTGCATTCTCAGATATTGAGACTATTGAATTTTTTTATTTCATTATCTCAGATGTTAGAGCATATTTCTTTTTGAACTGAATTTTGAGACAAATAAAATTTAAAGTTTTTACATAATCAATAAAGCTATACCGACAATTAGGTGCAATTGCTCAGATATGTCATATTTAATTAATACATATATTTTGTACAATGTAAGAAATTTTACCAGAGCAAAAAAAATCAATTATTTGTACAGGGATTACTCTTCCTCTTATTTAAAAGTTTAATTCATACCTTTACAACACAATAATTTATTATCATGTTTCCAAGATAACATTACTTGTTTATTTTGCAATCATTTTGAAATGTGCACATCACAACACCAAGTTTTGAAGAACCAAGATTTAATTAAAAAAAAATATTCATGAAGAATGGAGTTGAAATAATAAATGTTTTATTGTTAAATTTATTTTCATGGCAACCAAATACTCCGAAAGGAAATTGATAATGTATAGATTTTTTTATTTATGGAAAGACGGCGGCAGGTCAGCTGACAGTCCACCTGATAGTAAGTGGATACTGTCGCCCATGAATATTCACGATATATACCAACGTTAGTCCAAACTGACAAACATTGGCACACTCCTAGATGCGCTGCCTACCTTCGGAGATAGGAATGAATTTGGAGGAAGGGTTAAAAAATGGGAAGGGATGGGATAAGAATGGGCTCTGGCATATCTCACCCATTACCGACTTACTTACACTTACTTACATTGAGTAAGTTGGTTAAAGTGGGAAATATTGTACAATTTCAAGGTTGCCTTGTGAGAGAGGGGTAAAATGGCCAATCGAATGCCCAGAGCGACTGTTAGATTCAGCGTGCATCTCACCATCCAAATTTAAAAAAATATTTAGATTTTAAAACAAAAACTTAAAAAAACATTAAAAAACTAATAAGACAATACTAAAAATAATGGCCTTTTGTTGAATAATTAAAAATACAAATAAAGTTGAAAATAGCTGAATAAACCACAACTATGAGTCCTCTATTGAGTTCTACTATATTTTTAAGTGCAGTGAATTTGAAAGAAAGAATTACTTACCCATCCAAACTCTTGCAAGGCCTGACATTAGCATAGAGGTCGAATTCCTTGCGTAGAGCCAAGTTAAGTGACCTGTAGCCCTTGCCCACTGGGGTCATCAGGGGCCCCTTCAGGCCGATCTTGTTGGCGTTCACTGAATCAATGGCCTTTTGGGGAATACCAAACTTGCCATCAGGGCCCTAGAAACAGATGATAATGTTAAAAAATCTGCGATTAGATTAATGATTTTATTTTTGTAGGTGTATATTGCTACATATATGTATTATTATTATTTAAGTACCTATGTACTATGCACAACTGTTCTGTTACGGACCAATGTCTCTATTTCACGGGTCTGCTGGAAGAGATCTCCACAGGAGATAAGCTTACCTCTTGTAAATCTTCTCTCATTTAATCATTTAGGGTTATATTGATTTGTGTGTACAATAAAATATAAAATAAATTATTTATTTATTTAAAAAATCTAATGGCACTTAATGATACAAAAGGTGAGGTTAATACCTGGAGGCATTTTCTATGAGATAATCTTTGGATTGAACAGAGAGACATATTTTATATTAATCTATGTATAATATAATAAAATTTTAAGACTGTAAATCTTAAAAGTATTTACTAGTATGATACAATTCAGACAACACTTTTGAGGGGGAAAGTGCACGCTGCAATCCAACAACCGCTGGGAACTCTTGACTGGCCACGTTACTCCTCTCTCACAGGAGACTACCTTGAAATGTACTGCATTTCCCACTTTATCTTATTTCCCTAATGTAACGGACATGTTTCGGTAGTGAAAGAGATATGCCAGAGCCCATTCCCATGCCAAGCTATCCTTCCCCATTTTCCCAACCCTTTCTCCAAATCCATTCCTATATCTCCAAAGGTAGGCAGCGCATCCAGGGGTGTGCCAACGTTTGTCATTTTGAACTAATGTTGGCATGTATTGTGGATGTCTATGGGTGACAGTGTCCATTTACCATCAGGTGGACTGTATGCTCGTTTGCCGCCTTTGTCAATAAAAAAAAACATTGTGCAACAAATTCTAAACAAAATCTATATATCTAAATGATGATTATTGTTGTATTCAGTAGAGTATTCAGATAAAGAATGTTTTTATTATCCCTTGAGTTTACTGTACTGTCTATTTACAACAGTATGTTTATACTTCTTGCAAAACATGGGACTAATTATTTACGTTTAATTCACGTTATTGCAATTTAATTAGTTATATTAAGGTTAGTTATAATAAGATCGTCAAAGAAGCATAAACTCACAACCTTCGCAAAAAAGCATTACAATTATTGTTCAATAAATTTCTATTCAATATCGATTAGTAACAGACAAAAAAATAAATTCTGGACTTACCCTAACAGCTGTGACGTCGACTTCGTCCCATTCGATCGGAACTTTAGCAGCTTCAAAGATTTTCTGCACGGCGACGGTAATTTCTGGACCAATTCCGTGGCCGGGGATAAGAGTCACCCTCCGGACACCAGTGCTGTACTGGGCTACGCCAGATTTGCCAGCCGGGACCTGGACATAAGCAGAAAAAACCGTCCTATAACCTAAAATCTCATCACCACAAAAAAAGAATTAAAAAAATATTGACCTCGTTTTTCACGCTCACTGCCACTTTCTTAGATTCTCCAGGCCCTGTCTCCATCCATTTCAACAAACCCTCAAACACTTTGCTCTCACGAAAAGGCTTCAAAAGGAGTTTTATGTAATTCTTCGACATAACTATACAGTCTATTTTTGGAAGGTAAGAATAATTAAGGGAACAGCCTTCGGAGGCAAAACAAACAAAGGAAGCATGCAGTGATTTTACCGGAATATCACAATATGTAGCACAATATCTACAAACTTACGATTTTCCTGATTATTCTTGAAGCCATTTCCAATTTTTCGCTATACGACGACAGCGAAAGACAACTTCGCGGGCGGTGGTGGTGTAGGGGGAGGAAGTTACATGTGGGACATCGACGCATGACCGGAAAATCCGGAAATTGATATGAAGGACGAAAATAAAAAAATAAATCAATGAAAAAATAAATAAAACAGAATGGATATTGAAAATGTATATCTTGATATATAAATATATTTAACATTTTTAGTAATTATATTTTTTGTTAGTCTATAAAGTGAACTGTAATAATTACTACCACCTTAGGCTGTATGGGTTGATTTTTATGGCTTATTATACCGGATTAAAAAAATAGCTGTCATGTAGAAACTCAATTTAACTGTTACTTTTGTTTGTTGTTATTCAATTCAAATGTCATGGAATTTTCTTTCGTCACAACCAAATATTGTAAAATTATAATTTACTTGGTATTTGATACAGTAAAATACAACTTTATATTTAAATCGAAGACAAGTAACAAGTAATTATTAACAGGAATAAGTAATAAAGTAGAAATCATGGATCAACCCCTAACATTAAAGTTGGCGTCAATGGGTCTCATATCTCAATGTAAATTAGAAAGTATTCTTGCTTTATGTGGAGACAAAAAGGATTTAATTATTGACCCTTCACTTATTAAGCCCTTGGAGAGGATATGCGGAGTGAGCTGGCTCAGGTATGATCAAAAGAATTAAATACCTATAGTAGTTTTAATTGTTGCTATAATAAGTGCAGATGAGTGATAATAAGTGAATATGCGGTTTCACTTTGAGGGTTTAAGTTTCCTTAGCCTCAGTTTCCTAGCCTAGTAAGAAAATTGCATTGCCCCTACGTGGATTAGTAGTAACACTTTTAACAAAAGCATAAGTAATATTATATTCAGGAAAAATAAATGAAGGGAACCAACAATGCTTATAACATCAAATGCACTTGAACCTTTTTTCTAAGGAGGAAAGTAAAGTCTGTATGTCTGTCATTTAAAAATCCTCTACTTTTTCAGGCAAAAAGGAATAGACAAAATATACAAAATGGATCCTCAGCTGAAATCGACAGCCAACATCAACAGAGTTTATCTTATTCCTGCTTGTATACAGAAATACAAATGTGTTTTAGACCAGATCTCCTCAACACTCAGCCAAAATACATCTTTGGCTGAACAGAACTGTTTCCACATTATTGTTGTACCTAAATTTATATGCTCCTATGATTCTCTGCTCGAAAGTCGAGGACTGCATGGAATTGTAAAACTGCACTCATTTTCATGGGAGTTAATGGCATTAGATGAACAGCTCCTGAGTCTAGAACTACCATTTCTTTTTAAACAGCTATTTGTTGAACAGAATCATTCACTTCTCTCAAGCATATCTATGTCATTATGGAGTTTGTTTCATGTCACTGGGAAACCAAAAATAATGTTTTCTTTAGGAAAATTATCAGCCAGTATCCTAGACATACTAGAAACATATAATGAAACTTATGATAGAGATTCCTTAAATGTAAACACTTCTTGTGAAATAGGGGCTTTAATAATCATAGATAGAGATCAAGATTATGCTTCAAGTCTATTAACACCAGCAACATACAGTGGATTATTAAGTGAGATTTTCAACATAAACTGTGGACATTTGGATCTGAATGTTAAGGAGACAAAAATCAAAAAGGGGAAATTGATTTTCTCTGATGAAGAAGAGGGTAGGTCTAAGTATACAGCCATGACTTTGGATAGTTCTATAGATAATTTATATGGAGAAATTAAGCATAGACATTTTTCTGAAGTGTTAAGTGTATTAAGTTCAAAAGCCAAGCTTCTGAAAAATGAGGATATTAAAGCTTTAGGTATACAAGAAATGAAGCATTTTGTGGTTACAAAATTACAGCAAGTGACACTTTTTAAACAAAATCTAGTCAACCATGTTTTAGCATGTGAAACAATTATTTCTGAAATGAGCAACAAGTTTGAAAATCTCAAACTGACAGAAACAGAAATGCTGAACAATAGAAATAAGAAAGCAAACTTTACTTTTGTTGATGAACATTTTGGTACAGACATCCATATCTATAACAGTTTGCGATTGATGTGTCTGCTGAGTTTAACTCAAGGATTATCTTATGATGAGTACAATTCTCTTGTTAACAAATACTTAATAGCTTTCGGGTACAAATATCTATATGTATTCAATAATTTAATCAATGCAGGCTTGTTGGTACAGCCATCAAATCTAAAATTGTCTTTAAACATATCTAATTTAGGTAATTTGAGTGATAGGTTACCTAAATGGCAAAGCACCTTTCAAAATATGGCAAACAAATTAAAACAACTACCTTCACAACCTGATAAAGTCGGTAAATTATCGCCTAGCTATGTATTTAATGGAGGGTATATGCCATTGATAGCTGTTCTTTGTCAATCAATTTTAACTTCTGAATCTCTTACTGATGTTTTAACAAAACTGACAATTTTAAGTGATTTGAAGGTAGGTGGAAAAATTTTGGAAAAAATCAAGGTGGGAATGGGAACATTGAATGAAAAGCTTTCAAACTTAACACTACAGAACACTACAAACTTAACAGGGGATTTGGAATTTGGGTGCAAAGATGCAAAAAGCATGTCAAAATTGCTCAAAAATGACCCTAAATTAGGTGACGTGTTTCCATTAAAGCCAAAAAGTGTGTTAGTTTATGTGGTGGGTGGAGTGAATTATGCTGAAATAGCAGCGTGCGATGTTGTACAAACAGATACAGGAAGTAAGATTTACATAGCCAGTGATTGTATTGCAAGTGGCAGCGATTTAATGGTTGCCAACACTTGAGCCATCAGTTATCAACTTGCAAGGATACAGGATACAACACTAATTTCTAGTACTTTTCTGGAAAGATATCATAACCAAATATGATGGTTATTTTTTTCGAATATTTTATCTGTATTATTTAACAAAAACTGTATAATGTGCATTGAATAATTTATATTGTCTTTGATGTTACTGTATAAATAAATATTTTTTCTAGCCATTTCTTATGACTGTTTTATTATTTTGGCTTGTATTTAAACAAGCAGCAAATCATGATCAACAAAACAATTTTTAATAATAACTTTTAATAAATTTTTTAATAACTGAAGTAAATATTTTTAAATTACTGTCAACGCAAAGTTGACGGATGGGACTCCGTCAACTTCACTCCTATTTCTTTAGATAACCTAAACCTAACCCACCTTTGCTGCCCATTTTATATTTTCTGTTAATTATTTCTCTTATCTGTATACAGGATATGTGCAAACCTTTCCCAAACCCAGAATACCACAGATTCGCCTCATGACTATTATCTGAATTAATTGACATATAATTCTATATTTTTCTAAAAATATCTAATAATTGGACTATGTATGTAGCAAATTGTATGAAAAATTTGGAGAAAACTCGATAAAAATTGTATTTTTCGCATAAAAATAAAACATTTGAAATTTTCATGTCATTGAAACCATTCTTTCAGTCTCCAGAAAGGTTTGGACACAGCCTGTATGTTTTAAAAAATTGCATATTTTTATATAAAATCTGTAATGATTTAACTAAACTTACCAGTTACAGAAGATATCATCTCGTTAAAATATGTGTCTCCGAAAGGGATACCTAAGTTATGCGAGATCATGTCTCAAAGTAGATGAATTTTAAAACACCAGATTTGTTTAGCAACTTTCAGTATTTATAATTCATTATTCTTTTCTAAAATTAATTTATTATGAGATACTATTTAACTGTGCCAAAGTTCCATTTCCACCTTTAGGTCTGCACAAGATTACTGTTATGTACTGGCTTCAGCAACATATTTCTTCTGTATAAAATAATATGTCCTGTTGTATTTTTAAAGAATGCCTATGGTACAACTGCTGGACAAGACCCATTTCATGCACATTATCTTGTACACGAGATATGGTCTCAAAATGGCAAGCCGGTTGATGGACTCGCCTTACGAGTTAGTGGAGTTCCTCAGGGCTTGTGGTAGCCATTTTGTTATCCCTTAATCGCCGCCGCGACGACAACCGCGCGAAGAGATGGGTAGATGTTATTCTAGACATACAATACCACATCACCAACTTCGTAACGAGTGGGAAAAAATATATCCTGAGTTATTATCACAAGGATCCCAGAATAGAAGACATACTCGTGATTTTGTTGTTTCATTAAACTCCATTGAGTAAATTTTACATGATGCGTGAACAGTAATTACAAAACATTTTACTTTGAGTCATTAGTGATGTACACAGCAATGATTCTTTTACAAAAGCTCATTTTTTTTTATATAGACACGTATTTATACCTACATATATATATATATATATATATTTATAGAGAAAAGTGGACGAGCAAGCGGTCCCACGTGATGGTAAGTGTTACCGCCGCCCATGGACACCTGTAACACCAGAGGGTATGCGGGCGCGCCGCCGACCTTGCAAAATCCTATTCCTAACTCTCTTGAAGAGCCCTATATCGTAACATAATGGAAAGACCTCTTGAGGCAGTTCGTTCCAGAGCCTACGTGTTTGAGGTATAAAATGATTTTTGGACCGAACAGTGCCCGACACCGTATCGAGGAAATGCGGATGGACCGCACTTCTGTGACGGGAGGTGCGGTGCGGTTGTAGAAACCCGAGGTGGGAATTAAATTAAACAATTCTTCAGAGCATTCCCCATTGTACAGGCGGTAGAACACACAGAGAGACGCAACGTCTCTCCGAATGCTGAGGGATTCTAAACCACCCGTGAGAGTGGGATCGTCGACAATACAACACAGCACGTCGTTGGATGGAGTCAAATGGGTCCAATTGGTATTTCGGTGCGCCGGCCCAGAGATGAGAGCAATACTCCATATGGGGCCTCACCTGAGTTTTGTAAAGCATTAGGAGTTGCCCAGGGGTGAAGTACCGCTTCGCTCTGTTCAGCACACCGAGCTTTTTGGAGGCTATTTTGGCCTTATTTTCCAGATGACCCCTAAATTCGACTTTGCTGGAGATGTCGACACCTAGGATCACGATACTCTCCGAGATCTTAAGAGGTATACTCTGAAAGCGAGGTGCTACGACAAAAGGTGTACATACATATATGTTAAATTATATGGACACAACTAATAAGATCTCATTATACTCATATACAGGTGAGTCTAATTAATTAGGCTCCTGTTTGTGATTCTGAGTTGAGTGACATGAAAATTTAACATTTTTTTTAAAACCAATATTTTTTATGAAATTTCTGAAGTTTCTGTGACCGAGAATACATAAAATAAGTCCTAAAAAAATTAAGCATTTTTGATTTTCCTTTCGCTCTTTGTCACATTTTTGTTAACCCCGTAGCAAATATTACGTCACGATAACTCTTCCCCGAATGCTGAGGACTGTGAGGACGACAAATTAATTAATGATAACAAGGAATTAATTGTATAAGGCTGCATTCTAAAATGTACGAAAATCGCTCATCGACAATCTATAGTGCATCCATAACCGTTATTATCTTCACACGCAAGAGATGGAACTAATTTATTTTTCGTAAAGAGGATTTTGGCACATTTTGGAATCCAGTCTAAATGATTGATAATGTGTAATTAAATTGTGATTTATAATTATCAAAAAATAATGACAATTGCGTCCTCAAATTGTATTAGTTAGTATGTTATGTACATTAAAAGACTAATAACAGTGACTAAGTATTTATTAATATTAGACGTGAATGTGCGTCTTACCGAGGTCACCTGACAAGAGGGCCTGTTGTCTATGGCCATAGGGTGGTAAGCACTCGTTTGAGCGAACCACAGACAATACACAAATATTTAAAACTATATTGACATTGTGGAGTCACGTTTACAGTGCACGCACTAGAAGTGGAGGATACTTCTTCGTTACTTAGTTTAATGTACGAGTATATATGTAGCATTTATGTTTTGTTTATATAAGAAAAAATAAACCATTATTTCACAAAATACTATATTTTATTATCGAGTACATAATACTATATCACAGTACAAAATTACAGGTCATTTTTATCTTACGTCTATTACTAATATTACGTCACTTGAAAACATTTTTATTTGATGCATGCTGATTACAAAAACGAAAGATTCGTATTTATATGTTATAATAATAAGAAACTATAGAACTCTCCGTCATATTGAGATAAAATTTTACATAAAAACAAAGTTTCTTGTCAAAATAGTAATTTAATTAAAAGTAATAAACATTGATTTAATAAAAAAAACTCTTAGATACGGCATAAAATATTTGATACATTCATTTATTGACCGAATAAGGTGTCGAAAGAAGTAATTATTAATCAATCGTTTATTTATTGAAACATGCAGTACAATATAAAATTATAAAAACATTATAATCATAATTACTCAATTATACTTGGACCTTAATTTCACAACAGTAAGGTTTATTTTTAATTGAAACCCATTGTTGGACACATTTGGTGTTGAACCGCAAAAAGCAATGACATTTTATATACTACAAGACTGCTAAATAATTTAGCGCTTATTTTCTACAGGCAATTTCGAACAGCGAAATCTGTATACTTTTTTTTCAATTGAAGGTATCGCCGCGAAAAATTGGATTTATAAAGTCCACGTGCTGTTAGATTGCAATTTCTCTAATATATTTGAATTATTGATTTCAATCTTTTTGATTTGAAAGTAGAAACGCCGAACTAAATTTTAAATCAAACGTCAATATAAAATGGTATGTTTACAAGAGGTTAGAAACTAAAAAAGGAGCGCCTTAAAGTAAATCAATAAGCGTAAAAAGCCGCGTAGTTACGCTTATTAGTATTAGATGATCACTTGCGTCATAATTCACTTGCGCCAGTACTGGGCGAATTTATGGAAATGATCGACGAGAACCGCCATGACAGCTGTCACTGACATGTCTAGAAGGTTCTGTAGGTAATGGACTGCTTCTTCGTCGCCCAAGTCCAATCTGAAAAATGTTTTATTCTATTTATTTGTGGGTTTCCAAGCAAAAACAGCCCATTAGTAGTATTAGAACTGTTCATTGAACCAAACAACTTCAAAAAGTGAATCCAAACACCACCATTGTAGCTCCAAATTTCATGGAGTTATGTGTATAATATACACCTCTTTAACTATTCACTTCAGAAAGACTCATTCGAATAAGTACATTTGGTTGCAGGGAACAGCGTCCCCTGGTGAGTTATAACCACAATATCCATGCTCAAACACGTTTCAAGGTACAATTAAACGTTTACACCAAAACCGCTTCAAAATCTGTCCAGCTGTTCTCTCTCTTAATTAATCATCTGCGTTCCGTCGTGAGGAAAAACAAGTACAAATGTGGAACGTACCTGAGTTTGTCCTGCACTTTTTTGACTGCTTTATCCGGTTCCAAGGCTATATCCGGAACAGAGGCGTCCACCATCAGGGAGAATAGGTTCAGCATCAGGTTCGCGTGTCTGAGATATTTTAGTTTTAAATAATTTTATAATTAAATAGCTGAAAATCTGTTTGTTAATCCTATATAATATGTTACACACACATTTCTATAGTGATACATAGGTGATACATATTTCTATGGGTGATACACATTTCTAAGGACGAGGGATATTTCTATGAGGGTGCATATTGTACATATTTCTAGTGTTATACAGGTGATATATATTTCTACGAGTGATGTTTATCTCGGTTCATAAATATTTCTACAAGTGATACATATTTCTACGATTGATACGTATTTCTACAGATAACACATATTTATAGAGGCAATAATAATTTGGAAATATTTGATATACACGATTATTAACGTGAAATTAGAAAATTCTTATGTATTTTCTTAGGTTTTCTCGATTACTATACATAGCAATTAAACAACTTTGAACGGTTTAAATCGCGTATATTTGACATTATTTATATCCCGACGTTTATATGGTCACCACGTCCACTGCAAAGTGTTCGAAACGTCGGGATATAAATAATGTTAAATATACACGATTTAAACCGTTCAAAGTTGTTTAATTGCTAATTCTTATGTATAATTAAATTTATATATACTGACGAACGATTGGCGCAGTTGGTAGTGACCCTGCTTCCTGTACAAAAGGTCCCGTTTGTTCGAGTCCGGGTGTGTCTCCGCAGCCACGACACAAGGAATCTTAGTATGGGCCATTCAGTTTGGCGTTATTTTACGTGAAATATGCAATGTAGAAACCCATTATAGTGATACATATTTTCACAACATCGAAATTACTTTAAGAGTAAATTCTTCCAATTATTTTTAGATAAATTATGTAATACTATTGATGAGTTTTTAAGTAGGAAATTGTAAATTGAATATATGTATTAGTTATTTACATTGAAGATTATATAAATAATTGTAATCACAATGACATCTATACTAATATAATAAAGAGGTAAAATTGTGTGTTTGTAGATATGTTGGGGGTAATCTCTGGAACTACTGAACCAATTTCAAAAATAGGAAGCTACATTATCCGTGTCTAATATAGGCTATATTTTATTTTGAAAAAAAAATCTTATAAACCGAAGCGAAGCGAGGGCGGGTCGCTAGTAGAAATAATAATATAATGACATTCATCATTTTTTTGTTTCGTTTTGACACTAGATATAATTTGACATTTAAATTCGAATTATTTGTTTAATTATTTCAATTAAAATGTAGTTTTATTGATGTCTTTTTAATGTAAACTTGTTTTAATATAACTTTGTAATGTAAACATTTGCACGCCAGTTAATAAATAAAATTATTATTAATAACTAGTTGTGCCCGGCCACGCGTTGTTGTGGCGCTTACCACAGATGGCGCTTACCCTGTTTTAACTGTTTTTGGGTAAAAAGCATGTTTTTACCCTGTGATAGGTATATAAAAACACGCGCGTATTCGAATGCAACGTTGTGTCAAAATTTCAAAGCAATCGGTGAATAAGCTTCGGATATTTAAGATTTTGAACAAACAAATGTTTACATTTTTATTTATATAGATTTGTACTACTAACCTGCGCAAATGCAAGAAGGCTGTATAACACTGTTTCCTAAACTCATGGTAATGTTCAGAGTGTATCCCCCCCATAGCCTCTACCATTTCCTTGCTTAGTTTCATGGGGGGTGGGAGAGGTTTTGGATCTCTCCCCAGTATGTAACCAAAGTCTATGTGGAATAATGCACCTGATTTTGTGAGGAGAAGATTGTCTAAATGTCGATCGCCTACGCCTGCAATTTGAAGGGTACATTTTGGATTTGCTAGCGTAAGATACATGAACGGGAAATTTATTTCGTTTACACAAGGAACTTTTGTCATTGTGGACTGAAGTTGACATGTATCGTGGATGTCTATAGGCTACAGTATCCCACTTACCACCATGTGGACTGTATGCTCGTCTATCACCTTCTTCCTATAAAAAAGGAGAGTAAAGTGAAATTATAAAAACTAGGGTTGGAACTGGTGAGTATAAATTTGGTGACACTACCATCTTACCATCAAGTGTACTGTTTATTCATTGGTGAGTATAAATTTGGTTACAGTACACTATCTTACCATCAAGTATACTATCTATTCATATACCACCCACAAAAACAGTACTTACCGGTAAATATGTAACAACACAATAATCATATGGAAAGTTTTGAAGGCGCATATTGAGAATAAAGTGAAATTATGAAAAGTGAGATTTGAGCACAAGAAAATAAATTTGGTGACACTTTACCATCTTATCATCAATAGACTTTATTTGCTATCCGTAAAAAAAGATTAAACCAATTGGTAGTGCTCCTATCTGTTATGAAAAAGGCCCCGGGATTGATCATCTCATAGTTGGACATTCATTTGTTTAAAGACAAATATGTTCATCTGTGTTTCTGGACGCACGACATGGAATCCTAATGATTATTAAAAAAATCATCTTACCAAGTAAATATGTTATAACACAATATCCTGCACAGCTTCTGATATAAGTATCCATTGTTTCAGGCTTTATGCCATACGGAGCGTTTTCACACGGATTGTATTTCCTGAAAAAGTTCTGAATACTGCCTTCAGTTGCCAATGCTTCAGCAACAGTCACCGATTCAATAAACTGCAAAAATCCATGCTTCGATGAAGTTGCTAACACTTTATACGGAGTCAACTTCAAATCTAAATTTTCACGTCTCAACAACTTGTCCATTAGAGTTATCATTTGGAGAATCAATTGATCTTGTCGCAAATCGTCACCATGTTTAAAAATGGCCTCGTATTCAACGCCCTCTGTCGTCAAAAAAGTCAATTTTGAAGGCATTAGCGCTGACTTGAAGAGGCTGGCCTTTTTCGCGACAATTCCTTTGATGGTCACGCTCGGATCTATTGGGAAAGGCATAGGTTCGAAGTTGGTGAAGTTGAATTTAAAGGCGTCAGGGTCTGATAGCAACTGCTGCAGTCTTTCAGCCTTTTTATTGCGGTTTCCGCTTTCTCTGGTGACTGTTTTGACGAGTTTAACGAGTTTGTCTATGAATAGCTGTTGTCTAGCTAGGAATGAACGTGTGCGTTGGTGGTCTGTGTTGCCTGTTAAAAATGAAAATAAACGGGTGGCATTCATTATAAGCGCTTTTTTTCACAAATGTCACAAGAACAGAGAAAGAACAATTTTGTAATTTATCGATTTTTGTTAATAGTTTTTTTTCCTGTAATAATTAATTTCAATTAATATCGTTAAATAATTTTGAAATTCAATTACAATAATTTGCACAATATCAAAGGTCTGGAATCCGAGTTAAAATTTTCCCCTCCCGACCCACGACACTACCAAGCCACACTATCAGTACTGGTTTCAACCCACTAGACTACCTACTGGTCAGTAATGCAGAAGGGAAAAGAAATTCCTCACGACACTACCGGTACTGGTCAGTAGTGCAGAAGGGAAAAATATCCCCACGACACTACCGGTACTGGTCAGTAGTGCAGAAGGGAAAAATATCCCCACGACACTACTAATAGTGCGGCTTGGTAGTATCGTGGGAAATAAAGGAAAATTTCGAGTGGCGATCTTTATAAAAATGTCTATGTCAACTTCCTCCTTCAATGTACGTCGTTCGAATGGCTGCTTGCGTTTCATTCTTGAGACAAGTTAAAAGTTAGATAAGTGAGCGAAGATACGGTCGCCAGCTCAAGATGACGTTCATAAGAAGAATTATTTAACCAAAGGATAGACAATAACTATACTATCCAGTTTTTTGATCAATGTTGCGTAATACTCTCCGTATTACACAACATTGATCAAAAAACTCGGAAATAAAAAATAAACGACGTGGAAAATGCATGGCGGAGTGCTTTTTCATCATGACAATGCACCTGCGCATCGGTCTGATGTTGCAGGCGCTGTCATCCGAACGGCTGGGTTTCAGTTGATGCAGCATCCGCCATATTCTCCGGACCTAGCTCCTAGTGATTTCCCACCTTTTTACCAATTTGAAAGAACAATGTGTGGTATAAAATTTCACAGAGATAATGAGGTCATGTGTGCTGTAGTCTTTTTTCGATACCCAGGATCGTCTTTTTTTCAAAGGGAATTGAGCAACTTTCAAAACGTTATTGAAGGTGTACATATTAGATAATCTAATATTTGTTTTTTTTTTCTTACGGTGATTACGTTGAAAAATAAATACAATTTAGTTGTTTCCTAAAGTTTCAATACTTTTCCAAAAATATATTGATCAACCTAGTACAACCCTATAGGGTACAATAATAGGGTTGCCACTCACCTCTAGCGAGGTGCTGCGAGAAGTTCTTCATGACAGTGAGGTACATCGTCCTTATAGCATTATCCTGTACTCCGCCCTCTTGGTCCTCGCATTCGATAAGCAAGTACCAGTACAAATAGTTCGCCAAAACGCTATTATTGCAAGCACGGGATATTAGAAACGCTGAGAGACTTAGACGTTCTTCTGTTGAGTCTGTTGGTTCACTGAAAATGTATTCCTCTTTTAGGAAGTCTATACACGGACATAATTCAAACCCCCAGTTTAACAAAGTCGTATGTAGTCTTATGTCGACATTTTGATTTTACGATTATTTAAAAGACTTTAAAGTAGATATTTTTTTTTTTCATAATTTTATCGCCAAATTTGAGAAAATTATGCCCAAAAATTGATATTAGTCATTTTTTAACAGGAATTCCGTAAAAAATTATGAGTATAAAATATCACTTTAGAGAAAGTAATTATTAGGATTTCTTATTTTAATTATATTATATACAGCGTGCTTTAATATTCACCAGAGAAAAACAATGGCAAGTTCAGTATACGAAACGCTACCCTACATACCCTATAAATTACCCTACTAAATAATTAATAAATGGTTGCTCGCGAGCCACTACTCGCTTTCACAGTGCAAGCAAATTCATTGATAAATCGGTGAACAAGAGCCAATGCTATGCACTATGCACAAAGGGGCAATGTCGCATGGAGTATCTCTGCCTTGCACCCCTAATGCGCGCCCCGCGTCGGTCGATCGGTCAGTTACCGCGCGGCGTCGGGGTCGCGCGGGGATCGCGCCCGTTCTGCCAAGTGAACGCAGAGACGTGACCTTGAAAATCTATTTACAAAAACGTACTCGCGTGAAGTTGTCAAAATTTGTGTTGGTTTGTAGGAACCTTGCCTACACTGCAATTAATTTAATTAGGCAAGCAAACCCGCCGGACGATGCTAAATTTGCTTTGGACCGTTACGCGCGGCCGCTTGTGGAAGGCGCTTGCGCAGAGCGCAGCGAGCGGGCGCCGCACAGTCACTACCGATTTCCGACGGCGAATGCATTTTTTAGTTTCTGTTAATTATAAATTTCTATTCGTATCTTGTGCTAGTCAATCTCTAATAATTTGTTATCATATCTGTGACATCCTATGTGTTAAATTCATGCTCTTTCTTCAACAATATAAATCGCTAATGTAAATCGTGACATACCTACGAGAATAAAATATGTCATATAAAGTGTGGACTTTTATTAATCAAGAACCTAGATAGACACTTTAGGTTTAAACTCCATTCGTAAAGGCAGGGTTCGTAAAGTTCGAACTTTTATTTCGGATATCCGATAGTTTCGGTTACGGAGTTCCATAACATCCCTAGAAATACCACAAGACAATAAACTCACTCGTTATTACTGTCGACAGCGCTGTTACTGTTAGCAGCGCTTGGACCCGCCTCCTCAGCAATTGCTGTGGACTGTTCCACGGGAACGTCTATAGAACGACGACTGGTTGTAGATGCTGTCATTTCACTTGCAGTTATTACTGTAAATATATATATATATATAAAGTGAAATATCCTGAGTTAAACAACCAAGCTGAAACTGCTGAAGGTAAAAAGATAAAATAACAGTAGCTTTCTTTTATAATGTAAAGACTCACTAAGAAGGGATTTCTTAAAATTCAACCCCTAAGAGTGAAATTGAGTGTCAATATTAGTATGGAAAAAAAGAATTATTTAGCCCTATTAACTTGAAACTACAGATAATCAAAAATACAGATAATCAAGATTTGGAGGGGGAAAGTGTACGCTGCATTCCCAAAGCCGCTGGGCGCACTCGATTCGAAAATATTCTCCGTGCTCAAATACCTATGTATACCAATTTTCATAGCGATGGGTTGAACGGTATAGAAGTCGGTGTGCTGCAGCGCAGCGCCATCTAGTGGCGAGTTACAACAAAGTGGATAGCATTGAAACGTTTTCCATGAAAAATACCTATATGTGCCAACTTTCAGGTGATCGGTCAAACGGTGTCGAAGTCTATTAACATCAGATATAAGAATATCCATTTTTATATGGTATTTGTAATAATATATAAATAGGAGATTATATTAAACTCTAAATCCTAAAGTGTTACATTTGTTACATCTTCACATTTAAACAACTAAACCCATTTCAATTAAATTTGGCAGAGATGTAGCCTGAAATCCATAGAAGACCATAGGACATGTATTATCTTTATCTTGGAATGTAGAAGGACATAGGATATTTTTTATCCCGGAAAATTGATTAGTTTCCCCATTGAGAGATAGTTAAACAGAAAGGGAAAAATTAGGTTGATTTGAAAACAAAATTCAGTATAAAAAGTAAAAGTTACCGGAAGTAGATAGCAGGCTGGCCTGACTTCCCCGATGTCCGCTTTGCATCAATTTCCCTTCCGGGTCGGAATACACCGCCGCGTCTTTACCGCACATCCTCAAGTATTCTGTTCGAAAACATTTGTAACATATTATTAAAGATACCAAAAACATCTCGATACTAGTTGTATCTTACTTATCACTTAAAGATCGGATATTCGGGTGCATATTTACCTACAAGGTATAAAGCATAAAATAATATATTTGAAAACCAAAATCCCGCGATTTCACAACTAATAGGATGCTTATTTATGAAACTTCTCAGCAGTTTTGAAGGTCTGATGGTGACCAGGACAGAATCTATAGGATCTAAGGCACCATTGAAGATATAAACTTCCGATTTGGACTCAAATTCTTAGTTCCAATGGCAATTTTTAGGAATGCAGTCTGAGGGTTTTAGGGATTAACTTTAGGTATATGCATCGTATTCTATAGACGGAACATAAAATTTGTCGATCCGGGGATTGCAGCATTCGCCCGATACAAAAGTGCACTTCATACTTATCCAACACCTCAACTTTAGGTAAATATGCACCCGAATATCCGATCTCTAATCACTAAATACAAAAAACAGCAAGTTTCTTATTATATTATTTCATTTAGATGTAGTACGCACTACCGAGTCATCTCTATATCACCCAAAGGTTCCCTGGGAGATAATACTCTAAACCATTTAAGGCCTTTCTCACCACCTCCTGGTACTTTATCAAAAGGTATCAGAAAGTCAGTATCAGCTAGATTTAACTGTAACCCCCAGTAATTTACTGAGGCCTGTGCCAGATGGCAGATAATCAGATTGTTAACATTTAGTTTATCAGGTGGTGAGAAAGGCCTAAAAACGTCTTGTCACCTGTACAAAAACAATAAATAAAACATACCATCTTGTATTTCCCCAAAATCTTCATACTTCAGAGCCTGTACAAGTTGCAGTAGATACAACAGCAAATCTTCATCGGGGGCTTGTTTCAATCTTGATATTGCGTACCTGAGAATGGGGATGGGGTAAATTTTTGGGACAAATGGGGTAATGAAAACATAACCTCTATCTGTGGCAACAATCTCTTTGTTGTGAGCGGACTGCAGTTTGTTTTCTTGCTTTCTGAGCTTGAATTTCTGGTTATTCACCACAATACTGCATTCGAAACTGCACAATGAATGTTGTTTCTTCAGTTGTATGGGCAAATTTCACTAATTTGCCTAGAATTTATACACGTATGATTGTAGAGTACATAAAGACCAGGTTCAAGCCTATTGATGCAGCAGTTATTGTGACGTCACGTGACTTTTAATAAATGACACCTTTTAATAAGTGTCAGTACTTTCTAACACTTCGACACTTTGTGGTTAAATCTATATATTAGTCTACTCTATATACAAATACATAAAAAAACAGGCTGTTAGGAAAATTGTATTATCCCCATTGCAAATTACAAATTAGATATAAAAACGATCTAAGCGGTCTCAAAAACGTTTTCAGCTCTAATTTGCTTTCGTCTCGAACACATAATATATAGAGGATTAAATAACAATGATTAACCAAAATTTTGTCCTCGAAATATCTCATGAAAGTCACTATGATTTTTTAAAGTATTTTTGTACGTTGAATCCAAAAATCGTACTACAAAATGAATACGATCTTTTGATTCGTCAGGATTTTAAGGTACCGAACAACTTATTTTTCATATTTTTACATAATTACATGCATTCTATGAAGTAATAATTAATTACTACTTCAAAGAATTGGTGGGGTTTGACACATTAAAAGCCATGTTTCTTTGGTTTCAAGTATGCTGAAAACGATCCCGTAGTTAATTCAACGTGAAAATGTACTGAGGATAAGTACATGAATGTAAATAAAGTACCGTAGAAGAAAAATCTTAGAAAAAAGGGGGACAGAATGAGTATGATTTTTGTATTCGGGGGCGAAAATATTTTAAAAAATCATGGTGGCTTTCACGAGAGATTCTGAGCTGAAAATTTTGTTAATCAGTGTAATGCAAGCTGGTCGCTGCGTGCACGAAATTAGCGCTCTAGCTCCCACTTCTTGCACTGCCCGTTCGGTCTGTTCTCGACCCGTGTGTCACGAGCAAGTCGTTGTTGCAAAACACGTTGTATCAGCCTGTAACATACCACTGCAGGACACAGGCCTCCCCTGGTAAAGCACTGTGAGTTGCCGGACAGTAATCCACCGCGCGGGCGCAGTGCGGATTGGTGGATACACATACACCAGATTTATTTTGTTTCTGGAGGATGCGAGTTTCCTCACCGATGTTTTTCTCTCACTTTAAAATCCGTACTTAAGTAGAAACTCAGTGATACGGACCGAGGATTTAAACTCACTATAACACTATGTGGTTCGAATATAGATACCCCTAGACTATAAGCGCTCTGAACACCCTTACAAAACACAAAAAGGCCTAATAATCAATGCGCTATAATCAATTGTAATAATTCGTCAAAAGTGGTGAACAAAGTCAAGGGAGATGTTTTGTTTCATCAGAGACTGGTTTCCTACTACCAAAATTTACTCGTGACGTACCACACTGGGTTTTTATACAATTTCATGAACTGTGTTGTCTATCTATAGTGCATATGTCTATGGTTATCCCTTACTTTCTAACAGCTGGATGTGTGAACTTAGGCGTAAGTAATTCCAAAGCGTCCTCAACATCCATTGGCGCCCATTGCTTCATCATGGCCAGGGCTTGTCTCACTTCGCCTGCAATGGACAGTGTACAGATTCGGTATTTGTCGGAGTAATTACAATACATGTTTTATAATTAGCTGAGTCAGTATATCATGTCTTGATTTATCTTTCAATTTGTTTCAACGTATTTATACCTTCATATATATATATATATATATATATTTATAGAGAAGAAGGCGGACGAGCAAGCGATCCCACGTGATGGTAAGTGTTACCGCCGCCCATGGACACCTGCAACACCAGGGGGTATGCGGGCGCGCCGCCGACTTTGCAAAATCCTGTTCACAGCTTTCATAATATATAAAATATTTTTGTTAATATTTGATAAATTGCCTAATAAACAATTGTAAGATGTATAAGTTATACCTGGTCTATTCCAATTGACACACTCGAGGAACTTGGTTAAAGCCCTGCGGTGCGTTGACAAGTAGAATCTGAAAACGACATGCAACATTTTTTTTAATAATAATTAATTACAGTATACAAATCACAATCTAAGAGGACATGAAATGAAGTTGAACCGTAGCCTCTCCACCTCCAATTCCTATAAACATTTTATATCGAGTCATATAGTTAAAGAGTGGAACGAATTGCCAGAAAATGTTAGACGCAGATTCGGTGATCCAGTTCAAGAACCGGTTGAACAGACAAGTACAAAAACAAGATTGGGCGCTTCAGCAAACACTGCCTAGCTAGATGATTACAGCCGTAATAATAAAAAGGCCGTCGACTAAATAGTCCGACGACATAAGAAACATCACAAGTTTAACCTGGACCAGAGAAATAACAGATTGTTTCAGGTGGAGGAATCATGTAGTGGTATAGCTCCAGGGGTGAAAGAAAACATGCTGATAAGGAGGAAAAGAGTATAGGAGAGGAGGGTGCTCGCTGCTATTCTACAGTCCAATGGGCGCGGCCAACTGGCGGTGCAGAATGGGGATGTAGACGTTTAAATGTGGATGATGTGGAAGTGTAGATGTATGTATAAGTATGGATATGGATTTGTGGATGTAGATTTGCAAGTGTCATCATACTACTATATGAATGAGGAAGTGTAGGCTACTTTCCTACACAGTACATCACACGATAATTGCCAGTTGGTCGATGTCCTGAATCGATATCCCTTATCGACCTGTACCGCAACACTAGCCGCCGCGGCGCAGGCGCACCGGCCACCTTGGTCAGGTGAAAGTCATCGCCAGTCAAAACTAACTCGCGGCGATTATAAACAACGCGCTCAGGTGCTTGTCTCCGCGATAAAAAGGTCATCCTAATATACGTATATAACAAAGTTGTTTGTTACTTGCCTCTCGACGCAAACCATCAAACTGACCTAAAGAAGTGTGGGCAGTGTAGAAGTGTGGATGTGGAAGTATAAATAATATGGATGTGTAACCGTAGAAGAATGCATGTGTAAGTCTGTATAGTGTGTCGCGCCAGGCCGCGAACAAGCGCAGCGATCGATCGAGACGGTGCTGCTCGCATGTGAAAGTGTGAATAGTGTGGATGCGAATGTAGAAGTGTGGGTTGTGTAAAATTGGACATGTGGATGATGTGGAGGTGTTACGCCGTATAAGTATGGGTGTGGATAGTGTGTAAGTGTAGAGGTGGAAGTGTAGAGGTACAAGTGTGGATAGTGTGGACTGTGGAAGTATAGATGTAAAAGTGTAGTGTGGAGGTAAATGTGAAAGTGTAAATAATGTGGATGTGGAAGTGCAAATAGTGTGCATGTAGAAAACTAAATAGTGTGAATGTGGAAATGTGGATGTGTGGATATGGAAGTGTCGAAGTGTAAATGTGGAAGTGTGAAAGTGTGCATGTGTTGATGTAAAATGTGGAAGTATGAATAGTACAGAAATGTGTATATGGGAAGTGTGTATCATTGTGTGCGTGTAAGTGTGGCTCTCACCTGAACTTCCAAAGTAGGTCCTGTTCGTCGGCGGAGAGCGCGGCGGCGGGCGGCGCGGCGAGCGCGGCGGCGAGCTGATCGCGCTCCGCAGCCGTCGGCTTCGCGTCGCGCCCGCCCGCGAACGAGCGCAGAGACCGCGCCAGCCGGTGCTGCTTGCTCTCCACTAGGTTCTCCTACAAGGAAAAAAAAATGTGTATACTCACAAAACACACACACATGCGTAATTTGTTTCGTACACTGTACATATTTTAGTTTTGTTTTCATTATTTAATTATTATTTACTTAGTGTGCTTATCGATGTATTATTATGTTTGTAATTCCAAATGTCCATTTTTTTTTAATATAGTTTGAGTCAGGGATTAAAAATTGAGAGAAATAAAGACAATTTCAACACACGGGTGAATCCATAGACATCCACATAAAGGACAAACATGTATCGATTTTACCTAATTACTCTCTAAGCGAATGTGCAGTGTCGTGATAAACTCACAGTTTTATGGCATTACGAAATTATCTGTATATATCCTTCATTTAAGGCGTTCGTGGCGTTTTAAGGCATACATCCCTCATGCAATCAATGTGCATGAGAAGGTCCATGTCCAGCAGTGGATACTGAAAGGGCTGGTTGCATTGCATCCTTCATTTGTAAATGTTAAATAAAATAAAATCCATACAAATAAATAGAGATGGGCGATCTGAGAATCGATTATATCGAAAACATTGCTTTTAAGATCGATCTCGAGCAGTGAATCGATCCATAACCGAAAAAATTGAATCTATTTTTTCCTAATGACAAATCGTGGATATGATATTTTGGAACATTAGCTTTAAGTATTATTTTTAAGTTACATTGAAAATTGTAACTATTTTAGTAAGTTTTCCAATAAAAGGATACGTTTGATTTGTACTACTAGACCAAGCGAACTAGACGAGCGGGTGGAGTGCGGTTTCCCCGCCCGCACACCGCGTCAGGCTCCGCGTTCGTCTTAATACCATTCGCAGCATCGATACGTTCCCACGTCTTACGCTAATCTTATCTGAATTGTTATTGTTAAATTTTGTTGTTAGAAGTTTGTTTTTGTGGTTATTGTTTTTTGGTTATCGTGTTAAGTTTTAACTGTGTTGTTGTGCACAGACTACAATCAAAATGGGGAAAACTGTTCATGGTGGAGAGCGAACAATCATATTGCGAGTCCTACATTTTTTTGAAGAAGAAAAACGGAAGGGTTTGTTCATCATACATGTGGATCAATTATTAAAAAGGACACGTCCCGCTACTGGTGTCAGCTTAAGTACATTCACTCGCATAAAAAATCACTCACTTGCAAATAAAATCAATCACTCGCATAAAAAGGGAAGAAAAAAAGATTTTACAGGTAAATTATAGATTGTTATTTTTTTTATGGTTCCATAGCCAAAGGGTACTCTATTTTTTTTATGGTTCCATACCCAAAGGGTACTCTATTTTTTTTATGGTTCCATACCCAAAGGGTACCCTATTTTTTTTTATGGTTCCATACCCAAAGAGTATCCACCAGATTTTTACCCGTAATAGGTAGCCAGTCGAAATTTTCACAGCAAACGTGTTACTATGGACGTACTTGCCCGGTTTTGTTAAACTATTTTTACGGCTCCAAATGTGGGTCTTTAAAGTCTTCATTGTTGTCAATCATCATCACTCCATTATATAGTGACTATTGCCAGTATTTGTATACAGTGTAGTGGTTGTGCATCCACTTTACATCTATGTATATATTATGTAATCGGACAACAGTTTTTTTTTACAGACAACATCGTCTTTGCTTACTTCAACATCAAGTTCTGAACAAGCAACAACATCATCGCTAGCTACACCAAGTCGGCCACCTTATAACAAACTCGATATCGATGACTTCACAATTTGTTCCATAAGAAACATAATAAACAGTCTTGTTACAGTGAGAAAGGAGGTGCCCACTTAAAAAAAAAATTGGCCGTTGCAAAGGTGGAATTGTATTTTCCAGGACAAAAAGAGACACTGAGAAAAATTTTAACAGAAAAGTTAGGATACGTTTTTAAAAAATGTTTGAAGAAAAGAGATCTTTTAATAGAAAGACCGGAGATAGAAACATGGCGAGCTTACTACTTGCGGCGATTAAAAGAAAATGACGAACTTGGTGCAGATAAAAAATCTGTTACATATATGGATGAAACTTGGATACACAGCCACTAACTACACTGTACATAAACGTATCATGTGGATCAATTGTTTCAGGCAAATGGCCACGAAGTATTACGACTTCCTCCTTATCAATGTGAACTGAACCCGATTGAATACGTGTGGAATCTAATGAAGCAGAAAGTCGCGGCAAAAAATGTAAACCAATCTGAAAAGGAGGTTGAGAACCGCGAAGCAATTCAGTCAATAACTGCGGCCGACTGGAGAAAGGAAGTGAATCACGTTGACAGATTGGCACAGCAGTATTGGGAAAAAGAAAAACTCGATGAATTAGAAAAAAGACAATTGATCATAAATGTTGGTGATGACAGCGATTCCGAATCAGAAGATATTAATATGTTTTCGGACGCCGAAATATCACGTATCGGAGAAATAGATGTTGATGACGAAGATTTAATATAAATATAAAGGATTTATTGATTTTGGTATTATATTTTTATTAATTGCTCCCGTTAACTCCAGAATATTATTATTAACTTTTTATTTTCTTTTTTGTTTTTATAACAATAATACGAACCAAATAAACTATTGCCGAATCTTAAATTAGTGTTAATAGTCAGACATTTATTTCGATGAAAATTTCATTATAGGTAATTTCTGATGACATACACATTCAGTTTTTTGCTATCGGTACCCACATAGCGTGCGAATGACGTCACGCTTGACATTCGTCTAGTTGGTTTGGTCGTATAATATATTTTTGTATTTTAATGTTTCCACTGTCAATTTTTCACTGATTTTTTACGGCTTTTCAAGGACATATGGAAAAAATTAAAACGATTAATCAACGATCGATCCTTGAAACACCGATTTAATCAATCATCAATTCATTCCTTCGATTTTAATCGATTCTATTTTTTTTTCGATTAAGGTTGGAGATCGGAATTGGATAGGTTTGCGTTAGTTTAATCACAAATATAGCACACACCTGCAGTATTTCATAGTCGGGCACCGTGACGATCTCAGCCTGAGCCCTGAACTGGTACACCTCGTCTCCATCTTGCTCGTAGTACACCACTGCATGCTGCAATGTAATACAGTGAATGATTCTTGATATTAAAATAAATTAACATAAAAGTTTGTATTTCATTGAGTAATATATTCTCCATCTTAATTTGTCACCAACCAGGAAGAGTAACTAATACGATTTTATAAAAATCCTGATATTTTGAAGAATATCGTGTTATTTTAAAAGAATATTTTATCCCATCATTACTTACATTTATTCCATCAATGTGAACAGTGGGGAACTCTACCATGAGATACATATAGTCAGAAACTCTCTTCTCTTTCTCGTTGATCATCTCTATTTCCCTGAAGGTGAGTCTGTCCAGCCAGTCAACCTGTGAAGTATTTTTTTAAGAAAGAAGTAGGATGAGGCTCACCTGATGATAAGTGGCGTACCGGTACTAATGCTCCATGCAACCCGTGTGTGATTCTGACTGTGCTATATGTTAATTTTCTTTTAGAGAGATCTTGAGAAATCTGCTTATTGGGGAGATCAAGACTTTCAAATATCGTTTTTCTTTATTACAGAGTGATTTTATTATATTTCTTTTGTAACTTTTGTAAACATTTTTTTTTTATAAAACTTAGGGTAAATATTTCTCTTCTGAGGTCGGCTGCCATTAGCCCTTTTAACATTATAGATTTTACGATTACATTGTTTTTTACACGTTAGAGCTGTGAACAGAATTCTGTACAGTCAGTATCGCACCCCCATCCCCCATGGCGTTGCATGTGTCTACGGGCGGCGCTTACCATCATGTGGCCTGCTTGCTCGTCTGACATCTTTTTCTATAAAAGAAAAATAATACTATATATAGATTCTTACTTACTACTACATATTTAGCTTGGAGAGAGCATGCAAAATTAATGAAAAGTTTGTGTTCTTTTTATATAATAAAGGTGGTAGGCGAGCACTCAGTCCACTTGATGGTAAGTGAATATTGTAGTCCATATACATCCGCGATACATGCCAACATCAGTCCAGAATGACAATCGTTGGCATGCCTACCTTTGCAGATTGAGGGATGGATTCAATGAAAGAGAAAGAGAGACGGATAGGATAGGATCAGATGTGAATGGGCTCTGGCATATCAAACTAGCTACCGAAACACGAACGTACACTGGGGAAATACGATAAAGAAGGAAATGAAGTATATTTCAAGGTAGTCTTGAGAGACAAGGGTAACGTGGCCACTCGAGTGCGCTCAGCGGTTGTGGGATGCACGCATGCACTCTCCCTCTACTATTTATGTTTTTAATAGTTTGTGAGAAACAGATGATTATACAATATATCACTGGAATAACACAAAAACTGAGACAGCCCAATTAATTTAAAATATGTAAAATGTGTAATATGTAAATTTAAAATATGTTTTAAATATGTGTATAAAACCGTTCTGGCGAAAAATAAAGATATGTATTTTAGTTAATAAATGAAAATTTTAAAAACATTTAATAGAGTTTGTTTTATCTAAAACGTTCGTAGCGCTCATTACTCAGTACAGGCTAGTGACCGGGTGTCTAAGCGGGTCACCCGCGAAGCGCGTAGAATAAAAGATACTTATTGTTCATCTCTAGATGAACAATAAGTTTTACAAAAAACCTATATTAAAATTTGATAGAATCAATTTTACTCTGGATAATGTTTCAGATTTGACGTTATTTGAGTGACAGTTTGTATAGATTATATCACTGGGTTCTATTAAACAATAGTTTAAAAGACAGAATAAATAAAAATTACCTTTGGCATTTGCCCATTGCGATGTTTCTTCGCCAATTTAGCAAGTCTTTGCATCTGTTCTTTGCCTCGATCTGGTGCCTTCCCTGGTGTCTTCTCGCTGCCTTCGACGCCGGGCCAAACTCGCAAGTCAAACATGCCCTTTTTGCCGCCAAAACGCATATTTTTTAATTTATTAACTAGTGACAAATAACACTTTTTACACAAACGTATAGTGCTTGTGGAATTCCCCATCGTTAAAAACCCGTTTCTATTTTTTAAATATTTTCTATTTTATTTTCATGTATGCAGATTTTTTTATCACATTAGAGACCCAGGGACCTTTTATTTATATATGGCAAGGGTACAATTAGCACATTCTGCCAGTGTCAAGTTCTCTTCGCAATAAACAATTTTAAAGTCTAAAACATATTCTGTCAATGTCCAGTCTCGTCGAAGTAAGTTAGGAGTCGCTCAATAAAGTGATTGTGTGTCCAAGTGTGTCCTTGGAGGCACAGGAAAAACGCAGTCTTATGTTTTTATTTGATTATCATGAACATTCAGCACAAAAAACATTTTGAAGTTTAATAAACTATCACTATTAAACTATTAACAAAACCCACAATACACAATTTTTATAAACAAAAACTTGAGTTCCTATCAAAAAGACCAGTAAATAAACAAATGGATTTGACAAAGGTATATGAAGTGAAAGTCCAAGATGAATTTATTTGTTTGCATAGTAATGTAGTTGAAAATAGACTGAGTGGCTCTTTCCTTTGACATATTATGATAACTTACTCCTTTAAGAGGGCATTCGCTCACATAAATCATTGCAGTTGATAAATATTTACACTAGTAAGATATCACGATCCAGCCAAATAATCAGCTGTTACTATGTAAACAAAATAAATGTGACAATACATATCTCGGCAAAGGTGACCTTATTTTTAGTATTAAGTTATTGGTTTAGTATTCCCAAAATCTTTATATAATTTCCTGAATATGAATATAATGTAATATAATATAATTTATATATGAATGTTATATGTTAAATGTGTATGTATGTCTAATTTAATCTTCAATCTTTGACTTCACCATCACTAAATATACCAAGGTTGGTTCAATTGGTTGATTGATATGGGTCACAAGATCTCTCTAAGTAAATCATTAGCTTTCGATCCATAATCGACCACACGGACACAGTGAGGATTAGTAACTTATTTATTTAGTAATAATAATTATTATTAGTAACAAAAAACTTCTTTTTTGTAATAAATTCAATATCATTTATGTAGGAAATAAGGCACGTTAAATACATAGGCACGCGTATACGTAGGCTATATATACGTAGGCGTATACGTATTATATACATAATACGTAGGCACGTTAGAGAAATAAGTGTCTTAACAATAATTGGGTATATTATTTATGCATATGCAGATTACGATAATAGAAACCATAACTTGAAATAAAGCGTGAGTCAGGAAATACAGCATGATAAACACTCATTTTCATTAAAAAAGAATCTCAAAGAACTCCATAATTATATGAATATCCATAACTTATGAAAAAAAATATAATAAGTACCTATTGAAAGTAAAATCAAGCTAAACTTGAAATCATTAGTGTCACATAATTCAACAACTTTTTTTTTTCAAAACTTTTCAATCAAGCATCAAATGCACCATCGAAAGCTCGCCTTCTAAGGCAAGGCGTATAACTGTCGCGTGGACTATAAGATATTATACAACTCACCTGTCTCAACATGCCATGTTTCCCGAACAGTGATATGGTGGTACCACCAACCACCATCACCTTGCCTGGCCCAGCACAGTCATAGATAGTCATAGCCAAGATTGCATTGCGAGGGAGGTCACTGAAGAACACAGGCAATGTCACCCATTCATTCCAGCTGAAATTAAAAAGCTTTAAGCTGGAAACCATTATTTTAACAGCAAATTTTTGTTCAGGTCTGGGTGTGTGTTTGACTTTGTATGTCTCTCTGGACCCACAACACCAGGAATCTTAGTGTGGGCCATTGAGTGTGGCATTACTTATGTGATTTTTTAAAAACATATGTTTCATAGACATAATTGAGTGGTACTCCAGAGAGGTACCTACAAGGAAGAGGTGAAGGCAATAGGGGGGACGGGCGGATGATCTGAAGGCAATGGTGGGACCGTACGGACAAAAATTACTCGAGATAAAAGATTGTAGAAAACTTGAAGAGAGGCAAACTTTGCTGAGAGGCGAACTGGTCAGGTGAGTCACACAGATATCTGATAGAATTGAATGGAACATGTTTCTTAAAATCAGCGAATAAAGGCTATATTAAAGCTTTAAGCTAAAAACAGACCTGATTGTTGCCACACACATGTGGTGGTGATCCTAATGCATTAGTTTCCTTATGTTTTTTCAGATTACAATGCTTTTAGAAACATGGCTTCCATGCATGCATTTCCACAAGTATCAATATCATTCAGATCATTTCAGTATGATTGAGTAAAATAAATAAAACATCTAAACACACTTTCAAGAGTTCATTACATTGTGCTGTAAACACTATGTTATACAGTCTCTCTGGGTTCAGTAACAGTTAGAAACATGAAGATGATGGACTTGAAGTAATTATTTAGTAGTACCTTATGATGATTATACTAAAAATATTTTTTAGAAATGAGGGTATGTACTTACTTCCATCTATTAGTGAATGATTTATATGAAGTTGTCACAGGCAGAGCGAGAGGCACTCCATCGCTGAGTACCTGGCAGGTCACATACAAGTCAGAGCACCCATCTTGATAGAGCCCAGAAAATTTAAGCATTGGGTCAGAGAGCAACTTGTCATATTCAGGCTTTGCACGCTTGCCTTCTAGTGTGCCACTGAAAAAAAACTAACTATTAGAAAGTAGTGTCCTTTGCTTTTACGATGTTGTCAGAGCAAAGGAACTTTATTGTTGTTATGGACTTATTGTCTTTGGTTAAAATTTTTTAACTTAAAGCTTAATTATTTCAAGATTCTATTTAAATGAAAATATGCTTACTTTTGATTTTTAAGATAACAAAATACATAGTTATAGTTTTCATTAGAAAATTAGAAAATAAATTAGAAGAATTGAGAAATTAGAAAGAACAATAAGGCCCCTTTTCTTAGATAATGACCCAAAATCTAACAAAATTATTTTTAGGCTTTTTATAAAAAGACAGCAGACGAGTATACAGTCCACATGGTGGTGAGTAGATACAGTCACCCTTGGACATCCACAATATATACACAATATACATCAGTGCAGAGTGACTATTGTAATGTAATGACAAGTGTAATGTAGGCACACCCCCAAATGCGCTGAGATTTAAGAATAGATTTGGGGGAAGTGTCGGGAAATGAAGAGGGATATGATGGGATGGGACTGGACTCTGACATCATACTCACAATATGTACATAAATTGGGAGAATAGGATAAAATGGGAAATGCGGTACATTTTATGGTGGTTGTCTATAAGAAAGTAACTTGGCAAGTCAAGTGTATCCAGTAGCTGTACCCCCCCCCCCTTCCCCCCAACCTTAATTGGGTGATTCATGCACAAACAGACTAGTAGGTTGTGGAATGAATTGCCACCTGACGTTTTCCAGGTATGCTATGACCATGTCATACATTAATTACCAAAGCTACCATACCATAATCATACAGGTACCAAAGCTGTGAATAGGATTTTACAAGGTAGGCACCCGCTACACTCTGGTGCTGCAGGTGTCCATGGGCGGTGGCAACAACTTACCATCACGTGGGCCACATGCTTGTCTGCCACCTTCACCATAAAAAGGACACATACTAAAATAAAATACAACAATTCTGTACTTGCAATTGGCATAATACACTACTAGTGGCCTTGCCCAAAAAATGAATCTATAGCATTACCATTGAACCTTTGCCGAATTATAACAATTACTGTATTTTTATAGGTGGGTAGTTTGTATTAGTTTTAGTACAAGGAATTAATTAAACGTGATGTAAGAGATTTATAAACCAATCCCCACTTGGTACGAATGGCAGAGTATGGCCCGAAACTGCCTGTTATCTAGGGGAGGCCTGTACCCAACAACCTACTGCTGGTTACAACCCTCCCCTATATAATAGGGATTATAGACCTCTTTAGGACGTTATAACGAAGTCTAATTAAAATGTTCTTGAATGAAAAGCTAAGCATAGTTACAATGGTTTTACTGATTGATGCAAGAAGTTTCGGAATAGGTGAAAACGCATTTGATTGTGCAAACCAAAAAAACTTGGTACTTACATTTTTATTTCCACTTTATGATCCAGTGATGAGCTATACACATAATAAAACTTATCATCTATTTCGTTCATTATGTAGAAAAACTAAATAAAGTACCATAAAAACGAACACAGGTGGTAATTTTATTGTTTTTGTTTGTAAGAGCTACCGATTTCGAAAAGTGAAATTATACGCTAAAGACTTGAATAGTGATGGACGAATGAAGTAGACTCGTCGTCGTACTTCGACTATTAACGTAATCGAGTCACAGGTAAAGGATATTTTTAAAGTTAATTATCTCATGAAAGTTTAAAGAAGTTATTTTTAAAAAACTCAATAAATAGTAACAATATAAATCATTGGCTCTATCTATTCTATTTTAAATTATAATTTTTATTTTTTCTAAATTAACTCATTCTTTTGAAATATAATATGTACTAATTTAGTTTTGGCCTATAATGAATGTAATTTTAATCGCATGTAGTGATAACCTGTAAGTATGGGAACAATTAAAATGTAGAGACTATTTTGTATATATATACTTATTTATTGTTACAATTGGTAATCCAAATTAAATAAATAAATAAAATAAATGTTGTGAGTGGATTAAGACCAGTCACCGTCTTCGTTATATGCTGCTATCGATAAAATATGAATTTACTTTTAGTATTCAATGCAATCTGGTAAAATATGCCAAAAAATATTGCAAATACTGCAACACAATAAATTAAGTATCTTTTAATAAATTCGTAATGTTGTAGCCACCGCGTGCACCGGTGAAATTTTTAAACAAAAGAAAACAATAATAGTTCAAACATAAATTGTCTGTGTGCTTGAGCATTAAAATATAGGTAATTTAATGTGGAGTTTGCATATTTACATATAGATTACTAACAAGTAAACGATTACTAACAAGAATAGATTCGAGACATCTTGATTCGAGTTAAAACTCGATTGTTTTCGAAAAGCTTGGTTTTAAAAATAAGATGTGAAGCATCACTAACTTTGATGATTCTTGACACTAGAACTGCGTTCCAAAACAGACGAAGATAATATAATGAGTTTTTTTTTTAATTATGTATTATTATTACACATTACTATATTATAAATATTATAATCCATTATTACTTTTAGACACTTTTTGGATTATACTTTTAGAGTCTAAAAGTATAATGTAATATTATTTATTATCACTCGAGTTAAAACACAAAATTTAACACAAAAATAACAATTAAGAAGTGTCATAGAAAAATCACAGATAGTGATTGTTTTATTATTTGTGGAACAAAATACGTATAATCAAATATAAGCCTGGGACTGCCTTTTTTGTGGGACTTACTATCGTTTTATTGTAATTGAGCGACTCTGAACTTATTTCATGGGATAGGACATTAATAGGATACGTTTCAGACTGAAATTATTTATTTACAAAAAAATTAACACTGGTGGACTGTGCTAATTGTACCATTGCCATATATGAAGAAAAAAGTAATCATTACTTACTTATCTCACTGAATAGTGAATTGTCTCAATGTGTGTTATGAAAAATCATAAAATACAGAAAATAATAAATTTGCCGCATATTTATTAACTCCGCATTTTTATAGCGAAAAGAATATCATTTAACATTATATTTGTCATAACTAAAGCGTTATAAGGTACATATTTCAAATAAAATATTACTTTTAGGTTATCTACCCTTTTTCTTTTCATATAAACAAATATTTATTGTTTTTCAGAACAATGTCGAAACTACTTGAGTGGATTTCGATGTTATCAGCAGCGTTTGCAATATGGTACTCTTTAGTTGGAGGTTACGTGAAACATCCAGTGATAGAACAAAATATCAACTTGATCTTAGTTTCGCCAATACTCTTTATCATCTTGTTCGGCTTCTACGCCGTTACGGTGGTTCTGTACAGAGTGTTGACGTTTAGCAACTGCGAAGAAGCCTCTAAAGAGTTACAAGTAGAAATACTTGAGGCTAAAAAGGACTTACATGAAAAAGGACTTAGATGGTAAATTAAGCTTGTAATATAGGTTAATTTAGATTGTATTATAGAATTTCCCAATTGAGAGTTGATTATGAATGTTTTTTATTTGTAAAGGAGTTATGGTGAGTTTTATTTATATTAAATACTTTCTCTACAAGGCACGGGCCTCCCTTAGTATATCACGTGGGCCATAAATTTCTCACCATGTTTCCCTTTTTATTTTTTATAGACTAGTGGGCGGACGAGCAAGCGGTCCCACGTGATGGTAAATGTTACCGCCGCCCATGGACACCTGCAACACCAGGGGGCATGCGGGCGTGCCGCCGACCTTGCAAAATCCTATTCACAGCTCTCTTGAAGAACCCCTTATCGTAACTTATGAAAAGACCTCTTGAGGCAGTTCATTCCACAGCCTACGGGTTTGCGGTATAAAATAGTTTTTGGACCGAACAGTGTGTGACACCTCCATATCGAGGAAATGCGGATGGACCGCATTTCTGTGATGGGAGGTGTGGTTGTAGATACCTGAGTTGGGAATTATATTAAACAATTCTTCAGAACATTCCCCATTGTACAGGTGGTGAAACACACAGAGAGATGCAACGTCTCTCTGAATACTGAGGAATTCTAAACCACCAGTGCGAGTGGGATCGTCGACAATATGAACACCATGTCATTGGATGGAGTCAAATGGGTCCAATTGGTATTTTGGTGCGCCAGCCCAGAAACGGGGTTTCTTATTTCATAAGGAGTTGCCCAGGGGTGAAGTACGTTTCACTCTGTTTAGCATACCCAGCTTTTTGGAGGCCAATTTGGCCTTATTTTCCAGATGACCCCTAAATTCGACTTTGCTGAGATGTCGACGCTAAGAATCCCAATACTCTCGAGATCTTAAGAGGTATGCTCTGAAAGCGACGTGCTATGAATAAATTTTTTTTTTTAGCAGTGAATGCACAGACTTGCGTCTTACTGGGGTTGAAATCCCAAATCGAGACTAGATCTAAAGAGTCTTCGATTTCAGACGCAAGCCTGGCGCGACTCTCTTCCACTTCGACCTGAGGGATATTGGCGCGGCCTCTGTACAAGGCGTCTCCAGTACTATCATCTGCATAGCAATGTATGTCACCAATTTGCAACAGGTCGTTGATATGCAGAAGGAACAGAGTTGGGGACAGCATGGAGCCTTGCAGGACGCCAGCAGTTGGAGCAGCTACCATCGATAATGTCTCTGATGAATGACACCAGTCAGGAAACTGGCAACCCATTTGCATAATCCCTCGGGTATCCCGAAAGATGGTAACTTGAAAAGCAGCGATTTGTGCCATACCCGGTCAAAAGCTTTTGCAATGTCTAGGTCTACAACCAGAGCCTCGCCTCTACTCTCAATGGCGTCAGCCCAGTGGTGTGTTAAATACGCTAAAAGTTCACCAGCCGATCGATTATGGCGAAATCCATATTGACGGTCGCTAATCAGCTGGTGATCCTCTAGGTACCCAAGGAGTTGTGTGTTTATAACACGCTCCATCACCTTGGAGAGGAGGGAGGTGATGGACCTGTAGTTTGCCGGGTCCTTGTGCGTCACCTTTTTTAGACAAAGGGTGAACATGAGCTACCTTCCATACTGACGCGAAGCTTTTTGTGGAATATGAGAGCCTAAAGAGTCGCGTAAGCACCAGGGACAACTCGGGAGCGCAAAATTTAAGCACCATTGCAGGAATACCATCTGGCCCACTTGATTTTCAGATATCAAGAGATGCTAGAGCTTGCTGGACTTCACGCTGGGTGAAACAGATTTCCGGCATGGAGCTTGTGCACCTCGAGATAGACGTGCTAGCTTGCCGTGCTAGTGACAATTTTTAAAATCAAGTGTCAATATTTAAGTAGTAAAAAACTGACTGGTAAGGGGTATGGATTTTAACTCACGAATCTTTCGATCACACAAATGTGAGTTGAGTGTAGATACCCCTAGGCTATCACAACAGATTTATAAGATACTGGTAATGTTAAAAATCTATTTGTGGCTCTAGAAATAACATGGTTGAGTATTGCTGATTTAAGTTACTTAACATGTTCATACTACAATCTTGTATCTGTGGCTCATATCACCTAGCTGCCTGTTGGATATGTTGATAATAAGCTGCAAAGGAGGTTGTAGGTATATATTTGAATACTTGTTTGACCAATTCTATAGATAGTAAAATCATTCCTTCATAATTTATACTATACTACTTGTCAAATATGTCAGCTGGATTAAAATTAGCAAAATATTTATAATTAGATATAAATCATAAATGAATTAATGTATGAAAATTTGTACACAAACCACATTACATCCACAGTGTGCAGTTTATTCGGCTTCAGAATGTGGTTACATCATTTTCCTACAAAAAATAATAATTATTGACTTTTACATGAGTGTGATATATAGAGCACTACAGTTCAAATCATGCAAACTCGTCGACCACATTTCAATCGCATGACAGCCTTATTGTTGAAAGCAGTCTCTTCTAGAAAACCGACATGTAGTGAAATTACTTAGAAGAAGTGATAGGCTATGGAATAAAGTATTATAAAGTCATTTGATAGGAAGATATCCTAATTCCAGAGAAGTGGATATATTTAACAAGTACTTATATATTATTAATAAAATTACTGTAATATTAGTAATAATTAGTAACATTGATTGATTCAAAATAATTTATTGTACATAGTTTTATACAGTATGTTGTTTAGTTTTATATTTAAAGAAAGATTTTTATTAAAGTTTACTATTGATAGGATAATAAAGTTTACTTCTGACACTATATCAGAGCTCATCTTTATTAATCTACCCCTATACAACTTTTGACCTTCAATTGTTCTTTATTCCGTTCTGTGGAGCAGACACGCTTGACTGGTCAGCCAGTTGAAATTTTTGACTTGAACAAGCAGTAGTCACAGAAGATTACCTTGAAATACTGCATTTCCCACTTTATCGTATTACCCCAATGTATGCACGTGTTTTCATAGTGAGTGAGATATGCCAGAGCCCATTTCCATCCTATCCTATAGCTCCTCATTTTCCCAACCCTTTCTCCAAATCCATTCCTATATCTCTAAAGGTAGGCAGCGCATCCGGGTGCGTGCCAACATTTGCTTGATGTTTGCATGTATTGTCGATGTTCATTGACGACAGTATTCACTTACCATTCAGGTGGACTGTATGCTCGTCTACCCCCTTTTTTCCATAAAGAAAAGCAAAAACGTCATCTAGAAAACAACCCATTTTTGAATAACTAAAGTAAATAATTTTTAATCACTAAAAATGACATTGCCGAATCGACAAAACGGAGTCCCGACATTTTTCTTTATTTTAACGAGAGAATCTAAACATCCCGATTCAGGTATTCAGCATCAGGTATTTTCTGATGCTCATGTAATTATTTCTCGTTTTATAATGTGAAAGTACTCGTAATATTATATAAGCAATATTCATCTTAATCAATAAACTCCAATATTAGATATATTATAAGCAAACATATCGAAACTATTTTGGGAATGAGTGAGTTACTAGAACTCATTTCCCATTTAAAAATTAAAATGAAAAATATTTTATTTATCTACATTTTATATAGGTAATTCGTCCAACCAATAAAATGGAGTCCCATTTCGTCCAAGTCATAATATAAAGTCGTTGGGAGCCATAATCTCCCACGGTAGCCCACAGTGCGGAATAGTGATGCACATGCTCTACATTTTTTTTCAATTCTCGAATATGCGGGTTTCCTCCTGATGTTTGACTTCAGGGCCGAGGATTTGAACTCACATCACGAATGAGAGTCTGGTATCGATATTCCTAGGCTATTATCGCTCCAAGCAACTCATGGGAACAATGACATAAAACACACAATTTAATTTATCTTTATTTAAGCTAAGTAAAAGGTAATTTATTTGCATATATTTACATTTTTATTTAAAAATATGTGACATTTATTTAAAACTTAGGATAAACCTATGGAAACGTTAAACAAAATCACAATAAAAAAATCCTGTAATTTCACAATAATAATACAGAAATTTCACATTCAAAATTAGGGTACCTATTAATTGGTCCAAAGACGCATTTTCCACAAATAGCAAAGCATTTAGGTAACACTAAATGTGAGTGACACGGGGTCAACCAAGCTTTCAAATTAATCAAGTTATCTAATTAGGTGCTTAATTAATGCTAAATGGAAAAAAACAATAATTGTAGCACACGGTTTTTAGAAAAATTGATTTCGCTATTAGTAAAGTTTTACGCAGAAGCTACACAATACAGCGAGTTGGGAGGGGGGGATATTTAGCGATTTGTCCAAGACACCAGCGCTACTTTTTTACTGTATCAACATATGTAGCTTTTATGTAGCCGCAAAATATTAAATTTAGTTCGCTCTTGTCATCACTTCGCAGTTGGCTGTATAGTACCTAACTCGGCCTAGTGTCAGTAGTCCGGTTATACCCGGTTTTAAGGGGAGAATGCACGCTGCATTCCCATAGCCGCTGGGCGCACTCGATTGGCCACGTCGCCCCCCTTCCACAGAATACTACCTTGAAATGTACTGCATTTCCTACTTTATCGTATTTCCCTAATGTACGTACGTGTTTCGGTAGTGAGTGAAATACCTATGCCAGAGCCCATTCCCATCCCAACCCATCCCTCCCCATTTTCCCAATCCATTCCTTAATCTGCAAAGTTGGGCAGCGCATTCGGGGGCGTGCCGACGTTTGTCATTATGAACTGATGTTGCCATGTGCCGCGCATGTCTATGGACGACAGTATCCACTTACCATCAGGTGGACTGTATGCGTGCCCCCTTTTTCTATTAAAAAACACGAACTAATAGTTAACCGGCCCTTATTATTATAACTGGACTACTGATACTAGGCTAGTACCTCAGCCTCAGCTTTAGGAAAAAAATGTTTAGTCAGCAAGTTGTAGACTTCACGATCTCTATCCAACATCTTATCGTTTGTACCTATAATGTAGAGGAATTAATGATAAGTACGCATTTTTGTATGTTTAGAAGTAGGTAGGTGAATAAATGCTATTATTATTTTAAATTATTTTCTTTACATTGATTACGTTGGCGATATAGTACAGTGGGTAGGTATCTATGTAGTGTTATTGGTAAACAGCTCGGTTCATCCAAGGTTGACATATTTTGAAAAATGATAAAAACAGTGTATTCTTATATCTACATTACAACAAACATTAAAGCTGTTCATCCTAATCATATTTATGCAAAATATATACAACCCGCAAAGTATCACATACCGTATTATTGTGTTTTTCACTTTTAATTTCTAAAGTGCAGACAATTTTCTTAAATCATTCTGTATACCTACATACAGGCATGATTGCGGAAATTTCTCCAAAGCATGAAACCATGGATTGCATTCATCATTCGGAGTTCATTGACACCAAAATTTGACGAATCTAGTTTTGCAAAAAAAGAATCAATATTGTTTGAGTTTATACTAAATATTTCATACGTTGCTAAACACAAAGTTCATAAATTGATATTTTACAAAAACCAAACAATACGTCAATTAATTCATTCATTATAGGTATGTCGATTTATCAACTCATTATAATAGGTCGATTTATCAACTCATTATATGTCAATTACTTAAGTCGTTATATGTCAATTAAGTAACTCATTATATATTAATTATTTTGTTATATGCTAATTAACTCAGAATCCATGTACCAATGTCACACATCCTGTATAATATATGTCCGACGAATGCAATCATGGATTTTGCTCATGACATTGTTTTTGTTTTTGTTAATTGGTATACAATTTCAGAATTATTTTTTAAAAAAAATATAAAAAAGGATATCTACCTAATATTTATTAACGATTATTTTCACGATATTAATTATCTTAGAATCATTAACGAAATTCATGGCTTCAGTCTTAGGGAAAGCAAAGATTAGTTATTTACATTTTCGACGACGACGTCTCGATTTTTAGGTCAATGGAAAAAAAATCCTTAAAATACATAAAGCCGTACAAAACGTTCTTGGATTCTCGTAAGTACTTAGACTTGGTTCGAGTTGTGATTTTAGAGACTTTAAATAATCAAAATAGTTTCCAACCAAATATATAACGAACTAAATATAAGTAGTGATGTCTGCTAGAAAATGTCCATTTATTCGGTCAAAAATCTTTTAAGAAACTGGTCAAAAGTGTATTTTACAGCAGAAAAATATATGCAATTTGAAATGGAGTTACAATCACGATTATAAATAGGGTACGTTGGGAAAATAGGGAAAAAGATAATGTAGAGTAGATTTATCGGGACATGGGTGTCAGAAGGACCATTTGTGTATAGTCTATGGTCTCTGAGTTATATTATATATACCCAATACCGCGTTATTTCGACACCTATACTATTGCTTAACCGAGCGGACAAACATGCAATGTCCTTTGCATCTCATTATTAACTCACACAACAGACGGACAGGTCAACCGCAAACAACGTTGTATTATATACCGTTCATTCTGTTAAAGAATGATTGATGCAAGGCTAGAAACGGATTCCGCGCTTGTGAGCGCTTTGAGCGGCAACGGACAGTTCAAGCCAGCATGTGATTTCCGCTGCGATATACTCGTAGGTAGTGAATGCCGCCATGTTTGTAGTTTTGACATTATTCGAGTAGGTATATCATATTCAGGTCCGACGACAAAAATGTTGGGAGCCGTTACTATGAGTTATTATATTAGTAATTAGATAGATAAAAAAATTATTACACTAAAAATAAAACAATAACAGCCATTGTAGACACAAAATGCACAAAAGGGTGTCTTAACGCCTAAAGCGATTTCTGCCAGACAACCTTTGAGTAGAGAGGAAATAAATATTTTAATCACAGGTACGTAGTTTTGCGATAACAAATGCGATTTTTACGGACTGATTAGAGAGCTATTTCATGTGTCGTATTAAATGGGGGCCCCCTAAAACACAGAGCCTGGTACAGCTGTTTCTCCTTATCGCCGGGTCTGGTTATAATATTCCAAGTAACAAATGCTCTTCTTGTTCTAAATTATTTTTTGTTTAAGACATTACCTATACAAGACAGAGACTTACACAGTGAGAATCGCTTTAACTGCATACACGTTATGAAAACAGCGGATCGCGACACCGTGTTTCCCGCTTCCGGCACCGCATACACTCCGGACGCAGTCTTAGTATCTGTGTATCGACTAGACTTTATGGGTAGCACTCCTAGGTAAATCCTTACCAAACCAGCGTTCCCACGATTACAAAAGCTTTTTTTTGGATTTTTGTTATAATACCGACTTTAATTTTCAAATTAATTGCTCTAACTGAAATAACAGGTTTGTTCTACATTCGCCAATTCATCAAATCTATATAATGGGTGTATCATAAAGTCTTCCTCCCTCAGTACAATGATTTCATCTGCTTAACCGAGAGGCTGCGCATGGTTACAAACTTTTTTACATTCACGAACGACTTATAATAGATACTGACTTTAACGTTCTTTGTTGCTCTAACTGAAAGAACCAGTTTGCTATACAAAGTTGTTTTTGCGGTCGGCATTACCTCACCGCCCATTAAAAATATGTTGATAATGAGCTGCAAAGGAGTTTGTTCGGCATTGTTTGAACACTCGATATTGTCGTCATTCCTCGTTGAGGTTACGTGCAGTCCTGAACGCAATCTCTAGAGGCCTGAACGCAGCCTTAGAGGCCTACAAGATTTCTCCGACCTTTATTATTATTTAAAGACTTTTAATTGAGCTAATAACTAGGTGCATATGTGTACATTACTATTCTACAAGAGTGAAGAGTTCCCTTAAGTAAGACACTCCTATTTTTTGCCATGGTTTAAGCTATGTATAATTTCACCTATCTACCGAGCGGGTGACTAGAATTAGAATCTATGAGGTATGAGTTAAAATGTGTGAATATTATTAAGAAATATCAAATCCGTTTTATTTGAAACAATTGCATTTGCATTCAACAACACCACGAAAATATATGAACAAGGAAATTCCAGTTCTGTGAACGACACAGTGCCGTCTGATACTGACAAAAAATATAAAACACCAAAAACAGTGTAAAATATTTTTTTATGTCAATCGGTAGGTACACTGAAAATATTTTATCTAAATAAAAATTAACATTATAATTTTTACATTGTAATTTTTAGTTATATAAAAAATCTCTACTGTACCTACTGATTGACATATTTAGATTGATATATTGATATATTTTACATTAGTATTGCTATAATGAACTTAGTGGTCACGGTATAAGATTGAATGTGGTTTTCTATAGGTAGAATTTATTTTTGCTATGAAACTGTAATGTTTAAATGTAACTAATCATAGTAAGGAACAAGAATTAAAAGTTGGCGTGAATCGGCGTGATGTCACGCAGATTGTAAAGTAACCATATCGAATATTACCATTTTGTTCAGGAGAAAATAATTTATTATTAGTATTATAGCCTGACCAAGAAAATAAGAAACGTCGCCATGATGGATAAAACTAATAGAACTAATATCTTCTACTGATAACACCAGGGCCGGCGGATAATGTGGGTATAGTGGGTGGTTCTATCCACTTGGAATTTTCCGAATGGGTAAAGTACCCACTCGGATTTTGACGAAAAGTTACTGACGTCACTAGACATGGGGATTTCCTCGTCGCTCGAAAAATCCATGTCTAGATGCATTTTCTTTCTTTGTATCTTATTTTACTTAAAATTATATTCCGGCCTCATTGTTATCTTTGGCCTTTGTCTAGTATAAGCTAATGTACGGTACATAGGTTAACAATAGTGTTAAGGATATCCATCGATCCCAATGGACAACTGTGCAGAATTAAAATCTGCTTTCGAGCTCACAACATACGTACTAACACATATTTTTGAAAAATATAGGTATTTATATTTTGAGTTGAAACTCAATAACGTATGAACAATTACATTTTCGAGTGGTTCGAGTTCGAAAATAGCGGGAAGTTTTGGGGATGGCCTACAGGGTCAACCGTTTTCCAGAACTTATTTTGTAGTTTTTATTCGTATAAAATTCTCATGTTTATGAGTCATTCCTCTATATACAATTTCTTGAGGGACTGTCCCCCCGGCCAACTATCCACTCGGGCCTAACACAACCTGCCGGCCCTGGACAACACTAACTAGCTATGAAAAAAGCAAATGTGGCGCCCCCCAGAGCAAGATTTTTATTTTTTTGGTCAGGCTTTACATAAAGACCTTATTACCTTACGCATTAGATATTATAGCAGCACAGCCCTTTGTGGACTTTTATTATACATATAGGTACATGGTGTATTTATTATAATTATAATATGTACTACATATATATAATAGGTATCTACTACACTTTTTCTAAAAATAACTAGTTTTTGGGCTTTATATTTCGCTAAAATTGGGTGAAAACTTTAAAAAAATTGTAAAATTTTCACATCAACGAAAACTCAATGAATTCATTGATCTCATTGTCGTCGTTCATAGTTTCTGGGTTTTCTTTCTTTTATGGACGAAGGGGGCAGACGAGCATACAGTCCACCTGATGGTAAGTGGATGTTGTCGCCCATAGACATCCGTGATACATGTCAACATTAGTACAAAATGACAATCGTTGGCACGACCCCGGATGCGTTGCCTACCTTTGGAGATATAGGAATGGATTTGGAGAAAGGGTTGGGAAAATGGGAGCGATAGGATGGGAATGGGCTCTGGCACATCTCACTCACTACCGAAACGCATGCATACATTAGGGAAATAAGATAAAGTGGGAAATGCAGTACATTTCAAGGTAGTCTTCTGTGAGAAGAGGGGTAACGTGGCCAGTCGAGCGCACCCAGCGGCTGTTGGATTGCAGCGTGCACTCTCCCCCTCTCAAAAGAATCCGGACATAACCTGTACCTACGTACATAGGTACTATTAGTGAATAAGTTTATTATAAATACAATCACAATGAATGTAAATGCAATTGTTTGCTATAAGTAACACTACAAAAATAATGAATATTTTACTCTAAACAGCCGATGATATGATGAAGGTAATTTTAAAGCTATCACTCCGATTCTAACTACGTGAAGGAATTTTAGAAGTGTCAATTTAGCTAAGTACCGAATTATGAATGTAAGTGGACTTCTAAAATTATATAAGAGCAATTTGAGTTATTATTGTAACTAGCGGACACATCACATTTAACATTGAAAACAAAGAGAAAAAACACTACGCTACTTGTTTACTCAAAATTGGTCCGTAAATTCATTTACATTGGTGTAAAATAATCAGGGCCGGATAAAGTGGGCGCTTGTCGAGGGTCGCTGCATCGCAACTGGAAAATCCTGATTATTCACGTGATAACAAATGCAATATAAGTATATAAACTGAGTATGCTTCCGAAATATACACTAAAATGTAGATCATTAAAAAATGTTCAATCTGTAAAACGGGAGCTGCAGATTTTCCGCCCAGCGCGCTAGACACGCTTGATCCGGCCCTGATAGTAATTATTTTAAAAGAACTTAACAAAATAATCAAAGTACAGTGCAGGGGACATCTTCCGCGTTTCAGCTGCGGAACTTGTTTCATTTAAGTATTGTTCTTTAGCTTTGAGCAACCTTTTGGGCCTAATTGGAAGGCACTGTCTAGAGCCCTTACTCACAATTAGGCGAAACTACACAAGTCGCGCTACTTTACTTAGCGTAGGGAAGGAAACTTGAAAGAATAGTATACGAAAGAAAAATGTTCCTCAGTCCTTCACATCACATATTATACTATGGACAGCATTTGTATTTGAGCATTTTGTATAGGGCATAAGGGTATGTATGCATACCCTTGACAGAACTAAAGAAGCATGTCGGTTTTTTGATACTTACGTGAAATAGAGCACATCTCAAACATTGCGGAAGGATAGGTTTTTGCGCATTTCTGGGAGGTCTACCAGGTCTGGAAGGCTGGTGGAAGTAAAGGTTTGTCCAAAAATCCTTTTCATATGTATGTGAGTGACCGGCGAGTATTCTACAAAGTAGACGTCATAAATGCAGTGTAGAGAAGATGAAGAACTTGTGGCAATTTCACGCATTAAAATAGGAAAGTTTGAAAAATATTTTTGTTATTAAGATACAAAGGTATATTCTGTTCTCGCTAACTGATCTTTGAACTGTCACTTACAACTTCATAAACTGGCAAAGATGCTCAACCCTTCTTATCCGTTATTTACACTCATTTCCATCCAAAAATTCATTAAACCTACTCCAACTTCGATTCTCATACAAATCTGGCAACTGCTACGGCTAGTAAAGAGATCCCTGCCTTCAGTTCCACTGACGGAGCGACGTGGGGTGCGGAAGAGTTGCCAGCGAGGATCAAGGCGCGGAGACGCTGCCTTTCTCTGTACCTGATGTCCTCGCCCGGTGGGTCGAGACACTCGAACTCGCAGCATCGCTCACCCACGCGGAAGTTTTTGCAGAACTGTGGACAGGAGAATTTATATATTGATACTTTTGAAAACCTCACAGAATAAACCGGCAACGACTCAGTTTAGAATGATTTTACCATTTCAGTAATTTTGTCGTCTCCAACAGGATTAAAGCATTTTGCTCCTTATGACTTTCCCTTTTTTTATATACGAAGGTGGTAGACGAGCATACAGTCCACCTGATGGTAAGTGGATACTGTCGCCCATAGACATCCGCGATACATGCCATCATTAGTCCAAAATGATAAACGTTGGCACGTCCGCGGATGCGCTGCCTACCTTTGGAGATATAGGAATGGATTTGGAGAAAGGGTTGGGAAAATGACGAGGGTTAGGATGGGAATGGGCTTTGGCACATCTCACTCACTACCGAAACACGGACGTACAATATGGAAATAAGATAAAGTGGGAAATGTAGTACATTTCAAGGTAGTCTTCTGTGAGAGAGGGGTAGCGTGGCCAGTCAAGCGTGCCCAGCGGCTGTTGGATTGCAGCGAGCACTCTCCCCCTCAATGAGTTATTGAGTGCCAATAACTCTCCACTGCTACTTATTGGCCTTTCCCAAGCCACTACCGGTGACTTTCTTCAAGTCATTGGATCACTTGGCTGGTGTACTAAAAATAAATTGTAGTTTAGTTTAAATAGAGAAATAGGTCTAGGAGCAGCATAACAAATAATCTTGTTGCGCTGCTAAACACCTCTGTATTTTAGCGTATATATGAGAAAAATAATCGTTTATTCAAATGGGGCCCCTCTTTCTTGTTCATAAAGCCGACAGCACGCAGTCCTTGGAGCCTCAATGATATTAATAAACCACTTCGTAAGGTGCCATGTCATCTACCACCTTTTGGACGTACCTAAATGTAATCCATTTTGACGTATAGTGGCGAAACGTGGCCTCTAACGGTAGGTCTGATACATAAGTTCAAAGTCACTCAGCGAGCTATGCTCGGGGTTTTTTTGTGGGATAGGATGCGAAACGAACACGAACTAAAGTCACCGACATAGCTCGTAGAATCGGCATGTTGAAGTGGCAATGGTCAGGTCATATTTGCCGCAGGACCGGTGGCCGTTGGGTAAATGGTAGACTTCCGTTACAATTATTCTTGCACTCACGCTTATTAACAATGCAAGTATTCAACGCCGTAGCAATTTAAAAAAAAAATAGCAATCGACGCCGCTTTTTTAGAGCGCCAGCAATTTTCCGGCGAGACAATTAACCCTGCGACCATTGTACTTACTTTACCTTGAACCGACATGTCGTATGTTTCTGCTGCAAACGTGAAAGGCATGGAGAAAATACGTGGTATGAATAGCCCAAAAAGTATGGATGATTTTTTTTTGTGTAGGTACCTAAGTGTAACGACAACTAGAAGTTGTAGGCGAATATGTCTATCTTGGACAGTCAATCCATTTAGACAAGTCCAACTTCAGTCGAGAGGCCGATTCAGCTCGGCTGGACAGCATTCGGGAAAATGCGTCACCTCTTCTCGTCGCCTATACCACAATATTAGAAGACGAAAGTCTTCAATCAATGCGTCCAGTCCGCAATGACGTATGGTGCCGAAACGTGGTCTTTGACGGTAAGCCCGGCTCGCAAGTTGAAAGCCATGGAAAGAGCTATACTCGGAGTTTCTTTACTGCACAAAATCCGTAACTAAGAAATTCGACGAAGCATTACAGTTGCCGATATAGCTCAAAGAATCAGCAACCTGAAGTGGCAGTGACCGATAACTGATGGGGCAGGCGAGTCCTCGAATGGAGACCACCATGTACCGGGAAACGTAGCGTTAAACGCCCTTCGGCCACGTGGACTGACCACTTGAAGAATGTCGCCGGTAGTGGGTGGGTGAGAAGAGCTGATGAGCCTGTGTGGTGGTGGTAAGAGACCTATATCCACCAGTGGAAAGACACAGGCTGATTGTATGATAAGTGGAACGATATTCCAATCGAATTAATTGAAACTTTTTAAATTGAAACTCCCCCTAATATTATAAGGAGTTTTAATTCGATAATTTAAGAGATCGATATCCGTACCGACCACCAAACTTTAGTCACACCTGTTCCCATCTTGCTGTCTCTTGCTAGAAATATCTTCTATCTGACAATACTTACATAAGGCGGGTCGCAATATATCGCTTTGCACCACATGGGCTCAGAGTGGTAGCACACGCAGATGGAACATACTCCGGGTCCTGGTACGTAGAGCAGCCCATGTGGCACCGACTTTCCTTCCCAGTCGATGCAGTCTTCTTCTACGCATGCTGTAATCAGACAATTTTAATTTTAATGACAATTTTAAGATTTATTACTCCGTTAAATAGCAAATTTCAAATTTTGAATTTCATTATTCATTGATATCTCTCAGCGAAATTAAAACAGTGCCCAACAGTCGAGTGTATTTAGGCAAAGAGAATTTTAATCTACGTGACAGAGTAGGCGCTGTTACTTCTTTCATGATAATTTGTAACCCAAGTCCTCTTATGGCAAAAGGGTTTGTACTGCTTTCAACATTTAAAAGCAAAATATTTAGGTGTTTTTTCCAAAATCAAAAAGCAATCCGGAATGCTTCCTTCGAAGGTCTTGGATGGACGTTGGAGACTGCATAGATGACAAACCATTTTGTGATACGTGTTCAGACAAACAGACAATTATTCCAGTTTTTTTTGGGTTCTGTATCATTCGTTAACATGGGAACAGTTTTGTTCCATCTTCCCACCTGGAAATGGCAGAGGGTTCATTGGTCTTGAAAAAAAATACTGTTATTGACCCACTGGAGAGGTTGACAGCGGATGGTAATAAAGCCGCAATATGTACCAGCTAGGTATGAAATTTTTATGTAAAAAAGAATTTGGCATAACGTTTTGGGTAAATTCGATGTTCAATGAACAATTGGCAAACAAATTCACGCATATAATATGTCTAAAACACTCCAGTCCGATAAATAAGAAGTTAAAGGTTTATTTGTTCCACAATAGATAGCTATTATTGTCCACCTGTCTGTGGACCGACCCAATTTTAACTTACACAAAGCAGAAGGTCATTGCTAACAAATCTAATATTGGTGCTATAAAATAAATAAAAGAATATTATTTACAGGCGATCGTGGGCGGATAATTGTACGTTGTGGCTTCAAATTGTCTTTTACGACTTATAAATTAGTTCTGTTCGTTGTAAATGTTTTATTATGTTATAATCCCACACGTATTGTTCTATTTATCAGAATATTAAAAGAAATATTATGCCAGTTGCAGATCCGCTCCATTTAGGATGCCAAGCATCACATACTAATAGCATATAGTGGCTCTAACTTATATCCTTCCGAATATATCCACTTCAATCCATCGAGATCTTCTATGTCCCTCAAGATCTTCTATCCTACCAACTCTTTAAAAATGATATCCTTTTAGGTACTTCTGGATATCCGTCAGTCGTAGAAGCCGGTTTCCAGTGTAAGTGAGCGATTTCCCAATTCATTTTTGGATCTTGTGAATCCATCACATTTACATAGTAGGTGCCTGTTCCTGCTCTTGACTTTCCTGTTCTACAGATGTCATCTACAGCATTTGCTAAGCCGACAGATGCATTTTCACGCTTACAAACTTTTTTACGTTTAATATGCTGACTAGAATGTTCATTTGTTAATGTTCATTTAATTCTATAAACAGATTTGTTCTACAAAGTTGCATATGCGGTTAACGACACCTATCTGCCTGTTGGGTAAGTTAATAATGCAAACTGCAAAGTTTGTGTTTATTCGAGCGATCAATTTGCCAATAGGTACTATAAAATGTATACATACGAACGATAACCACAGGGACATAATAAGACGGAATTAAAAATGAATCTAAATAATTTATTGTTTTAACTTGTTATTATTGGATGGGACATGAAAATTTTGCGATACTTATTTTGATAGCTGCGCTGTGATAAAAGTTTATATTAGGAGCCATTTCACAAAAATGTCTAAAGCAAGTTTAGGTAATTACAACGCAACGCAACTGGCGATAGTTCATGCCCCCGTCTCTGTAGCGTAACTATGGAAAAAATGTTTTGATACTTTGAATAAGCCGAACTTTTCTCCGTGTGCTTCTATAGACAATAATTGACCCCAAAATTATTGGAAATCAATTATTCTACTTCCATCAATGACGAAATGTTCCTAAAACAAATAGAAATAAGAAACGTAAAGCATTTGTAAATAAATAGTTATGTGTGCATGTATGCATTTTTTTTTTTTACTGAAACCAACAGCTTATTACAAGAAACATTTATTCATACTTTATAAAGCCAATTACAAGTTTCAATCTTATTACTAAAATGAAAAGAAAAAAAAATATTGTGAATCGAGAGGAAACATGAATTGTTGCATTAAAAGTACCTCCATATGTACATAATTATGTCATGTACGAACTCATTGTCATTAATTAGTGCAGCATCACGAATGTCATTTCCCAACACAGCAATAGCGTTAGATTTTTCAAGAAAGCAGTAAACCGCTGTGTGCAGGACCCAGTAACCGGCAGCGCATCAGTGACCCTTCTGATGTTGCAGTTATCTATGAGCGGTAACAACCACTTTTTATCAAGTGGACCGTCTGTATAATAAAATAAAAAAAATATATTTTATAAATGAGTGTCATTTCAAAAGGGCTTATTTCCACTTTCAGGAACAAAATATTTTGTTTCTTTTAACGATTTTTAGCATTCGTTTACATCTCCATGCAATATAATTTTCATCAAAAACGCTTATTTCTTACAGAAAAATGACCTTAAATTTACTAGTTCACGACAAATCCTCTTATTTCCTTATATTAAACACACAGAAATCTTTAATCTAAAGTTCCATACAAAACGATTTAATTCCAATATAACTGAAGATAAAGCCACGTCTTCTCTAACAAACCGACTTAAATTTATTTCATAGATCTATTATTTTATTTTAGTGAATATACCAGATCTGATACTAACTGATCTACCTAATAATTTAACGATAGAAAATGATGGTGGTCCAGCTGGTGTGATGTTACAGTGTGGAGGAAGAGGAAGATTGTAATTGCTTAGATTATCTAAATTATTCTGCTTTTCTTTTTGTAGTATGAAGTTAGAAAGGAATTGAGATTGTCAGATTGAATTTCGTACGTTTTGTAACAGAACCTATGAGTATTTATGGCATGCGGTATATGCAGTGCCAGCTATAGCCACGGGCCTCGTTTCCCGAGAGCCCCATGCCACACTATTTAAAAACTATTATATCCAAAATTTATAAAATTGCTCTCCTAAGTGGGATTTTGCTCTCAAACAGCCCCGTTATTTAGATAAGTGCTTTGGACAATTTATCTCAGTGCTTATTTTAGTAATAAACTCAACTTCAAAGTGAACACACGTTTTTTGTTTTATAATATTACTTTCTCGACACATTACAGGAATCTTTCCTGTCGGGGTCTTACTTTTATGTTTGTACTTTTCTACAAAAGTCCTTAAAACTTGAGCAATGTAGATACTTTATCTAGTTTCGCGAGCAGCTATGTACCACCATCTCGAGATATCTTTTTTTGAATTATCAGAAGCTTGATCGAATGCGAAACGTAGGTACACAAGTCTTAGTAATGAAGTAATATTCAAGTGTCGTCCTAAAAACCTGATTCTATCAACACCTAGGTACTACGAAACTGGGTCGTGAAGGGGCAGGTTATTTGCCTAGTCATTGATGTCCTAAATTTTGAGGTCGTTAGATCTAGGCACTCTCAGCCTTAACGTTGTCAGCTTATTGGAAGATGTTGGAAATTACTCCAGGGAAACTTTCAGTAATTTATTTCGATATAGTTTAAATTCTTTTAACAGAAAGAAGGTACCAAACGAACAGCTCTCACATGATCTGGTACTACCGATGGCTCGGGTGAGGTTTTCCAATATTACTAAAGCATAATAATAATATATGTAGATTTCAGAATTTGTTATTTAAAGACAGCTCGCGTGTTAAATCATATTTTAATGGCGTTTGGCACGAGAACGACTCGCATGCTCTCCGTTTTAATATAAATAATGTAAGTATTTTATATACAACACTTATTCAATAGGTCTCGATGACGTAATTGGACGTGACCCGCAAAATGTTAGCTTCAAAAACTGCGGCATACGAAACCCAATTTCGTTAGAAAACTAAGGGGAAACAGACAGAGCCTATAAGACAATGTATTTATATAAGATCTTATAATTAATGAAGGATATAAATATGTATGTACCACAAGCCTCTACCACAAACGCTGAGGAACTACAACACCTGTAAAAGAGTGTAGTCACCAACCCGCTTGGCCAGCGTGGCTTTTTAAACCTATGCATCCCTCATGCATGAGGAGAACGTCCAGCAGTGGGTGCTGAAAGGGCTAGTAGTTGCAGTGCAGTTTAAGAACAATTTGTTAATATTTTCTGTTTTAAATAGTTCAATTACGCGGACTCTTAGCTTAATTTGATCAACCTGTAATACCCTATACAAAGGCAAATAAAGATATATTTATTTAAGACAACAGGATAATTTATGTCTTGTTCAGTATGCATACTTGACTGATACCAATTGTGGGGAGTATAAGCCATCAGGGGGTCCGTAGACCCTTCTCTAAAACCCTTTGAACTTACTGTACATGTATGAATGTTTCTTGGATGGTTGTTCATAAAAATAACAGAAGTAAACTATTCAAAGTAATAAAATAATACCTTTCAATTGCTGGAGAGGTAATTCAATGGCTTCTCTCAAGTCTACTTATCTTCTCATACATCTATACACAATCTTCTCATTGATCCACTACCAGCAAACTTATTCAAGTAGCATCTTCAAATTCACGTAGCTGTTTGAGTTATAAATGTATACTTAATCATTTTTTTTAAACTATTGATGTGTCATTTTGTAATTAACTATCTATCTAAGATCCATTTGACAGTTATTGAACAAAATTAATTAATATATTTCACAGTAGGACGTTGCGTTAAGGCGTTGTAACCTACTCACTGCTTGGTAGGTGGATTACCCCTAATTGAGAATAACCGTCCCACCAGTGGCAATGCTTAGTTGGTAAGTTGGTCCGAGACTAGACTGCGATTCCCGATAATTTTGGATTCTGTCATCTCTAGTCTGCCATTCTGGGTCACTTCGTTCGCGTCTTGTTAGAATTTAGTCCTCCATCCCTAATTCTGGATACGTGTCTGCAAGCTGTGAAAATATATGTATATTAATAACACAGTGTAATATACCAAGGTTATAATGTATAATACTACGAGTAGCACTGGAGCGTGGTACAGTAGTGTCAACAGATTGATCGATGTCCTCTCATCTCATAACTGTCGCACACATTATTCTTTGTCGTACGATACCACAAGGGTACTCTGTATACTAGCGGTGACAGCGACTTCGTTCACGTGAACTTGTGATTCCGGTGGGAACGTTATAATGGATCTGGATAAAAAGTACCTATCCTCAATTTTAACCAAGCACATAAGCTGTAACTGTGCCTATTTTCATTAAAATCCCTCATGTAATTATCGCGCGATGTGCGTTCAGACAGACAAACTGTTGGACAGGTTGGAAAGAATTCCAAAAATTGTTGTTTTGGTCTCTGTATCAGTTGTAGGTACTTTATAACGCATCACTTTTTCAAAAAATATTCCGTGTATTGACATGTACATAGATTTAATAGATATAATACGTGTACGCATGGGCGTACCGAGGGGGGGGGGGAGGCAGGTGGGGGGCAGCTGCCCCCCCCCCTGGACCTGGACTGCCTCCCATACATTTAGCTGGTTAATTATTGTCTATGCCTAAGTACTGTTGTATTTATGAAATTGTAGATGAAGTAAAATTTATATGTAAGTGTATTTATATTTATAGGTATGTAAATAGTTTGGGTGATTCTTTCACAGAACTTGTTTTAAGCCGCTTTGCAGAAGATCCACGAAGATAGCATTTGAAATAAATACTTAATTAATTATTTAAGTATCTAATCTAATAAATGCACATTTCTATTTATGTTGAATTATTTACCTACAGGAAATTTCTGATTTGCCCCCCCCCCCCCCCCCCCAGGCCAAAAGCTGGGTACGCCCATGCGTGTACGCAGTAAAAAAATGTATGTCATATAAAATGATATCGCACATCTTTGTTATTATGTTAATGCAACTATCGATGTCGTTGTTTTTTTCGTTCTAGGACTATGGTGACCCATTACTGGTCGGGTTTAGACTTCATAGCAGACTTAATCTGTTTAACAATAGATGACCTGCATTACCTAATAATAGATATAGTACAATAAAAAATTCTTCTCATCCATCCTCACCGACGAAAATATGCATAAGCTTTATAATAATCAATAATGTCACAAACATCGATTCAAAAACAGTTCTTTATAAAAGAAATGTAATTTATAAATGTAAATCCACCATGTAAATCCAATGGACTTACTAAATCCAGTCTGAATTTATTACGGAAACCTCGGGAGTTTTAAATAAAGAAATTTTATTAAATGTGTCACTATTTCCTTGCTTTATTCAATACAAAATTCAAATGACACAAAAGTTACACAGTTATTGTGTCACGCGACTTGTAATGCGACTTAATTCCATATTATAGGTACTTTTCCACAAATTAAAAAAACTACATATTACATTGGTACGTAGTACCTACTAAATTCCTAGTCTGTGGTCGTGACATTTATTTCATTTGTCTTGTTTTGTTCGTATTTAAAAAATAAAAACCGTAAACAATCGAAGTAATTATCGCTAATGGCTACAGCTGGGCTCAACTATTTAGATATCTACATTTTATATTCTATCTCTTTCTGTTTTATATTCTATTTTTAAGCTATCAGTTTTTCACACTGGGAACGTTTTAATTTTAATTATATTTAATTTTATTCATACGATTTTAATTATATTGTCTTAATAATTTTAGCAATACTGACCTTTCTTCTGTTATTGTCCACTTTGCCTCTCTATTCGTCAGAACTTCTATATTAGCCTATAACGTTCCACTGCGGGGTACAGCCCTTCCTTAGTAATTCCTTAATAGAGACTTTCGGGCTTTAATTAATGGCCAGTAAGAGTGCTAAAGAATACAGAACCAAAACGGAAAATATGAGACAATGCTTGAACCATTTTAAAAACATCATTTAATAATTGAATTAGAATAAAACTCTTTATTGCACACCAAAACAAATCAAGACAGTAACAGACATTGAAACAAATGAATTGCACAAAAGGCGGTTGTATCGCTATTAGCGATCTCTGCCAGACATCCTTTGGGTAGAGAGGAAATACAAAAGAATAATCACAGGTAGATAGTAGGTAGATAGATGTGATTCTGATATGTTTATTGCAGTAAATAAATCCACGACCTGAATTATTTTAATGACAAGAGTTTCAATTAGTTTATTTGTCACAGTTAAAAGGGAATGTCTATTAACACACCTTGTTACAAATTTGTGTTTAGTTTTTAAAAAAGTACAAAAGGGAGGAATAAATAGAACAATCCTTTTAATAGGTAAAGCGTTAGACGTGTTTTATGAATTTAGTTTACTATCTTTACTTATTTTTAACACATAAATATTTGAGTATTTCCATAATATAAATCTTTATTGTCTATGGCTGTTAAAGTCAATGATTTATAGACTATATCGAAAAAACGCCCTCGTCCCATCTTGATTTCAGAACTAAATTATAAAGCTCTAATAGATACCGCACGAAGATAGCGCGTAGTGAGAGATAAGTATCTTTTCGTTAAATTAGAGTTGAAACAAGTTAAACTTACAAGTTAAGATATTAAAGCCCTAAGTAGGTACTCAATATAATTTTATCAAACGAAGTCAAATCCGATAAGTTTTAAGAAACTTGTTGGATTCTATTGAAGATTTTCTTCTGGCATTGAAGTATCTAGTGCTGTTATTAAGCGTTCTCAGTTAAGGTAAGAAGTTATTACCTACCAGTCGAATTCAACCTTGTCAGTTACCGCCAAATACGTCCGCGGACATTCTTAGTGTAATGTGTCGCAGTATTTGCCCTTTCCGAATGTGAAGATCAAATGTGGGTAGTTGATAAAACAGCTCACAGCTCCCATCTTAGGGCCACACCGCACTACTGGTGAACCGTCAGCGGTTGGCCGTTGCGGCAGGCCGCAGTACTTCCGGCTAAGCGCTAGGCGACTGGCCGTTGCGGCAGGCCGCAGTACTTCCGGCTAACCGCTAGGCGACAGGCCGTTGCGGCAGGCCACAGTACTTCCGGCTAACCGCTAGGCGACTGGCCGTTGCGGCAGGCCGCAGTACTTCCGGCTAACCGCTAGGCGACTGGCCGTTGCGGCAGGCCGCAGTACTTCCGGCTAACCGCTAGGCGACTGGCCGTTGCGGCAGGCCACAGTACTTCCGGCTAACCGCTAGGCGACTGGCCGTTACGGTAGGCCGCTGCTATTTTTGCCATTGTGGCCCACCGCACCTCAGTATATTCTTTACTTTATATATTGAGTATATTCATTATATGGTGATTGCCTGCGATCCAAATGAGCATTTGGATAATGATATTGATGGTTATTGTAATATAAACTCTGTTGAGCATTTCGAATAACCCTTATCATATCATATCTTGCATGTAATCGATTCTGTCTATCGGCATAATCTGTTGATTTGGTATTCCAAATGGCCGGACGTTCTCTGAGTTCTAAAATATTTTTTTACGTATCGAAATCTAAATCTATTGTGATTACAATTTTGTGTACGTAGAGTATAGGTGTGCAAACAGGCACCGCTTGCCGTCGACTGGCGGACGGCTGGCCGCAACAATGCGTAGAGACATGCGGCGGCGGCAGCCGGACGGTCAGCCGCGTCCTCTGTCTAACCGCAGCGGTTGACGGCTAACCGTCGCAAAGTGCGTATGATTCTTCCGGTTTCATATAAAAATATGAGCGGCCTGCCGCAACGGCCAGCGGATGACGGTTAACCGCTAGTGCGGTCTTAGACAACCCGCCTCATAGACTTACGCGGCTGGTGTAACCAGTTTAGAAATTTCGAGTAGAAATAAATAGAAAGTAAACGATAACTTGTCGCATTCAGACTCGACTTACAATATAAAATAAAAAGGTAAGAAGCATTATTTATATTAATATTAGAAGCAGTAGACAGGCGAACGGCTCACTGGAGGTTAAGTGGTTACCGTTGCATATGAACATCTGCAAAATGCAGGTATTCATAATTGCAATACACGAAACATTAAAAACGTATCGTCTACCTTACAAATACCTTGCAATATCATGTAAATGCGATACTTACAAAAAATAATTCACAGCTCTTCTGAAGAACCCTATCTTAATGCAGTGGAAAGATGAATGTTGTGATGATTTAGATGATTTGAACAAAATGAACACAAAAATATATGATATAGGTAAGAGCTACAGAATACAATATAATAATAAGAGAAGATGATTAAAGATATGCGTGATAGGTACAAAGAAAGGGAGAGGGTTAGGTTAGAAGCCCCATAAATTCAAAGCTCTCAGCGAGTTATGGGAGAGAGTTACGATCGTGTTTCTATGAGCGATAAGATTCAAAAGCAGAAAATTATCAAAACATTTATTTAATAGATTGTAGAATGGGACACCTCCACCCATGGTCCTACCAACCTTTTGGTTATACGGACCAAATCGTCGGGAGGTACGCGCCGTTCGCCTGCTAGGGCTATGTTGCGGCGCGTATCTGCTCTGCCTCCCTACAAGTATTCTCGTTTGCCTGTGTCCCATAAGCACTCTCCCCTTTCTGGGGCTGTTCTACTCCACTAAACGATGTACTTCAGTGCCGAACAGCTCTTTCGGGCTCCTTTTCCTGTGCCATCGGTGTGCAAACTCTCTGAGCCCGCGGAAGTTCGCTTCGGAGGAGACGAGGTCGCAGTAGTATGCCGGTCCCTCCTCCCGCCGTATAATCCTCTCTAGCATGCTCCGTCGATATTCCTCGTATAGAGGACAAGACCATAGAACATGGTGCAAGTCCTCCTCTGCCATGCCACACTCACACTGACTACTCTCACACAGCTTCATATCATGCAGTCGCTTTCGAAAGCAGCCATGCCCAGTGAGTATCTGGGAAGTTTCATAGTCCGGTTCGACCCAACGCGACTTGAGTCGAACCGCCACGTCCGGGAAGAACCTGAACAGCTCTCTGCCCTTGCTCTCGCCAACCCACCTTTCCTGCCAGCTAGCCACTGTCTCGTTCCAAATGGCCTGTTTCCAGCACGCGCCTCCTCCCTGGTCGCAAGTAAACGCACCAGATCCATCCTGCCAGCGCGGATCACCTCAAGGTCCGCTGGAAGCACGCCCGCCAGTACCGGTAGGGCGAGCGTGCTGACCGATCTATATGCCTTCGTCAATAGGATCAACGAAGGCCGCTGAGTGCGCAGAAGGACGCTCCGAACTACATGCAAGGACGCACGCTCAAACCAGCACGCCGCGGCATAGGTGAGTGTCGCCACATACGTACCACGGTACAAGATCCTGAGGCCCCGGAATCGAATTCCCCACGATGAGGCCGACACCCGGGACATCTTCCCGAATGATTTACTGCTGCTTTCACCTATGTATTTCGCATGCTCCACGAACGATAGGCGTACGTCTATCACCACCCCCAGAATTTTGGCCTATGAGACAGCCCCCACCGAAGCACCAACGAACCTGATAGTGGGTCGTCTCTGGAATTTCCCCCTATTGGTCATTGTTTGTGACTGGTCCTAATGGTCTGTAGAATGGGACAGCTGAAGCAGATCATAACGGCTACCGAAGCCAACGATCGTTAGGGTCAGTAAGTAAGTCTTTAGTAAGTGTCGGACGCGCTCTGGCCAAATGGACTGATCACTTGGAGAAGCTTGTATATAGTCGAGAAAAACGGAACATCGTGTGTGATGGTAAGCCTTCTATATCTATGTTAGCATCTGTTAACACTGTTAATATGAGAAAACTCTTAAGTAACTCAAAGTTACCGAGGGTTACCAAAAACTTGATATTTTCCTGCTAACCCTTCCGCAATGAGCAAGGAGGGAATTAATATGTGCGTACTATCAATACCATACCATGTCTCTATACTTGACACAGGCCTCTCACAAAGCTCGCCATCACACACACGATCCTCCGGCTCTTCTCATCCAACCAATGTTGGCGACCTTCTTCAAGTCCTCGGCCCACTTGGCTGGTGGGCTACCAATACAAAAAGAAATTCGTAATCAAAATTATTACGTATGCCAAAGCTCTTAAAACACAAATCTCATTTTAAACTCTCTGGACATCCCAGGACGTCTAAAATCCCAGCAAATACAGACTGGTGTCAGCGCTACGTAACTGAAGCGGGAAAAAATCTGTTCTAGCGATTTGAAATTTTTCTTTCTGTACACGAATTTCAGTATTTATGTAACAACCCCCAAAGTTCACCTTGAATTTGGAGGTTATTATTCATTTTGAAGGGCATACTTCCCAGGGCCGTCTTAAGTCTATTCTGCGCCGGGGTGCGGGAGTGTATCCTAAGACAGTCAAACATCCTATTGTGTATCCTATGACGGTCAAATATCCTATTGTGTATCCTATGACAGTCAAATATCCTATTGTGTAATTGTTTACTATAGCGTTATATTTTTTCATTACCTTTAAAAGGTGAGCGCCCGGGGTGCACCGCACCCCTTGCACCCTCTGGTAAAGACGGCCCTGATACTTCCTCCACTACTCGATAATATTTTAATTAAGCCAAATAAATATGTAATCTAATTTCCTACACGTTTGGACTACAACCTTGAACGTTTCGAAGGAGTCACATGTGTATTACTTGTAACGTTTGTACAACTGTAAATAGCTTCACCAATACTAGAGTGGTTTTATTATAGATTTTGGTTACTACCAGTAGGCGGTATGCGTGATGCTTGAGTTTTCAGGGTCATTTCAAAAGAATAAATTTATCGCGGAGATGGTAACCGTCACCAGCACCTTTGGCATCCAGTGCTGGACACGGATTCCTCATGCATATAGTGTCGTACATACATGAATCATGTATACATCTGTAATAATGTTAATATCAATTAAAAATTAAGAACGATGGCGCATGCGCAGATGAGCTGTCCACCTTTAAGGATTTATCAACCATGATTTTTAAATATGGGGATTATATTGTCCAATCCCATATTAGTTTATCTAATATCCTACCCCACTGAGTAAGGGAAACGAAACAATGATGGCATGAACCCAGGCGTATCCCACCCTATGCTGAATGCATACGTGTCTTCTCTTCTATGATATTAAATTCGGTGCTCGGCTAAAACTAATTTGAACCACTAGTATAGTAACCTAACCACTAGAACCACTAATTGAACCACTTTATACTAAGCCGAATTGACTATTATTCTGGAGTCTGGCAAGTTTAAAATCAAATACAGTTTTAGCGTCAATTCATGTCACCTCTAAGCTGACAACCGACTTCATATTCAATTAGTATTTAAATTAGATAATACAGCTGCACCTTTAGACTGATTTTGTAGCAAGTGGAGCGACAGCTGCAAAAAAATCTCTTGTATCATGGGATGAATCGTCCTCCATATGCTAGAAATTTCCTAGTATATTGAGACTAGCTGCTGGGTGGATCTGACTGGCCGAGTTAACTCACTCTTATCTTGTCTTGGGCATGTGGTGTCGTCCACCTTTAAAATAGCATTAGCCCGTGTCTTCCCGTGCGTGTTGTAAAAGCCGATCGAGGAACTACACCGCCTCTAACAGAGTGGACTCGCCATGTCGCTTGGCCAGCGCAGCGTGGCGATTTAAAGCCATCCCTTATGCACAATAGAATGTGCATGGAGAAGCCGGTGTACAACGGTGGACGATAAAAGGCCTGGTTACTGTTACTGTTTTCTATCTACAGAAATACTTACGTAGGTATGTACGCAGGTACATGTGATTTGTAGCAGACCGCCCAATACATGTTTAATTTGTTCAAGAAATCAATGTGTGTTTCTAAACCACAAAGGCAATCAACTTAATCTCAGACATTTGCAATTCAAATGTCTCGTAAACCGTCCCATTTTGGTGCGGTGACGTTGCTAAAGAACACAGTACAAGAGAAATCGGTATGGAATCTTATAGCAAAAACCAAGTACTCGTAAACTTGCGTATCTTATTTTTCAGTGCAGTTCATTCCACAACTTTCGGGTTCGCGGTATAAATTTACATTGTATCGTATATAGTGTATATTTATACCGCAAACCTATGAATATACACTGTGTACCTGTATACACTGTGTGTTCTGAAGGAGCAAACATTCGTTCGTCTGATTAATGACAACACCAGATACCAAGTCCAAGTTATCATTAAACGCATACTTTCTCTGCGCTCTACGACAAAAACAGCTGTTCTACAAAAAAAATATAGAATCCGAGCCATAGAAAGCGAGATTTTCCCAAAAAATCGTATTTTGTGACCTTTGACCTTGTACATCTCAAAAAGCACGCGTACGTGATATGTAGTGTCGATTTTTGTGAAATATTTTTTAGAACACGTATTACCAAAATTCAGCTTACCATTTTTGGGAAGATAAAATCAAAAATTACTGATCCACCATTTACTGACCTGACAATTACTGACCGCAATAACTCGTTTACGAACATAAAAAAGTTTGTAGGCCAACATGTACTCACTATACAGACAATAAATTCAGTTTTAAATCGCGAGATTTAAAATTTCACCTGAAAGATAATTTCAGTTGTGAATTTTCAGTACCCACACAGAGTTGAAATATTTCAGTCGGCATAGGTATTTGCCGAGCCAATACCAGATGAGCAGAAAATCGTGATCAACCAATTTTGAACAATTTGATTTTTGAATAACTGAAATAAATAATTTTAAATTACTAAGGTCTGCACAAAGTCGACGGAGTCCCGCTTCGGGACTCCTATTTTTTATTGTCACAATGAGAACTTAATCCTAACTATACAAATAATGAATGATATGAGTATAGAAGGGTATATCCTATGTGCGTGTCTTAAAAGCCGCGAAATAAACACCTACTTCGCCCCTCAGCCCGTGACGCCCCTCTGTCGCCCACACACGCCGTGAGTGAGGGCTGTTACTTATTTAACAATTTATTATACCCGTATACTTTTTAGGTGAATTAAATTGTATAGTTATTACTTAATTAATTAAGTATAAAAATATGAAATCGTTTTTAGATTAATACTTTTATAAAAAAGCAAGGTGGCAATCAGGGCCGTCTTAAGTCTATTCTGCGCCGGGGTGCGGGAGTGTATCCTAAGACAGTCAAACATCCTATTGTGTATCCTATGACAGTCAAATATCCTATTGTGTATCCTACGACAGTCAAATATCCTATTGTGTATCCTATGACAGTCAAATATCCTATTGTGTAATTGTTTACTATAGCGTTATATTTTTTCATTACCTTTAAAAGGTGAGCGCCCGGGGTGCACCGCACCCCTTGCACCCCCTGGTAAAGACGGCCCTGGTGGCAATCACAGACCACCCATCTCAAGTGGCGATGTATCAAATCGAGGGCGAAGCGTCAGGCGGCGCGGAGCAGCCCTGACGGCTAACGGCTTGTATGCTACGATGCGAAAATGAGTTTCTTTTCTATACGGTATTTATTATTCTTATGACCTAACCCACCTTTAAAATTGTCATCGATTTGGTGTTCATGTAATTATTTTCTTTGTTTTTTTTTACATTTGATTCTCTAAGTTAATACCTACATGTGACGTGACATGATAGAATCATGTGAACATTAATTAAGGGCGAGCGTCCCAAATATTTTCATGTCCCAAATAATTAAATATCAGCTTCAAAACTTGTTCGCGAACAATCTACAACAATTTATCTTCATATTTCACGTGTGTAGATTGAAAATTATAATATGGCAATGCTGTTACTGACGTCACAAGCACAAGACCTAGCGGCGGCAAATGTTTATGAAAGAGATAGTAGTAAAAGAATTTGTTTACCTTGTTATAGGCGCGATTTGTGTAGTGCGACTACTTTATAGGCGCGATTTGTGTAGTACAACTACTTTATAGCTGCGATTTGTGTAGTACAACTACTTTATAGGTGCGATTTGTGTAGAACAACTACTTTATAGGTGCGATTTGTGTAGTACAACTACTTTATAGGCGCAATTTGTGTAGTACAACTACTTTATAGCTGCGATTTGTGTAGTACAACTACTTTATAGGTGCGATTTGTGTAGTACAACTACTTTATAGGTGCGATTTGTGTAGTACAACTACTTTATAGGCGCAATTTGTATAGTGCGACTACTTTATAGGTGCGATTTGTGTAGTACAACTACTTTATAGCTGCGATTTGTGTAGTACAACTACTTTATAGGTGCGATTTGTGTAGTACAACTACTTTATAGCCGCGATTTGTGTAGTAAAACTACTTTACAGCTGCGATTTGTATAGCACAACTACTTTATAGGCGTGATTTGTGTTGTGCAACTACTTTATAGCCGCGATTTTTGTAGTGCGATTACTTTATAGGCGTAATTTGTGTTGTGCAACTACTTTATAGCCGCGATTTGTGTAGTACAACTACTTTATAGGTGCGATTTGTGTAGTACAACTACTTTATAGGCGCAATTTGTGTAGTGCGACTACTTTATAGGTGCGATTTGTGTAGTACAACTACTTTATAGCTGCGATTTGTGTAGTACAACTACTTTATAGGTGCGATTTGTGTAGTACAACTACTTTATAGCCGCGATTTGTGTAGTAAAACTACTTTACAGCTGCGATTTGTATAGCACAACTACTTTATAGGCGTGATTTGTGTTGTGCAACTACTTTATAGCCGCGATTTTTGTAGTGCGATTACTTTATAGGCGTAATTTGTGTTGTGCAACTACTTTATAGCCGCGATTTGTGTAGTACAACTACTTTATAGGCGTAATTTGTGTTGTGCAACTACTTTATAGCCGCGATTTGTATAGTACAACTACTTTGTAGGCGCGATTTGTGTAGTACAACTACTTTATAGGCGCAATTTGTGTAGTGCGATTACATTTTTTATTGTTTTTTAGCCAGTTATTTCTGCTGCTCTTTTCATTATTTTCCATTTAAAAATTCATACTTAAATGGGGTACTTAATTGTAGATTCTTTTTATCACAAAGGTAATTAATTACATATTAGTTATCAATGTAACAGTGTAACGGTACTTTCGCAGCGTCCAAGACGAAAACAGCGGAGAAAAACCGAAGGAAAACAAAACTAGGTTAGAGGAAAAATCTAATTTGTTATCGTTTATTGTGTCTTCAGTAATGCGTTTATATGGAAACATTGTGTCATTAATAATAGCTACAGAAGTAACAGTTAATATCTACACAGAAGCTGCTGCCCGCAGCTCCACTCATTTGGAGTTACTTGTGTTTATGATTCCATACAACATTTACCACATAGTATTTGAGTCGCCTGACACAATTAAAAGGAACAGTAATAAATCGTAAGTTAAAAGTATTCTCACTAGATACATTGGAGGAATTAACGCAGAAAATATATAATTTTATTAAATAACTAGCTGACCCGACAGACGTTGTCCTGTTCAAATTTCAATAAGTTCATACAAAAATCCCATAAAAAAAAAGCACTTTCAGTTTTTCCCGAATTTCCCAATTTTTCTTTCCCTAAAAACCTCATTCGGACTAATACGAACATTTAAAAAAAAAATAGCCAAATCGGTTCAGCCGTTCCCAAGTGATGCCGCTTACTAACGAACAGCATTTAATTTTTATTTATATAGATGAACTTTTTATAACGTTTTAGAAGTTTATTTAATTTAATCCTGGATTTTAGTAAAGCCTTAGTATTAGTAGGTACATGTTCCATCCTACTGTGAAGGCGTGTGTCTACGCTACGGCCTACGACGCCGTAGCATATATTGTCTCACTTGAAGGTCGTAACAATATCCTATGGCCGGCGTAGTGTCGTCTACGTCGTAGTAAACATCTACGAGTACGTCGTAGCATGGGCGTTCGCAGTAATCGTAGGAATTATTTTACAAATTCTCACTTACAAATTCCCACTGATAAGGATTTTCATGATTATAAGGATATAATCTATTTACTGCATTATTCACCGTGTGTACGAGCAACTACAAAAGTAGTGGGGATTCGTGGGGTCTCGTTTCATTTCGGAGGGGTCGATTTTGCGGTTTTTGCGGTGGCACTGCAAAAAGCTCATCCTACATGAAAATTCATATGTGTAATCAATTTAATTCAGTCGCGATTTTTATTCGCTGCTTTTTTCGCGGTCATTATTTGGGGTCGCGGATTTTTTCGCGATTATAATCGCAGAACTTTACATGTGTAACTTTTTCTCCTTAGAAATAAGGAAAAATATTTAAAAGGATACGAATAGATTAATTGACTAAATTGCCTATAACATCCCACTGCAGGGCGCAGGGTGTCGCGCCACTATCCACCCCGCGAACCCAGTGCGGGATATGAGGAATATAGGGGGATATGAGAACGGTCACTTATGACCGTTCTCATATCCCCCTATAAAATTCTTAAATTTAAAAAAAGTACGGTTAAGTATTTACTATTTATGTATGTAACATGTATGTATTAAAAAAGTCAAACATTACTGTATAAGTGAAAAAGTGTGTAACATCGCTGAAAATCTGTCACGCTCGTGTCCTTAAAGTTCCATCTCACTGCGGCACACCTAGCATCGCCTCAAGGCACACCAGTTTGTCGTGGCATGTCGGTTGCGGAAGCACTGGGCTAGGGTATATCAAGGCTACCACCGCAGTTGCACAATAGAACTGATCTAGAAATAATAAAATAACTACCATTTTCCGTAGGGACAAGATCGGTTTATTATATTATTTATTTTTCCACTTACGCTAGACTAGCTTAGTTATGACCTAGAAATGGAGTTCATAAAATTGATTGTAGAAAAAAGGTGTTATTATCATTTATTTAGAAGATGATAAATATTTTTAAGTTCAAATTTGTATAAAATTTCCAATGTGTAGGTATTAAACTATTACACTGTTACCGTCATCGGCCCTTTTTTTCGTCTACTGGTGCACATTGGCTTCCTCCTGTACATTGTGTTAATGGCTTGAGGGATGTAGGGCCATAAAACATCACGCTGGCGAAGCGGTTTGGCTAGTCCACTTTTTTAGAGGTGATGCAGTTCCCCGGGGCTTGTACTAGCAGCTATGTTGTCCCAGTAATCGCCGTTTACCACATCCACGGGCAATTAACATATAATATTACGTATTTCATTATATAAATATCAATTAACTCAGAATCATAAGCGGAATCCAAGGTTTAAGGCTTCTGGGAAAGGTTTAGACACTACCTGTGTATACGTTAGTGAATAAATTATAAAATGAACATGTATTCAGATTTTAACAAAAGCACAGTTAACAGCACAATTTCGTAACACAGTTTAAAATTGACAGGTCTCGTGGCGGCCGCCCGACCCCGCAGGCGACATGGAGTCGCGCGGCCCGACCTTCCATCCGGGAAACAGACGGATGTAGGACGGCCGGCTTATTTGGAAGCCGTTATCATCATACTGCTACATAAATATCCTAACTAATTCTGTAAACTAACTTCTGACCGTTGCTTCTCTCTCGTGGACTTATTGTAAAAGTTTTATGGAATACTCGTAATAAGGATAATTTCAAAAAGTATGGAGAAGTGGATAGATGTCGACTTATAAGTTGTCAACTTCCAAAAGTGGGTTAGGTTTTTACCCGGTCTGTGACAAAATAAATTGTGTATAGTATAATACTACCACAAAAAAAAATATTGTGTATTTTTTTGAAAAACACGTATCACATTTTGTTAAAAAGACTAATATATGAGATGTAACCGCGGATGACCCGCAATATCCTAAGGACACCACGTCATTATCTAATCTAATTTATTATCTAATTTTCTTAACCTTTTTTCCAAATCTATGTCCTATGTCTCCAAAGGTGGGCAGAGCATTCGAAGGCGTGCCAACGTTTGTCACTCTGGACAAATGTTGGCATGTATCGCGGATGTCTATGGACAACAGTATCCACTTACCATCGGGTGGACTATATGCTCGCTGCAGACATTTTGCATGAAAAAAAGTTAACAACATAATGAAACGTTTTTCTTTTTAAATATGAGGGTAGTAAGGGACGGACAGCACACACGGTCTACCGTACTGTCACATCCAGACCCTCTGTATTTTAACAAAAAGCGGTAACTCATTGTTGGGTGGCACAGTTTGGGCACAGATAAGTTTCATAACTTTTTGTGATTTGTAAAAGTCAGTTCGCGAAGGACGTGCGTTCTGTTTGAAATATTAGTTCTGTGGTATGTGACAGATGTTCAGACGCTACAACCGCAGTTTAAAAATTGTAAACACGTCATAGATAAGACGCTAATATAGAAGTTTACAAGATTATCCCCTTATGTTTTATACATAGCAGTATAGTATAGCGTGTTATCTGCTGTATAGTATAATTAGCAGCAGACATGGATGGTCGATTGTAATAAACACTAAATTAGATATAACTTGACTCTAAGAATAAGTTAAGAACTATAAGAAGTTAAGAAGATATTTCAAGTTATATAAGAAGATAATGAAGATACAAGTTAAACAAATATATGTAATACATATTTATTCTGTTCATTAAAAAACAAAATACATCGTCGAAATTAATCAGTTCCTTGAAGAAATAAGTATATATTCTTATAAATTTATATACTTATAAATTATATTGTTTATTGAGGATATATTTTTATTGCAAATCTAATATTTTTGAAATAAGTATAAGATTTTTATATTATTAAAAATGTGTTAATCTTAAAAATAATTATAATAATAATTTTTAAATATATTGTTAGTGGAAAACTTCTAAGTTGGTTCTCGAAGCTAGGACGTGAGGGATATATTTATGAAGGTGCGCGGGTAAGGATTTGATATTTTTTCAATAATGATAATCGAACATCAACTTCAAACGATGATCTTTTATTGGTGGCGTCAAGGACTCAACTCGGGCGCAGCAACCGCCAATATCTAATAATGTAAATCGCCGGTTCGTTCGCTTTGCTTCGGGGAGTACGAGACTCGAAGATCACGAGCGGTGTGGGCGACCATCCACTTTCAACGACGACGAACTGCTCCGCTGCATCAAGGCCAATCAAGGAGCAACTACGCGTTATTTGGCAGAGACACTTGGCTGTCGTTATTCGACCTACGAGACTCATCTTCACAATCTCGGTTGTCGTAAGGTGCTGTCGCGATAGATTCCACATCAGCTGACTGAAATCATCGTCAATTCGGAGTCAGCATTTGCGATTGGCTTCTCTTTCAGCTGCATCGAAGTTTCTCGAAAGTAACCGGTGATGAGAGCTAGATTCTCTATGACAACACCACTCGGGATGCCTTGCGAAGCAGAGCCGCCAATGCAATCGAAGCCGAACACCCGCTCACGAAAACACCTTCTTTCCGTTTGGTGGGATGCAAAGGGCCCGCTCTACTACGAGCTACTCCCTGCAAATAAGACGGTCAAGGCTTCCGTCTACATTGATCAGCTTCAGAAACTGGCCGATGCAATTCGACAAAAACCTCCGAGACGCGTAACAGTTCACCTACACCATGACAATGCGCGACCTCACATCGCTATGGAGACTCGGCAAAAAATCGCCGAGCTTGAATAGCACACGGTTGCCTACCCACCGTACTCGCCGCATATAGCGCCATCCGGCTACCACTTGTTCAGGCTACTAAAGCTTCATCTACGAGGGAAAAAGTTTCAGAAGTGCGAATACATCAAAATGTCAGTAGACAACTTCTTTACATCGCAGTCTCTTTAATTCTGGACGCGTGGCATCAACGATCTACCCAATATACGGTAGATCCACCTAATAATGGACCTAATTAATTGTTGCTATTAATAAAGCTATCAATAAATTTACAAAATGTTTTTTCTTGTTGCATGACTTTCCACCAACCTAATATTTTGTTGATACATTTCTGAGGGGAAGATTGCACGCTGAAATCCAACAGCCGCTGGGAGCGCTCAACTGACCACGTTACCCCTCTCTCACAGAAGACTACCTTGAAATGTACTTACTGCATTTCCCAGTTTTATCTTATTTCCCTAATGTATGTACGTGTTTCGGTAGTGAGTGAGATGTGCCAGAGCCCATTCCCATCCTATCCCTCCCCATTTTCCCAACCCTTTCTCCAAATCCATTCCTATATCTCCAAAGGTAGGCAGCGCATCCGGGGGCGTGCCAACGTTTGTCATTCTGGACTGATGTTGGCATGTATCACGGATGTCTATGGGCGACAGTATCCACTTACCATCAGGTGGACTGTATGCTCGTCTGCCGCCTTCGTCCATAAAAAAAAACATAAAAAGCTCCAAAAGTTCAAACAAACAATCAAGTTGTATCAACATGTTACATTATGCTTAAATTGTATCTTCCGTACAAGTAACAGTTAACTGATTTATTAACATTAATTTGTTATTTTTATTATTTATAATTGCAGTGAGGCAATAATAGGTACCGCCAGCAGGTCGGATTTGGAGACACTCTTCGTTCACTCCGTTTGCGACCTAGCATCGGTCAAGACACTTATTTTAGATTTTTTTTCCAAATTCTAGTTGAAAATTCGGAAGAATGATAAAAAGTGGTTTATTCAAAGTATGTTCCATTGCTAGTTACACATTTTTCCCATCTTTCGGGTAATTTGTGCATTCGGCGAACCATTCATCGAGCCATTTTTTCACATCTTCGTACGAACCAAAGCGCTGCTCAGCAAGTGCGTGACCCATCGATGCAAACAAGTGGTAGTCGGAAGGAGCCAAGTCTGGTGAGTAAGCCGCATCCCCAGTAACGATACGATGCAAGAACGACTTTCTTTTGTATCGTTCGAGCAAAATTTCACATGTGTTTTTGCGCCTCTCCATTTGCCTCTCGTTCAACTCATGTGGTACCCATCTGCCGACCTTCTGAATCTTTCCAATCTCTCGTAGGCGATTGGAAACAGCTTGTTGACTAACGATCAATTGCTCTGCGAGTTGTTTTTGTGTTTGTGAATCGTCTTCGTCCAATAACGCTTGCAATTCTACATTGTCTACATTCTACATTCTCTGTTGTCTCAAATCCGCATTTCATACTTGTACACCTGGTAATTTAGTTTGTAATATCATAGATTGTAAACTTTTCAGTTAATAAATAAATCTAACAGTGATTTTCTTTAACACTTACGCTGCAGCCGTACGTAATTCGTGGCTTGGTTCAATATGGCCACCAAAACAAACAAAAACAGTTCAACAATAGTATCGTTTAATTTAGTTATCGTTTTTCAACTGTACGATCAGAATATTGACATGAGAATAAATATACCTCATATGTTGGTATGATAAGAGTATATAATTTACTTAATAACGCTTATTACAAGTGCTCCATTAGCTTGAAATGTTTGAATAGAGAAAATAGAGTTTTAAACATAGATCGAAGGGCATACATAATAAATATTTTCTATGAACATTAAGGCTGTGGCCGGAGTGGGCGCGGGGCGGAAAGAATCCGCGATCCGGTGTTTTCATAACGCAGTTTCAATTCTTGCCGTGGAGGAGTCTGTTTTGTGTAAGCAATGTCTCACTCAAAATTTAATTTAGAGATTTTAGAAGTTTTACTTGTGCATATTTACTTGAAATATTATGGCGTACTCGAAAAACGTCAAAACTATAGAACACAGCGGAAATGACAGAATGAACGCGCAAACTAACTGTAACTGTTCGCTCCCGCCCAAAACCCTCCTAAGTGTCGCCGCGAAATCCGTTCCTTGACATACCTACGTATGTGAATAATTAACTAACCTCGTATACATATATAGTGGTGTACACACTATTTCAATAATTAATAAAATTAATATCTAGTATTATAATAATATGCGTGCACATACAAATATGTGGTGTGAGATAAAAAATATAAATCATACAGAGTTTCCTACCACCTGACAGTGACACGCACTGCTCACTAAAATAATTTAATAGGACTTTATAATATTTATGGTAAGAAAATGTCAATAGATAAAATGTCAGATAATAAAAATGTTAGACGCAATTCCTAAGAGTTAGATATATATTTAACTTGTATTGTGTATCATGGATTGTGAAATAAATAAAACGAACTATAAACTGTGTACTAAGTGATCCAATCCAAAACACCTATGACATATCCCCATAAATACAATATGCTGTTTGTGTATAGGTATGTATGTACATGTGTATATATTTATATGTATAAATTCGTGTATACATATTATATATATGTGCATACACAGTGAATATACAATATTTTTTATTTATATCTTATTTATAATTAGTAACATATATATATTTTTTGTAATATGGAGCTGTGTTGTTTGAGAATAAAAATTATTATTATCGTTATAAAAATACGCAGCGGATTCAACCCGCGCCCATTCCGGCCGCAGCCCTAGTCTTAAAGGAGCGCATGACACTGGAAGGCGGGTTAACCCCAATTCTGAACGCTTTGTTTGTTCCGAACATCGAACTCCGGACTTCTTTTTTAAGAAGTAATACAAGTAAGCATTCGTACAAACGGACCCGCTCTTAACTGGAATCGTTAGTGGCAGTTGCGATAGATATAGTTATGATTTTCGCATTCTACACTAACTGGCTGCGACAGATAACCTAAAATTTAAACCGTGATTTCTGAATCATGATTCCTAAGTTAATTAATATGATTGCTTTGTATTTAACGAATATTTATGGGAAGTTTATAATCGTAACCAGCTCTTTTAGGGTCCATTGCTGGACATGGTTGGTGGGTTAGCGAGTCCACTCTTTTAGAGGCGTTGCATTTCCTCAGGGTTTGTGATAGCGGATTTGTTATCAGTAGTCGCCTTGAACGACACTATGGGAAGAGATGGCTTTATGCTATTCTAAATCCCACCGGTACCACACGTCGAAGATTGAACATTTATAATTAATTAAATTAAAAATAAAATACTTTTCTTCAATAAAATATGCAAATTTGTCATGCCAATTAAATCCAGAATCGCGGCAGGAATTCGTGGTTTTGATTTTCGGGCATATGTGTGATTAGTGCTGACAAAGACCTCATTTTTAGCCCTCTTTTTAGGTGAGTTCTTTTTAGAGTATCCGCCTACGAATCTTGAATCCTTTCAGTGTGAAGTTTTTCTAAGAAAGGTTATCCCCGTAACAAAAATCTAGGACTTGTTATTTTAGCGGCAAACTGAAAAAGTACTAAATTCAGACAGCCCTTAATTGTTAATTTAAATTAAATACGTATTATATTTTATTTATTTTCATTTTATTTATTTATAACAATGTAAATAATCTCTAAATACATGCCTAATAATGTTTCAACAAATGGTAATGATAATTAATAAACAATGCTACTTAATAAAAATCCAACACTGACTGACTGACAGACAACGCACAGCCTGAACCGGTGGGTCTAGAAGCAGAAAATTCTGCACAAGAGTTCCTTATATAACGCAGGTGAGCACTAATTTAATCAAATCAAAGAAATCTCAACGTCTGTACACACAAAAGACATAATATTGGATAGACCTCATGGATCACTGTAAGTTTAGTCCAAGCATTATTTTTTGTAAAACATACGGCCAAAAGTCAAATTTACCTTCGGAATTGCGTGTGTTGTTGGCCTTTTATATTTAAGTAATTATTTACGAGTATATTTTAATAACTTAGCAAATTACCTCAATTTAGGCAAAGAAATATTAGTCTGGACGCACCTCAAGGACTTATTAAGCCAGCACGAAGAACTCTAATTCGTCACTAAAATAATTACGACTCTCGCGGGATTATGAAAGCAAACGTGAGGGGACATCAATCAAAATAATTTGCTAACTATTAATTTTCGCTTAGCACCTCGAAAATACGTGGAAGCTGAAGCGGTAAAAAGAACGTTTTAGAGCAAGATAAATGAACGCTCCTTGAGATTGATCGGCTGGAATAGATGTGGAGGAATCAGCATTAAGTACCTGATAAAGTAATAGTAAAGAAGTTAAGTCTATAAATTCTGTTGATCTCCACTTATTTTTCATGAAATAGACGACAGAATACAATTTGGTAACCGAAACGTTCAAGCGGTGACAGCCCAGAGGTATCTATACTCGACTCACATCCGTGTGATCGTCAGTTCAAATCCTCGGCCCCCGCACCACTGAGTTTCTACTTAAGTACGGATTTTTAAAAAATGTCACAAGCTCGGTGACGAAGGAAAAGACCGTGAGGAATTCCGTATGCTAAGAAACAAATCAAAGAATGAAGCAAATAAGAAACAAATCTGCAGCATGTCTATCTAGCAATCCACAACCGCACTGGGCCAACGTTGTGGATTATAGTCCAAAAACCGCTGGTGATTGACGAGGGCCTGTGCCGTGCAGTGTGACGTAATAGGCTAATATCGACATATACAAAAGACATACCTTTGGATATGATATATCGTTGGATAGGTCTTATGGGAGCTCTACAACATTTGTCTAAACATATTTTTGGACAACCTACATAAAATTGCAAAAACTCTCTTCCGACTGGAATTTTCCGAGTGGCACATCCGACTGGAATTTTCCGAGTGGCACTTCCGACTAGAATTTTCCGAGTGGCACTTCCGACTGGAATTTTCCGAGTGGCACTTCCGACTGGAATTTTCCGAGTGGGACTTCCGACTGGCATCGTGAATATGTTCAGTATATTTATATTATTTCACAATAGTTGCGGCGCACTATAGCACAATAGCTGTATCTGAGATACAGGGGATTTTAGCCCTCAACGTGTGTTCCTTTTTAAAATTAATGAAGGCAGACGAGCAAGCGGCCCACATGATGGTAAGTGGCTACCGCCGCCCATGGATACTTGCAACACCAGGGGGTATGCGGGTGCGCTGCCGGCCTTGCAGAAACCTATTCACAGCTTTCTTGAAGAACCCCATGTCGTAGCACAAGGGAAAGACCTCACGAGGCAGTTCGTTCCAAAGCCTACGAGTTCGCGGCAAATAACGATTTTTAGACCGCATAGTGCGCGACACCTCCATATCGAGAAAATGCGGATGCACCGCTCTTCTGTGACGTACGATGCGGTTGTAAAAACCCGAAGTGGAAGTCATATCGAACAGTTCCTCGGAGCATTCCTCGTTATACTGGCGGTAGAACACGCAGAGGGACGCAATAAAACATAAAAGACAGTGTTAGCGGACGATCTCATCCAAGTATTAGAGGTATAACTATCATGGTACATTCAAGCGTCCTTCGGTCAGGCAACGCAATTCCATTGATTATTCCATTGAACTACAGCGACTCATTAGCCCTTTAACTGTAATTAGGTCTTGTCTACGGTTCAACGGCATAAAATATTACTGTACATTCATGACGGCCCCGTGTTGGAATTATTTTCCCATTATTTTAACATCTATGTGATGTAATAAAATTATTTACCAGAAATAATAGCGATCTATAAAAATCGTTAAAATATAAAAAAGAAACAGAAAAATTCGACGTTAGATATGTCGTCAGATTGGGCGCGTAAAGCTCTACAACTTTTGTCACACTTTCTTACCAACATTTTCGCTTTGGTATTTCAAAGATTTTTCGAAGTGCCCGGTCGGTAGCACCGGCGACCCTACCCCTAGGCCATTATCTCGTACAACGCATCAGCCTTGCCATCCAGCGAAGTTATGCCGCCGGCATGCTAGAGGTACCTTGCCACAGGGACCAAATTGAACATATTCAATATATAATCCGATATTTTAAGCATTTTGTAAAATAAACATCCTGGATACAAGTATACCTATTTTATAACTATCGGTGCCTGTGACATTGTTCGCGTGGACTTGTGATTCCCGTGGGTATTATATACAATCGATCTGGATAAAAAGTATCCTTGATGTTAACCCGGCACATAAGCTACAACCATACAAAGTTTCATTAAAATCCGTCCAGTAGGTTTTGCGTGATGCGCGTACACACAGATAGACAGACGGACAAAAATTCCAAAAATCGTTTTTGTGGGCTCTGTATTACTTATGTGAAAAAGTGTAACTTTACACTTTTTTAAAAAATATTTCATGTAGGTACAGACACGGCCCTGTTACGATTTTATTATAGGTTAATACATAATATGTTTTATTATATGTTAACGATTTATAGGCCCTAATGGGCGTTACCATCGAAATTGCTGTTTGTTCGTAGTGGCCACTGTGAACTTAGTTATCTTGCGCTTGGCTGGGAATTCCAAATTCAAATTTCAATTGAAAGCTATGACATTCTTTTTTAAATGTCATTCCATACAAAAAAAATCCATATAAAACGGCAATTTCACAGGTAAGGACCTAATATGTATAGAATTATTATAAGTTATTTTCTAAGATGTACCGAAACTAGCTAAATCTACCTTCAGATGGGCGCCGTCATCGGTCTTATGCAAACCAGCAAATTCAAACGGCACGCTAAAAGTCATGTAGTCATGCTAAAGACTTGTTTTAAGAAAATGAGCTGCTTTTATAGCAGACAACCGCCCATATCATAGCGAGTGTTTACCGCCGTCTGCTGAATGTCTTGTGCCAACATGATACAAATTCTCCAACCAAACATATAGCCATATGTAACCGTTTTATATGATTTATATGATGTTTAAGATAACTTTGTTTCCCATGAGAATTACATTCACTTATATGAGAAAAATTAAATATAAATATTACAAAAACATATATAATATTTAGGGCGTGTCGTATATTTTTAAAATATTACCCGTAGGTAAATGTCAATATCTTAATTATTTAATTACAAGAATACACAGACCAAGCCGCAACTGGAAATGTCTATGTCAAAGTTATATGACTATATTTTTGTCTTTTTGAATGTGTACTATATGATTATATTTTTGAGAAATAAGAGTTGTTTTGGTGAGCATTCCTCACCAGCTAACCTTTCGGTTAAACATAGAGAGAGATACATGTATTTGCAGAGAGATATGTGTGATAAACTCAAAAATCTTAAACACTTATAATTTCTGTCTTAGCCGTTATTAAATGCTCTAAAACTAGTTATGATGTATGCGACCCTAGTGTGGGTGAAACATAATTTCTATCTATCTATCTACAATGTAGTACATGTGTACCACCTAGAAAGTGTTTTTTTTTTTATGGAAAGAAATAAAAGTATGTAAGTACGTACTAAGTAAACGAAGGTGAAGAAAAAATAAATATCTAAGTAATGCAATTTGCGGTTGCGCAGAGATAATGTTCTGTTATTATGACCCTCTTACATGGCTAAAAGGGAAGAGTGTCTAAACTTATACGTATGGTGTAAGTAACGCAGCGTAACTTAGACAAATTGTAATTTTATCCTTTCTACCTATCGTTTTTTGTATTATCCTTTTCATATAAGAAGGAAATAGGATCATACAGACTACTTCCGTAAAATATATATAACTAAAGTAAAGCTAACAAGTTTTCACAAGTTATAGTAGGTAATGAAATATATATAAACTATATACGGGATGAGAATGAGCTCTGGCATATCTCACTCTGGTATATCTCGTAATCTCGACAGCGACTGAACGGTGACGATCATGTAAACAGACGTTCGTGTTTCGAACTCCATTTGAATAAGGAACAAAAGCCGACATCGAGGCGTGCGGCCGAGACGAATGCCGAGCCAAGGCGAGCGCCTGTTTACAGATCCGTGTTCGGGCGATTTCGTCTGGTTTCGGCATACATGTTAACTAGCCATAAGGAGCCGCCCGCCTGAGTTGTTTCCAGTCTATCGATCAGTGAAGAAGGGTCAAAATAAAAGTCATAAACCTGTCCCGGGGCCCAGTTGCCCTGGGACACATCATCTTGGCCTCCATTGATCCTAAACGTCTCCACATGATTGGAACTGCGTCGTTCTGTTAGCGCCGCCGCTCTCGCCGGCTGCCGCAGCTTGTGGTCCGCCGCTCTGTGGACGATGGCGCTCCTGCTGGGCGCCACCTTTTGCGCCCAGTCGCCACCGCCCAGCTCTGACCGCTTGACCTCTGCCGTCTCACCGCCGCTGCTACCGGCTGGCGGTACTGCCGCTCTCGCATCACTCTGGGCGAGCGCCCTGCTGCGCACCGCCTCTCCTACCGATCATCCGTGAGTTCCACGAGCCCCCACTTACACCTAATTGCGGTCAATTCAATTGCTCTTAAATTACTATCAGTTCTGTGTTATTATTCTTGTGTTATTATAAGTTATTCTTTGCACGCCTGCTGAGGCAGAACATAACGGGAATCATCTGTGATGTAACGCCAAGTTGTGCTACGTATGTCCTTGCAAAATAAATTATTTATGAAGTGGTCTCGTCTCTCCCTGGGTAAGCCAAAATGAGGAAGAGACGGTATAACCCCCGGCGGAAGCATAGTCGACCGGGGTTCGGGACCTTAGGGAAAGCAGCACCGCCTTCTGCATCTTCGCTAAAAGCAAGCCACCACGGAAGCCCAACCGCCTCAGGTTGGTCTCGAGGCTGCTGGGGATTAACCCGTTTATGGATGAGAAGACTGGGATAATTTCAGTCGACGTGACGCCCCACGTGTCGGTGATCTCGTGCGCCAGGTCGAGATACTTTCTTCTTTTCTTGGTTTCGGCTTTCACGAGGCCGTCGTCATGCGGGACGGTGATGTCCACTAAAACACTCGAGACAGTGCCCGGTCCGTCAACACATCCGCCATCAGGCTTTTTCGCGGTCGTTTTCGAGCAGCGGCTCCGATGTGTACTTGTAGTAAGGCAATCTCTGTTCTAAGAGACGACCGCTTGGTTATGTCTGTGCAAATATGGTACTCAGTGTTGGAAAGAGCCGAACAGCTGGAAGTGGCATACCTGAGAGACTCTTCGGGATGGCCACACGTTCGACATACGTCCACAGTGCCGTCCTTCAGTATGTACTTCTGGTAGTTCCGCGTCTTCATCACCTGATCCAGTATTGCACAGGCAAACCGCTCGGTTTCTCCGAAGCGCAGAGCTTTTGTGTCCACGTGGGGCCCGTAGAGAGTCTTGAAGAATTTTCCGTGCAGTTCTGTCTCCTTCCATACTTCCTGTCGATCAGAGATGCTGGGCACCACCCGGTCTTGCCATTGCTCAACGGCTAAGGATAAGGGGGTGAGTCCTTTGTCACTCGCTACGACTTCGCTACGGATTTCATCACTCGAAGTCGATAGAAAGTGGCTTCGGAAATTGCATATCTCACGGCTATAATAAGTCTTGGCGTTCAAGAGGCCTTAACCGCCGCATTTTCGTGGGATGTACAATCTCCGTACCGAAGACCTCGGGTGATGCATCCTGTGGAGAATCATAATAATAATTTGTAATAAGTCAATAATAATAATTGAAAATAATAATACATTATTAGTATTATAATTTTCTCTTTATCATTCATTTATTTTTCGCGAGTTGTTCGACTAAAATTAAACTGCCGCCCAAGATAAAAAAAATAGAAATCTTTTACAACGAGCGAACTATGTGAAAAACATCTGCCGTTTGTTAGAAATCCAGTGACCTACTTACCTACTGATATTGTCATGTTTCTTGTTGGTGACTTTATATCGGTGTGTTATGTTATTGGTATCATTTAAAATCCTTTGTATAATGGACACTATACCAAATGATATTATACCAATTGTCTTATTGATGACTGATATGCGATGTTACTGATACGTAACATAATAAAAATTGAAGTCATCTAAATAATGGAGTATAAATATACCTACAAGTACGTTAGGGTTTATTTTTTTAATATTTACTGGCTGTGCCCGGCATGCGTTGCATGCCCGTCAATTTTTTTGCACATTATATATATATATATATATATATTATGTATAGGAGAGACTTTCAATGTCCATCTGGAATAATGTACCTCTCAAATGGTGAAAGAATTTTTGAAATCGGATTAGTAGTTTCGGAGATTACCTCCTACATCCAAACATACAAACTTTACCTCTTTATATATTATAAAATATACTAATATTAGTATAGATTGACCATTACATTATTAGGTATATCACATTGGGCATCACAAAAACCTTCAATATTTAAATGTGATGTCGAATCTCTGTAACATATGTAACTATTACCTTACTACATACTATATATTATTATACTATTACTATTAATTATACTACTAATTTATACTATTACTACGAATGCATATTTATAAATGCGTATATACGGTTGTGCGATTATATAAGCGTATGTTTGTGTATGCTAGGGCATGTAGGTACTTGTGTTGTTGTGATTATATTTTCTGTGAGTACCGGAATGTTCAACATATTATTTAATGTTGAACATTTATAAAATGTGTCTTGAAAGGTTTCAACTTGGTCATGTTACCGATAATACCATATTATTTTTTTCATAGAAAGGTGTCAGACGAGTATACAGTCCACCTGGTGGTAAGTGGAAACTGTCGCCCATGGACTTGCGCGATACATGCCGACATCAGTCCAGAATAACAGTGGCCGGCCCCCTCCCCCAGGATGCGCTGCTTACCTTTTTTTTTTTTTTTTAATGGACCAAGGTGGTAGACGAGCATACAGTCCACCTGATGGTAAGTGGATACTGTAGCCCATAGACATCCGTGATACATGCCAACATTAGTCCAAAATGACAAACGTTGGCACGTCCCCGGATGCGCTGCCTACCTTTGGATATAGAAATGCATTTGGAGAAAGGGTTGGGGAAATGGGGAGGGATAGGATGGGAATGGACTCTGGCACATCTCACTCACTACCGAAACACGTACGTACATTAGGGAAATAAGATAAAGTGGGAAATGCAGTACATTTCAAGGTAGTCTTCTGTGAGAGAGGGGTAACGTGGCCAGTCGAGTATGTCCAGCGGCTGTTGGATTGCAGCGTGCACTCTCCCCCTCATGAATACCATTACCTTTGCAGATTTAGGAAAATAGCGAGGAAATAGCGTGGGAATATATGAATGATAAAGAGAAAATAATAATAATAATAATTAAATTGTCATAGGGGATTGGGGACCCCATCGGCCGTAATGAGACAGGCGTGTGCCAGAACGGGATCTAGCACATTTCACGGCGGGAACAGATCGAACTTTTTGTTCAGTCCGACATTAGGGGACAGACTGGAATTTTTAAAGTTCGCACCTCACCTCGCAACTTACAACTGAAACACTTACGAGTAGGTACATTGGAAGAATAGGATAATGTAGCAAATGCAGTACATTTTCCGGTGAGTGTAGGTAACGTGGTTAATCGACAGCGTCCGGCGGTTGCGGGATTGCAGCGTGCACCCTCCCCCTCCCATTAAAGTCCTTTGTATAAAGAGTCCAAGTTAAGATTTGAAGATTTTACAAGAGTTTATCTAACAAAACGCAATATGCATATTAAAACCCATATCCATATCCCGGTTCTCGAGTGGGGATATTACCTTTGCGTTAAGAGTGCTATAGTCGTGGCTATCACTGCCCATTAGGAAGCACATTATCATAATTTGTGGCGTTAGTGCAAAATCCTCGGTCGAAAATTTTACTAAAACGTGCATTTTCCAGACCATTCACTATCAAAATGCTTTATTTATGCAGATGTCACTTGGCCCTTTGAGTCAAGCGAACTTCAAACGAGGTCGCTCACAGAAAGTTGACTCTTGACTTAAAAAAAAACTGTAGAGCGGCGCATTTTTAATGTGAATAAATACCTACTCTTATTCAATGTAATTCTCGCTGCGGACAGAAAGTTTCGGATCTTTTAGATTCATTATTGCAAAATATTAGAGTAACTTTGGCGGTGTATACGATAACAACTTTGAAGATTACAATATAGCTCTTTGCTATTTTTGTAGACGTAAAAAAATTAGAATTAAACGTAGGTAATGTATCAAATAGCTTCCATAAAGTTGCAGGCAGCCTACGCTGAAATACTGCTAAATTTTCAAAACTGTTCATAACTTTGATACAATTTATTTAAAATGTATCTTTTATTAGTTTAAACTTCATTGAACGAATGTCATGCAAAAACATTAATGTACCTATTGCTCAGCAATAACACAAAAAAATTGCTTAAGAACTTTCAGCAATCACATGTAAAGAGATTATTAATTAGTCATATTACTGGTAAGTTAATCTTAAAAAGAACATTAAAATATTTTTCAATCTTTCTACATACGGAAACTCTACCCATAAATTAAAACTTTCCGAAAATTACATAAAAACTAACATAAAAAATCTACCACAAACTAATTTAAACTTTCCTGCTTATTTTTTAATTATTGCGTTTCATAATTTTATTTTAAAAAGGAATGTTGAACTCACCGACGAACGCGGCGAGCACCGCGAAGACGCCAGCGACGGCGGCAGTCGAAACGCGCGTCATGACTGCCGCGTCCACATGTCGGCCGCAGACTGCCCGCCCCGCACCCCCAAATGCGGCACTGCGCTCTAGAACCGTTTTCCACTTACCTTATTACGGGGGATGCATCTGTGGGCAATTTTAGCTTAAAGTCGTATTTTATATTCGAGTCGGATATAACATGTAGATCTGTCAAACAGAGTGAATTTTTTACGAAGATGACACTTTATTGACAGTTCTAGGTACGTCATGTCCCTGATTCGAATAAAAAATACGACTAGTTATAATCCGTACCTACTTTTTAAAGTAGATCTATATGGAATTTCTTGGCGGGAGCCCGAGAAGTAAAATTGAATTTTTGTTCATTATATCACTTTACTGAGCGACTCCTACTTCGACGGGACTGGACAATGACGTGATAAAAACTATTCTATTTTATTGTTTGCTATATGTGTGAACCAATGGCTACGCCAGTGAAAATAAATTATTAAAAAAAAGAAATAGATGTCTGTTTAAATCTTTTGAAAATCGCGATGATATCTGTATTTAAATGAATTACGAATTAAAAAATCTCAAGAGATAAGACCTTTCAAAATTAACATATATACAAATTGCTTGAATTGCTACGAACACTAGTCAAATCTGATATGAGGGAATAATATACACTTCATATCGATATCTAAGACCGAGAAACGTCAATTATACGGCCATAGCTCTCGTGGATTATAGTGTTGGCAAACGTATTGAGAGACTGATTCGGATCAGTATAATATGTACCTACCTGGATCTGGATTTGACTAGACAAAATATTTTATCTATTTGTGCTTTTGGAGTACGAAAACAAATATTGAGGCTGTTTTAAGCTCGTGTCACTGTCTGATCTTTTTTTTATTTATAATAATTATATAATTCAATTACCTTGTTGAAATTTCAGACTTTAATTATTTACTTGATGAGATAATTCGTCATGACGAGCTTTTAACGATTCTGTGTAGGTATCTCTGTAACTCTTAATATTTAGGTGGCACAAGTTCTTTCACATTTACGAATTGCTTTGTATATCATCAGTCGGTACTACACAGTAGTAATTGTTCCTCTAAGTAGTAAAGTAGTATAGACTGTTACCGTAAAAAGTACAAAAATAGAAACTTCAGGTAGTCGATTAACTGACATTGAGTGAACAACGAGTGGCGTCTTGGCTCTAATAGTTCTGTGGAAAAGCCCTTAAAAATTCCAGTAGCAAAGCGTTCTCATCTCAAATCCACCAGATAAGGATTTTTACAATCCCTCTATAAGTCGTACACAGTGGAGAACAACACAAGGACCCGACAGTCGGCACGCGCCAGCATTCAATCGGCACGCTTGATCGCACTTTCACGTACTTATTAATTTATTACAGTGCATGTCGTGTGGAAGTCTTTATGCTTAGGGACCAATTTGCCAACGACCTGTGGGTCCGACTGGCGAAAACCTTTGTGCAGCTGACGTTTCTTTGTTGAAAATATGAACTCTATACAAAACAGTGCTAAGAAACTTCTATAAATCAAAGAATTGAGAACTGAGAACATTCATCTTCAAACGCAAACATCCTATGTCACTCGACAGTCTTTTCGACTGTGTCTTAACTAACAGTTTCTTAATGTTCAAAAATTGCCTAAATATAAGTACTAAATAAATTGGTTAGCGATGCCTTGATTTCTTGTAAATTTATATATATACATAAATATAATAAAACTGTAGAACCAGCGTGTCTGTACATATATATTTACCAAAAACTGATTGGAGGCGATGAAGGAAGAGTATCAGAATACAAAAAGACAATTTTGAAAATTTTTGTCTGTCTGTTTGAACACGCTACTCTCCAAAACTACTGAACGGAATTAAGTTTAGCTTGGCGCTTCGAATGGGCATTGCATCATCGAAATCGGCTGACGGGAAGAAAAGATGCTGTATACAAAGCGTTATAAATCAAACTAAAATTCCACGCGTGCGTAGTCGCGGGCACAGCTAGTTTACAATAAACGAACAAACCTACTTTAGAATTTATAATATTAGAGTAAATTGAGTGACTTTATAGCTTGTAAAATGTGTCTTTTATTCTTTAAATACATAAATCAATTTTAATTAAAATGTTCTACAAAATTAATAATAAATAATAATAAATTACTTGATACATAATAAATGGTGAAATGATTACTAATTTTCATGTCTCGGAGTAGTTAGACTGAACACAAATATGGTATAACTACGAGTATGTTTATTTAATGTGAATGTCTGGAGAGGTGAAGGCCTGGCGAGGTGAAGGCCGACTTAGAAAGCCATGCGGCCGAGAGCTGGGAGCGATGCATCACAGAGGCAAGCGACGATTGGAGCGAAATACATCGGTTGTGCCATCAGGTCGCCAACTGCCCAGCGTTGGTACTAGCATCTGATAGGGCGTCGAGGTACCGTGCCGCAGATGGCGCGGAAATTTTCGCCGACTGTCTGGAGAGTCAGTTTACGCCGAACCCGACCACTGAGGAAGCCCATGTCGCAGCGGTAGAGCGGCACCTTCGAGACTACTTCGCAACTCCAATAGCTTCTTCTCTCCAGGTCAGCTGCAGCTAGAAATCAACAAAATGAAGGCACGGAAGGCCCCGAGCGCTGACCAATGCGCTGCTCCGCCACTTAACGCACGCGGCGTGCGTTAAGTGGCGGACCATAATACCATTGAAGCGACCACGTGTCGATTCAACGGGATCATGCGAACACGCAATACAAATCATGCATTGCGAAAATATACTGAAAATTATTATTTAAACATCTAAACTATACTTGAAGACGTCAAGGAGGAACTGCCCAAAATTGATGATCTCTTCCCTTTTTATCCACGTTCCCCAGAAATCATGCATTACGAAAATATACTGAAAATTATTATTTAAACATCTAAACTATACTTGAAGACGTCAAGGAGGAATTGCCCAAAATTGATGAAGAGGGCAGAGCCCAAAAGGGAAGAGCCTTTTTATCCACTTTCCCCACCTCTATTCAACTACATGAGGGTTGGATAGAGAGTAAAAAAAGTAATGAGGGTAAAAAAATAATTATGTATTGTCATATCAGACAAATACCTTTAGATATTTTTATCGATAATACAATTTAAAATTTACAGTATATGAGTATAGGTATCGATGTTTTTCGAATTCAAGAAAGGTTCGGATAGAACCAGTATAAAAAGTTTAGTAGCCATTTATTTCAGTGCGAAAGTACTACAAAAGAACTAATAATAAGAGCGTACTGCGGTTTGCGCAGACAGTCAAGTTATCGGTGCGGCCACAAAGGAACAACAGTGCTGCGATACGATAACTATTCTCATAAAAGTAGCCATGGAAAGTCTTGCTTGGATTATTGGATTAATCCGAGAATGCTGTCTTTTAGCTGGACAAAATTCGTAACAATAAAATTCGACGAAGAATTAGTTGCCGACATAGTTCATAGAATCAGTAAACTGCAGTGGCAGTGGGCAGGCCGTATATACCGCAGGATCGATAACCGGGGCGGTAGATGAGTCCTCGAATGGAAGTCCGGAACGTAGCGCGAGATGTCCTTCGACCAGGTGGACTTGAAGAAAGTCGCCAGTAGTAGCTGGATGAGGTGAGCACAAGACGTGTCGTGGCGAGGCCTAGATCCAGCAGTAGAGAGACACGGGCTGATGGTATTGTATACTCATATTATTACGTTAATTTTATTATCCTTTGTAAATTAATTTTAAAAATAAGAAGGAAATAATGGTCCATATTGGTAACCGCAGTGCTGGTCATTATCTCGCAAGAACAAGCCTTGCTATCCAGCGCAGTAATGCCGCCACCGTGTTGGGTAGAGGGATCAAATTTGTACAAAATGCTCAATATATATTCAGATATTTTGAGCATTATAAGAGTATATCCTTCGGTATTAGGTACTCGTATTTAGCCATCCAAATGGCCGCAACTCGACAAGTTTATATAGGTGAATTATTTATCAAAGCTAAATTATTCATTCATTCAATTACCTGCAAATCGAGTATAATAAATTACTTGATAATATTATAATAGGTACGTTTTATCCAATCGCCACGCAAAGGTAGTTAGGCAAGTTCCTATAAGAGTACATGTGAAATTACTTTTTTTATAGAAAAAATGCGGCAGACAAACATACAGTCCACCTGATGGTAAGTGGATACTGTCGTCCATAGACATCCGCGGTACATGCCAACATCAGTCCAGAATGACAAACGTTGGCACGCCCTCGGATGCGCTGCCTACCTTTGCAGATTAAGGAATGGATTGGGAAAATGGGGAGGGAGAGGATGGGAATGGGTCTGGCATATCTCACTCACTACCGAAATACGTATGTACCTACATTGGGGAAATACGATAAAGTGGGAAATGCAATACATTTCAAGGTAGTCTTCTGTGAGGGGTAACGTGGCCAGTAGAGTGCGCCCAGCGGCTGTGGGCATGCAGCATGCACTCTCCCCTTACTTCGCATTGCGGATGTTTACTAGGATGCTATAGAGAGGTTTCAAACAAATCTATATAATAAAGAAATCACGAGTTTGAATTTCCGTATAATTGAATTAGGTAATTCTTGTCTAAGGGTGACATGACCGTGTCGTGTCTTTTAGGTTATTAGAAGGATCTGGATTAGGAGTGGAATTCGGGACGTTCATTTAGGGATTTACACTCAGGCGGATAAAGTTGATCTTGGACACTAATTTGGGAGTTTATACCCATGCGGTCCCTGCTAGGTATAGGTTGATTTTATACGGTCATTTGGGAGTTTATACCCATGCGGTCCCTGCTAGGTATAGGTTGATTTTGTACGCTCATTTGGGAGTTTATACCCATGCGGTCCCTGCTAGGTATAGGTTGATTTTGTACGCTCATTTGCGAGTTTATACCCATGCGGTCCCTGCTAGGTATAGGTTAATTTTGTACGCTCATTTGGGAGTTTATACCCATGCGGTCCCTGCTAGGTATAGTTGATTTTGTACGCTCATTTGGGAGTTTATACCCATGCGGTCCTTGTTAGGTATAGGTTAATTTTGTACGCTCATTTGGGAGTTTATACCCATGCGGTCCCTGCTAGGTATAGATTGATTTTGTACGCTCATTTGGAGATTTATACCCAGGCGGTCCTTGCTAGCTAGCTATAGATTGATTTTGGACGCTCATTTGGGGATTCATACCCTGGCGATCCCTGCTAGATATAGCTGGATTTGGACGCTCATTTGGGGACTTATACACAGGCGGTCCCCAATCACTTTGCCCTAAAATACATTATGTATTTTAGGAATACTGCTACATGGTCATTATGCGATTTAGGCATATTGCTTTGTAGTAGTTGCGCATTTAAAACAAATCTTTAATTTTAAGTATACCTGCTACAAATTCGTCTTGCATTTTAGGTACCTATCGAACTCAAAATCGTTGTTTACCACCACAATAGCTTAAAAATCACTGCGTTACAACAGCAGGTCGTCTCTGGCACTCGTAAAATTCTCTATTACCTTCCCGGGGCTGTAGCTGTTTCCTATTGGCGATCTCGATTGCCCTGTATATTGATCAGCAAATGTACATGTTCAGCAAATTTTAAGGTTGACTTCCGTGAGTCGCTTAGCGACAGACGCCCGCGACACTTTATTTATTCAGCATACAGAGAAAATATTTTTATTATATTATACATATCTTGGTGTCATCAAAATCCGATAAGGTTTGTCCTGGCACTGCACATTCACTTGCGGCGACAATTGCGACAGTATTAAGCAGTATGAAAATCTATGGAGCACCTACGAAGGCCCCCGCGACAGACGCGAGCGGTCGACCCTGCTGAATACTGTCGCAAGTGTGCCGGCGTCAGTGAGCCGCGCGTGTGTCGCTACAGTCGCAACCCACGGTGGTCATCCTTAAAAATGGGCAAAAATTTAAATAGCATTAATTAGATTTCTAAGCTGAAACGTGGCAACCCTGTAGTTTTCACATTTCGGCTTAAATATTTTATAGAATAGAAAGAGCACATGGACCTGTTGCGACGCTTGACCTACTGATATATACGGTGACAATACCACACCATCAGCCTGTGTCTCCACTGTTGGATATAGGCTGCTCGTCACCATACATAATATTCAGCCTATGCAGCCACCGCCGGCCAACTTCATCAAGTCTTCGGTTCACGTAGTCGGAGGACGTCCCGAAACTAATAATAAATATATGTACAGATACATTACGACAACATTAGCCATCGGCTAATACGGAAACACCTGAACGCATCATGCACGTCTATGAATTACCGTAACTCTAATTCAGCGTTTCTTAACCTGGGGTCCATGGACACGAATGCTGGGGGTCCATGTCAGATATGAAGACAATAAATACTGCGCGTGATCCATCTAAAAATGTATGTAATGTCACCGCTAAGTTAAGTGGAGGAGCTACGTCTCACTGACAACCGTCACGCGCTAATCTTTACTTTCTCCGTGGTAATAAATAAAAGATTTTTTTTTAAATGCCCTGTTTTCTTTCCCTACAATTAAGGGGTCATCCATAAATTACGTCACACGTTAAGGGGGAGGGAGGGGGTCAACAGTGTGACATCGTGTGACAAGGGGGGAGGGGACGAGTCATAAGCTTCATGACGTCACATGTATAAATCTAAAGTATTAAAACTAAACTTCAACTCTAATGAATAACTAAAATATGACCAACTATATCAATATTATTATAAGGATGTTTTAATTTAATAATTTCTAAATTTAAAAATGCAAAATATGTGACGTCACACCAGGGGGGTCACACAAATGTGACAAGGACGGGGGGACTCCAAAAATCATGAAATTCGTGTGGCGTAATTTATGGATGGCCCCTAAGTTTGGAAGGGGTCCGTCAGATTTTTGAAATTTTGAAAGTGGTCCGTGACTACAAAAAGGTTAAGAAACCCTGTGCTCTAATTGCATACGAGATACTTTATTACATAGACGCGGATGACGCGTTCGGGTGTTTCCGGATTAGGCGATGGCCAATGTTTTCGCAATGTATCTGTACCTAAAGACCAAAACAATACTACTTCTACTTCGTTACTGAGGTTATTTATGGATACAAAAAATACATTTGTTGTTTAACGTTTTAATTTGTACAACACATATACATCTCTATCTCATAAAATTTATAATTATAAATAATATTATACTAAATATAGAACTGCATATTTTGATGCAAATACATAATCATAGATTAAATAACTACTTTCGATTATTTCTCATGGAATGGTTTTGAAATTAAAACACCAGAATGGAGAAAGGTTCAAGAAAAATAAATTATTTAAAGCACATATAAAAGCCCTTATATTTAAAATTATAATAGATTATAGTATTATAAATATACATACATTGGTTTATAATACATAATAATACGTAATAGTTACATTTATAGATTGTTGCAGTATTCTTCTTTAGAAACCACGCAGAGCTGAAAAACAATTTACAATACAAATACATTAATACACGCAGTTACATTAAAGCCAGTAAAAAGTTCATATGAACTGTTCACCATAATACAAACAACACACAAGTAACCAATTTCTTAGCAACTGAAAAGTGTAAGTAATAAGTTCCGCGGTGAACATAGTTAATCAAAATATAGTTATAGAAAATATAGTTATCATAATGAATGAATAAATGAATAAAATCTGTCGTACAATACATAATTGTACTTTACACCATATTGGACAATGAGATTCTATTTTTTGTGTAAAATACAATTTAAAGAAAGTGATCACAGTATAGAAATTTTGAAGTCGGGCTTGGAACTTACATAGATCGATAGATTGGACAACATTTTGATTTGCAACACATTCTGTAATTGATTTCATAAAATAAAGTAAAAAGAAACCTATGGATAATTGCAGAGTTCAATATTGTCAATGTTATCGTGTCGGCTCTAAGCTAAACCACATTAAAAGATTAGTCGTCATTTTTACAATATCAAAAATATTAATTAATCCCATTATAGTTATTATTAGAGATCGGATATTCGGGTGCATATTTACCTAAAGTTGAGGTGTTGGATAAGTAAGTATGGAGTGCACTTTTGTATCGGGCGAATGCCGCAATCCCCGGATCGACAAATTTTATGTTCCGTCTATAGAATACGATGCATATACCTAAAGTTGTAAAGTTAATCCCCAAGACCCTCAGAACTGCATTCCTACAAATTTATATTAGAACTAAGAATTTGAGTCCAAATCTGAAGTTTATGTCTTCAATAGTGCCTCAGGTCCTATCGACTCTGTCCTGGTCACCATCAGACCTTCAAAACTGCTGAGGAATTTCATAAATAAGCATCCTATTAGTTGTGAAATCCCGGGATTTCGGTTTTCAAATATATTATTTTAAAAAGCCGCTTCCATACTTTATACCTTGTAGGTAAATATGCACCCGAATATCCGATCTCTAGTTATTATACATATTATATATAATATAAAACGATATATATATATATATTATATACTAGCGTTAGAACCAGTAAGTGGTTTTTGCATCTACACACAACACAACAATTAGTTACAATTATAATTGTTTCGCGCTTGTCCACTTTCTCGCACGCGTGAAAGTGGTAATCCAACTCTGGTTTTGATTAGACACATTCACTATGATCGTTCCTACTCGACTCCTTTCTTTTGTCACAGCGTAATTATAGTATGTATTAATAATTTAATTAATTAAACTAAAACAAAGGAGTCGAATTAACACGGTAATCGTCCACTGGAATACAGAGAAAAGGTGACACGAACCACTTCTAGGCTACAGTGAAAACTGCTTCAAATTCGTCCAGCAGGTCTCGGGTTATAAGCAGCCTTGATAAAATGTTGATATAAGCTTTGATAAAATGAACAACTAGATTATAAAGATAACAACTGTGATTTTGTATATATTTTTTTATTTATAGATAAAAGGCGGTAGACGAGCATACAGTCCATCTGATGGTAAGTGGATACTGTCGTCCATAGACATCGGCGATACATGCCAACATCAATCCAGAATGACAAAAGTCGGCATGCGCCCGGATGCGCTGCCTACCTTCGCAGATTAAGGAATGGATTGGGAAATTGGGGCGAGTGAAGATGGGATGGAAATGGGCTCTGGCATATCACACTCACTACCGAAACACGTACGTACATTGGGGAAATACGATAAAGTAGGTAATGCAGTACATTTCAAGGCAGTCTTCTGTGAGAGAGGGGTAACGTGGGCAGTGGAGTGCGCCCAGCGGCTGTGGGAATGCAGCATGCACTCTCCCCCCACATCCTATATCTTATAAGTTTTACCATTGCATTGAATAGTTGTAAGATTTGTTGATTTTAAATTACATTAATTTAGCAGGTAACGGAGGTAGATTGGAGCTTACATTTTAAAACGCACTAAGTACGTTATATTGTTGGGGCCTTCAATTAGCACTAGGTACGCCTACTTAAAGTTATACACATCCAACACAAATTCTACTACAAATGGTTTTACTTCTGGTAAAATCATGCACCATGCTGTTTTCACTTTTCCTTGTCTTCAGCTTTCGCTTCTGTCAAATGAATGGTTAGTTGTTACTATTCAACACACACAGCAAAAATCTATCACAGGATTAGTTTAAAATGGGGCAAATAATACAGTTTAATAGTCTTATGCTGGCCAGAACAGATAGCAATGGCGATTTTTAGTTATAGAACCCAAGCACTACAGTCCAATGAATGGATCCAACGAATACCATAGGAGTATTTACGAGTACAAGTTCGCAGGAAGAGAGAATGTGCGAAAGCAGCCTACTCGTTAGATATGCGCTATAAAAAGAATGCAGAATTAAAAAATACATAAGAAGGCAAAAGATCTACATTACCCAGAACACTGAGGAATGTTCAAGCAGACTGTGAAGCTTGGGGAATCTAATGCACTAAACTGGAAGTATTTAAATAGCCTTCACTCCTCAATATTGACTAAATAATAGATGCTTTTTCATTTTCTCCTTAAATCATTAGACAAATGAGCATTCAAGAAGTAACTTTTACACATTGGGATAAAAGACAGTTTAAAATCGAAGAATAAATTAAATGCACATTCATTTAAATAAGTGCATTAAAACACATTCAAATTAAATGAGTCTTATCAGTTCAATTAATTGCGAGAGACAAAAATTCTGACGAAACTATGCAATAACAGCCTGAGATTTTGTTTGTATGTATAAGATTATTTGAACAAACTAACAAACATATAAAATCAATTGAATCCAACATGGGTTATTAGGCCAAAACAATACATTTAGGCCTTTTGAATTTTCTATGAAAATATGATGAGTTCTGCTTGCAAGGGATGGTGTTAGGTATAATTAGTGAATGACAAAAATTCAGGAAAGACATCACACACAGTCGTAGAGTGATTACTTATTATTACTTTCGCTTTGGGCAATTTGTTAAAGCCAATCTGCTTATGTATTATTATTATTATTAATTAACATTATTAATAGTTAGTGTGAAATCAAATATTAATGATAATTATTGATAATGACACAAGTTGATAAAAATCATGATTATTTTTATTTCAATCGGATTTTTTTATTTTTTACAAACATTTCTGCTTTAAAAGGGGTAAATTAAACTGGGCGGTTGGTAACACTGTGTCCTGTCGCGTCAATGTCACTGTCACCGAGTAAAATCTGTGTATTTTGTTGTTATTTTGTTTTTTGGTTGTTTAAAATTTACAAACACAGTACAAATTAAAACTAGTTTTGGATGTAACAATGTCTGCGGTAGGAAAGAAAGACGAGATTTAGATCACATTTGGATACACATAATTTGTAGCATGTTCTATTGTAATCCGTTGATTTTTTAAAATAAAAAGTCACTTGATTTTTATCATGATTTAATGAAATTGATTTAAATCACTCATCACACATCACATCACTGACATCACGACTCATTGAACTCATTTATGTGAATCTTACCTTCCCCTTTTTCTTCAATATTCTGCGCAATGAAGTCCCGCAATTCAGAGTATGCTTTATCCAAGTTATCGTTCATAATGACTATATGGAAGTTGCCAGGCTCTCTTCCTGAAACCATTACATTAGTCAATATGAAAAATAGGGAGTTTCATTAAGCACGCCCATAGCAAGGATACATGGCACCCCTTACGAAAACCAATAAATAATATAGATAACTAAAAATAAAATCCCTTATTGTATGGTGTAAAAATGTATGGTGAATGGACTTTATGGTCGTTAGTGGGTTAATATTAATCCAAATGAAATATTTAAGACTAACAAAACTGAATAGTAATTTAAAAAATAAGATGAAGCCTGGTATAAATAAGTTACTAGCAAATATCAAAAACAACTACCATTTGAAATGCGTGTTTTACTTTCCTATCTGAAGTAGCCATTATTACACAGTTTATACACACTTTTATTCTCTCTTCGTATTTGTCAACATCTTAATATGTACTCGTATATATATTTCTTTAGTTTATTTCATTACTCTTAATTTGCCCATGCCTGGTCTATACTATGTGTAAATATTGTATGTGTGGACTTGATGATGATTCTTATGGAAACTTTTATATGTATACATTGTATAATGCATAGTATACTATTTAGTATATTCAGCAAGTGCTTGTTAATTCGAATACAAAATCTCAGAAGCAGTAACATACATAATTCATTAGATGCAATTTTGCCAGCGATGAAAAAACAATATTCCTAACAAAATATCTACCATATTCGATTTCTCGACGAGATACTGCGAGCCTTTTCTGTAATGCCTCTTCATGTTCAGTGTTGCGTGCACGCAGTCGCCTCTCTAGTTCATCGGTTGAAGGAGGCATCACAAATACTAGCAGTGGTTCCAAATCTGTCCGTTTTATTTGCTTCACACCCTCAATGTCAATATCCAAGACACAAATCTTTCCCATGCTCCTAACAGCTTCCACTGAGCGCTTGCTGAAAGTTTAATAATTTTTGTTCAAGAATATGTGCCACAAAGTATATTATGGTTCTTTCTAGTATTTAAAATATTGCAGTTAGATGGAACCTGGTGAGTGTGACTTTTTATTGTAACTCGTTAATTTACCCTGTTTAGTCTTTGGATTCGCTGTGTGAATGAATCATGATAGCGGACGCGTTCATTGTTTGGGGCATGGATATGAAATTACACCGCACACTGTATGACTATAGATATATAATGTTAATAAACTGTTTTCTTTGACCTAGGTCCCATCACGTGGCGACCGACACCCACTAAATTCTAAGTGTGCTCGACTAAAATTATCGAAATAAATAAATATTATAATAATTCAAATGAGTATTGAATAATATGTTAAAATATGATTGTAATTGATTGATTAATAATTAAATATGGTTAGTCATTATAAGGGTCAGAATATAAGAATTAAATATAAGGGTCAGAGTTTGGATTCCCGGTCAAATAGATATTTTTGTCACTTTTTTCCATTATGAAATTATGATTACGAATTATTAAAAATAGAATATCCATTATGAACTATTAAAAATAAGTTTTAGATTTTTTCCACATAATAATAATTAATTTCAACATTACCTACCGATTTTTCGTTTATTTCGGCAAATTGGTACTATGCGAACATAAATCAGTAGAAGATTCAAAAGCGACACGGCGACGACCGCAAAATGGCGCCAAAACGTCGCACTGTTGATGCCGTCAGTCAACCACAACCATGTGCTGAAGTAAGATGTTTCGATAAAGACAGAACTAGGCGAACCTATAGTAGAGGATTCAAAAATGACGAAGCTGCGCAAGTAATTTTCGTGAAATAGCTCCAAAATGTCGCGCTTTGTCAGTCAACTAGTGGTGGGTAATCAAGACTTGTCGGAGTGTTTTAACTCACTTAATCCTGCTCCGTTTGCGGATCCGACTCCTCTTAGTTACTCCTTAACTCTTTTGATTCACCTACTTATTCACCTTCCGAGAGCGTTTCATTCCCTTTCCCTAATGGTTGTTGCATAAGCAAAAAAAAAGGTTATACCATCATAGCATCTATTTCAGGGATGCAACTGTTCATAGGGACATTTATTAATTTAACTGTGTCATGGGTCTCATGGGCAAGTGAAACAAAATTAGGTAATAATAAAATAAGATGAGACTGTTCGTGAGAGGGCCGTCGATAACTCACAGGAGTCCTAATCCCGCTAATCCTGGTCTTTCTATTCTATCACTCTTTCAGGCATTGGCATGTTCATAATAAGAGGATACCACTTACCTTGACACACCCTTGAGTCAAAGCCGCACAACATCTACTACCGGGAATCCAAAGCAGTCCAAATTGTCATGAGCACACACACAGTCAATAACATATACAATATATATGGATTAAAATTGCTGAAATATTTGATAAAGCTGATGAAATGTGGAGTGTTCGTCCGTCACCACCTTGCTTTGTTACGACTCGACCCCTGCAGCTCGTCTTAGTTTGTGGCATACCCTTTCATTGTTATTAAAAATAAGACCAATGCCTGAGAATCCCCCGCCTAACCGGTTCCTAAACTATGGGCGCCCTTGGTTCCTAAACCGAATAATTCAAAGGTAACTGACATAATTTTGAGATTGGTCAAAGCGGAACTCCTTTCTGCATTCTAACCTCTACAACCCGAACAACTGTCTCTTTACCCTGGCAGTACACTCCCGGACACCTGGATCGAGCCAGCCTGCATTAACAGTTTTGATGGCCTGAAGCTTAAAAAAATGTTTGATCAATCAGAAAATTTTTATACACTTTTAAAGCAGGCATACTAACCATTATTATTTAGGTGTGCCTTGTTCCAAATTTGAATTCAGAGTACTGAAAAAATTGTGTTTAAGGGTAACAAGTTGTGTCCGCCTTTCTGATGGGAAAGACTTATATTGGATTGTTTATACAGTAACTTGTATTGCATTCAAGAGAGTTTACGACGGCCGTCATATGTGTTGTATATGGTTTTAAATGTGTTGTAGCCCATTCTTTCTCTATGGCCGCAAGCTCTGAGGAACACAGCTCCTTAGCTGATCCCATAAATGGGATCCATATCTAGGCTTCTTGCTGGGCATTTCATGACTGTGATACCAACATTACGAAGGTATTCCTGCAGTATGCACTCTTGCATTAATTTATCATGCATAAAAATGAAATCTTGGTCAACAAACGCAGCATATGGCCTTCTGTGGAAATTCCTTCCCAGACTGTCCATGACCCCCCCCCACTGCCAGAACAAAACACTCTCCCCATCTTCAGTACATCTTCCTCCTTCTATCATTACCATACAACATAATCTTGGATTCATCAGTGAAGAGTACCTGGCTGCATTGACATTGAGTCCAATGCAAATGTTTGCACACAAACTGAAGGCACGCCATTTAGTAAGCTCGTGTCAGTTTGGGACAATTGGCTGACTTATGTGTTCTTCGAGTCTCCTGGTCCTAGCAAGTCTGAGTGCTAACAACCACTCCATGAAAGTCTTGACTCTGTTAGTGGATCTGTATTGAGTTCAAGTGACGATTTTGTAAGCTGATCGTAAAGATAAACCGATCATAGCTTTCCGTCATCACTCAGAATTGTGGTCCTCCTAGATTCCAAACGAAGCTGCCAGTCTCTAGGTATTGAAGGTACTCTCTTTGAACGGCAGAAATGCACTCACATTTCAGTGACTAAGCTGAAACTGAAGAAGCGCCTTAGCTTGCGCGGCTACTTCAGGTGCACCGTGCATCATGGATATTTTAAGAACAAAATCGGAAAACGATTTAATGAAACTTTTATTGAAAAACAGCACTGTTAAATAGAAAAACTGCTCATAAGTCAAACTTTCTGTTTCCTTATTTTTTCAAAATAATGAACTGACTCCGCTATTCTTCTGTGGTTCAAATTCGTGAATTAAAATTTGGAACAATAGCACACTATGTATAATTATGATGAGTATGCCAGCTTTGCAACGACATAAAAACTTTTTCTTTGACATAACATTATTATGTTTTAGGCCTTTATACATACATAAAAATGCAGGGTGGCTCCATTCAGGTGTCCAGGAGTGTATTTTAATAATCTGACTACGTTTCCATTAGAGACGAGATGGATTTTCTTCCTTGATCAATACAAGCCGATTCATGTATCTTTGGAGGCTCAATATGAGCGGTCCATTTATACCGTTGTTGAAGCTTATGGAGATATCCAGATATCCAATGAGTTCAAAAGTGTTGTGACATCTATTGAATGTTTGTATGGAGACAACAAATGCATACAACAAATGCAACAAATGCATAGTTATTTCTGTGTAGGCATATTCTGGAAGTGCAACTAATGATTGCCCAATTAGAAAGTGACCAGTAGTAAACACGAAAAAAATGTTGACAGTCCAAAATATTAATACTTTCCTGATTAAACAGCACAAATAACCTGACTAAAAAGCTATTTAAAAGTGAAATCTGTTTTTAGCATATTTCAGTAAGATATGAAGTAAACATTGACTGTGATAAAGAACAATGAACTTTTGACAAATTGCCAATGTTATTTCAAAAAGCACATGGTAAAGATTTTTTTGTTTGGTATTATCTTAAGCTATTTGATGTACTCACCTGGTTCCGTACATATTTCCACTGAATATTGCAGTTTCTATAAACTCGCCTCTTTCTATGGCTGCGAGCATTTCGTCTTTAGAAGTGAAATGATAGTGTTCTCCGTTTCTTTCAACCGGGCGAGGGCCCCTCGTGGTATGTGACACGCTGAATCCGAATTTATCAGGGAATTCCTTTAGCAAACGCTTTAGCAAAGTGCTTTTTCCTGATCCAGACGGACCACACAACACCAAAGGACGTGGCCCCTTCTGCACCATTGTCGTTAAAACTGATAGAAATAATTTAATTATCGATTTATTAATTGGCCAAGGTTAGCTGAACGAATAATCAATGAACAAACTTACATTTTAAGAAACTAATGATGTGCTTCTACACACTAAGAAATTTCATAAAATACTGAAATCTGGATTTTGTTAATTCATAAATAAGTTCACATAAATGAGAGTATTTCAGCGTATACGTTATTTATACTGTATTGTACCTACTGTCTCCTGTACGTCAATGCTCAGTGTACGTAGATAGAGTATTTTTTACAGAAAGGGACAGAGACAGCATGGCACATTTCATGAGTAGTAACATGTGATAAATCATATGAATTTATTTCTCATACATCACACCTGCTACTATAGTTATAACATGCTCTGCTAAAAATAATTGCAATGAATCGATTGTTCGGATTTCATCGCTAGATAATAGATATCGACAAATCGACATGTAGAGCCGTAGCAACATCGAATCAATCGAGTAACGCGTGCCAGAAAGAGTAGAACATATTTTGCCGAGGCGACGTCAAGGGAAACAGTCCCCATTTGTCTCGCAACTCCAACTTAAAATTGATTACACTTTTCGAGTATAATAAACAGAATCATAAGATAAATACCACAAAGACGTTATTTCCTTGTAATTATTTGTAGCAGGTCATGTAAGCAGTCAATAGATTTGTTTATGTTTGGATAGAATGAAATAATTTCACTCGTCAACTCCCAGTTCATTCAACTAATTTGCAAGTACTTTATAGTAAAAACACTATATAGTAGATTTTAAAGTTAGATTTTATAGAATCAGATTTTTTTAGTATAATTAAGTAAAATAATTTTGAATTGTCAGTCCCTAGCCTGCTGAAGTATGAGGGAAAGTTCATTGGAAAATACTGAGAATATTATTTAAATTACCCTAAATCCGATCCCTTTGCCACTTCATGACGCAGCCAACAAGCACTATTGGTCAAAAAAAATGCGCGCGGGAGCCACTCTACTGATTAAATGCTGTTTGCTTTATTTGTATAAATTGAACAGTACATATTACATACAAATAATCTCAAATAGATGCAAAAAATGATTTTGTATAAAATATATCGTGTTTTTGACATAACCATGATTTCTTGCAACGAAAATAGCATGTGCTTATCGTAGATGAAAATCATTAGGTACCTGCTACTTTTCACAGGTGAAATCACAGTGAAAAATAATATTTTTTTTTTTAAAATAAGCGAAATATAGTAGCAATCATTTCCATGGTTAATAGAGACCTGTCTTGAGTACTTTATGGCTAATTTACATGTTCGCCGAAACCAGACGGAATCGCTTGAGCACGAACGTATAAATGGACGTTCGCCTCGGCTCGGCATTTGTTTCGGGCGTTCGCCTAGATGTTAATTTTTGTGTTCGAGTCAAAGGGAGTTCGGATTAAATATGAACGTATGTTTACATGTTCGTCTGTCGAGGGTTCTATTTCAGTGACAGGCTACCATCCACCAACTCCTGTTTCTTATTTTTTTACGTTTTTATTTCTAATGTAAAAATGGCTTTTTTGGAATGGCTAAAGGAACGGACATCGGCTTAGGGCATTGCTGAGGAGATGGCGAGTCGGTGAGAAGCGCCCAGGCACGTACCGATATCTGGTAAAAGTGTTGGCTGAAGGCCGGTGTGTGTTCACGGCGTAGCGAGTAACCCAAAGGATAGTTTGACCGCAAAGGGATATGGGGAGTGGGGAGAGACCGAGCCTAGAGCTGCGAGTACCACCCATGGGAAAAGGGAAGCACATGGCTGCATTTTTCTCCAGATTGACTTCTATTCTCCACCTCACATAGCACTCGGTGAGGGCCGTGAGTCACGGCCCTCACCGAGTGTTATGTAGTCACGGCTCGTGACTACGCATTGGAGGCGTAAAGAGACATTTCGTAGGTTCCTATCTAACGCGTAGAGGGCGGTGTTATCAGCAAAGAGAGCAAGCTCTAATCCAGGGGAGAAGTGGATATCATTTTGGGCGGGGGCTGGACAGAGTACCTTCGACTCAGGCGCGGATACCGAAAAAACTCAAGGTAAAAGCTGCTGGCTAAAAGACAGCTGGGGCGCTAAAAGACATCTTGAGCTATGGGTGTAATAACATATCAAGTCACATGTAAAGCTTAAGAAAACTTTATTCAAATTGTTTCCAAGACAAGAACTACAATCAACCGAATAAAAACACACGTACAAGACAAAAGTAACAATTTGTGTTTTCTTCTTTGAACGATGCATTCCATGCGCCTATTCTTCCTGCCAAATAAACTTCGCAAATAACTACTCGACTCACGAATAAATTGCGTGTAGATGGATCCGTCGCTCGCGTCAAGGAGGGGGGGGGGGGGGGATATGTATCCGCCCCTGCTTCGACTCCGTAGCAAAAAGTGCGATGCACCTCCAGTTGGTGTAATTTATATACATTAAACCGTTGTGCCACATCTTATCAAAAGCCTTCGTCACGTCGAAGAAGATAGCTTGAAGACAGCGAAGAAGGGTCTTGAAGGGTCTCCTTTGGTTGAGACCTATGATGATGTGCTCCGTTATTCGGTGCACCTGTTGGACACAAGAGTGTTTCGCTTTAAAGCCGAATTGTTGAGTAAGTAGCCATTTTGAGTTGATGTGACTCAGATGGCGACAAAGGAGAATTCTTTCGTAGATTTTAGGCACTGTATTCAATAGGCTAATAATTATAATGGGTCTATAACTAGAGGGTTCCAAGCGGTATTTACCCGCTTTGCGGATGCCTATAACGACGGTTTCTTTCCAGGCTGCTGGAAAGAGGTGATGTTTCATTTCAGCATTGTAAATAGCCACAAAAAATGCGATCAGGTTGATCGGAAGACTTTTAAACAGCGAAAGTGTATTGCGTCAAATGGAGCCTATTTCGAGGGCGACAAAATACATTTAGAAGATTGAAACAATGTTTTTGGTTCTTAAACTTATTTAACAGAGTAGAACCTTTACAACATATAACTGCTAAACTGCAGTACAGTTTATTGGCAGTAAACATTGATTACATTACATACTCTATTATGTTATCAGAGTCGGTTTTAGCACTACCGGCGCTCTGGGCGAGATTTCTACAGGGCGCCCCCTCTCTGCTCTCCAATTCATGAAAGAAAGGAAAGAAAAAACAAGGAAAAAATGAAATAATAACTATTTATTTCAATTATTTTTTTTCTAATAAAATTTTACTTTTCTAGCCTTTCTATTGGCAAACTCTCCTATTAAAACATCGAAGTCTATGTTTTCCGCAATTTCATTTTCGATTGACAAAGTTGCCAAGTTTGTCAATCTCGATTGAGATATTGTCGATCGCAGATAGCTTTTTATCAGCTTAAGCTTAGAAAAACTCCTTTCCCCACTTGCTACTGTTACAGGTATAGTGATCAATATTCTCAATTCCATACATTTGGATATAATTCTTGTATAGTGGAGTGTAGGCTTTCTCGGCCGGTGTCCATATTAATTGAATCTTCCGGTTTAGCTACGGCCGACTTCTCAGTCTCTCCTCTTCGACAATTGCCTTTATGTTCTTTAATGCGGGTATTGACACTCCATTTTGTAGTGCCAATATACACTGACCCACAGAAGCATGGTATTTTATATACTCCAGTCGAGGACAACGGATCTATGGGATCTTTGACTGATCTGATGATATTTCTGAGTTGGCACGTAGGCTTTAAAATGGTCTTCACGTTTTTCTTTTGTAAGATCTTGCTGATGCAATCTGTTACGCCTTTTAAGTGAGGTAAGAACGCTCTGTTTCTCTCTGGGTTGGTGTCGATATTGTCGAGCCAAAAAAGCCAAAAAAAGAGGAGAGACTGAGAAGTCGGCCGTAGCTAAACATGCCTTGTCGGATGGGGACCACGAAATCTGCTTCAGGGACACAAAGATCTTGTCAACCGGTAATCATTATTATTCCCGTCTCAATAGGGAAGCTATTGAAATCTACAAGCATCCCAACAATTTTAACAAAAAAGAAGAACATCTAAGACTCCGTAATATCTGGTATCCACATATATAAATACTCGCCCACTATAAATACCGGTGCGCCACAATCGTCGAGTCAGTCAGTTGCGCTCGTGAAGCCGAAGAGATAACATCTTTCCGAAAATGAACGCAGTCGCCACTGAAGATCTCAACCGCAGTTGTTGACGAAACGTTTGGAAGAAAGAGAAGAGATTCCAGAAGACCTCGGCCAAGTAGCCCTGAAGATTCAATTAATATAGTTCTCGTATGTTACGATCTTTAATGAAATTTAAAATATAGAAGTAACAACATCATCTTGATCAGGCAAAAAGGATTTCAGGCTTATGAGTTCATCACACAACAAACAACCATCTATATTTGATTTCGACCCTACGGTTAATTTTAATTGGAGATCACCACAGAGTTAAGGTCTGGTTTTTCTGGAATCTTTTTTATATTATACAAAAAAAGATCAAGATTCTGAGTACCTACTCATTGAACTGTTCAAATCGTTCATTGAGTGAAATTAAGGTAGTGTCCAAAAGACAGTTGAAAAATTCAACTTCAAATTTCTTTGAAATATCAAACAGATATGTCGTAGATTTATTAGATTGTTAGTTGATGTACAGTAATCCGATATTTTGTAATTCAGTCAGTCACCTAGCTGCATGCCCGCTGCCGCTGCTGAGAGTGTAACAAGTCACAATATGCAACTTGCAAGAACGGACCAGACATGAAGAGGCGCCTTCGGCGCCTTTTCACGTCTGGTGCCCTGGGCGGTCGCCCAACCACGCTCTACGCTAACGCCGCTACTGTATGTTATATAACATGTTATAATAACTATGACTAATATATATTGTGCATATATTGCTGGGAGTCGCCTCACCAGTACGAGTATATCTGGTGGGAAGACCCTCGCCAACCTACAGCCTATCTTATTAAAAATATGTTTTTTAATAGGTATATCTTTTGTAACTTTGCATAGAGCAGTGTGGAAATCTTACCTCATTAAAGAATTCATTCAAAATTCGGGCCACCCGTTACTTTCTGATCTTATCCCAAAAAGAATTGACCTATTTTTAAACGACCAGGGCTATATTTTCTCTTTGCCTTGTCGCATGCGATTGAGAGACAACTACTTTAAATTCCTCGCTGTCGAACTGCTCCACAGCCAACAAAAATTCCACCTTCAAGTGCACTGGCATAATTTTACAGTAGTGAAAAGTAATTTATAATTTTGTTAACATTTTTTTAAATTTTATCATTACTATATATTTCATTAATCTAATTTGTAATTGCTCAGTTTGACCCAAGTACGTCTTGAAGGTGAGACCATAGCTGCTTAAACCGTATGTATGACAGTACTCGTAGGTATGGAGTCAGCTAGCGTGTGAGTATAGTGCAAAGTGTTTCTGCCTACTACTTTATCTAGATGCCACATTTTACCTAACACGGATCTCAACCTTATACACACTTCACTCACATACGACTTTCACGACATGCTGCAGTCTACTATCAGTCCAAAATACTTTATATGTTTACTATATCTACTCGTAGGTCACTGCATGTACAGTTACGACCAGAAACGTGCAAGCAGTCGTAATCGTGTCCAGTTATCCGAATGCTTCTCCCATGAATCTTATTATAAGATGAGCGTATATGTAAACATTTGGTCTTTTTAATGTTTAAAATGATGATGTTGCCATGTCCCTACTAAATGACGTTATCTAGGTCTTCAATTTGAAGGACATCAATATTATTCTCCGCGTACACCAAATATATATATATATATTCGACAGTTTCTGACCACATTACACATAGGTACATATATGCTCGATAGTTCCTGACCACATTACACATAGGTACTATTGATGTGCACGATGTAGGTACCCAATCGGTCCGAACATGGACACGGTGGGTCATATTTTTTACACCGTACATTTTTTTGTATAGAAAAAAAGGCGGCAGTTGAGCATACAGTCCACCTGATGGTAAGTGGATATCGTCGTCCATAGACATCGGCGATACATGCCAACATCAATCCAGAACGACATGACAACTGCGCTGTCTCCTACTGCTCCATCGATAAATATTCCGCAGTTTCCTTCCTATTGTATAGGTATGCTCGGAGCCAGTTGTTGAGCGGCCCACGCGCGCCACACTCCATAGCCTGCAGGAGCTGATCGTGCTCAAGAGTATAAAAAGTTTTTTGAAGTCAATGAACACCACCAGCACCTTCTGCTTTCTCTCATCAAGACTAGAGTTGACGTCAATAGTGAAGCGTGCGAGGGCAGTTGATGTACTGCGCCCGCGTTTAAACCCATGTTGAGAGTCTCAGATTATATTGTATTTATCCAAAAATTGAGATATTTGTTTTACAATGAGCTTTTCGGTTATTTTATTTATTATTGATAAAATTGCAATAGGATGATAATATGTCTATGTATAAAAAATAGTCTAATTAGGGCTTTAGGTAATCAGAATAAGTGCCATAAGTTACACATGTATATAGAATATTTGTCGAAACTGTATTTACTTATTTTTTTACGTATTTTATGTTCCTCATCCTAATAGGTACTAAAATAACTTCCTTTATATATAACTTTTACGATCTAAAAATGTACTTGAACAGTTATGTTTATCTAATATGTATTTTGGTTAGTTATGTAAATTACCAAAATCGATGCAGTAGTTACAAAATTACAGCGGTGTAAATATTTTAAGAGCGATAATAGCTTGGGGGTTTTGATTTTCCTTCGTAAGGTTGTGGGTACAAGGTCGTGATATTTGGGCCTAAGCCCGAACCACTGTTACTACATACGTACAAAATTTTAAATTATCACTAGCACTGCGGTGAAGGAGAACATCGCGAGGAGTCCAGGGTAACGAGAATAAAATAAAAAGTTCCATGTATAATATCCATAGCATACTATTAGCCTGGTGTCTCTCCACTGCCAGATAGGCTTCTTCCAAGGGCCACAACTAAGCACGGTCTTCAGCTCTCCTCATGCAGTCACTACCAGCGACTTTAATCAAGCCGTCAGTCCACTTGACCAGAGAGCGTCCCACACTGCGTTTCCTAGTTGGTACGCGGTTTCCATTTGAGAACTCGTCTACCTCATCGGTTATCGATCTTGCTATGGCCTAGCCACTGCCATTTAAGCTTACCGGTTCTTGGAGCTATGTCGGCAATTTTAGTTCTTCGTCGAATTACTTCGTTATGGAATTTGTCCGGTAAACATACTCCGAGCATAATATCTATCTTTCCGCCATTAGCTTGAAACCTCTCTTGTGTCTGCAAAGGGTGGCATGTGCCCAACAGTAGCAAAAGGTTATTTGCTTTAGCAGAAATCTTTGATCTCAATGGTTTGATCTTTGATCTTTATTTCAGAAACCATACGTACCGTATCAATGGAACTCATTCAAAAACTGTTGCTGAGCAACCAATAACAACCCTTGGTAACAACTTCATGTATCACTGACACCGTCAAAATAGTTGTCGGGTCATTTTATGATCAAACAAAACCACTGCGTCTATGAGTATAAGTGATACATACTGGGTTCATATACATACGAATAAACATGTCGTCTACTCTTGTCAATCGACCCATGAGCCAAATGAGGAAAATTGAAACGGTAAGTATAACTGTGAGATATTCCTGCACCTTATAGTCAATTATCTTAAAGATGCAGGAGTGTCTCTCTGTTCTTTATTTCTATGTATTTTTGGTTTATTTTTATTTGGTAGAAAAAAGGTAGCAAACGAGCATATAGTCCATCTGGTGGTAAGTGGATACTGCCGCCCATGGACACTCGCGGTACATGCCAACATTAGTCCATAATGACAAATTTTGGGATGCCCCCAGGTGCTACCTTTGTTGATGTGAGAATGGATTTGGAAAAAGGCCTGGGGAAATGGGAAGGGATAGGATAGGATGAGATGAGATGGGAATGGGCTCTGGCATATCTCACTCATAATCGAAACACGTACCTACACATCCCGCCCCAAAGTAATACACATCGACTATGATCGGCTAGCTTCGGTTTTGTAGAGCGTCGTCTCTGCCGTGTGCCAATACGTCGCTGACTGACTGACTGACGCTCTACAAAACCGAACCTAGGCGATAGTCTCTTTCTAATGGGCGATGTGTATTACTTTCGGCCGGGAAGTGTAGTGGGGATTATATTGTTTCATTATTTGTTTTGATTGTTCTATTTTTCGGTTCGTTTAAATGCCATACCGTATCATCAGTTTATGTCTCACAACTGCCGTATAAACTTTTCCAGCGGCTCGCCACTACACACGATTTTCGACTCTTCCGTTCAGCCAACACGTAGTAGGTCCTTTATTTTCAGTGTATCAACATATTAAATTATCTACCAGTAACTGTCATATTCCAAAATAACTTAAAACTGTCTTAATATAAATAGGTACCTATAATAGAACAATAGAAGCCTATAACCTTTATTAGAAGTTAAAACATAAAAGGTGTTTATTGTACAAAATGTTCAGAATATAGGATTATATATTGAGTATGTTGTACAAATTTGGTCCCTGTGATACCCAGTATGCTGAAGACATTACCTCGCTGGATGGCAAGGCTAATGCGTTGCGCGACTTAATGGCCAGCCTTAGGGTCGCCAGAGCTGTCGACGAGGCGCTTTGGAAGACTTTGGAAAAACGAAAGCGCGCTAGGACCCCACGGACCTAGGGTTTCGACACCGAAGGCAACAAAAATGTATTCGGGGCCTAAATAAATTAACAACAAAGTTTTAAGGTCTTTAAACTTCCTTGTTTAAAGTATTTAAGGGGAGGTACTGTACCTCTGCAGTAAGAGTTGACAGGTTAACATTAAATCCAGACTGTATCTCCTCCACATCCAATATAAGTAGAAATCATCGTACATATAGGTAAGGTCTGAACAAGATTTGAAACTGATGAGAAATTTTCATTATAGAAGGAAGCAATCTTTCGCGCTCGGAAGCGCATCCTCCGGTATTTGGTGCTCGGTTTCCTGAAGCAGGAGGGCTTGTTTCAAACGGCAGAGACATTTGTGAATGAGGCGGTTATCACGGCAGAGTACGAGCTCTGTGACAACATTGATCTGGATATTATATTACAAGTAAGTAGAGAGACAAGGTTTTGAAGCATTGTAGGATACAATATTCTATATCTGTTCATTTTGTTATATAAACTATCGGTTTGGATGGTCGAATGCAGTTTGTGGCACAGTACACCTGACACCGGTGACAATCTTAAATGTTTCACGTACTTTCATGTATCGCTTTTTTCCATACTTCTCTAATCTTTTACTTCTTTATAACGCTTAATCCACTTCTACGTGTCAAAGGTAGGGATCATATTCGAGAGCATGCCAACGTTTTTCATTGTAAATTATTGATGTTGCCATGTATTTCGAATGTCACAGAGCGGCAGTTTCCATTTACCACCAAGTGGGTTGTTTGCTGGCTAAAATGTCCCCGAAGGCTCCCTTATACGATTAGAATAAAGCATTCTTGGGCGGGCACGTTAATAATGTTCTATATTTAGTACCTAGAAGTTTCAAATTTGACTTTTTAATGAATCCCTCCTCATCTGCTTCAACTTGGAAGTTGCCAACCGGGTTTCTTTGATAAGAACGTATGACGTGTCATCCAGTCTATTCCCATATCGATATCCTTACCCCATAAAGAAATATATCTCAACAAGTCAACAATATTCCCCTACGTAGTAATATGTACAAACATAGGGGCTATTGAAAATCTAGGTTAGCGCTGAGGTATCCGGCCTGGTGCCAGCGACTGTTGGTGAGATGCAACTTTGATTTTATTTCTCACTTTACACTGTGCGGCGCCATATTATTATCATCTCGCTTATTACCTGCTACACACTTTTTTACATCTAGAAGAGGTGATAGACGGTCGGCTGTCCACAAGATTGTAAGTGGTCAGCGGCGTCCAAGGACATCTGCGACACCAGGGAGGATGTGGTGCGCCCTTGCAGAATCCTATTCACAGCTTTCTTGAGTACGCCCATGCGTAGTTTAGTGGAAAAACCTTATTAGGAACATAGTTCTCAAGTTACATACTATGTTACAAGTTAATTACAAATATTACATACTATCTTCTAAAAACTGCTTATTGCTGCTATTGGTGTCGTTTTCATCAATACTTTCGCTTTTGATATTATCATATACCTACATTCATCATCATCTCAGCCCTTGGACGTCCACTGCTGGACATAGGCCTCCCCCATTGTCCGCCATTTAGACCTATCGGCAGCGACCTGCATCCAGCGGGTGCCCGCAGCCTTTATGACCCCCCCTCCCCCCATACCTACATTAGGATGTCCCAAATATTTAAAAAAAATTAACGCATATTCATTTTTTTTGTCCACTTATTCCAGTCATGCACGGAAATTATGTGGCATATATAGGTATCTATCGCGGATGTCCATGTGCGGCTGTATCCACTTACCACCAGGTGGACTGTTTGCCACCATATTTCTATAAAAAGTAGTAAATACCTACGTTTTATGTTGATGTTAATAATATATCATTTTTAATTTATTTTTTCCGAAAACGTGTGTAGTTAAATCCTATTATACTTTCTTGATATTGAACACAAAACGTCTAAAAAACACAGTTTGACTAAGTCCTCAATTTCCTTAGCCACATTTTTATGTCTTTAACTTATTTTGGTTCTGCTTATTGCCTATTTCCATAACGGAAATTGGAAGGCGCGACCGCTAGTCGAGTGCAATGAGACGAATCCTTCCACACCATGAATTCAGCGTTTGAAGCTTTCATAACTTGATGATCGGGAATTTAAACGGTAGATACCTATATTAGTTATAGTTATTACCTACTTTTGTTGATGAAAATGAGTTCATTTAACGAAAGACCGATAGCAACGCCAAGAGGAAAATATATTTACATGTTTTCCGTACGTCTTGGAAAAAAACTATTTAATATCCAACGAAATATCGTTTAAATGTAAATAGGTAATATTTAAAACTTAATTATTTTTGAAATTTTACACTGTCGTATTTTGGATATATTCGTTTATATGTATCTTGAAACTATGAAACAAATTTGCCTCATTCATTTACGAACTTAAGAGAACTATTTTTGTGGCGAATATTAATTACTTCAGTGGGTTAAAAACTCCCTCAAGTTCCTTTGATTGGCGTTCTGAATTTAGCTGGTGACTCTTTGTCGATATATAGCAAAATTTGGTCGGTAATGGATCCATAATTTGATAATCCATTGACACAATCTTTAATGTATTCATTGCCAATGTCCTTCTCCTAAGTTTTGTAGCCGACTCGGTCTTGGTATGCATCAGGACTATCTTTCAGGACTACTGCAGTTATTATCTGATGCGGTTTAACAAGCAGCCTCAGTTCTGCAAGAAGGTGGGGGAGCGGATGCTACCGAAGCGGCCGCAGACGAGGCAGGCGAAAGTCAGGGTACCGGTAGCGGAGACCGTGGAGGACAACCCAGCTGCTGATCTGCCTTCCACTTTTACTGTTACCAAGATATTTCAGGTTAGAAATGTAGATTTAACATTTCAGCCTTTTTCTTGGACATTAACCGTGGCCAGGTCGCAGCGACGTTAGTGGCATTTATGAACCATTTGTAGTCTGAAATAAAATTTAATTGTTTAATGTATTTTGTTTATATTTTGATTTTCTCCCATTTCTGGGGTGAGCCTCGCCAACGCAGGCTTGCGGTCAAACCAAAGCGGGTGATAAAGAGTGTGTGTAGTGTGGGATGTAAAATTATGTGTGTTTGAGTGACGTGGATATCTGAGCGCGGTGGTGAACGATCTTGCATGTGTTTAGGATAACTGCTTTTTGAAAAACGGTGGATGTGAGTAGATGTATGTTTAATAATTTAAGTACTTAAAATTTATAGGGAGATCATCGAGAAAGTGGTGACAAAGCTGTTCTAACAATCGAAAGGAAGCCGTTAGCTGGTTTTCTGTCGAATATATCTTCAGATAAGAGGCCACTGGTTGAGCTTCTGTATCGGGACATCATTCGGCCAACTGAAGTGTCGTGGAGCGAGATCAAGGGCCTCGATTCTGCTAAGAGTCTTCTGATGGAATCGGTGGTCTATCCAGTGAAGTGAGTACCTCTTCTGTTTATAACTTGCTATATTGTTTTAGTAATCGAGTAGATCAACAAGTTAAGAATAGGTTGTGGTTTGAAAAAAGCGAATAAATTCTGTAACTCATGTACATTAACATTGTATTGAATGCTTGAAAATACCAACTACTTAGTGCGCCATATTTATTAAATATATAATTAAAAAATCTAGCTGACCTATTATTTTGCATGCGTTGAATTTCAGAGTAGGTCAAGGGCCCCCATATATTAGGGGCCCCGATGCACGTACGATAGCTATGCCACTGTTTACAATTTACAAATACCTTACTATACCGTCAGCCTCTCCACCGCTCGAACAATTACAAAATACATTCCATAAGTCTGCCTTGCTTAGTTTAAAACAAAGTAGATTATATCAATTTTACCGTTTTTGAGTTGTATGTTATTCGGGTGTTTATGATATAGGAATATTCGTATAAAATTCGTATAAAGCGATTCATATAAAAAAACATTTGTCGCGAGTTTTCTGCACACCCTTTTTTCTATTAGGTACTGCGTTTTAACCTGAGCAGAGGTCAGCACTAGCGTGAGCCGAACTCTCATTTTTAGCAAGGGATGTTGTGTATTCCGTATCTAAATGATTTAAGACATTCGCTTTACGCGAATGGATCTCTAAGGTTTCTGCACTTATTTTCACATTTAACAAATTGTGATGTAAAATGACAGAAATAAAACAATGTTTGTTACGACGTTTAATAGCGACAACAAATAAGAAGAAACAACGAAATAGAAATACTTTTTATGCGTAGATATACCTTTATTATTATTATTGAGAATTTGGGGCTCTGCGAGTCAAAGTCTAGTATCACTGAGTGCGACCATTGCTGATGTACTGTGATCGCTACCTTTGTTATAGTTCGCTGAAAATGCTTATAGCCTGCAGATATCGCAGGATAGTACTAGCGGCGAGTAGTTGGACCTCTTCCCATTTTAGTAAGTAGATGAGTGCCTTTATACGTAATATTACATATCGTCTGTACATCAGAAAACCAAATTCGTAAAGCAATAGATGCATTAGTTTCATCCTAGGCAAAACAAAAGTTACATATTTAGAAATACTTTATTCTCAACATTGTGTTTGTACACGCTGCAGGGCCTCGTAAATGCTCTAGTTACAGTACAAATGTCTATCCAGCTTAGAACGAGTAGGTACCTAACTCGCAGGATAATTTTCACTTGTATCATGTTATCTGTATCCTTTAGCCGGGTTTTAGCGTAGTTCCTGGCGTGCTGTTTAGTTTTTAGCAAACCTTACACAAACGTCTAGCAAGACCTAAATACATACCATACTATACCATCTGCCTATGTTTCTCCACTGCTGGTTATGGCCTTTCCCAACCTAGATACATCCTATCACTTAATTTATTTTTATATTTCCTAATTCCATTGTCAGGTATCCAGAAGTATTCACTGGTCTTCTAGAACCATGGCGTGGAATTCTCTTACACGGGCCACCGGGCACCGGCAAGACATTATTGGCACGAGTCGTCGCTAGCGAGAGCTGCTGCACCTTCTTCAACATATCCTGCAGCACTATTGTCAATAAGTGGAGGGGAGAGTCAGAGAAGATTATTAAGGTGTGCGTTTTTTATAAGCGTTTTTTTGTTGCATTTATGACTGTAAATTGGAGTTTTCTCCAGTAATATTAGATTATCTGGCTCGAAGGACCACTCAAAACAGTGAAGATTAAATTTTGCCTTGCACTGTGAATCCTGGAATCAATTTTTAATTAGACACGAAATAATGATATTAAAAGGTCCAATGTCAACTCACCCGATGTTATTTGACACTTAAGTGGTAAACTAGCCAGCAGCAAATTATGCTTACCTTTCGTACATATTCTCTCATTTTGTTCGCGCCAATAACATTGGTGCTTTTATTTTGTAGGGTAATATTATACAGTGTAAACTCCATTTAACGCCACTCGATTTAACAACAAACTCCCTAAAACGTCGAAATAACTTGACTATGGTTGGTTTACCTTGTTTTCCATACAATGATACACTCTATGTAGCATCACACCCACTCTAAATAACGACAACAATACGTCATTATTAAACAATAAACAGTACTTTCTAAGTTGCCGAAATAAGAACTGCAGCTGTGTACGTTCTTTTGTTTGTTTTTTTGTTGCTTTATTGTCTAGCCCGTATTTACCTGGACTGTAGGCATCATACGTATCGAAGATTCTAAGAAATCCGTTCTTTTGTTTGTTGTGATTACCTTGCACGTGTTTACCTCGGCTACTAGACTGTCGTTAGATTGTTATGCATTATCTGTACATTACCATATTCTTAGTTGCTCACAAACTTTCAAACTGTGAACATGGCGAGTAAGAGAAAATCTTTGTGTGTTAACGAAAAGGTTTTATTAATACGCGCAATAGAGGCGGGAGAAAAGATAAGTGATGTTGGAAGACGCTTTGGATTCAGTCGCTCTAAAAACGCAAAAAAACTCGCACTAGCACAAAAAACGACAGACGAAGATAACAGCCTATACGCAAGCATTGTTATTTGTATCACTATTAATGTTTGTTGTTTGTAAATGTTATATATACTTTATTAGTAAATACATAATATTATAATAGTAAAATAATATTGATTTTTCTTCTCTTCATTTAACGACAACTCTCTATAACGCCATAAAATGCGCAGTCCCTTCAGTGTCGCTATATAGAGTTTACACTGTATTTGATTACCCACATCTTTAAATAATCACTCCGCCGATCCTTTTTGTATCGCTGCACAAGAGTCTACAAAAGAGTCTATGGCTCGACCTCGTCGCAGCTGGGTCCGTTCCCACTCGCGAGGAAACCGCGTGGTCGTGGGCTCTGTCCACGACTGTAATTCCGCTGATTGAACAGTCTAGCGATCGACCCCTCCCGTAGCCGGTCGATAGTGAAACGTGGTCTCCTGGACCCCAGAATTGGCACACGCTGAGCCCTTTCTGTACCGCTAGTATAGACGCTTAAACCAAGTGGAAGGTCAAGAAGCCGAGAAGAAGCGCTACCAGGCTGGGAACCACCACACAAGGAAACCGTAAGCTTGGTCGGAAGACAGCGATTCTCGGCATATAAGGTCAGGCTCTCCATTTTGGCTATTTTATCAGAACACCTATGGATCCGCACGGGGATTAGCGTATGGCTATATCGCTTAGCTGTCGCGTTCTCACATTTAATTACAATATATATAGGCATAGCAATATTGTTTTGTGTGTACAATAAAATAGTCATGGGATGGTCAATTATCTGTGACTTTGACATTGTTTGTATGATTGTCAATGAAAATTATTTTTATTAATTGTAACGCCAAGTTAGCAAGCCGTTGAACTCGGCTAATTAAGACTTGTGACAATGTAACGCACATTCATTGTATAATATACATATCATTAGATAATATCATATCATTATGTCCTGTTCCACAGTCGCTTGCTGGGTTGCTGAATTTAAAAGGGGTAGATCGGCCTGTGAAGATGCTCCCCGTTCTAGTCGGCCACCTCCGTCGCGGAAGAAAGCGTCAGAGAAGTGGAGAAATTGGTTTTAAAAGACAGAAAAATCACGATAAAATATTTAGCAGAGACTAAAGAATCATATGGCGGTGTTCAATCCAGTTTAACAGACACTTTAGAATTCAAAAGTATCGACAAGATCGACAAGCTAATGTTAATTGAAGAAAACGGAAACCGCGACGTTTGAAACTTTTAAGGCGGAATCTAGAAATCTTTGAGCATGATTCTGATAAATTTTCTCGTCATTTTGTAACCATGGATGAAGCGTGGGGACCTACTTTCATCCTGGAACGAAGAAACAGCATGTCTTGGAAACTGCTATCTTCTCCACCCATGAAAGAAGTTCGTGTTTTTCTGACCGCAGGTGATTGAAGCGATTAAAGAAAAACGTCGATATCGATATCGACGATATAGTGGTCATGGCAGAATCGCTGGAGGATCTTAGCACAATGCTCGGAGACCTCAATCGAGTTTCCCAAAAGGTGGGCCTTAAAATGAACATGGACAAGACGAAAATCATGTCGAATGTCCATGTCGTGCCCACCCCAGTTTCAGTTGGGAGCTCGATTCTCGAAGTTGTTGACGAGTACGTCTACCTAGGCCAAACGGTCCAACTAGGTAGGTCCAACTTCGAGAAAGAGGTCAATCGACGAATCCAACTCGGCTGGGCAGCGTTCGGGAAGCTACGCAGCGTCTTCTCGTCCAAAATACCTCAGTGCTTGAAGACGAAGGTCTTCGGCCAGTGTGTGTTGCCAGTGATGACCTACGGCACCGAGACGTGGTCTCTGACTATGGGCCTCATAAATAAGCTCACTGTCGCACAGCGAGCTATGGAGAGGGCTATGCTCGGGGTTTCCCTACGTGATCGAATCAGGAATGAGGAGATCCGTAGACGAACTAAAGTCACCGACATAGCCTCTCGGGTTAGCAAGCTGAAGTGGCAGTGGGCAGGGCACATAGCTCGAAGAACCGATGGCCGATGGGGCAGAAGGGTTCTCGAATGGAGACCACGTACCGGCGGACGAAGCCGAGGACGTCCATCTGCTAGATGGACAGACGACCTCATAAAGGTTGCGGGCACCCGCTGGATGCAGGTCGCTGCCGATAGGTCTAAATGGCGGACAATGGGGGAGGCCTATGTCCAGCAGTGGACGTCCAAGGGCTGAAATGATGATGATGATGAAAGAAAAACGTCGAGGAAAATTGACATCAGGCATGTTGTTTCACCACGATAGGTAATTCTCCAGTTCATCGATCCGAAATTGCACTCACGGCAATCCGCAAAGTTGGCTTTGAAATTCTTAAACACCCACCATATTCACCGGACTTAGCCCCTAATGATTTTCACTTATTTCCAAAATTAAAGAACAACATCCGTGGAACAAAATGACGCAGTTGTGGATGCCGTAGAGGAGTTTGTTGGCACTCAAGAAAAAAAATTTTTTTTTTCGGAAGGAATAAGGAAATTAGAAGGACGTTATACTAAATGTATCGAGTTACAAGGGGATTACGTAAAGAAATAAAACTGTTGTTACGTGAATTTCTTTGTGTTTTAATGACGATTCTCAGAACTTCTTGATTTACCCTCGTATGTTCAATGAATCATTAGATAAAATGTCTAATCATCTGTCATGTGTTAGCTACAATTGCTACTACGAAGAAGAACTGCCGATTTTGTATATAAGTAGATTTATTACGCAAGGATATACAAAACAGTGTTTTCACTTCGATGCTAAAACGGCTAAAGAAAAGGGGCCTCTAAAGGCGCGTTCGCTCCTTTTTCTACCCTCTGCCAGTGCCCTCTCCTCCCTCTAATGTCTAATCATCTGTTATGTGTTAGCTACAATTGCTACTACGAAGAAGAACTGCCTATTTCGTATATAAGTAGATTTATCACGCAAGGATATACAAAGCAGTGTTTTCACTTCAATGCTGAAACGGCTAAAGAAAAGGGGCCTCCAAAGGCGCGTTCGCTCCTTTTTCTACCCTCTGCCAGTGCCCTCTCCTCCCTCTAATGTCTAATCATCTGTTATGTGTTAGCTACAATTGCTACTACGAAGAAGAACTGCCGATTTCGTATATAAGTAGATTTATCACGCAAGGATATACAAAGTAGTGTTTTCACTTCAATGCTGAAACGGCTAAAGAAAAGGGGCCTTCAAAGGCGCGTTCGCTCCTTTTTCTACCCTCTGCCAGTGCCCTCTCCTCCCTCTAATGTCTAATCATCTGTCATGTGTTAGCTACAATTGCTACTACGAAGAAGAACTGCCGATTTCGTATATAAGTAGATTTATCACGCAAGGATATACAAAGTAGTGTTTTCACTTCAATGCTGAAACGGCTAAAGAAAAGGGGCCTCCAAAGGCGCGTTCGCTCCCTTTTCTACCCTCTGCCAGTGCCCTCTCCTCCCTCTAATGTCTAATCATCTGTTATGTGTTAGCTACAATTGCTACTACGAAGAAGAACTGCCGATTTCGTATATAAGTAGATTTATCACGCAAGGATATACAAAGTAGTGTTTTCACTTCAATGCTGAAACGGCTAAAAAAAAGGGGCCTCCAAAGGCGCGTTCGCTCCTTTTTCTACCCTCTGCCAGTGCCCTCTCCTCCCTCTAATGTCTAATCATCTGTTATGTGTTAGCTACAATTGCTACTACGAAGAAGAACTGCCGATTTCGTATATAAGTAGATTTATCACGCAAGGATATACAAAGTAGTGTTTTCACTTCAATGCTGAAACGGCTAAAGAAAAGGGGCCTCCAAAGGCGCGTTCGCTCCTTTTTCTACCCTCTGCCAGTGCCCTCTCCTCCCTCACAAGTCTTCAGATGCTTGGTTCTTGAATCGGCCGCTGTAGATAGCGTCGCTGCTTGCTCGCTCGTAGTACCAGGATTCGCCTCCCAGATGTCACTCAATTTCCATACTACGACGCGAAATGTCAGCGATCGCCAACAAATGCAAGACTTATTTAAATGTGAGGTCCGTTAGCCTCGACTTTATTTACCACGTGACTACGCTGTGAATGGAATAGACTTTCACTAGGTACTTTATTTACAAATACAGCTCTGGTGTGGTCATATAATTATCTAGGTATTTAGATAGAGATTTATAAGTTTCTTTTTATAGAAAAAAGATGGCAGATAAGCAGACAGTCTTCTGGGTAGTAAGTGGATACTGTCGCATATAGACATCCGTTATACATGCTGATCAAGCTGAAATTTTTCGTGAACTAGGGTTACTAGCTAGCTACAAAACTAGGGTTCCCGTGGAACAGGGAGCATGCTGGCGAAATCCCGGGCAAAAGCAACACTCAACATAAAAATATACGAAACAAGAACAACTTAAAAGTGTTATTGCATATAACATTTCCAGGTCCTCTTCGACATGGCTTCCTACTACTCCCCCTCAATCATCTTCATCGACGAGGTGGAAACCTTAGCATCGGATCGGTCAGCACCAGGGGAACACGAGGCGTCAAGGAGGCTGAAGGCGCAACTCCTCACAGAGCTGGACGGCATCAATACGAGGGATGGAATTGTGTTTCTTTTAGCCAATTCCAATATGCCTTGGTATAATATATTGCATGTAAATACGGTATGTCTATGACGGTAGGCCTGACCCGTAAGTTCAGTCGCTCAGCGAGTTATGAAGAGAGCTGTGCTCTGAGTTTCTTTACGGGATCAACATCAGAAACGGAACGTTTCGTCAAACAACTAAATCTACCGACACAGCTCGTAGAATTAACATGCTAAATGCCATCGCCGACAACAAATGTGGTAGAAGAGTCCTCGAATGGAGGCTTTCATTCAATTTCACACGTTTGTTAGTTGTAAGTCGATTTTAACCCACTTCCACTTTTACTACTGCCTTGAAATACATGATACAATACAATAATCTGATGACCTTGACCTGATGCTGCAACTAGAAAGACTATTACACCGTGGAACTTCTCAACGGTGAACAGCGGACACGTCACTTCATGTTTGGGCCCGTTTTGATGACGGGAAGTTACTGACATGAGCTTGACCGTCTGGTGCGGGGAGATGGGCGTTGTTAGTAGGGTAAGTGCGCCATATATGGACCGGTCTTATAATATGGACCGCCGACGTTTCTCAAAGAACGTTCGTTGTATCGAGTCGAAGGTCAGCGCATACTATGCCCCACCCCTCCAACAGCCCGCCAGTCGCTTGCTGTGAGGCAACCCGCACGCACGTATTCACACGAACCCATTTTTCGTTTTCGTTTACTCGCGAGGTAATTTTTTAGATAAATAAGTAAGCTCATCACTTCAACAAATATTACTCGATGTGAAAGTGGATTAAACCAAGAGAAAGGTGAATTATTTTACAATTCTTTATATTAAGTTTTAACATCCTATAGTTATTATATTTTTTTGAATAAAAATATTAACCTCGAAATATATGAGTATTACAATATGGACCACCGGCATGTTTTAAATATGGACTAGTGGTCCATATTACAAACAATCATTTATGTTTTTATGTTTCAGGATGGCATCTACAATAAAAGAGAAGACCAGACAAGCGTGGGACAAAAATGCAATGGCAGGTGCAATTAAAGCTGTACGTGAAATGAAAATGGGCTTTTTGAAAGCATCCAAAACATACGGTGTACCCAAAACTACGCTTATACGTTTATCAAAAATAAAACACCAATCACTTAGTGACATTACTAACCATAAACTTGGGAGAAAATCGACGTTACCAAGTGAATTGGAAGATGAATTAGCTGATTATATTCTTGAAAAGGAGAAATCTGGATTTGGTCTAGCACGCAGGGACATAAGATCTTTGGCTTACCAGCTAGCGGAAAGAAATAACATAATGCACTCGTTTTCACAAGAAAATGAATCTGCGGGCAGAATATGGTTGAGGTTATTCCTCAAGCGCCATCCTAACTTATCATTTCGCCGTCCAACGGGCACATCAATCGCAAGAATGAAAGGTTTTAACAGAATAAATGTAAACGCATTTTATGACTTGTTGGAGAGTTCTATGAATGAATTCAAGTATTCTGCCACCAATGTTTATAATGTGGATGAAACTGGAATTTCAGTCGTGCCATCAAAAATGCCGGAGATACTGGCACTTAAGGGCAAAAAACAAATAGGAACTGTAACGTCCGCAGAGCGTGGATCAACAATCACTTGTGTGATATGTATGAGTGCAAGTGGTACATTTGTCCCTCCAATCATCATTGGAGAAACGGGACAATCCATTACTGATGAAAGGCGCTCCACCTGGTGCCATTCATGCTTGTCATAGGTTGGATACAACTTGAACTATTTACTCAATGGTTCGAGCACTTTTTACAGCACGTGAAACCAACTGCTGCATCACCGGTTCTCCTGATTTTGGATGGACATGCTAGCCACACCCGAAATATCAAGGTAGTGGATTTAGCTAGAGAAAACCACGTTCGCTTGCTGTCACTGCCTCCACACTCAAGTCACAAAATACAGCCCCTTGATAAAACATTTATGGGTCCATTGAAAAAATACTTGACTGAAGAAACTCGCAAACGGGTACGAATGCAAACTCAAGCAGCAACACATTATGACATAGCGGAATTATTTGGTCTAGCCTACATAAGAGCTCAGCGCGCAGAACTGGCCATTAACGGTTTTCGTGCAACTGGGATATATCCCGTTAACAGAAATGTCTTTCAAGATCATGACTTTATTGACGAAGACCTTCTAGCAGTAGAAGAATCTTCTAATGACCCACTGCGCGATATAATGATACCGGTCAATGATAATCACGATAACTGCTTACCTGAGACAGGAGCTGTTGAAGCTCCGGAACATCAATCTGTGAATGAACCTCTTTCTACTCCGAGAGCTGACAGAAATCACCATGCAAACTTACAAACCAAAGAGCCGACTATCACTATGGAGAATTCATTAGCTGGTCCCTCCACATCAACTACATATTTGTCGCCAAAGGTGTTGCAGCCCATACCACGTTTGAAGAAAACCGTCAGCAATAGAGGAAGAAAGGCCACCAAATCTATGATTTTGACATCTTCACCTTATAAGCAAGATTTAGAAACATCGATGAAAAGGAAAGAAGAAATAGATCAATTGAAGAAGAAGAGACAGTTGAACATAAAAAATAAATCAAAGAAAACGCCAAAGAAAATAGCCGAGAAGAAAAGAAAAATCTCAATAAATAGAGAATCTCCTGAAAGTTCTAGTGAGAGTGATTATTCAGTTAATGATAGCACAGATGAAAGTCCTGATCGTTCTCAAAATGAAAATGGTAAATGCTTGTATTGTAATGGGCTTTTCTCTGAAGATATTCATGGAGAGAAATGGATCCAATGTGCACCTTGTAGGCAATGGGCTCATGAAGAGTGTGCTGGCATAGAAGGAATGGCTGCGTTTGTATGCGAATTATGTACCAATGATTAATCTAAGCACTAATAATTGACTGATTTAATTTTACGCATAATACGACTAACAATTTTTATATTATTTTGAACCAAATTGACCATGGTCCATATTTGATACCATGTGGTCCATATTATGTTCACTTTTTGTGAGTTCATAAAAATGACATATTTTAGAAAATGTTGATTTTCTAAGATGTTGATGTTTTTTTAAGAATTTTATTAATAAAGTTTCGATACCAAATAATTATAGAACTGTTTAAAATAAATAAGGCTGATTACATTTTAAAATTCGGAGTTTTATTTGAGAAAATCCTTATGGTGGTCCATATATGCCGCACTTACTCTATAAATTAAACTTTAAAAAGAACTTAAAAACAAACTTTTATTAAAATGTACTAAAATGAAGAAAATAAACATGGAAGTCACAGTAAGTTAAATTAACAAATCATTATGTTAATGTTTATATGTGATTTATAAGCTCGTCGCGAAATTTTCGTAACAATTTGTTTAATTAGAAATACAATCATTTTATTTCAAATTACAAATCTCGCGATAAATTACATTGACATAATGACTAGATCTGTTTATTTAACTTATTTAAAAACTGAAGTAAATCAATTTAAATTACACTTCCCGGCCGAAAGTAATAAACATCGACTATGATCGGCTAGCTTCGGCTTTGTAGTGCGTCGTCTCTGTCGTAATCGACTATGATCGGCTAGCTTTGGTTTTGTAGAGCGTAGTCTGTGGTAATCGACTATGATCGGCTAGCTTCGGTTTTGTAGTGTCGTCTCTGTCGTAATCAACTATGATCGGCTAGCTTCGGTTTTGTAGTACGTCGTCTCAGTCATAATCGACTATGATCGGCTAACTTAGGTTTTGTAGGGTATCGTCTCTGTCGTAATCGACTATGATCGGCTAGCTTCGGCTTTGTAGTGCGTCATCTCTGTCGTAATCGACTATGATCGGCTAGCTTTGGTTTTGTAGTGCGTCGTCTCTGTCGTAATCGACTATAATCGGCTAGCTTCGGTCTTGTAGGGTGTCGTCTCTGTCGTAATCAACTATGATCGGCTAGCTTCGGTTTTGTAGTACGTCGTCTCAGTCATAATCGACTATGATCGGCTAACTTAGGTTTTGTAGGGTATCGTCTCTGTCGTAATCGACTATGATCGGCTAGCTTCGGCTTTGTAGTGCGTCGTCTCTGTCGTAATCGACTATGATCGGCTAGCTTTGGTTTTGTAGTGCGTCGTCTCTGTCGTAATCGACTATAATCGGCTAGCTTCGGTCTTGTAGGGTGTCGTCTCTGTCGTAATCAACTATGATCGGCTAGCTTCGGTTTTGTAGTACGTCGTCTCAGTCATAATCGACTATGATCGGCTAACTTAGGTTTTGTAGGGTATCGTCTCTGTCGTAATCGACTATGATCGGCTAGCTTCGGCTTTGTAGTGCGTCGTCTCTGTCGTAATCGACTATGATCGGCTAGCTTTGGTTTTGTAGTGCGTCGTCTCTGTCGTAATCGACTATAATCGGCTAGCTTCGGTCTTGTAGGGTGTCGTCTCTGTCGTAATCAACTATGATCGGCTAGCTTCGGTTTTGTAGTACGTCGTCTCAGTCATAATCGACTATGATCGGCTAACTTAGGTTTTGTAGGGTATCGTCTCTGTCGTAATCGACTATGATCGGCTAGCTTCGGCTTTGTAGTGCGTCGTCTCTGTCGTAATCGACTATGATCGGCTAGCTTTGGTTTTGTAGTGCGTCGTCTCTGTCGTAATCGACTATAATCGGCTAGCTTCGGTCTTGTAGGGTGTCGTCTCTGTCGTAATCAACTATGATCGGCTAGCTTCGGTTTTGTAGTACGTCGTCTCAGTCATAATCGACTATGATCGGCTAACTTAGGTTTTGTAGGGTATCGTCTCTGTCGTAATCGACTATGATCGGCTAGCTTCGGCTTTGTAGTGCGTCGTCTCTGTCGTAATCGACTATGATCGGCTAGCTTTGGTTTTGTAGTGCGTCGTCTCTGTCGTAATCGACTATAATCGGCTAGCTTCGGTCTTGTAGGGTGTCGTCTCTGTCGTAATCAACTATGATCGGCTAGCTTCGGTTTTGTAGTACGTCGTCTCAGTCATAATCGACTATGATCGGCTAACTTAGGTTTTGTAGGGTATCGTCTCTGTCGTAATCGACTATGATCGGCTAGCTTCGGCTTTGTAGTGCGTCGTCTCTGTCGTAATCGACTATGATCGGCTAGCTTTGGTTTTGTAGTGCGTCGTCTCTGTCGTAATCGACTATAATCGGCTAGCTTCGGTCTTGTAGGGTGTCGTCTCTGTCATAATCGACTATGATCGGCTAACTTAGGTTTTGTAGGGTATCGTCTCTGTCGTAATCGACTATGATCGGCTAGCTTCGGCTTTGTAGTGCGTCGTCTCTGTCGTAATCGACTATGATCGGCTAGCTTTGGTTTTGTAGTGCGTCGTCTCTGTCGTAATCGACTATAATCGGCTAGCTTCGGTCTTGTAGGGTGTCGTCTCTGTCGTAATCAACTATGATCGGCTAGCTTCGGTTTTGTAGTGTCGTCTCTGTTGTAATCGACCATGATCGGCTAGCTTTGGTTTTGTAGTGCGTCGTCTCTGTCGTAATCGACTATAATCGGCTAGCTTCGGTCTTGTAGGGTGTCGTCTCTGTCGTAATCAACTATGATCGGCTAGCTTCGGTTTTGTAGTGTCGTCTCTGTTGTAATCAACTACGATCGGCTAGCTTCGGTTTTGTAGTGTCGTCTCTGTTGTAATCAACTATGATCGGCTAGCTTCGGTTTTGTAGTGTCGTCTCTGTTGTAATCGACCATGATCGGCTAGCTTCGGTTTTGTAGTGTCGTCTCTGTTGTAATCGACCATGATCGGCTAGCTTTGGTTTTGTAGTGCGTCGTCTCTGTCGTAATCGACTATAATCGGCTAGCTTCGGTCTTGTAGGGTGTCGTCTCTGTCGTAATCAACTATGATCGGCTAGCTTCGGTTTTGTAGTGTCGTCTCTGTTGTAATCAACTATGATCGGCTAGCTTCGGTTTTGTAGTGTCGTCTCTGTTGTAATCAACTATGATCGGCTAGCTTCGGTTTTGTAGTGTCGTCTCTGTTGTAATCGACCATGATCGGCTAGCTTCGGTTTTGTAGTGTCGTCTCTGTTGTAATCGACCATGATCGGCTAGCTTCGGTTTTGTAGTGTCGTCTCTGTTGTAATCGACCATGATCGGCTAGCTTTGGTTTTGTAGAGCGTCGTCACTGTCGTAACGCCCCACGACAGAGAAGACGCTCTACAAAACCAAAGCTAGCCGATCATAGTCGATGTGTATTACTTTCGGCCGGGTAGTGTAATATAAATTTATTTACCTACTTATTTCCCTTATGAATGTACCTACTCACCAAATTGACGGGCCCCCCATTTCTTTATTGTCACATACCAACCTAAACCCAATCAATATTTAAATTTGCTACAATCCATTTGCTGCTCTTTTAATTATTTCTCATTTTATTGCCAGGGAAATAGATCCAGCCATGCTCCGAAGACTGGAGAAGAGAATCTACATACCGTTACCAGACTCTAAGACACGAGTGGAATTGTTCGAGAAGTTTCTAAACAGTAAGAACATAGAGCTCTACCCGAAGGTAGACTTCCAGGAGTTGGCCGCGAAGACTGGTGGGTACTCGGGCAGTGACATCAAGCTGGTGTGTAAGGAGGCTCTGATGTCTACTGTGAGGAAGTTGTTACCCAATATGGTTGGGAAATGTAAGTGATAAACTACTTTCAGAGTTCCATACGGTTGTAATCACTCATTTTGCATGTTCCTAACATTCGGCCAAGGTCGAAAATACGAAGATGGCGGATCGGGGTTTAATTAGTAGTAGGTACCTACTTTATATGACCATGTGGTGTCGTGTGACTCCACCTCATCTGTGCCCGTGGGTGTCGTCTGGTAGCGACTAGGGGGCAACAAAGCCGCGACCACAAACCCTAAGGAATTACGCCACCCTCAAGCACGGAACAAATGCACGAGGAGACCCGTGTACCTGCTGTACACGGGTCTCCTCTGCTGTACGATAAAAGGGCTGGTTACCATTTACTTTATATCAGTGATTTATACACTTTTTCGGTCGCAGATCCCTTTCCCAAAAACTAGTAAAACTTTGAACCCCAAAACTATTTTACTTACTCAAACTGACTTGCAAAATGTGAGCAAGTTCGACGAGACGATGCATAGACATGTTTGTGTTACGTGTGACACTTTATACGATGTAAAAAATAAAATTAAAATCTTAATTAGGTTGCTATTGCATTGGCTACCTACCTGCCTATTGCAATCATAGATATTTTGAACGAACAAACGGATAGCAGTGGCAAGGGGGTATTTTTATTGAATCTATCGACCCCTAGAAAGTTCAAATCGACCACAGGGGATCGGTATTGAACACTTCGGGAACGACTGCGTTATATGAAATTTCTATCACAGGTATTCAAAACAATCGGAAAGACAAATTAGAATTGGCAGATATACTCATGGCGATTTCCAAGACGAAACCAGTCTCTAAACACCTGGCCAAGAAGCATGTTGACTGGCAGAGTGAGATGGGATGCTCTTAATACTGCAATTAATAAAAACAGTAAAATTTGTAAAAATGAGGGTAGAGAAATGTACGAAGAATGGAACCTTCTTGTCGGTATCGGTTATTCCACTAGCTCTGATTGCATTGTCCGACTATTTATTGATCTAATCGGGAGGAATTTGCAATCATTCTGTATTGCTTCCTCTTGATGTAAACTGCGAAAATATTAATGTTTAATTAATGATGAAACTACAAGTAATTAAGTAATTCGTGTAGTTGGACAATCCCGTCGGACCAAGTGGAATGAGCGACGTGTGGACCTAGAGCCTTAAAAACATTGTTATTTTTTAAAGATTTCACTGGACTTAGTATCCGGGAATTTTGAATCGACAAAAGGTCCCTTTTCTCAGATAATAACCACATCTGGAATCAGGCGTTATACAAGAATCAATTACTATCCAATACCTATAATAAACAATAAATGTAATTCAGTTAGATATAATTAAATTTGGATAAAAGACCCAGAATCCAGACCAAAACTCTTAAAAAAAATCGGACACCGTATACGGAGGCGAATTGCGTGAACTTGATTTACAAGTGGTGGGCGCAACTCCGATCAGAGAGGTCATTTTATATAATCGTATCTATACGATAGGTATGTTCTTATAAACGAAAGACCAGGTGAAGAAGAGCGGTTATCATTAACAAACCAGTCTTCGAGCGCTTAAGCGGACGTAGGCGATGCGTTAGTGAATTTTTGACCTTATTCCAAATATAGACAAAGTCGATTGTTAATGACAACCGCGCTGCGCTGCTCTTCATCTGGTCTGCGCCAGCCGTGTAAAAGCCACTACTGGAAACCCCTGCAGTGAGTGATATTTGTTTGTCTATATAGTCGTTTAGATAGACCATCTAACATCTGAGAGGGAGAGGGGGGGGGGGGGACAATTTGGCACAGGGATTGGTAGATACTCATACAAGCTCCAGACTTTTTAGAGATTATACTTATAAATGATACAATGTACGCACTAGTGTAATTAACAGAGGTCGGAATTAGGTAGTGTGATTTATGTACTTGCAATGATATCATAGAGCAAAAGAAGAATATGGATATTCCTCAAATCTCGGGATTTCAGTTTAAAGCGTTTTATGCTACCTATATTTAGATTAGATAAAATTGTAATGTTTGTTAATATAAACACTGAAACTAAATGTTAACGTATGTAAATCATTAATATATTAAGTACTATTGGATAATTTTGTTTTATTTATCTCATCTGTGAGATATCGATACAAGCCTAGAAACCATCACGGTACCTTAAGATAGTAAACAAATATACTATTGGCAATAAATTACGGTTCCGGGGATTATTGTTGAGAAAATCCATGTTCCATGTTCATATCAACATTTCGTTGCAAGTACATAAATCACACTACCTAATTACGACCTCTGGTAATTAACCACTGGCTCCTTACATAAATAAATACAGAATAAATTACTTAATTGCAAGAAAATTTGCCAGAGTAGGGGGTCCGCGTTGAAACTCACGACTTAATGCGAGTCCAGATTTGATATCCGTAGGCTCTTTCGAAAAGTGAATGTGTGTATTTTTTTATAAATTCAATTAATTATTAAATGAATTAATCCTATGTATTATTGTAATAATTCTTAAATAAAACACTGTTACATAATGATGTTTATTTACTGACGACATCTAAACCAACATCGCTTCCACTATACAAAATATTTGTTTTAAAAATCTAATTTTAACTTATGTTGTTTCTAAGGTATGTTCTCAATTTGTCTAATTCTCAAATAACCTAGTTTATTTTTATAAAAAAATCGCAAAGCAATTTATTTTTAAAGGCATTATTGTGGATTAAACGGGGATGGGTTCGTGAAAATTAAAACGTAAGTTGATTTCCATTAGCCTACATAAATAAACCCAATCACGAATTGAGTTCACAATACTATGCCTATTAAATTTTCTTCAATCATATGTAAAGAAAAACTCATAGTGTGTATATTAGACTCATTATTATTAATATCATTAAATTTCACGACCCCGTCCTATATTTCGTCACCACCACAGAGAATTCACAGTGGCGATATTCAACACGTAGAATTAATCAAATTTTGATATTTACCGTGTGAAAATAACACCATATAAGATGTCAATTGGTACAGTACTGGACAATATATATGACTCGTCGGTACCTAAGTAAGTGGACATATGATACATAAGAAATCACAAGTGGACGTATTTGAACATTGCGTTGAAAGCGATTGACGAGGTAAACAGAAGTAATAGAGTGATTTAAGAGGGGGAGAGTGCACGCTGAAATCCAACAGCTGCTGGGCGTGCTCGACGTTACCCCTCTCTCACAGAAGACTTGAAATGTACTACATTTTCCATTTTATTTTATTTCCCCAATGTACGTACGTCTTTCGGTAGTGAGTGAGATGTGCCAGAGCCCATTCCCATCCTATCCCTCCCCATTACCCAACTCTTTCTCCGAATCCATTCCTATATCTCCAAAGATAGGCAGCGCAGAAGGCGCTCAGTCAGATACGAACTAATGTTGGCATGTATCGCGGATGTCTATGTGCGACAGTATCCACTTACCATCGGGTGGACTGTACGCGCGTCTGCCGCCTTAGTCCATAAAAAAAAAGAATAACAGAGTGTCATATATATACGACGAGTTATATATATCGTCGGGTATTATACTTATTGTAACATTAAAAACATGCAGTAATTTATTGGGAAATATTAATCAATGAATTAGCTAATTGAAAATGAGACGAATTGTGAACAAATAGTGTGTACAACACGCCGACTAATCCTCGACACATCCAAAACATTTCATTCACAACTTATTAAGTGCAACTTAAACATACAACATAACAATCAATTCAATTTCTACATTTTCGCGTTTTCTACGCATATACCAAGCATATTGTAAAACGTATCTTATACACATATAAAGAAACCACCTTTTTATTTAAGTTCTAGCAAAAATGGTACAATAGTTACCAGGCAATATATTCGTCAGGATCGACCATCTCTTTCTCATTATCGAAGTGCCACGTATATCACAGGATACTGTAAACAAGCTTATTTATTTAAACGTGCATAAGACTCTATTTACAATATAAAATAATAACCAATTATACAAGAATTGAGAAATTCAGATACGAATTGTCATACTAATTTAAATTTTAACTTTAAAGCAAATTAATACGAATCTTTAATAAATTATTTGCTAGAGAGAGTTTCTCTAACGCGATCTCTCGAACATCTATCGAGAGCTAGTACAAACAACTGTCATCATCATATGATCGCTGTTATTTATCATCGTGTGCTTTATCATTTATCAGTTGTAGGCGAGAATTGTATGTAGTTTGGTCGCATACAACATTCTCGACCGAGCCGTTCGCGAAACTCTCCTTGTGTAAACGAGCCTTAAGTCTCTAAAATACGCGGCTTCTTATATTTTTAGATTTTTTTTAAGTGATTATTAATTAAAAAATAAATAATTATTTACAAACGTTGTCAAGTTATCGGGTCTTCTGATTCACGTGTCCTATTTTTTTTTTTTTTTTTTCTACTTTTAAAGGAACTTTTATGCCTTGGCACATGTCAGTTCCACCGTACCCTAAACTTACATTTTACAACATCAATGTAGGTACCAATATGTCAGCCCTAGTGAGGGCTCACGCATCTGTACAAACTAAATGCTGCTCGTGAATTAGGTTCTCCTAGTATCTTATGGAACATACAAACATCATTCCTGTTCAGATCGAGAGCCCTCACCGAGGCCTCCCGTTCCTGTTGACTCCGTACACACTCCACCAACAAGGTGTCCTATTTTAAAAACCTGCGTAAACTCATGAACTTTAAGCGACAAACTGCAAAACTTACTTAGAAGGAACCCGTAGGCTGTGGAACGACCTGCCTCAAGAGGTCTTCCCATTAAACTACGACATGGGGTTCTTCAAGAAAGCTGTGAATAGGATTTTGCAAGGTCGGCGGTGCGCCCGCATACCCCCTGGTGTTGCAGGTGTCCATGGGCGGCGGTAACACTTACCATCACGTGAGACCGCTTGCTCGTCCGCCCTCTTCTCTATTAAAAAAAAAAGACTGCAGTATGGTATCGGCCGGCTGTAGGAGACTAGGGGATAATGCGGCTAACGCAAGCACTGTTCTACATCACCTCTTAAAGAGTAGACTCGCCAACCGGCTTCGGCCCGCGCGCCGGTCTAAGGCCACACACCCCTCATGCACCAGACAACGTGCACGAGGGGTCCGTGTGCAGCAGTGGATACTAAAAGGGCTCGTTACTCAGATATTTGCAGATAAAGACTGTTAAATAATAGAGACGGCTAGAATACCTGAATAGGATCTGGGATCTATTTCTGGGCTAACAGGTAGATCACTTGTTTTGTAATAATATAAAAAAATAATTCTTCTAGGGTAGTGTGTTAAAGATCATTTTATATTTAAATATCTCGGCGTCGTGACATGCTTTGTTTGTACGCTCTCTATTGATTTATATGGGTATAAGCACACGCAGTTTTGAAAAAAAAAATAGGACACGTGACCATTTCAAAAATTTTGAAATCCTTTTTAATTATATTTATTTATTTTATTATAATGAAATTTAATAAATCGATACTGATAAGTATTTCATTTTGTTAAAGCACTTGTAAGAATATTTCTTCAAACGATCCATTCAATTGACTAGAAATAAAAACAATTGAAGATATAATAGGGAAACAAGAGAAAAATATGTTAGTGTTTTTATGGTCAGTGTTGCCATCTTAAAACAATAAAAACGACAATTTTCTTAAGTTATTGTGATATCATTGTCGAATCGGTTGGTTTTGGCACCTCGTCGGCATTGCGGCAGTGATTTCTTATTTGATAAAACAAGTATTATTATTCCTTTCGACGATGTTGGTCACTTTCATAGGTCACTCTCTGTGAACGTCACATTCTGACTAGGTCACTTTCTGAGTAATAATATGCCACGCGTCCTCACCGTCGTATTACAATTATTTTTGATTTTTAAACGACAACTCTCCTATAATATTATGTATAAAAAATATGTATGTTACGGGCATTCATATATTTTTTTTTTCATTTTTAAAACATTACTAAAGTAACAGTTTTTTGCAAAAAGATTACAACTTAAATGCCAACATTGCCTCAAGAGGTCTTTCCATTGAGCTACGATATGGGGTTCTTCAAGAGAGCTGTGAATAGGATTTTGCAAGGTCGGCGGCGCGCCCGCATACCCCCCGGTGTTGCAGGTGTCCATGGGCGGCGGTAACACTTACCATCACGTGGGACCACTTGCTCGTCCGCCCACTAATCTATAAAAAAAAAAAAAAACACATCTATTATTTCCACAGAAAAAATAAAAACAGAATATATTTTTGATATTACAGCGGATGAAAAATAACCACAATAATACACTAGAAATCAATTGCGAAGGGTTGTAAATGGATCAAACTGTACTAATATGTGCGTGACCTATTCAGAAAGTGACCTACGTCGCCGAAAGGTTATTATTGATTATACACATTTATAATTTAAAATAACACAGACTTATATACTAACTCAAATTGATGAAAATAATAATTGAAAAACATTCAATGTGATTTTATTTTAAATTATTTTTATCTGATTGGGAACTATGTGTCAGTTGAGCTCAAAACATTGGCTAAAAGACTGTGGTCCCAGTATCTTTCACTATGTTATAAATATTATAATAAATATTTTGTTTTCAATTGAGACAATGACTCGTGACTACCTAAGTACACGAATGCAAGCATAAAACGTTTAAGAAAATCTAATTGTAAGAAATCCTCCAATTCCAAACACTCCACAATCACAGATTTATCTATACTTTAACCCTATAGCGGTAATACGGTATACATAATATTATATTTATGCAGAAATATATGGCTTGGGAGAGGCCTATACCCAGCAGTGGACAGACATATGCTGGTGGTATGGTATATGAGAAGATATACAATTAATTCACCAAAGAATAAAGATTTAGGCGCTGTGATGGAGTACAAATCTTATTGAAACGCAATAAGGGCTAACGGTAATTTTCAGAGGGCACTAATGGGAGATAAAGTATAACTGAGATGAGAAATATTACAAGCGCATAGGTGGGAAAAGGATGGGGTTAAAATGGTGAGGTAATCGCCGCCGGTAGAAAAATTAAATTATGATTTATATACCTACATTGTGACAAATTTAATTAATCTAATTGGCCAAAGACGTTGTTAACTACAAAAAAAGGACTCTTTTTAAATGGAAAAAATTAAGATCGCCCTTGCCCTGTGAGGGCCACCCCACAGTGTCGCCCTCTAGTGGTTAAAAAAAATTAGGGATCCTACAATACTCTAATGCAAAACTCGATTAAACTGTCCAATTAGTAATTGATACCGTTTGCAATACCGCTTTTATACGTTTAATTTTTTTTATTAAAGTATAATAATTTTCAAGTCATTATTTTAAGTTCTCTACAGACGTGAAATGGTTCACTGCAGTGGTTTGTAACGGCCACGTGACCATCTTTCGAGATAGTTGTCAGCAATGGATATTTGGAAGGGTGCTATTTTTATTGGACAATATTGATAGTTTGAGCCAAAATATAGCAGACAAACACTTTTATAAGTTAGTATAATTATAACTATTAAATTTGTACAGTGTGTCTGTGTGTGACGTTGAGAAAACGTCGTTTCGTTTCTGTATTCATATATTTTTTTATTCGAGTCAGGGATATGACATGTAGAACTGTCAATAAAGTGTCATCACAAATTCTTACAAACTTACAAATTTCACTCTGACTTTACACACAAACACAGCCAGAGTTGAGGCGAATATCTCACAAATAGGTTTGTGTTGGTAATATGTGTACACAGTCATGACAACGTCATTGAAAAGCGTACTCTTTTTGAAACTGGTTAGTAATTTTTAAACATTCTGTATGTAAACACAATACCTGCTTTCATTACGCCATTTATACGCGGTGGGAGAATCTGTAACTCAGTTTGAAAATAAAGAGTACGCTGGAGAAAGAATACTTGTTAAAAAAACGAACAGAGATAATAAAGAGATTTCTCAAACGCTACACGGATGGCGCTTACTGTAATTATTTTTATGCATTGAACCATCACAGCATTGTAGAGCTTCTAATTATATTAAAAGTACACGCTTGGAAAGTATAAAAATTATTTTAGTTAAATATTTGAATAATTATTAGTACAGTTGAATGATTGAGTATAGTGGTTTATGAATAATTCGCGGTTAGGATGAATAATCATTGGCCTTAATCAATAACTGAATAATTAGTAGTTCAGTTAGAGTATAAAATTATTCACTTTGTATACAATATAAAGTGGTGTAACAAAGATGGCACAAAATATCTTAACAAAAATATGATGATTCTCTGGTGCCCCATGTTAGAGAGACCCCATGTCGCAGGGATCAGTGACTTCTGTCTAACAATTGATAACCACGAGGCTGAATAATTGCCTCCATTCACTTGGATCCACAAACAGGCTCCACCGGTCGATCCATGGATAATTTTTCCTCCTCTTCGATCCATCAAATTAGAAATTCAAATATATATATCATGTTTTTATGCCACTTCGATCCACCAATTAATGTAATTATGTATTTCTAGGCCACTTTAATCCACACATTTGTCGAAACGGTGTCGAAAATAATGATACAACAATGAGGCACTTTATGTAAAACAATAAAAATTTAATTCATTACTAACAACTTTGATTCAGCTGTGGATTGAAGAGGAAAAAGAATTATCTATAAATCCGCCTGTGGGTCAAGAGGAAGAAAAATTATCCATTCATCCACCGGTGCAACCTGAATGTGGGTCCATGTGAACGGAGGGGAATAATTGGTTAAATAATGTGAATTAAAAGTTTAATAACAAAATGGATTTTTTTTTAGATTATTGGGTTTCTAGTAGAAGATAAGGAAAAGTAGTTGAATGTCAGTTAAAGTAATTTTTATTAAATTTTATACTCTTCAAGCGTTTATTAAACATACTTGAAGTAGTCTCTTAATATATTGCACTATAATAGAAATAGTCGAGGTCGCTAATAATGAAACCATTATACAATAATTTACCCACGACCCCTACATGTTAATTACATACACTTTCATACAACTCTCAAAATGTTTTCCTATGAATTTTAATTAGCTAAGAGCTCTTACTTCGAAATAGCGTCGCTACGCAACAAGAATTACAAAAATCAATTCGGTTCTATCGGATAATCGAATTATATCGGGTCGAATGAATGTAAAGGATAGCACGCGAATGCAAATATGCATTTGCCAATAGAATGTGGTCCGAGTTTTGGACAAAGGATCTCTGTGGGCAGAAAATTGAAATAACAATATTTACATTTAAAAAAGATTCATTGCGACAATGACACATTCGCTGCAGCAAATGGAATTATGTGTGAGCATAATGCTGAATGAACACCGTTCTTGTACCAATTCAGCGCTGTGTTTTAGCACTATCATTTTCTCGAGTGACACCAGTGGAATTTAATAGAGAAAACTCTGTTATGACAAAAGAAAAAAAATCAAGGACCATATAGTGGGAATTATTATTGGGAGTTTAACATAATTATTATTTGCATTCGCGTTTGATTTATAAATAGAGTAATGCGAAATATCCCAAACACTTGCCGTCCACTTTGATATGTTTCATAAAAATCTAAACATCAATCACCATAGCGAGGAACATTTCAAGTATACAGTCAGATCATTATTTAAGAGTCCCACAAACGATGTCTTAACACTAAAATATCCTAACGTTGACAACTATATATTAATAAAATTGAAAATCTTAAAAATTGTTTGTCTATGTGTTTATCATAAATACAAATAATCGTTATTGATGATTGTTAATTTCAAAAGTTATGATTTACAACTATGTAATTCCGATGTAAATCCACCTTTTATAACTATAAAACTGTAGTTAAGTAAACTATTTATAGAATGTGGTACGAAGACTTAAAAAAACATGTCAGGTTTAACCTGGACCAGAGACCACAGATAGTTTCAGGTGGAGAAATTGTGGAGAGAAATACGTCTAGCCGTGGACTAGCACTTGCTGACAAGAATATTTAGAAGATAATTTTAAGCTGCAATATGATAAACTATATTACAGTTTAAGAGTGAATATTGGATTACAGTTTTATAGTTATACGGAGTTTTGTTGTAGACCATTACTTTTGATGTAGCGATGGGTAAATCCGGATTCAATGAATCAAAAGATCCGAAACCGCGAACGGAGCCGGAACTCTTAATGATTCCAACTGATACTGGACCGATTTCAAAAATTCTTTCACAAATAGGAAGCTACATTATCCCTGTCTAATATAGTCTATATTTTATTTTGAAAAAAAAAAAAATTTATAAACCGAAGCGAAGCGAAAGCGAGTTGCTGGTAAAATATAAGTAGATGAATCAAAGGAGTCGAGGAATCGTTAAGAGGAGTCGGATCCGCGAGCGGAGACGGATTAAGTGAGCCGAAACACTCCCGAGAAGTCGTGAATACCCACGACTATCTAGATGTAATAAACATTAAATTTGTATATTAAAAAAACATTTCTTATTACGCACAGATTTTCAAACTACCGTCTTCTTTCCAAAAAAAAAATCTGTGGCTTTGGACTAAATGAATAAAGGAATCGATTTAGTGACAGATGTGGACATATTTGGAGCCCACTACATACCATAATCTCCAGTCAATATTTTTTTCTTTTTTGTTTTTACATTGTTTAATTCTTTAATAGTGCAATCAGAGAAAAACATCAGTCCATCCATCAGTTTTCTGTTTGTATGTCAGCGTTAAGAGTACAAAATATGGATATTATCGAAGATCGGAGAATTCCTAATTTCTCGAGTCCCGGACGTTAACATGCGTATGGTTCAAATATAGTTCAACAAAACGTGTTAATTACAATACAATTATTTTGTCATTTTTTTATAAAAAGTAGGCAGATGAGCGGAGTCCATCCGGTGGTAAGTGGATACTGTCGCCCATAGATATCCGCGATATATGCCAACAGCAGTCCAGAATGACAAACGTTGGCACATCCGCGGATGCGCCGCCTACTTTTGGAGATTTAGGAGACGATTTGCAAAAGGGGATGGGTAGGATGGAGAGTAGGAAGTGTAATAGGGCGAGTTTACCTCATCCCTTTACAGTGCCATTTGGAGGGAAGAGGACGGGGAATATATAGGAATAATTAAATCTAATCTTTTTACTCGATTACAAGTGGTTTAGTAGCGAACAACTCCAGTACAAAGTGACATCTAAGGCCTGCTCAGATAATGGTCTTGGTCACGTCCTCGAGAGGGCATAACTAAGATCTTTGAAGCCTACTTGGACAAACACTGCTCTATATGAGCGTATCCGGATATCAAGTTAGAAACGTAGAAACAAATAGACACACGGTCATCATTATTTACCATACATGATAAAATTGAAAGTAACGCTTCCCGACCAATTTTATGAAGTTTTTCTAAACTATGCCTCAGAGAAAAAATGTTTTAACCACGTTGTTTTTCTAATGGGTTTTCAGAAAACTGAACATTAAAAAAGTAAACAACTTCACGTGATGTGTTTTCTTTTTTGAGAATATTGTGATGTCTTTTGTGCAATACTTTGGTTAGTTGGGCATTTTGTAATATCTTTTTATAATTTTTTTTTAGCCTATATATTACTTTTGAAACATAAATTTAATAATATACTATCTGCAGCAAAGACGAATCATTAAAGCCGATAAAATAAACATTCAAAGCAAGGGTGTCACCAGCCAACGTCAGCCAATGGGTCGGCGGGGGGGGGGCGAGATGAGAGAGAGGATGGGAGAAATATGAATTGTAGGTATAAAGTAAAAAAGAAACGAATCTCCAGAGAGGGGGGGGGGGGGGGGGCAACTGATTGACGACGCCCTTGATTCAAAGAATGTTTTATGTCCTATATCGCGTTGTTCTAAATTAATCTCTGTGTAGAACGCATAAGGTGATATAAAACGCAGACTACTTGTCAAATCGAGAATAGTCTATTTACGCGGTAATTTAAATAATTATTTTGGAACTAATGTGATTCAGCTCAGCAGGCCTCTTGAAATGACAACATTTGTCATTAAAATTTGTCATTTAATAACACCTACTAACTACATGAATCAACGGTTCCCAAATTTCTTCGATACTCAGTGCCCTTGCGGAATTCAGATTCGCTCCCCTATATAAAATCTAACAAGTGTACAAGTGATAACAATGGAAATAAAATTATGTAAATTGTAAGTCTAGTTTATGGACACTAAAGTGTATTTATAGACTTTTTGTGACGAAAATGCTCATTTTGAGGCCCCGCTAGAATGATTCACACTTTAAACTACATCTTTTTAAATTATAGTTATTGTTAATTAAATTATTGATACAACATATTAAAATATTAAATCATATTTAACGGTCGAGATAGCACTATCAATGTTGTCAATTCTGACTCGAATTCACTTTGGGAGAAATGTACCATAACACGTGTTAAATGTGACGTAATAATAGTTACGGATTTATTTATGTTTTCTAACAGCAAAGATAGAATCAATCTTAGATAATTCAAGAAATCTATTTATTAAATAGAAATCAAAATATCTAGACTAGTTATCGAGTTACAGGAATTAGACGTCACGAGTTAGAAAAGGAACTCGTTAGACGAGAATGACAGAGACGGTAATATCAAATATCCTCAGTCACATCTAAGTAGTTGTTTAAAGAATTCGAAAAAAATATTTTTTATATAGGTATCTTTTCTTCTAAATTTGTTGAATAGGCTAAAAACGTACCAATTTTAAGTAAACTAGTGTGAACTAATATACAAGAGTAAGTGTTTTACAAATGTATCTTAAACTATTTAAACGATAGCAATAATTCACTGATGCTTTGATTTAAAAAAATAGTAATAAATCAAATTAAAAATGCTGTTCTGATTTGATTTCTTTATATCGGTGCAAAAACGATAGCCGCCATGATGCTTTAGCTGTGACGTAATTCCGATAGTAAACAAACGTGAAAACTATGCAAAGAAGTTTTGTATTTCAAATTGATTCGTTTTTTTTATACAAGGTTTTAATAAATGAGTTACAAATCCTATCATTGGTATGTGAAGAATACAAGAGAAAATATTTCTGAAAAATTGTTATTTAGAATTCAGCAGATATTAAAGTGAGCAACGTTTGGTCATTACTATCCGGATGACGTAACACCTAACATAAAGGTGGCTATGGTCCGGTTATTATAGGAAAAGCTCTGACAGTTGACATAAATCTTTAACATGTCGTAAAAATAATTTTACAACTTGACGTTATATGACTTAAGAAAGAAGCAGTATTTACATAAAATGAATTAAATACAGATCTTCCCATGGTAACCGGACCATAGTTACATGTAACGTGCTAAATTAAAAAGTACACGTTTTTAAAACTTCCAAATATGTACATAGAATTAATCTCATGTTTTTATGAAAAAAAAGACCAATTTTTTTGAAATTTATTTTAGCACACATATGTTTGCATATTTTCAAAAATAAATTATCATTTTGTCAAGTAAGACAATATTCAAAAGAGTGTTGTTACACTGAGTATTGTAACAATCATTTATGAATATTTATTATGTTTTATCGGACTTCTTTCTTATAAATTACTAAAAACAACCTTCGAATAACGATTCTCCGTCCAATTCTGTACAATTTGCTTTCTAATTATCTCCAAACATAAAAAGAATACAAAGTTTAACGAGTGAGCGTGTTACAGAACATTTCCATTGTGAATAGAAGCTACTTACTGAGTTATATATAGAATATGATTGCCGGTATCTGTCCGTCTTCTACCGATGTGCCGTTGTTGTTGCCGGCCGCGTACGAGAACTGGAAAACGACCCTCTCCCCGTTATTACAATCGACTGTCACACGGCGCATGCCTTTGGTGCCGTAATACGAATCCGTACCCTGCAATTGAATGAAGATAAGAGGTTGAATTGTTATAAAACGACACACATAATTTTTAAACATTTGGTTTGAAGTCATTCATTCCGCTCTTTATAAAATTACTTTCTAGAAAAGCCTGTATAAACCATTTAAATCACTTATTCGCTCAGAAACCCCAAAATTTTATGGCGCTGGGATAATGGCTCCGTCAGAAAAATGGCAAAAGATAGTCGAATTAAATGGGACAATATTCCGTTCAATAAATACATATGTATTTATGTAATAGAAAAAAAAAATTTTTCACTATAAAAAGGCCGCGAACTTATCAGACTACCTATATATATTATGTAGTGTTAATTTTTTGGAGATAGTGATGTGTGTAATAAATTGTTTCGTTTTATCATAGACATGATAAAAATGAATGTGGCTACTGGACTCCATTTTAGGAGCTTCACATCTAGGGTTTGTTGTTATAGATAATAGATAAATTATGTCAATTTTACCCTATATAATTTATATAAAAATTCATGTCCTGAAGTATATATACAGATATAGCAGAAAAGAGTATATATACTATTTCGTTTAGAAACGGTAACAGATGGCGCTACTTGCAACTAACAGCCGGATGCAACGTTTTAAAATAGAAAAAGAATATTGTCAGAAGAGAAAAGTGTGGGGGCGACGACATCGACAGTGACTTCGGCTGGAGTTCAGTTGTCTTCTGCGGTTTCGAATTTGTTCGTCTCTAATTAGTATTCAAATTCGTAAACATTTATATATTAGGACATATATCTTGTAGCCTTGTACATTATAATTGTGCATCGTATCCTTGATATTGATACCTTAATGCCAATTCATCGCATAACGTTATAAATATCTACATTAGCGTCCTGGTTTTAATTCAATTGTTTGAAGTTATCCCAAATATGAGAAAGTGTAATTAGTACATTTAACTATCATAGTCTAATTTGGATTCATTGTTAACAATAATTGTTATAAATGGTTGTATACAAAAAATGAGAATAGAAAACAGAGCGATAAAGGAGACGAGGAAAGATAGTCGACTAAATGATAGTAAATACCGTTGTGGTATTTTTATTTTATGTGTTTTCTAAAAGGGCGCTAAACAGTTTACTTTACTCAATTTAACTTGCTTATTCTTTAACCCATGGCGGTAACTTTAGTTCTTGAATTTCTTCATTCTGAATTCTGAACAGACACTTGAAATATAAACCTTTCTATCACTCGACGAGTGAATTTTATCTTATGAATCAAGCAGGTCCATTATTAGAGGGCACATCTCGTCACTGTACGTCATAATGGGGAAGGATGCGCTGATTTTCGACATCAAACAATACCAGTGTAATATAGAGTAAAATTTAAGGTAGTCGGACAAGTACAAATGCATAAATGGTAACAGAAATAATTACTTTACCTTTAATTTAGCACTGGCTATGTATGACGTGTTGGGTAATATTTCAACTGGTTCCTTGAACATCGCTCGGAATGTATCATCAGAGCCGTCACAACAAAATGTTGTTGTATTGGAACCACACACTTTCTTCGTTGCCAGGTGAATTATCTGTAAGCGCAATGGATAATTTGCAATGCAACCAGCCCTTTCAGTATCCACTGCTGGACATGGGCCTCCTCAGTGCATGAGGATGTATGGCTTTGAAATGTCACGCTGGCCAAGTGGGTTGGCGAGTCCACTCCATTTGGAGGTATTGTAGTTTCTCAGAGCTTGTGGTACTCACTTTGTTATCCCTTAGTCACTTTTTAAGACACACACGAGAAGAGATGGGTTATTGGATAACTTAACTAGAAAAATTTGAAGGGGCACATAGAAGTCTCATAGAAGACTACCGAGAAACATACTCCATTTCTCACTTTATCCTATGCCCCCAACGTAGTAGCAATGTACTAGAGATCGTTAAACTAAAATGACGCGCCCCTCCACCGCGTTTAGGCAAACATGCAAAATAAAAATATGGACACAGTACATAAGTGGGTATTTTGAGAAGTGTTCATGATGCGTCAAGTCGATTTACATCCTAAACAATCTTCGTATTTTAGAGATGTCTGTCAGAAAGAGGTTTTTGGATGTTTGTTTTTCTTACGCGTGAGTTCTTTGTGTATGTTCAGTACTGCAAGTTTTTTCCCTACAACTATAAATAAAAGTAGACAAAGTCACTAACCTGTAAATGAACCTCATATTCTGTTGGCCCAAAATAAGAGCCATACAATCCAAAACCTACAACAAAGATCCTCTGATCGACGATAAATCTTATCCTATCCGTAGTCCCACTGTAGCCCCATCTCGACTCCGTCTGAGGGAACCTGATCACTGTTAGCTCTTTGCCTGTCATACAGCATCTTGGTGTATCTAGAAACCCCACATTTGGTTTAGGATTTACAGTAAAATATAAAAATAACTGCACAATTTCTCTGTCGTCCAATAAACCACTCTGTGCAGGGCCCATAGCAAATTCTTCTACAGACATTAATGGGAATCTAATTGCATTAAAGGCTCGTCCAAGAACTGTCCTTTGGTTGGTGGGTGTGACGGGAAGCTGACGACGAATGCACTCCGCTTCAGACCAGCGTAGAACTGCTGAAAAGATCTTAGCTTCTCTGATGCGAAGTGTGTCCCTGGAAATTATTTTATTTATTTATTTAAACTTCATTGTACAATGATATGTCTTAATGTCATAAGGTAGTCTCTTCCAATCAACCACCATATTATATAGAAAGAATGTCAAATGGCTTCCAAGAGAAGAGATATGGCAAAACTTGTAATACCAGCTAAAACAAGATACCGGCATAGCAGCAGTAATGCTGCTCACATTTTACACAATAATATGAAAAAGGATTGCATGTGTAGCGAGTTCAAAAATAGAAAGCACAAAAACAATAATGTAAGGTAATACATATATAAAATAAGAAATTTAATTAAGAACTATATAAATTTTGGACTACCCACCTCTCCAATACTGCATTCAAAGTATCCTGATCAATGTCTGTAAATCCCTCTGCATTCAGTGCATCTGCTGTGTTCTTGTCTATCATCTCTAAACACAGTGCAGCAAGCTGCGGTTCATCAAACAAACGAGCCTGAGTCAACAACAGAAATGCATTATCTGTGCCCAAGTTACTCTTCAAGAAATCCACACAATGCTCCTCTAAAGCAGCCACTGCATACTTCTTGGCTGTATATAAAGTAGTCATTACACTCTCGGGACCAATTCTAACTTCATCTGAGTACAGGAACTTTAGTAAATATAAGAAAGCTGCAGGTTCAACATCTGGAAGCTCTACCTCATCTGATTTTGTTGCTAGAACACCGTTAAACATCGCGTCGAACACTGCGCTGCCTACTGAAAGCACGAATTTATGAGCTGGTATGTATTGCTGGTTAGCTTCCTTGCCGACGATGAAGTGGACATCGCATAGTACTTCGTTGTTGAAAAGGAAAGAAAGACGTTCTTTAACCGTAGTTTTCGTCGCTTGCCAGTTGTGTAATCGTCCGCCCGTATTGTTGGTAGGTTGTAAGTTCTCTATAGCTGACGACGAGGCCACAGACTCGGGTGGTTGAGCGTTATCCTCCTCAGGGACATTACCCATTTGCCTAGCATGTTGGTTCGAAGGCAACATGTTCTGTGGCGGCATTTCATCACCTTGGCCTCTATCATCAAGCCTTAGGTTTAACAATCTATTCAGATTATCGTTTTTAGACCCAGATGCCATAATGAGACTGTTAAACGAAAGATAATTTCAACTTACAATCATATCACGTATAAAACACCGGGTATAAATAACTAAATATATTCCCATAAAATACAATTTAGCAATATATTTTCTGACGGGAGAGGAAATGTAAATTTAACTTTTTTATAAGAGAACGAATAACTAAATATTGTTTATTTAAGTAGGTAGGAATGATGCTCAAAAGATATGACTGATGCTTTTGCTTGGACAAAATTTTATTTTTTGACGTCTAATTTGACATTCTTTTTTATCTTTCTTCATAAATAGCAATGGTACATTTACCACATTCTGCCACTGTCAAGTCCTCTTCGTAATAAAATAAACAACCGCAAAGTCCAAAACGTATTTCTATCAATTTCGTCCCATAAAATCTGGAAAACGGTTGACCCTGTGATCATCCCCAAAACTTCCCGCTATTTTCGAGTTACAACCGCTCAAAAATGTTTCAAAAATTTCATACGCTATTGAGTTTGAACTCAAAAATATAAATGTAAAAAATATATTTTTTTTCTATATATGATTTAGATTTTAATTCTGCACAATTGTCCATTGGGACTCGATGGATATCCTTAACAATAGGTACCGTACATTAGCTTATATTATACAATGGCTCTAGATAATAATGAGGCTGGGATATAATTTTAAGTAAAATAAGATACAAAGAAAGAAAATGAGTCTAGACATGAATTTTTCGAGCGACGAGGAATTCTCCATGTTTAGTGACATCACTAACTTTCCGTCAAAATCCGAGTGGGTGAAAGCACCCACTCGGTAAAGACCCATTCGGAAAATTCCGAGTGGGTAGAGCTACCCACTATACCCACATTATCCGCCGGCCCTGCTCATATAGACAATTTCCTAACAATCATTATGTCTTAAAGCTAAAATTTATAAGCGTTTTGTTGATTTGTGTACATCTCTGCCACTATTACCCGAATACCTAATCAAAGATGGGTGGGTTTATATTCAGGCGCGGTGTATTCATATTGTTAAACTGAAACCATTTATGTATTAGATGGAAAAGACTTGGCTAAAAAACCATGACTACATAAAAGAATGGTGCGTTTATAATGAACGTCATCGCACCAACAACTTTGCTGAAGGATTGCACTCAAAAATAAACAAAGTCATTAACAAAAATTACGTTACTACTCGTATTCAAAAATTACTGTCCGTAGATGCAAGGCAATAACAGCGCCATTCCACATCTCCTTATTTGAAGAACACGTCATCAATAACAACCAATGCCTTAGAATGGTGGTTGTCTTTAAGAGCACAAATCAACATTAAAGGGCAAATTTAAGGGCACAACTACAGAATTGGGTAAGCTGCTGCATACCACTGTGGCTTCCAGTAGTTCCAGCGCAGGAATAGAAAGATTTTTCTCAGCGTTTGGCTTCATACACTCTATCCTAGTCTGGAACAGACTAGGTACTGAAAAAGCTGCAATACTTGTCGCCGTGTTTAAACATTTAAATAAGTAATAAATTAATATTTTCTTAGGTTTTCGCGATTACTATACATAGCAATTAAACAACTTTGAACGGTTTAAATCGCGTATATTTAACATTATTTATATCCCGACGTTTCGAACACTTTGCAGTGGACGTGGTCACGGGGTGACTTACGGGCACGGGGTGAGTCACCCCGTGACCACGTCCACTGCAAAGTGTTCGAAACGTCGGGATATAAATAATGTTAAATATACGCGATTTAAACCGTTTAAAGTTGTTTAATCCTGATTTTTTATTAAAAAATATATCTCATTTTTAATTATAAAATAGAGCCTTTATATTATTAACAGCTTCGATGCCGATCAATTCTGTTCCTTGATATTTTTCATTATGAACGTAGCTAAGTCTAATGTTAACTGGCCTGTTTTTAAATATAGGTACATTTAATGAACTTAAGCAAGCCAATTAACGTTCGAATTAGCTATGTTAGTATTGCAAAAATCAAGGTAGGTAGGTAGGTACAAGGTCTGGCAGCGGAAGTTGCCTGGAAATAAGAGCTCATAATACGAGGGCGGATAGGCCAGCTCTTTACTTATAATTATACCCTATTTATACCCTACACTATATAATAAAGTTACATGTCACTTGCTCCCACATTATATATCTACACATTATGTAGGTACATATTATATGAGAACTGCAAAGCAAAGTTATTGTCCTTAGACAAAACTCACGGGTGTTTGAAATGTTTTTTTCATGTTTTTATTTGTTATAAATAGTGTTTCTGACAGTCAGTCTATTTTAATTTTGTTTTTAATACATTTGTTACAAACGCTGTTAAAAACAAGTGTTTTAAAACACTGTTAGAATTGGGTATGTCATTCTTGGTAAGGACCTAATATTTATTTAATTACATCATTTAAAGACCTGTGCTCTCTATTCTAGCACTCGTCTATTCCGTCGGTCGTTCGTGCAGCAGATATGACCTGCTTGCTCATTTGTGACGTATGTCGGTGACTTTCGTTCTTTGCCGAATCATTTCGTTTCGGATCTTATTCCACAAAAAAATAACAAATTTAGCTCCTTTATCAAATTTGAACTAATAGATCAGACTTACCATTGTTGAAGTTGAATAGAGATTTTGTGCTGGAATGCAATGTGGGTGGGTTCGGTCGGGTGGACCAACGACATGAATAAGTTCGTCGGTGGTGTTTGTAGGAGAAGAGTCGAGGACTGTGTGTGGTGGCGACCATTGGCAGGGAATGGAGAGACAGAGATTGATGGTATGTTATCATGTGGTATGGGTAGGAGCTGTGATAGTCTAGGTTTACTTGTCTAGCATCAGAAAATACTGTTTGGTAAGTACCAAACGACGACTGGGTTTATCTGTTACGGTTATTATGAGCGGTGATAGCCTATGAGTATCTATAGCCGACTCATATTCGTGTGGTAGAGTTCAATTCGTCGCGTCGGCCCGTACCACTCAGTTTCTACTTCAGTACGAATTCTTAAAAATTGTCACTCTGGGCCCGCCTGGCGTATCACGGCCCGAAACCCTTCAGTGATTTACTAGGGGAGGCCTGTGCCCTGCAGTGGGACGTTATGGGCTGATACAAGAGTAGGTACAAATTTCAAACCACCGAATTCACATATAATCTTCCCAATCAAAATAACCATTTCAGAAAAACCTCAATAGTTGTTTACGGACCATGACCTTTAGTTGTAAGTAGAGATAGCAGTAATTACGTTCTATTATGAAGAGAGGAATTTGTTGTAAAATATTGGAATAATCTTAAAGGAAAGAAAATACCTACTGACCTTGATAGCTCAAAGGTCACTTATTATTGTTATAATTAATTTTTATTATAATAGAATTTATTTCTAATAATAGAAATATTGTTTACAATTATTTATAAAGGTACATAATTCTTTGTAAATATATATAGATAGAGATAGGTACTAAGTGCATGCCATTTAGAAAACGAAATTACCTACTCGCTATTCATAGTATAGTAGGTGTTAGGTATATTGTTTATCTGATGGAGTAAGTAGGCACCTATACAGGGCCGTCTTTACCAGGGGGTGCAAGGGGTGCGGTGCACCCCGGGCGCTCACCTTTTAAAGGTAATGAAAAAATATAACGCTATAGTAAACAATGTCATAGGATACACAATAGGATATTTGACTGTCATAGGATACACAATAGGATATTTGACTGTCATAGGATACACAATAGGATGTTTGACTGTCTTAGGATACACTCCCGCACCCCGGCGCAAAATAGACTTAAGACGGCCCTGCACCTATATGACATGGTTAAATCAAAGATATTAGGACGAATATAGGAGTGTTATTGCTGCGGAAACTGTATTCCACTCAGCATCCACAGCTATAGAAAATACTAGACCCTTTACTTTTTAAAATTAAATATCTGTCCCATAAACCATTGTCTAACAATGTCTAATTGTCGAACGCCTGAATTCGATGTACAGGCAATATCAGAAACCAAAGGTTGAGATAACTTTGCTACATTGGCGGGATGTTTTCTTATATTTATTTAGGAGCACCAATGTTCTAAATACTCCTCGTCAGCTTGTAAATTATATAGATAGGTACCTTTAAGCTAATGAAAGAAAGGCAGGATAATAGTGAAAATTAGTTATTGATTTATCTGAAATTCATAAATAAGTTTATAATTGATACTTTGATCGAAGTATTTCTATTAGTTGTTTGTACCATTGCGTCCTTTCAAAGGTCTACAACAGATTTTGTACGTCATCAAGGGCACGCACGCGCGCAATGGTCGATCCAGCTACAGGTGCTAGCCCGGCAGTGGCACTGTCGCTGTCGACGGGAAAGCACTTCACAACCCTTGTTGGACTTTAAAAAAATCTTAATATATTGCTCATCATAACAGACTGACGCAGTAACATAACTAAAATTATCTTTAAAAACAATATGATAGTAACCTAAAACGCCTGTAAACACGGTGCGAGCAATACTTTTAAGTAAAAATTGTTGCGTTAGAAATTCAACAAGCGCACACTTTCTATGCTTATGATTAGTGTAAATAAATCTTTGAGGTTGACTTTTGACGGTTGTTCTTGTTTCTATGCTGTTGTTAATAATCTTGTTGTTTGTCTGTTGATCTCATCTACTTCGTGAGTGTTTTCTCTACCTACGAATTTCCAGTGTTGTTTCTATTGTTGAAATAAATATAGTTATTCTTTGAAATGAAGTTTATTGCTATGGACTGTAAACTGTGCCAGAAAAGAGTGAAGATATTATGGAAATAAATATGAATCTAGTAATATAAACGGTATGTATAATTAATAATATAATAAATATACACTTATAATATACGACCATGTCATTTTATGTATTTTAATAATATAATGGTAATGTATAGTATTTTTATGACTTTCATAAGCCCAGTAGGTAAGAGCGGATTGCAGTTACGCTCATCATAACAAATGTCCAGTGGTTTGAATATTTTGTGTATTATGGTGTGCAAAATACACAGACGCGTTGTACAATTGAAATTTGATCTAACAATCTTCTTTGCCGACGGTTTGCAAGCGTAGACTGGTAGAAGCAAAATACCTAATTATGTAGGACCCACCGTCTATTGTCTAACCTGTGGTAGAAGGCAGACTTTTTTAATTAATCCATACGATACCACAGCACGAACAAGTGAATATCATTTTATGACCAGAGCATTTCCGGAGGTCTACATCCAATGTTTGGAGAGACACTTGATCACACAGTTGCTCTTCTAACTCCACTTACGTTATCCACAAGGCGCTCCCTCACATTCGTGGGTGGTCGTGAAAGGCGACTAAGGGATAACAAAGCCGCTACCACGATCGCTGAGGAACACTCTGAAAGAGTGGACTCGCCAACGCGCTTGGACAGAATGACGGTTTAAGGCCATAAATCCATCGTGCACAAGGCGATGTGCAGAAGGCCCGAGTTCAGGAATGGACGACAAAGTGGCTGGCTGCGGTACCTAAAAGAAGTTATATATTCATTTAATTATTTCTATTGGGAAGGTCCACAGTTATCTACTACAAGTTTTATAGCCTGATGACTAATCTCCATATTAATATTAAGATGCAAAAGATTATGTTTAAATAAGAAATAAATAATTCAATATCGTTTCGACAACGAGGTGATGTTGTTCATTATACCTAAGTGTTTTTTAACAATTATTTGTGGGAGTATTATTAAAGCAATGTACAGTCAGTGCTGTTTTAAATATGAATACAGTCTCAGGTATGTACTAACAACTTAGTACGATAACATATTATTAATTGTACCTAATAATTAATATTTGTAGAGCGAGAATAGATTAAAACGCCATCGTGTAATGATATTGACTAATGAACTATTGAAACAAGGCATCAATCTCTTCGTTTATTCACGAACGAATACTAAATGAATGGGTAATCTTAATAACCCTATTTAATTTATTACATAAATACTTAAATAACAGCTTAAGTAACTAAAAATAACAGCAATAAGTTCAGATAATGGTGATGGTGAATAAGTAAAGCTTATCAAAAGTTCATGGAACATGTTGAATAGATATTCTAAATTCAAACTAAACATGAATTTGTGTTGATTTATATGTATAGAGCAATTACAAGTGTGATTTCATTAACTAAGTGTGACAATGAGAGTACTTATTAGTAAATCATTTGTAGCATGAGTCTCCATTTTTTATGTGTTCGTGAGAGAGATATAGACGAATTTAGAATATATTATGTGATGACATCAGTTCCTTAAAAACCTTTTTGAAACTTTTTTGAAATATGTCATTTTTTACGTAGAAGAAAAGGTTTTATTTAATTAAATAACTTGCCGAACTTGTGAATGAATAATTTTTCCCTCTTTTAAAATCAGGTGCCATAATTATTTTGTAATTTATGTTATAACTGCTCTATATAAGTATTCGTAATTGAGCGCCACATACTCCTACACTGTCTCAAAGGCAATTACAAATACGATTCATGTAATTGCGAAAAGGGACTAAGAAACGAAAGTATACGATGATGCACGATGGCTTTTCCTAAAATTCGTAAAGTCTTGTTTGAACCTTATCTTTGACATAAAGCACAAATCTCCAAACTTTGTGACCTTAGGGTCACACTGACTGTTCCACAAAGTCCCAAGGGCCAAGACCTAGAAACTGTCTCACCAGAAATTCAAATTGAAATGACTGATTTGCATTGTAGCGATATTTTTAAAGAAAAATATCAAAACTCATCTTTGCTGGAAGTTTATAAGTCTTACACTCACACAGTTTTAATCAGTTGTGTAAAGCCGGTCTTGCTGGCCTGCGGACCTCAGTTCGGAGACCCCTGAGTTAAAGGATAATATAATCAGAAAATTCGTGCGCCTGCGAAATAAAGACAATTCCGCTAATTTTAAAATCGTTCCGCAACCTTTTCAAGATTTGATTATAAATCATTAATAATTACTTAATAAAAGGTTTTATCGAACATAAGTGCTTAATGTCTCCTGACTAACTGCGTTATGTGCGAGCGCGAACCACCTGGGGGCCGCGACCCCCAGGTTGAGAAACGATGCATAGAGTAATTGGGTCCGTTTGCTGTTGTTTACGGTCCGAAACTCCTCATTATTTTAAGGAGAGCCCTATACGTATCGTCACGTAAAAAGAGTGCTGGACGTCTGTGGAAGGGATGAGACCACGCATTGGTACAGTTGCACACGCATTACAGTTTTATCTATACTAATATAATAAAGAGGTAAAATTATGTGTTTGTAGGTATGTTGGGGGTAATCTATGGAACTACTGAACCGATTTCAAAAAATCTATCACAAATAGGAAGCTACATTATCCGTGTCTAATATAGGCTATATTTTAAATTTGAAAAATTTAAATTTCATATTTCAATACTAAAGGTTTGTTAAAAGGAGTAAAGGTTTGTTTGAAACTAAAAAATAGTAATTTATAATAAATAGTAGATATAATATAATATAGAATAGTAAAAGTTTAGTAATAAAATTTTTAATATGATTTAACGGTTTTAATTATAAATAAACTTAAGGTAAGGGTGACACACCTTCCATTAGATCGTCGTGGGTTACATGGAAACCAGATGAGGCCGCTGTACTCGTGCTAGTGGTGGCCACTTCATCATCATCGTTGTCATCACTTGAGCTGCTATCACCATTGCAATCATCATTCGAGTCAGTATCAGAGTCACTATCATTAACGCGAATGATAAATATTTCTGTCATCATGTCCACCACACCGTCATTTTTACTGTACTGTTCTTCTATATCTTTTACTTTCCTACACAATTTTTCCCATTCGCTCCGTCTCTTCAAATTCACCTTCTCACTAACTACGAGTACTTCTGTCACACGGTTAATATTCCAACTAAAATTTTTACTGGCCACATATCAAAAAGTTTATGGAATTACTCATTCTACCATTGCCATTTCTTTATATCTACGAAATGTGCGTTTTCGTTGCAAAACATCCTAACCTATTTATTCAAAAGGAACCATGAAATATATACAAATGTACGAAGTAGAAAAAATAATAAAAACAAAAATAAATTATATTTTCCTTCGTAAAGGATAAAATTGTATAGCAACAATGCATACTGTATGGTTGTATGTATGCATACATATAAATAAGTTGCCTGACGTCTTTGAAGGAATTAATATAAATTTATAAAAGGGTCCATTTAAACTTTTAATTGTCAGATGTTATTATAATATTGGAGAGTATTTGAATGACAATTAAATACACAAAAACATTCTTGAAATAATAATTTAGTGATATTCATCACTCATCAGGTCATTACAGTGAAAGCGTTTGGCAAGCACGTGGCTACGTACCTGCGTTAATGCTGCTTTGTTTTCGTAAAGGTACAGATAACAGGTAGCCAGTTAAAGAGAAAAAACTTGCGATTAAAATGTCACCAGTGCTTCTTGGTGGGCGTTCGCTCACTTTGAAACAGCCAAACGATAGATTGGATTATGCTGGTAAATCCAAGATTCGTCACCTGTGTTAAACCTGAGACGACCCTACTTCAAATTTTGCTATCATATCACTGCACAAATCGACACGAACTTGTTTTTGAGCATCGGTGAGGTTGTGCGGCACCCAGCGCGATACTATCCTACTGACTCGTAATATCTCATATACACTCCCTGATCCAATCTGCAATATCTCCTGAATCTCCTCGTATGTAATTCGCATGCTTTCACAAATTAATTTTTTCACTGCCAGCAAGTGTTCTACCATAGCAGCCGTTGAAGGGCGTCCGCTTCTTTCTTCGTCAGCCAAACTTTGTCGACCACGCTTGCATTCATTGTACCAATGTACGCTATTTAAAGTCTATTAAAAGAATCTTCCGGGGTTAAAGTACATTTAAAATCACATAAAATCGTAGCGCGGAAATGTTCCCGTCGAATATACATTTTTTAATGGACTCGATATATTGATTCCGCTCGTCAAAAAATGTGAAGGGAAATTTGAATTTGGAATGTTTTATTTTTATGTTACAGATAAAATATAGCCAGTACTCCGTAGATAAAAGCTCTTCATCGCAAAATTTTCTCAGTAGGCTGGTACACATCCTAAAGCTTTATACAATCCATTTATCAGTATACCTGTTGGTATAAACCTATGCCCTACAAGCCTTCTCATCACTAGGGGATTTTGGGGCCATCACATGGGACCAACACAGATAGGAGAATATTGCACTTTCCTCTTTCATTTCTCGGAAATATGAGTTTCCTCTCGACTTTAAAATAGTAAAGTAACTTTAATAATCTAAGTTTGCCGACGCCACGTATGTTTACTTTCACCTCTGAGGTACCTTATATTTGAAAAATTTTAAGTAGGAGTACGAGTATAGTCTATCTAAAAACTTATTGTTCGTGGATAAATTTTTAGGACACTGTGATACCTATGTGAGCAACACTGCTTTATCGTGCGATCGATTTTGATACCTAAATTGATTAGTTTATTTTTTTTTGTAGAATACATGGCAGACGAACAGGTGGTAAGTGGTCACCGCCGCCTATGGACATCTGCAACACTGCCGAACTTACAGAATCCTGTCCACAGCTCTCATTATAATTAGGTATTATAATGTTGTTCTAGACTCGGTCTCAATCATGCTGAGTCCGAAGATCAATCGCGCCATCCGCGTCAACGATGGCCAACTGATAGCACTCTCAGATCGAGCCCAGTACGACCACTCACAGGTAAGTGGTTAGAGATAGAATAGATAGTAAATAAGAAAGAAAGAAAATATGTGACATTATTTGAGAAAAAGGGACCTTATTAGGGTACTGGGGACGTATTACAAGCTCTTGTTACCAGTTACTACACGCCGTGAAATAATCTGCCTTGCAATTTCGTATTATCAATGTATTACAGACGATGTTTGTAGAACGTCATCTTATTTATACAATGGATTTTAAAACCATAATGAGGGGACGACGAGCGGAAGCGGGATGACAGCAGCGTCTTGTCCATACAAACAAATCCATACAAACAAGTCCATACAAACGTTTTCTACCTAAATTCTGGCAATAGGGCAATTATTTTTTAATATGTTACAGATATTTACCATGAGCATGTCGCAACATTCTGATTTTTCGATTAGTTGTTTCTCATGGGTCCTAACCCTCCAAAAACAAAAAAAAAATATAGAGGAAGGGGTGGTATTGTGGCCCCCCAGTGAAGGTAAACTATTAAGTTTTCGAAAGTAAAAAGTTGAAACTAAAAAAACACGCATTAACAATAACTAAAAAATGTATTTCTAAAAATTGGCAATTTTCATTATTTTAAAACTATGAGGGTAAAGTGGCCCCCATCTAAAATCAAATGAAAACAATATTTTTCAGTAAGGAGAAAATCTTAAAATTAAAACAAAGATTAAATTATACAAATATTCAAATTAATTGCAAAAATCACAAATATATACATCTTTTTCACAAGATGTGCACTCCTGGTGCGCCCACGATTGACATATCAAGCACTGTATCCATATTTCACCACGATGGTCCATAGAATAGAGTTCATGGCAGAACATGCATGTCGTATCTTTATTAGCCTGATCTTCGCCGTGAGGTAGGATGTTGGAAACATCTGAAGTTGAGCTCTGAGGCTCAAAGTCGTCAGATACGTTCGAGTCAGAAGTCGTCGCAGAGTCGCAGCGTCTCTTTGTTCCCCGGCTAGCTCCTCTGTGTCCTCCGCGACTACCGCCAGATCTACGACCACGACCCTGACCACCACTGCGGCCTCGATCAATCCTACCACGACTGGGTCCAGCTATCGGCGCTGCTGATTTAGATTTATTCACCAAAGCCTCCAAATTTGACTTGTACGGAGATCCAGTAATGAGAGTTGCTGCTGATGCCTTGCGTCCTCTGTTCGACTTCTTTTTTCTAGGTTGTGGAATGGATATAATTCTATCAGGTAAAATAAGAAGACTGCCGGTAGGTTGCTGTGAGGGTGGTACTCCTGCAGAGTTGTTGGCTGTAGGTATTGGCTGTAGATCAGGAACATCTGGATCCGGGATGGGTTCTACATCAACGCTCCTGGGTACAGATTCAGATGCTTCGTGCTCTGCTGCAATGAAATCATCATCGTTGAAAACATTCCTGTCAAACGGGTAAATACCTGAAACTCTGAAGCCGTTGACAGCGATACTAGCAGTTTGACATTGTAGATATGCCTTGCCAAATAGCTCGGCTATATCGTAAGTACCCACGGGATGATGTGAATGGAGCAACCATTGCCTTATGTTTTCACTGTAGTAGTTCTTCAGAGGTCCCATGAAGCTCCTATCTAAAGGCTGCATCTTATGGGTTGTATGCGGCGGCAAGGATATAATTACCACGTTATTTTATCTTGCCAAATTAATGACGTTTAGGTTTCGTGTGTGACTGTAGTGCCCGTCGAGCACAAGCAGTACTGGTGATTCTTGAGTTGGTTTTGTTTTATCTATAAAATGTTGAAACCACTCGGTGAAAAGCTCTGTTTGTATCCATCCCGACGGGTGGCACCTTCCGAGCGCACCGGGTGGTGCCCCACGCATTAGCGTTTCTGACATATTTTTGCGGGGAAATATCATCATCGGCGGAATGAATATGCCACTGGCCGACATCGCACATATTATAGTGATCAAAGCACCTCGTTCAGCTGAAGTAACTGCAGACACTTGACGCTTACCTTTCAAAGAGATAATCCGCGGAATTTTGCTTTGAACGATGCTAAGTCCAGTCTCGTCAACATTGAAGATATGATCTGGAGGAAATTTATTTTTCTTGTATTCTTCTTCAAGGATATCGAAAAATACCTGGACAGCTGCTCTATTGAATCCTTTAGCACGAGCTTGAGAGGTTCCTGTGGGCTTACGAATGCTCAAAACATCCCTGTGGCGATTAAAAAATGATCAAACCATGCACGTCCAGCTTCTTGGTTGGTGAATGGGTGTGGTATATTGTTCAGCGTTGCCAGTTGATAGGCCATTCGTTTCACGTCTCGAGATGTAAACCCATAAAACTTACTCTCCATCAAAAGTAGATACTTTACCAACTCTTTCTCTAGTTCTGGTGGTAAGATTGGTTTTCTCCCAGCACGTTTTACTACTACCTCTTCAACTGAACAGCTATCTTTTACGAACCTCCTCAGTGTAGTTCTGGGGACTCTGAACTCCTTTACTGCTCTTTTGTAGCCCATCCTCTTTTCTCGTACTGCCCTCACTGCATTGATCATGTCTTCCTCGTTCCATGATTTGAGTTTCTTTTTGGGTCCTGGAGACGTGTTAATTCTTGGCATACCTTTAACACAAAATAAATAAATGCAATTCAACTGGATATGATGGCAACGTGGCCCCCGGGGGCCAGATTATACTCATTGTTAGGGGGCCTATTTGTCAACAAGCTATGTATTCAAAATATTGACACTAAAATTAGAAATACGGTGATTTGTGCAAACTTACTCGCAAATACCGATGTCGTGTTTCTTTGTCAGCAAATATACCGTCGCCGCAGCCTTCAAATGTTCTTAATTTCGGCAAAATGATTTTTTTGCTACAGGAGCGTTAAACTTTTGTTCCTCTGGCAATCACATATGGGCTCGAACTTAGCGCTATCTGTACGCGAACCGCTACAACTTTATTTCATTTCAATGCGCCGCATAGGTGAACATAATAATTATAGTAAGGATTCAAAGATGGCGTAATGAGAAGTACAAAAATCTATAGGGGGCCAAATTGTCACCAGGGTGCCACAATACCACCTCTTCCTCTACTAATTTATACTAAATAAGCGTAAAGGCCTTTTCTTAATATCAAATTTAGACGCAACCCACAAAGTATTCTACAGTTTCTGATCATATGTCGACATTAGTCGTATACGCCAACATGTATCAGGTGGAGATGGGATCCCGACCCTAAAAGTTTAATGGTACAGTAAATACTCATAAAGCTGCGACGTTTACCTTTACTGAAGTTTTACGATCGTGAAATTGCTGACTGGTTGCTGTAATCAGTTAGGGACTTGTTTCTTTGTTTGTACTGTTAAATATTTTTTAAGGCTTTGCAACGACTTTTGTTAAGTATTTATTACGGGCGGTGATATCAGGAGTATCAATTTTCGACTCTCATACGCGAGGCCGTGAGTTCAAACTCCTGCCTCTGGGCTTCTGTTTAAGTACAGACAAAATAGATATAATAAAAATTAGTTGTGATAATATGTACCTACTTTATAATCGACCCCCTTGTGATTGTGTCTCCCGGCCTTTAAAGATTTGTACGAAGTAGAGTTCAATGTATTACCTTTATCCTCTTCCATTCTCCACTCGGATGAATTGGACGGTTACTTTCTTTATCTCACTATATTCTTTACTCGATGGGAAGGTGGGAACTGAACTCTGGCAAATCTTAAGACTTTCTCTACTAGACAACCTTTGGTTTGCGTGAAAAACGCACACTGGACGATGTGGAAAATAAATATAAAATACACAAGTATAATGGATTATATATACATATATACCAACCTACATACATAAGAATAAGTATAATATAGCATTAGGGAACCATTGTGATAATGAGACAGGGCCAAACTGAAAATCAGCGCTGTGCAGGCGAGTACTCATTAATTTATATATTACTAATATATATCTATACATACACTCATAATTACATTATTTAAATAAAATATCCACACAAGTTATATCAAGATAAATAGATAATAAAAGTCAAAAATATTCGTAGTAGTCTCTTTTTTAATAATTATTATCTGCACAAAATACAGTGGGCGGGCTTAATGCCACTAAAAACATTGTCTTTCAGCTAACATAAAAAATAAAAAAGTTGTAATAACGATGATGCAACCAAGGAGGGACAATAGGAATATAAAAAGAACACAAATAAAAATGATAATCAGTTTTCTGTCTTTTTTTTTTATATATGGCAATGGTGCAAATAGCACATTTTGCCAGTGTCAAGTTTTCTTCATAATAACTAATTTCAAAGTCTTAAAGCATCATGTCAATGTCCAGTCCCGTCGAGGTAAGTCAGGAGTCGCTCAGTGAAGCGATAGTAGGTTTACTGACGACAGAAGAGGTCTCCTTGGAAGCACACGAAAAACCACAGTCCTACGCTTTTATTTGATTAAATTAGCTATCACAAACACCACGCACGGAAAACACTGAAGTTTAATAAACTGTCACTATTAAACCGCAAAACGCACTGTAAACAATTTTTATAATGATAAAACAATAACTGAACTTCACTCCTCGAGTTCCCGCCAAATAGCCCTTTCTGTATCTTTCAGTATTTTATTTGTTTCAGGCTGGCTATTTACATAAGAGGAGTTCGGACAACACAAAATGGCAGCTGCGCTGGTTCATCCTTTACCAGGTACCAATCAATCTATGTTAGTTTGGCTTGCTGTTACTTGGTATCAGAAAAAACAACATATGTTAAGTTATTTAAAGTGACCAGATGTGAAGAAAGAAAATCGTTGTTCATCGAAATCTTGTTTGAAAAATCAAAATCACAAAAGATATTTCGGACGATATCCAGTCTGATATCGTATGAAACTTCTATACGATTATAGGGGTCTACTCTGATTTTACGCTTCCGAAGTTTTGAAACCGACTTTCATTCATTTGAGGCTGTATATATATCTGGTATCTCCGATTATTTAAAGGGTGCGATATTGTTATTATGAAATTTAACCTTTGATAAGTGATAACCAAGTATCTCTTGTCAAAATAAGTGTAGTGCAATCGGAATATTAGTTTGAAATGTCAAATGAACTTCGTTCGGGCCGATATATCGTACGTTTTAGTGATAGGAATAGAACTATCGAAATATCTGCCGAAACTTCATTTTCGAAACTTCACAGTTACCGTGATTTACTTATATGGATGTAAGTGGAAGAAAAATATATATTCCATCTTACGGTTTTTACGTTATCTATAAACCCTATCCCACTAAATGTCTAAATTTAATAATTATTACAAATATTTTGTCATTTTCTAAAAATGTCACATCACACATTATCATCATCATCATGGGGTGCCATTTTCAAAATAAAGTTTGGCCGTCAGCTGGCGAAATTTCCAACCGTCCTTCGCCGCAATCTTCAAATCATGGTATCATTCATTGGTGTTAGACCATTACTTAATGTCGTCCATCCACCTCCTCTGCCACCCTGCTGATCTCTTTACGGGCATACCGCCTTCCAGGATCAACCCTGGAAACTCGTACAAGTTTCCTCTTAAAATATGCGCGCAAAATTTATTTTTTTAATGTTATTAATGAATTTGTAAATATAGTTGTCGAATACCAATTTCAGCAATGGCCGTATTGCGCTTTGGAAATAAAAGCGATACTATACGAAACATCCGATTTGGTAAAATTATGGCAAAGGCAGTGTAATAAAATCAATGAATCTCGGTATGTCTTTCATGTCTTCAGAATGTGAAGCACGGAATTTTGGTAACAGAATGCTCTTTCTGACAGAACCTGCTGTTCTACTACGAGTCTGAGAACAACACTCGTCCGACTGGTGTGCTGATGCTTGAGGGTTCATACTGTGAACGACTCAGCAAGTCACCTCTCGAGCGAAATGCGTCGGTAAGGTCATTCACATCACTAAATACTTGTGATATATCAGAGCATTCTAAGTCATTACTGCCATTGGCTCTAGAATCCCAAAAATATAAGCGAAATATTTGCAAAAGTGTATCTAGAAAGATTAGGTAATAAACCGTCTAATGATATAGAAGCAGGAATGTTTTGTAATCGATGATAGCCTAAATCTATACTCGAGTCACACTCTGTTTAAGTACGATATAAGAAAATATATCACTAGCTCGGCGGTGATCGAAAGCATAGCATGGTCCAGAATTAGAAAAAAGTCTGCAGCATGTGAATCCACCAAACTGCGCTGCATCTACGTGGTGGATTACGGTCCGAAGACTTCTAGTCATTTCGTAGGAGAGGCCTGCGCCCCAATAAGTTAATAAGGCTGACAATATCATCATCCAACAATTCGTCTGCAATTACGCCTCTTTCTCTTTTTTAGCTACCTTTTTATAATCATTAGGAGTTTTTAATGATTCCCCCGGTCTCTTCCAAGCCCTTGTTCTAGTCTGTTAATTAATATTACTTATGTGTCATTATTCTAATTGGTATTCGTTTCCATCCAGTTCTGTTTTACGATATCTTATCGCCGCGAGAGCCAACGACACTATGAGCTACGCGCCGCCTCGGAGGTGGACTGCGTGCACTGGGTCGACGCTATCCGGGAGGCGAGGTTAGTCTAGTTTAGTTTAAACTAGGGACCTGGCCTAGCTTCACACAGGGGGCGATCCAAACAGTTATAAAAGGAAGAAAACAACATTAGAAATATTTTCACCATTTATCCTATCACATCCATTCTTTTATTCGCTCGTTTACTACATTCTAGGGGAAGTGTGAAATTTTACGATAGTGACATGTGCTTGTAGAATTGTGAAATTTTCTCTCGGTGCAGCCAGGTTTTCATCAGAGAAACTCAATAGCCAATAGATGTAATTAATGAAAGTGGGTTCTGGTTGACAATGAGCCTGAATTGGCACACTGGAGCCTTGCGACGACAGTAGTCACACAATCCAGGATCAAGTTTCGTACTTTGCTTCCTGTACGAATCTCCTGAAATCTTCGCCTCGTGGAGTTCAGCTAAGATATTCATCATTATTTATTCAATGTACCGTAGGTACAATGTTCAATTTCTATGTCTTTTAACATAATGTGATGCGTTTTAAATTCTTTGCTATTTGTTGTACATATACGTAAAGAATATTTTGTAAAAAATTGTATAATTAAGGAAGAGTTTTATTAGTACATATTAGTTTTATGTCCAACACCGTGTCGCACACAATTGGAGACGACATCTCGCGACCATATCAGCACCAGTGAATGCTGTAGAACTTACAATAGCCTATGAAGTCTACAACCTATAATATCTAGACGACGACGGTACTATAGGAGGCAAAGCAAATTCGGTTCTTTCAGATCTAGATAAAAAAAAAAATTTCATATCACATCGGTTTAGATCTAAATTTAAATAAATGTGAACTATATCTTTCTGACAACATTTATGGGGAATTTAAAATTAAAATAATTCAGAAATTTAACCGTCTGGCCCCTAACATGCGTGCCCAGGTTGCGTGCCTGCGTGAGGCCAGGAATGTTTGGAAAATGTTTTCTCCGAACGAACCACCTCAACCCATAATTCAGAGGAGCTGTGACGATTTAGCTTGCAAAAAATTTAGCTACATGGCCTGTCTTGCCTCTCAAGGCCGGTTCTCACGCCATGCCACCCTGAACGACATCATACGTCGTCCTCTTGTCGTCGTTAACGTACCGGCCTTACTAGAGCCGACCGGTACCATACGTGACGATGGCAAGAGACCCGACGAGATGTTACTGGTACCCTGGGGAATGGGTCGACCTGTAGTGTGGGGTGCGACCTGCGTCGACACGCTTGCCCTATCTCACCTCCACAGAACCTGCATGAAGGCAGTACCCATCATTTTTGTTCAAGTATTCGGAAATGTCAGATCCTTAGGTTAAAAATTCTTCACAATGATGACTCACGTTCCGCTTGATTTGGGCTGTATTCTACAAGTGTTAAGACATCTTTTTTATAGAAAAAAAAGAAAGCCGACGAGTAGACAATCCAGAAGGCATTTATTTATATTTTAAGTGGATACTGTCACCCAAGATATTCGTAATACATGGCAGAATCAGTCAAAAATGATACACATTGGCAAACTCGAATTTCACTCGATGAATTGACATGGAGAGTCGAAGTTCTTTTTTGGCAGGTTATTAACCCATGTGGCTGCACTCACTTAATGCAAGTGTCTAGACTTTTCATGAAGTGTAAGTAAAATGGCAACGATTTATATATAGTTTCTGCGGTAGTCAGTTATGTATGAAATATTGAAAGCTCTACAGTTATAATAGGCCGGGCACGCGATACCACCATTTGTGACATCGTCACAGACAAACATTGTACTGTGACCACGACGATGAAACGATCCATACAATAAATTGACGTTTTATTTGGCTGCACTTCAATTCGTCTTGTGGGTGTTGAATTTGTAGGTGATTAAAATATAAGTTTCTACAAAAATAGTGTAAGATATTATAATATGTCAAACAGTACACTAAAACTGTTATATCCCACCAAAACTAAAACTAAATCTCACTAAAACATATATATCATGATTATTTCTTAAAAGTAAATAATTGGTGATTAATTTACTCGTTTTTTTTTGTTTGGTCTTTGACCTTTGAACGCATCCACTTTTGTTAGTAAGTACGCGTAAGTATTAGGTTAGGTTAAGTTAAAAAATAGCACGAATTTTCAATTAATCCATTTTATTTTCAAGACAATCACATTAACAAAATTTAGATGCAGAAAAACAAATCAAATACTGATTTTGAAATAAGGACATCGTAGCTATTAGATGCATTTTGTTTTATTTTGAAATTCGAGTTAGAACAGAAGATATCGAAACTCAAAATGGCCAGTAATAAAATCGGTCATTTCATATGTAAGCACCTAATAGGTAATAACTACGTAACATGTTATGTATATTACCTACGAGTAAATTAATCAAAAATTATTTATTTTAATGTAATAAAACGAGCGTGGTCACCCTATACTTATTAGTACGCCATCATAGACTGTTTACTGAAAATGGCCACATCATCGATTGTCATTACTAATAGAAAGAAAATAAAAATAAAATAATCAATACCCCGTTTAATTTATGGATTATATAAACATATTTTGTTAGCTTTTTAAATATGGACAATATTTTGTATTTGAGTATTAATCTATATGTACTATATAAATACATATATAAAGAGGTAAACTTGTGTGTTTGTGGGTATGTTGGTGGTAATATCTGGAACTTCTGAACCGATTTCAAAAATTCTTTCACAAAAGGTAGCTAGCTACCTTATCCGTATCTATTATAGGCTATATTTTATATTGAAATTATGAAAAAAATATTTGAAAAAAAAAAAATACTTATTAACCGAAGCGAAACAAGGGCGCTAATTATCTATATTTACGTCTTAGAGCCTATTCCCTCCCACTTGGTTGTGACGACAAATTGTAGGTACTCCCGGTAAAAGTGACGTAGCTTGTATATTTAAATGGAATTCTTCACAAGTCGGGTACGATATACTGTCGTCCACGACGCTTTTAGAGCCGATTCCCACTTGGTCGTGATGACACATTTCCATCAGGGTAAAAGTGTCGTGGCTTGTCGTGGACACGATGAACCTGTCGTCCACGACGCTTTTAGCGTGCGATTTGTCAAGAGTTTCTGTCGTGTCGTAAGTTATTGGCATATCGTTTCTTAATGCATTGTTCACACTTGTCCCGACGACACATTGTTAGCCCGGTAAAAGTGTGGCTACGATAAAACTGTCATCGCCGACACTATCCTTGTTGTGCCAACGGCATCTAGACCAGACTATTAGAGTATCTAGTTAAACTGCCGTCCAACGATAATAGTGTCGTCACGACCCAGTGGCAACCGGCTCTTCAAATTTAATTTTAATATAATTTTTTATATATACTGTACATAATAAGACTTACTTTTTCTATGAGATTTGGTTGAAACATTGCACCTAAAGTCGATGTCAGAGTGAAATTTCACACAGGACACGCGCGCCCTATACGGATTGATGGATTTGTCAATTCTTGAGCATGCGGGTTTTCTTGAAATATTTTTCATTAAGTGCCGAGCTAATGATACTTATGTTTCCTTGGTGTTTTCTATTTTTCTGTACGGAGCTGAAACCTGGTGCCTTAAAAGTCGAGACATAAGCAAAATAAGCGCTTTTCAAATGTGGCGCTGGAGACGAACGCTAAAGATACCATGGACAGCCATGAGGACAAACGAATCGATTTTACAAGAGCTCCACATCAAAAAACGACTCACCTCTCTATGCAGAGAACGTCAACTAAGCTTCTTTGGACATATAATGCGATCACATATGCATGAGTTGGAGAAGCAGTTGATCGTGGGACAGATGCAGGGGAAGCGATCCAGGGGTCGAATTCCAACACGATGGTGTAAAAGTATTGTAGAGGCAACAGGAGAAACTCTACAACGACCTATTGAACTGGCGCGGGACAGGAGCAAGTGGAGACAAATCACATATGGTCACGATCCTCATTAGTGAGGGAACGATAAAAAGAAGAAGAAGAATGATACTTTAAAAATTGTTCTTGATTCTATATTCAGTGGTACGAGCCGAAGTTTGAAATCAGGAATAAAAATCGAGGATAAATACATTTAATGCGTCGACAATACGTCGTAATAAATTTCATTTACTTATTGTTATTACAAAAGTGTCACAATGGTTTAAAGCATTGTCTCCTAGCCAACTGTGTGACCATCGATTTCTCATATCGATGCCTATGATATAATGTGAAATAGGATTCAACGTACACAATTATATCGGTATTCCTACTATACCAAATTGTTGAATAGTTCTTTCGTCTCACAAAGGACGGTTACGCTTAGTAGTGGGTTTGCTCGGTACACATACACGTACATTGTTTTAGAGTGCGCGGCGGCTTGGGAACCCAACTGAGCGTTCTCATGTTTACGCACATAAAAACAATTTACATTTACCATGGCATTTTATAAAAATCCATTGATGATTAATAAATATAATAACGTAGGTACCTACGTATTTACTTACTACACTCTGAAAAATATTTAGCTTAACTTAACATATTGCAATATCAACAACAAAAGATGTAGTTTATAGAAGGCGTACGTGGGAAAAGTTTATCAGTAGTGGCTGAATGAAGGGGGGAGTTACAGGTCCCTATCCAGCAGTAGAGATATATAGATTGATTCTATGAATACTTTATTCATATTTAGAATCTATGTACATGTCCTATGGCGTACTATTCATGAATTATGAAAAATAAATTATTATTATTTAGTACTTAATTAAAAAATATTCTTTATGACCTTCAAACGTATTTATTGGTGTAGAAGCAGTTATAAAAGTTTTTAATATTATTGAAAAGCTATGGAGGGTTAAATCCGGGATTGATGGGTACCATAGAAACGTGTGGAGAACGCGTCCCTGACCTAATTAATACAAGCCCGAATGGATTCTCCCGGCCGGTGAACGCAAAAGACACCCCCAGCGCACAACGAGTGCTGGGGAACAAAGCGTCTCTGTCATGTTTCCTACTTCAGCTGTGGCATCGTGCATTTTATTGATAGTTTAGGTCAGGTAGTTCATAAAGAAAGAACGAGTCACTCCTCACTTCAGCAACTTATTTAAACGGAAACGAAATAATAATAATAAAAGAGTATTGAAACAACAAATAGCACTTATGATACCAAAACTAAACTGGTATGTGTGTAAAACCGATCTGTTTTAAAACCATAACACTTATCCTAATAAGGTGTTATGTTATATCAATAGCTGTATTAGCATACGCAAACTACAAATTGCCGAAAACAAACTCATATCAATGAAATGTAGCAACATTTAGCTTTAAATATATGGAAGTTTGGCTTTAAACTTGCAGTCGCGATGAATCAAATTGTAGATATGTAAACACATATCACATCACTATTCTTAAAGCTCGTGTCACTTACCTCAGGCCCTCACGTTTGTTTACATTTTGGACAAATTGAATTTTATTAGGATACTAAGCTGTGCTCGCGACTTCGTTTTCTTCCCGTCATCTTTTCTTTTCTTCCCGTCAGCCGATTTCAATGAAACAAAGCCTATTCGAAGCGCCAAACTAAGCTTAAACAACCTGTGGAAATCCCACGAAAATCCGTGCCGTAGTTTTGGGGATTAGCGTGTTAGAACAGACAGACAAACAGACAAATTTCAAAATAGTCTTTTTGTATTCTGATACTCTTCCTTCATCGCCCCCAATCAGTTTTTGAGAAATGTCTTGGACTTTCCTCTCTTGTCTTGGACTCTTGTCTTGGACAAAGAGCCTTTGACAGAGTTTTCAATTTAATGCTAATTTGTTAATAGAAATATTTCTAGAAAAATAACAACCTACGCGCCGTTTCTCACTTCCGTCCTTTTCTGTTTTATATGTTCAGGGCTTTTGTCCTTGCTTTATTTTGGGATTTTATTTGGGGAAATAAATACACAGACATTCATTTCCGTATATTTTCAAAGTTTCATTGACAAGAGGACTGTTTTTGTGACACACTTACAAAGTATACGGTTCACAATTTAAGAATTATTTAATTACTGAACGAAAATGAATTCTGTTGAATTCATCTATTTATATATAAAAAAAATGGATGTTGGTATATTAGACTTGGATACCGTTTGACCGATCACCATGAAAGTTGGCACATATATGTATTTTTTCATGGAGAACGTTTTTATACTATCTACTTTGTTGTAACTCGCCATTAAATGGCGCTGTAGCACATTAACTTTTGGTATAGAAATTGATCGAAGTTGACTTGGTATAGAAGTTCAACCGATCGTCATAAAATTGGTATACATAGGTATTTGAGCAGAATATATTTGAGGAGAATATTTTCGAGCTATCGACTTTGTTGTAATTCGCCACTAGATGGCGCTGCAGCACATCAATTTCTATACCATTCAACCGATCGCAAAAATCATATCGACGGCAAAACAGAATAGTTTGTGATTTTATATAGAGAGGTAAATAAATATACCAGGCAGGATAACGTTTGCCGGGTTTTACTAGTTAAATATAAAAACCGTTTCACAACGTGTCAATTTACTAAGATCAAATGATAAATTTATCGTTAGTACTTTGGAAAATTAATTAAATATTTTCCGTAATTGAATAATTCAGAAGACGTAAGCTTTATCAGCGAATACACCTTACAGTTTAGGTATGTTTTATATATCGGTACCTATTGAATCTGAGTTAGAAATCATTTCCGGAGTTGCAATACACATTGGAATTCTCAAATCCGCGTAATTTCATTGTTTTTGTTTTGTTTTATGTATGTATCTCCAAAGATAGACTACGCATCCAGCTGCCAACGTTTGTTATTCTGTACTGATGTTGGCACGTATCACGGATGTCCATGGACTGTTACCACTAGATCATAGATCTAGATCAGACATCTAGATCTAGATCAATCTAGATCGATCGATCTAATCTAGATCATACCACTAGTTACCATCGGGTGGACGGTATTTTCGACGGCCTAATTAAAAAAAAATATATTCCTTCTTTTATGTGTAACCGTTTGTTCCTTTTCACTGTGCGTTGTCGTGTCTCAATAAAGTGGATGTTTAGGTATGTCTATTTATTCATAAATAAGGGCACAAGGTAGTGACGCCGTACGCGGTTCCCGGGATTAAGACGGTGTGTCCCTGACACCCGCAATATGCTTCTATCCGGGACACTCCACAATGTTTATCAGCTCTAGATTATAATATTGACAGCAGCTTACTTTTTTTTCATATATGGTTTCCGCCGCTTTGCGTATAGTATAAGAACAGTATTTAGTATCTACTTATCTTCAAATTTTCTCACTTCAATCTACTTATCACAAACCTTCAAAATTTTCCGGCTTTCATCGCTTACGCACATTTCCATCTTTTACTTTTCGTGTAGTAAAAGTAAAAACTACTCTTGAATAACGCGTTATTTTCATAAGAGCGAAATAACAACTTTTTCGTCTCTAAGCAACTTTTTTTTTTTTGGTCACAGACAATATAGTATTTTCATACAGCAGTTCATATAAATATCTGACGATTAACATTATCATCTCCGGCCAGGAATCGAACCCGAGACCTTTTGCACAGTGTACTGATATTAATAACCTGCTTGTCGTTTACGTAAGGTACGTCATTTACGTACAAATCACTGAATAATTTTATGGTTGATTAATAAAGATTTATCGGGCTAATAAACTCGTATCGTTTCTCACACAACAGGTAGCGTCACTATCAACTACTATAATGGGTATTTGTACTAGATAGCATCTAGGTATCAACCTGTACCTATATAAAAACAGAGACAGAAACATGGCTTTTGAAATAGAATATGATAATCCCAAATATCGAAGCGACATCATGACCAGTTAGTTATACACTTATATTAATTACCAAACGAAAAATCACATTTTAGAAACTTAACGTTATTAAATCAATTGATTGCGTATATTTTTAGTAGCTTTAGATTTTTATTTAGACCAAATGAATATAGAACAAAAACATAATGCGAAAGTGGGTTAGACAGAAAAACGCCGATTTTGGAGTTATCATTGTCCCAAATGCCACATTTTATTAGGGCAAATTTCATTATTGCTTTGCATAATGGACTTCCTAAAAGTTACACGTGACCCCATGAATTATACAATGTTTAACATTAGCTGGTGCTCGAGACTTCGTTAGCTTCGACTTATGATTCCCGTAGAAACTCTACAGTGGATCTGGATAGAAAGTACCCCAAATGTTAATTAATATAACCTATATAGCTATGTCAAGTTTCATTTAACAGTAGTCCAGTAGTTTTTGCAGACAGACAGACATCTAAATATTTCAAAAAATGTGTTTTGGGTTTTTATATTTAAGTTATTTTAATAGCAATCGCAAATATCTACTCACAAACAAGGAGGCACAATATAGAAGGAAATGGGTACACGGTTGCCGGGATTAAGGTGGCGTGACCCTGACCTGCGATGTGCTCCATCCGGGACACTCCACAATGTTTACTGGCTCGATACTCAGGTGCAATATCATAACATATTAGCTACCCCATAGAATATTTATATTATACTATTTCTTTTAATTTTTTTTCATCCATTTGTATATTGATATGTTCAATTAGTAGTGTTGTAGGGTCTAATTCGTGCGCTAATGTTTTGCCCAAAAATATGTAAATCTGGCGCATTTAGATTAGGGGGCTGTGCTGAAAACCAGCGCTGATTCAGTGTACGACACTGAGCAAATAATCACCCACGGTTTCCAGCAGACGCTGACGCACAGTACCATTGCCAGTAAATTAGATATCAAGTAATTAGGTGTAAATGTTTAATGAATAATTATTGACAATAAAGAGAGTTTTTAATCTATTTTTTTTTAAATACGTTCCTAGTTACCAACAAACAATACCTCGTTCCAATCCAATTTGACCAAAATGTAACCAATTCTGGTGACATGGTGTTAACCGACACGCCCTTTAAATTAAATAATGAGGTGATAAGTGTTTACATATCCATAATTTGATTCATTGAAACTGCAAGATTGCTTTGGATTTAAAGCTAAATGTAGATATATTCATTGAATTGGTTTTGTTTTCGGCAAACTGGATTGGAACGGACGATAGGAACAGTATTTGGAAGGCATTCATAATTCGAGATATTTCATCCAGCGATTGAAACAGCACTTATGTATATATATACATATGTATTACAACCAGTGCCCACGTGATTAATTTATTATGTCCCATCCCACGTCATTCATCTCATACCATTCAATACTACAACAATCTCATTCTATTCATTCTGTTCCACATTCAATCCAATCCCATTCCATAATCAAATCTCACCCCATCTCATCGAAGAGAGTGTATAATGATATGAGAGTAACACGTCATTCCATATGTCATACTCATTATGACAACTTTACATTGACTTAAGGGGCTACCATATCCCAATGGCCTTGGACATTCTGTCATTCTGACACCCCACCCTACCTTCCTCACCTCTACATTATTACGTACAATATATGTGCTGCCATCTTTAACGACATCTTACGGATATCCGTCGTGCTTCGAGAAAGTAAAATAGTATAAAAAATTTATAGACCGGGAGCCCACATACTTTATTCGGTGGTCAAAATATATTAGAATTTTTATTTTTCTATTTTTTTTTTATTGATGAACTAATAATCAATTGCAAATAGCAATAAGTAAAAGAGGAATAGGTAGGTAGTAGAGATTATACATCTTGCACTTTTAAAGCGTTTAAAGCGAAAAGTATGGGTATTTAGACCGTGAAACTAACTTTCCCAAGGAATATATATGTATGTATAATAAAAAATTCAGACCCCTCATACTCAATTCAAAATAAAAACTTTTCACTTTAATTCAAAAGTCATATCACGGTATATTAGTGTATATAAAGTATATAAGCTTATAGGTATATAAGGGTATATAGGTATACGGTATATAATTAACATGTTCATAGCAATTAAACAACTTTGAACGGTTTAAATCGCGTATATTTAACATTATTTATTTATATCCAACATATTCCCCGCCAAAAAATATTTTAGTCAATAAAATGAGGTTTCATATTTTTTTTAAATATAACATTCGAAATCAAACGTTTATAAACAGCCAGTAGTGCAAAACATTCAGTGAGCCCTAGGTACAGTACTTCATATCCGATCGAACTTGTGCTTGGTATAAGAGAAGCAACTGTTCCGGTGTTTTTGCTTTTGACTCAATACGGTGGCCGAACATTACAGTACTATGGGTAGGTATTAAAAATATGGGCATCTTTACTGTGGGCTTAAATAGAGAGCTAATTTTAATATTTAATTAGGTAAGTATTTCTTCTTCGTCTAAGTTTTCTTTTTCAATCTTTATTACCGTTCAGTGGAGCGATAGCTTTTTTGGATTTTTTTAAATTTCTTTTTTCTTTATTGCTTCCTGAATATAGATTGGATCTCTTATTGGTAAATTCCGGGGATGGCGAGGATCGATTAATTCTGGTAATAAGCAATCTATATAAAATTTTGTTAATTTCTCTTCCATTTTGTATTTCCAAAAGTTGTCATCCTTTTCAATAATTTCAACCTTTAAAGGTTCGTTTTCGTTGGCCCAAACAGCAAATACACATTGTGAACACTGTGTAATACGTAGCTGGCCTTGCACTTGGTAGTACCAATTATGGCTCTTGTTAATTTCATGTTCACCATTTTTGTTTTTTTTCCAAAACGTAATTTTTTTTATATTTATAGCTTTCTCTATGCCTATCACGTGTGCTGTTATGGGACATTTAACTTCAACTACCATATTCTCGCCACACAGCCCGTCGGGGGTGGCACCAAGAAATGGCAATGCTTTGTCAATAAATAGGCCGCACTTCTTAATTTCTTTATTAATCTGAGTACTCAGCTGAGTCAGTGCTGTCTTTTCGTTCTCACGTCCATGTTTAATTGAAGAAACATGACATAAGTTTCCAGCTTTATATAAAAAATCCTTTACTGTATTGGCGCAGCTGGTGTCATTTCTTCTTTTAATAATCTTTCCAGAATTGGAAGATGTGAGTAGCGAACGTCGTAACTCCATCCATTCGCCACTTTCACTCTGAAGTATGGTGTTTTTTTTAATGGTGTCTCGTTCCTCTTCCGTCTTATGCAAATTTGCCAGAAAGCTATCTTTTACTTTGTTGTAGGTAGTTTCATCAAGATCGGGTTTCACACACCTTTCCCCATAATCTGTATTATGAGTGGGAACCTGATTAAATAAGCGTCGTTTGGTTTTTGGCGTTCGTCTATTATTAGCCGCTTTTCTTAATCTTTTCTCCTCCATCCATTTTAATTTCCCCGTTGGGCTATTCCCTCCATTAATTGATTTATATAACCTGGAAATGGTTTTTTTCTTATTGAAAGCTACAGCAGCGGCATGTACTCTCAACTGATATGAATTTTTCTTTGAAAAATTAACACGTTTTCCACCGACAAATTTTGCAACTACGCTGTGGAAATTTTCCACACGATTGCTGTCCACGTCATGAATTAGACTTCTTGAGTGGGCAGCAACCCCCTGGACCAGAAAATTAATTCTTTGCCATAAGGCACTTGTAAAAAAATCATTTGGTACTTTTTCTTTGTTTATGATCCCAACTTGTGTGCAAAAGTAGTCTTTGCATCGGCTGTGGTCGCCAAACGCATGCGTATGAGACCGTAATATGTCATCAAATAAAAGCTCCACATCAGAATTAAATTTATGTTTTTTTACAGATTTTATTATAAGTGCAACGAATTGCTAAAATAGCTATACGTGTTACACATTTTCTGTGCCTTAATAAATATTTCGTTTCTGTTGTGAGCGTTTGTAGTTTATTACAAAAGTTCCGCATAACATGATTGCGGCATTCCACTTTTTCAACGGTTTTTTTCTCGTAAGGGCGAGCATCTAAGATTTTAGAATACGTGCTCGCGTCTCCGTCAGATATCAGTCTAGCGCAGTGGTTCTCAAACTTTTTAAATGACGGAACCCTTTTGGGAAGCAAAATACTTGATGGAACCCTACAATAAAACAATTATTTTTATAAGTGTATTCTATATTAATCAGCATAATAAAAGTACAATGTATCAGTTACTAATTATTATTTACTTCACCACTTGGTAAGGACAATAATAGAAAACATTAAAAAAGAAAAAATCTAACTAGTGGGAGGTATGAAACTGTTTTTTATTTTTCATCAATTGCTTGATATCAGGTTTGATGGAAGAAAGTTGGAGTCTCATATCAGCTTCGGCGTCCAGTCTATTGCGATATTTTGTTTTCGTGGCTGCGTAGGTAGAGAATCCTGTTTCGCACAAATATGTAGTTGGGAACGGGAGAAGAATATCCAGAGCCATTTGGCCAAGCATTGCATATTCATCTTGGATTCTGCACCAAAAATCATTAAGAGGCGTCGTTTTGAACAATGACTCCATACTTGTGTCTGATGACATTTCTAAAAGAGATTCATATATCTCATTTGACATGTTTTCAGGCTTTTCCAAGTTGGGTAAAAAAGGATTATGAATCCAGGAGTTCACTTTAATTTTTGTATTGTGTTCTTCGGGAAAATACTTTTCAAAAGATGCGCGCATCGAACTGAGATATTGGACCAATTCTTCAAACACATTATCTTCAAACATTTCTGAGTCGTTTTCGCTAACAAACTCACTGAGTAACGTAAAACTTTCTATTTCTTTCTTACCAATGCAAATGATCCAAAAATCTAATTTTCTTTTAAAAGCAGTTATTTTATTATAGGCCTGAAACACTGTTGTCTGTTTACCTTGCAACGATAAATTTAATTCGTTAAGTTTTTGAAAGATATCCGCCATAAAAGACAATCGGAACAACCAAGTTTTATCATACAAACGGTCCTTCAAATTAAAAGAAGTATCTGCTGAAAGAAACATTTGTAACTCGGCTCTAAGTTCAAATAGCCTTGTTAAAGTTTTTCCCCGAGACAGCCATCGCACTTCTGTATGGAGCAGCAGTGTTTTATGTTTGCTGCCATAATCTTCACACAATAATGAGAACAATCGGGATTGTAGTGGTCGTGATTTGATAAAATTAATTATTTTTACCGCTTCATCCATAACTAATTTTAGATTAGACGGCATTTGCTTCATCGCAAGTGCTTGTCTATGCAGAATACAATGACTGGAACTACAATTAGGCGCTTTATTTTTCATTCGTGACACTGCTCCTGCTGTTTTACCTGTCATCGCCTTGGCCCCATCTGTACAAATGTCAATGCAATTGTTCCAACTGAGATTATGTTCTTCAAAAAATATATTTATTTTATTAAAAATTTCTTCCCCGGTAGTGTTTGTAAGCAGCGATGAACACATAAGCATGTCTTCTTCAAAAGAACTTTTATATGGATATCTCACAATAACCAGCAGGATAGCCAAACCAGCGACATCAGTCGACTCGTCCATTTGCAAAGCGAATCGTGTATTTTGTAGACGTGTAACTAGTTCTTGTTTGACGTAGCTTGCCAGATCATGGATTCGTCGTGAAACAGTATCGTTTGATAGCGGAACAGTAGAAAGATGCTTTGCAGATTTTTCATCAAGCATACATTTTGTTATGTCTAATACACATGGTTTTATTAATTTCTCAGCGATAGTGTGCGCTTCACCTGCTTGTGCAATGCGATAGCTAACTAAGTATGATGCCTCCGTGGCCTTTTCGTTGGTAGTTTGTGTTACATGCATCATATTTTTTTGACTTTCTAATAACTGATCTTTTTTGCGAACAAAAAATTCTTTATTCTTGTCTTTAGTCTCGGGGTGTACGGTTTCTAAATGTCGACGCAATTTGGCAGGTGCCATGGAACTATTAGGAAGCAGTTTACTACAGAGCATGCAGAGAGGTGAGCCGTTGGAATCAACAAATCCGAAACTGATATAAGATTCATCATACTTCCTTTTTTTCGTCTTTGAAACCGTCGAGCTTGACGTCGTGGCACTCGTGGCATCATCTTCTGGATCGGTGATTGCTAAATTCTCCGCGCGCATTGCTTTTGAACATTCAGCGTCATTAGAAGATGTTGTTGGAACACGTTTAACACCTTTAAGCCAACGTTCCATTCTTCTTTATTTATAATGTTACAAGTCAGGATAGTGGGGTTTAAATAATGCACAATCGTTACTGCGTATAAGAGACTAAATTTAGAACCTACAGGGAAGAAATGTATAAAACTGAGACAACAGAATACAGCAGGCAGTAAAACAATGAACACTAGTTTCTCGCTAGCGAGCTTGTAAGTAGGTAGTAACTTATCGCTCCGAACGCTAATCATCAACTGACGACGCCAACGCGCGATCGCCGCTTTTATACTTAGTCCTAGACTCGATCTCAAATATTCTCGAAAATACTCGAGTAAAATAAAAGCAAAAATAAAAACAGAAATTTAAAAATAGCGTTGTATACAATATCGACTTTATCCTTTGAAGTTAGAGACGAAAGTCGCTAGTTGACAACTATAGCGTCTAATTCAGAGGCGGCTTTTATCAAAGAGACTGAGCGCTTACAAGTATACTACCCGCTCGTTTTAAGTTTGCCGCTGGCGATAGGTATGAGTGTATGACGTTCGAAATTTTTTATTTAATTGTAACAATAAAAATTGTGTACGTTAGATATTTGGGTAAAACTATGACACATTATAAGTTTTGTTGTCACGTGGGGGAGGGTACGCGCATTCCACAGACCGGCAAACTTAGAGCGAACGCGTTGTACAAGTATAAAATTGTTGAGACCAAACTTATGAGATATTGTACCAGCTAATGTAACACAAGCTTATACAAATACAAATAAATAAATAAATAACATTCATAGCGTTTTGTCTCCGCGCGGCCGCGGAGTCCGCACAGCCGCGGAGCGACCAGAGAGAGGTGTTTTGATTTTTTTATTTCTAAATTCTTGCGGAACCCCGACAGAGGTATCACGGAACCCTAGGGTTCCGCGGAACACACTTAGAGTATAGCTGGTCTAGCGTATATAAGCCCATGTTGTTCTATGGAACTTTTGAATCCTTCTACAAGAATAGAACTTTCCATTCCCGTAGAAGGGCCATCATAATTTTTAAAACATAGGTGCTCTTTCGGTTCAACTTCATTTCTTTGTGCTGCTGTACAAACTTGACAATATTTGTTTTTGATGCCCAAGTAAAGAATCTCCCCCGTATTTTTGCCTATAATAGCAGCTGCGCCAGAAAGAGCCGAGTATTTTTTTTTATAAGATCTTTTGCACCAGCAACCGTCCACTATAACATCAACTACACCATATCCATTTTCGTCTACTTTTCCTTCCGCTATAGCTAGCTCCTTTTCCCGTTTTCCAGCTTCCAGCATGTTGTCTGCGGCAACTGTTTCCCAATGCTTGCCGATAAGGTGATGATTATAATCATAAACATGTTCAGTAAGGCTAGGCAAATTCATAGCTGACAAAATTTCTTCCAGTTGTGAACGACCACATCCTGTAGCGACAGTGCCAGCTACGGCACAGGTGTTCAGATTTAAATAATTCTCTTCGCAGCTGTCATTTTCAATTATAAAATCAATGTTACACATCTTACATTTGAAAGTGAATTTAGACATCAGACCGATTTGCTTTTCACCTGTTAATACGATATCATTTGCTGTACATCCTAAAGGGCCGTGATTACAAAAGTCCAGTAACTTTTTCGTAAAGTGGGATATATTTACAATTCTTCTTCCAACGTGCTTATCTTTCACCATCTGTTCTTCTTCCGTGGTTATCAAAAACTGAAATGGAAAAACAATGTTTTTACAAGCCTCACGGAGATATACTCATCAAAAAAATTGCGAAGATAAGAACAACTAGCGACAAAGACAACTAAAAGTGGATGAAAATAGATTTAACAAACATATAAACAAACCGACCGAAAACGAACTATACAATAATACGGTTACAATAGTACAGATTACCTCTTTTTGGTTTTCAGATTCTTGATTCCGATTTAGTCCACCACTGCTTGATTCTACTGGCTCTTCTTCACGTGCCATGTTGATGACTACTTTATTGGCTTGCCTTTCCATTGCTTTGTGGGTAGCGCTGAAAAAAAGAACAAATTCTTTTGTAGATTACATTAAGGATATTACGGTCCCACATGGTTGTTAATACTCTTTATATGAGTGGGCTTTCGGTCTATTTCACTTCTATGTTTCTTTGCTACAAGAAACTTACCAGTAAGTAAGTAGAATTAAAAATTACGTTCCGAAAATATACGTGGGCTCCCGGTCTATTTTACTTACCTCGTGACAGTATCAACTCGAGGCTGAAAAGATTCCGAGTTTTGATCTTGGTTTTCGCAGTTTTCGTCAATTTTATGTAAAACAGACCTTTTCCTTAGTCTTCTGAAAAAAAAAAAAACAATAAAATAATACCAAAAAAAAAATAAGGTAAAAAGGCATGATATTTGACAATGGGTATCGACATCAGACTTCTCGTTTGTGATGCACACTATTTAGGTACTAAATAATTAGACACTATTTAGGTACTAAACCACTCGATCGCTATCAGAGTGGGTAGGTACCTAGTCGAAATTGTGAACTATATTTGAGTATAGAATAAATGGGAAGAAAACCCCGATCATTTATATCATTTATCAATCTATAGAACCAATAAAAAAGTGAATTATGATTCATTAGAAGTTACTAGCCCACGAGTAAATTACATATTATAGAGTATGAAAAGGATACTTACAAGACGTCATTCACTTTCTGCATCTTTTGCTGTCTATATCGTTTTACTTTTGATATTTTAGGCATTGTTGATTTTTATACTCAAAAACAGAATTTTTACTATTTTACTATGTACTATTATTTTACTAAATATCAATGAAGTGTCCTGTCACAATTTTATTTCAAGACAATAAAACCTAACCCAAACAATGTGTCTTTTCGCTAATGTAAAACTAAAATTAATAATAACTAAAATGTGTCCTGTCACTTATATTGTCCGCACTAGCACTAGATAATTAATATGTCACGCTAAATAACAAATAAAAGGCAGGATTTTTGCGCGCGCACAGCGTAAAGCGACACAGGTTCCCCGTCCAAAGGCCACTGGCCGACTGCCGCCCGTCGCCCCCGCAGAGTACCGCGAGCCAGAAACATGCGTAGAAACAAAATACATTTTTTTTTTCAAAAACTACAAATAAATTCAAAAATCCAAACGTCAGGATTATAGTGAAAATTATTGTCTAATATTGAGTATAAGTTTCATCTGTATAACTTCCATAATGAGGGGAGGCTATCGGGATTTAACACGAGAATAGAGGCTCACAGACGATTTATTTTCTCTTAAATTATAAATATTATTTTAATTCCCCTTCGTCGAAAGCGAAGATTAAATACCACACTACATCATATATTTTTTAGAGAATTTTTGTACCATGTTCAAATATACTTTATAGGATTTAAAAAACAGCGAATTTTGTCGGGTAGCCCCTTAACATTTTAGATTTACGAGTTTTTCACACATTATCTATTTAGCCTCATAATTTATCTATTATTTACTTATCCCGGAATCAATCACTGGATAGAACGCCATAACGCAAAAACCATCTCCACTGATGGCCACTATTTCTCCAGGATTGTGCGTGCGGCAATTGAAATCAAGAAACATAAAAAAATCCATCGACAAGATGAATAAAAATTGTCCTCGACGTAGAATCCTGTGATTAATAACTTTAATAAAATCAAACCTCGCAATTTTTCGTCTGACACTAGCTCAGATATTGTGAGTATTGTGTGCCGCAACTTTCCGGAATATGAAGACCAAATGCGGGTAGTTGATGAAATTGCTCGCAATTATCGACGTGGACTACCGGCCTGTTCAGTGAACTTATGACCACTGTTGGTGCAAACCAAACCGAAACGTCGAGTAAAATAAATAAGATAAACGGTATACGCGTCGAGACCCGTTTAAATAGATAAATAACTTTACAATGACTCCCGCGGGAAATTATACCTGTTTGGGTTGAAAAGTTCTGTAAGTTGACCCACGGCGTAATCTATCATTGTACTAAATTTCATAAAATTCCATCCAGTGGTTTTTATATGAGTATTGGACTGATGCAATGTGTCACTGAAATGTCGCAAAAGCTGGAAATAAATTGTTTAAATCGAGCGTAGAATCGATTCTGCCAATTTTTTACTTTATATTTCATTTCTAGTTTAACTTTTATTCTACGCGCAGTTGCATTTTACAAGCCGGCGCCTACCTAGGCGCCCGGTTGTTACTCTGTACTCAATATTGAGCACCCCGAATGTTTTAGTTAAAACAACGAAACTTTACACGTTTGTAAATATTTTTTATATAAAATTAAAGGCGGACGACGTAACTATTGATTTATTCCATAAAACAATTTTATTTTTCTCTGCAACGGTTCTTTTAATTTTAAAATTTAGAATTGTATCAGTGACACGTATTTACATTCGGCCTTGAGGAGTAGATCTGTACATAATAAGAAGCTGTACTTCTCTTACAAATGGAAGTGTTTAAATGTCTGTCTTCGAAATAAACTTTTGAAAACAATTTTGTAAAGTTTATTACATGTAGGTGGGGTACAGTTTCGTTCCTTGAGCCGTAGAGCGATTCTACCATGATTTTCAAACGTATTTCAAGTGTCGCAAGCGTGAATGAAGCGAAGAGCGACATTTAATTTTTTATTATAGTTTATAAAACGTTGTAAACGTGTTCTCCCCGAGCTTAGTGTATTTAATAAGTCTAAATGTATAGAAGTATCGCAATTGAGAAACGACTAGCGATTTTAATGTTTAGGAACAGTACTGGGGTACTTTATAACATGTAAGCCCCACAAGCAGGGCCGTCTTAAGTCTATTCTGCGCCGGGGTGCGGGAGTGTATCCTAAGACAGTCAAACATCCTATTGTGTATCCTATGACAGTCAAATATCCTATTGTGTATCCTATGACAGTCAAATATCCTATTGTGTATCCTATGACAGTCAAATATCCTATTGTGTAATTGTTTACTATAGCGTTATATTTTTTCATTACCTTTAAAAGGTGAGCGCCCGGGGTGCACCGCACCCCTTGCACCCCCTGGTAAAGACGGCCCTGCCCACAAGCCTACTTTCCCGTGCGTTATAGGTTCTCTTAAAATCACACAGCATTCACACGAATAACAGTCGGTACTACGAAGCGAAAAACCTACCTATTCGTAATAACGACCATCCATTTGGTGATAATAATTGAAAGATTATTTTCAGTTAGCGATTGTTTCTTTGTAACATTTCCCTCTTGGAGGATTTTAGATTATTGCCTAATTAAAGTACAGTCAGATGAATAGAGTACAATAACTCTAGTCATCTGATTGTAAAATTAAACAGCAAATATCCGGCAAAGTATTATTGACTGAAGAATAAAATGAAATATAATTATATACACAACGCGCGTCGCGGTCGTCTTCAACTCTCTATAAGAGACCTCGTGTGTTCAACGTCTTTGTAATGTCATAGAGGTATCTAGAAACTTAGGCCAATTGCATAGCTTAACCGGCGCACAGGAGGCACGTACGTCGATCAATTTCATAGAAGTTGGCACGCCTGAGCGGCGCACGCGACACTAGCTGGTTAAGCTATGTAAATTGGCCTTAGACATTCACTTTTTTATTATATATTATACTAGCAAAACCCCGCAGACGTTGTCCTGCCATAGAAGTTGATGTGCTGTAGCGCCATCTAGTGGCGAGTTATAACAAAGTCGATAGCTCGAAAATATTCTCCGTGCTCAAATACCTACGTATACCAATTTTCATGGCGATCGGTTGAACACTATAGAAGTTGATGTGCTACAGCGCCATCTAATGGCGAGTTACAACAAAATAGAATTTATTAACATCAGATATACCAACATCCATTTTTATATAGATTTTATACATGATATTTTATGCACTTAATGCCCTTAAACCTGGGAGGTTTGTCGTGGCACTGCATATTCGTTATAAAGTAATTAAAAAGAGTACTTAGTATTAATTGCTGGATTGGTCATTATTATTACGTACTTGTATATAAACTGGGTTCAATCGCAATGTTCGAATTCCATTTTTAATACTTAATTTCAAGAGTTTTTCAATTAACTATCATTCACAGTTCATGTGTCAGGTGTCTGCTGTTGGCAAAATAGTGAACCCGATCCGCTGTCTAACACAGCGCGGCGGTGACTTCAATGTCAAGCCAAGGTATGGCGACAACCGGTGGCGCACGACGAAACCGGTTCCTCGAGTGCGCTAGCTAGTAGCCTAGTACGGGCTGCTCTAATTTTATCTATACTAATATAATAAAGAGGTAAAATTGTGTGTTTGTTTGCGAGTATGTTGGGGGTAAACTCTCGAACTACTGAACCGATTTCAAAAATTCTTTCACAAATAGGAAGCTACATTATCCGTGTCTAATATAGGCTATATTTTATTTTGAAATTTTGAAAAAAAATATCTTATAAACCGAAGCGAAGCGAGGGCGGGTCGCTAGTATTCTTATATAAGGTTTGTTTATTATGTTATTCGTGTTATTGTACAAATATACATACAGTGTGTATATTTGTACTTTTAACATAACATCTAACAATCTCAAGTAACTATTAGTTAATCGTATTAATTCGAAAACCGAATACACAGGAAAAAAAATGATATCAGCTTACAGCGTCCCACTGCAGGGCCATGCCACAGATTACATAAATCCAACATACTTAGTAATCTTAGTAACATATTTAGTTACGATTTTATTATATGTGATAGATCTGTTGCTCAGCGTGTGACCTCGCCAGGTTTTCCGGGGAAGCGGACTAATTATTTATTCATTGTATTACCGCTGGGTATTGTAGTCTGTGGAGTTACGTTTAAAGTGCTGCACTGCGGGCAATTTCGTTGTAATAACACAAATTTCCATCGGGGTTTTTAAAATTAAACCGGTTTTCGTACTTCAGTTTTGGACGAAATAGATGAACAAAATTCAAACTGCTTTGTAATTGTTAAAGTCATGTCGTTATGTTCACGTCGACAATGAGGTGCTTTAATTTTGATTGAAAAAATCCCCATTTTCGCAGTTTGCATTAGAGTCAATTGCTGTCATAAACCTACAACTAAATACATATGATGTAACTAACGGTGCGTGCTAGTTTGTTCGCGTGGACTGTAGATTGATTCCCGTGGGAATTATGTAACAGATCGGGATAAAAAGTACCCTAAATGTTAACCGGCAAATGAGCTATAACTATGTCAAGTTAGCGTGATGCGGGTTCAGACAAACATACAGACAAAAATTTAAAAAATGGTTGTTGTGAGATTTGTGTCGTTCGTATGGTGCAATGATTCTTTTTTTAATATTTCATGTACAGACACGGCTCTGTTACGGCTTTGTTATATGTATAATAGATATATATAAATTATCTTCGAATGAACGTTCGAATGAAGGTTCGAATGAACCATTCCAGCCTGCAAACATCGATTCCATTCATCAATTATATTTATTTATTTATTTATCTTATTCATACCTATGAAATTGCCATTTGTTCATAGTGGTTCACTTTGAACTTAGTTGTCTTGCGTTTGGCTTGCAATTCCAAATTCAAATTAATTTCAATTTAAAGCTATGACATTCTTTTCCAAAATCAGATAATCATTTGTTTTTCCGTCAAACGACTTTTTGCTTAGATATCGTTGCGTTTACGACCATGGAAAAATTAAAAATTCACGTTATTTTCGAATATGCGTCGCGTTCGTGGCAGCAGCACAGACGGCATGCAATATCAACGACGTGTACGGACCAAATACCGCATACTTTGGTTTGATCGATTCCGTTCTGGAAATTTCGAATTCAAGTACAAGACATGTGGACGAACGGGGACTAAAGTACATAATGACGAATTGAAAGCAATAGTGGAAGCGGATTCATCTCAAACCACATCTGAGCAAGCAGCAGCCTTAGGCGTAAGTGACAAAACAATATTGATTCATTTGAGTCAAATCGGGAAGTGAAGAACTTTGTCATTGTCAAGAAAGTGCCAACGTTTGTCATTTTAGACTAATGTTGGTATGTATCGTAAATGTCTATGGGCGACGGTGTCCACTTATCATCAGGTGGACTGTATGCTCGTCTGCCGCATTCGTCCATAAAAAAACAGTAGCATATCAATTGACTTGAAGTAATGAATGGAATCCGTAGACTAAGAGAGCGCGTTAAACCACAATGCATAATGTGCACTTTACTTTTTAATCTAGCAGATATCAGTATGATTATTTGTATTTATTTATTTATATAAAACATATATTACAGAATTTATGCAATACATGCAAAGAAAAGTAATCAAACATAAATCAAGTAATCACGCCCCAAAATTCAAGTAATTTAGTAATAATGTGTACCCAACATTCACAAGTTATTTTAATAAAACGAAATACAATAATTATTGGCACGGCGTTAAACAAATCGCAATAAACTACAGATTTTTTCAGGAGATTGTATCTGAGTACATCCAATGACGAATTAAAGAATTATGCTGCGTTATTTATCAATAATGTTTATTAAATACAACAGCAACAGGTATCGGAATTAATGGCCGTGCAGATTCCTATTTGACGTAATCTCGACGACGAGGGTCACAATGCGTCCCGCTCGTGCAATTGAGAATTATATTTACATTTCTCAATTTGGCGGTAACTAGTGACTTTTCATTGTATCGACTGGGGAGTAGGTACTTTATACTATCCCATTGGATTAGGAATATTCCATTGAATCGACTTCTTATCAAATTCCATTGAATTCCATTTCATTTTATCGATTAAACATTATACAAATTACAGTACAATAAACGCGATAAGGAAACTTCTTGTACTTTTTACTACGCTAATGTATTTGATTAGATCGATATGTAATATCCGATCTAATTATGACTCTGTCTCGTGCGCTCCTGATGCACCTGATCTACCTTTAGAGATTTCGGAGCGGATTTGGAAAAAGATTGGGAAGAATGAGAATAGAATTTCTGTGAATTTCTTTTTTGGACATTTCGACAACCCACGTGACCACGGTTCGTCTCAATTGGCAAGCCGTTGCAAAAGCCCCTCAATTATGTGCCAATTAACAGTAAAAGGAGATCTACGACACGTGTATCTTTCTGAAGTTCGATTTATGCGGCAACAATTTTTCTAATTTCTTATTTATAACGTGTACTTCAAGACCGTGCCTTAATTCGCTGGTAACTTGAGATGGATGGGGTTCCGACGTTGGTCTCGGGTTGTACAGCGAGATCGTTTTGAATAACAAAATTACCAATACGGGAATGATTAAACCAAAAACATACGGTGCATACGGTATTAATATTCTTCTTAACTGTAGAATTTATTCTAGGGCAGAACTAGTTTTTAAAAATTACACATTTTTGTCTATGTTGAACATGGGTATAAATGAATATAAAAGACGGTATTTTTAAAATAAATTACGGTAAAAAATCCTTAAAATACAATAAACTACATATATAAATATATAGGTATACTGGATATACATATATTAACATATTTAATGCATTTGTTTTGTTTTATGACTTTTATGAGTTAAGTATTCATAAGCCAGGCCATCTTAAAAAATAAAATATTTTAATACGAAATGATTAAATACGTAAAATAATATTAATTATATAAAATATTAAGTCGGTATCAGATTGAAAGCAGTCGGGACCAGATTATTTTTTTTGTAAATAATTGAGTTTGATCGAAGTTTGAATTTAGAACCTTGCACCATAGAGTTACAACTTAAAACCAAAGTGGCCAGTATCTAAAAAGGAAAATTTTATACTTGAACCCTTATTATTATGTAGAGATTGATTACTCAATCCTTAAAGCCTAAGTTACCTCTTTAACAACCCTTATAACATATTTCGATGGGATGTCCCGTGTTCATGTTCAGGTGATACGCCCACGGTTAGCGGAGTGTATAACACGAGATGTTCGTTGCCATGGCGACCGGGTCAAGGCCACGGTGACATTTTCGCACTGGATGCTGTGTCGATGTAGTAGTGTGGTGAATGGTGGCAATAATTAGCTATTTATTATCTGCGATTTTCTAATGGAGTTGCTTTGAGCTAATAGATTTTTGTTAAAACTACATCAGATTGCTTAACTTAACAACTAAAGTTAATATTTTCTTAGGTTTTCGCGATTACTATACATAGCAATTAAACAACTTTGAACGGTTTAAATCGCGTATGTTTGACATTATTTATATCCCGACGTTTCGAACACTTTGCAGTGGACGTGGTCACGGGGTAACTAATTGATTTTATTTGTCACTTGAGTTATTAAGAAATTATTTGGACTACCGTCTGAAATTTTTTGAACTACTGTCTGGATTTTTTTTAATCGTAACATTCCCTATGCACGCAGTATTCACTCACGGTGTCCAGAGGTCTTGCAGTATTGCGTTGGCCTTGGGATTTAATTAATTTAATGACTGGATCCCAAGCCGGTGATACTTGCCAAACTAAAGTTAACTAAAGTTAACTTAAAATAAATTAGGCTGTGGAACGAACTGCCTCAAGAGGTCTTCCCATTAAGCTACGACATGGGGTTCTTCAAGAAAGCTGTGAGTAGGATTTTGCAAGGTCGGTGTTGCAGGTGTCCATGGGCGGCGGTAACACTTACCATCACGTGGGACCGCTTAATATCAAAGGAAAATGAAATATTCAGTTACACTAAATGGCTTATTAAACTTTAAGATTTTAAACAAACATAAGATATATTCATTGTAAGTATATCATGGTTTATGGATATTGTACAAATTTGGTCCCAGCATTCTGGCAGCATTTCCTCGCTGAAATTAACTAGCGACATTGTTTCCAATTAACTATCTGTACGTAAAATGTGCAGTGTGGTGTCGATCGACTTTAGTATAGCGCCACCCCATCCGTCCCTTGGGTGTCGTAAAAGCTGACTGAGGGATAATAAAGCGGCTACCACGAACCCTGAGGAACTACACCATCTCTAAAAGAGTGGACACGCCAACATTAGCCAGCGTAGCGTTTTAAAGTCATACATCCCTCATGCTCAAGATGCTAATGCTCGTGCTCCACTTGGATACAGTCCAGTTGGTGGATCGTATGGCAGACAAACTACAATCCATCAGATGGACTGTATGTACGTCTGTCTCCTTCTTTGTATATAAAAATATATATGGGTCGGAATGGGGAAAGTAGAATAAAAAAAACGTGTGCGGTCAGGGGGGACCCCCCTCCACCCCCGTCAGGAACGAAGATCCTCACGCTCTTTTTTAAACTCCGAATGTAATTCGAAATAAAATCTGTATAGTTTATGTATTTTTTTTATTTTGTATCATATTTTCAATGCAAATAATTTAAAATACGGAATCAAATCAAAAATTTAGGTTATACAACCGGCCACGCACTAGTCTGCACGTCTGTTATCCTGCTTGAGTTTCGCTCTCTATACTCGCACGCGCACACACAAAGAGAAAGAGAAAGGCGTATGGAGGCGGTAAAAATCTTACGTGACGTTACATTTTCTCTCGAATCACACCTACCGCAAGCCGCGTAAAGGAACTTCGTTCCAAAAGGACGGCATTAGAATTTGTAAGGACTCAAGAAAGATCGCATCACAGTCTTGAAAGTATGGTTCGCATAACCGCAAAGTTGGAACCGGTTTGTTCGCATAGGGAACAGATTCTCAAAAAGACAGATTCTCATAACGACATAAACTTTACAGTTAACCTAAGAGTTTGAGATAAGTTTGGAATTAGGATTATATTGAGAAGGGTTTTGGGGATAGCTTTGGGGAGGTATTAAGATTGTCCTCGGATAGTTTTCTATGGTCGTAGAATGGGTTTGAGATGATCAATTGTTACTAACTTTCACATGTTAATTTAAAATAAAATAAAATTCCCTTTCCATGTCACTTTCCCATCTATTGGGATATTTTGAAGTTTAAAAGAAATAGATCAGTTTAAGTTAATTTTGGTGTTGTTATTAAACACATTCTTAGTAAGTCTCTCTTTTTGTAAATCTGTCCTTATGCGAATAAACCGTGGGAAGCGCACTCTGTTAGTGAATTTGCATTAATAATTCACAAAACAAGCCGAAATGTACGTGTGTCGTGTTCCCATTAACATTATGAGCTCGCAATCTTTGGCGGCCATCTTGAGTGATGAATTACTTGTATGTTGGTACCGTGTCTCCGAAATAAGGTACTTATAATTAAGTAACATAAACTTGTATGGTGGTTAACTGTTCCCTAGCTAACTGTGATGTTCCCTGAAGCAGTATGAGGACATACGCATACTGCACTTAACTTATAGGTTAGTGCTGTAAAACTGAGCGCTCGAGTGCTAATGAACTTTAAAACATCTTAACCGTTTTACACTTGAGTTTATAACCTCATTTTTTAATTTTAAGACCTTAATGGTTAAAAGCTTGAATTATAACGCTCACGAGCCTTAATGCTCGAGTCTAAGGCACATTTACACAAGGAGAGTTTCTCGAATGGTTCGAGCGAGAATATTGTGTCTATACGATTCTCATATACGACCAAACTTCATATGATTCTCGCCTGCAATTGATCGCACAATGATAACTACTCGATGATAACAGTGATGACAGTGAGCACACGATGATAACCGTTGTTTATACTAGCTTTCGGCCGATTGTCTCGCTTTCATGCGTTCGAGAAACTCTCCTTGTGTAAATGAGCCTTTAAAGATTCATTAGCGCTCAACTTCTTAAAAATAATCATTGAAAGGTCAATTAAAATGCATATTCAAACATTTATTTTATTTTTTTACTGTTAACCTTACAATAAATATTCAATATATAACTGATATTCTAAATATAAATAATAAGTTGTAATGTAATAAAACCGAACAGAAAATTTAAAAAGCTTTTGCTAGCTGGAACCGCGATTCGAATTCTTTTTCGTGGTATAGGTACGATTGCCAATTGTTTTTGCTATATTTTTTTAAATTTTTAACTATTTATTTAAACAAATATTGCAGAAAATATACGTAAATAAATTACGAAGTTAAGTACATTATTATTTTTACATAATTAGAAATTAGAATTAGAATTAGAAATTAGATTTAATTAATTAGAAGTTTAATTATTTATAGGTAACCTCGAGCAGAAATAACAGGTAAACAAAAGCTTTTAATTTTACGCGTTTAGACCCAATTTAGAATATAATTACTACATTGTTACAGATATTTCTGTCATTAAATTACTATTACTACATACTGTTAATATATTACCCATTGTATTAGCCTATAACGTCCCACTGTAGGCCACAGGCCTGCCATAGTAAATCACTGCGACGTTTCGGGCCTTAATCCGACACGCGGGCCTAGAATCGAATACTCCAGATTTTTTTTTATTTCTAGAGCATGCGGGTTTCCTCCCGATGTTTTGCCTCACCGCCGAGATAAGGAATTTTGCATTAGTTCCACCAAAGCAAGTCGATAAATTATCCATTTTACAGAAACTTCGTCCACCCTGGGCGTACGCTTCGTTGACTTTGTAATAACAAAACCGTTTGTTAATAGATTGCTGCTATAACATTATCGCTCCGAAAAATGATCCATTTCCCACTCGAACCTCGTGACGGTCTTTTGTTTACGGCATCGATTTTCTCACACAATAGAATTGTGGTAAAACAAGTGGTAATACTTATAAAGAAATCGTCTTTCTTTATAAGTATTTTTAAGGAATAAACAGCCAGTGGACGGGCAGATGGATAACCATCACTAGAATTTGGCAAATGAAAGTTGGGACTGGAGAAGCGCGGCGAATTAAAAAAAGGCTTTTAGGTAATTAAAGAAGCAGCAAAAAAAACGTAAGTAGAGTCGATGCCACGGAGTCCCGCTTCGCGGGGCCCTATTGCTTTGAAGTCACCAGAGAACCTAAGGGGCCACCCCTTATGTGTCCTAAGGGGCCAGACCATACGAAGCGCAGCGCAGCGCGGTTTTCATTAACATACCAACAATCAACTTTGTCGACATTGGAATAGGATCAAAAATTCACCAACGCAACTTTTTTTATATTAATGGAGGCAGACGGGCAAACAGCCCATAAGGTTAATGGTTACCGCCGCCCATGGATGCCTGAACCAGGAGTATGCGGGTGCGCTGCCGGCCTTGCAGAATCCTTCGCAGCTTTCTCGAAGAATCCCATGTCGTAGCATAAGAGGAAGGCCTACTGCCTACGTCCACTTCGGGCTCGAAGTTTGGCAGCAAATTTGAAAGTGTCTCGAATATTGCTGCCATCAATTTGCTGCCCGTTCAGCATTTTTATTGCTTTATTTCCCACATTTTTTTTCATTGTCCTCGTTTTTCCAGTCTCAACTCTTACCGATTGTCCTTCCTTATTGCTTTAATCATTATGGTCTATGTCTATTGTCTATTCTTCATATTTTCCATTAAAGTACCGTAGTAGAAAATCTGTGCGACTTATACAGTACTAGTACTAACGAAATAATGCCGGCCAGCCATCTTTGTATTCTGAACGAACATGAAAAGTAAAAACAAACATCCAAACACACTTTCAGGTTAATTACATTACGTTGTAACCACTGTATGTATATACATACACGTCATATGCATTTGTCAGCATTCGGACAAGATCGGAAGTACGACAAGGGCCGATCGACAATATTTAATTAGCAATTCCTGTAGTCTTCTAAAATACGCAAACCAAGGCTGTAATGATTTGTACAGATCCATGTACAGATAAGGACAGATCCATTGTGAGCTTTACTACCGACTACAAGGATCATACCCTGTTTAGGTAGAATAGCATTAGGGTAGCCGTGGAGTAGCATACTCTCTTTCAAGTCATTAGTCTCTTTCTTGTGCAACTCATATATTTTTACATTGTAATTTAAGTATAAACGCGTTCCATTAAATTCTTAATTGTGTTAATTTGTGTTAACGCTGATGCCAGAATACCTGGCTGCTGGGAGAACTACAATAATTATTTTCCCAATTCTGCACTACTACCTACTCAGCTTTTTTTCTATCTCCCATCACCACATTTGGCTATATCAGAGAAGACTACCATGAAATGTACTGCATTTTCCACTTTATCATATTCCTCAATGTACGTACGTGTTTCGGTAGTGAGTGAGATATAGTATGTCAGAGCCCATTCCCATTCCATCCCCTCCTATCCCATCCCTTCCCTTTTCCCTCACCCTTTCTCCAAATTCATTCTTACATCAACAACGGTAGGTGGCGCAACCGGGGGCGTGCAACCAGTTTCTCATTTCGGTCTGATGTTGGTATGTGCCGCTGGTGTCCTTGGGTGACAGTAACCATTTACCACCAGGTGGACTGTATACTCGATTGCCACCTTCTTTCTATAAAAACAATGTTTTGCCTTCTATATGTGTTTGCGATTTTAATTGCTTTTTCTAAATCTGGCATTAATTAAGCATTATTCCTGGAGTGTACCCGACCTCTGTCAAGTGAGACATTTTTAATTGCCAGCTATAACGGATTAATATTGTCGATTTATCAATTAATTTGGAGTACAATCTTGATATAAAAATATCCTAGGGCAGAAAAATCGATATGCGGTTGCTGTTTAAATTGCTCTAGTAGAAAATTCAGATGACTCTTTACACGCTTCTACTTCATATACAATACGATGTAGAACTTCATATACAATATAAAGACAATTCTCCCGAACAAGAGTTTTCAGAGTCTTACCAAGTAAATTTAGTAACATTATCAGTTTTCGTGTTACTTCTACCGATGACTAGTTGAAATTGACGAATTTTAGTTTACTAAATACTTACCAGTAAGAATAGTGTCCCGTGTTGAAAAGTTCTGTGGTAAATTCAATTAGCGTACTTTTAAAACATTTTTGGGTTAAAATAATACGTATTATTCATTATTCTGTTGGTTCTGGTCAAAACAATAGCTGACAAAGAATTTTGTATAAACAATGTTTTCTGCTGCTTCTGAAAAGTTACAATTTGTTCCTTGTGCTAATTGCTCCACTGTCCATTTGTACAAAAAGAAAAAGTGTTGTTCGGGAACCTTTGTGTGTGTCTGGATTCATAACACAAGGGATAAACACTGTTATTTGTCTGCAGCTTCAACAAACTGCTCCTGCAAAAGGAGGAGCTCGAGCAGAAGCAGCTGCATCTCCTCCAAGTGGTGGAGAGTGAGAGGACGTCTAGGTGGCAATACGCGCAGCAATGCGACGAGCTGGCCAATGAGGTTAAGAAACTTAGGACTGAGGTAATCATCGTATTATTTCAATCGCATGTTTTCTTTGAATGTGCCAATTTCGGCTTTATTAGACTGCGTCCTGAGTGGCCGCGAGACGGAACAGTGGAATCCGTTGCATATTTTTCAAATACATGTATTGGCTATATGACGACGGGGCGGGGCCGGGGAGCAGATTCCGCGGCGACACTTGCGAGTGTTTTGAGCGGGAGCGAAGGTAATACAAGTCATTTTGCCATTTCCACTGCGAGTGAGTGCATGTTTGTTGTTTCTCTATAGTTTTGACGTTTTTCCTATCCTAATTAAAAAATGCATTTCTTTCAAGTTAAACTTCGTCTAAATCAAATTTTGAGTGAGACATTACCTATACAAAAACAGAAATTCTTTCACGACGAGAATCGCTTCAACTACGGACACATTATGAAAACAACGGATCCCGATATAGCGTTTTCTGCTTCCGCTTCCCGCCCCGCGTCCCGCGTCCATTGCGGACCAGCTTTACGACGACATTGGATACTAGTCCAGTAAAATAATGTTCGTGAATAATGAATACATGAGTAATGTTGGTCTACATCTCACTAAATAGGTGAGTTCGATATTGAATTCACTTTAAAAAGATGCTCTGCTGTTATCAGTTTTACCATTTTTATGCTTATTTACGGTTAGTAGGGTACATTGAATCTTTAATAAATGTAGATACACTGATATACAATAATGTAATAACGAGCAATATGCTTGAATCCTGTTCGTCAAAATGATGTTTTTTTCTAAATTTATCCCTAGTAGCGACATCTTGATATGCTGACTGTCTTGACCATTTTAATTCTACATTTACACTATGTCCGAGTGAGCAGGGAAGCAGGCAGGGCAATAGGCAGAGCGAGAATGTAAACACGTTACTTGCGCTGCCACTGCTCCTGCTCAAGCCCCTGCCCGTCACTCCCTCAAATCCCGTTTTTTTTTGCGCGAGTCAAAGGACCAGCAGCGGAAGTGCGAGTGAGTGTTTACACATTGGCGTCTCGCTCACTTTACGCCGAGCGTTCAAAGTTGAGCTCAAAGTTTAACTACGTAGGTATCGATCGTTATGTGCGAGTGGAGTAATGAAAAACACTTTTAAATCTTTAGAACTTTTAGCTAGTGAACCAATAATATGGGACCCTCAACACAAAAGTCATCACTTGAAACACAAAGTACACGACGCTTAGGGGATATTTTTTTTTTAAATAATTGCGTGAACTGTAAATGCAACGCGGACGCTGCAATAATTTCTACGTGCTCCATTGCCGAGAGTCGAACGTGAAGTGTGGCAGGGGCAGTATGTAAACACTCACTGTCTTTGACGGTAATATTTCGGGCAAGGCGAGGAGTAGCGCGAGGAGCATAGACTAAACGCACCTTTAAATAAAACAAAGATGATGCCAACGATGGTACAATTCGTCCGTCTGTTCTTATTAATGTCCGTCCTGTTTGTGACTTGGAATGCTATCAGTAGTATATAGCTGATGCTTACTTTGGTGATCAAAAATCTATTTTTCCCCTCATATCATAATTGTTTATTGCTGTTTGAATAATTTAGTGGCAAAAGGTTAGACGCTTCCATTTTAGATTTCCAAATAATTTAAGTTTCAAAGTTTTAACGTATTATTTTTTAATATCTCATATTTCAAAACACTCGGATTTTTTGTAGGCAGATAAGTATTTTATTTAAGCTATTATGTACCATTTCGCGTTATAGAAGATTTATTATCTTAGAAAGTAGTATAATTGGCACGATCGAACCACTCCTGAAACATTGTTCGCATTAATTGAGTTAAAAAGAAAACATTTCATTTCAATAATATCGTTTATAAACAAACCCTCATCTCGCTAAGCATGTCACATATTTTTTTTTTTAATGGACGAAGGCGGCAGTCGAACATACAGTCCACCTGATGGTAAGTGGATACTGTAGCCCATAGACATCCGTGATACATGCCAACATTAGTCCAAAATGACAAACGTTGGCACGCCCCCGGATGCGCTGCCTACCTTTGGAGATATAGGATCGGATTTGGAGCAAGGGTTGGGAAAATGGGAAGGGATAGAATGGGAATGGGCTCTGGCACATCTCACTCACTACCGAAACACATACGTATATTAGGGAAATAAGATAAAGTGGGAAATGCAGTACATTTTAAGGTAGTCTTCTCTGAGAGAGGGGTAATGTGGCCAATCGAGCGTGACCAGCGGCTGTTGGATTGCAGCGTGCACTCTCCCCCTCATATAGAAAATATAATAGAAAAGCGTATGAACGTTACTTCGCATACGCTTCGCTAAATACTATAATCCTTCGTCCCTTGCACGGGTATGATTTCGGGAACGCCATGAATAATAAAAACATTTGGCACGTGATTCTCACGTTCCCTGTGACTTTGTTACGAGGATAAAAGAACAATTTTATTTGTACCTACTTTTGTTTGTGTTTATTGCCAATAAAAAGCGTACTTTCAGGTTTCTGCGAAGTCGGCGCGCACATGCAAGCCCCCTGGTGTTGCAGATGTACATGGGCGGCAGTGACCACTTACCATCATGTAGCTCGACCGCTCGTCTGCCATCTATTGTATAAAAAAAAAGATCTGCCAAAGAAGGAGACAATAATATTCTTTTCAGCACTTGGTCCTTTCGTCTCGTTTATTTCTTCGTTTTTCGCCAGCAACTCTTCGAAAGCAAAGACCCATTGCACAGATTGTCTCTTAGTTTTAGGCGCACAGCTGTGGATCCAGCTTTCATCACCTGTTACTAATATCAAAAACAGCATTTGATTGACCATTGTCGAATTTTTCATGCATTTGGAGACACCATTCCACGCCGCAGTGTTTTTGAGCTTCGCTCAATATATCTAGCACAAAACTTCCTTGCCCGTGGGTGATCGTGTAAAATAGTTCGAACTTAACTCATGTCAATACCTAATGATGCCCGTATCTGCTGATCTAGTTCAATCATGAGCAGCACAGTTTTGAAGATTTCTTTCGTGACCGCCGTCAGAGGACTCCCTTCCCTAACATCGTCACTCGGGTACGACCACGATTATATTCATTAAACCAGTTTTAAACAGTAGCACTAGATTGGGGCTTCATCACTAAATGCCAACATAAGCCTTTCATAACTGTGTTTCTGGTTTAGACCACAACGAAAGTCATAAAAAATCATTGAACGAAAATATTTTCTTAATAAATTCATTTTTCCGCAAACAATTTTCAAACTGCCGCCAGAAATAAAAAACAAATGACAGCTTTGAAAATTTAATGACGTTTGACAAGTAAAGAGTTCCATTTTCAAAATTGGAATTTGTTTTTCTTTCTATCATATTGTACAGTAGCCAGTTCTAAGAATTTTTATTTTGATCTACCGTATATTTTAATAGTTTGAGTGAAGAGAACCGTGCTCAGAGAACATCGGTATAATTATACTTATACACAATCTTTCAATAAGTATTTAAGTATATTTTTTAAAAGATTGTTGCTGTTGCGCCGGAAGAACAAAGCATAATTTTCTTTCAATCGTAGATCTATTCTAATTCATATCCTCAGTTGTGCAGTTACAAGAAGGAACACGAGCCGGCAACCAGAGCTGCGTCCACCAGCAGCTCATCGCCGACTCATTCGCCTGAGATAGACCCGGTCGAGCTGCGCAAGATCAAGAAAGTTCAGGTACAACATAACTAGCCCTGTCTATTCAATAGGTTATTTGGTAAAATTCACTAAGTCGCTTCACGAGAACAGTGAACGTAGAAATAATTATTCTTTGGTATGCCCTAATCGCCACGCTGCGCAGGCGGCTTGATAATCGTAGAGGATCGTCGCCGGTAGTAGCTGGATGATTACAGCAGAAACCGTGTGTGGTGGCAGTCCTTAGGAGAGGCCTGTATCTAGCAGTGAAGATACGCAGATTGATGACAGACTCTTTCTATACCATTCAAATATACTGAAGTTCACTCGATAATTGTCTGAGGATCTGTTGCTATTAATTATGAGGATCCGTAGCTATTAATTGTGAGGATCTGTAGCTATTAATTGTGAGGATCTGTTGCTATTAATTGTGAGGATCTGTTGCTATTAATTGTGAGGATCTGTTGCTATTAATTGTGAGGATCTGTAGCTATTAATTGTGAGGATCTGTTGCTATTAATTGTGAGGATCTGTTGCTATTAATTGTGAGAATCTGTTGCTATTAATTGTTAATAAGAGTATTTAGCGTACTTTCTTTCTGCACTCATCTTCTTAAAAAAGTATGCATTTTGTGGAAGCTACAAGGCATCACTTTATGAAACATTTATCTTTCTCATGATTGCCACAACAGAAAAGTTTCTCCTACAAAAAGCAATCAACTGTTACTGAAAACTTTCAGTTCATAAGTCGTATAACACCACATCGCAAGTCCTGCCAATTTGTGCGATGAAACTTATTCCGGTACTTTCTCAACAACTTGAGCAAGAAAACTTGAATCTAAACTTTACACATTAGGCCCTAAAATGTCTTTGGTAATTCAGTGAGAGGCCGTTTTTCGGCAAATGATTAGTTCTGAAGTAATAACGAGGATATTTTGGGCCATATTCGCATATTAGGTATGACATATAGGATCCAACAGAGATATAAAAGTTTCACCTATACAGATACTAATGCTATACCATCAGTATAATATGTTTCTTCACTGCGGGATCTACTGCTAGATCTACTTCTGGATCTACTGCTGGATCTACTGCTGGATCTATTACTGGATCTACTGCTTCATGCCTATGCCAAGGCTTCCCACCATTGTGCATTACCACCACAGACGTTTATTTATTTACACTTTATAACATAAGGCGGACTTAATGGTGAAAAGCATTTTCTGCCAGCCAACGTTCTCGAAATAATTCTCGCAAAGAAATTTGCCTCGGGTAGGTATGTAACTAGCTCGAATTTTTGAGTGGTATTCCATTTAATTGGGAGTATCTATTCTTGTTAATACGAATAAATACAATTTTGATAATACACATCGATTTAATGCAATTATTTAATAATGTAATGTTGAGATAACAAAACGATTCAAGAAGTAATATAACCACTCTGGTTGCCAGATAAACGAATATTTGTTAGAATTTCTTTTAGTGTTGCAATTCTAAAAAACACGTACAATTCAGAAACCTTATTACGAACCAAAACTCATAAACTGCATTTTCACGAGTCTCCGCAACATGCGAAAGGAATACGTAAAAGCAAATAAAACTAAAACTTCTTTGCGCAGAGCTTCTTCCGCGGTTGGTTGTGCCGACGCCGGTGGAAGCAGATCGTGGATCAGTACATCAAGAGCCCACACGCCGAAAGCATGCGGAAGAGAAATAGGTGAACTACATATATGAACTATTTACACGAAACAAAAATGAACCACATGATTAGGATTCTCCTCGTCATTGGAGCCATCAAATTAAAATTAATTAGCAACTGCCACTTATCAAAAGGTATCATTGATGTGTTAGTATACTGCAAAGGTATACCAACATGCCAACTAAACTTTATAGCGAAAATAATATAACGATAGCTTTATCATAATGATATTGTTGTAAGCAAAACATTTTTCTTTTTTTAGATGGCAATGGTGCAATTAGCACATTCTGCCAGTGTCAAGTTTTCTTCGCAATAAAGAATTTTAAACGTATTCTGTCAATATCCAGTCCCGTCGAAGTAAGTCAGGAGTCGCGCATGTTAGTAGGTTTACTGAGAACAGAATAGGACTCCTTGGAAGCACACGAAAAACGCAGCCCTATGCTTTTATTTGATTATCACTATCAGATTATCACGATAGTTTATTGTTTGACAATAAACTATCACTATTAAATCACAAATTATACATTTTTTTTTAGTTTTTGTTTGACTATCTCGAGTTCCCGCCAGAAACTTGTCATTCAAATATTGAGGACTTCAAAAGCGACAATATTTTGCTGATTGTCATTTCATATTTTCAGTCTCGTCTTCAAAATGGTGGAGGCAGAAGAGGAGTATTTGGAGCAACTGGAGATATTAGTAAGTTTTTAAGATAAGCGTTTTTAAGCCTTTCCTTTTTAAAATTTCTTCTATTTTTTGTTTCTTTCAAATCCACACTGTTCTAATGTATTCAATGAAATAAAGTCGGTTAAACTAAATAAATAAAGCTACACGTGATGTTATCTGAGAAAAGGGACGTTGTTTGTCCGTGTGGACTTGTTGAATTTGACATACAATTACGTTGTTTCAAGATTCTGTTTAAACAGAACCATGCTCTGTTTAATACATATGGTAATTAAGATAAAGCAGCATTTTTTTATTTACTCTTATTGCACTATATTGTACAGAGGCGGACTTAAGGGTGTAGATCGTGAAAATCACCGAAAAGAGTGTTACGATTTTTCATATTTAACCTATTTACATATGATTGATATCAATGATAATTTGTATATATTACAATCAAAGACCAATAAGTATGTTCATGCTTATATTAAACTCTTAAACCTAATAGTTGTTATATAATAAACGTCAACAAACGCACAAAATTGAGTAAAAATGCAAAAACATGACTTCGTATTTTTCAGATTTAACCCCATAAATCAACACAAATTGATAAAAAGAAACACTTTTTGAACACTGAAGAAACCAATAAGTATAGCTGTATACTTCTTTTTATACCTTTACAAACAAAGACTTCCTCTTTTAAAGCCCTAAAATCTAGATATATTTTAAGGTAAATTTTTCATACACAAATGTATGGGATAAAACGTTCGTTTCATTCGTGCAATCTCGGTGGTCTGCAGCGGCAGTTCCTTTCTGTAAGTGAACGCGACACCACGCTTGTCGGCTGCAGACAGCAGAATTACGTATTGTGAATTTGTGTTTTTTGTAAAAAACTGTAAGTATAACATTTTTATAATTAATTTATTTTCAGTTAGTAGAAAGTATCGATATAATGAATGTCTGAAAGAAAACCATGATGGAACTAGATATAAATCGTAAAAAATACAATATCTACACTAATAGGTATTATAAAGAGGAAAGATTTGGATTTTTGTATGTAACGAATAAACTCAAAAAGTACTGGACTGATTTTAATAATTCTTTTATCATTCGAAAGCTACATTATCACTGAGTAACATAGGCTATTTTTTTCGCAGGACTGATTGAATTTGAGTGGCATGCCAGGGAAAAGAAAGTTTTGTACGCATTATAAAAATATGAAAGCCAAAAGATCTCGGAATAAAATGTAAGTTCCTCCCTACTTATTTATTATCGCATTTGAACAGGGTACATTACAAAGCTAATACAATATGTCATATGATTTAGATCGCCCGATTCAGACATATACCTACAATAACATGTAAATATTGGTTTGTATTATCTATATCTATACTGATAAATAAAATTGAAGTATCTGTATGTAATATCAAAATAATAGGATTTTTAAAAAAAAAAAAAGGCGATACGGAGTTCGCCGGGTCGGCTAGTATTGTCTAAATATCAAATTGTGGAAGTAGGTAGGCGACAGCGCAACTTTGTCGACATACCTATACCGCCAAACAGACGCGAGGCGCCTAGCGTCTGGCTTAGGGTTGTACAAAATAAATAAAAAGTGGATAATATTGATGAATAATATTTCCAGTATTGAAAATAAAGAAAACCTTGGGGCCGAGACTCTGAGCAACAATGCTACGCGCTGTATAGAGGTAAGTTGTTATACGTAATTCTTGTAGACTTGTTACATAAATAAACAAACTACTTAGTTAGTGATGGGCGAAGACAAAATCTCAATACCTACCTATAGATTTTTCTTGCAATATTTATTATTTTCATCGAGAGACAAACACCTTAGTACCGAAATACTTCTCAATTACTTTCTCAAAAGAAAATTTACGTTCAAATAGGTGACGTCATAAAAAAACAATACCTAATGCGTAAAGAAATTATAATTTCTATTCATCAGGAACCTAATATTGTATTAATTCTTTTGCATTTTTTTAAATTTTTAATTATTTTTTATAAAAAAAATCAAGCCATTATCTTTCTTTACAGGAACTAGTTATTGAAAACGACCAAGAGGGAAAGGTGGATGAAATGGAAGTTGGGCGTAGAGTTGTAGACGTTTCTTTTTTTTTTAAAGCTCTTCAGGCCATAGGGGACCACGGTCCAATGGATTGTAAGTTAAGTTACCTCAGTATAATAGGTGAAGTAAAAGTTGGTCTGGACTCAAAACTCATCATGAAATGTAGTATGTGTAGTATGAAATTTACTGTGTGTTTGATTGAAAAGAAAGAAGATAGAATGGAAGTGAATCATCAAATTGTATCTGGTATCATATCATCTGGTGGGAGCTACTATCAGTTAAAAACATTAACTGCCGCAGTAGCCCTACCAATCATGTCACCTTCATTATACAATGAAATTAATAATACGGTTTGCGATTGGTGGGAAAAGACAGCAGCACATTCCATGGCAGAAGCTGTCAAGGAAGAAGCGGAGTACGCAGTGTCTATAGGTAGTGTTGATAAAAATGGTACACCATTAATATCTGTTGCTGTTGACGGTTGTTGGAGCAAGAGATCTTATGGTAAGAATTTTTCCGCCTTGTCCGGCGCAGCTGCGATAATTGGCATTAAAACTAATAAAGTATTGTTTTTTGGAGTTAAAAATAAATACTGCGTAGTTTGTGCACGAGCCGCAAAGAACGACAGTCAGCCCTCGGAACACCGTTGTTTCAAGAATTATTCGGGATCATCTACCGGTATGGAATCGACCATAATAGTTGAGGGGTTTAAACGTTCCATTGTTGATCACGGTGTAATTTATAATAAATTTGTAGCAGACGGCGATTCCAGTACTTATAAAAAAATATTAGATTCGCGACCGTACGGTAATTTAACAGTAGAGAAAATTGAATGCAAAAATCATCTTTTACGAAACTACTGCAATAGCTTGGAGAAACTGTCGAAAGACACTAAGTATCCTTGCGAATTGCGGAAATTCCTAAAAGAAAGGTATTTGCGTTTAAGAACGGGTGTAAAATGCGCTATTAAATATTGGGGCGATCAAAATCAGTCACTCGAAGAAAAAATAAAAAATCTTAGTGAAGATATCCTAAATGGTCCACAACACGTATTTGGTAATCACCAATATTGCAAGGAGTATTTCTGTAGACCTGATACTCGTCGAATAGAACCTGTTGGGTTGCTTCCAGCAATTGTTGGATGCGGATTAATGGACGCGGTACACATTTTAAGTAAAAGACTGTCATATCATTCTAGAAGTTTAATTCATAATTGTACAAGTAATATAGTTGAAAGTTTTAACGCAGTGATTGCCAAATTAGTAGGGGGTAAGCGTGTAAATTATTCTTCCCGTGGTTCTTATGCGGGCCGATGCGCAGCTGCTGTTGTGTCTTTTAATACAGGATCGATTCATAGTAAAACTCATGAAGTAATATTTAAATCTAGTCCTAATCCTTTGATCGCGAAAGTGGAAAATTGTAATCGTAGAATCCGTTTAATTGCTAAACCTAAATTAAGATTGAAAAAGAGCCACAGCGCTGTATCGAAAGACGCTCACTATGGACCAAACTGCGAAAAATCTGATCTGAGTCCAGAATTATATGAGAAAGCCAAGTCATCTTTTTTAGCCGATTTAAAGTTGTCTTGTGCTGAAAGAGAGGAGCTTGAAAGGTCGACCCATTTGCAAAGAAGTAGTTCTGAGTGGATGAGTACAAGGAGAAAATTACTAACCTCATCATCGTTCGGGGAAGTTTGTAAAAAACGAGAGAGCACAAGTTGTGCTGTTCTTGTTCGTAAAATCGTTTATGGTAGTAATATCTCCAGTTTGCCTGCTGTACGGTACGGTATCGAAAACGAAGAAACCGCAATTAAACAGTTAGAAATTCAAGAGAATATTAGTATACAAGGTTGCGGTTTGTTCGTCGAAGATCAATATGAATTTCTTGGTACTACACCAGATGGCATTTATGCAAACGGTTTAATTGAAATTAAGTGCCCACATTCTTTAGCTGGCATGACTCTTGATGAAGCAATGGCCAAACATACCTTTTGGGTTAAGGACAAGGCTTCCAAGGGTTATGTCATAAATAAAAATCATAACTGGTATTTCCAAATTCAGGGACAGGTACATATTACTAAAAGAAACGTTTGCATGCTTGGCATCTGGTTTGGTGCTACTGTACCTATGAAAGTTTATATTATAGAAAAGGACGACAAATTTTGGGAGGAGAAAATGGAGATGAAATGAGTTAGGTTTTATTACGATTGCCTACTTCCAGAATTAGTTGATCCTCGGCAGTCACGAAGCATGCCCATTCGTGACGCGCCCAGTATCATAGAGGCTATGAAAGAGAGGAAAGAAAGAGCTTTACGTGTTATGAAAGAGAAGAACGCCTAATGATTTTGAAAGATACAGGTAACTTAACTACCCAGCCAGTCGATTCACGTAAACACGCCAGTCCAAAAGTCGTTTTAACTTAGGAACTTAGAAATCGCCTTTTGGTTTTCTGTTTTAAACGCACTTACTTATCTAGTCTTGGATTGTCATAAATCTTCCAATAGCTCAATTACTATACAATTTCTGAGTTACCTGGTGTAAAGAATCATAAAAATTGGTTCAAAAATACAGCGAATTGAGAATTCTCCTTTTTTTAAGTCGGTTAAAAGGGCTAAATTTGCAAAAAACGAAGTGACGTCACTGCGCTACGGTTTTTATTACTTACGTGAATCGAGCAGCTGGTAACGTTTTCATTCTGATAGGTTTTGTGATAGCCATTGATTTTATCATCAAATTAGCAGAAATCAGAACTTGATCCGTAATCGAATGAAAAACCATTAGAATTTTGAACTCATATTTCGTTATTGTTTAATTACATACTTTTAATTAGTATATTAATAATTTACAAACTTCTGTTAAAATTAGTAAATAAATGAATTATTTACTAATTTTTGTACAACCCTAGCACGCTTTTGAGATAGCGAGTAATGGCGACTCATATTTGTTATTGTGTAGTAAATAAATCATTTTTATACTTGTGTTTCATTTATTGACATTTTTTTTAAAACCCTAGGATTTTTTTTAGATATCGACGAGGTGATCGTAAACAAAAAGTAAGTATTTGAGTTTACGCAATAGGCACATTTCCTTGCGTAGAGATAAACACACTTCCTACTGAATTTGCAATTATTTTATTGAATGAATATTTTACGAATTAGAATAAATTTTGGTAGTGAAATTACAAATAAATAAATAGTTGGAATTTTAGGTAAGTAGAATACAAAAATGTCAGATGTCAAATGATAGAAAAACATAAAAATTGTGTCTCAACTACTCTTATTAATCTATTAAAAAGAATCAACAGCTAGTTTCCAAAAATTCAACGTTATTGTTATGCTGTAAATATTCAAGTTCAATAACAATTTCTCAACGTGGAACGTTTGTTGCAAAACATTTTGAAAATCGCGCTCTCTAGGTCATTCATCCGCCCCGTCGGATGTTACATTAAACTTTGGCGCTGCGGTCGCTCGAAATCGAGATCTCAGGCCAACAATCTACACCCTTAATGCCGTAAGGCATTCTCTGTTCGGCCGCGCGCTGGTTAAATGTGAAAAATTACAGCGGATGCAGTAGAAATTAAACAGTAAAGCTTAATTCATCTGTATAAGTAATAATAATATAATAATACATTGATAATTTACTTATACGATAAAATATATACAAACTAATAATAGATATAAAATATATAGACCGTACATATGAAAAAGATAATATAAGTATAGAGAAAAAAAGGAGATAAATACCATTAGGTAGCTCTGTAGGCTTCGGAGGTAGTGTTCCCAAAGCTTCCTCTTTAGCTATTTAGCTTCGCTTCTGTCAGTGGGGAGCGAGATATTTTAGGATTTCTTTGAAGTCTCAATATCTGAGAAAGTACGATTCTATTGTATTGTCCGATTCTACAATCGGACAATAAGGTTCCTTCTGCCAGATAATGCTACAAATTGTATCACTAAATCTCATAGTTTTACGGGGATAAAGCAATCGAATTATGCTTCTCAAGTTTAATAATTATCCACTCACTTCGTTTCAAGCAAATTAAGCCAATATTGATTTTGAATCTCTGCAAACTAACTTATGCATAAATGTAACTTGAGCGACCGAAATCACTACAAATTAATTTGAATAATAGGGGATGTTCCAACCCTTTATGATACTTCTGAAGGTAACGCGCCATAGAACACACTAACTTCAGATTCTGCGGTAATAACTTTTGGTACAAATTCTTCTTTGATCTATGATCATGTAGATAAGTACATGAAAGGTTTTTACATAAGTACCTCTACCCGCCTATAGTTTTCAACAACTAATCAAAATGTTCTTTTATTGTAATTTTACAAATGTAGCTTCAAGGATATCTGTGGGTATCTATTTAATCAGTACCTAACTAGTTTTATAAATTATTAAGTTTTTAGAACAGTTAAATTAAGACTTTAAATTGTTTAGTATAGATATATGTAGGTATTAGCTGTGCCCGCGACTTCGTACGCGTTGAATTTTAGTTTTTAATGACAATTTTGGATATCTTTTCTTCCCATCAGCCGATTTCGATGAATTAATTAACCCGTGGAAACCCCATGAAAATCCGTTCAGCGGTATTGGAGATTAGCGTGTTCGAACAGACAAACAGACAGACAGACAAAAATTTTCAAAATCGTGTTTTTGTATTCTGATAGTCTTCCTTCATCCCTCCCAATTTTCCCAACCCTTTTTCCAAATCCATTCCTACATTTCCAAAGGTGGGCAGTGCATCCGGGGGCGTGCCAACGTTTGTCATTTTGGACTGATATTGGCATGTACCGCGGGCGACAGTGTCCACTTTCCACAAAAAATATATTTCTAAAGGTGACCTGTTTCCTCCGTCCATTTAAAATGGTGGCGAGTTCAAAGAAGCCCCAGTGCACGCACGAGGACGTCAATTCCATCTTCCTGAACAGCGAGACTGTGCTGTTCTTGCATCAGATCTTCTTCAAGGGCCTCACCAGCAGGATGGAGTCATGGCCTACGCTTGTGCTCGGTAACAATAAACAAGTATCAGTATTACATTGTTATGTTATGTTAATATAAAATTAAGTATACACGGCGACACTTTATACTCGACACTCAGTGTCAAAACTGAGTGTCGTAGTGTGTACATTGCTGTTACACCGAGTTTCGCATAAATGCCAGTGTCGCGGTTGCCGTGTGACACTAATGTCCAGGACTTGTGTCGAATGTCAGTGTCGCCGTGTATACGTAACTTTAGTTTGCATGTTCTAATGTAATTTGAAATTATAAACTCTACAACAGAACGGGATTCTGCAAGGTCGGCAGCGCACTCACAGGCCCCCTGGTGTTGCAGGTGTCCATGGGCGGCGGTGACCACCTACCATCATGCAGCCCGCCCGCTCGTCTGCCATCCACACTATAAAATTCGTTTTAAAGAAAACATCAATTAATATAATTTGTTATGGATATATCAGCTGTATAAATGTGGAAACCATCATGTGGAATTATTTTAGGATTAAGTATATCGTAAAATGTAAAATTAGGTAGCTACGAGCTGTTTGATTTTCCAATTATAAATAAATAAATATACACCCTCAAGCGCCGCGATAAACTCACACTGGCACCAAGAAATTATCGGTATGTACTCGTACTTTCAGCAACAGATCAACGTATAGCCATCGTTATCTTAATGCGCTAGTAATATCGACTAGAATAGGTTTTAGGTACATCGGCGTGTTGCTGACTGTACTCTACATTTTTTTTTCTTCACATATGGCAATGGTGCAATCCGCACATTCTGCCAGTGTCAAGTTCTTTTTTACGTAACAAACAATTTAAAAGTGTACAAGGTGTCCAACCAATGTCCCAGTCCCGTCAAAGTAAGTTAGGAGACGCTCAGTAAAACGATAGTAGGTTTACTGAGGGCAGAAGAGGACTCCTTGGAAGCACACGAAAGACGCAGTCCCGCGTTTTTTTATTGATTATCACAAACACCACACAAGAAAAATACTTTGAAGTTCATTATACTATCACCGTTAATATTTATTTTTGGGATCTATTTTTCGTCCTATGGCACGAATTGTGGCACAACCTATTGATTTAGTCGATATTTCTAAGAAATCACTTCTCCCCTTCCAAATGCGTTTGGTACACACGGAAAAATAGATAAGTTTGAATGCAACAGACTTTGTAGACAGACTAGATGCTCAATCAACTGAGCTACGAGAGCTGTGAGATCCGTCAGTAAAATTTGATCAATTTGACGATCAACTAATAAATGGTAACAATATTATTTCGGACAGGAGACCTATTCGACATGCTGCTCCCGATGCTGACAATCTACCAAGAGTACGTGAGGAACCACCACTACTCGCTGCAAGTGCTCACCGAGTGCAAACAGAGCCAGCCTTTTGCACAGATGCTGACCAAGTTGGAGAGTAAATCCGCCTGCCAGGGACGCTCGCTGGAGACTTTCCTCACATATCCTATGCATCAGGTAAGTTTATTGTAGAGGACATAAGGATACAACTGTTGCATAACTAGTCCAAGTGCCAATTTGATGCACCATTCGATTGAATGTATCGTAATCAAGCCTTAAAAATATTTTTAATTTTTACTTATATTTTGCACGATATTTTAGCAGTAGTCCAAAAAATTTTCTTTCCTGTAAAGTTTCATGTTTGTCGCTTAGACCAGTTGTGCAGAATGGCATCCTCGAGGTATTTTGGGTACGGACACTCACCGCTCTCACCACTACAAGTAAAATAGACGCGCTCTCGTGAGTTACAAGAACTACTTCAAGTTACTATTGAAGACTGACGTTTGTAACATAGTAGGGTGCTGTCCCATTCTAACTGTGATTTCAGAGTCATTAATTATTGATCTATCAGTGGTCATGGTCTTTGACCTTCTATTGTTCTCACCTGCATTATAGTTCACGGGTGGACAATCCGCGCACGGTTGACGGTCTGCACGAATTCGCGTTTCTGATCTACTCGTCGCAGGACTTCCTCATTGTTGATAATTTTCTATAAACAGTGATATATCCCACGTCGTGTTATATGCAGATTCCCCGCTACATAATAACGCTGCACGAGCTGCTGGCGCACACGCCGCACGACCACGTGGAGCGGCGCAGCCTGCAGCACGCGCGCGCGCAGCTCGAGGAGCTCTCGCGGCAGATGCATGATGAGGTGACGCACTTTTTGTACCTAGTATCCACCAGTATGCCCTTTCCACTGCTGGGCACGGGCTTCCTCATCCACATTGTCTTGTGCATGAGGGATGTATGGCCTTAAAACGGCACGCTAGTCAAGTGGGTTGGCGAGTCCACTCTTTGAGAGGTGGTGTAGTTCCTTAGCGCTTGTGGTAGTGGCCCTGCTATCCCTTAGTCGTGTTTTACCACAGCCACGCGAAAGATGACGGCGTTATGGGGTTTGATGCTATTCATATCTAAGTCTAATAGCGTCACCCCATCTCTTTCCGACTATAAATAGCCGCACGGCACACTTTTTACTATAGATAGCATATTGTGTTTCTATACATAACACAAATACTTATTCTGGCCATAAATACCGTTACAATAAACAAAAAAAAATACATTTCAATTTGGAATCTGTCATTCTCAAGTGAAAAATAAATGTATTTCCTCATTTTGGCGCCAATCAGTATTAAATATTGTACTGATATTAAAATGGAGTGGGGTGATAACGAAAACCGTATTGCTGTACACAAAGTAGGCAGGGAGCCAAATGCCATTTTTAAAACGCTATCCGCTTGGTATTAGCGGAATGTTTGTGTACCAGGCTATTGGTAGGTACGTTGAAAGGTCCTCTGTTTGTAACAGAAAGTGGTCTGGCCGTCCACACACTGTGAGAGCTGTGAAAGGATGCCAAACTCATGTTTCATCTTATTTGCATCAACATACGAGTAATTACGCAGAATTGTTGAATGATTGTTAATTGTGTAGTTAACTTATAGCTATTGTTCGAAATCCGAATCAATATAAGTATAAACCTGATTCCGATATATTTATAATTGACTAAAAAAATACGTTGTCACTTTCGTAACATTATCGTTAATTTTTCTTTGGTTGTAACATATGTACCATTTTCACAGGTCAGCGAAACAGAAAACTTGAGGAAGAATTTAGCTGTCGAGCGAATGATCATTGAGGGTTGCGATATTCTGCTAGATGTCAACCAAGTGTTCATACGACAAGGTAGTAACTTTTATTAAACAATCCTACACACACACACACACCTTTTTGCTTTTACAACCGGCCATCTGACAATTGACTAAGTGTCAGCTACAATCTTTGATTCCAATGCATTAAACTTCCGTGCAATAACACAGCCAGGCCGCAGTGATCTTCTAATGGCCAGATTTGCGGCTAGTATGGCGCGATCGGGCTGCGTAATACATGTATTCTCATAGTTCACGTTAGAACTCAATGGCAACAGCCAGAAGCCGAATGCGTGGGGTAGTGTTATAAAAACGAGTGTTGGGCGCTTAACGCTCGAGCGTTGAGTGAGCACCAATGAGCTTTTAAAACTAGCGTTAAAGGCTAGTCGACGTTATATACCAACTTTTTAATGTTTGATGATCTTAAATCCTTATGGTTAAAAGTTGTAGTCTAAAACTGTTAAGATTAATATTCAATAGTACTGACATAGCGCGGCTCCACTCGAGCGCTCAACGCTCGTTTCATTCACACTAACGTGGGGACTCGTGTCAATAAAGGATACCAATACTTTCAAATAAAGGGTACGATTAAGATAATACAATACATTCATACTAACGATATACACAGCCACACAACACATAACAAATTCATCTAAAAAGGGAATTCCCCTGGTTTTTTAAATCATATCTTTACAGGTACTATCTCCCAAGTAGTCGGCAAAGGTCGACGCGCCACCCCGCAATCTCGACAAGCGTTCTTATTCAGCAACCATCTCCTCCTCACCACGAGGGCGGCGGGAGGCAGACTGCACTTACCGCCCGCTGGACGACTGCCCCTGCATGACGCTCTGCTCATTGAGGACCCGTCCAATCATGATGATGATGGTAAGTCTTTATAGCAAGATCGGCAGTAAGTTTTGTGTAGCAAACGTCTTCTGCTCACTATCAAAGCGACTGGCGAGAGAGATTGTATTTATCGGCGGCCAGACGACTGTCTTTGCTTGATGTTTTATTCATCAGAACCCCTTCAATTATTATGGTGGTAAATCTTCATGAAAGACAAAGTCGTTAGTTTAGTAATTATCTCCATCACATATATCTCCACCACGGCCCCCGGGAAGATACTCTACTCAATAGACTCCCTTGAAGAAAATAGCAAGTCTTTATGGCATGGCAGACAAATCGCTAGACATTTAAAAAGCCATTTCCTTTCGATTCGGCCGTCAGTGAGCACTTTTTAATGTAGGGCGATGACAGCAGACTGCAATGTCTTAAGACTTGGTAGATAAGATCGGTAGATAAGAAGACACTTATGTTTTGCTTTTTCATACCACAATGATAAGTTGATAACATAACGAGTATAATGAATGGAGATTCTTCGGTGAATCAAGCAATGACCTTTGACCTTTTGTTGTCTGTCTATTGTTTACTGGGATGCAGGAACCCTCTAATGTCACTGTAAAAGTGAACCTTAAAAATGTTGTTATTTTCAGATTCCACTTCGATCTGCTCTTCACCAGGCGGTGACCAGTTCCAAGGTAGAGACTTCAAAATACTGGTCGAAGTGAAAGGGGAACAGATATGTGCGCATTTAGGTAATTATAATACACTTATAATATAACCAACATCTTGAAAGTCTTACCTGTGAAGAAATCACCGTTAAAGTTATTAACAAAACCACAAGTAGATAAAAATAATAATAATAATAGACAGCGCTAAATAGATAAAAGTGGCAATTTACCGGCCCTGTGGCCCTCGACAGCTGGCAGTGATGCATGCACTCCTAGTGATAGCTATGCCCCCTAGTCTAAAGGATTGTCAGATACAGGTACGGAAGACATCCACTTATAAAAAAAATATGACACCTTGATATCCTTCAAGCTTTTTGAAGTACCATTTTAAATTTCCTTTTCTCATTTGTTTTTGTTACTTCAAAACGTTTATTTTCATTGAAAATCTATGATAATGTAGGTTTTTCCAACTTAAATAATAACACCTTACAGCTTTGGCGTACATTTCACAGCTGTACTCTTTCCCCAAATTCATTTTTATATCTCCATAGATAGGTAGGTAGCGCACCCGGAGGTCTGCCAATGTTTGTCATTCTGGACTCATGTTGGTATGTATCGTGAATGTCTATGGGCGACAGTATCCACTTATACCTCTAAAAAATACCTCTAGGGAAACATCCCTTTCGACTGACGCGTGCCACCGTCCTTCTTTGTACCGTAGTTGCGGCGACGTTGTCCGAGAAGGCGGCATGGACGAGCGAGGTAGCGCAGTGCATGGAGAGCGCGGCACTAGCGGCGCTGATGCGCGCGCTCGGCGCCGGCGGCGGCGGCGCGTCCGCGAGCCTGCCCGCGTGCCGCGCCGACCGCGCGCTCTACACCGACGACGTCGACATACGCTTCTCGCGCACGCTCAACTCCTGCAAAGTGCCGCAGATAAGGTCCGCGACGCCGCAGCGGCTGCTGCAGCGGCTCACTGGTAAATTATTCAATTGTTTGTTTATTTATTCAGGAACAAACAGCCACATAGTAATTAGAACATAATAGAGTTGAATAGATTTGCATCCAGACCTTCTGTTCCGTAACAACAAAACAAAGCATTGATTAAAGACACAATGATACCTAACAAACAATATGTCACCCATTAATTTTGATTTAGAAAAGGATATTCAAGAATACTTATCATTAGTATTTAATCCTCTACTCCCTGCTGGAGTTTAATTCTCTACTCCCTGCTGGAGTTTAATTCTCTACTCCCTGCTGGAGTTTAATTCTCAATGTGACAAGTCTGAAAAAAACATTTTATTTATTTCTTTTTACACTCTTTTATACAAAGGCGGACTTACACCTTTAGGAATTCTCCACCGGTCAGCCGTTGATTGAAATAAGATAAATGAATGCGGATGCAGTAGATATTAATTATCAAGTACACTAGAATCTGAAAATGGGCTGACAGCAACAAAGAAATGATGAGAGACGGTAACGCAGATACGTTCCGCAAAGAGACGACGTCGCGACAGTTACTTTGTACAGCGGCTCACAGGTCCACGTTTGTCTAGTTTCCCTTGTACTGGAAAGAGAGAAGGAAATCTTTAGAAATTTGAAAAGAGAGATGATTCTCTTACGATGTGTACTTACGCAGATTTCGCACTATGAATTCGTAATTTTTTATCTCAACAAATTCAGAATCACGATCGGAAGCCATGGTTTCAGGATTCCGAATGAATCGGTTACATCCTATATATTGACGGTTAAGAGGTTTTATTATGGTAATCTCTTCTCCAAACAGTATTACAAATGTGTTTTTTAATGGAGTATTTACATTAAAGAATATTCGTTGTACATTGCCACGTTTCCTCCAGATCTGCGCTTCCTCTCCGTGGACTTCCTGAACACGTTCCTACTAACGTACCGCGTGTTCACGGACGGCGTGACGGTGCTGGAGGCGCTCAAGCAGGTGTTCTACGAGCAATCGCAGCAGGAGCTGGAACTGGCGCCGCCGCCGGACGCCGCCAGGAAGACTAGTGGCGCTAGCTCCGTATCCGGTCAGTATATAAACGAATGTCATTTTTCGCAATGTTCTTTTTTATCGTACAGTTGGTAGAATTCGTGCACTTCCGGCGTCGAAAGCAAAACTTACACAATTACGGCTCTCCTACGCAGATGCGACATACCGACCGTTATTATCGCAACGCTCTAATGCGACTGTTGATGATAATAATGTCAATGCAAGAATGTCACAGTCAATGTAAAATGTCACCACAGGCTGAGTGTCCAATGAATCTGCAGAACGAGAGTTGTCTCAATGACGTCTTATTAAACATTAAATATGTTAAAATTAAATATGCACATATGATGATGTCAATGCAAAAAGTGGGTCACGAGCAAGGTACAAGGCACGCGCTTCCACTGCACAATTAAATATATATAAAATAAATGAAACTGTACGTATGATAAATGATAATTGGTCTCAGTACATTTTGTACGATATGGCATGCAATTCACACACCGACGATTATCGCACTGCGATGAAAGTAGGGAGCCGTGAAACACTTACCGCAATATCGGCTTGCGATAATACCGATCGGTCGCGTTTGTTTGACTCAATAAACCGATTTTAATGCACACACGCGCGTTTGTGTACGCACACGGCACACATTGCAAGTAGGTAAATAATAGCGATTCGAAAGCATACGCCTACTCTAGCCCACGCTTTACACGTTTTCATCTTTATCATTTCAAGTTGTAGACGTTTATGTGGCGAAGTGAACTAACCGTTAAATACATAATCTGTGCCGAAAGAGACGGCTGTTAGAACTCGGCGACGAATCTCCATTGGACGAATCACACGCCTCAAAAGGGGGAGATGGGAGATAAAAGAGATTTGTAGGGAGTCAAGAAACGGCAACACCGGCGTTCACCTCTCATTTTTTTTGTAGTGAAGTCAAACGGTCCCACGTGATGGTAAGTGTTACCGCCGCCCATAGTGGCCAGGTGGTATCCGTGTGCGCCGCCGACCTTGCAAAATCCTATTCACAAATTCACAATTCCTATTCTTGAAGAATCCCATATCGTAGTTTAATGGAAAGACCTCTTGAGGTCGTTCGTTCCACGGCCTAAGGGTTCGCGGTATAAAATGATTTAGTCATTATATCAGAAAAATTGACAGGGCCCTAGATGCAATGCATTACAACCAGCCCTTACAGTATCCACTGCTGGGCACGGGCTTCCATTGTCTTGTGCATGAGAGATATAAGGCCTTATAACTCCACGCTAGCCGAGCGGACTCTTTTAGAGGTGATGTGGTTCGTCCAGATTTGTGGTAGACGCTTTGTTGATCCCTAGATAATGGAAGGAAATATATATTTTTTTTGTTTGGAATGGTTTATTATATAGAGATGAAGAGTACAAAAAATTGCCTCAATCCAACAGTGGACTGCACCGGGCTGAGAATGATAATCATGAATGGTAGCAGACAAGCAGTTGGTATGCCAATAATGTCATAATAATTATGACATAATTATGTCAACATTAATCACAAACAACGGACGTTGGTACATGTGCAATATAAAGGGGATTGTATGGTGAACAGAATGTATATTGGAATGACGGGTTTCCTTCTTCCTATTGAAAATGGGCTCCAGCAACTCTAGCTCCCAGTTGAAACATATTATAGCATCCCAGTCTTCTCCATTCCATTATCTCTATTACACGGGGTGGCGATTGAACTGTTTATAATCGGGGTGATAACTGTTTAGACTAGACATCAGAATGATAAACATTTCAGTTTAGAACTCTATGAAACTTTCTTTTTTAGGATATGGATCAGAGTATAGCGATAGAGATTGGCAGTCACGCTTCTGGAGGACATCTAGAAAAAGTGAGTTTTCTTTTTCAGACGAGTTAATAGTGTCTTTCTTTACAACTGTTTCATACAAACGAACTCTAGTTTCACACATCGTGATAATAATATTACCAATATAGTAGCATATATATTAGGTAATCTTTTGACTCTAACGTGGCAACAATAAGGTTTATCTATTTGCAGGTGTCAATATCGAAAGCCTTATATGGCGCACTTTCTGTATCAACACCTTTGAATGGTGCACTATCCGCCTTTCAGTTTTATTATTTTCTTTTTTCTTCCTTTCTATCTTGTTTTCCTTTATTGATAAACCCGAACCTTTCAAGTAGCCTTTGGTGTTTATCTTTTTTGTTATAATTAACCTAGCAAGCTATTTGACTTATAACATAACTTTCAATTGTTTTATATTGTATCAACGACCATATTTATCTTATCAATACTTTTTAGGTCTCTTTAGAACTTACCACCTTCTTTAAATTTTAATAAATTTCAATTGTTATGCATCAGGCGAAGAGGACGACAAACTATCGCCGTACTTGGCTGCGCCCTCACGACGGACATCATCAGTTAGCAAGGTAACTATTTATAAAGAATTTTATGATTATATATTACTATTGGAACCAGGAACAATGGAGACGATTTTTTTTTTTTGAATAGAAAAATGACGGCAAACGAGCATACAATTCACCTGATGGTAACTGGATACTGTCGTCCATAGACATCCGCGACACATGCGAAGATCAGTCCAGACTGACAAACGTTGGCACGCCCCCGGATGCACTCCTTACCATTGCAGATTAAGGAATGGATTGGGAAAATGAGGAGGGAGAGGATGGGATGGCAATGGGCTCTGGCATATCTCATTCACTATCGAAACACGTACGTACATTGAGGAAATATGCTAAAGTAGGAAATTCAGTACATTACAAGATAGTCTTCTGTGAGAGAGGGGTAGCGTGGCCAGTCTAGTGCGTCCAGCGGCTGTGGGAATGCAGCATGCACTCTCCCTCTACCGAATAGTAAATGAAATAATGAAACATCAAAAATAACAATTAATTATAACGATCTGATAATAAAATATGTCAGTCAGTCAAAGTAACTATTTCAAGCTCATCAAATAGAACATTCACTTTCATGCCTATAAAATCATATGAAATCATCAAAGCTTTTTTTTATAGACTAGTGGGCGGACGAGCAAGCGATCCCACGTGATGGTAAGTGTTACCGCCGCCCATGGACACCTGCAACACCAGGGGGTACGCGGGCGCGCCGCCGACCTTGCAAAATCCTATTTACAGCTCTCTTGAAGAACCCCATATCGTAGCTTAATGGAAAGACCTCTTGAGGCAGTTCGTTCCAGAGCCTACGTGTAGTATAAAATGATTCATATGGTGATAAATAAAATGATTTTTGGACCGAACAGTGAGCGACACCTCCGTATCGAGGAAATGTGGATGGACCACACTTCTGTGACGGGAGGTGCGGTTGTAGAAACCCGAGGTGGGAATTATATTAAACAATTCTTCAGAGCATTCCCCGTGTAATAGCTAATATAAGCTAATGTAAGCTAATGTTCCCCGTGTAATGTAAGCTAGTGATCACAAAAAACTTTATAGCAATAGCACAGATTATTATATAATTCTAATCCTGCAATAGTTAATCACAGAGGTATATGACATTAGTCATTGTGATCTGTGTCACGGGTTCAAATTTTTAGTTTCAATCGTCATGTACCCGTAATTTCCCGAGGATTAAGGTCACTTACACCCTTTAACGTGGAAGTTTCACTTTGCAACTTACTGATCCTGGTTCCAATAACAACAATCAAATTTTTTAAACTGTGAACGAAAATGTTAAAACTGTGTTCGCACCAAAAAAATATAACACGTGGCTAGATATCTATCTTAATAACAAAAGATTAACAAGTGGTTCTGAACGGTGTTGGTTGCCGCATGCTTACCGAAGGTCGAGGAGGACAACAGCCACCTCACCATCCCCAAGATCATGGCCACGTCCTCCAGCAACGAGACGCTCAAAGGTAAAATTTAGGGAGAAATGTGAAGATTTATATGAAGTTTTAGATGTTACTAAAAATCTATCGCAATTGTGTCGAGTGTAATATAGAAATTGTTATCAACAAGTGTTGTCATTTATCGCTTACAACAACAGATGCTTACTTATCGATTATAAATTATAAATTGGTTTTCATTTAGATTTCCTTGGGATTTCGTTATTTTTTTATTATTGGAATATTTAGTAAAAAATTACGATTTAAATTAGATTATCATTTTATTTTTAATTAGTTGTTTTAATTTTAACAAGTTGCGCCCGCGTCTTCGTAGGCGTAAACTTTATAATGATTTCTACCAGAACTTTGTGATTGATCTATGTAGATGAAATATAGGTAAACTACGTCTTTTTCTTTGACCTGAAGTTCCTTCATGCAAAATTTCCTTACTTTCAATTGCTTCGTTGAGATGTGATTAATTAGGAGATTATCCGATTAATACTTGCATATTAATGTAATATGATTGGAATCCGACAATAAGATTACCAAAAATCTTTATAGGAGCATCTCCATCATCGCCGGGTGCGATTAGCTCAGTGACATTAGTCGGGAGTCCGAAGGTCAGTCGGGAAGACATAGTCAAGTCAGAGCGCAGGTCACCAACAAAAGACAATGATGCAGCTGCAGGCATCGTTAAGGTTGAGAGCATTGAACTGGTAGACCAGAGCGATGAAGACATCAAGTATAAGGAAGAAGAACAGGAGAAGAATAAATACAAGATCGATGATAAGTTCAAGTTATCGCAACGGTTCTCAGAGGTACAAATACACTTGGTTATTTTAGTTGGAAAGCATCTAACTAAGAAATGTTATTGCTTCAATACAATACCTTAAATATCTTTCCCATCATCTCTACGTATCTTTTCAGCTATATTATTACCAATCGAATATGATTATTATTGTCATGATTATTAATTATTAATTAACATGATATTGCCAATGATAAATAATTAGTGTACTTATAGAGTCAATTTATATTTATATACTTACGATTATTGAAGTCATGGAAAACTTTATTTATAATTATTCTGGTTGCCACATATAAAAATTTTGCCTCTGTTGCTCTTTAAAGTTATTTTTGTTCCGCGCACTATTTTTATAAAGAAGTAGCGTCCTCTTATGCATCATCTTAAGCAATTTAGACATTGATAGATTTAGAAAATTTAAGTCGCCTAAAATCAAATGCACGGCAAATATTTCTCACTAACGTCCATTTAAATACCACAAACCAGTTAGTAATACACATGTTTGACAGGACTCTCAACCCCACTGACTAGTTGAAAATGCGTTTCATTTGATGACGGACAGGCTTCAATTTTTTTTCACTTATAGTCAATGTGTAATAGTTTGAATACTCGTTAGCACGCTGCACGCGCTGCGCGCTGTATTGATCTTTGCAGTTAGCAAAAATGTTTAATGTATGTGTGGTGTGGTGTATCATAAAAGACGAGTAAGAAATAACTAAAAGAGTGGACTCGCTAACGCTCTTGATCAGCGTGACGTTGTAAGGCTTCATTATACATCCTTCATGCACAGGACAGTGTGCGTGAGGACGCCAGTGTCGAGCGGTGGACGATGAAAGGGCTGGTGACGGTGACGGTAATTTTTTAGTGCTTAATTCATGTATTACTTGACAGCGCGTCCGCACCATGTCAGAGAGTCCCCGTCGCCTGCAACCGTCGGCAGCTGCAGCGGCGTCGGAGGCGCGGCGTCGATCGGAGGGCACCCGGGAGTCGGCGCAGCCGGGCGACGAGCCCAGAAGGGCCTCCGACTCGGGCACGGGTCGCTATGCGCATAGGAGGTCTATCAGGTTAGTAATTTAACATAACTGAGGTATATAAAGGTAAAATTATAAATGACCGTTAAGGTATTTATAGAAGGCGAAACAGTTGTATCGGAGAGGATGTAATTAGATGCAAAAAATATCCTGTAATACTCGTAGAACAGAATTAAACAGGCAGATGTCGAAAATTTCTAGTTTAAACTATATAATAACTATGGATAAAGAAATATGGACATAAATTTCTCTATTATTATAGTTACATTAAATATATACTTTTTAGCAAATTGTTTACAAATGTATCTCAAAATTTACTCAGTCACCCACGTATAGGCCTCTCCCGCAGATCACCATCATATACGATCTTCGGGTCTTATCCAGCCATTACAAGCGAACTGCTTTAAGTTGTTGGTCTACATGGCCAGAGGGCGTCCCACACTCGCCCACACATCCCAGAATGCATCCAAACTGTTTATTTTATACGATCAATTAATCTAAGTGATAAGTTGAACTAATTCTTCAAGTGGCTTGTGATTGGTTAATCTAATTTTCTAAACGTTTGTCTTATAGTGAGAGGCGCTTCACGAACTCGTCGATTAACAGCGAGCGTCGCCGGTACTGGGGTGGTTCCGAGCCAAGATCTTCCGTCACCTCCCAAGTGTCGCAGGTCGCTCAAGTATGTCGCATTAATATCCGTCATTGTCTAAAATACCAACATCTCTGTTATCACCGTCATCATCATCCCTATTATCAGCAATTAATCCGCAGCCGCTAAATGAAATGTTGAAACTGCTAATTGGTCGTTTTGCAGGAGAATTACTGGTTTTTCATTAACGTCAGTGACGGTAAATATCATGGTAAATATCAACGATTGGTTTGACAGCTTAGAAATTTTCTTCAAAGAGAGAAAATGGTGCAGTGTTCGGTAGCGCGGTGAGTGTTGGCGGAGCCACTAACGTGCCACCTGATTATTGCAATCTACAGTTTTGGTATTTTAGTTCACATACTGGTATTAATTTTTGGATAATATCTTTCATCTTTTATGTATTAATTTATTTGTAAAACGTACGGTTTGTTTCCTAAAAATAATTTCATGTCGATGAAACAAGCTTATTCTTTTTTAGAATTATCGCCGCGAAACTAGCCAACCTAAAGCTGGAGTGGTCATCACGTCCTTTAGGCAGTCACACAGGAGGTACTAACAATTGCAATTCTACAATTTCATTTTCATCTACTTACTCGTGAATTTGAAAAATCAATACATAGGTACATCCATTTATAACATTAACTTCCATTTTCCACAAATTGGAAGCTCATGGCTTCCCTCGATGTTGTTGCATGTATCTACTTTTATCTGTGATCTTAAATTTAATGAGATTCAATCAACTTTATGCACGAAATTTCCGATTCAAAATATTTTTGGGATTAGAGAAATCCCATAGCTGTTTTTAATTTTCTTTCTATAGAATTTTTAATGTGATCTTTAGCTTTTGTAATATTCTAAAAACTGATTTCATTTAACAGCTTTGGAAAAGACCTGTTGTGGTGAGTGATTGGTGAAGGTAAAGGCGTTAGAGCGGACATAGTAGAGCTGCTGTAGATGAGGATTTTAAACATTTTTCGCTTTACCCTAGAGTTGTCTTGTCCTTTTTTTTTATAAAATTTTTGTGTATTAATCCATTATTTAATCAGTAAATAGTCATGTGAGTGACACTTTTGACACATAAATGCAAACCGAAACACTTACCACACGTTTATGTTTCGATCCTCACACATGTGAGCACTCATCAATATCTGCATCTGGATACTGCATTTCCGATTATTTTCTACATTACCTAGACGAATATTGGCCATCTTTGCATTTAACATTAACACGGAAAGCACCTCACCAACTCCGTCTATCACCAAGACCGTGAGAATAGTAAATAATACACTTGTATTATATATTATTCTTATGCCAAAGACTCAGTTTTATACCTCTACTATTTTTACCAGATTAAACCGATACCAACATACGTATCCATACTTCTTGATTTATATCTAGAAATAAGATTAGCTTTTTATTAATTGGTAGATAATTATAATTGGCACTAATTAGTATTCGTGTACACGTCCCAATTTTGTGGTTTTAATAAGCTATTGAGAGATTTTCAAGTTTCACTACTCTACTCACACTACTCTATATGTACTTAGGGCTGCCACCTTCAGAATACTCTAAATCCGGAAATTAAAAAAAAGGGACAAAAACGAAACAGGAAATAGTATTTCATTTTTAATTTAAAGTTAGTACTTTAGTTAGTACTAAATTACGAATAAAATTACCACAAGATAAACAGACTTTGATACACACAACGACGCTTTAAATTGTATCTTTGCATTTGTCACAAAAATAATCTTTTCATTACTCATACTCTGAAAGTAGGTCCGAAGTTGCCTGTGGAGCGAAGTGAAAATAGCCCAATACACCCTAGAGGGTGAGCGTTTTCAACTGACAGACAACTGAAAAATTAAGAAAAAAAAAGAGCTATTTTCACATTTCTATGTAAGCATGATCTAACTTCCTATACAGCCACACTTCGATTAATACTATATTAATTCTTAACTTTGTAGAATTTTTGTTTGTGATGTTATTTAAGACACCGATTAAACCGCGTCAAAATTGATTTAGATAGATCATTGACATAAATTAGAAATAATCTATAATGACAAGTTCTTTTTATCAAGCTAGCAATAAGTACTACTCAAAAAGACTGGCTGGCATTATGGCGCTTGAAAAATGTTGCGCGTAAAAAAGAAAAAAAAAAGGCGGGTAAGCGACATTAATGCAAATTCTTGGGAAGTTGAAGTAATATTTTTTGCATATATGGCTTGTGTTTACTTTCCTTGTATTCGTAATGAAAAGCACAGTGTTTACCTAGGGGTTCAGGACTTATTTAGTCCCTCGACCTATTGGCGCCCTCGCTGCGCTCGGGCACCAAACCCAGTCTTGGGACTGAAATAAGTCACTTTCACCCCTAGGGTAACAATGTACTATTAAAGTAATCTGTCTTAGTGGGTATTAGGTAATGGTTACTAGAGCCGGTTTAAAAAAACATATTTCTATTTTTTCTGAGATGTTTTAATGTTCAACGTCACAGCCGCGCCGCGCCGCCCGGAGATTCACGATGTTAACCCGTAGCCAGGACAAGCGTCCTCCAAACCCGGAGACTCCGGTTCAAACCCGGAGGGGTGGCAGCCCTGTATGCACTTGTAAATCCAAGTAACAAAGTCAAATCTTTCAACATCAAACTTTACAAGAACAAAAAATATATATATCAGTAGTTTATTAAAATCACTTTAATGCTAAAAAGATTATCGTCAATAATTTTGTTAACTTAAAATAAGTGAAATTATGGGACGTATGCACTCTAGATTTTTCAAATATATTGATGTTATTATAAATTCCCTTATTAGATGTAATAATGATTGTAGTGAACAATATAAAGACAGTAAATTAAACAATATTATTGTGCATGATTCTTACTAATAGAAATCCAATCATAATAATAAATTGAAACATAATAGTAAAGTTATTATTTTCATTTCCTTCTCTATTTCACTTATCTATACTAGCTGTCTCTGTGTTTACGTAGGTACCTACCTATCTAAATAATAATTTATTCCTTGCATGCTTAGTTACTGTTTCCTATCTCCAACTCCTTCTCTATACCTACTCTACTCCTCTTTTAGTTTGAAATTTCTCTGTTTCTCTAATACAATCTAAATAACGGTCATAAAGGATGAAATCCACTGGCAAACATTAAAAATAAACACCAAAGTTTAATTAAAATGCAAAAGATCGTAGTCATATTACTCAACTATGTTCCAAATTTAAAAAGTTTAGTTATAATGTATGTAGTAATAGTTTGGTAGATCATTGATCTGTCACCATCAGTATGAGAATACACCAATATCGATGGCTATAAAGTACAAAGGCCGTACTATAATATAAGTATTTCAAACATAAAATAAGGTCCTACATTTGATGTACTCGTAGGTAAAATGTTTTTCTTACAAGTAGTTACCTAAAATATGAGATTTTAGCACAATACATAGAACAATTATCAATCGTGAACTAAATTAAATAGGGTTAAAACGTCTACAGAATTGATACTCCGTTAGTTCCGACCTTGGCGAGAATTATTTAAAACACTAAAAATTTATAAACATCTATTTCTGCAAAGGGTTTCATATTCCATAATTGTGCCTTTACACTGCGTCCATTTCTAAAGAGTCTAGCTCAGCAATTATATACTGATTGATTCACTGCATCATTTCCAGTTCATAGAAATAATAAGATCGCCTTGTCTAGGAGCAGCACATCGAGTGCAGCTGTAGCATTTGCCGTTGCGACCTCAGCTTCATCGAACCCACGATCTCCACCACCGACTTCCCCACCACCGGCGAGACGGGATTCTGTTATATCAACCGCTGCTACTATGAGAGTTCTTAATGTTTTAAGGTACTTAAAACATCGTAATATGTTCATCGATATAATTAATATTATTACAATCATACTGCCTATTCGAGATGTTTCCATTCATTCATTCATCTACGGCTCTACAGTCTTGCGCGGGCGCTCACTTAGTCACTTCCAGTTGCGTATTGCGTATGCCAGTTGCTTTTGCTTCCTGGTTTATGTTATCCAGTCATCTGAGCTTTCTCAATCGATCTTTTTTACGATCTTGAGCTTTCTATCCCTCCAGTTTGTTGTACAGAAATCGTTTTAATATTCCTCATTCGTACATACGCTCATTAGTTCTAGCAGACCCAGTAGTATTTTCAGATAGATAGATAGACAGAAATTTTATTTCGTACACACAAATGATCGGATACATCTAATTCTAAGAGGTGTAAACATACATAAACGACAGTGAACAAAAATTAAAATTGAACGAGGCGATACTGCTCGGTCCCATGTCTGACTCAGTGCAAGCTGTATACCGTAAAAAATGGCATACAGCGCTGATTTTCAGACGGAAATCAAGACGCGTGGACGGGAGCTTCATCAATCCCTAGTTACATCTATTTATTATTATTATTGTTCAAATTGAAAAGGTAATTATAAAATCGTTATGTTTTCATCATACTTAATAAAGATTTTCATTTACGATCAAAATTGACTTACAGGTTAATCAAGAGGTCAAGTGTCCACTACTGTGTTGAGAAGAAATTTTAATTACATATCTTAGCTAAATCAGGTCAATATCCCACAGGCACTGGATCTCCAAGCACTCATCAGACTTCTGGTCTGACGAGCGACTTCGTGGCCTCACCATGGACTTCCTCAAGGAGATCGAAGGCAGCCCCGGACTATTGCCAGCGGAGCACAAGGCGGCTGCGCAACTATTGCGTCTGCTAGAACAGGCACCTGACAGAGCTGTGGATTTGAAGGCCTTGTTTGCACCACCACCGGTAAGTCCTCGTAGGAAGTTGATTTGTAAATCTTTCAGGAAGATCAATTTCATCAACTCCAAAAAAAATCCAATATGGTTCGCGTGGTAAATTATAGTCCGTAATCTTGTTTGTGATCACTTGTACAGCTCTGTATCCAACCGCGGGATGTTATAGGTTGATAATGTAACTTTTTATTGGATAAAAAGTTAACATACGAATCAATTGACCTGTGCCATTTATATTTTTTGGTCTTTCAATATTGATATATATAAAATGTTCACTTCAAAATATCTTTAACCTTTCTACATTATTTTCACAGGTACCAACCAAAGAGAGTATAGAAACATTGTCTGCCCTGGAAATCGCTGAGCAAATGACGTATTTGGACTATCAGATATTCAGCTCCATTCACAGCGAGTAAGCATAAACAATAATAATTCGTTTCGCTTAGCAGAGAAGCAGATTTCATGAAATCTTCTTTTACTATTTCACATTACGCTGAAGTGTTCATGTTTTCTTCATTTGATAGTTGCTTCAGTTTCTATTTCATAGCTTGTTCCAATTTCATATCAAAACTTTCTAAACCGTCTAGGAACTCTGAAAACGGACTTGGTGGTCAAGAACTATTTAAGCTCCAAGTACCCCTACCTATTGACACTTATAGACCCCTAAAATACAAAAATGGTGGCAGACGAGCATACAGTTCACCTGATGGTAAGTGGATACTGTCGTCCATAGACATCCGCGATACATCTTAATATCAATCCAGAAAGACACACGATGGCACGCCCCCAGGATGCGCGGCCTACCTGTCTACCTGCAGATTAAGGAATGGATTAGGAAAATGGGGAGGGAGAGGATGGGATGGGAATAGGCTCTACCACATCTCACTCACTACCGAAACACGTACGTACATTGGGGAAATAAGATAACATTACAGTACATTTGAAGGTTAGCAAATTCACATTTTTGTTCACTCGTCTTTGCAATACAATAAAACACCTATATACGAGTACATAACACTATTTTTTTCATGGATGTTCACTTGGGGATGCTATTGATACTCCCACGGAACCGGAGCATCATCGATGCCACTCTTTACCTTATGATAGCTGTGAAAGCTACCTACTCTCTCTTCTGCGGATATGTTTGATGCGCTACAGTAACGGGGGAGAGCCAATAATGGGATCTCCACGGAATTTACTAGAAGAGGCCTGTGCCCTACATTGAGTCGTTTAAAAGGCTGATACCGTGATTTTATCATGAATGAATTCAATCCTTTCCCAGGGAGTTCCTGGGACAAGCGTGGACAAAAGCCGATAAGGCGGAGCGAGCGCCGCATATACTGATGATGACTGCACACTTCAACCACATCTCCAACCTCGTCATATCGGAGATACTCAAGAAGTACACACTGGCCGGTGAGATATAACTCTGTACAGATGTTGTTATGTACTGGATAAAAAACTGTTTTATGTAACAGCGTAGAAGCGGCAGTCCCATCAGGAATTGTCTTCACTAAACGCGAAATAATTAATTGAGCAGCAGAAAATACTGAAAGTGGCATCAAATCGATGGGAGAAAATTTAAAGATGGGTGAAGTTTAAGTTCTCTGGTGACAATAAAGGTAACGACATTCTTAATAGGTAATTTAAAATTCTTTGCTTTACCTATATTAGTTGCTTTACCTATACTCTATTGCTGGTCGTATAAATATAAGATATTTCTATTCTTACACGTATTATGACTTTATCGCAAAGAAATCTGGAGGGAAAATTTGGAGATCGCATCTTGATGTGGCTTTTCACAAGAATATTTAGCAAGTGTATTTAATTTGTAAAGGAGTCGTTACGCGAATGAAATGTAAAACGAATTACTTACGAATTGTGTAGCTTCAATTGCGTCACTTCCAACTTCAATGATTTACACAAAATGTTTTGTTTTCCACGAATTTACTGAACGAGCGATAGTCGACACGAGCGACAATGACGATAGTCTCAATTGTCATCAATTTTATCCACATCAGACGAGCAGACAGTCAGTAAGTCTAATAGTAAGACCTCGAGTCTGTTACAAGCAATTTTCCTTTAATATAATCAATGAACTGTTGGTCCGTTTGTGAAAACATGAGTCGTAACTATTGATGTACTTTGAAACAATCCTATTCTTATCACTATGCATTACTATGTACGATCGATAAGGAAGGATCGATCGTGGTTATGAAATCCTAAAGCTAGGATTTGCTTGGACACGTTCCTTTTCAATCCTGTTTGAATTGATCAGCACTTCAATTCTTTTCCACTTATTTTATATTTTCATGTGGAAGCGTAGCAGCGGCGTTGCAGGTTATTTAATTGTTGACACTGTTCGCCACTTGAGGGTATGGCTTTTATTTCTGCAACCACAGATTAGGAAGGTTACAGACGGGATTTTAAAGGCTTTTAATTTTAAAGGACTCAATAGCAAACGATGGACATCATTTTATATTGCTCAGGTCGACTGGCGGCTATAGAGAAGTGGGCGATATACCGTGTCTGCATAGGATAGTTGATACCACTTATCATAGTTGACAAGTGGTACTTTTACATTACAAAAACACTAATATAGAACTCCCGCTTTTCCCTTCCCGTTTGTATCCAAACGGGAAGGGAAAAGCTGGAGATTCAAATGTGCCATCAAATACTCGGTAGCAAGAGACGGACATTTTCTCACATTCCCCAGGACGGGTAGCGGCCATAGAGAAGTGGGCTGCGGTAGCGGACATAGCGCGGTGCTTGCACAACTTCAACGGCGTACTGCAGGTGTGCGCCGCGCTCTCCAACACTTCCGTCTACCGGCTTAAGAAGACCTGGGATAAGGTCTCCAAAACGGTCAGTATTGAGTCCAGATACAGATAATAAATTGATTAATTAATGATTGAGAGGATGAGTGAATGTTAGAACGAATGAATATATATAAATAAAGACGGAATTGATTATATTTAATCTCGAACGCCTCGACTATTGTGCCCTCCTGTGGAGATAAGGCATTATATAATAACATTTTTAACTAAATCCTAAGTAACATTATATTCCGAAATTAAAAATTAATAAAAAGAACAAACAGTGGTCATTCTTTTTGTTTTAATCAAAACCCCAAGTTCCTAGCTTGATTTTTAATTAAATTTTACCCAATTTATTGAATATTTCACGGAAGTCGTCAAAATTTTTTTTTTTTTCGGAATGGCTAAATTCTTGAGGCCCTAGTGTCCTTTCAAGAGTCACCGGTCGTGTTTAATTTAGCGAGGCGGCGAGCGCAGAAGGCGCTCAGCCAGGAACAAAACGTGTGTTGCATTAGGGGGATACCGCGGGATCGCAAGTCGGTGAAAAGTGCCTAGGCACGTGCCGATACCTTGTAAAAGTGTTGGCTGAGGACCGGTGTGTGTTGATGGTGTAGCGAAGGGGAAGTCCACATCTCCGCCGTCGTCAAAGTGCACTTATGACTAAATAGTCAGGCATCAGGCAATAATATGCCTAATAGGAGGGCGGTAGATACTAATTTTCAGTAGAGACCACTCTGTTGCTATCACCTCAACCGAGTTGACAATTTGTAATCAGTAATCACAAACCACCATTTGCTGTCGGTCTTGACTAGGACAAATTCTTCCCTTGACGAGATTGACCCCCTAATGAGTTAATGAATTTTGAACAAACGAACAAATGAATGTATAAATTATTGCCTGAATGAATCAACAAATGAACGAATGCTAGTATTAGCGTAATGAATAAACGAACGAAGTTTTATTCATGAATGAAGCTTTTATTTGATCGGCACAATTGCAGCAATAAAACTAAATTTACAAGTGTTTATTTTGCGTTTCATTGGACCGATCGGCGATGTAAAGTTATAGTGTGATTGTTTGAAACTTGCGTTTGCGTTACATTGCAGGCGGCCCGGTTGATGGTAACTGGTCACCGTTGCCCTTGAATACCTATAACACCAAGGCGATGCAGGTGTGTTGCACAGCACTCGATTAGTTACACGTAGATATGCTGTTTGTTTGAAGTGTATGAAGTTACGTTGTGTATCTCTCACACAGCTAAATGTTCACTAATAATAATAATAATGTACATTGATGAAATGAACTCATTTTCTTTTCAGAGTAAACAAACTATAGAAAAAATGCAGACGATAATATCATCGGAATGTCGATTTAGAATTTTGAGAGACGCTTTGCACAGGTGGGTCAAGCTGAGCTTAATTAATCGTACCTTCGATTGTTTAACTTTAATACTTTTAATCAATGGTTTAATTTTAATTATTAGGTAGTAGGTTTATCATTTTCATCCAATTTAGAAAGAAAAGGCTCATAAAGAGAGTAACCTTTACTGTATATTGAGTGGTCCATATTTGTATAATTTCACTGTTGGGTATCGCATTGTATCGCATTCGTGACGTGTTGCATGTACTTAAAATTAGAATGTGTTTTGATATGCAGTTACATGATACAAATGTATACTCAGCTTTATACGTAAAATATACGTGTAATAATATTTTCAGGAACCAGAAGTAAGATTTGTTAAAAAAGAAAACTTGTTAACAACCAATTATGTATAACAGTTGAAAATTAGATATAAGGAAAATATTTAAACAGAAAACAAAATCCATCTTGTCCTCTCTTAGTGGGACTCGTGTCCCACTAAGAAAAACAATTAAGAAGTACCTGGCAAATAGCACCGAACACCAATACAGTCACCAACATATCTGCACCAGCCGAGAGTCGCCGTCTAAGTGGCCGATGAAATCGCAATTTATCGCAACCGCTTACTCAGGCCCGCAACTCGTACGAACTTCAAGTTGGTGACGTCACTGTACCCACTTATTATTTTTTTCTTGTGTTGGCTGAATGTTACCTTGCAATATAATACACGTTAAAATTACAGTTTACAGAATAAAAATCGTTTCAATATTTTTTATTATATGACTGTTGTCTGAGGGGGTAATAAATTTAGTAGATATGCGATTATTATTTTTTTATGCCGACTTTAGTCCAGATTGACAAACGTTGGCACGCCCCCGAATGCGATGCCTACCTGTGGTGATCTAGGAATGGATTTGGAGAAAGGATTGGGAAAACTGAAAAGAATAGGATGGCAATGGGCTCTGGCAGATCTCACTCACTATCGAAAAACGTACGTACATTGGGGAATTAAATTAAATCGGAAAATGTCTTCATTTCAAGGTAGTCTTCTGTAAGAGAGTTGTAACGTGGCCAGTCGAGTGCGCCCAGCGGCTGTGGGATTGCACCGTGCAGCCCCTCTCCCTTTAACTTACTTTTGTTTATTTTTACAGGTGTGATCCACCGTGTATCCCCTACCTGGGGATGTATCTCTCCGACCTGTCCTTTATCGACGAGGGCACCCCCAATTATACTCCGGATGGTCTCCTCAACTTCTCCAAAATGCGGATGGTAGTATGCGTTCTCGTTTATTTATTTTTATTTGTTCTGAAGCCAGTTCATACAGTAATCTTAAAGTACAGTTTATGTTAAAGTATCATAGTAATATATCCTATAAATATATAGTATATAAATATATCCTACATTAAAAACATTAAAAAAAAAGAAAATTTCCCGTAAAGATTGTTTTGTGACCCTTTAACGTCAATATTGTATGTTTATTTAAACTGTTACAGATAGCGCACGTGATCCGGGAGATAAGGAACTGCCAACAGACGCCGTACAAAATTGATCACATACCGAAGGTAAGACAAAATTTTACCGAAATATACACCGAGTTACACACAGTTTATGAGAAGTTACGTCTCTTATTTTAGAATAGATACAGTGAAATCAACGAGACATGAGCTTTGCATCTGTGTGAGTGGACGCCGAATTGTCCAATCATATGGTCGAAATGATTCGCACTGTACACTGTCGGTGTGCACTCACACACACACGCAAAGTTCATATCTTGTTCATTTCACTGTATCAATATATTTAGATGCTTTTATATAGACAACTTTAATTATGTGTTTCCTATTTTATACCTTGTTTGTTTGTTTCCTAGATTTTATCTTTCTTGGTCTATCACTGGTAAAATTGTTATCTGGGCTTGATTGATGTCCGTACATATTTAAAGGGGGGTCAATTAGAATTTTTGTCAAATGATTTATTGTGTATTTTAATTTTAGTGAATAAATCAAAAGTTACAAACGTGTTTTCTTGTTGTTCTATCTAAAATGTGCGTAGCGCTTTTTACTCAGGACAGCGCAGAGTAGTGACCAGGCGGATTACTCAGATTACTGTGTGACTGTTTGTTCATGAATAAATAAATAAATTACTCCACACGAAGGCCGCTACAGTCTTCTAAATCTAGTTTGATTAGAATGACAGCTGTCAAAATATCTCGAATAGTGCTCTATAAAATAATTATAAATCTTTAAAAACCTAAAAATCACAGAAGGTTTTTGCCATGCGTACACGCACATATTCTTGATTTGTATTGCATAACACTCAGTCGATAAATAAACACATTATCTCGATTTTATCATTAGGTATTGTCCCAGTCCTATTCGAGGCACTTTGACAGCTGTCATTCTAACCAAGCTAGATTAAAAAGACTAACAAACCATTGTCATTTATTAAATGGCAAGGCCTAGCACAGACCATAGGCCAACTTGGACTGCTATTTCACTTGCTTTAGACGAGTACTTAGCTTTTATGTAAAAGTAGCGAATAAACTTTACATACGAATATAGTAAATAAAAAGAAATGAAGTAAATAAAAATAATGTCAAAAGGTGTGCGACTTCCTCCTGGAGAAGTCTCTAGTGTTCCCCGAGGAGCGTCAGTACACGCTCTCCCTGGAGCTAGAGCCGCGTGTAGCGCGCGGGTCCGCAAGCGGGCTGTCGGGCGGCGCGCCCTCGCCCGCCTCCTAGCGGCGGCGGCGCGCGTCGCTGGCCGCGCTCGCGCCGCTGCGCCCCGAGCGCTAGGCGACGCGCCGCCCGCACGCGCACGCACACGCACAAACACGTGTTGATGAAAGGACACGACACCATTCATAGTGCAACAGCCACTACTTAGCAGTCCACATATGGTGGTTAATTGTCAAACACAAAAATGTTTAATTGTCTCATTGTTAAAATATACAAAATGTTAATGATAAATTAAAAATTACCAATTCTTTTAATGTCTAAACGCCTGAAAGTAGCAATGTCCAAAAGTTTAATAGGCAAAATTTTTAGATCTATGTGAATGACTATTAATCTCAAGTGACCAGTATCAATTTACATAAATAAATAACTTACCCGAAAGACAGTACCTACACCACATTTGAATTGCATATACAGTAATACATAAACACAGTTTGTCAAAAAATTATTTTGACACTTGTTGACATTTTGAATTTTGTACATTTTAACAGTGCGTCAATTGACCGTTCTTGTGTTTTGACATAAGTGCTACTATGTACTGGAACCGCGCCGTTATGTTTCCATACCTAATCGTACCTTGACGTAAGAAAGAACATTCAGTCGTTGGCCGCGCTCGCGCCGCTGCGCCCATAAGAAACCATAAGAAGAGCGCTGACAGTTCTGTATATAGATAATAAAATTCATTTTATGTAAACACCGTTTATTTATAAGATGGCTCAAATAAATTGGAAAAAAATCTATTGAGTCGTAAAATGTTTTTTACTACATATTAAAGATTTATGTCAGTTGTCATTTTTCTTCTTATGACAACCGAACCTTAGGCAACGCGCTGCGCCGCCCGCGCACCCAAGCACGCGTTGAAGGAAGAACACAAGATACATAATGCGCCGTTCAACGTGATTTTCGTTGTTATGATTCTGCACCTAGTTGGGCCTTGATGTAAGAAAGAAAGAAAGAGAACATTTAGTGCCTCAACGCACCAGGCAACCTGGCTGCGGCAGCCAATTCGACGTATGAGTGCTCATTGCAGACCGCGCACTAGGCAGCCAAGAATCTCTGAATCTTTGGCTGCGGCAACCTCTAAAACGTGCATGATCGCGCAGACAGCCGTTGGCTGCGCGCATATAAACAATGCAGCCAAGCGCGCGCATTGGCTGCATAACAACGAAGATCACGTTGAACGGCGCAATATGTATGTTGTCGTGTCCTTTCTTCAACGCGTGCTTGTGTGCGCGGGCGGCGCGGCGCGGCGCCTATGGTACGGTTGTTATAGGAAGAACAATGACAACTGACATAAATCTTTAATACCTACATACAGAACTAGTGGTTGTTAGCCCTAGTGGCGCTCGCGCCGCTGCGCCACACGCACACAAGCAAGCACGCGTTGATGAAAGAACACGACAACATACATAAAGTTACGGCCAATCCAACGTTCGCACAATTACAAATACAATTCTTTGTGATTCATTATTAACTTATTCAATAAGCGGTAGCGGTAGCGGCGATCGCAAATATAACGCTGTTGAACAAAACTATTCATATAGTTTGAGAAATGAAAATGGATTTTCGAACAGTCATAATGACCCGTTTTCGGACGCAAAAAGTTCACAGTCGTGCGAACATTCGGTTGTTCATGCTTTAGTGCGCCATTCAAGTCGCCTTCATTCATCGTCGCGGTTGTGTTCCTGCACGAGTTTTGAGACCATTGTCCGCTACCACTGCTCTTAGATGTCCAGTGTGTTCACCTATTCTCTAGTCGCCCCAATTCCAGAACTGCAAGAACTTTTGTCGTTCTGAAGAAGTCTGGGAGTACTGGAACAGTACTCAGTACTTGGAGTAGCGTTTAATTGGCAGTATCGAGTCAGTGTTCCTATTATTAAAAGGTGTAGACTCTGTAGACACAGAAAATAAAAGTTATCCTTTTTATTTTCGTCGTCATGCATACAAGATTGACTGATGCACTTATCACTCAGTATATAATCTTATTTTAATCGTGTTACAGTCGTATAATGCATATAAGTACCTATGTTATTTAAAACAATTGGTAAAAACGTGTTCTTTTATTAATGACGGTACACGCTAATTGTTATGTCGCGTTTACTGTGGACGCTTAGTTGCGTTTCAACAAACGCTGTGTGACTACATGTTTCAACACGTGTCATTGTGCAATTAATTTGATTCTATTATCAGTGTTCAGTTACATAGTATTTAGTTTACTCTTGTTTCTTATCAGCGATGCGTTCAAAGATATACGATTCTTTAACAATCTAAATATGGAACATTTGGTTTGGAACGCAGCCTAGAGTTAAATTTTGTCCTGCGCAGAATAGCATTCGTGCAAAAACAGAGCATGTAATTGTATCAAATTGAGAGCTGTAAGTAACTATATATTTTTTTAGTATGTTTTATTTATTAATATATTTTTATTAAACACACTATGAATTGATATTCTATAAAGTACTATATCAATGCTTTATTAGAGTAGTCTGTTGTTTGTTACACGTAGGCAGGGCCGTCTTAAGTCTATTCTGCGCCGGGGTGCGGGAGTGTATCCTAAGACAGTCAAACATCCTATTGTGTATCCTATGACAGTCAAATATCCTATTGCGTATCCTATGACAGTCAAATATCCTATTGTGTATCCTATGACAGTCAAATATCCTATTGTGTAATTGTTTACTATAGCGTTATATTTTTTCATTACCTTTAAAAGGTGAGCGCCCGGGGTGCACCGCACCCCTTGCACCCCCTGGTAAAGACGGCCCTGCACGTAGGTATAATTGGTGTTTAATAAAGTATAAAGGTACCTCCTACCTATTCCATTTAGGTTTCTTTATAATTCATAATTTTCAACTCGGAAACTTCATAGTAATTCTTAGACATTAGACGCACTAAGAGAAACTGCGTTTAATACAAAAATATTATGTTAATCATGTAATACAAAAGTAACGCTGCGCTGACAATTTAATTTTTATTTATTTTCATTTGACTCTATTCTGTTTTATTTCAAAAGTCTTGAATCTTTTACGTACGCTCATAAACATGACAAAAAAAAAAGATAACTATCAAGAGTATTTCGTGTGTAAAATGAAATGATCGATGACTTTAGTTACTAAATTGTACTGTAAATATTTCCCTCGAGATCTATTTTTGTACACACGGAAGTATTTTTTCGTCAATTACCTATTGTATATAATAATTCGTTGAAACATATCACTGGAAAGTGAAATTTAAATAATTCAATCTTAATCTAAGTCAATCTTTAAAGTACAAAAAATGTTACTATATTAGTGATTTAATTATTGATTTTCCAATCATCTTAAAATGAACTAGTAATTAATATACGTAATTGGTAAAGGAAAATTATTTTTGAAACTAAACTAAACTTAAAGATTTATATTTAAATAGCTACTCAAATCCTGTTACCATACATTAAAATATTTCGTGATCCAAGTTCAAATGAAGTGACTTATGGCTCAGGTACAAGGTTTCCTCAAATAATTTAATGCTGAGAAATGGTCTTAAACCTTCTCACCTCTTTCATTTATAAGCCAAAATGAGGCATATATCTCCCGGCAGAAGCATAATCGGCCGGGGTTCAGAATCCTAGGGAGAGAAACCAGCCGACGATTCGCGCTATATCGAACCAGCTACCACAGAAGCCCAACCGTCTCAGTTGGTCTCGAGACTGCTGGGGATTAACCCGGTTGACGACTGGAATGATTTCAGTCGACATCACGCCCCACATGTCGGTGATCACGTGCGCCAGGTCGAGATACTACTCGGTTTCGTCTTTCACGAGGCTTTCTTCATGTGGGATGATGATGTCCACTAAAACACCCGAGACTGTGCCCGGTCCGTCAACACGACATCAGGCTTATTCGCGAGAATGGTCCTGTCTGTGATGACGGGCCAGTCCCATTTGAGCTTTTCCCGGTGGGTTTGGAGTACCGGCTCCGGCTCAGAACATTTATATGTTCTGTGGGCTCCGGTGTGTACTTGTAGTAAGGCAATCTCTGTTCTGAGGCCGTATTTCAAGGCGGAGGATTCTGGACGCTTGTTTATGTCTGTGCAAATACTCAATGTTGGAAAGAGCCGAACAGCCTGAAGTGGCATGCCTGAGTGAGACTTTCCGGGATGGCCACACGCTCGATATACACGTCCACATCCACGGTGCCATCCTTCAGTATGTACTTCAGATAGTTCCGCGTCTTCATCACCTGATTCTGTATTGCACGGGCGAACCCCTCGGTTTCTCCCAAGAGATCTCCGAAGCAGAGCCAGTTGAGAAATTATTATTATTATTTTTCAGAAATCATAGTCACTTATCTTATCAATGATATTGATAAGTGACTGTACGATTATCATCATTGTAACAAATTATGGAAAGAATATCTCTGAAGCTTATTTTTCTTCCATTATAAGTATTTAAACACAGCTTTACCACACCACCTGAGTCGATAAGTACCTACTTCATACTGAACTTGGATAAAACTATATCAATTGTAAATAATTTTAATGTTTCCCCAATCTACATAAATTTCGTTTCCCTCAAAATTAAAAATGACTTCTAATATTACAAATAAGTCCTAAATGCTCATTACTTGAATATTTTAAGAAGAATAAATAATATGCTTGGTCTACTTTGAGACAAGATAATGATGGCTATTTGACAGATATAATAATAAATTAAAAAAAATATTGAATAACGTAGCTTATAGGCCAACAATAATTATAAAATGAGTTTTATCATTAAAACGGTTTTTTTTTTATTATTTAAATTATAGATTTTATTATCTGTTTTAAGAAATTCGAAACGCGGTAAACCATGATTGATTACCGCGTGACGTCACAACACTACCTACATTTTTTCCTTTAGGTCCACAAAGCAAATAGTCTAGCAAGGCAAATCGTCCAAAATGCATTTTAGAAAATTGTCATCAAATTCAGTGTTCTTAGTTTTTTGTTTTATTTTGTTTTAGTTTTATTTTACTTGTTTATTTTGTTGGATGCGCTGTGTGACACGTGGCGCCATCTTGTTGAGACCACATATGGCTATTGTCCATATCATTTAACCGGAGCCACAAATAATCAGTTATCATCACCCGATGCCTGTCGCCGTTGACAATGAATGCATCTCCTTGTTCATTTGGAAGAAGTAAGGGCTGATGATGCGTCCAGACCGAAATACACACCAAACAGCGACTTATCGGGATGCATTTGACGGTCTTGAATTTCCCGTAGATTCTCATCGCTCCAAATGGGACAATTTTGCTTGTTAACGAAGCCATTCATCGAAAAATGGGCTTTGTCGCTGAAGATTATTTTTCGGTCAAAAGCACTTCCAATTGTACGCGAATGTACGACGCTGTATATGGTCATCCGGCTTCAGTTCTTGACTAAGTCCCAAAATAATTCACCAAGTTGAAGTCGCAAAAAGACCAAGTTCTTGCACACGACGATAAATTTACTGTCGCGGATTCTCACGCACACTGTCCCCAACAGCAACAATGTTTTCGATAGATCTTGCGTTTCGTTGATGTGCAGAGGAGGTATTCGATCGTCAACTGAACCGATTTCTTCAAATTTGTTGATTTGAGGTCGAATTAAGAACTCAACAGACCGATTATTCTGACCATAAATTCCACGTAACTCATGGAAAGTTCAACGAACTAAACAATCATTTTGCTAATGTTTAACGATTTCTACGCGTTGTGGAATCGTGTAATTTTCCATGATTAAATGGTCAAGCTCAATAAACATTACTGTCAAATATGACAGATATATCTTTTTAAAGATGGCCTCAATAGGCTTTTAAAAATCAAGCGTCCCATTGATAGACCCGTTATAACATATAGGTAATTAAATATCATATAATGATATATATGTCGGGTCTCGCCGTGCTAACTGTGACCACTGTTTTCGAAGTTTTGGACATTTAGGAACATGGATAAACAATTTGGTAGGATATTTAATGGTCATACTTCTGCATACATGTGCAGTACCTATTGCACATGTTTTAAACAATAATGAAGCCATTTTCAACAATATTTAAAGAAAAAAAAAATTATAAATCTTGCAATCACAATATAAGTTGTGCATAGTGTTGTGGCGTCATAGATCCGAAATGTCACGTGACCGTTTTCGCGGGAAATTTAAATTAATAACCTAAATATTTTCTTATTGTGTTTTGTATTTTAAAAAAAAATACAATTGTGAAAGGTATAATTAACACATTTTCGCATGTTTTAAAATACTCTATCGCGTTTTGTCAAATAGCGACTTGTTCTGCAAATTAGGGTGACAATATAATGTTATTATAAAGATAGTGTCATACATATAATTATTATGAACTTATATGATGTCACCGCCGTTATAGTTCTAATGAAATCTATTTATAAATGATATTATTATGATATTAATCGTAACAGATTATTGAAAATGAAACGTGACATAAGAACAACAAATTAAAAAAAAAGTTATTCACACTCATTTTAATGAGAACAAACGAATTCGGTACCTACTTTAGAGAGTAATGTACAATCTGACATGCGCTGAACGAATCCATTATCAATCATTAGAATCAGTAAACTATTGTATTTACTTCGGTACTGACATATTAGGGGTACCGGAAAGATTTTTAATTTTTCGTGGTATTAAGATAAGTTGAAAAAAATTAATAAAAAAAGTTTTGTACTTTATACAGTTATATCTAGAGTACGCGCCAGCGCGGGAGTGTGGTTGAGGTATGAGTTTAATCGCTTTAGTTTGTAGTTTGATCCTTTTTAATTAAATTACTTCATATACACAAGTATATTAATTTATAATAATATTTAAATTATGAGATAAATATAAATTATCAATAAGTATCTATCAACTTGACGTTTTAGATCAACGTTTACAAACCTTTTACATCGCTAAAAGATTCCTTGAAACAGCACTCCCGCGCTGTCGTGTACAATAGTTTAATCAATATCTTTGTCACTGCCATCTGCCGGGAAGAATAAATTGATTTCGGCTTCATAAAATTCTCCTGACTTTTAGGAAAAAGTTGTTTAATTGGTAATTTTAGCGTGGTTCAAGAAACATGGTAAGGTGGCAAGGAAAACCAAAAACTTTCCGATACACCTAATGTAATCGAAGTGGTCAGACGAAGTTTGGTGAAAAATAAATTTGGTTGAATTAATCCCTCAATCGGTTGCAAAAGTCCAGACGGCCATTGTTCTAATACGCAATGGCGTAGTAATGGAATCGGCCACTGAGACTCTGTCATACCTTTAATGTAATGACGTATTACGCTGCTTACACTCAACCGGCTGACATTATGCTTGGTGGGAAACCGCACTTATATTGTTACTTATCAATATGTACCTTAACGTACTCAAACATAAGTGAACGCAGGAATAAAATTCAACCTATAGGGTGTTAAGTTTACCGCTCTTGTATCACGTTTTATTTGCCAGAATCTATTGTGTATGACGCGACTCTGTAAAAATGTATCCGTGATGATTTCTATGATCTCTAATAAGCATTTGATTACGAGCGAGTTGTATAATAGTATGAAAGTTGTTGTTAATCATGGTTGTTATTATACTTGTACGATACCTCGTCATTTCGACTGCTTTTACACGATTAGCCTCATATATTTTTTCAATTTTTCTATCTTGTTTATTAAAAATAAGGTTAAGGGGTGTCCCAAGGCTCCATGTTAGGTCCCTTTCTTATAAAGGTAATTAATAAACTAATATCATGTATATTAAGGAACATATCCGAAGAGTGTATTTTAAAAGGCATTCATGAAGAATTTACAGTTGGTTTTAAGCGAATTTTAAAAGTTCTTGGTCGTTTCGAATCCATATTTATCTTAAGTTATTGTATAAAATATAATATTACATGAATACAAAAGGTGGTTTCCTGTTGTTTTCAATTGTTACGGTTAAAATAGGTACTAATTTAATGTTGCTACATATTTACGATCTCGAACTTAAAATTCTTGAAAATATAAGGGTCATGTCTAAAAATTTATGTCTGATGTAACCTAAAGTGATTTCTAGTGAGAATAGATGTCTGTAGGTCTTTTCTACACCTTTTATGTTAGCGTTATAATGCATAATTATTGTGTAGTGGTGGCCTATTTCACAATCGTCGAATGTACCTCTACCTTTAGATAAATAACAGGTTTTATTGTAAAGCAGGGCTTCAGTGTGAAGTTTGTACATTCTATGCGATAATTAAATGTACATTTAGAAATCGAAACATCATAAAACCATATTGATCATAACACGGATCATTTAAGTGGTTAAGAAAAGCTAACTTAAGCTATTATTTGTCAGTTAGTACTCGACAATTGTGTCAAAGGCTTATTAGTTAAGACAAACATTCATATGGAACTTATGATCTATAACTTGTGGATTTTTAGTGTTAACTTGTTGTAAAAATGGCTGTTTGAAGAATAAAAATATATTTTAATTAATTTCATCTCGTTCTTTGCACAAATTTCAAAAATATTAACATATCCTATATGTTTAAGTATGTAGTACTATAATTTGAATTGTCTTCCCCCTTGTAATTGATATGATCTTTTCTTTAAAGGTAACACTACACTACACTACTTTTAGCGGGACAATTTTATAAAAGAAAAAATTTCTTGTAATAAATTATATCTGCAAAAATATATATTTTCCATTTTCATTAATTAATATTTTTCTGAAGTTCGTACAAATATTAACTCGATTCATTCGAATTACTGAATCGACGATAATGTAACCCTTGTAATGCTAAAAGTTGTGCACTAGTGTTTCTCTTTTGTTAATAAAAAGTAGATTAAGTAGTACTAAGGAATTATTTAAAGTAATAATGACACTTAATTGCGATAAAAACTTATTATGAGACACTTATGAAGTTTGTGAATATCTACGCTTCGATTTTAAAATCTCTTATGAATATCCAGTAAGGAATTTTAATAATACGTACGTAATTACATTAAAAATACCCAATGAATTCTCCTCTGAGCTACCTCTTCACTTAAATTCTAAATATAAATTCTAATATAATAATACAAAGCTATTTAGGTATTGTTAAATGTTGTTAGCTCTGTACACCGCTCAAAATTTTATATATTTCTTTTTCCTCTGCTACAATTCTACATATGTACCATATGTACCATACATATGTTCTATATATGCATAGGTACAGATTGAAAACAAATGACAAAAACTATAGATTTTATTATAAATCATTATTATATTTATGTTTACATTATTTATTTTACTCGACGTTTCGGTTGGGTTGCACCAACCGTGGTTGCGACCTGACTGACCACGTGAGCACTAGTCAACTCGTGACCACAGTCGGTGCAACTCAACCGAAACTAAATAATAACTAGACGAGTGAAATAAATAAGGTAAACATTCGCGTTTAGACCCGTTTAAATAGATAAATAGGTGTGAAAAACGTGAAAATCTCAAATGTTAAATCATTATTATATTGTGTAAAAATAATTAGCGTGCAATGTTAATTGTAATTATCTATTTTAACGAGACACTTGTCTCGAACTTAACCACCTGCCAAAAATAGAGACTAAACTGGTATCTCTTTGGAATAAATTTGAGATTATTATTAATATTTTGTTGTAGGGTGCTTACAGATTGTATCTTATGAGAGATGGATGTATTTTTTCCATTAATAATTAATTTATCATTAGGGCCTTCCTTTAAATTATTGTATAAATTTGTCATTAAATTTAAGAGTACCTAATGGGATGTTTTCAAAAACAGATCATTTGTAAACTGATTTTCATCTGATTTTCCTATAGATTTATGATTTGTGAAAATATGACTGTTACATTTAATGGTCAATGTTTTCATTTTTTTATGTCCGTCGTCCTTTGTAGTTTAATTTTTGTTCACAGCGTTCAGTTCAATTCAGTATAGGACTGCTCAAAATATTACATAATTTATCGAAATTACCCAAGACTGTAGCCGGATCATATAATGGTCCCATCCGGGTTATCCAACTCCACCTGCGTTTGTATTTTGATGTTTCAGGTCACAGAATTACTGTTTATGGTCTAGAAAGCCATTTAAAAATTAATTCCAAGGAATCGATACCTTAAAAACAAATTTTATAACATGTTGTCTCTTCAGGATGTCTCTCTATGTTCGAACGGAATGATCCTGAATAAATATAACATATTTATTTCGAAAATATTCTAAATGGGTTGTTGATACTCTGTGATTTTAATACAAAGCATTTATTACTGATATTTTGTGCTGTTAATACATTTTATGATTCTCGACAATACATTTAGTTACCAGTAATGGGAAATATCACTTATGTGAAGTTTGGTGTTTGTTTATATACTGAATAGTTATGAGAAACAGTTTACTAATTCATAAATAGATTGCTCACATGTTTACCTATTAATTCTGTGGTGCCATAGGGAAAGGAGGTACAGATTAGATTTAAAAAAAAAATGTGCCGCTGTTAACAAATAACGCTGTGAATTGGAGAAGAGTTGAAAATATACCTCTAGGATCAAAATATAACTACATAAATTAAAAAAAAAGTACAATAGACAATACTGACAAATGTTGAAATAATACAAAATTAAATAACTCGTTTATTAATTTTTGTGAGTCATCTCTTTTTTCTATGCCAGCACAGAGTTATTTCTATTTGTGTACCTACTTTAAAACGATTCACGTGATAACTGATAATGCAATAATAATATTTAAAAAAAAATGAAAAATGTATTACTCTGTGGTTGCCACTTTACGATAGTAGTATGACAATTTTATTTGTATATAAATTTAATTTTATAAAGTGTTTATAAAGATTGCTCACATTATTTTTACATACCTTCGAATCTTCCCACCATTATCCGAAGCAGCAAGTTATTATTTTGGTTTTAATTTTATTATTGTATAAAATGAAATATAAAATAAAACAATTAATCACCTGAAACGATATAGATTTAATTTTATACAGATAAGTCATAATATTACTTATACAAGATGAAACCTTTAAAAAAGTCAATTGCCCGAAGCCTGAAACTGTGGATTTCGTCCATTATATTGAGTTCATAGACATGAAAAATATTTTTTGTATTTCTTTTTAGTTTTTGCTAAAGGCCAAAAAATATATATTAAAATGATAAGTAATATTATATACCTAACAATTAATTTTGAATCTTGTGCAAAAACTATAGTTTTAAAAGTCCTCGTGAATGGATCGGGTTACATTCGAAAATATATTCTTAAAAACATAATAACTCGTAGGTATATTCTGTATCTTCCTAAACAATATGTTTACGTGTCGTATAGACGGGCTCAACGTGTTACAGTTGTTGTTATGATCTGACCTAATCCAATTGTTGTTCCCTTCACAATAAAGTTATCATTGTATAAAGTTTTATATACGAGTTTTTCATTCACCATTCCCTTTATCAGGTAAATTGTATTTTTTACTTGGTAATAATATTATTATACTATATACAAATCATCGACATAGTTCATAGAACCCGCATGTTGCAGGGGCAATGAGGTAGGCCATATCTGCCGAACACAACCGATAGACGAGACCACATTTAAGTACAAATGGGACGCGCTCCGTACATGTGGACCAACCATTTGAATAGATACTGTGCTAGCTGGAAGAGGAGAGCGACATACCGCAGTCATTCCTCTTGGTCCGACAGGAATTGTCCGATTACGCGTAGCTTTTTTCATTCATTGGAAACATTATTGTACTTAGTTTTTTGTCGCAGTCCTATCAAGAGGAACCAATACAAATTAATCGTAAATTCCTCCCGATCAGATCAGTTGGACTGTGAACAATGAAGTACGTGTAATCCAACAATCTTGTCGGACCGAGTGGAATGACCGGAGAAGAGCGGCAAATCGTGTGTGGTGGCGAGCTTTGTGAGAGGCCTATATCCAAACCAAACCTATACAATGACTAGATACAAGAGAAACAACAAGTATCAAGATGTTTATGGCACACTATAAATTCAAGTTACTATTCATAGAGTGTTGCCAAGTAAAGAATTTTCTACCTTAGTGTCGCGTTTAAATTTGTCACACTACCACAGCTTAACGTTTCCAAAATAATATAGGTACCTAAAGTCGGCTAAAGATACTGTTGAGAACATCAAAGTAGAGTTTAAATTTGACATTTCTGTAACAAGGGCGATTTTCACTTGCTTGTAAATTATTCTTTTTAACTTTAACACTTCTTTCCAACGAATCGAACTCTAAATTATTTTACATTTTAATGGACCCACTATGTAAGTTAATCTATCTACTCATACGGTACGACAGATACCTAAGTTGCTGACAATAATCACAAAGTTTACACAGGGCGAATTTGTGTTTATTCTTTTATTTAAGTACGATATTAAAACGTAAGATAAAACAAAAGGAATAACCTTTAATTATTATTTTGAATTTTCCAATATAATGTTAGGTTACAGAAGACTACATTCAAATGTACTGCACTTCCTACTTTATCGTATTTCCCCAATGTACGTACGTGTTTCGGTAGTGAGTGAGATATGCCAGAGCTCATTGCTATCCCATCCTATCCCTCCCCATTTTCCCAACCCATTCCTTAATCCGCAAAGGTAGGCAGCGCAGCCGGAGGCGTGCCAACGTATGTCATTCTGGACTGATGTTGGCATGTATCGCAGATGTCCATGGGTTACAGTATCCACTTACCATCAGGTGGACTGTATGCTAGTCTGCCGCCTTTTTTCTATTAGTAAAAATGTTAGTAAAGCGTTTTCTTCTTAGGAGAGCAGTAATTTTGTAATGTGACGTATTAGATTTGAGAATGTATGTTCATTTGTGTTTTTATATTAAATGCTATCAGGAAAAAGAAACAAAAATCAATGGGTACTGATTTATTGTCGAAATATATGTATATATGTCATATAAAATGTACCCCACATATATATACGACTACATAGAATATAATTGTAAATAAGTACATACATATGAATTACAAATTCAGTGTACAAAGAGTAAAAATGCATCAATTACAAAATTACCTATACACAAACATTTCACGAGCATGGTTTTTAATGTTATATTTCTAAATGCATTACAGACATTTATTATAAGTACAAAATATAAATATGTAGAAATGCTTTATATTTAATATAGTGTTTATATTTCAATCACTGATTCATTCACTGAGGGGTCAGCAATTAATTTTCGGGACCGTACAGAAGACATACAAAAAACGGTTAGGGCCGTATCACACGAGTGTTTTCCTAATGTAGACGATCGCCGCCGTGACATTTTCTCCTAGGCAAGCGCGGCGATAGGGGGGTAGTACGGGTAAAACTGTACCGGGCCCTGGACTTCGGGGGGCCCCATGTAATACCTCTATAATCAGTCCGTAAAAGTCGCAATTATTATAAAACTACGCACCTAATTACTAATAACAGATTTTTATTACGAAATGTTCTCTTTTTCAAGGACCTAATACAAACATTACCAGCAGTAGAACTAAAGTAACGGGCGGATTCAGAATTAAGGTACAATTCATTTACATTTGTACCTTTACTGGTCCCAACATTTCTGTCACCGGGCTTGCTCTTAAGACAAAATGGTAAGACAGTTTCGCAGCGGCTATGCGGTGATGAGCAAGCGATATCGTCGTGTTTCCGGTGCGATATCGTCGCGGCATTTTGTCCTAGTATAAAACGTAGCAGCGATGTCGCCTACGCTCGAAAATTGTTTGTGTGATACGGTTCTTAATCGCTATATAACATTTGGCAACATAATAATGCAAAAACGATCATTTTAGTTTTGGCATAATTCACACACACGGGTCCCGTTTATAAACGGTCATGGACTATATTCTAATATCATAGTAGCATGCATAACAAAACATCTTACTTGACGTCACACCGACGATAGGACGCCTCATTGCTGGGCAAAGGGCTCCCCTTGCAATCGTGATGCGGCTTTATGTCACAATTCACCACGCGGACCCAGTGCAGATTGGTGGTTGGATTACACAAACTCTCGATTTATCTTTTTACCTTATGCAATAGGGTCGGATTAAGCGGGGGGGGGGGGGGGGGGGGCTTTAAAGGCCTAAGGCCCCGCGGTGTAGGGGGAATCATCAGGAGAAAACGAAACAAATAATTTAAGAACTTGAGCTCATCTCCGAACCCACATACGCGGGGAAAGGCGAGGTGTCGAGCGTCCAAACCTACGGCACTCGAGCGAAGTGACCTTGTTTTATATAAATATATTGTCGTCGTCCCCCGTTATGCGGTTTTGAAAGTTTGGGGGCGTCGAATATGTTTCTCCCCCTTAAAAGGGCCACAACGCAAACTATAGCCTCACGAGTTTTTAATCCGCCCCTGTTAAGGCACATCGTATTTCTTGCAATGTTTTCCTTCGCTACCAAGTTAGTGATAATTTAAAAAAAAACATTAATATTTAAGTAGGTCCCTATACTATAGTAAAAATATTTAGTATTAAGTACCTATTTAAAAATATTTAGTAAGTATATTTGGACTAGAAGCAGTGACCTTTAAAATGATCAGATCAAAAATTTGAACAGTCACATTATCTATTACTACGGAAAGTATAACACCTATTTCGGGGCTACATACCTACTTTTATTATAACTAAAGTGATAACGCTAACTGAGGTCATGTTTCTGATATAACAATTTAAATAAATTCATAATGATCATGCGCGGTACAATCCTATATTTTATTAAAAATTGGTAGATAAAATCAGGTAAAATGTAGGGTATTCGGTAATTTAATGTATTTATTAAAAGTAGGTACCTATCTACTAATTAAACGGAAATAACATGAACAGCAGAATTACTGAAAGTGGCACCAAACTAAAGGTGGCTTAGGTTTATTTATTTAAACCATAACAGAAGGTACATTACCATAAAGGCGCGTATAGACATCACGAGGCATGCGCCGCGAATGGTTCGTCACACTGCACACATGCTTCAGCCTGAGGCATGCATCCGTCCGAACGGCACATGCTCAGAGTGAGCACGCAAACAACCACGCTGCTCGCATCTGAGGCAGGGAGTGAATCTGCTCGCAACGTGCGTACGCGGCGAACGATCACAATGAGCACCCACGTCCACACAGCCTGTAGCATGTGTGGCGAACCATTCGCGACGCGTGCCTTGTGATGTCTATACGCACCTTTATAAAAACCAATGCGTACATTTTTTATAACGATTTCTCTAAGAATTGCACAGCACACCTGCTCAGAAGCCGCTCATTTGAGAAGAAAACATTTATATCATTTGAGGACCCCAGAGGTAAAGGGGTCTAAGTGACAAAATTTATGTTTTGAGATAATTGAACCAAAAGTCAACAAAATTTTGTAAGAGGGAAAGTTATTTTTTTTTTGTTTTGACCATTTTAGGCCAACACTTTGGCCATTTGCTTCTAATTAGTACTAACAATAGATTATTAAAATCACCTGTGTTGCATTTATAGGTAATAAAAGGTAGATAATGTGTACTTAGAACCCTTGACCTCATTTATAGTCTGAACCTGTAGTCTATAAATACGTTCAAATAGTTTACTTTTATTGAAATTGATATTTGTTTTCGTTTACACAAGAAAATAAAGAAAAAGTATTGTACAGTGCAATAAAGTATAAATAAATAAATTATATAACAATTAAAAACACAATAATGTTAAAAAGAATTCTGTATATCTATCTATACTAATATACTATGATAAAGAGGTAAAATTGTGTGTTTCTTTGTGGATATGTTGGGGGTAATCTCTGGAAGTACTGAACCGATTTCAAAAATTCTTTCACAAATAGGAAGCTACATTATCCGTGTCTAATAACAGGCTATATTTTATTTTGATACTTTGAAAAAAAATTTTGAAAAAGAAAAAAATTATAAACCGAAACGAAGCGAGGGCGGGTCGCTAGTTCTTTATAAAATTGACTGGTAGAAAATACGTTTAGGCTCGCTCTTTATACGACATCATCCAATTAAATGTATCCTATTAATATTATAAAGGCGAAAGTTTGTGAGGATGGATGTACGGATGTTTGTTACTCTTTCACGCAAAAACTACTCAATGGATTTTAATGAAACTTTACCATAATATAACTCATACATCACAATAATATATAGGCTATATTATATTTTGAAATTTTGAAAAAAAAAAAACTTATAAACCGAAGCGAAGCGAGGGCGAGTCGCTGGTAAATAATAAAAATAACTTGGTTATGGGTAATACCACGTACCGGGAAGCACAGGTGCATCGACGACAAGAAATCCGCCCGTGGCGGCTGGATGAGAAGAGCCGAGGATCGTGTGTGGAGACGAGCCTATATCCGGCAGTGGAGAGTCAGGCTGGTGGTATGGTAACTTGGATAAGCGCTTAGGAATATTTAAGTTGATAATTGAAAACCTATTGCTATCTCTGTCGCTCATGTATGGGTGTAATGAAACGACTATGACAATGACGTCACAGAGTTTTTATATCGAACCATGCGAAAATGACACGGTTAATGGTCATTCATTTTCAGTCCCACTTCGGATCACCCTAATTTTAAACACGCGTCACGCAGTGTTTACACCTAGGGCTGCCGCCTTCCTAAACCCGAAGAGAGTAACACAACGTAAAAACACAGCGACGCTTTAATTATATTTATACCTTTGCATTTGTCACAAATCTTTGAAAGAATTTATACATATTTTAGTACAGTAAAATCAACGAGACATGAGCTTTGCATATGTGTGAGTGGGCGCCGAATTGTATCCAATCCGATTGTCGAAATGGTTCGCACTGTACACGACCACACTGGAGCAGGGTGGGCGCTCCACCTGCTCCACCTGCTCCAGTGTGCTTTGACACAGGAAAGAATAAGTGATAGATTTACGGCATTACACAATCTCTATTTTAAATAATAAGAAAATTGTCTTGAGTAAAATTCTGACTACACCCTTAAGGCAGACCTTTTTGTGATATACTCGTATTTGTATACATAGTGAAATATTCCTTTTTACTTATAGGTTAATTGGGTATATAACATACTCAGGTATATAACATACAGGTTGTATCCGAACTGTTCCCGAAGCCCGTAACTACATTCCTGTAACTGTACCTTATAAATTCTACATAATGTGTGCAATACTTTAACAGGTGCATACAACTTCAACACAAAAGGCATGCGAGTACGCTAAAATATAAACAGAATTAACATTGGATCAATTAAATAAATAGCAATTAAACAACTTTGAACGTGGTCACGGGGTGACACGTCCACTGCAAAGTGTTCGAAACGTCGGCGGTCGGGATATAAATAATGTTAAATATACGCGATTTAAACCGTTCAAAGTTGTTTAATTGCTATGTATAGTAATCGCGAAAACCTAAGAAAATTCAATTAAATAAAGTTAAATTACAATTTACATTAACGGAACATTAAATAGTTTAATTTAATAAAACCCCAAAAGAGTGCCCATCAACATTTGACGTTAAATTTTGCGTTTGAAACTTGCCACAGAATCATGAAAGATGTCGATGTCATGAAAATTTGACACACCAGCCAAAAGTAAAAATTTTGCATAAAAAAAAAGTCTTCTAATATGTCACTTAACTCGGAATCACGAGCAGAATTCGTAGTTTCAGGCTTCGGGAAAATTTTGGATACAGTGTAAGTCTAAAGCTTCTGAAGGGTCATGTCATGCATGACTTCTCTGAACTCTGAATCGGTTCCTACAAATTATTTTTTTTTGTAAGATTTTGTTATTTAAGGTTTTAATGATAGGTGGACATGAGATACAAAAATAGTAAAGTTGCAATGCATATTCCAACAATAAATTATAATAAGATCACTGGTCACACTTCACAATACTATCCAGAACAAGTCCTTAAACATTAACAGGATCATCTCCATTCTGTTCCTGTGCTTTCTCAGCCTCTTCCGTCTCTTTCAAAAGTGGTGCATTGCCACACATACGAAGGTCTTTGGTATACGCGATCACCCCCACGCATAATCCTGATATCACGAGCCACACACCGCCGGTGTAGAACGTCACGTCCCATTCCCCAGTTAAATCGTATAGCAAGCCTGTGAAAGAAGAGTTATGGATATAGAAGATAAAATAAAAGAGATCAGTTCTGCATTTGCTTCAATTTACGTAACTAACGGTCGACTGGTAGATAATGCTTTAAGGCACTAAATCCGCCCCTGTACAATATAGTGCGAAAAGAATAAATTAATAAGTCAGCAGAGTGCATCGAAATCTTATTGAATCTACTTCTACCTGCCAGTGGTAAAGATGTATTTGCCGGTAACTAGAACTACATGTTGTACAATATCTTGTGTTAAATAGTTTCAAGTTCATGTAAACTTGTTGATGAAGCAAACGTTAAATCAAAATAAAACCTATCATCATACATGAACACTGAAAACTGAAAAAAATTAACTTTTTTATAGAAAAAACGCGACAGACGAGCAGACAGCCCATCTGGTAGTAAGTGTAGTAAGTGCCCGTCGCCCTGTGACATTCGCGATACATGCCGACATCAGTGTTTCAAATTTGACTCTTTAATGAACCCCTCCTCATCTGCTTCACCCCCCCCCCCCCCCCTACAAGTTGCCAACCAGGTTTCTTTGATAAGAACGTATTATGTGACCTCTAGTCTATTCCCATATTGATGCTAAACATTATACACAAAATATTAATAATAACTACAACAGACAACTTAATGAAGGTAGTTAGTTACCTTCGTTTGATTGTAATTTTAAGTCCTCTCTCCTGATTGCTGTGCCCTACAGGGTCCATAATGATCACACAGTTTTTATGTTCACCAACTTGTAAAAAATGATGGAATACAATAAAGTATTGAGTAATGAAAACCACTCACCTCCAATCGGCGGTCCGATCAAATGTCCAATCCCTTGACTCAACAGAATCAATCCATACGCAACAGTGAAGTGATCAATCGGCATCAACTCCATCAAGATCGCCGGAGTATATGAGTAGGAGCTGGCGAAAGAGAGGCCAAAAACAGCAGAGACGATAGTGAGCAACCAGTAGTTGGTGATGAAGAGTGGGTACGCGGCCACGGATAAGCCGCAGATGATGAGACAAATGGCGTATGCTTTGGTCACATTAACCCAGGGTTGATCACCAGCCCAGCCCAAAGCCACCTGTAGATGAACAGAGATTTGTATATCAACAAAACAATATATAATTTAATGAGAAATAATTAAATGCGTAACAAACAAGTACTGAATAGATGATAACAAATTGAGAGGTAAGTTTAATTTAGGTCCTCTGGTAAGTTATGACGATAACGAAACAAAAGACCCGCGTAACTTGTCTTCGTCAATAGTTAATGATTTCGAATTACTTGGTAATGAAGCAATTTAAAACTATTTACTTCGGTTATTCAAAAATATATTGTTTTGTTGATTATAATGATTGCTCGATTAAATCAATTTTTATTTTTTTATAGAAAAAAGGCGACAGACGAGCATACAGTCCGTCCATCTGACGTTAAGTGAAAACTGTAGCCCATTGACATCCGCGATACATGCCAACTTCAGTCCAGAATGACAAACGTTGGCACGCCGACGGATGCGTGCCTACCTTTGCAGATTAAGGAATGGATTGGGAGAAAGGGCTGGGAAAATGGGAGGAGGGGGGGGGTACGATGGGAAAGGACTCTGGCATGCGGAATATTTCACTCACTATCGAAACACGTACATACGCACATTGGGGAAATGCGATAAAGTAGGAAATGCGGTACATTTCAAAGTAGTCTTCTGCGTGAGAGGAGTAGCGTGGCCAGTCGAGTGCGCCCAGCGGCTGTGGGAATGCAGCACGCACTCTCCTCTACCAAGCTATAAAATAATCTTTAGGAAAGTATGAAAAGTTTGATGAAAATTCCAAAAAATGCGAATAAAGTTTAAACATTTCAATGTCAATGAACTCAAAATCATGGACGGAATCCATGCCCTCAGGTTTCAGGAATTGTTTGGTTACAACCTGTATAAACAACGTCTCTACGTCGAGTTTTAATAAAAGAGACAGAATTAATGCCACATTTATCCCGATACCGTGTTTTTGTTAAACAAAACCTTCGCTTATCCAACCTTTAACTTCCTGCTGAATTGAGGATGAACTTATCACAACCAGTGATAATGTTCATATGTTATGTTATATATATATAACATAACATATGAAAAGATAGATTTACAAAAATATCTACTCGAACGCAGATTTATATATCTTTTAAATATAATTTCCGTAACAACAATAATCTGACTATAGTTAGAACACAATTAAATTGACATTTTATAAATTCAAAATATTATTGCCGCTCTTTTCTTGGCTATACTTTAGTAAGTAATTAGCAGTGGCCGCGACTTCGCGTGCATATATTATTCCAGTTAGAACTCCCCGTTGGATACTATATCTGGAAGAAAAGTACCATAAATATTAACCCGGGACATGAGCTATATTCACCAATATCTGTTTAGTTGTTTTTGCATGATGTACGTCCAGATAGAGAGAAATTCCAAAAACTGTTGTTTTAGGGTGTGTAGCACTCTCAGTTTCAATGTAAAGATTTTCTTCAAAAAATATTTAATGTACATACAGACACTTGTGTACGATTTTGTTAATGTATGTATAAATAGTAATCTATATAAATACAAAATTAAATGCTATTCGTTGGTAAGCGCATCGCTTGAGAACGGCTGGACCGATTTGGCTATTTTTTTTAAATGTTCGTAATAGTCCGAATAAGGTTTTTAGGGAAAGGAAAATTGGAAAAATCGGGAAAAACTGAAAGTGCTTTTTTCTATGAACTTATTGAAATTATTGTATTATTGAAATTTGGACAGGACACAACGTCTGTCGGCTCAGCTAGTAGTAAATAAATAACAGGAAGTAAATGTAGACATTTTTTGTACTTACAATCCCAATACTGCTGGCAACGCCAATGATACTGATCATCATTTCTCCACCATCCACATTCTTCGTGGTCATGTATGACTTGAGGAAGAAGTACGGCACGATGAACCATACGGACAAGATGAGGGATGACAGGTTGAACATTAAGAAGTGGAACTCTGTGAACATTCTGAAGTCGAATGTGTTTTTGATCACTTGCCACAAACGTCCGTTGCAGGTCTGCAAAGATTACAAATAATTTGGTTATCAGCTGTTGCTAGGGGCATTGTTATTGCGGATATAGGCTTATGTACTTATGTTATGGTTAATCCGTCCTACGAATCACACCGATCACTGTTCTCTTTAGAAAGAAAAGTACAAATGTATGAGATTCGAAAAAAATGCAACACTTGGTAAAATTTTCATTCATTTCATTTAAAATCAAGCTAGAAATTTGAAATTTTCAATAAAACAATCTCTTTTACTCATATAAAGTGTTTATTCTACAACATATATTTGCAGAAAATAGTAAGTACTTACCTATATATTTTCCTTTAACCAAAACAGTAGTCCAAAGGTATTATATTGATTTTTTGCATAGTTATTACTTAATTATCAACTTTAGAATTTATTACTTATATTAATTAGGAGAGGTGAGCGCTTTAAAAGTCAAATTCGTAAAATCAATTCGTAATGGAATAGATTGTTATTAAAATTAAGTTTAAAAAGAAATGTAAGAAGCCCTAAACGAATTATGAGAACTAAAATCTAAATTATAACATAATCAGTACATAAGGATCAAAAGTGAAAAATGACATCATTACTCAATTGGCTCAGAAGCAGATGTTACATCAGACCCAGGGTTTAGTCAGAGTACATTAGCATAATCTTGTGTGAATGACAAAGTCACATCTATGTAACCACTTGGTTTTGCTGAAACGCATATTTACATTAATGATTTCGTACTCACCAATTCCTCGTCTGACTCCGATCCAATTGACCAGGCTGAGTTTCTATAGATATCCGGCAACGATGCTGCTCGTAATCTGTATCTGGGTATATTCATCATGGCGCCTCGATACATTATAGTATTTCTGTACAAAGGCATGTCTCTCAAATATTGGTGATCTGTTGATATTTGTCTTGATAACCAATTCATTTGCTGCAAATGTTGTTTTGGGTCTCTATTGTGTTCGTGATGTTTGTGTTTAGGTTTATGATCTCCATCTATATTTACATTACCATCAGACTTTTGTATATCCTTGACTTTCTTCGCAGCATTCGCAGTATCTTCTTTTATATCTTGTAATTTTGGATCTGATTTATTTTTGAGCGTCGATTCAGTTTTCTTATGTTGTTTGACTTTTATTTCCACTGATAATTTGGCAGGCTCTTTAACATTTTCCCGTGAACTCTCGACAGCGAGATGAACTTCAGATCTCCTTCGTTTTAATACATTTGGATAATTATGTAATATGATGTTGTAAATATGCTTATTCGTCATTAGTTTTTCTATAACTTCTGTTGGCACCTAAAAGTAATTCACGATGATTAAGTAGCTATGTTTATACATCATATATATATATATATATATATATATAAAATATAAAATATATTAAAAATATTATACAATAAATACTGAAAAAAAAATCAGAAATTACCTCTTCATTCCGTTGTACAAAAGTCGGCAAGTGAATGGCTGAATACATCCTTTTAAATGATTGCTCTGCATTCATTTGAGTAGTTGCCTCCAATTGTTCAGCTTCAGCTATCGTTGTGGCTAATGTTGCTAAAATGTAATCAGGGCTCTTTCCACTTTTCAACAGACCTTTCAGTTCCTCTGCGCTTAGAAATACTGATTCGCCACCTATAGACTTTGACGAGACTGACCCTGTACTTGAGGACATTTTAGAGCGGGATCTCGACAGTCTGCGTTCTCTTTTCTGCTTAATTTTCAACCACTCAGGGTTCCTCATCAAAGCACCGCACACGCACATATTCAATAAAGTACCAGCCAATAAAACTATAGTGTTCCTCCAATCAAAAACCTCTAGGAAGTAGTGAGTCATTGGTGAGTAAATTAAAGTACCAAATCCAATTCCGCAGGAAGCTAAAGAGACGGCTAGATTCCTCTTCTTATCAAACCAGAAAGCGACCGACACTACAGCGGTTACATACAAAATACCCATAGCTAATCCGCTTAAAAATCCAAAAGTTAAACATAACATTGCCACGGAGTTACTTATGGATGCTAGTAAGAAACCAATGGTAGAGAGGACTCCTGCGATCATAGTCATATTTCGGCATCCATATCTGTCTACTAAAGCGCTCATGATTGGTCCAGCTAATAAAGGTGTAGCGATGAAAAGGCTCCCGATTAGAGATGTTTTTGATTGTGTCGTTTCAAAGTAATTTGTAAATTCTTCATGTAACAGTCCAAATGAGAAAGCGAGACCATCAGCACACGCTGATACTAAAAATGCAGCAATAACTACCACCCATCCCCAGCCGCCATCAGGTATTGGCGGTAACTTCTCATCTTCGGACTCGTCCGAACATATGCTATCCTTATCATCTAACCCTTCGAATTTAACTCTTTCTACGGGAAATGGACCATCTTCCTTAGTGTAAAGAGCAACTAACTCATCGTCTGATTTAAGAGAGTTGATTGTATTCATGTCTTCTTTTTCTACACCATTTCGAGTAGTACTGTTTGTCGTGGCGTTTCCATTAGGCATGTCATCCACATTTGTTTCCACCATTTTTTGTGCTCTTCGTTCAAATTAATCTAAAGGACACAAACATCTGAAAAGTAGATTACAAAAGTGTTTAAAATTTTATCACATATTCAACAAAGACGTAATTGAAAAATTAAAGACTTCTATCTAAATTGTTAACCTACTTAGTGCAATTTTTATCTAGCAACTATAGTTTTGGTGAGATAACTTCGTTAACACAATAATAACTGATGATAAGATTCGTATTTGAAACGTCTATATTGAGTTAGTTTTCTGCTTTGCAAATAATTTCGTGGTATTTAACACTCTCTTATAGTTTAATTTAAAAACTAGATTAGTTTTAAAATATTATTAAGTTCAAGCACGTTAACAGGAGAGCATGGGATCGAACCCTGAACGAATAAATGGTTTATTGGTACAAAGATCGAACGCTATATAGATTATCGTGACATGACATGAGGTAAAAGTAGTTGTTGTATGTGTGGGTAAAGTTTAATCATTATTATACTTGTACTCAGTAAGTAAGTAAGTATGTACTCAGAATAAAACAGACAGAATAAACACATGCCCCTGAACTACAACACGGTGTCAGGTGTGGCTGATTAGTCGTGTTAGTCGCGAATGTGTATCATTTGATACAATAATAATGTTGTCCATTTCCGAATAGATAAAATGTCTAAAGGTGAAAGTAGTGCGAGTGAATTTGCAGCGGCAATGTTACAGCAGCCCCAATGTTAACAATATACTACAGCCGTTTATACTACATGTTTATACCCAATGTTTATACTACAGCCGTGTTATCAAAATTATTAAACTCTACCCACATACGACCTACGTAGTACAAATAACCTGTTAACGACGGAATAAATGAAAATGTAAAAAGCTAGGGTACTTGCATATGTATAGATAATAGTTTCGCTTGTATAGTTGTTTCTCTTTAGTGTCTTATAAATGTATGAATATATCTTAATATCGTTAGGTTTACACTATCTGTTTAATGTCCGTTTTATGAGTATGTATTGTGTAACTGATATTAAAATGATCCCTAGTGTGTCTTTTATTACCCTATTAGGATAATTATTGGTGAATAGGGTAAGTAGGGCATGCTAGGGATAAGTTGTGGGCGCTATGGCGTTCGGGAAACAACTGAGCGCTCCGCCACCTGGCGGACGAATATAATATTTATAGTCCTGAAGCGAGGGACGGGGTTACGTAAATATGTCGCGCAAACCGCGCACCCCGTCCACTCGAAACCGAACGTTATAGCGTCATGATCTTATTAGATCCCTCTTAGGCTAGTTTACATCTAAGTTTTATCTAATAAGAATCCTATAAGAATCTTGTAAATGTATGAAAATGTATAACTGTGTCTTGTATGAATAAATGATCCCCCGCGGGGTAGCGGGAGGGGTACACATGGAGAAAAGTAGAAGGGGAAGCCGAAATGGAATAAAAGACGGACCATTTTGGGCTTCCGGCATTCCGATCAGCGGCACCACTCCGAACACTACAAACGGTCAACCAAGTGACTAGGACAAGTAGTAGAACAACAAGTACCTCTGCCCCCTGCCCCCGGCTCTGCTGATATTATCGAAGAAAAGGAAATAAGGCGTTATTATTGTTTAACATCCCTATATATACAGTCCACATCCCCCGGCGACCTATAAGGTTGTAGGACAATACTGTCCTCGATCTGTTGAAGAGATCGCAGTAGACAAAAGTGTCCTCAACATCGATGGTCCTTCGAGCCGGATAAGAAGAATCAGCGTCCACGGTTCATCGAGTCGCCGAATCAAGAATTGCACGGCGTTGTTTAAAGAAGAAACAGCGGGAAGAGACGACGCGTCGTACTCGTCCGTGCATACAAGTCTTGATTTCTACGTCTTGATTTCCACGTCCTGATTTCCACGTCTTAAACATCTCAATTTCCACGTCTTAAACGTCTCAATTTCCACGTCATAAACGTCTCAATTTCCACGTCAAAACTACAAACCGTTGTTTTCACAATGCCGTCAACAACGAGATCACAGAGCCGGACGGGATCGCAGAGCGGAGCACAAACCACTACGGAATCAACATCTGCCACCACGGAGTCCACAGCCACGACTTCCGCTACCACGGGCACAGGCACCACAGCGACAGGGACGACGACCACCAGCGGCGGTACTACTAGCACCGAGGCCACTATGAAAACGACTTCGGCGGCAGCGGACGTCACGATCGTTCCACGAGCCGCAAGCGTCACGGCGAGGTCACACCGCTCTACCGCATCCGCCAAGAAGAAGGAACGTCTGGAGGTCGAACGTACCTTACTACAGCTGCGCCTGCAAGCCAAGGAGCAGGAACTCAGGCTAGCGGAATTAGAATCGGGCTCCGAGGCAGATGATGAAGAAAAGGAAGACAAAGACCAATCGTTCCGGTTAGAAAAATGGTTGAACCGGAACGACGCACCCCCCCCTGTACCCCCGCAGGAGGCGGAGCCTAAGTCTCGCAAGATCTCGCCGATAAAGTATGAAGGAGGACGAGGACGGGGAGCTTACACCGCCAATGATGAAGATGACGGAAATAAGCACCGAGAGCATAGTACGTCTCGGCCCGCACGCCCTACCGCAGACATCGTGGAGCAAATGGCCTCTGCGATCTCCAAGGCGGTGAAGATATCGGCGAGGGAGACACCAAGGTATATAACCGAGCTGCCTACGTTCGACGGACATGGCAGCGCATGGTTGGGGTTCAAGGGCGCGTATGAGGATTCAAGGCGCGCCTTCATGAAGAGCGACAACCTGGCACGGCTAAGAAAGAGCCTAAAGGGTACCGCTATGGAGGCGGTAGCAAGCCTGTTCACCGCCCACCGAGAGCCGGACGAAATTATGGAGGCTCTCGGAAGAAGATTCGGGAGGCCGGATGCACTCGTCGCGTATGAGGCAGAAAAGTTGCGATATTTGCGCAAGCTGACCGACGAGCCCCGCGACCTCTGCGTATTCGCCAGTAAGGTGGCCAACGCCGTGGCCACCATACAGGAACTGAAGAGGGAGAACTACCTCTATAGCCCCGAGTTAGTCCGGGCTATAATGGACAAATTCACCCCGATACTGAAGAGCAAATGGTACGACTTCGCAAGCGCATGGGAATACGAGGTGCCTACACTAAACCTACTATCGACGTTCCTGAACATAGAAGCCGATAAGTGCAGTGCCTACGCACCACCTGAATGCATCATTCCCATCACCGAACCTGCAAGTATAAGAGAAAGGGACGTATCTGCGAATGTAAGAGAAAGGGCAATGAAAAGGACGGAACGTACATACAGCGCCACTACCAACGGAAAAGAGAAGCTCCAATACAGCGCCCCTACCAACGAAAGAGGGAAGCTCCTATACAGCGCCTCTGCTAACGGAAAAGGGAAGCTTGGATACAGCGCCTCTGCCAACGGAAAGGGGAAACATGATTACAGCGCCACAACCGACGGAAAAATGAAGCTTTGCCCACTATGCAAGGAAGATCACAGCTTACCTTCGTGCAAACAATTTGCAGACAGCGATCTCGATACCCGCTGGGAGATCGCAAAAAGGAACAACATCTGCTTCCGTTGCCTGTGTAGCGACCATCGCCGGGACAACTGCCAAGTTAAGCCATGTGGGCACAGCGGTTGTGAGATGTCACATCATTGGCTGCTGCATCGTACACGTCAAAGTCTACCGCCAACAGAGACGACAGAAGAGCCGCAGGAAGAAATTGTCACGTCGATAACGGAAGTGACAAACAAGGTCACCGCCGCAAGCTCATCGCCACGTCAACGCCGAGCCTATTTGAAGATAGCACCAGTAGTGCTTGCCGGACCACACGCAAAGGTACATACGTACGCGTTGTTCGACGAAGGCAGCACCGTCACCATCATCGAGGAAGCTATAGCCGACTCCCTAGGCATCAACGGGCCGGTTGACACGATGTCAATACAAGGCATCAACGGCGGAGAAATGACACATGAGAATAGCCGCACTATCGACGTACATATACAAGGGCTACACTCGGACAGCGTGCACAAGTTAAAAGGCGCATGCACGGTCAAACGTCTCAAATTCACATCGCAGACCATCGGAGAAACGGACCTGGAAGATTGTACACACTTGGACGACATCAAAGACGAGCTCACCTACAGAGATGCCTGCCCTAAGATTCTCATCGGACAGGACAATTGGGAGCTGATCGTCTCACGTCAGATCCGAGCAGGGAAGCGGGACAAACCGGTAGCATCACTAACGTTGCTAGGATGGGTGCTACACGGATGCCGCCCTTCAGTATGTGAATCCGTCGCCTTCTGCGGATATATCACCCAGAAGTGCGACAAGATGAAAGAAAAGAAGAACATCAAGTTGGAATCACGAGGCATCGAACCAAGGAAAAGAAATGACCCAAAACAGCACGCCATCGACCTTCGGAATAAGCGCAGTCGACGGCTACCTGACGGGCGGTTCAACACCGGACTCCTGCGGAGAGAGCACAAACACGCCGCTGAAAAGGTACAAAGAGAACGCTACATGTACGACTTCACAACCGGCTTCCCAGAGAAGGAGGAAGCTGCGAGAGTCGTAAGGCCGGTCGTAACAAGCACGTTAAAGAAACGTTCGCCCAGGAATAAACGACAAAAAGGGTGCTGCGCAAAGACAGACACGACAAAAGGCGACGCAAAGGCGGCAACGGCAAGAAGGCCCGCACGCGGCAAACGCAAGTTCGTGCCAGTAAAGGCGCACCATCTCATAAAGCGTAGCGCTACACCGGCGGGAGAGGACAAGCTCGCCGCACTACGGTGCTGCGCAAAGACAGACACAACGAAAGGCGACGCGAAGGCGGCGACGGCAAGAAGGCCCGCACGCGGCAAACGCAAGTTCGTGTCAGTAAAGGCGCACCATCTCATAAAGCGTAGCGCTTCACCGGCGGGAAAGGACAAGCTCGCCGCACTAAAGATTAATGGGGCAGCGCGGCTGCCCAAAGGAGTTGTGGTGCAACAAACGCCACCAACTCAAAGCCGCGAAGAGACAACTTCAACGAGGCCACACTCACCACGGTCCAAGAAGAAGAGGCAACTGCGAAGCACATCACGTAGCGGCACGTTCCCCCCTCCGCCCCCTTCATGGCCGGGGCCCGGGAACGTATAGTTCAAACGATGAAAGAAGACCTACGAGCGACGCTACACAAGAGGTACCCGAGCAACGAGACACTCCACACGTTACTCGTCAAGGTAAAAATGCAGTCAACTCCCGTCCACTCACACACGTGGCAGTGACACCAGGGGAACCGGAGGCGCTCACACCCAATCACCTGCTGCTGGGGCCCAATTTACATGTCCCAGCACCGGGCGCCTTCACCGAAGAAAACATAGATGCACGCGCGCATTGGCGGCGCGCCCAGCGGCTAGCCAACACCTTCTGGAGCCGCTGGGTACAAGAGTATCTCCCCCTGCTTCAATACCGGCGGGAGCCCCGCACGATCGGCGAGGCACCACGCGTCGGAGATTTGATCATCGTGTGCGACGCAAATCTACCGAGGAACACATGGCCGCGAGGAAGAGTCATCGCTACGTACCCCGGGCAAGACGGCGAAGTGCGCGTCGTCGACCTACAAACGAGCAACGGACACGTTCTGCGGCGACCCACAAAGAAGATCGTCGTTCTACCGGTTAGGTCGCGAGACGGCGACGGCGGGAGTATGTTAACGACGGAATAAATGAAAATGTAAAAAGCTAGGGTACTTGCATATGTATAGATAATAGTTTCGCTTGTATAGTTGTTTCTCTTTAGTGTCTTATAAATGTATGAATATATCTTAATATCGTTAGGTTTACACTATCTGTTTAATGTCCGTTTTATGAGTATGTATTGTGTAACTGATATTAAAATGATCCCTAGTGTGTCTTTTATTACCCTATTAGGATAATTATTGGTGAATAGGGTAAGTAGGGCATGCTAGGGATAAGTTGTGGGCGCTATGGCGTTCGGGAAACAACTGAGCGCTCCGCCACCTGGCGGACGAATATAATATTTATAGTCCTGAAGCGAGGGACGGGGTTACGTAAATATGTCGCGCAAACCGCGCACCCCGTCCACTCGAAACCGAACGTTATAGCGTCATGATCTTATTAGATCCCTCTTAGGCTAGTTTACATCTAAGTTTTATCTAATAAGAATCCTATAAGAATCTTGTAAATGTATGAAAATGTATAACTGTGTCTTGTATGAATAAATGATCCCCCGCGGGGTAGCGGGAGGGGTACACATGGAGAAAAGTAGAAGGGGAAGCCGAAATGGAATAAAAGACGGACCATTTTGGGCTTCCGGCATTCCGATCAGCGGCACCACTCCGAACACTACAAACGGTCAACCAAGTGACTAGGACAAGTAGTAGAACAACAAGTACCTCTGCCCCCTGCCCCCGGCTCTGCTGATATTATCGAAGACAAGAAATAAGGCGTTATTATTGTTTAACATCCTATATATACAGTCCACATCCCCCGGCGACCTATAAGGTTGTAGGACAATACTGTCCTCTATCTATTAAGAGATTGTAGTAGACAAAAGTGTCCTCAACATAACCTCAATGTAAAATCTGTCTTTATCATCAAGTATACCTAGTTGGCAGACAAACAGACAGTCCGCCTGCTGGTAAGTGGATACAGTCGCCCACAGACATCCACGGTACACGGCAACATAAGTTCAGAATGACAAACGTTGATGCGCCGCCTACTGTTGGAGATTTTGCAGTGGATTTGGGAAGATAATTTGAAAAGATGGATAATAAAGAATATAACGCAGGGATGTTCAAACTTATTCTATCGCCGCGGGGCTCTACAGCAAAAAAATAATAATAAAAAAATAAAAAAAAAAGTAGGCGGGCAAAGGGACAATTTTTATTAAAGGGCCTTTATAGCACGTATATATACAGATAGTCCCTTGGTACATGAATGATCATTACGCGAGTTAAAAAATTGTATGGGCTGTAAATTAGTAAAAAAATTAGACGGTGGTACCGCCATGCCGGACAGAGACAAGACCGTAAATTATTTTTTAAAGGCACCTAAATGTTGTATAAATTACGTGGAAACTTAGTGGCGCTGGGGTTCAAACTCACGAGCTCACAAATGTAAGTCAATAATGGATACCCCTAAGCAGTCACTGCTATTGGCCAGTTGATTTCTAACTACTCTACAGTATCGGCCAATCGTCCGCACAAATACAAACTCCTTTGCAGCTTATTACCAATTTATTTAATAAGCGGTTACGTAGCACCAACAGCAAATATAACACTGTAGAATCAACTTATTCACTCAGTTAGAGCAGCGCATAAGGACTTTTAAATCACGGACATAACGGCTTTACGAACGCAAAAAGTTTGTAATCATGCGAACCTTCGGCAAAGTAGGTATCGGTTGGCCAATGCTTTACCTAAAATAACATCTCTTTACTCAGACAACTAAACACAAATAAAAACTTTTTTACACGTAACTAAAATAGCTGGGCACCTAATTATTTGCGTCAATGTAGGTTTATAGAGTCGCATAGTGTTCAATTACACAACTGTTACCGTAAAAGTGCGAAAATCATGATTGTTGACATAAGTCGAAGAAAGCTGAAAATTACTAGTGAAGAATTGAAGTATTAAGGTAAAATTCATTACTTACTCGTATATCTATACGACGGCTATTGTTTACGAACTGTGTGTTTCCGTTTCCAAAAATAACTGTGGATACAGGTACCTACCGGCGAGGTGAAGTTCTGATTTGGAACTTAGGGAATGTTATTGGCATAATTTTATTTTGTGACTGATTTCTTTGTTTTAGGCTGATATTGTAATAGAGCCTACATGGATTATATTCATAAACTGGTACATTTTTAGTAGATATCTATGTTTAACAGGCATAACATTTTTTGATCAAGTCTCATAAAGTTATAAGTGCTTAGCTGCTATTCTACAGCGATAGCTGTTTTAGGCTGTTTCATTATCAGTGTAATGTCCTACACACACACGCCTCCTTTTGTAATAATTATAGCAAAATAAAGCTGCGTAGAACAATTTTGATCTGTCATTTAAACATATTGTGAACGAGAACATTAATCGGTTATTCTTGACATTCACTTTATCTTTGGACATTCACAATAACATATATAACTAAATCATCGCGTGTAAGTTAGTTAATTAACTTCATCTATCATGATTACTCAACACAGCAGATAATGAAAACAACAATTCTTCTTTATACGAAATAGGTGGCGCATGAGCATTTTGCATGTTGATAGCGGTTACTTTATCGCCCATTGGATTCAAACACCCATTCATGGACATCTGCCATCACCTATTATCAGTAATCTAATAACTTAGGTAATAGGTACCGAACGCAGACACATACGCCGCCTATCTTCAGAGATTTATGAATCAGAATTTGAAAAATGGCTTATGAAAGATGTGGAATATAGAATAGGCATAAAGAGTTGAGGAATTTTCTTCATGGAGTTACACTTCCTGTTCTTCATTATGGAATGGGATTTGCTGAAGGCTCTAACGGCCCTTATTCATTGCTATAATGTGGTAGGTAGTCTATTAGGTGCACAGCTATAAGCTATTAAATACGACACGTTAGGCTATTAAGTCTATGTATTGGGTACACGGCTTCAACCGTTCTTCAACCGTAATTCAAAACAGTTAGGTAGCCAGATAAATGTAGCGTGGGACATTTATCCTACGGCTAGGTGGACTGACGACTTCAAGAATGTCGCCGGTAGTGGCTGGATGAGAAGAGCTGAAGACCATGTGTGGTGGCGGTCCGCGGGAGAGACCGATATCCAGTAGTGGAGAGACACACGTTGATGGTATGGTATAGAGTCTACACCATACCATACCCTACCATCAGCCAGTGTTTCTTTAGTTTTATCTGTCTCTCTCTCTCTCTCTCTCAACAGATAAAACTATCTATTAAAAAATTCCTTCCAACGCTTCTAGTTATCATTTTGCCACAACGAATACTATATTTTATTCACAATTGACTCTTTAGTGGAAACATACCGCGAATGTACAATATTATAAGGGGCAGTGTACTTTAATCATTATTTATTGACTCCACAAAATCGTAAAACGGTGCTGTAGTGAGCTCCACACAATAATTACCGAATAATTGAACACACGAAAATTATTTATTAACACTAAAAATGTTCCACATCGGTTCTTTAGTCACTGTTGTTGTGTACACAATGAAAATCCTTCAAGATTAATCAAATATATTATGGTATTTACTTTAAAAATAAAGTTAACCTTGCCTAATATTTAATAAATTCACACGTCACGCTGCCACGCGGTGCGCGTCTCTACTACTTTACTTTAATACTTTACTTACTGAATGAAATAAATTAACTGAGCGCATGACACAATGATAATAAATAACGCCCGCCGGTTCCCAAAGTAATGAAATGATGACATTTAGTATTAAAACTGGTAGAGTAGTGTGGAAAACTCTTTATCATTAATCTAACTAAACGATTTCTGAGCGAAGAGATGGAAGTTTGAATTTCGGTTCAATCGTGATAATATAGGTACCGTTGTAACGCTCGAGTCTCCGCTGATTTTTCTCTAAATTGTAATTTGGTTCAAAGTGTAGGTTTATAGAGTCGTATAGCGTTATACAATCGTTACCCTAAAAGTCAGAAAATTGTGATTAAGTACCATTACTAGGCCCGCGATATAATTTGATCCGACCCGCGATCGGTAACAGTCATCTATATAAATCATCTATATAATCCATATAATATAATACATCTATATAAATACGGTCCTCGATAAACAAAAAGCAAATTGAGGAATAAGTTAACCGACGAACATCTTGAGCGCGTTTTACTAATTACTTCTAGTAACTTGGAGCCAAATTTCAACGAGATGATTAAAGAACAGTCAGTATTTCATTTCTCACACGGACCCAGTACGCCCAAACAATAAATTAAAAAATAAATCCATTTGGCTCGTCTCAATATTTTAATTATTTTATATGGCCCTTCTCTAAATCTATTTCCCCATCCCTGGCCCAGCCTAAGGAACAATTATAAATAACATCGATCAACCATCGTTGATCGATATAAATGACTGTATGTTATTTATAATGACAATTATAAATAACATACATTGATCGATAGATCACAATTATAAATTATAACAACTTATTGTTTATTCTTATGGTACGATCTAGCGTTCCCAAAACAGTGTATAATCGAAAGTAGATTATTTTTAATGCAGAACCGAGTGACGCGACGCAAAGGAAACAATCACAGGAAGTCGTTTTAACATTGTAACCATATACCTAGTATTAGCCAGTAGATAATGTTCGAACATAATATACAGACTCCTTTGCAGTTCATTATCAATTTATTTATTTGGGTGATTATAATATGATGGAAACCGCAAATATCTAATCGTTGTTAAGCGTCGAATATAAACTTTATATTCATCTATATAATTCGTTTTTGACCGCAAAAATGTTTGCAATCGTGGTACAATGTTTACATAGTGGGTAATCGTTTTCACGAGTCATATTATGTAAAGTTATGTATACATGTCTGCGTATGGTGTAGCTATAATTAGAACAATTATTGATGTTATTAACGCAAAATGTGTGTCGTAATGTTAGCTTATGGGTGTGTTTTTAACTAAAGTGTTTCTAACGGTAAGTATTATGTTTATTACGACTACAATTACGATAACAGAAATTTAGAATAAATAGTCGAAGCGGCGGGCATATCTTAGTGCATATACCTCCAAAATGAATGGCTCATATTGCCTACGTCACTACGTTGTAGGTGCATGTATCCATATAACTAGAATGTGACATTTTCATGGTTTACGTCTGGTGTCTCGACCGATTGGCGCCGCCGCTGTGCTCCCTGCATCTACGTATAGATGCAGGGTGTCAACCAGTATTCATACAATTACAAACGTTGTTGCATACGAAAACGTTTTATTACATTGACTTTAACGTTCATATTCGTAGCTTTAAATGAAATAACATGTGTGTTTTAAATATACCCACTGTATTTGCTATTGGCGCCACCTAGCTGCCTTTTCAAGTTGTTAATGAGGTGCAAAGGAGGTTTTATTTGTTCGAATGATAAAAATCCTAGATCTCTGTTTATTTATTAATCAGGTATGGCGTATATTTAACATTTTATTTTATTCGGCGTTTCGGCTGCGTCAGCTACGGTCAGCCCGTGACCATGATTTGTGTTGATTAGGTACACCAACATTGGTGACGATGTCTTCATGTCATAATGTTTTATTTATTTGGGACCTTTTTCAACCATAAACAAAGACAGGCACAATATCAGACGTGGCAAAAAAAAAAATTACTAGAGTAGGTAGATAAGCGTGATTTATCATACATAATGTGCGTGACAACAACTAATGAAATAGGTACCCACCCACCCTAAGCCACTTCCATCGATATGGGCATAGACTGATGAGTTGATGACACATTTTATCAAAAAAATCTGGATGCCTCGTAGTACCTACCAGGTGAGGAGGGGTTCATCAATAAGTAACATAAGTAGGTACCTACTTCAACTTAGTATTTCTCGAGTTTAGATTAATTGTAAAAATTGTGCATTAGACGTTTTGAGGTTTAGTAGTGATAATTTATTAAACTTCAAAGTGTTTGTCGTGCGTGGTGTTTGTGATAAGATAATCAAAGAAAAGCGTGGAACTTCGTTTTTCGTGTGCTTCCAAGGAGTACCTACTCTTCTATCCTCAGTAAACTTACTACGACGGTCACACTGAAAGTTTCCGGAATGAATAAGAAAAAAATACAATGAATGGCCAAAAATCAATTTAGTGTTTCTCAAAATATTCTCCGTGAGCGACAAATACTAATCTTTTCATACGAATAAACCAATTTACCTACATAACATTTATTCTATTCCTCCGTGGTGACCTCGGAAACATGTTTGTCATACTCTTCAACAGTATCTTCTGGCGATGAAAATCGTTGACCGCGTAATTGGTTCTCAATTTTTGGATACAAGAAGAAGTCACAAGGGGCCAAGTCGGGACTGTATGGAGGATGGCTCATGAGTTCTACGTTTTTCGCCTTCAAAAAGTCGCTTGTCTGTTTGGCCGTGTGAGAGCCATGTCATGGTGCAGGATTATGCGGCGTTTATGGTTGTTTTTACGGAGTTCGTCCGGCAATCTCAAATGGTCGTTTATCAATCAGCATTCACGGTACGACGATTCTCTAAAGCAACAGTAGCCATGCGCCTAATTTTCCTAAAACAAGAAGCGATTAACGGCTTCGAGGCGCTTTACACACGCGCCACTTTGATGTTGTTCGGCTCATATTAAAAGACCCAAATGGTCGGTTGCTGCTTTGTTTCGCGGTCGTAGCTGTAAATCCATATTCGTCTCCTGTTACTATGTATGTTTTACACACCAAATATGACGCCCCTTCGTTGAAACTGGTAAGCATGGTATTGCACCAAATGACGCGTTCCGTTTTTTGAGCCTCAGTCAAATTGTGTGGAATCCACCGCGAACACAGCTTTCGCACCGCCAAATGTTAGTGGAAGATTTATTGTATCTGAATAATCTGACTCATGTCTACCTATGCCTAAAGATGTTCAAATGTCATGGTAGGTCACATGCCTGTCTGTTTCGATCATATGGCGCACAGCATCGATGTTTTTATTGTTGACAGCGGTGGACGAGCGATCTTCACGAAATTCGTCACTGAGATTGACATGACCGCGTTTGAATTCTGCAAACCAGCTATACTCGTAAATTGTCGTCTTGCTTGGTGCTTCATCGCCAAAAGCAGTTTGAAGCCGAGCGAGGCTCTGCTGAGTTGTCAAATTACACTTAAAATCGTTGAAAAACATAATACAGCGAAAATTTTCACGAGTTCAATTCATCGTAATGCAGACACGCAATTTTTGAAATGACGCCACAAAGAAAAATCAAGACTGTTAAATGAACCAAACTTTATTCTACAGACAGAGTTCTATCAAATATTGTAATTACTTTTTAAATATTGTTTACCTATCTAAGTGGCTAGTTCCGGAAATTTTCAGTGTGACCTATGTATGTATCACTTTACTGAGAGAGCTTAGGTACCTGAGAGACCTAAGTCAGGAGCTTAGGTACCTACGACGTACTTAGGTTCGACGGGACTGGATATAATTAATTTTGTAACCTACTTCCTTTTCGTGGTCTCCAGGATCTATGCAATGCAAGATTTCGACTCGATTCATTGATACATGAAAGCTTTTCAAACCAACCAATAGTAATCGTTTCATTTTTATTTAACTTAGGATTAGACGCGTCTTGAAAGAACGTGCTAAGAACAGGTTTGTTCTACATTGTTATTTTTGCGGTCGGCGCCAGTGTTACCAACTCTCAAAAATATTTATCCCTAAAGCTTAAGTCAAAAACCCCCAAAATCGCCCCAATTACCTACTTAGAAATCCCCATAAAAAAATACATTCTGTAAAAAAATAATAAATTGATAATAATTAATAAATAATATGCTGTAATATTTTTTAACACTCTTTATTAAATTATTTAATACATCAAATATAATTTCGTTTTCTTCTGGAGATTCAGATTTTTGAAATCATACGAGGCGTATTCGAAAAGTCAGGGCCGTTTCGTCATAAAAAAAATTATAATCATATGAAATAGGTTTTATTAGCACATTTAGTTTACTACAAATCTACTTCACTTTTCCACATAATCGCCGTTCACTTCCAAGCATTTTTCGTACCGCTGCACCAGCTTCCTTAACCCCTCTGCATAGAAGCTCACCGCCTGCGAGTTGAACCAGTTTTCAACGGCGTTCTTAATTTCCTTGTCGTTTTCAAAGCGTTGTCCAGCGAGCCATTTTGTCGGTGTGTCGGTTTTGTCAACAAATCATCTCCATCTTGTCGGTAACGGTTCAAAAACTCTCGTCCACTGGACAGTCTTTGCTCTTTGTGCTGGTCGGTAAGCATTTTTGGTACCCACCTTGCACACAATTTGTGGTATCCAAGTTTTTCCGTGACAATTGTGTAGACAGTAGTGCGTCCAAGATGAGGAAATTCATCAGCCAGGGCACTAATCGTCAACCGACGATCAGATCGCAGTTTTTGGTCCACCAGAGAAACAATTTCATCGGTTTGCATACTGGGCCTACCACTCCGCTCTTCGTCATGAACATTTGTTCGTCCAGTTTTGAAATCACGACACCATTGTCTAACCTTTCCTTCATTCATTACTGTAATGATAGGCATAAACTAGGCATAACTCTCGATGAATTTCAGCAGCTGAAGATCCTTTTGCACACAAAAATCTTATTACAGCGCGAACTTCACAGCTGGCGGGAGCAACGATTATCGCGGACATTGTTTACTGTACGCACAGATAGGCAAATGACTACTGAATCGAAACAACACCTGAAATAGCTGCACGAGTAGTGCACGTACAGATATGCACAAGTTTAAACGTGTTACGACTTGTCGATTTTGAAATATAAGCGAACGGCCCTTACTTTTCGAATACGCCTCGTACATGTTGCCATTGAATAAATTTAACATTTTAGTGGATGGATTAAATGTTGTACAAGATCCACCATTTCGATTTAATGTGAATCGGACCATCATCATACTTTACAACATTTCAATAGATAGTTTATTCCGCAACTTATTTTTGACGATATTATAGATGGAAAATGCGCGTACGACACTTGCGTTTGAAATTGGAACCGTGACAAATGCTAGTACTCATTATTAACAAATTGCTTGTCGACACACCAGTACAACAACAAAATCGAATTAAACAAGTAAACAACAATCAACGTACATATGTATTTCCAGTAAGCATAGGCACAATACGCTTTAAATAAAAATAAAAGAAATAAACAATACATATATAAACAATACATTATAAACAATACATTTCTTTTTGCTCAGAATTTAAGCCCATAATTTTCTAACTTGGTAACATTTTTCGTTAACGTCACTGTTTGTCAATAAATAGCCCAAAGCGTTTTGATTGTTGTTTCAATTATAAAAAATAAATTGAAAAACACGTCAAAATGGCTGAAAAACCTCCCGAGGAAGGCTATATCTCCGTAGTTGATGATGAACCAGAAATATTTGAGCTGCTTAAATGGGATTCGTCGCAAACGTCAAAACAGCAAGAGCCAAGGAGTGAAGAAAAGGCGAAATCTCCTGAGAAAAAAGTTGCTAAACCACAGGAGTCCGATCCTTTTGACTTACCGGATCCGGCTTTCATAGAAACTTACAGGCTGTCTAAGGATTTAGCACGAAGTCTCTGCGAGGAGTTAAAACCTGTGATGCCCGATTCAACAAAGTCTATAGAGTTCTCTGTTGAGAGCAAAGTGAGTTTTTTAAAACTATCATTATCACTACCTATTATATGTGACATTATTTGAGAAAAGGGGTTAATGTTATCCAGTTATTAAGACTAATAAAAATAACAATTTTTTAATTGGTTTATCTAAAAAATCAGATGGAGGGGGAGAGTGCACGCTGATGAACGCGCAACTGCCCACGTTACCCCTCTCACAGAAGACTACCTTGGAATGTACTACATTTCCCATTTTATCTTATTACCCCAATGTACATACATGTATCAGTAGTGAGTGAGATATGCCAGAGCCCATACCCATCTCATTCTATCTCTCCCCGTTCTCTCAACCCTTACTCCAAATCCATTCCTATATCTACAAAGGTAGGCAGCGCATCTGGGGGCATGCCAACATTTGTCATTCTGGACTAATGTTGCCATGTATTGTGGATGTCTATAGGCGACAGTATTCACTGACCATCAGGTGGACTGTATGCTCGTGGGTTCTGTGCCCTGTAGTGGGACATTATTGTGCTGATACTAAAATGTGTGTGTAATCATTTAATCAATATTTTTTTCTTCTAATCTTGTAGGTGATGGCAGCTCTCTCATTCTATGCAACGGGAAAGTATCAAAAGTCTATTGCGGGTAAAACAGATCCAAACATTACACAATACTTTGTCTCCACGGCTGTATCACAAGTGACAGAGGCCCTGAATAATTCCACTATTGTGAAGAAATACATACATTTCCCACATTTGAGGGATGAACGAGATATTATTAAAGCTAGGTAAATTGTAATAGGACATTTATTTTGTAGTTTTTTTTTTAAATTTAAAGTGATCTCTTTGAATTACTATTACTATTGTCCATCCCTGATCATGAATTGGCATCACAGCCGTTCTGCAGTGAAGAAGAAGAAAATCCTTTGCCAATCTAGATCTACTATATTATGTAGATTATATGTGGCACTGGCCTAAGAAACATTTATTTATCTTAGCTTGATAGATAAAATGATCTGTATATTATGTAAATTGTACATTATTATATTATTAATACATTATAAGTATATTATGTACATTATTGTACATACCATAATAACATACTATGGATGCTAAATAACATAATGATGCCACTAAATGTTAAGATAATCTCTGTGATGTTGCTTGCAATGCGAGATATATCGTCAAGATAATGACTTCAACAGCAGACAATGACTTCGTTTTGTCTATATCTATAAATTCTATTAATATTTAGGTTCTACATGAAATATGGCATTCCAAATGTGGTGGGCTGCATAGACTGCACGCACGTGCCAATCGCGCGGCCCGACGACGATCAGAAGTCGCATTTCAACAAGTCATATCACTCAAAGAAGGTGCAGATTGTAAGTACAATTGTAATTGTAATTTGTAATACTTTACAAATTGCATACTTTGCTTATTTTTATTCTGGTGGAAATGTACATTTCCACCAGAATCTCCGAGTCCATTTTCCTTAGTTTTCCCTCTTATGGATGTTTATTTTCTCTTACCCAATACCAAACACAAATGAATCACCACCACCACAAAAAAATTAGGTTCTCAACCGAAAAATAGTACTAAAAGACCTAATTCGATATCAAGAGAATGTTTCACTCAGCAATGACCATCACCCCACTCAAACAATTTAATAATAATTGGCGCTAAACTGAGAAAAAACATTTATTATTCACGTAAAAATGACAGATTCCAAATTCAAACTTAATTTTTGTTTATTTATTTTTGTTCATTGTAATAGTAGTTATGGCCAGACTAAGTATTTAACTAAACGTATGTACTATTGACGTATGTACGTGTGATTTTTTTAAAAGTATAATAGTATAAAAGAAAAGAGGGGAGGCGTTTCTTAACAGTGGGACACATACATACATAGGCTAGTAAAAAAAGTTTTACTAAGCAAATCAGTTTACAACTTTGCCATGCTTTATTTCGTACTAGCGACCCGCCCTCGCTTCGCTTCGGTTTATAAGTTTATTTTTTCTTTTTTCAAAATTTCTAATTAAAATATAGCCTATATTAAACACGGATAATGTAGCTTCCTATTTGTAAAAGAATTTTTGAAGTCGGTTCGGTTGTTCCAGAGATTACCCCAACATACCTGCAAACACACAATTTTACCTCTTTATTATACGAGTATAGATTATAAATTCGAGTAACTGAACTTTTTGCTTGACATGACTATAAATAGTTAAAAAACTTAGAAATTAATTGTTTAAGTACGCGTGGGATGAATTTTTTTTGCACTTAATTGGGAATACATTCATTGCTGACATCAAAAAACATTTTAATTCAAAAAGAGAATTTTGATAACTCTCACTCACTGCACTTCTCATTAGCTCTTTTTTTTGTCTTTTGGATAACTATAACCATTACCAGTCAGTTTATCATCCACTGCTGGACATGGGCCATACACCCGCATGCACTAGACAATGTGCATGAGGGATCTATGACCTCAAAGCACCACGCTGGAGTCCAGCGGCTGGACATAGGGTTGACGAGTTCACTCTTTTAGAGGTTGTGTGCTTTAAGATCGGAGGAAAGAGATGAGGTAATGCTATTCTAAAACCATATGGCACCACACGGTAGTTCAAAAAGTTATATTATACAGCTTGCCAGCGTGGTGTCGTGTTGCTTTTGAATAGCACCACCAACATCTCTCCACGTGGATGCAGTAAAAGGTTACTTAGAGATAATAACAAAGCCATTACCACATACCGTGAGGAACTAAAAATACCATATCTTAGCCTACACTAATCATATCTTTATTCCAGATGTGCCACATACCTTATTTAGATATGCGCTATTTTTATTTTCAGATTTGCGATAGTGACTTAAACATCACAAGTGTGGACCCGAGGCCGGGCTCACTGGCACACGACACAATCCTCAACAAGCATGCGGTTAAAGTGGACTTGGAGAGCATGAACAACTCTGGGGAGCATTGCTGGCTGATTGGTAAGTGACAAAAATACGTCTACCAATATTTCACACTGCAATCTACTTAATAAAGTTAAAATTAAAGTTACCTTTCCACTTAAAAGAAATTTAACTTTGTATATTGAAACTTAGTTTTGTATATTGAATTGGATATTTGACCGTTTTTAAATTACACAACGTGTTACTGGAATAACCGCAAAGCTGAAAAGTAGGCGACTTGTACCAGTTTTTGAAATAACTTTTTTTCATAACTTATTTATAAGTTTTGAAATAACTTCATAATTTCTAGCATATTTTTATATTCTACGCAATCGATGTGGCGCGCTACATTCGCGCGTCGCCGGCGCACTACGAACTTTGAAGATAGAACAATAAAATTTTATTGTTTGTAACTTTTGACCTAAACAATACAATTAACCTAAAACCTAAAACAATTTAATTTTTCGCTATAACTGTTTTATATATTTTAAATTAGTTGATGTATTTCACGTTATTTCGGGGACACGTTGTATAAATAGCACTTTTAATTTTTATATAGTTAATAAGAACCGAATTCTATTGCAGGCGGCCCGCACTATACCCAAAAATCTTATATAATGGTGCCCATACCGAAAATAACAAAGAAATCCCCCGTCTCCCCGGAGAAGTACTATTCCAATATTCACAACCAAACTCACTTGGCCGTCACGGACGCTATAAAGCAGCTGAAAAGCCGCTGGAAATGCTTACAGGCTACTTGCAATAAACAATTTGACCCTTCAATGGTGTCCATGTTAATAGTTGCCTGTTGTGTTCTCCACAATATTTGCAATTCGCGAGGTTTGCCAGTTTTGCACATGACTCAAACCGAAGAACGGTTAGAGGTGATGAAGCAAAAAGTAGCAAATAAACCGGTATCGAGGAAACAAGGGGAAGATCAGAACGGCGTCCAAGCGAGGTCTTTACTTGTTGAACGATTGTGGAACGAACGGAGGGTAGTACCCGATGCATCAAATGGCTCAAAGAAACGTATGTCAAAGAAGGAGAGGCTGTTGGAAGGCCATCAGAGTCATCAAAGTCCTCAGGGTCAACAGAATCCGCCGCCGATGCATCAACCACCGCCGCATCCTCACGATGACGCCAAAAGGCCCAGGATTTTGATGAATAATCCCACTTATGGGTTGGGAGTGATGTCCGGGTGGGGACATTTCACACAGCATTGACACTATGATGTTTAGTGATTAAAATACGTTAAAATATTGATAGGAATATTGTATTGGAATAAAATTGTCTTACATTTTTTTATCATCCGTTGTACAGATACAGATGTAATAAGAAAACCTTACCCATCGGAAATATTCGTGCCCACGATGATTTACGAACGACTGGTGTAGGTAATATTAACAGTTATACTAATAACACCGGTCATTAATACAGTCTAAGCGCCTTATTCACGGTTCGCGGAGGAAATAATCGTGACCAATTTCCACATTCGCGGACAGGAATTTCATTGTTCGCGGATCAAAACTATCTCAAACTCATTCCTTGCTTCTCCGCCGAACAAACAAATACACCGTGCTGCACCAGTGTACGTCAAGAACGGTGTGAAAACTAAACGGAATGCTTGAAATTAGAGTCACACACACAGATGCAGTGTTGTTTAGGAGTAGGTGCACGCTGGCAGCAGTAGCACCGGTGGATGTTGCACGTAGCAGTGGTAACTAGACAACCAATTCGTTAGCATACCTACAACTCGCGAAGTATTTGAAATAGAATAAAATTATAAAATTTCAGTGGACACCAATTTAAAACAACGTTTAAAATTCGACAAAAAATACTACAACTCAAGAGCAATCTCTTTCAACAAGATTTTTTGGGTATTTTAGAGTAATCGAGGTAAAAAGTAGATTCGTCGTGCAGTTTGTGAACACGCAGACCAACTGCGTGCGATGTGTAACTTTATAAGCATTGCGCTTGTATTATTATGACAGATGCCGTCTATTACGGACATTGTTACTGTTTCGATACTGTTTCCCATCTATATTGTGTTACTACGACAGTCTGCCAGCGCAGTTGAGAGGCTCGCCGTTGCGTTCTTATTACCTCACAAATAGGTCTTCCTTAACGTAAAGGACATGTTCCTTAGGTAATCCACATTGGATGGCGACTCGCTAAATGTTTTGGATTACATTTAATTTAATTTGTGTAATATGTATACTCTCATCGGAAATGTAGATCCATTTGCACTTATTAAAAATATGGTTACATATATACATAGGTATATATAGTTCCTGTGCCGGTTACGCTTAGTGGTGGTTGTGTTCGAACATGTACAGTTTCAGTGTGCGTAAACTTGAGAACACGCGGTTGGGTAGGAGTCCCCGCTACCGTTGTCCAAGGCACGTCTTAGACGACCCTGACGACCCAATCACTGCTGCCAATGCAGTTCTTACACCACACTCACAGAGTACACAGACATACCGTCCCCGCTGGCGGAGACGTGGCCGTTCCCCTCGCTACACCGGCCCTCAGACAGTACCTTTACCAGGTACCGGCACGTGCCTGGGCGCTTTTCACCGACTCGCGATCACGCGGTATCTCCTCAATGCAACCCTCTAAGTCGCGGTCCGTTAGGAGCCCTTGGGCTCGTTGCAAAACACATTTTGTTCCTGGCTGAGCGCTTTCTGCGCTCGCCCTAAATCAAACACGACCGGTGACTCTTGAAAGGCCACTAGGGCCACAAGAATTTAGCCATTCCGAAAAAAAAATCTCTCGGTTGTGTACCCATCGCCGCGGCGGACACTAAAGCAATGTACATGTACAACCGCAACCACTACTAAGCGGAACCCGCCTTCGTGACATGAACGAATTACACATATTTTTTTGTAGGTAAATAAATACAAAACAGTTGTTTCCGATTTCCTTACCATGTACAATCAGCAATCAAGTAATGTATACCCATCGGTACCTTAATGTGCTTGTATTAAGGACTTGAACGGATTTGGGTACATTACCGTGTTGCTGACTGTACTGCGTTGGAGTGTCGGCGAATACACGCGCCGCTTTGTTCTTGGATAAAAGTCGTTCTTGAGTGAAGCACTATCGAATGGCTTCTGTGAATTTCATAAAAATTGATGCATCTATAGACTTATTTTTAAAAGGAAAATTGATCAAGCCACTGCCGAATACCAATCTGAAATAAAAGATCTTTTAAAAGCTGCGAAACAAGAGAAAAAGTAATTAAATTCTTCAACCAGTGGCTAAGACCGATGTTTTGTTAAGAAACTTTAATTTCACAACTAAACTAGAGCATTTATTTTATCATTATTGATTTGTAATTTCGTATATTTGGAACGCATCTTATAATCCCATTCCCTATTCGTGGCGTATTTACGGAATGTAACCCCCGCGAGTAAGGAGCTTTGAATGTACAATAATTGACGCGTTCATCACGATGAAATCATCGTGAGCACGAATATTTCCGATGGGAAAGGTTTTCTCACTACCTCTGTATTACAGTATCCAATTTTTGGGGCTACTTTCCCCAACATTGCCACTCTGTTCTGAAGATTAATATGATTGCATACAAATATTGATAGGAATATTGGATTGGAAAAAAATCAGTACAATATCCAATTTTTGGGGATATTTTCCACATCGTTATATAACACTATTGTAAAGATATGATTGCATAGAAAATATTGTATTGGAGTAAAATAAAAAAAGGTTTTTTCATCTTAAAGGGTTCTTATGTCGCACCGACACATTTGTCTCCGTCGTGATGTCGGAGACCAGTACGTTGCTTGATAAAACTACCGTTCTCAATAATATCAAACCAACTTCCGATACGACCGTTTAATCGCTATAGAACGTCCGACAACACGACTGTATGTGAACAGTACTATTTAAATAGTTAAACCAACGAGGCATCAGACCTTTATCATTCTGACAATGTATCGGTTCGGCATAGTGGGAGCCTGCTCTTACATCAGCCGTTGTATTACAGTATCCAATGTTGGATTTTCCACAGCAATGACGCCATTGTAAAGATATGATTGCGTATAAAAATATTGATAGAAATAATGTATTGATATTAAATAAAAATGTTTTTTATATATATCATCTTACATGAATCTTTGTAATTTGTATTATAGTATCCAATTTAAGAGTATATTTTCTACAACATTGACACTTGTAAAGACATGATTGCGTAAAAATACCAATAGGAATGAAATAAAAAGTTCTTTTTCCAACTTACTCATATCCTTTTATTATTTTTGGGAATACACTTTTGGGGACTTACAATTTTGGAGATTATTTATTCTGAACATGCGATTGGATTAATATTAGGGGTTAAAGTATGAAATTGCCGATTTGTACTGAAAAATTTAACTCGTTTTTTTCTAAAATGTAACATATTTATTTAATCAAAATATTTACCCTCATTATCTATACATTGTTGTCATCTAATCGGAAGTTCATTTATGCCTTTGCGATAGAACTCTGGGGATCTAGATTCGACAAACTGTGTGAAAGCATTTTGTACTGCGTCTTGGGAAGAAAATTTTTTACCACGTAGAAAATTGTCCAAATCACGAAAAAAAATGGTAGTCCGTTGGAGCAAGGTCTGGCGAGTACGGAGGATGACGTATGGTTTCTAACTGCAGCTCCTGTAGAGTTACAACGGTTTCTCGTGCAGTGTGAGGTCTTGCGTTATCATGGAGCAATAATGATGAAGATCGATTCACGAGTCGGGGCTGTTTCACTGCTAGTTTCGCCATCATTGTTCGAAGTTCGGCACAGTAAACATCTGCTGTTATTGCTTGACCAGACCTGAGAAAGCTATAGTGAATAACACCATGAATAGACCACCAAACAGTTACCATTACCTTTTTATTGGTAAGCTTTGCCTTACGGCACTGTTGCGGCGTTTGACCTGGGGTCAGCCATTGCATTTTTCGCTTTCGGTTATCGTAAAGAATCCACTTTTCGTCGCATGTCACAATTCGATCCAATATTCCTTCATTTCTGTACCGATTCAACAAGGCAACGCAACACGCGTTTCTTTCTGCAGATCAGTCAAATCATGAGGCATCTATTTTACATATTTTTTTATCTTATTGATTTGATGCAAATAAGTCAATATTGTGGGTAAGGTAACGTTCAACCATGCCGCTAATTCCTGGGTAGTTTGACTCGGATCGGCTTCCACCATCTCCTTCAATTCAGCGTTATTCACCTGTGTGGGCGGTCTTCCACGTGGTTCGTTCTTCAAGTCGAAGTTTCTATTACGAAAGCGTTTAAACCAAAAACGCACGGTTCGTTCATTAGCAGTCTCCTCTCCAAACGCAGCATTGATATTGCGAGCCGTTTCTGCCGCGTTAGTTCCGCGTCGGAACTCGTATTCAAAGATTACTCGGATTTTCGAAGTATCCATATTTCCCGTCTAAGCTGAATAAAAAAAACAATTGAAAGTCGAACATCGAATGTTGCACATTTTTTAAAACAAGAACCTCATAGGTATCATGTGAAAAAAGTTTCACTCGAAAATCTCACACCATGAAGGTTTTATGTCAATTCAAAGTATCTATTACTATAAAACGGCAATTTCATACTTTAACCCCTATTATGAATGTTGTATTGGAACAAAAAGGTTTTTATCATAGTGCATCGTATTAAATTTTTAAATAGTTGTAAAATACGCTGCTATTCCATGTTAAACATTTAAATATAGTATACATTTAAACATTTAAATAGTTGATTTTTATACCTTTCGGTATAATTTACAAGTTTTAAGTAAATGGACTTTTTAAGTATAGTGCTAATTGTCTTCGAATTGTACTTTTTACTTTATAATTTTTAATAACGTCCGAGACGGTCAAACTGATTGAAAACATGTTTTTTTTTTAACTGAAAATAAAACTTATATTACAAAAAAAAAAAAAAACAGTAAAACAATTTTCGTAAATGTACATTTCATAATATAGAAGTACTCAATTTAAGTGTGATCAATAAATAATCAATCAATAATCCTCGTATAAATAATGATAATATATTACACTATAGATCCATGTTTGATAATCACCATAATCAAGTTGAATCCTTTCAATTATTAATCTCGGAAGTCCATTGTAAATTAATAATTGTTCTTGTCTGAAATGTTCACAGCTGTGTGTTTTTAAAATTACTGATCATTTTCTGTAAAGATACATCTTGTTATACAACTACATGAAATAAAACAATGAATTAAATGATATATTTATTTTTTATAATATACGTAGGTTAAGTGGTCAAGAATACACGATACCGTTAATTTGACAATTTGTGAAGTAAGATGTATACTAAAATAAATTCTTGCAATAGCTAACTTAATTTCAGTACTAATTTTTTCAGTCATTTTGAATTAATAATAATAATTGATTATACCTACAAAATTCATTTTGTATGATTATAACATAATATAATTATTATTATTAATAATAATAATTGATTATACCCACAAAAATAATTTTGTATGATAACATGATATAATTATTATTATTGATAATAATTGATTATTTAAGTGGTCGGTCAGATTCGTAACCAGTCAAATTCGTGGGTCAGTTTCATATCTTAAAACTGGTATTGGACTAGTTATAAAATAGAACGTAAGCGAAAATACTCGTAACTTGTTTTTTAACTGAGGAAAGGATATGACCTGAAATTTGTATTTAGTTGAAACAGGAGAGACTGGAGATGAGAGGTTGATTTTTTCAATATTCGGTTTATTTATAAACACATTAAAATAATTGTCATTGATTTCAATTTTTATTTTTCCAAAAATCAATACCCATTTTCAAAGTCTCAACCAGACGTTGATTTAAGATTAGCTTAATGCCGAACTAAGAACCAGACGACATGAAATTGACCCAAATTCGTTACTCGTTTCATTTCGGCACTTGTTTAATTCGCTACTCGTCTATATCTGAACTTGTCTTCAGTCACCAATATCAATTTTATTGAAAAAAAAAATATATTTTGATAATACCTCTGCGTGCTTGGGAAATAAAAAAAAGGATGTGAAAATTCGAAGAAACTAAACCCATATGCAGTTTCGTGAGCCATAAATTTCATATAAAGGTTCGCTTGTAACATAACCATAAAATATGTGGTTCAATCTCCGTAAGGAGTTCAATTTGACTTTACTAATAGCGTGCTTGCCGAGCGCCGACTTAGACAAATAACGAATTTTATGATCAACTAGCTGAATCGATTAATTATCTTCTAAAAGAATTGAGTATTATATCATCGCCAAATTAAAAATATCGTGTGGATTGTCTAAATTATGGTCTAGCAACCGCGTGCGCAACATCGTTGGCTAGTAACGACGCTATCGCCATATTGGGGCAGTTCGCTGTCACTCTTAACGAATCCTCTTCGATTTTTACCGATAGTAACACTAAATCTTGCGACGACATCATTCTACCCGCGAATCTGAAAAAAAATGGTATGAAAAATCATTATATTAACACGAATACACAAGAAAAAGAATTAAGTTTCTTTGAAAAAGTATCTGTTTTACTTTAAAAAAAACTTTATTTTTAAGCCGAGGTTCCTCCACTTCATTTTATGTATGCGAACATTTGTGTACTTGGTGTTTTTATACATTTTTTTTGGTTTCCATGATGATTGGAGAACACATATTTACCGCAATAAAATCCGAATAAAATCATTTCTGTGCATTTCATATCAGTATTTATAGAATATACCTTGGGGCTTACTCTGTATCTCGTAAGTAAGCTCTGAGCACCTGATACATTGCCTTTTAATTTATCTTACCTGAGCAGTTCACCGGTGCCAGTAATTGCTGCAACATTTGCAGTTTCAAACACCCGTTTGCAGATTGTCTGTTCGTCTTCTAACTTCGCTGCTTTCTTGTCACACTGTTAGCAAATCAAAATTGGATATTTGACTTTTTTAATTATACATATTTCACACTAATACAAAAAATAACAGTTGATAAAGCCATATAGCTTTCTTTAAACAATTACTCAAATAAAGTGACATTACTTATTTTTAGCCTACATTGAGGGGGAAGAGTGCACGCTGGAATCCAACAGCCGCTGGGCGCGCTCGACTGGCCACGTTACCCCTCTCTCACAGAAGACTAACTTGAAATGTACTGCATTTCCCACTTTATCTTATTTCCCTAATATACGTAACGTGTTTCGGTAGTGAGTGAGATGTGCCAGAGTTCATTCCCATCCTATCCTTCCCCATTTTCCCAACCCTTTCTCTAAATCCATTCCTATAGCTCCAAAGACAGGCAGCGCATCCGGGGACGTGCCAACGTTTGTCATTTTGGATTAATATTGGCATGTATCACGGATGTCTATGGGCGACAGTATCCACTTACCACCAGGTGGATTGTATGCTCGTCTGCCGCCTTTGTCCATAAAAAACAAACATTCCTGTAAATTTGAATTTGCATTTGTGTTAACTTTATTTAGCCTTTAACGGAGGAAACTACCGGTTTAGGATATTTTAAACCTTTCTAAACGATCTGTTGTAAAATACTGTCTTGTGCCCAAATCAAATGAAACATAGAGTGCGTTGTTTCTCACCTCGTTCATGCCGCGTAGTCTCTTCTGCTCCGTGTCCCACCTGGTCTCCGACATGGTGACGGCCCGCATCAGCTCGCCCACAGACGGTGTTATTGACACGGACACCTCGCCTGACACACGGGAAATAATTTTATTTAAGCGATTTTTTTAAAACATCCGAGCGGTTTACATTGAGCAATTGACAATAGTGCTTGGGACGGTAAGATGATTGAACGGGCAGTTGGCCAGTTTTCGACGTTTTCGGTAAAAATCGAACGTCCTTTTGGTTGAAAAGTCTTTCCTGCCCAGAAACGATTCGGCTTGATTAGCTTGGAAGTCTTCGTGGTTATTTTCTTTTAAACACCGCGAAAATCTTTTTTCCCCGGGGGCTCTACTCTGATTTTATTGCCCGATCGGAGTTCAAACGAACGAAGTGCTATAACCCTACTCTGACTTTCCTTCGGTCGGAGCTCTATATATATAGAGTATCTCCGATTACTTAAAAGGTGAGGGTATTGTTATCGCGAAATTTGCCGTTTAATCACCATTATAGATATATATAATCACATATCGTACGAGACAACGGTCTCTTGCGATCGGAGTAGTTTCAAATGCCATATAAATTTCGTTCGGACCAATATATCGTAGTGAACGTTTTCGTGGTAGGAATCTACCGTAACATCTGGGCAAATTTCCTTTTTCTTGTTTTCGGAGTAAACCCCCAGGAACGATTTGTTGTCCCGATGTATCTAAAGGACCGATTACTATTTAGTAACTGCTCAAGTGTTACTACCAATTTATTCATTTTACTGCCCAATAATCGGGTTTTCACGCATTCAAATATTTATTGAGCTACTCATTTCAAGATAATAATATGTTACTTCGCGTTTCCAATTTTTATGCATATAAAAGGTGGATTTTTTTTTTATGAATGTATGCATAATTCTGAAGAATACAACTCGCAGAAGACTACCTTGAATTGTACTGCATTTCTCACTTTATCCTATTCTCCACGTGTTCGGTAGCGAGTGAGTTATGCCAGAGCCCATTCCCGTCCCATCCCTCACCATTTCCCAACCCTTTCTCCAAATCCGTTCCCAAATCTGCAAAAGTAAGCAGGGCATTAGAGGCCGTGCTAACGTTTGTCATCCGTGGAAAGTTGACGTGTATCGCAGATCTCTATGAGCGACAGTATATACTTACCACCAGATTGGGCTGCACTGTGCTCGACTGCCGCCTTTTTCCTATAAAAAGAAAACTCACCCAGTGAGCTGTGTACGGTGAAGTCAATCGGCTGTATGGAGTCGGCGAAGTCGACACCTAGCGTGCTGGAAGCCGACGCGCCTGGCGCTAGACACATTACTGGGGCGAAGTCGTGTACTGAACGCGAACCGGACAATGTCTGACGACAAACACACTATTAAGGCTCGCGCACATTGCGGCAGGCCGCACCGCAGCTCTTAACATTGCAAAAATCCTCCTGAATAATTTTCATACATTTTGTGTTAACCATCGCACACTTGTGGCGAGCCGCATCGCAGTGCAGCGCAGCGTTAGATCGCTCGCTAGCCGTATTTATGCGCTGCGACGCGGCTCGCCTCAGTGTGCGTTGAACAGGCGCAGTTACGGACGTAATTCAAGAGTTGTTCGCTATGCGGCGACTTGAATATTTGAATGTCAACAGCTAACTGACTTATTACGTTGAGCTGCGGCCCGCCGCGTCTGCTGTAAAATGCGTCGCAGTTTTGCAGTGCGACGCGATACGGCTGTAATGTGCGCGAGCCTACGCTACGCTCGTGTGAACACTGGAATGTCTTACTTGACCATATTGATTATAGCATAAAACAAAGGTTTAACAAAACGGGCAGTAGTTTTAAAAACTTGATTCCTTTCACTAGCAAGTGAAAATTACCAATACCTTTCAATTATATTTATTTATTGATTGGTAATTTTCCAACGGATTTCAAAAATTGTTTCCCCACGTAATATTTTAGTGTAAATATTTATTTAAATACGAAAAATACCACATTCTAAATGAACTCACCTTCTTATTGACCCGTATGTTATTCACCTCTTGCCCCGTGTGGTTGGTGAACACTAACTCCACTGCGCACATGCGGTGCGAGTAGAGGTGTGGGGTTCGATTCCAGCGCCGCACCGCAGACAGACCGCCGGATATCACGCGCGAGAACAGTTCCGTGGACACGGCAGGGGTCAGAGATGGACCCACGGGAGTTATGCTATCTGTAGATAAAATTCCAATATAAAAATTATAATTAATCTTGATAATAAAATATTATATATTTAAAAAAAATAGTATTAATTCATTTTGTAAGAATTCAATAAAATAAGATAAGGGCCTTTCTCGCCGCTCCCCGATATTTTATCAGAACGTATCAGAAAGTCAGTATCAGTTATAGTGGAGTGTAGTTATAGTGCTTTCTCGGCCGGTGTCCATATTAATTGAATCTTCCGGGCTACTTGGCCGAGGTCTCCTGGAATCTCTTGTCTTTCTTCCAAACGTTTCGTTAACAACTGCGGTTGACATCTTCAGTGGCGACTGCGTTCAGTATCAGTTAAATTTCATTGGGAGTCATTACTTTATTAGGTGATGACTGATGAGAAAGGCATTAAACCTTCTAGAGATGATGATATTTTAGATAGTATTTTATACAAAATAATACCAAAAGAACAGGAATACCAGCGGAGTTAGAACAACACAGGGAATCCTGGTGTGGGCCTAGAGTGTAGCGTTGTTTATTACGCAGACGAACCACTGTGTGCCGGGGGTTATTTATCTAGGTATATATATAAAGTGTCTATCTAGGTTCTTGATCAGTAAAAAGTCCACACTTTATTTGACACACTTTATTCTCGTAGGTATGTCCATATTTACATTAGCAATTTATATTTTAGAAGAAAGAGCATGAATTTTACACTTAGAATGTCACTGATATGATAACGAATTATTAGGAATTGACTAGAACAAGATTGAATGGAAATTTATAATAAACAGAAACTAAGAATTGCGCATGCATTCGCCGTCGGATATCGGTAGTGACTGTGCGGCGCCCGCTCGCACCGCTCTGCGCAAGCGCCTTCTACAAGCGGCCGCGCGTAACGGTCTAAAGTAAATTTAGCATCGGCCGGCGGGTTTGCTTGCCAAATTAAATTAATTGCAGTGTAGGCAAGGTTCCTACAATTTTATACAAAATAATACCAAAAGGACAGGAATACCAGCGGAGTTAGAACAACACAGGGAATCCTGGTGTGGGCCTAGAGTGTAGCGTTGTTTATTACGCAGACGAACCACTGTGTGCCGGGCGTTATTTATCTAGGTATATATATTAAATAGAATGGTAACAAACAGAGCCAATAAAAAGTCCAAAACCACAATTGTTAGAATTTTTGTCTGTCTATCTGAGAACGCAAATACCACTGGACACAATTTAATGAAACTTGGCATAGTTATAGCCTATGACTTGAGTTAACATTTAGAGCTGTTCCGATCCGTTGCAGGATTCCCACGGGAATCAGTCTAAAGTTCACGCGAACGAACTCTCTGGCACGCTAGTCTATATATATAATGAAATCGTAACAGAACCGTGTCTGTAAATGAAATATTTTTTTTAAAAAAGACACAAGACAAAAATCACTAAACGGATTTTAAACTTGGCACAATGATTGCTCGTGTACCGGGTTAACATTTAGGGTACATTTTATCCAAATTCATTATAGTTCCCCCACGGGAATAACGCTATATATCTACGGGCAAAAATCGCAAGTAAATAAACAAAAAAAGATGTCACTGACCATCGTTAGTGGACAGCAGATGTAAGAGCCCATTGAGACAATCAAGCTACATGTGTACGCGCGGGAAGACGCGGGCACTGCTAGTAGCAAAATAAAATGTTTCTTACCATCTGCAAGTATTTGTGTAGTGGACTCGGGGGAGAGAAATCCCCCAGCAGTGGGAGTGAGTGTGGGCAGAGTGCTGGCCACTGCGTCCAGTTCTAAGAGAAGTTCTAGGTTCGATTTCTCGCTACTCTTCTGTTCTGCTGGCTTCGATAATTGCTGGATCGTTCCCTAACAAATAATTTAGTTATAAGGTCCTACAAAAATAGTGTTGAAATATTCTATTATGTCAATCCGTATACTAAACTTTGAGGGGGAGAGTGCACGCTGCAATCCAACAGCCGCTGGGCGCGCTCGACTGGCCACGTTACCCCTCTCTCACAGAATACTAACTTGAAATGCATTTCCTACTTTATCGTATTTCCCCAATTAACGTGTTTCGGTAGTGAGTGAGATATTGAGATATGCCAGAGCCCATTCCCATCCCATCCCTCCAAATTTTCCCAACCCTATCTCCAAATCCATTCCTTAATCTGCAAAGATTGGCAGCGCATCCGGGGGCGTGCCAACGTTTGTCATTTTGGACTAATGTTGACATGTATCGCGGATGTATATAAGCGACAGTATCCACTTACCGTCAGGTGGACTGTATGCTCGTCTGCCGACTTCGTACAAAAAAAAAAAAAAGAAATATATTCTATCTGACACAAAAATGACGTATATTTCATGTTTTTTTTTTTTATTATATAAAATATAAATAATTGGGGATTAATTTCCTCGTGTCTGCATAACACTTATGTGTAGTTGATACCTACTTACGCGTACTTAATAACAGAAGCGAACGCGGTCAAAGGGCAAAGAACTGAGCGACTGTGGATAGTGTTATGCACGTACAAATAAATTAACCACCAATTATTTATTTTTAATGTAATAAAAAATCACGAGACACATGCCAATTTTCAGTTAGATATAGTTTTATTGTACTGATTGACATATTAAAATATTGCACACTATTTTTTGGGACCTTATATGGTACTGCAATCAACCCCCAAAAAGCCGTCAAAAGACGTGTAGGTGACCACGACATGGTGGCACCTTGCTTTTTTCGTGGAAATGATAGCTTTTGCATCATAAGCGCAAAACACACAGAAATGGTGTCTGGCGCTGGCGAGGCTCTTGTCGTCTTGCCATTTCATTCTCATTTCATACAAAATATATGGAAGCGACGCGATTTAAACATATTGAAATGGCGTGGCGCGGGCGGCCATATGGCATCCATGCCATGTCTGCCTCACGCCCGAGCCACGCCAGCGCCAGACGCCATTTCTATGTGTTTTGCGCCATAGATCAAGAAACTATGTGAGTTTTTTCGATTCTAGTGGAGGAAGGGGATAAACTATCTGCTTTTATTTTGTTATTTTCTGTGCGATAAATGAACTTGAAAATGAGTTCTAGTAGTTTTTTTGGTTGCTGAACTCGATACCGATGTCAAAATTAACCTGCACCCTGTTCATCGTGGTCACCTAGTCGTCTTTTGACGGCTTTTGAGGGGTTGATGCAGTACTGATACAATCAGAAATTATTTGTTGTAAAGTCGAAACTACTGAAGCAAAAAACATGAAATCTGGACACTAGTTTCCTATTGAGACGTTAAACATTTACTAAGAGATTTGTAAACTCCTAAAGAGGTGAAATTAGATGTCAAAGTTTATATGAAAAAAAAAATAAAATATTTGTATTAACTTGAAACTTGGTATAAATATTCTACAATACACATTATTGAACACGTGTCGTAATGTTTTTCAAAATTGCGTCAAGGGGCTACCATAAAATACGGTGTGATAAAATCGCAATTAGACCGACGCGAGTGAAGTCACGAATAACAGCCAGAATATACATACTATATTCGAGAACATACCTTCTTATCATGTTTAACGGTATTTTTCTTCGGTTCATCATCGGAACTGGTCTGCGAGCTACCGGAATGACTGCCTTCTGAACTGGAGGAATCGCTATCAGATTCACTGTCTGATGTTCCCGAGTTAGATGACCTGACATTAATATACACACAGTATTTAAATGACAAATAATTAAAGACCACTTCTTTTTGAATAACTTCTTAAAAACAACAACTTCTTTTTGAATAACTGACATAAATAATTATAAATTACTAAGAATGTTATGAACTCATGACCAGGACGACGGAGCCCCGAGAAATTTCCTTATTGTCACCAGAGAACCTAACCCACCTTCTTTGCTGCCCGTTAATTATTTTTTATGCAGTTTTTTTTACAGAAAAAAGAAAATATAGGAGTACCGCGAAGTCGACTTTGTATTGACATTCTTAGTAATTATGGGGTAGGGGAGAGTGCACTGTGCATTCCCACAGCCGCCGGGCGCACTCGACTGGTCACGTTACCCCTCTCTCACAGAATACTAACTTGAAATGCATTTCCTATTTTATCGTATTTCCCCAATTAACGTGTTTCGGTAGTGAGATATGCCAGAGCCCATTCCCATCCCATCCCTCCAAATTTTCCCAACCCTTTCTCCAAATCCATTCCTTAATCTGCAAAGATTGGCAGCGCATTCAGAGGCGCGCCAACGTCGCTTGTTATTCTGGACTGATGTTGGCGTGTATCGTGGATGTCTACGGACGACAGTATCCACTTATCAACACCAGGTGGACTGTATGCTCGTCTGCTGCCTTTTTTCTATAAAAAAAATCATGAATATCTAAATGCATCTAAGTAACATAAACATTTAGTATCTAAATGCCCATTAAATGTAAGTATATTTGAATTACAATTAGAGTACGAATAAAATTAGAATACATTATAGATAATTGGCGACGGCAAACGACGCCCGTGTCTGCGCCACCACATATTTTTTCGTGGGTGTCGTAAAAAGAGACTAGAAATAACAAATGAGCTACCATGAGCCCCGAGGAACTGCACCACCTCTAAAGAAGTGGACTCACCAACCGGCTTGCTCACTTCGCTTGCTGTAAAGCCATACATCCCTTGTGCACGAGGCCAGTCTCCAACAGTGGATAATAAAATGGCCGGTACTGTCAGTGGTATAGACATGGGTTGAAACTCAGTTTTGAGTTCTTGGGTTAATTCAAAATTACTAATCAGTAACCACGCAATTTACAAGGTGTAGAAAGAGAGGTTTAATTATTTTTAAAATTGTGTCCCATCCACGCGAAGTCAGGGATCGTCGCTAGTATAAAAGAAATCTTACCTATGATTATTGGTTTCTTTCGACTTTTCTGGTTTCTTCACTTCGTCTTTAGCCCCCTCTCTGTAAACCAATCATAATTATGGATCAGTTTTAAGCATAAATTATAGAAACAACGGGATATGAGTTTAGAAATACATGTATATAGGGTTAAATAAAAAAAATATCTGGAAACACTGAATACCTTTTGTTTAACTCGTTTTTATTTAAATATATACAGTTCCGCTGATGGTAAGTGGATACTGCCGCTCATAGACATCCGCGGTACATGTCAACGTCAGTCAAGAATGACAAACTTTGGCACGCCCACGGTTGCGCTGCAAAGAGTTGGGGACATGGTAAGTGATAGGATGGGATGGGAGTGAGCTCTGGCATAACTCACTTACCACCGATACATTTTTTTTATGGACCAAGGCGGCAGACGAGCATACAGTACACAATAGTATGGTAAGTGGATACTGTCGCCCATAGACATCCGCGATACATGCCAACGTTGGTTCAAAATGGTAAACGTTGGCACGCGCCCGGATGCTCTGCCTACCTTTGGAGATATAGGCTCTAACACATCTCACTCACTACCGAAACACGTACGTACATTAGGGAAATAAGATTAAGTGGGACATGCAGTACATTTCAAGATAGTTTTCTGTGAGAGAGGGGTAACGTGTCCAGTCGAGCGCGCCCGGCGGCTGTTGAATTGCACCGTGTACTCTCCCCCTCCATTATACCTCATGTACAGGACAATGTGCACGAGGAGGCCCGTGACCAACAGTGGACGATAAACGGTCTGGTTTCGGTTAACAGACAGATATCAAAAGTAAGAATGATGGGCATTTTTGTATGAAACCCGGCCTAACCATAAATATAATTGTCAATTTATTACAACCTACAGTTACCATAAATAATTTACCATATAAAAAAGATGCTTGCTAAATAAAAAACTCAATAGTAAAAATTGGGCTCTAATAAGATCCGAGCCTATAACGGCTGGGTCATGCCCATTCTCATGTTCTGGCGTGCTCAGATGGTCCCAGACTAAATTAGGCACTCGGGATAGAAAAGTCCCTCAACCTTGTCTCTCCACAGGATGCAGCACCTATGGTCCTGTATCTCGGCAGACTGCTTGCTCCGGTGGTTATATCGTCTCTTTATACATTTTTAAGATCCTTATAAGGCAGATATCTCATTTCCTTGGTACTTCGGGGCCTTGTTGCCATAATAAAAATTGAAGCTTAGGGGCCATCCATAAATTACGTCACACGAATTTCATAATTTTTGGAGCCCCCTCCTTTGGCACAGGTGGTCACATTTCTGTGACCCCCCCCCCCCCCCCCCGGCCCCTGGTGTGACGTCACATATTTTGCAATTTTAAATTTAGAAATTATTAAATTAAAACAACCGTATAATAATATTGATAGAGTTGGTAATATTTTAAAGGTTTTCGTTAAAGTTGTAATTTAGTTTTATTCATGTGACGTCACGAAGCGTATGACCCATCATGACAATTAAGATGTGACGTAATTTTGTGATGACCCCTTATGTAAAAAGCGTTCATTCTGTATTTATGTGGTTTTTAATGGACATAACGGCCAAAATGACGCGTCATTCTTTTTAATGACTTATTATTGACTCACTCGTCAGAGGACTCGTCAGCGCTGCTATTTCCAGATGTAGACTCCGATGAGGACTCTGAACCACTGCTGTCCGGTTCCGAGTAGAAGCTTTTGTTTTTCTAAACGCACAACAATATGAAATATTTTTTTTTTTTTATTGATTAGTGGGCGGACGAGCAAGCGGTCCCACGTGATGGTAAGTGTTACCGCCGCCCATGGACACCTGCAACACCAGGGGGTATGCGGGCGCGCCGCCGACCTTGCAAAATCCTATTCACAGCTCTCTTGAAGAACCCCATATCGTAGCTCAATGGAATGACCTCTTGAGGCAGTTTGTTCCACAGCCTACGGGTTCGCGGTATAAAATAGTTTTTGGACCGAACAGTGCGCGACACCTCCGTATCTAGGAAATGCGGATGGACCGCACTTCTGTGACGGGAGGTGCGGTTGTAGAAACCCGAGGTGGGAATTATATTAAACAACAAAAAACTCTTAGTTGTTTGTTGGTATCTTAATAATCTTATTTTATTGACATTCTTTCATTTTATTAGTTACTAGCTGTTCCCTGGCATGCGTTGCAATGTTTTTTTTTGTAGTGCCATCTGGTGGCGAGTTACATCAAAGTGGATAGCATAAAAACCTTCTCCATGAAAAAATATATATATGTGCCAACTTTCATGGTGATCGGTCAAACGGTGCCCGAAGCCTATTAATCTCAGATATATATACCAACTTCCATTTTTATGATAGATTAACATTTTAGTTAATTTATGTTATTTTAGTTGTTTATTTCTTATATTTTCTCTACATTGACATTTTTAGTTATCGTATGTTTATTTTTGTATTAAAATGTCCACGCCACATTTGCGGAATGTGTAACAATATATAAACTTAACACCTTGTAAATAGCACATTTTTGGCAATGAATGAATTGAAATTGAATAATTAATTTCTGTGAAAGGGATCTGACAGAATATTGGCGCTGCAGCATCTAGTACCCATTTCCTGTTACAGTGACGCAATTACATTTCTTTGTTATTCTAGCATGATTCTTTTCTTATATTTTCGTTAAGCTGTCCCTGTATACTGTATATAATGTATGTATGTATACTGTATATATATAGGGAATAAACTGTTTTTCTTTCTTTATTGATTCATCGGTATTATGCGCGTCATTTAGGTAAACGACTATGGTCCGGTTAATATAGAATGAGCTCTGACAACTGACATAAATCTTTAAAATGTAGTAAAAATCATTTTACAACTCGAAAGTGCATTAAAATATTTTTTTCTATTTAATTGTATTATGGTATGACTTAAGAAAGAAATGGTATTTACATAAAATGACTTAAATACAGAACTGTCAGCGCTCTTCCTATGATAACCGAACTATATATAGCTTGATTTGACATATTTTGCAAGGTCCGTGGTGTACTTATTGTTAACTAGCGACCCGCCCTTACTTCACTTCGGTTTATGAGTTTGATTTTTTAAATTTCAAAATTAAATATGACCTAAAAAGACACGGATATTGTAGCTTCCTATTTGTGAAGGAATTTTTGTAATCGGTTCAGTAGTTCCAGAGATTACCCCCAACATACCCACAAACACACAATTTTACCTCTTTATTATATTAGTATAGATGATTTTATTTATCGCAAGGTGTTCTGTCTGGTGGTAAGCGCATGTTGTTGTTCTTTGGTCATCCGCGATTCATATCATCTGTTAAAATTGGCAAACGTTTGACACAAGTTGGCAATGAACAGCGAATTAGAAAAGTGTCATTCTGTGTCACTGCAATTATCGTCAGGTGTATTATAGAGTCGTGTATTGTCAACATCTCTTAGATTCGCGGATTGCGTAGTATTTAATGGAAGCATGGTGTATTTTTGATAAGGTATAGGAGCATAGAGTACACCCACTAGTAAACAGATACTGCTGCCGATGGACATCTGTCAAAACTGGCAAAGGTTGACAATTAATAATGAATCACTAAATAAGTCTCACCGTGTCACTTACAGGTGTATTGTTGACATCTCTTAGATGTTTCGCTTGCGTGGTAAAGACCCATGGTGTATTGTTGATGGTTAATTCTTTATTTATAATTGGAAAGCGCAAATGACGACATAATTAACCTAATTAATTAACTCGGCATCTGTCAAGGTCTGTCAAAATTGACAAACGTTGATTTAGGTTGCCAACTAGGAGTACATTAGCGGGGGAGTCTTACCGTGTCGCCGCCATTATCACCAGGTGTATTATCCACTTTTGTATTGTCGACATCTCTAAGATGTGCGGCTTGAGTAGCTTGCGGCGCGGCGGGCAGCGGTCGATACCCGCCCGCGGATACCCCGATGTATTGAGACAGTGTACCCACTGTGTATTGTTGACGGTCTGCGAATAGAATACAGTCATTTGCTTGAAAAATATTTATCTATATAAATGTAAATGAAGATCTTTGTACTTCATTCCGAATTGACTATGGTGGTGGCTCTATGGAGTTTGTGCCAGTCGATGGTTACTCTATGGTTGAGCCAATGGAGGTTTGACAGAAGGGCTTGTCATTTTTGATATGGAATATTGTCGAGGTTTTACAATTGAGTCTAATGACAAAATATAATAAAGGGGTACATAGAGAGATAGATAGTGAGAATTAAATTAGAGAATCAATAGCATTAAATGTTGTTTCTCTTTTCAGGTAAGATTTGTACACCTTATAAATTGATGTCAATTGTATATTGCCACATTGGGTTTAATAAAAACAAACTCTTTTCAGAGCAACGCAATTTGTTTAGATTTCGAGATTTATCTCTAGTGTTTGATAAAGCACATTATATAAATAAAAATTAAATACTGTTCGTTGGTAAGCGCATTACTTAAGAACGGCTGGAACGATTTGGCTAGGTTCTGGGGATGAGGTTCTTCAATATAACTGTGAATAGGATCCTGCAAAGTTGGCCTGGTGTTGCAGGTGTCGACGGGCGGCTGTGACCACTTACCATTATATGACCAGTCCGCCAATCTCTTCTATAAAAGAACATGGGTTTTTTTCGAAAGTGTAGGTGGATTTGACAGTTGCTAAATCAGCTCACAGACCTCATTTACCTATGGATTATGGAGGATAGCAGTGGAGCAATGTCCTTATGGAGGTTTTAAACTGTGGACGATTTGCTCCCAGGATAATATTCATTGTTGTCAGTTTGGTAGGCCTACTTATGCGTGGACATTTTGTTTTGTAGGCCATCTTATGCGTGGACATTTTGTTTTGTAGGCCATCTTATGCATGGACATTATGTTTTGTGGGCGACGACGTGATACTAAATGAAGGTATTTGCGAATCATGCCAATATATGCCAGATATAAACACGTCGCAAATGGATCGTGTATCGATTTTACTAATTGGTTTGATACTTTGGCAATCGTGTGGGCAATGTAGAATACTCACCGATGAAACTACTCTGTATAGTCGGCTTGGGCTTGTCCGGGCGGTAAATCTCCTCCTGATAAAGAGTCAGCAACTTCCCGGGCTGTGGGTCGATAAATCTGTAAATCACAGTAACTAATGAAACTTATCAAACCAATTATAGACGGACAATACTAGATTATATTGACTGTAAACGACAGGAGAGGGAAAATCTAGGATTGAATTATGTATTTATTGAGAGATTTACATTAATATTATATAAAGGGAAGAAAGGCAAGAGGGAAAAGAAAAGTAAAGAATGACGGAAAAAAGGGGGAAATAATTCAATGAACAACGGAAATATTGAAAGTGGCAGCAAATTTAACGATGGGCAAGGTTTAGGTTCGCTGGTGACAGTAAAGAAATAGGGACTCCGTTGATTCTGTGATGACATTCTTAGTGATTTAAAATGATTTTAAATTTAATTTATTCAAATACAGTTTGTCTTGTTGATCGTGATTTGCTGCCCATTGGGATTTTTTTGCAGCTCGTTTAAATACAAGCCTATAAAAAATGCATCATCAAAGGAGTTCATCAGTGAGGTGAGCTCACTGAATTATGTTTTCGCGTCGAAGGCGTAAGTGGGTTAATAATGTTTTATAAATAATTCCTGATTCTTAGGAACGTAAACCACTGTTTTAGACTTGAGTTAAAGTGTCTAGCTAGGGTTCTTGGCTAGTAAAAGTCCACACTTTATTCACATAGGTATGTCAAGATTTACAATAGCGATTTAGATTTTAGAAGAAAGAGCATGAATTTCACACTTAGGATGTCACCGATATGATAACGAATTATTAGAAATTGACTAGAACAAGATTGAATAGAAATTTATAATCAACAGAAACTAAAAAATGCGCGTGCATTCGCCGTCGGATATCGGTAGTGACTGCGCGGCGCCCGCTCGCACCGCTCTGCGCAAGCGCCTTCTACAAGCGGCCGCGCGTACATTCCTTAAGCAAATTTAGCATCGGCCGGCGGGTTTGCTTGCCTAATTAAATTAATTGCAGTGTAGGCAAGGTTCCTACAGAGTTATTAACCTCAAGAGACTAAGATAGTCAAATGTTAGAAACTGACTATAACGCTCTCGAGCGTTTAATTAACGCCAGTCTTGAGGGTTCATTTGCGCTCACCCAGCGCTTCTTCACCACTAATATCAATGATAATGATAATATAACGCCCAATGATATCAGCCTATAATGTCCCATTGAACAGAACTCGTCTTGTAGATCACTATTAAGAGTAAAAGTATTGAAATTTGTTATTAACTAGCGGCTGGTAAATAAAAAATTTAAATACTTATTTTCTAGTAACTAGCCCATACGTTTTACCTTATATGGTATATATTTTTATCTAAGGAATGTTATTTTTAAAATTAAAATAAACCTAAATGTCAAATATTGCCAAAGTAAAAAAGTATCTAAGTATATAGAGCGTATTAAAGACAATTTTTTAAAATCGATTTACATGTTATCTATAAATCGATAGCAATAAATTTAAAAGTTGGTTAGGTTCAGGTTCTGTGGTGGCAATAAAAACATAGTCCAAAACATCGGACATGAACAAAAAAGTGGACTCCATCGGCATTATTTCAGTTATTTAAAAATAGTTTATTTTGTTAATCACGTATTTTTTGCCGCTCCTTGATTCACAAGTAATTATTATAATGTAGTTACCTCCGCAACATCCTCGCTCGATCTCTAACATCGTAGCTAGCGTCGTAGCGAGAGAGCGACAGTATGTAGCGACACACGGCCACGGTGTCGGGTTGTGTAATCGACAGCTTGACAGCCAGCGAGAGCAGCTGGAGTTTTACTAACTCGTCCTGGCAGTGAAATATGGTTGGGGAAAATTCAGTAAAAAATGGGTGGGTTTGAAGGCTTACCTTAGAAATGGCAGGATTTTAACTTTTAATTATTACCATCGGGCTGTATCTCTCCACTGAATGCGTTTAAGCCTGGTAGGTTGAACTGACATTGTCTTGCCATTGATATGACAGGATTTTAACTTGTATTAAGCTATTAATAACAGCCTGTGTCTCTCCTGCATATGCCACTACTAAATTCCGCGAATCACATCTTGGTCTTCCTCCCTTTTAATCCATCAACTACTGGAGACTCGTTAAATTTTAATAGTTCACTTAACCAGAGGGCGTCTCACATTGGACGTCTAAGTTGTCTCCATTCAAGTAGTCATCTACTCGTATCCTACCGATTGTCATTCCTGCTACAGATATGGCTAGTCCATTGCCACTTTAGTTTATTATTTGAACTATGTTAGTGACTGATTCTTTCACGAATTTCTCTTACGGATTCTATCGATCAAAGATCTTCCATCGCTACGCAAATACAACTTTGGTTAAAAAGCCGAGAGACGGCATCCAGCCCGGCTGGAATTAAAAAATTGAGTAATGTTCTTTTTTTTAATATTATTTATTCATTATTTTAAGAGATCAAAGACAACGTTTACATCACATACAATACAAGCTAAAAATTGTAACGATTGACCAATAACAAAGCTCTTTAAATTATACAATTAACCTTTTGAACGCCACCGTCGGCTATAGCTGACAAATGAGAACTTGCCCTGGACGCCAACGACGGCAATAGCCGACAAAAAATGCTGGTCACGAAAATACGAAATAAAAATATTAAAACATTTATACTTCTATTTTATTTACATATATTAAATATTGAATCTCATTGGTATTTTAATTGCATTAAACAAATTGAATTATATATTTTGGTATTGAGAAATTTGATGATAAAAAATAAGAAATTAAGTCTTCAAAAAGGAGTGTCCTCACACGCAACAGTCGGCACTAGCTGACCGCTAGTGATGTTCAAACATTTAAAATTTAAGGAGATTTTATGAAAATTTCATGCAAAACATTTTTTTTGCAATTACTGGTATCTGAGTAAATCAAAAGCTTAATCTAACTAGGCCAGGATAATGAAACAATGCCAGGAGCTACACAATCAGAAATAAAATCTGGTCAGGTAGACAACCGACATTCCCTAATCTCAACTCTCGCGCATCCTTAGCGCAACACCGATTAGCAGTCCCACCGTCGGCATTAGACGACTGGCTCGTGACGTCATAAGCGCAAGAGGGCACTGTTTAGAGTTGTCCAATTATTATTATATTTTAAGTTAATTATCAGTGTGTGATAATAAAAAGGAATGACAATGAAATGAGCACGAATGAACTCCTTCGCATATTAGAAGGAGTTGACGACGAATTTTCCGAATCGGAATCATTAAACGAAGATGGTAGTTTCTTTTATATCAACGATATCTATGTAGGTACTATGCACTAGATTGAGCCAACCCAACCGTCACTATGTTCCGTTCAGTTGAACGGCGCGTTCGTATTGACCTTGTACAATGAGGAATGGAGTTCGTTTTACTTATTACGTACTTTAACCTATCACTAGCCGAGCGCTATCAAAAATGGTACCCTTTGTTCGCCAGACGATTTCGCACGTCCCTACTCTGCGCGCGAGTTGTGCACTTAATTGTTTATGAATATGAATTGTATTTATACAAAGAACGAAATAGTAAATGTTACCTTTTTTAAAAGATAACCATTTTTATTGTTTGGTATGCAGTCCACTATAATTTATTATTTGAGTTAACATAAGTTTTTAAAAAAACTCCTAAGAAAGTGCAACTTTATCAACTAAATTATAAATTTTACATGTAAAATTCGAATTTAGTGTATTATTTGGTGAATGTAGCTGTATTTACCAAAACATTTACATTTAATTGAACACTAGAGACGGATTCAAACAAAACAACTCTCCGATAACAAAGAAACTATGTACTCAACATGGCGGCGTCGTGTAATACTATAGTCACGGTGGTCTCTACAGTGATCATATTTTTTACAAGCTTTAATTATTATTTTATTATACTAACGGAGTGCCTATTCCGAGTTATGCTATTCCGTACCAAAAACAATTTTATCTGTGTGAAAACTAGCGGACTTGCAATTGATAAACTTAAAAAGACAAATGTTACGAATAATCAACAATTATAATCGTAAAATTTGTCATCTAATATAAAGCTGTACTAAAATTTTGTTGATTTTTTAAGTACTTATAAGAATAACACAATTAAAAGACGGATTTAAAAATATTTTTCGTTTCATACAAAATAAAAATCCCCGTCCGTAAAACAACGAAGGGTTCCTAAATTTTGATTAAAAATAAAATGAATTATATAAATAATAATAATAAAAACAAATTTATTAATAACCGACCAACTCTAATTCGAATCCGAGGCACGTAAATAAAGCCGTGCCAGCCACGCCAATGTCGGCTATTGCCGACAGCAGATTATGACACAACACAGAGTAGTGCTGGCCATGTAGTTTTGTTGTGGTTCTATTATATGGTTTTATGGTCGATTACTCTGTAAATTTATGAGTAATAATATTGATATTATTGAATAATTAGTGAGTTGAATAAAACTCTTATATTTCTGCAGTTTTATTATTGAAAAATGTGTATTTACAAAAACTAATTACATGTTTTATCGATATATTTTTCGAATCTACGGTTTTCGTCCTCGATTGCAATGATTTTTTAGCGTAGCGTCCAGGCGTCCATTGTGTCTATAGGGTGGCGTTCAAAATTTGCAGAATTGGAGGTGTTTTTGTTTCTTTTTAGGCCGGAAAGGCCGTGCAAAAATTGCCATCGCGGACGGTATTTCACGTCCACAAGGCGGGGTATTGGTAAAGTTTTCAACTAGCAATAATCGCACCTCGGATTAACCTCATTGGTTACGATATTGCCTCTGCGCAAAGTTAAAATCGACAGGAAAATGTTTGATGGGTGAAGATTTGCGTAGAACCAAACGATAGCGCGAGGTAACTTGTCGGTACAGTGACATCTAGCAGTAAATTTTTAAAAGAGTTATGTATAAAATTGTGGCGATAGATGGCGCTGAAGTACAAAGTTTCGGAAAATGATATTAAAGCTCGTATACAAATATCAAGATAATATTTATATTTCAATAATTATATTTGAATATTTGTCATAATCTAAATAAACAATCACAAATTATGATTAAAACTAAAAAAATGTCAATTTATCCTTTGGTCATAATATATTTCTTTAATATGAGTTTATATAAATTAGGGTTGCATGGACTGTAGTCTGTATCTATATCAGCCGTCAGATTTATAGTGATTGATTTATAAAATTTCTTTATTTTTCGTTTTGTGGTTTAATGTGACGTCACGTTACTTTTAATAAGTGAAGACTTTAAAATGTTATAAGTCATTATCATTTTTGTAACAGTGCCACTTTGTGGTTCAGTCTATATTGGTCTACTCTATATAAACATATACAAAAATCAGGGTGTTAGGAAAATTACTCAACACCATTGCGATACAGCCATGAAAGAAAAGAAGAACACTATTGAAAAAAACGCTAACCTGGTCCGCGAAGTTGGTAGCCATGTGAGCCAATATGGCGGTGGCGCGACGGTGTTGTGCTCCGTGTTCTGCCACTAACCATATGGCCGCCGCGCGAGCAGCCGGCGCAAGCCTGTTTGTTTGATCAGCCTATAACGTCCCACTGCCACACAGACCTCCCCTAGTAAATCACTATGGGCGGTCTAGTTCCTCGCCATAATCCACTACGCGGGATCCATCAATCCCACTGCGGATTGGTGAATCACATACTCGTTTTTTTTTTATTTTTGGAGCAGGCTGGTTTCCTCACGGTGCTTTCCCTCACCTCTAGTGACAATTTGTAAAAATCCGTACTTAACTAGAAACTCAGTGGTACAGGCCAAGGATTTCAACTCACGATCACACGAACGTGAGTCTAGTGTAGGCTATCGCTGCTCTAGCCTACTACATTATTCAATTTCAAATTGTTTATTTATTCTTTATTGCACAGAGTGACAAAAGTTGGATTTAATGCTTTGAAGCATTATCTCCGAGTCAACCGTTGGACTATACAGGACTATGCTTTGGTCTGGTAGGTACAATAACAGTAAAAAAATTAAGAAAAATTACAATACTAAGAGCCTTTCTTAAACACCTCCTGATACTTTATCAGAAAGTAAGAATCGGCTAGATTTAATTGGCAGATAAATTTGCTATCTGATTGTTAACAGTTACATTATCAGAAGGTGGTAGAAAGGCCCTTAATTACACGAACACAATATTTAAATTTATTCAAATTCAAATTAATTTATTTGAAGAAAATAGGTAAACAGAAACAGTTTGCAAAAATCCTCTATGTCTGACCATTAGGCACGTAAATATAAATAGTAAAATTATAAAGAAATTATTAATGCGAATTTATTAATTAAAACAATTTCAGAAAAAAAAATGAATACGACTTGCTTCACAATTAAACAACGACATACATAAACATCAAACAAATATAACAGGTGGTAGCATTACGCGATCTAATTTTTTTGCTCGATTTTTATCAATTATGGTGGACTGGTAAAATTTTTCGGATTTAAATGAGTCAAAATATCGATCGGCCTCTGTTAATAAGGAATTTTTAAATTAGTAAATAGAGCCACCAAAGAAGCCCCGCGGAATTTAAAGGAACTAAATATGATAGATCGGACAATCTGTAAAATAAGTCAATTTTTAATATTAGGTATTATGTGCCCGTTTACAATTAAATTCCTAATTTTGATACATGTTTATTGGTTGGTGTCAATAAAAATACATAATTCGATAGGGTAAATTGAAATAAGCTGGCAAGATTACGTCGGCCGATCAGAGGGCCGCGTGCTTGTGGTCCCACTTGTGGTTCTTTTGTGGCGCCCACTATTAATGTCACGTATCACTTTTGGCAGTTTATTGTATATTTTTGGAACTATGCAAAAGATACTTTTCTTTAATAGAGATGTTCGACGGGCTAATAAGCTCATTTTGTTTATTTGAAACTCAAAAAAACTTGAATTGTTTCTTATAAATAAACATGTCTCACAGATAATATGTACATGTCAAAGTTAATATTTTCTATTCTTTGAAGTATGTTTGCAACTATTAATGTTTGCTATTTATCAAAACCCAAGTCGAACAACAGTGGAATATTATTATGTCAAATTTATTTATAGTACATACCTATCAGATCGCAGTAACTTAGCGGCGCGAGCGACGGCCGCGCGGGGGGAAGTCGCTCCCCCACCAACTACCCTCTTCACAACTACTACCGCTTCACAAACTACCCACTCTGAAAAACAATAACCAGTTTTAAGGAGGGGGAAATGCCGCTTTTCTCAGCATGAATTTCAAACTTCAAATACTCTATTGCCAGTTACAGGTCGTTCAGTATCCACTGTTGTACACGGGCCTCTTTGAGCATATTGTCTTGTGAATGACTTTAAAACAAATATAGGTACAGCTCAAGACAACATTTTTTAGAATTTATGTTCGTCTGCCTGACCGCGCATCACACGAAAAATGATTTTAATGAAACTCGGCATAGTTATAACTTATGTGTCGGGTTAACATTTAAAGTATTTTTTTATCAATTATAGAGTTCTCACGGGAATAAAGCTATACATCTATGCGCACGAAATCACGGGTCCTGAAGCTAGTAAATAAACAAAAAATATATATCGCTCACCATCTTTACTGGAGAGCAGATGTAAGAGTCCATTGAGACAAGTCTCAGTCTCGGAGTGTATAGCGACAGCTAGTCTCCCTATTGCCTGAATAGTCGCACCTACAAACGCCTTGTCGCTCGATGTCACGTACGTTTGGAACTCCCTGTAAGGTTGGCACAGATTTTTTTTTTATTTTATGTTACGTACTCTACACAAGCAATGTGAAAATTTCGGAGTTGTTGAATCTAAATTCAATTTTGTATAACTAAATAAATGATTAAACGTAATTATAAAATCATACGAAATGCAGCGATGAATAAATATGTCGCCACGGTAACCAGCTGGTTACCGTGGCGACATATTATTGCTTACACAATACTCACTTTATACCAATTTCATTTTTTTACACACACGTACAGACACACACATATATTTACCTGAGTTTTGAGATAGTTCATGTATAAACCAATCGCCCATATAATCTATTTTTCATTGTACACATTGTTAAATCCGTTTGGCAATAAGCTTTATATATATGTATAATAAGTTTATATACTTACTGTTTTGCTGCGTTCAAATTTTTTGTTCAAAAATAAAACATAAAATTTAAGGGTTGGAAAAATGGAGAGGGATAGGATGGGATGGAGATGGGCTCCGACATATCCCACTCAGTATCGAAACCGAATTCACTACCGAATTGACGGTAGTTTTCTGTAGGTATAACAATTTATACCATTAATTTTGCAATTGAATTATAAACACGAATCAGGTCATCTATTCCATATTATTATAACTACTAAAAATAACACACAGGTTTTCAAACAGAAAGTCCATCTGGTGGTTATACTGATGGATACTGTCGCATTGCGACACCGGCGATACATGCCAACATCTGTCAATAATGACGAACAAGAGGCATGCCCCCGAGTACGCTTCATACTTTTGAAGCTTTAGAAGTAGATTCGGAAAGAGGGTTGGGTAGGCAAATAGGAAATATAACAGGATGAGAAGTTTTCAATTTCTAACTAGGGAGTTTAGTTCTAACAGTATAGGGATACTCCCTTTGATGCCGTGTGGTATACCAGCCGGGTTTGGGAATATCACCACTCCATCTCTTCCCGTGGCTGTCGTAAAAGGCGACTAAGGGATGACAAAGCGACTGCCACAAGCCCTGAGGAACTACACCACCTCTAAAAGACTGGACTCGCCAATCCGCTTGGTCAACGTGGCGTTTTAAGGCCATACATCCCTCACGCACAAGACAATGTGCATGTGAGGCCCATATCAGTGGATGCTGAAAGGCCTCGTTGCATATACTCCCTTTTATTAATCCCTATTCTTATTCATTGGGACTGGAATAAAGAGTAAACGTTCTCTCATTCTCTAATTCATTGCTCGATATGTCAAGTTTTTCATTACCTTCCATCCAATTCTATGAACAGGAGGACCTCCTTAATTCCATTATTCCCCCCGGGTGGGACGGAAAGAAAGGAACATTATAATACGTTAAAATTATCAGCTATTTTTCACTTCTGTTATAAGAGAATGCTGTAACCTACGGGTATTGTACTTGTATCAGACTTTAATGTTCCGTTGCAGAGCACAGGCATCCTCTAATAAATCACTGAGGTGTTTCGGGCTGTAATCCACCACGAGGGCCCAGTGGAGATTGGTGGATACACATACTCCAGATTTATCTTTAATTTATAGAGCATGCGGGTTGCCACACGATGTCCCCTCACCGGCGAGATAGTGTCAATTTTTAAAATCCGTACTTAAGTGGAAGCTCAGTGGGTCGAGTATAGGCTATCACCGCTCTCAAAACACTCACCTCAAAACAACCGGAGCGCTGGCTTCAGTAGCCAAGTTGGTGAGGATCTCGAGTTTGAGCAGTTTTATGTGAGTTGGGTCCGAGTTGCGAACGAAGAATGACTTCAGGAACGGTTCAAATAAGGCCTGAGAAAACGAAAATACGAGTTCATTTTTTTTTTTAATAAAGTAGAGCCCACTTAAGGTGATCTTGAAGGAGTCGCGCGAAAAAATCTTCTTAAAAACGGGGGGAAAACGTTTTAGGCGGGAAGATCGAAACTATACCATGTACATAGTAAATTATGTAATCATGAATATACCATGCAATAGATGATTATTGATAATTTTAGTTCAAATAATAATTTATTCTCGTTTCACGCAGTGATTTTGATTGACAGTAACCATATTTTTAATGTAATTTAATTCTTCGAGTCCGTCTTCACTATCACCTAATGAAGATTTAAATCGTTTGTTGCTGCCTAAGTTTGACCATTAGATAATATCGTATCTGACTAGTCGTGGGTATTCACGACTCCTCGGAGTGTTTCGGCTCACTTAATCCGGCTCCGTTCGCGGATCAGACTCCTCTTAACGATTCCTTGACTCCTTTGATTCACCTACTTATATTTTATAAGAGCCCGAGAACGACTCATTCGCTTTGCATCATATTCGTTCATGTCCAAAAATCCAAAAATCCAAAATGAAAGGAATAAATAACTCCTCGGAGTCGGTAACAGTTAGTCGGAATCATTAAGAGTGTCGGCTCCGTTCGCGGTTTCTGATCTTTTGATTCATTGAATCCGGAGTTACCCATCGCTATATGTGACACCTCTTCGTCAACCTCTTGGATGGTGTTATTATTACCCTGAATAACCTCTTAATTCATAGGTAGCAATATCATACATCGTCTATAGAATAATATCCAGGCTAAGAATATAAGAATATCGTGGCGTCTTACGCGGGAAGTGGAGTCATACTAAGCGCGAGGAAATGTATGAAAATATGCTTTCAATTGTAGGGATCATCATAAAACGGCGTATTATTCGGAAAATCGTATTAATCATGATTTCGAAATTGAAAGTTCGAGACAAAACTGGAATAAGGGTAAATTTGGAATCGCTTGATTTTGTTGTATGGTATGAATAGGATTTTTTTCTAGAGAATGTCTCGTTAAAACGTCAATCAATCTCATTATGAAAAGCTATGGTAAAAATCTTTAAATACTTGAAGAGCGATGCGAGAACTCAAGCGATTCTTGATTAAATAAGGTGACTAATACTTAAGAAAAAGATAAATATCTTGATGAGATTGAAACACATGTTAAATTTGAAAATAAACATATATTACTTACTCGTTTGGTGAGAGTCAATGCTGCAATGGAGTTGAGCACAACACTTTGCACCTCTAATGGCGCCCGAAGCAAACGTACCATTGCCTTTGCAACTGGCGGCAGTTCTTGAGCTGGAGACAAAAACAGATCCAAACTCAAACTAAAACTGACCACATAAAATTCCCTTCCTAAACCCAATCCTAAGAAGACGACGAATAATAGGAGTCCATTAGTTCATGCTAGCTGTAAATGTTTCTGTTGATATTCGTATATATTTACATTTAACAGAATTCCTCTTCTTTATTTTCTCAGGCTTTTTTAATGTTACAATACAGTCTTCCCTGGGAAATTACTAGAGGGTTTCGGGCCATAATTCACCACGCGGCCACATGCGAGCTAGTAATATTTTTTTAAATCCATACTTAAGTAGAAACTCATTAGTACGGGCTGTGGATTTATACTCAAGATTTTATTTTTTTATAGACTAGTGGGCGGACGAGTAAGCGGTCCCACGTGATGGTAAGTGTTACCGCCGTCCATGGGCACCTGCAACACCAGGGGGCATGCGGGCGCGCCGCCGACCTTGCAAAATCCTATTCACAGCTCTCTTGAAGAACCCCATATCGTAGCACAATGGAAAGACCTCTCGAGGCAGTTCGTTCCACAGCCTACGGGTTCGCGGTATAAAATAGTTTTTGGACCGAACAGTGCGCGACACCTCCGTATCGAGGAAATGCGGATGGACCGCACTTCTGTGACGGGAGGTGCGGTTGTAGAAACCCGAGGTGGGAATTATATTAAACAATTCTTCAGAGCATTCCCCATTGTACAGGCGGTAGAACACACAGAGAGACGCAACGTCTCTCCGAATGCTGAGGGATTCTAAACCGCCCGTGAGAGTGGGATCGTCGACAATACGAACTGCACGTCGTTGGATGGAGTCAAATGGGTCCAATTGGTATTTTGGTGCGCCGACCCAGAGATGTGAGCAGTACTCCATATGGGGCATCACCTGAGCTTTGTAAAGCATAAGGAGTTGCCCAGGTTTGAAGTACTGCTTCGCTCTGTTCAGCACACCGAGCTTTTTGGAGACCATTTTGGCCTTATTTTCCAGATGACCCCTAAATTCGACTTTGCTGGCGATGTCGATACCAAGGATCCCGATACTCTCCAAGATCTTAAGAGGTATGCTCTGAAAGCGAGGTGCTACAACAAAAGGGGTTTTTGAGGGGGGTTGTACTCAAGACAAAGTCGAGAATAGATTAAGCGCAATTTAACAGAATATTTTCTTTTCCTACTATAGTTAACAGACGGGCGGATGGCCAACGTGATGGCAAGTGGTCACCATCGCGCACGGACACCTGCAATACCAGGTGATCGCATTTGAACAGTCGACCGTATAGGACCCTTTACAGCTCTCTTAGTGTAACCCCATGTTGTATTTTTAAGGTGGCAGTTTATTCTTTAACTATTGGGTTCGCGGTATAAATTATCTTGAAGAATACAAGCAGAAAAAATAATACAAAAAATTGATTTGTATTAAAATAGGAAATATAGTTTGGGGAGTAGCTAATGCCCGGCTCCCAAGATACAGATTTTTTCTAATTTGGGAGTCGGGGCTTATAACAATTTGTAACATGTCTAATACTTGTACTTGTACATGCCTTTGCTGTCCCACTGCAGGGCATAGGCCTCCCCTAGTAAATCACTGGGTTTCGGGCCATAAAGCACCAGGCGGGCCCAGTGCGGATTGGTGGATACACATACTCCAGATATTTTTTTTTTATTTCTGGAGCATGTGGGTTTCCTCACGAAGTTTTCCCTCACCACCTAGCTAGTGACAATTTTCACAAGTAGAAAGTAAGTAGTACAGACCGAACGAATATTTGAACTTACGAACACACGAATGTCAATCGAGTATATATTTTTTTTTTTTATAGAGAAGAGGGCGGACGAGCAAGCGATCCCACGTGATGGTAAGTGTCACCGCCGCCCATGGACACCTGCAACACCAGGGGGTATGCGGGCGCGCCGCCGACCTTGCAAAATCCTATTCACAGCTTTCTTGAAGAACCCCATAGATATTACGCCTAGACTAATGTTTAATACAAATAAATTTAGTTAGTAGCTAGTATTTTAGCTAGTAGAATACTCACCGGGTCCACAATGATAGAACAGCTGAGCTACGGCCATCACAACGCCAGAGTTACGACTCTGGAGTAGGGGTTTGGCCGCGCGCAGGAGTAGTCGCAAATCGGGGTCGACACTCGGCGAGTGTCGCTCCGGGGTACTAGTATCGCTGTCGCCGTCGTAAAACGGCTTCTCTGACTCGCTGTCGCTTGAGTACGACTGTAATGTAACACGAATATCAAGCGGTTTTTTTATAGAAAAAATTCTTATAGCCGCTGTGCGCACTAGGCCAAGTTACCCCTATCCTAGAGTAGCCTACCGGAAAATGTACTCCCACTTTATCCTATTCTTCCAATGTACTTATGTACTGAGTGAGATATGCCAGAGTCCACTCCCATCCCATTCTATTCTATCCCTCCCCATTTTCCAAATCTATTCATAAATTCTAAGGGACTTTCTCACCACCTCCAGATAAAGTTAACTGTTAACAATCTGATAGATAAATTCCCTATAATATATCTGTCAATTAAATATAGCTGATACTCACTTTCTGATACCTTCCGATAAAGTATCAGGAGGTGGTGAAAAAGACCCTAAATCTCGAAAGACTAGATACCGCGACCGGGCGCATGCCAACGTTTGTCATTCCAGACTGAAATTGGCATGTATCAGTATCCACTTACCACCAGCCGGATTGTATGCTTGTCTACAACCTTCTACCACCTTGTATACATATTATTATTATACATATACATATCATTAGTAAAAAAAAATATTATTTATATGAACTTTGTGTCATTTTAATATGCAGTTAATTATCATCAATTGATTATAAAAGTGAAATCGTTATTACTTTTAATGGAATTGATTTGAAATTTATTGATATATTGAAATGACTAACGAAACTGTTAACCATTTCAAATGTAACGTTCCATAATAATTTATATTAATCTTTGCACGACAATTCTTACAAATGTTACGAGCTGTTGCATTTGATTACCATCTGTTACTACTTACTTCGACAAACAAATAAATGAACATTGCAAATAAATGAACTTAGCAAATAAATGAACATTGCAAATGAATGAACATTGCAATTAAATGAACATTGCAAATAAATGAACATTGGAAATAAATGAACATTGCAAATAAATGAACTTAGCAAATAAATGAACATTGCAAATAAATGATTTCATTCTGTATTCTTTGGTGTGCAATAAAGTGTACTTACTTATTTTTCTGCAATGTTGGCTACTTTGGTACGTTAAATAATACTTGCAATAAACTCTTACCTCGAGATTGGGGTCCGGGAAGCATGTCTTGGCGTAAACCGTGAGGACATTGAGCAACGATAACTGACCCCATTCGTCCACATCCGCTAACAATGAGCACAACTTCCTGTCAAATGAAATATTATCAATACGACATTTGTCTCCTTTAGATAATTATTTAAGTAAATAATGTAAGGTTCTAGAAATTTATTTCCAACAAAATAAAACCTCTTAATAAATTAGTCAGTTGGCCTTGAAAGTCACATGTTAGAAAAAAAGGCTATGATAAAGTAGTTTCGGTCAGCATAAGAAAACAAAGTGAGTATTTAACAACAGATTGAGCAGTAAAAATATGGAAACGAGGCGGTAACATATGAGTAGTTCAATAAATTTTTGAATGCGTAAAAATTCGATTGGACGGTAAAATGAATATATGGGCAGTAACGTGTGGTTAAATGAAATTACTAGATAAAAATCGATGCGCTAGAAATATTGGGCTAAGTAGTAAATAAAAACCATATACATTATCTCGTGTTTAAAAAAAATAACCTAATCATAAGATTTGGAGCTAATCAAGCTGAATCGTTTCTGGGTAGGACTTGTTGTCGTTCAACCAAAATGATGTTAGACTTTTATCGAACACCGAGAACTGACTAACTATTTATCTACCGCTTTTTACCGCTCAAATAATAATTGCACAGGATATTTTATTCAACCTATCGCTCCAGTACCTAAGTTTTGTACTGCCGCTGTAGGATTAAATAACCAAACAAATTCTTTTACATTTAATTAATTTAATTACTGCCAAAAAATACTGCCGGTATGAATTATTAACTGTCCAGTCTGCCGTGTCACGTGAATGTCCTTTGAGAGGGAGAGTGCATGCTGCACTCCAACAGATGCTGGGCGCGCTCGACTGGCCACGGTACCCCTCTCTCACAGAAGACTACCTAGAAATGTACTGCATTTCCCACTTTATATTATTTCCCCAATGTACGTACGTGTTTCGGTAGTGAGTGAGATGTGGCAGAGTCCATTCCCATTCTATCCCTCCCCGTTTTCCCAACCCTTTCCTCAAATCCATTCCTATATTTCCAAAGGTAAGCAGCGCATCCGGGGGCGTGCCCACGTTTGTCATTTTAGACTAACGTTGGCATGTATCACGATGTCTATGGGCGACAGTATTCATTTACCATCGGGTGGACTGTATGCTCGTCTGCCGCCTTCGTCCATAAAAACATAAAAATAAATAAATTACATGAGATACGCCTTACCAGCGCAATTAATATTTATTATAGCCCTACACTATCCATCCGCAAAACCAGTTTTTATTTATTGTTGCTAGTTCATGAGATATTTGCATTGTTCAACTCGTGTAGCTTTAATAAATGCTGAAGGACACGTAAGTGAACATGGCAGTTCGACGGTCGCGGACATCTCCGCTAATTTTAGTCCCCTTATACGTGCTTAGCCGCAGTTCGCTAATCGTCAATCGATTTTATTCGAAAATCAAAGTTGTATCAAAAACTTGTATTTTTTGATCAAGTATTACCTAGCTACACGGAGCTGATACAAGTTCGCAATTACAACACGTCGCGTAACCACATTCGTATGGAGTCTTTGGTTACGCGGAACTCATTTAATTGAAATATTAATCCAATATTTAAATAATAATGCCCATATTCTATACACTTTATTTGATCTATCCCTGTAAAAACTAAATGCATAAGTCATACAAATTGATCTCTAAGAGGTTTAACAACTTTTAATATCAAATATCTAAATTCGAGGTTGTAAAAGTTACATGAGATCTTAAATCAAAGTCAACTGAAAATCGGATGCACAATTAAATGCAAACAAACTCGTACAGCTATAACTGAAGTGACGCTGTACGAAACTGAAGGACAGCGATAGAGCGATGAGCTCGGACAATAGCACGAGCGAGACAAGCACTAAATCCCGGTCGCACGCTGTTCGTATAGTTTTATCTCGCTCACTCATTTATGGTCGAATTAAAAAAACGAGAAGTTTAAAGGAGGATTAGAATTACCAGGGATTTAAAAACTTCTATAAATTATTACTTTTTGGTGTACTTACGCGTGAAAAGGTGATTCCATGTGTCCTGTTTTTGCTACTTGAGTGATTTGTACATTGAACAAATGCACAGGAAGGCATTTTTAAATGTATTTTCCACTACAAAACTGTGTTCATCGTGTGAACGTATCACGTGCAAGCAAGTCGCTGTTCTGTCGGCAACTAAACGAATCAGGTCTATTGAACTCGATTTTGTAGGACCACGCGCGGTAAGTGAGTAACGTGTCTTCCTCCTTTTGATGTAATCAAAGCATGAGATAGGTGTGACACGGCAGCAATGTAACCGCGCGGATATTTAAAAAAAAACGCTTAAAATTATCTAAAGAAAAATTACAAGTCACATTGTAGAGCTATTTAGAAATGATGACACAGTTTTTAGAATGAGAGTTCCATAGTTGCAACTCACCTGTAACTCCGATGTATAAGACTGAGTCTATCCCCGCAGACCTCAGAGAAAGCCATCGCAGCAGATCCAACAACTAAAGGCGCCTTATCAGAGAGCAACTTGTCTATTATTGCCACCAGCTCTTCTTTCTGATCCGGGTCAAGGCTGGTGATAAAGTAATAAAAAAATTGAGCAATCAAGCAAGTGTTGATCCAGGATCACTACTAATACAAAAGAGAACAGTTGAAAGCCAATGGTCATTGATTTGATTTATTTAATAGGTCAATTATTGCTACCATTTCTTCTTTTTGATCTGGATCCAAACTAGTTATAAAATAATTAAAAAGAAAAACAACGATTTGATTGATTTGGTAGGGTCAAAATAGTACAGGATCACATATGTATGTATGTCTATGAATATAAGATTAGTTACACATATGAGTATATTTTTATTATGTCTGGATTTGGTATATTTAAATAAATCATATATATACCGATGTTCTTTAAGTTATATATTTATAATCTCTCTCTCACCGCACCTCCTAATGTATCTCTTTAACCTAAAGGTTAGCTGGTAGAAAATGTTTTATGGCGTTAAGCTCGCCTTTTATATGATAATGTGCAATAAAGTTTATTAAATAAAAAAAAAAAAAAAAATGTCGAGTATAAAATATTCATGTGTTTTATTGAAATAAATCCTAATGAAATCAGGGCAGACGCTCGTCTGCTACCTCCTTTCTATAAAAAAAAGTCTGCTCTCGCTTGTGCGAGTGGGGAGAAGAAAGGACTCCAACCCACCTGTATAATTTAGGTATGGCATGAGCCGCAGTTTTCCTGACGTAAGGACTCATGTCACTTGCTGAGTCCCTTATAGCGAGCATCACTATTGGTACAATCATTGTCACCCGAATAGAAGATAATACGCGGAGAGCACTCGCGCGAATCAGTTGGTTTGGATCCTGTGATAGAAGATGATAAATTCGATAGACAAAAGGAAGACATTTTGATGACGATTTAGTTCTGTTGTAAGCCTGTTTGCCGAGTCGAAGATCCCAGGTTCGATTTCTTGCCAGATGAACATTCGGTTAAAGATAAATGTTTAACTGACGATTTAAAAAAAGTCGCCGGTAGTGGCTGGATGAGAAGAAATGAGGATGTATTTTTTTAAGTTAGATATGATAGTTTTAGTCTGATAGACATTAAAATAGTTCACAATATATTGTATTTATAGGACCTTATATATCGGCGGAAGTCTGTGTTCTGGGCATATGGTGAACCAGTAAAGGTTTATAACTATATTATTTTGCACTTCGCATGCAATGTTAGATTTGCTTACTGTCGCCTAGAGAGCCTAGAGAAACTATCGGATATTCAAAATACAAAATTATTTGAAACCGAATTTGTAATAAAAGTTTCGGATGTTATTACAAATAATTTTGTTCTGATGATAGCAGTAACTGTGATTGTTAATTAATTCCTTAAAAGTAAAGTTGCAATTACTCCCTATTTGGTTTTATTTTCATTTGCATTCTGTTAGTGATACATTTTTTAAAAAAGTTCATTATAACCAGAGGTCAGAATTAGATAGTGTGATTTATGTACTTGCAACGAAATGTTGATATGAACATGGACATTTCTGGGATTTTCTGAACAATAATCCCGGGAACCGCAATTTATTGCCACTAGTATATTTATTTACTATCTTAAGGTACCATGATGGTTTTTAGGGTTGTATCGATATCTCAGAGATAAGATAAATAAAACAAAATTATTCAATAGTACTTAATATATTAATGATTTACACACGTTAACATTCAGTTTCAGTTTTTATATTTACAAACATTAACCTACAATTCTATCTAATCTAAATACAGGTAGCATAAAACGCTTTAAACTGAAATCCCGGGATTTGAGGAATATCCATATTGTTCTTTTGCTCTATGATATCATTGCAAGTACATAAATCACACTACCTAATTCCGACCTCTGGTTATAAAATATCTGAAAAAAAATATCCGAAATAATTTAATATCTGTATCCCTAACGGGTAAAAGAATATAACTGTATCCGGATCCGAAATATCATATCCCTAACAATCCTAATGGCGACCACAGTTGAATGGTATAGATTCAGACAAGGGTATCTTTGAGGATTTGGAGGCTCGAAGCCAGATGTGACTTGAGGCCCTAGCAAAGAATCATGGACAGAACACAAATTAAAATTATACTTCTACTATTTTTATATTTGTTTGAAATAAAATCACAATTAATTTATTTTACATCGCATTTTTTTTTTCAAGTCAACTCTAAGAGCAGATAATGAAAAAAAAAATTTCATTCCATATTCATGGGGCATCCTCAACCTCGTAGCTTTGGGTCCTGGCCTAAAAGAATAAGAAAAGATTTTTTTTTAAAGAATAAATGGCAGACGATCTGGATCCAGATGTGTTTCAAAACAGAACAATAGACAGGCAGATATTTGAAATGAAATACCTTTAATGCCCTCTGGAAGGTGCTAATGGAGAGCAGAGCTAAGTCCTGTTGTTCTTCGGCATACCTCACAAGGTACACATACACCAACTTCTTCACTTCAATGTTCTTAGACACAACATTCTTAACTACTGCTGGGAATCTGTTAAGAAAAAAAGTACAACTGTGGAAACAAAAAAGAGTACATAGTTTTTCTTTTATGGTAGAGCAACCAATACATGAATTAAAATACACTTTATATTTTTTTTAAATATATAAATTTATTAACTTATTTATTATATATAATATCAGGCTGTGTTCAAAAATATGCTAAATTTGCTAAATAAATGTAGAAAAAAATGCACTTTACTTAGACAGTCAAATAGAGAGTATGGTGGATGACATGCATCAATGAAACAATTGGGTGGCACTTTAAGGTTTTATTTTAAATGTCAAATAAATTACATTAAATTGTGTCCGAATATTGTGTTAATTAATTGTTAATTGTGTGTTTATTTGTGACCACCTTGTAACCATTTGTCTATAAAAAAAACACATTTTGTGCATTTTGTGTCTACAATATCTATTATTTTGTTTTTGTTTTTATCTATCTATTCAAATTAGTGCAGTGCACCATGACAGTCATTGAGGCAAAAATCAAAGGGAAGAAATAGGGAATAGGAAGAAATAGAAATAGGGTGGAACTATCAAACCCACACATCAATAAATGAGATAAACAAGTAAAGAGTATTACAGATCAGATGCATCTCTTCCTTTAGCAATCATTCCAATGATCCTTTTCATAGCCTCGAGTTTCAAAGAGTCCTTCGATCCATCTAGCATCAACTTCAAGTCTTCATTTCTGGAATAAAGAATATATTTGTTTAGCAGATGTAAAAAAGGGCTTTGTCTGAAAGGGACAAAGTCAAATATTTTTTTAATGTTATATTGGGCAGCCCTTTAACACGGTAAGGAGCTTTGGGCATTGAATTATGGGTTTTTCTTTTGAAAGAACACTGCCTTATGTTTTAGAAATATCAAATTGAATTTAAGCCCCCTTTAAGTGTTCAACATTATAGATCAATAGATGCCGAATTCGGTCTGAACACACAGAAATATGATGAACCTATATTTTTGATATAATTAACAGCTATCGTGACTATTGCATGGAATTAGCATTAAAAACTTTCCTATGTATTAAGACAACTTACAAATTATATGTATGGCAAATTTGGTAGTAATGTGAAAGTTTGGTAGTAACTTTCACATTTCTAATATTAGTTAGGATGTAAAGTTGTAGAATAGATAAATAGTTTATTGTATTCCGATATGGGATTAAGAGGGCCGGTCTTTGAGTTAACTAAGAACCCTGTCCAAACTAAGAAAGAATGGTTGAGAAAGAAAGAAACTAAGAAAGTTGGTTAACGACTTCAAGTTAATTCAAGTTCAAGCACATTCACATCTATCTGCTTATTGTATGAATCAGATATCTATCCCTAAATAAGCCATATGCTTGTTTACTACATTTTCTCACAAAAAATAGAGTAAATAAATAAAATATTACTTCTTGAAATCAGCTTGAAAGAACGCCCCTGACGCTGGGTCATTGACTGGGTATTCGACCTCGGCGGTGACCACTTTATCATTGTTGTACGACGAAATACTCGTCATTGTTGCTTAATAACAATACAAACACTTTATTAAAAGGCTTTTTCATTAAAAAGAGACTAGATTTATAAGATAAATGGTATCTCTTTTTGTTGACGTTGACTGACATTTGACAAGTAATCAGTGGTCAAATTTCATGTGTCAGTGGCGTTTAGATTTTTCGAAATAAATCCCTAAACCGAAGTCACATAGACTATAAAATATTCGGCACTAAATAATCTAAACACACATTTACAAATGGGGTATAATTTTTATGGCAGCCGCCGATAAATGATCTATCATTTAAAATACAATTAAGTCACCCAATTAAAAATCAGCAAGACAACTTTATAACAGCAGATAATTTATTAACAGCATATAAGGTCTAAGCATCTCGTTAACTACAGAATAATCCCAAATGTATAATTATGTATATCAAATACAAAAATGTATATCAAATTTCATACACATATCACCATAATTTATAAATTTAACTTTGCCAGCAAAAATCACGACTTGGCAGAAAATACTATACAAATACCCACACTTATCTGCATTATTTCCATTTTTTGCCTTCTATATGCTTTCAGCACAAAAATAGTCTGACAACATTTAAGGAAATTTTAAAATTTTCTTAGGATCGGAAATAATAACTACTTAAGTACCTACCTACTAGTTTTAATTTTTATCTCTGGATATCTGATTTCGTGAAAAAAACTATTGTGGTTCGACGGCGGATAATGGCACCAATTAGAAATAATTAAATGACAACAGAAAATACTGAATAAACAGCAAATCTATAATAGCAAAAAAGGTGACTTAGGTTTAGATTTGACAATGTAGGAATGGAATTCCCGCGAAGCGGCACTCAATCCATTTTTTATGGTGAAGGTGGCATTCTTAAAGTAGTATTCGAGGTAGTTTGTTTGGTTGACATTGTCGGAATTTTGCAAACCCCAGTGCAAATCATTTCATCAAATACAATGTTGGTCGGGCCGTAACCCTGGCGATAGTGAGTGTACAAACATTGCTATTCTAGTTGCCCTGGATGTGCTGCCCCCATAGCCTCCCGGTGAGCAGATACCAGACAATATTTTCAATTCGGTTATTTTCCCAAATCATTTGCATCCCCTCACCCCGCATCCCACAATTCCTTCGTGCCGGGTCCTCGGTCCCGGGTATCTTACCCTGACGCACCCATAAGTGGTTTCCTCTCGCATCCCGCGCGCATACGAGTAGAGTAGCGTAGCGTAGAAATAATAGAGTAGAGTAGGGTAATTTGTTTCAATTATGCAAAAATAGGTTGTTTTGTTCGTCACAATTTGCTTATTTAGTATTCTTTTGACATCATTTCAGGTTTAAGCTGACTACGTTATAATTTGTAATTAATAATTCACACTATTTGCCGGACAAATTAAAAGAATATGTATCTAAACATTAACATTATAAATGCCGATTTTTAGTAAAATTGATCTTCATCTGATGATACATTATAAATTCTTATATCATTTCATTTTTTAGCTGTAGTCCTTAATTAATAACTGCCTAAAATGTAATTATATATTACATTTATTACACTTTTATTTATACAAGGAGCGAAATAATATCCAAATTAATTTTAAATGGATTTTTTCAGGACTGTATGCTCGTCAGCCGCCTTTTTATAAAAAAGACATTATCTTGCAAATTACAAATTGAATCCTCTTGAAAGTTTGAATTTATAACAATAATACTTAGAATAAAACCTTTTAAACTTTCTTGTGTTGTACACATTTTATATTCTAAATCGGGTATGAACGCGTATAATAAAAGTATTTGTTCACCTTTATTCCTACTCTAGCCGTGGTCACGAGTTGACTGAAGAGTCTGGTAGTCCAGGTTGAAAGCTGCGAGCAATTTTACCAACTACCCACGTTTGATCCTTACATTAAAAACAATCTACTTGTCGAGTAGAAATAAAAGGTAAACAAATAACTTTATTATACTTAGAATAAGTCAAAACCTATTTATTGTAGATACTAATGTAAAGACAAACATTACACTAAGTACAGCTATTTGTAGATACCAATGTAAAGACACACATTACATATGATACTAAGTCCAGCTATTTGTAGATACCAATGTAGACACACATTACACATGACACTAAGTACAACTATTTGTAGATACCAATGTAAAGACACACATTACATATGACACTAAGTACAGCTATTTGTAGATACCAATGTAAAGACACACATTACACATGATACTAAATACTAAAAAATAAATAAAAACTACTTGTAAAAAATAAATAAAAACTAGATCAATGTAAAAAATAATAAAGCTAGTTAAAAACCAGCCCAGGTGTGTCTATACTCGACTAAAATTCGTGTAAGTTTCTACTTAAGTACCTACGGCTTTTTAAAAATTGTCACCAGCTCGGCGGAAAGAGGAAAAATAAAAACTACGTGTATCCACCAATCCGTACTGGGCCCGCGCGGTGGATTATGGCTCGAAATGCTCCAGTGATTTACTAGGGGAGGCCTGTGCCCTGCAGTAGGACATTATAGGTTGATAACAGTACAAATAAAAACTGAAAATTTATTCTGATATTAGTAGTGCCCGTAAATTCGTGCGCGTAGACGTTAGAGCTTAATCCCGTGGGAACTATAATTGATCTGGATAAAAAAGTACTTACCTTAAATGTTGACCCGACTTAATGTTCACGTTCAGACAAATAATTATGACAGACAGACAAAGATTGTTGTTTTGGGTTCTGTGTCCATACATAATGTACACTGCATTTTTTTCTAAATATTAATTGTTCAGTCGTGTATGGCGTGGCTTTATTATGACTTTATTATATTTAAAGAATAGGGAAAGGGAACATGGAGTAAGGGATAAAGCAGCTACCACAAGCGCTGAGGAACCATCTCTTAAAGAGTGGACTCGCCAACCCACTTGGGCAACGTGGCGTTACATACGAGTAAATTTCTCATGCACAAGCCAATATGCATGAGGATCCCCATCTCCAGCAGTGGATACTGAAAGGGGTGGCTGCATTGCATTGGTTGCAACATGGGACGCCCTCTGGCCAAGTGAACCGACAGCTTGAAGGAGAACAGAATACTGTGGAGAGACACAGGCTGATGCTATGGTATAGTATGAAAAAATAAAGAGATTTAAGGTCAGAATTGCAGACGAGAATATGCCTGGTAATGATAAGAAATATCGAAGTTGAGTATAACATTCACAGTCGTTCCTAAGAGTGGGGTAGATTGCCAACAATGAGCCATTTTAGATAAAATATAATTAGACTTACCATTAGACAAGTACTCACCTGTTTATCTTAATATCTTATCTTATGCTAACTAATTAATTGTTTTATAAACATCGATTGAATTGTTATCAAGTTCCTCTATCTGCGACCCAGTGATGCAATCAGTTTCACATTTCTTCATTAATTAATACCGATCCGCTGTGGTGTGGTTAGGCGCCGTAACGATTTTCTAGGAAGTTTTTCAAGAAAGGACCCCATCGAGCTACGGTGTAGGTATACAGAAGCTCACTAGAAGAATATCACCTATTTATTTAGCATTTAAAATGTAAATATAACTTTTAAACTTTCGAATTTTCTACACATTTTGTGAGTATTTTAAGTCTGGTCTGAATGTGTAAAATTAAAGGTTTTTGTTTACCTTTTTATTTCTACTCGACGTTTCGTCACGGATTACACCAGCCGTGGTTGACTGAAGTTGACCGAAGAGACGGATGAGAGCAGTTGATAACTACCCACATTTGATCTTTACCAGTGTTAACCACACCCACATTTGATCCAGTGATTAATTCCAGCGTTGAGAATGTGTTAGGCTATTGGTGAGTTACTCTTTAGTCGGTTTTTTACAGCTGCGATGTGTTCCTTGACTCCCACAACTGCGTAGACTGCAACAACTGCAACAAGTGTGCGTAGATTTTCCACTACTTTGAAGGACGCAGTATATAGAGTTCTAATAGAGTATTTTTTTCAATACCGTTCCAACTTTGTGCTCCATGCTGTTCCTTTCAGGTATGGCATAAATGCTAGCCCCCAAGACGTTAAATGTGGGTAGTTAATTAAACTGTTCGCAGCTCCCATCCTGAATTCCTGAACTACCCGCCTCTTCAGTCAACTCGTGATCACTGGTGTAAGCCGTACCGAAACATCGAGTAGAAATATAAGGTAAACAAAAAGCTTTAATTTTACACATTCAGACCCGACTTACAACATATAATTTAAAATGGATAGTATGTTTTTTGCACACTTCAAATAAATACAACATAATTGGAAATATCTACAATGTAATACCATGTTACGTGACGTTCTTGTAAAATACATCATTTGATTTGGTTTGCTTCGATTCGATTCTATTCGATATGAAGAAACACAGGTTGCTGATATGAGAAGTATCAGTCACGGAAATTAAAATCAATCGCCGACTGCCGTGTGGTGGCGGCCTTCTATAGAATAACTCCACCGCATCTCTTCCCGTGAGTGTCGTAAAGGACGACTAAGGGATAACATGATGAGTGAGATGTGTCAGAGCCCATTCCCATCCTATCCCTCCCCATTTCCCCAATCCTTTCTCCAAATCCAGTCCTATATCCAAAGGTAGGCAGCGCATCCGGGGGCGTGCCAACGTTTGTCATTTTGGACTAATGTTGGCATGTATCACGAATGTCTATAGGCTACAGTATCCACTTACCATCAGGTGTACTGTATGCTCGTCTGCCACCTTCGACCATAAAAAAAAAAAAAACGAAGCTACTACCACAAGGCCTTCGCCAGTGTGGCGTTTTAAGCCTATACATTTAAGTATAAGACATGTTCATGAAGAAGCCAGCGTCCAGTGGATCGTGATTAAGTAGGCTTCTATTCGTGACTTGTTTATTCAACCCGAAATCAATTTTGCCGGCAAGACTAAAAGTCAACAGTCAGTCAGTTAAAACTTTGTGTAACTTAGGTAATTAGAATGTCTGGTGAAATTAGAATTTAATAAGTTTCCAGACTATGTTTTTATCTAGATTTTAATTCTAATAATGTAGTATGTTAATACTTTATTCACTAAAAATTAAAATTTAATTAAAATATGAATTTCTTATTAGGTTTTCGCGATTACTATACATAGCAATTAAACAACTTTGAACGGTTTAAATCGCGTATATTTGACATTATTTATATCCCGACGTTTCGAACATTTTGCAGTGGACGTGGTCACGGGGTGACTAATTGATTTTATTTGTCACTTGAGTTATTAAGAAATTATTTGGACTACCGTCTGAAATTTTTTGAACTACCGTCTGGATTTTGGAAAATTCAAAAAAATTCAGACGGTAGTCCAAATAATTTCTTAATAACTCAAGTGACAAATAAAATCAATTAATCACCCCGTGACCACGTCCACTGCAAAGTGTTCGAAACGTCGGGATATAAATAATGTCAAATATACGCGATTTAAACCGTTCAAAGTTGTTTAATTGCTATATGAATTTCTGCTGCAAATTCTCATATTACCTAACACATTTTTTTTCACAGGGCACAGGCCTCTTCTAGCAAATTAAAGTCTGATTTTTTATTCGAGTCAGGGATATGACATGTAGAAGTGTCAAACTCAATGAAATTTGTACGGAGATGACACTTTATTGACAGTTCTACATGTCATATCCCTGACCCGAATAAAAATACGACTATAAATATTAGGAGGTTTCGAGCTACATACAATCTGAACATACAGCCGAAATAGAGTCCTCGCCACCACTGAAGTCTTGCAACAAAAATTGGAACTAAATTTGACAACTCCGCCATCTTGTAGTTTGTCAGGAGTGATGAGGAGTGTGCGTGGAGAGTATCGTTCGTGGATTTTCTTGAAATTACATTGAAATTAAATTGATCATGTCGCGTAAAGTTGTAAAAAGTGCAGCCCGGGAAATGATCCTTAAAGTGAAGGAATTTTGTGAATTGGAGCAGAAGAATAAAGGAGTATTGATCCCGTTAAATAATGTACAAATGCGAGTCGCTGCCATGACAGGTAAATTTTAGGGATGCCAGAGTTTAAGTGTTTGCCTAATAAATGGGTAAAATATTATGAGTCGGATAAAAACTATTACTCAAAAAAAGGCCTAACTTTGTCTAAGGGACGATATAGTTCATTGTATTTTATGCAAAATTATGATTGAACATAGAAATATCATAATGGATTAATTAACAGAAAATAATATATTTGTTTATTTCAGGTTTTCCGTGAAAACGGTTTCACGAATTACTAAAGAAGGAAAAGTAGCGGCAAGCACGTCAAAGAAAATTGTCACCCCTGGAAAAAGCCGTCCGCAACCAAAAAGGATTGATTTTTATGATTTCGATTCATGTGCTATACGTCAAAAAATCCACTTTTTCTATGTGGTGAAGAAAGAAATACCAACGGTAAACAAACTGCGTTTGGAATTAAAACAAGATATCAATTTTCAAGGCAGTAATACAACACTACGAAGAATATTAAAAAAGTTAGGCTTCCGATTCAAACGCTGTCAGTCTAAACGCAAAGTTTTGATGGAACGCTATGATATTACCGCTTGGCGTGCCAGATATATTGAAAGAATAAAGAGAAATAGATTAATTGACAGGAGACCTGTGGTGTATTTAGATGAAACCTACATTCATCCTACTTATCATGGGAAGAGTTGTTGGCAAAGCGCAGACGAAAATGGACTATTGGTCTCGGAATCAGCTGGAAAACGGTTCATTATTGCACATGCTGGATCAGAAAATGGATTTGTGCAGAATACATTGTTGATTTTCAGATCACAATCTCAATTTGCAGATTATCACGATGATATGAATGCCACAAACTTTTTGAAATGGATGACGGAAAAGGTAGTACCAAATCTTCCTGAAAAATCTTTGATGGTGATGAATAATGCACCTTATCACTCCACGCAGATTAATAAACCTCCAACAATGTCCAACCTTAAATCGGAAATGCAAGAATGGTTGAGAGAAAAAAATATTTTCTTTGAAGAGAGCTGGACAAAACCAGTTTTATACGACATAATAAATAAAAACAAAGAGCCGCCAGTTTATGCACTTGTTGAATTGTTAAGGCAACATAATCACGAAGCGGTAAGATTACCTCCATATCATTGCAATTTGAATCCAATTGAAAAAATTTGGAGTCTTGCCAAAAGACACGTTGCCGAAAAAAATGTTGCTCAAGACCCAATACAAATAATAGAGTTAACACAAACAGCTTTTGCAAACATCACAGCAGAAGACTGGCGTATTCAATGCAAGCATGTGGAAAATATTGAAGCAGAATACTTCAAAAATGATGGACTCATAGATGTGGAAATGGAGAGATTCATAATATCAACAGCGAGTGATAGCGAGACTGAATCTGATCATGATAGTGAATTTCTGGATACAAGTGATAGCGATTGTCATATGTCTGGTATAAAAGAATATAATCACGATGACCATAATTACCAATTACCTAATTTTTCAATTTAATACAAATGTAAAGGGTTTTCCAATAGGGGCGCTCGAACTTTGACAATGTATAGCGGCCGTCGCAAATTTATGGATTAAACGACGGATTGTGGACTCTGTAGGACGGCCACGAAGACCATAAATTGGACGAAGACACAGCGCACGGAACGTTAGGCGAATAGAACACTGATTTTGATAATAAATTTTAACAATTTCAACGCGTTGTTGAATCGTGTAGCGTTCCATGGTTAAATGTCAAGACTAAATAAGTATTCCTGTCATATTTGACAGCTGTAGCTTCACCAAGATGACCTGTATCTAATAAAAATTAAATTAGTGCAATATGATATTTTATTTTTATGTCTATTAAAAACCCTATTATCTATCTTTGCTTGTTATCCTAAATTAACAATGTGAAACGTGAAACTAGTTTTACAATGTGAATGAATTAGCAATTTATTGATTGCTTTAATTTTATCATATGCATTGATTTATTAATCAATTTATTAGAATAGGTTGCCGTTTAGAAGGGGTAAATTATTGCCCGTCTTGCTGGCAACATTTCATTACGCGATTTGAGAGCCGCGTCTATCGGACTTCAGTGATGGCGACGACTTTAAGTTAGGAGTCGCTCAGTAAAATGATAAAAAAATAGTAACTAGGTTTACTGAGCTCAGAAGAGGACTGCTGGGAAGCACACGATCACACAAAGCGCAGTCCTATGCTTTTATTTGATTATCTTATCACACACATTACATTAAGTACAAAAACACTTTGAAGTCTAATAATAATAATTAACTATAACAGTCAAACAAAACTTAACTTCATTTCTCGAGTTCTCGCCAAAACGTGCGGATTTTTGAATATTTTTTTGTTTCAAAAATCTTAAGTTCCATAATTATACTCCAAACTTTTTAAATTCGAGTTTTTTAACTTTTTTATTTTAATTAAGTTAATTTGTTTTTAATTTTATTTTATTTTTAAGAAGTTTAACATACGAGTCATTGATAAAAGCTCGCAAAAATAAAAACACGTGTTTAAAAGTGGGCACCGACTTCAAACGGTCTTTTTATAAACTACATAGGTAGATACTTATCTAGGTTATCTAACGCCTATCTACGTGATTATTGATTATGTAGCAAAGTATTTATAGGTAGAACAATGTTATTTTTAAGAGTTATACCTTCTGTACGTAAGTTTTTTTTTTACTAAATGATGGTGACTGACGAGCATACAGTCCACCTGGTGGTCAGTGGATACTGTCGCCCGTGGACACCCGTGGTACATACCAACATCAATCCAGAATGACAAACGTTAGCACGACCCGGAGGCGCTGAACCTTTGGAGTTTTGAGAATGGATTTACAGAAATTGTTGTGAAAATGGGAAGGGAATAGGATAGAATGGAGTGGGCTCTGGCATATCTCACTCACTACCGACACGTATGTACATTGGGGAAATAGGATAAAGTGGGAAATGTGTTGTACGTTATACTGTTAGAGAGGAGTGATAGGGCCAGTCGAGTGCACTCAGCGGCTGTGAAATTTCAGCGCGCATCTTCCTCTCAGTACTATTATTTATTCTGTGGTTCTTTAAAATATGCTTGATCAGAAAACGTGTCTAGACAGTCACAATACGAGTAACAAAACCATGAAATTCAAATTTATTTCTTCTATTTCATTTATTTCAAACTAGCTGTGCCCGGCCACGCGTTGCTGTGGCTACCCAACAGATAGCGCTTACCAAGTTTTTTTCTATTTATTTCAATATATTTATAGATTAATTTTCTTTTTTTTTTTTCGTGAATTTTTCATTTTAATAGTTATTCTGTTATTCGGGGCGTAGACGAATCCAACAAATCAGAGATCATTAAAATCGGTCCAGCCGTTCTTGAGTTATAAATGGTGTAACTAACCTGACTTTATATACATATATAGATAACATTTCATGAACTCCGTACCTACATGATAAACCGAGTTAGCGTCAGAATTAATCACAGGAGATGAGAATCACTTTGGAAGTTAAAGTTATTTGATGTTCTAAGGGTAGGCGTGATAACTGAAAGGGATTACGAAATATAACTTCGGAGGGTGATTTCCGATGAGTTAATTCGAATTCGTGAGTAAATTTTCACGCTTACCTTAGAGTACGGTCTTAGAAATCACTAGAGACATTGAATATTAAAATTATTTCAATAAAATCTTTCTATAAATAAATAATCTGAGGAAATAGGAAACTTTGTAATGCGATAATGATAAATGGGTTACTTTGCTTGCTACAACAACGGAATGCCGAAGAATTTACGGTTCTAGCAAGACTGATTCTCAGGAAAAAAAGCGAATCAAACACGCGTGCTGCCGCGGTGCGCGGTCGAAGGATCAATTGTCACACTGTCAGTAATTCGTTGAGACTTAACACACGAGCGCGGCAATAATATCAGCATGAGTGCCGTTGCCACTGTTTCGCGCGGTACAGGACGTGTGGTGCTTCGTAAATGAGGCGCCGCAGTTCCACGTGACCCAACATCAGGGAAAGAGGCCAAATACAACTGAAAACACAGAATGACGTCGATTACGTTTGTAGCAATAGCCTCTAATACAAAAATGCATCGTCTCTTCTATGCGAAGCTACACTACACGGATGGGCGATATGACCTCTAGTTCTGCTTAAATTCTATCGCGCTGAATTGACAAAAAGAATAGTCAGAGATGACTATCAAGAGTTGATAGAGCTCTTAGTCATATGTTTAGATGGAGATACAGAGCGAAAATTCAAAATTAGGCGCCCAGGTGCCATGTACCAAGCTCCCATCGAGCTTGGTGCATGGTGCCATGCACCAAGCTATTCCGAGAGCGATCTATTCCCTGAAAATAGCGTTACTGCGTTCTCAGTTGAAAATACTAGTGATGACAGGGCAGCTCTGCTAGGCGTCTGCTTGTTTATTGTGACATCCTAAGGCCACGGCCATGGCTTCAATGCAAAATATGGCAGTAAAATCACCTTACGAAGATTTGTGTTTTCTGAAGTCATTAAAGGCTTATATGAAAACGTTGACAAAATGTCTCCCCATTTTGGGTTCTGCGTTGTAGTTCCTCCCTTAATTTTTTCAAGTGCATTTGTTGATATAGAGTTTGATCAAAATAAATTCTGACGGTTTCACATGTTACCCGGCGGCGCGCCCGCATACCCCTTGGTGTTGCAGGTGTCCATGGCCGGCGGTAACACTTACCATCACGTGAGACCGCTTGCTCGTCCGCCCTCTTCTCTATAAAAAAAAAATCCTGCTTCTGTTCCGAAGTATAAATTTCGCTGTCTCTTGTGAGGAAAAACAAACTTTTATGGGACGGCCTTTCATAGAGTTGTACTTGCCGAAACGGACAGTCTTTGCAGGTTTCTAGATATCTTCAGAGATCATTTTAATAACGTTTAGCACCTCAGTTTTATCCAATTCCCGCTGTTCATTAATACTTGTGAGTGTTGCTGATTCGGGTACTCCAGTTAGGATAATATTTTTATCTCTAAGACCGCTTTCTTTAAGTTTAGAGATTATGTCTGCATACATGGTCGATTTTGTACGCAATACCTGATAAGGTACTGTTATCGTCAGCTTCAGTAACTGGACATCTGATTCTAATACTTCGATTCTTTTATCTGTGGCATTTGTAGAATCAACCCGGCCAGCAAGTCTCAGCTTTGTTAATTCTAACTTCACTTTAGTTTGTTCTAAAAAAAATTCGGTTGTAACTTTGATACTGTTTACCATTCGGAAGCGCTTGTACCACTTCTAGTCTGAGAGCGTAATAAACTTATATTGATCTGTGGTCTAGTGCAAATACTTCTATCTAGGTACATAGAACGAAAAGAAAAATGGCAAAATGGTTCTCAGATGCAAAACACTGGTTAACTTACAATTTATTTTAAGTTGTATTCCACGCAACATTTAAATTCGATTAACAATGCAACAGTGAATTTAATTTTAATAAACCACACGTCTGTCCTGCAGCACACACTGCCGCCGAATTTATTACAGAATATACCAACATGTAATATTCAACACCTAGCAACTTCTCCATTCCACCAATCCCTGATATTCTCTTTGATGGTGATCTCTTCCACTGCCGTCTTATTGTTCAACATCGCACAGATCTTGCAAAAGCTGTTGTTCTCATATGTGGACACGAATTGATAATAGTTTCTCCATCTGTGGAAGTCGTGGTAAAGTTTCGGGTTCTGGATTACCTTGTCTATGGTTTCAGCTAGCTTCTTCGCGCCCAATTCTCTTCCATCCAAATAGGAGCCCGGTGGTAGGAATCTGAAAAATTGAAACACTAAATGTAATTAAAAAATAATTGATGCGACTGTTCGTTTCATAACATATCAAAAAATAACATAAATAAAATTACACTGTAGTAGATTCTAAAGTAATTTTATTTATGTTATTTCTTATTTATTTAATTATTTATGTAGTAACTACACTATTTTATTACACACTAGCGGTGGTAACGTCTTCGTTCGCGTGAACTTGTGATTCCCGTGGGAACTCTACAATCGATCTGGATAAAAAGTACCCTAAATGTTAACCCGGCACATCAGCTATAACTATGCCAAGTTCCATTCAAATCCGTCTAGTAGATTCTGCGTGATGCGCGTTCAGACAGAAAGACAGAGAGACAGACGGACGGACAGACAAAAATTCTAAAATTTATTGTTTTGGGCTCTGTGTACTCACTACAGTCTCTTTTTTTTTTAAATATTTCATGTACAGACACGGCGTAGTTATGATTTTATTATATGTGTAGATAGATCAAATGAGTAACAATACATAACTAACAAACGAATACTACAATGGCATCAGAATTATACCATAAATAATTACCAGTAGAACCTCAAAATTCCAATAAATCCAATAGAAATGTCGTTGTTGTGCTAAAAATACTATCTGCACATCTAACCAACTCTGAATAGATTTACTTTTATGGAATTCTTAGCGCGTTCTACAATTGCAAAATTGTCTTTCACAAATTGTACCAGGCTACTCAAAGTTTTGCGACAAAGAGTTTTTATCTATGGAATACTGGCTGGTTTTGATGTCAATTAAAACAATGACTATCTATAATATAAAAACAAAACATTCCAAATTCAAATTTTCCTTCATATTTTTTTACGAGCTGATTCAAAATATCGTGTCTCGTTAAACATGGATATTCTGCGGGAATATTTCCGCGCTATGATTTTGCATGATTTTAAATGGTCTTTAAAACCTGAAGATTCTTTTAATATACTTCAAATGGTGTTTGCAGATAAGTACCCCTCTAAGGCAACTGTGTATCGTTGGTACCATGAATCCAAGCGTAGTCGACTAAGTTTGGCTGACGAACAAAAATCCGATAGCCCTTTAACGTCTGTTATGTTAAAAAACATGGTGGCAGTGAAAAATTTAATTTGTGAAAACATGAGAATTACATACGAGGAGATTCAGCAGAGATTACAGATTAGATCGGCGAGTGTGTATTACCTTTAGGTGGAGTAGATTACATTGGCATCTACTAGTCAGGAAGACAGTATCGCCCTGGGTGCCCCACAACCTCACCGAGGTTCAAAACCAAATTCGTGTCGAATGGTGCTGTGATATAACAAATTTTGAAGCAGGGTCCCTCGGCGGGTTTACTACATTGTTACAGGTGAGGAATCTTGCTCCGTCAATCTACTATTTGGCTGTTTCAAAGTATTTGGCTCACCAGTTTGAAAGTCAAAAGAGCAAGAAGTGCTGGAATTTTTTTAATCGCAAGTTTTTCACTTTTACTGGTTACCTGATATCTGTTCGTTTACGAAACCAAAGCAGCATTAACGCAGTATGGTACATAGCCACGTGCTTGTCAAACGTTTTTACTGTAGATAGTGAGTAACAACCGTCCAAACACAGGTCTTCACGGACTGCAGCTGCACCACAACAACGCGCTCTAAGACTCTAAGTTATCTAAGTTATTAACTCTGTAGTTATTAACATTTAAACACTCATTTAAAAATTGTTAAAATTGTGTTTATTTGGTGTTCGTTTAAAAACTAATATTAAAAGATTGTTAAAAATAGATAATGAATAATTGTCCGTCAGTAAACTCGGTAAATAATGATAAAAGTTCACCATATTATTAGCGCTTTAGGTACTACAAAACATGTATATTACTATTTACCCACTGTATTAATTACTTAATTAAATCACTCCCAATTAACTTTTAGATTAAAAAAATTGCTAATTAATTCACAATAACTAAAGTTAACTCAATTCCAATAGCATACTTGGTAGAATTTTCAATTATGATTTATCTTGAGGAAACATGTGTGTCCGGTGGTTTAAAACCTGTGGATGGCGATCCACCAATCCGCACTGGATTCACGTGGTGAATTATGGCCCGGCACCTCCTCGTAATTGCATGGAGGTTCCGTACAGTAAGCGGGTGCAGTATCAGTTATTACAGGCTGATATATGTAAGAAAATTTACCTGGAGTAATTTGCACCACCGTAGACCACCGGTACGACGAAATGTTGCAGCGCCGTCAATACCTTTTCCGTGACATAGTCTTCCGAGAAGGAATTCTCAAACGAGAAATAAAAATAATAATCTTTTTCCAAAATTTCATCACATTTTGCGCTAAACCTTGGACAACTGTATTTGCCACATCTGCCATAACTGTCTACCTTCCTATTATATTTCTTTAATTCAATATCAACTTCTTTAGCAAACCTGCTTCTGTAGTTCTTTGTCTGACAGTTGGACGCGAACCATGCAGCTGCTTTGGTTTTTAGCGCCAATTTTTTCATCAACTCGACGTCTATTGGCTCCATCTCCGTCCGCCACTTCATATCGACTGCTGGTCCAACTACAGAGCCATTCATGTCGTATACGGTGAAATATCCCCATTGAAAATCTGAATCGAGTTTGTACGTCCAGGTCCAATTGAAGAAGTTGTCCACTGCAGGAATGCAAATGGGATAATTTTGAGAAGACTCCGTGGCAACGAAAATGTACTTCTGTTCCGTTGACTGACGCGTCGGAAATTCCGGCGACCACATGCGCGAGATGTCCTTCGCATTAAAGACAACGACATTAAAATCTGACATATTTGTGAAATAGTTTCTGTCGTCTGTCACATAACAATTGCTATATTCACAGTTATGTTCAATGAATACAAATCTTCCTGTGCGCATTTCGTCGAATGGTGCTGTATTTGCTGGCGTCCATTGGAGTATGTATTTGATATTTTCTCCAACCTCGTCTCTTGCACTAATTGTAAAATTTTGTAAGGTTTTCGTAACTATATTTTGAATTACGTATATGTACACGAATAGCCCAAATGCTATTAAGAATATTATTTTTTTAAAAGTTGTATTTACTAATGTTTTACGACAAGACGATAGATTAAACGTCATTATGGTACGGGGCATAAGAGTATACTGATAAGTCAATTGATAAATTCAGAATTTCAGCGATTTATCAGTCGATGAGTAAACTTATGATATGATAGTGTGATTGGTATATGAGTACAGTACTCCCGCTAGCCGAGTGATATCATAGTTCACTTTATCTTTTCATATATAGTAATGGTACAATTAGCACATTCTGCCAGTGTCAACTTCGCAAGCACTTCAAAGTCTAAAACGTATATCCTATCAATATCAAGTCCCGTCGAAGTAAGTCAGGAGTCGTACAGTAAAGCGAAAGTAGGTTTACTGAGGACAGAAGAGAACTCCTGGGAACTAAAAACGTAATTTCATTGCTTGTATTTGATTTTACGCACAAAAACACTTTGAAGTTCAATAAACTATCACTGTAATCATAGAATAATCAAACGAAAACTCAACCTCACTTCTCGATTTCCCGCCAAAAAGTTTCCAGTCCCTGTCAAATCCAAGTATATTATAATCATATCGCAAACGGTCAAATAGTGGAATAAACAATATTAGCTCCAACAATGGAAGTGTTACATTTGCCAGTTCGTAATCGTCGTATTGTTTAATCTCCCACAGCGCCGTTTGGTATGATACTGAGTTGAACGCGTTTTTCAAATGTTGGATTCACTAATATATTCCTTTTTATAATAAAAAAATTTATAATAGATTAGAACACACAAATAAATAATTTGACACCGGCAATCATAGCGTGGGACGCCCAGGTCAGGTGACCGTCGACCTGAAGAAATTTTCCGGTAGAAGAGCGAAAGACCGTTTGTGGTGACGGTCCTTGGGGGCGTATACCCAGCAGTGGAGAGACACAGGCTGCTGGTAGGGTATTGTACAATTTGATGTATTATAAATTAATTCGTGTAATCAAAAACAATTTATTGTGAAAATTTACTTTATTAAAAGACTTAGAAGTTATCGATGCAATATATATTATAGCTTATAGCACGAAACCCCGTATTGATTTACAAGGAGAGGTGTGCGTCCTATAGTGCGACATTATAGATCGATATCGATAGACATTGAATGTAGTTTTGTTATTTTTTGTTACTTTAAGACATTGATTGACAAAGTTACCGATAGCTTTCCACTTTAAATATTCTCAACCTTGATATCAGACTACAATGCCCCAATTCAGGGCACAGGCCCTAGTAATCACCATGTGCTTGCTCTCGGGTCATAATTCAAGGACACAATTTTTGTATTCTTACATTTTCCTTTACCGTGGAGTTAGCTACGAGTATAACAATTAAAGATCAGGAGTACCAGCCGGTTTTAAACTCACAGCGTTTTGAATGAATTCGAGAATAGATCAGACTGTCATCACTCTCTACGATGTACCTAAATACACATTTCTTTTTTTGGGTTTTTAAAACGATTAAAGAATCTTAAAAATCTTTAAGAATTTTTAAAATTAGTAGATTATTTCCTTCTTGTCTAATAAGCCAATAAAATATACGTTTCAATTTTAGAAACAATCGAGTAATCTATTGTAGAGGATTGCAAGGATATAAACTGTCTAATTACAAGTATTGGACATACATTGCATTCAAAGTCTTGCCAATTTCTTTATATTCGTGATAAACAGATTTAATGGTCACATTCAAAGTGCTGACGGAACAGTCATTTTTTTCTATGATGGAGTATTACAGCTGTAACAATTGTGACCTACACCTATATCGTGGAGTTTAAAGAATTGTTTAAAGTTTTTAATTTCTATGATTCTATATCGTCTCGGCCATTGATAGTAAAATAATTGTTCCAATTTAACCTGCCACTGTCTTCTGAAAAATGGGAGCAATTGATTTTCAAGTGTTTGCTTTCTACACTTTTATATGTAAACCCTTGTTATAAGAATAAGTAAGTATAACGAGATAAGATTTTATTATTCCGTTATACTGTACTCGATTTTTCTCTTTTTTCTATTATTTATTGTAGTTCCGGAAAACAAATGTATTGTGTTGAAACATACGTATAATTGTACTTGCGGGAAACAAAAAGATCAAAGTGAGAAATACTATCCCACACTATAGTTTCATCTTTCATTCATATCATGGAATGTCTAACAATTCTGTTACTTACGGTTATTAGAAAACGATATCACTCAATTTTTGACCTTTCTAGGAGTTCACCAGTTCATTTCAGAAAATGAATAAAACGTGTAACTGTGCATATTTACTACATACACTCAGTGGTTTGATTGTTTTGTTTTATGAATTCCTCTGCTATTTGAACAATTCAATATCAGACTTAAAATGGATCTAAAGCAAACGGAATCCATTCGGAACCAGATTTATTTTGTAATCTATCCCTTGAGTGTACTCGTTGAGTGTATCTTGTTGATGCACAGTTGGTAGTGACCCTGCTGGCTGTGCAAAAGGTCCCCGGGTTCAAATACAAATTCCCGAAAATACATAACACGAAGTTTCGGCCAATATTTCGGTAGATTCTACCTACTCGGGGATCGAACGTTATATTTCACAATAACAACATCTCACCATTTAAATAATCGGAGGTATCCGATATAGAGCTCCGAACGAGGGATCTTTTCTATAGTTCACCACCAAACAGATGTAGATATAAGTACACAGGGCCCGATCTAGGGAGAGGGGGGGGGGGGGGAGCAAGCCGGACAAATGCTCAGAGCGGCAAAATAGAGGGGCGGCTGGCGGCTAAAAAAATATTGGGTCCAATCGTGAAGTGTACCGCAATGCGCAGGTAAAGCCGAGAATACGTCACTCTGCAGTTAAAAAAAACATTTCTTGTGTCATTTTCTTTCATTCATTTAAACTGCAGGGAAACCATATCTTTAAAAATTGCACCATCTATGCAATAACATGGTCATGCCTTATAAGGTATCATTGTAAAGAGCGGCAAATATTATTTTTGCCCGGAGCGGCTAAATAGCTAGATGGGGGCCCTGTAGGTATGTACAAGATAGAAAATACGAAAATAGAAGATCCTGCCGATATTTCGGTAGAACTTCTCACATCAAACAGGCCTACTTTGAGTTAGTACTCTGAAACGCAGTGAGCATAGGGTGAATCGTTCTTTCCTTATAGTTGAAGCGAATAGACTCATTATAATGGTTATAAATTTCAAGTACGGACATGCGATATTCAACACGTTGCAAATTTTCCATTCCACCAATCCCTTAGATTCTCTTTAATGGTGATCTCTTCCACTGCCGTCTTATTGTTCAACATCGCACAGATCTTGCAAAAGCTGTTGTTCTCATTTGTGGACACGAATTGATAATAGTTTCTCCATCTGTGGAAGTCGTGCAAGAGTTTCGGGTTCTGGATTATCTTGTCTATGGTTTCAGCTAGCTTCTTCGCCCCCAATTCTCTTCCATCCAAATAGGAGCCTGGTGGGAGGAACCTGAAGTATAAAAAAATGGACGATGAATCTGTGCTGTTCTGTTTTTACCGCCTCATCACACCCATTTCGATTTCGTCACGTCAGGTTTTCCTCTGCATAGTGAAAGCAGGATGAAATGGTATAAAATATATCCACATTTTTCACATCTAATGGAATAAAGGAAACGGAATGGAATGATATGGCATTTAATAATATTAGAGAAGCTTAGGATCAATAGGTAACATTTACATTTTTCCTATTTTTATACAGAGAATGAAAAAATATCGTTATCTGTAAATGTTACCTTTTAACACAAACAATCACTCTTTTTGTATATAATTATAAGAAAGTTAAGAAAAGAGTGATGTCATCACTATCAGTCACGTGATTTCACCTATCGACCAATTACAAGGGGGAGCGTTCCTCGATGACCAATTAACGCTATATTGGACGGATGACGTCACTTTTTTTGTTAATATGAATCATTGATATAGTAAATAAATTAGATGACACATACGATCTTATCAAAGAAACCTGGTTGGCAACTTCTAGGGGGGTGAAGCAGATGAGGAGGGGTTCATTAAGAATATTCCATTTTCAAAACACATATGAATTAAATAATTCGAGAGCTACTAACATCGAACACTATTAGACTCTAACGTGCCTGCCCTACAATGATTTTATGACATATCTTGTATGTATTTTCAAATCCATGATTAGAAAGTATAGGTACCTTTTGATGAAAATAATATAATAACTTTAATAACCTTAAATGGACTTTAATAACCTCAATAAATGGTGTCTCAATAATGGTTCTCGATGCTCTAAAAACCAAACTTATTCATATTCGATCCTCCTGAGACAATCCTGTGATATAAATGTAACGGCTCACGAACACGCCTGCTTACACAATACAAGAACTAATCGTTCTTGTCCCAAGATTAAAGATGTTAACTCACCTAGCTTGGTCTAATAATTGACAGCAGATTCAACTGGAACTGTTACTTAAACAAAGTCTGCGATAAACTAAGAACGTTTCTACCTAATATATACCTTATAAAAAATCGAGTATCATACAAAATTCGTCTAATGTTGTACAATGCGCTGGCGGACTCGATTGTCTCGCATGGGGTCAATAGTTACGGACGTACGTACAGGACATACTAAAAAAATGTTTTGGGCCTTCAGTTAAAAATTCTTAACAGCAATTGTAGGGTCAATATCAAACAAAAATATGCTAACGATGAATCAAACCTAGAATCTGTCTAATGAAACCTGTTAATCGAATTTTTTTAAATTTTAGTATGGCAACATTCTACGCTTAGAGGTCAGTTTTTGTATGAAGAGCAATAAATAGATTTTGATATTTACTCTCGATATTTTTGGTAATTTGATTCTATTGCTATTTTATTTTCAATTAACAGAACTATTGGTTACTTTCAGATAGTGTAAATGACAAGGAGTTGAAACCCAAGATCAACATAATTGATTCTTTAAAATCGCAATAAAACGGAGGCAGCATTAAAATTTCGTGATTGTGGATATTACTTTCGTTTCTTGAGAATTTCTTGCATTGTTCACTTGCATTGTCCATCACAATTACACTTGGTTTAGTTAGATTTAACACTCCGAGAGACTCGTACAAGTAAAAGCCTGAATGTAATACCTACAAAGATATAATACCTACATACAATAAGATTTGTTTGATATAATATATAAAGATATATACAATGTGAATTGTTTGATTTATTTATTTTGTTTTCTCTAAAAATATGATTTAAACAAACCAATATTCACTAAGCGAACACACAGACAGACAGAAATAGCGACTTTGTTTTATACTATTTAGAGAAGAAGCAAATTGCTAAAAAGGTGTGTTTTAAAAATTTAATAATGAAAGTATCAAATTGATATTTCAGAGTATTTTCAGTGTTTACAGCTATAAGGTTTTTAATTTCCCGCCATTTTGAATTGACACGTTTCATTAGCTTTCATTTAGTTTAGTTTTCATTAGCACACAAATACGCTTCCCTATCCACATAAAAAATGACGTACGATTTTCTCAAATAACAATTCTTTAACAATAATATTCAAACTTTAATAGTATCTACATACGCGAAGCGTAACACAGCAAAAAATATGAACTACTTCAGCAAACAATGCATACGGAAAGCGGACCAGCTCTTATCTAGTTCCCAGATTTTTAAACGGGTTGGTAAAAACGATTTTAAAGAAGAGAACTTAAGGAATAAATTAAAACGTCACTTTTTAAATAAATTTGAACTTGTATTGTGACTTTAAGAGGCTAGTAAGGGTTGACTGTTTGCTATGACTGTTCAAGTACTGCATTAGTTTCAATAAAATTGTATAAGTACCTAATGTATGCATCTAATGACCTAATGACGATTGTATGCAGAATCGGCATTCTAGACAAACTTTCGTAGTTTTGAGAATGTTGTTAATGTTACCTCTTAAGTTTTGTTATTCTAATAGATAAAAAATAAATATGGTTTATATCGAAGCAATGGAGTACGAACGCAGAAAAAAATGTCATTTTTTTGTCCTAACCTTCTCTTTATACTTTTGAACATTTTATTATAGCTCCGCCGTGATGAAGGAATAATAGTGACATCTGAGAAATGTATCAAGAGGATTTTGGAGAGAAAAAGAATATCCACCAATCCGTGATGAATAAGACTCAAAACTGCCTTGTACCTGCAGTTAAATGTTAGACTGGTATTCAGAAAAGATATTATATTAATTTACCTGGAGTAATTTGCACCGCCATAGACGACGGGTATTACAAAGTTGTGCAGCGCCGTCAAAACTTTTTCTGTGATGTAGTCTTCAGCAAAAGAGTTTTCAAAGGAAAAATAAAAATAGTAATCCCTTTCCAACATTTTATCACACTGTCCGGCAAACTTAGTACATCGGTATTTGCCACAGCTACCAAACGTGTCGACAATCCAGTTATATTTCTTTAATTCAGTCTCAACTTCTTTAGCAAACATGCTTCTATCGTTCTTTGTCCAACAGTTGGACACGAACCACGCAACTGCTTTGGTTTTCAGCGCCAATTTCTTCACCAACTCCACGTCTATTGGCTCCATCTCCGTCCGCCACTTCATATCAACTTTCGGGCCAATCACATGGCCTTTCATGTCGTATACAGTAAAATATCCCCATCGAAAATCTGAATCGAGTTTGTACGTCCAGGTCCAATTGAAGTAGTTGTTCACTACAGGACTGCAGGCGGGATAATTTTGAGAAGACTCCGTCGAAACGAAGATGTACTTCTGTTTTGGGGAATAACGTGTCGGAAATTCCCACGACCACATGTGCGAGATATCCTTCGCATTAAAGGCAACGGCATCAAAATCCGTTATATTTGTAAAATAGTTTCTGTCGTCTGTCACATAACAGTTGCTATATTCACAGTTATGTTCAATGAATACAAATCTTCCTGTGCGCATTTCGTCGAAAGGCGATGTGTCTATCGACGTCCATTGGAGTATGTACTTGATATTTTCACCTATCTCGTCTACTCTGCTAATTTTAAATTTTTGTGAGAATCTTGTAGTAACTTGAATCATGTATATATATACCAGTAGCTCAACAGCAAGTACGCACATTATTTTTTTAAAAATTGGATTCATTAATATTTTGCGACGAAATAATAGATCCAACGACATTACGGCACGGGTTTTTGGAGTTGACTGATAGACGAAAGATAGGTTCTTTTTATCAGTCGATAAGTAAACCGATTATGATTAGTATGCTCAACTGTCTACGTAAAACACGAAGTGAATGACATCAAAGTGTTCATTTTCAAATCCGTGTTATAAAATCATATTGTTATCAAACAAACCAACAATGGAGCAAACACAAACACTCGAAGTATCACGTAATAACCCAATTGCTCCGAGTTTGTGTTCATAGTAATTTGTAACTACAGGAATTGAACTTTGTGGCCCTGACTCTTGAACGCGTTGCGTTCAGACGTGCTTGACAATTAAGATATCTAAATCCTTTAAACTATTAGTATAGATGAAGTGACGATTAATTTAATTGCTAAAAATTGGCTACAATTTTCGATTAGAGGGCCATTAATTAGTATATGTATATTTCAACAAAAATTCAAACTGTCAGTCATACATTTTAATGTCAACCTAATTAAAAAAAAAGTCCCGTCTCATACTGTAAAAAGGTGCAAAACAACGATTTTAATAAAACAGATAATTAAATTTGAATACGGAATATGTGAATGTTGAAAACTCAGTTCTGTTCGTATTACACACAGAGGATTACGTTTCATTATTAAGTTTCTAAAATGATGGTAGTAAATTTTAGGAAAATAATATTTAGCTCAAAGAAGCAGAATGCTGCAGTGGCACTGGTTAAGCCCGATGGGGTAGCTTGGGACGCCCTCCGGCCGTGTACTGACAATTTGAAGAAAGTCGCAAGTAGTGGCTGGACAATAAAAGCAGAAGACTGTGTGTGGTGGCGGTCCTTTTGAGAATCCTATATCCCAGCAGTGGAGAGATACAGCCTGATGGTAGAAGTAGTAGGGATAGTAATAAAATTTAACCTGACACAATTTAAAAAACCGTGTCAAAGTACCATAAAATATGTTTAAAAACAATTCCCTAAAAATACGATTCCTTAATTAGTTGTTTAATAGATAATTAAACAATTAAGCGATAATTGAATAAATAACTAATTAACTAGTCAATTACATTGCAACTAGCGAAGGTGCGATCTTCTCCCTGTAGTACTCGGAACAGCTCGTGGTGTGCTCGTGGCACAGGAACTGATCGAGCATCTGATCTCTGAATACAAATAAATAATAGCAAAACATAAAGATAGGGATATACATACATTAAAACAACCGCATTTGATACATAATTTTTGTTATAAACAGCTTATCCACATCCTCTTAAAAATTGTCCAGTAAACACTGTACAAACAATTAGACTATATTTCAACTGGTGAAGACGATGTTTTCTCCCTGTAGTAGGTACTGGTGTAGTACTCGGAATGGTTCGTAGCGCGCGCGCAGGTGCTGCTTGAGCATCTAACCTCTAAGTATAAATAAATAATAGCAAAGAAAAATAGAAAATAAACAGTAAAATAACTGCATTATTCGCCTTATTATTTTAGGCAACTTATCCGCAATCACTGTACAAAGAATTAGACTATATTTCAAGTACCGATGGCGCAGGTTTTTGTCCTTATTATATATTACTTACTGGTGTAGTAATCGGCACGGCTCGTGGCGCGCACACATTAAACATAGATAATAAAGGGTAGACAGTAAAACAATCGCATTGGAGACACCATTTTTATTATAAATAACTTAATTCGATCCTTAGAACTGTCCAATAGTCACTATAGAAACAATTAGACTATATTTCAACTGGTCTAGACGCGGTTTTTTCTTTGTAGTACTGGTGTAGTACTCGGCACCGCTCGTGGCGCGCGCACAGGAGCCGCGCGGGGGGATGTCAAGGAGGAGCACGGGGTGCGCGGGGTAACTCTACTTTATCCGGAACAGCTGTCAAAGATGTCTCGGCAAAGCGCACGCCGAGGCGAGGCCTCACTCGTCCATTCTGAAAAATAAAGTGGGTATTTATAACGGCCGCAGAACTGTACTGCCCTTAGAAAAAATAAGGCTTAAGACATTCGAGAAGAATGCAAACAATTATTTTTAAAATCAAGCTAGTTTTGTATAAGACAAAAAAAATAACCTTTGTTTATTTGTATCTAATTTTTAATAACATGAATGCTTTCGTTATAAATGTTACTGAGCAACTGAACCGCTTCACGTAGCTTACCCGAATAGTATAATATTGACAATTGTTTATATATTTATTTATTATTTAATAAAAAATAAAAGCGAACAGCCGAATAGAAAGCAATTAAACAACTTTGAACGGTTTAAATCGCGTATATTTAACATTATTTATATCCCGACGTTTCGAACACTTTGCAGTGGACGTGGTCACGGGGTGACTAATTGATTTTATTTAATTGATTTTATGACTAATTGATGTTGACTAATTAGGCAATACATTCAAGGTAGGTACCTTAAAATATGCTGCATTTTGGAATATGCAAGGATATGCTATTTCCTAATCCCCAATGTACGTTGGTACGTGTTTCGGTAGTGAGTGACATATGCCAGAGCCCATTCCCATCCCATCCTATCCTCTCCCTAGCATTTTCTCAACCCTTTCTCCAAAATAATTCCTAAACCTTAAAAGGTAGGCAGCACACCCGAGAGCGCGGCAACGTTTATGGACAAATGTTGGCATGTATCGCGGATGTTTATGGACGAAAGTATCCACTTACCACTCAGTGGACCGTATGCTCGTCTGCCGCCTTCTTGCTATATAAATAATTATTAATAAATCGAGAAATCCAAAAGTACGTAATCAATAACAAAATCCTCTAAATGTTTTACAAATTTCTAGTACAGAAACTATAAGAAGTTTGACAAACCTTATTATAAGAAAGAATTATCAATTGACTACCTTTATGACTAGTGGTGCTTCCAAATTGTTATTTTTATTCTTCGTCGAACTTGAAGAATTCCCTGTGGAAGAAGAAAAATGTATTATTAAAGAAATTAAACATATATGAATGAAAAAATTCACTAGATTTAGAACTAGCGGATTTTATTAGCCTCTGGACTTGTTACGCAACATCACCTTGTAACGCTAAGGAGCTACACGAAGTTGGTTGCTGCGGATTCTTAGTACCACGCACGAGGTGTGTCATTGTTATCACCTCGTCTTGGCAGAGCAGCAACACAATTTGGACACCTCCAGTGTGACCTATGTGCCGCCGGAGAGTAGTTGACACATTCAGTGTGGAAGAAATGCTGACAGTTAGAATACTTTATTCTCTTTTGAGTGACAAGGTCAGTCCCCTTACAGCCATCACATTGACCCACCATAATGTAATTCGATAAAACATTCAACCGATAACCCGGCGGTTATCGGTTATCGGTGGAGTCGCTTCTCAAGACATAAGTGTTAGTCGAACTTCGCGGGTAGGCATATATTATTATTATGCAGAGAAATAGAAATGTTTTTTATTTCCTTACTATTAATTTTGAGGGTATTCATTTAAAAAAATGGTGACCCTATTAAGACTAATAGACATCATAGACATGATGATCTGTCACTTTGATAGGTAACAGCTGACAAGTTTAGGAATTTTGTTGTTATAAATTTATTACTAATTGGAGGGTATTCTTGAAACAATCTTGAATCACAATTGGAGTTTAACACTGGTTTTAAAGTATTTATAAAGGTTCTGGAACGGAGATTTTTGTTTCAATTACAAACACATCGAATCCGCTGTGGATTAGGACCAGGGCCGTCTTTACCAGGGGGTGCAAGGGGTGCGGTGCACCCCGGGCGCTCACCTTTTAAAGGTAATGAAAAAATATAACGCTATAGTAAACAATTACACAATAGGGTATTTGACTGTCATAGGATACACAATAGGATATTTGACTGTCATAGGATACACAATAGGATATTTGACTGTCATAGGATACACAATAGGATGTTTGACTGTCTTAGAATACACTCCCGCACCCCGGCGCAGAATAGACTTAAGACGGCCCTGATTAGGACAATCCGCCTCCAAAAACAAACATGCTATCATGCTCGCGTTACATTTAATACGTAACCTATAGTATCAGAAGCTGATGTAGACACGCAACAGGAGTTTTTGAAGAGTCTTCGTATAGCTCCCCGAAGGTCGAGAGTGTAAGAGCCATACACCAGTGGATTCATGCAGGAGTTTGAGACAGCCATCGCGAAGAGCAAGTCCTGTACCCGGTGCGAGACTTGATATGCTGAGTCGCGGTCTACCATGTACCTGGGAAATATTAGAGAGCTACAGGTTACACAAGTTATCAAGCTACAACTTTTCTTAGATAATAATCTCATATTAATTACACGTGATAGGAACAAATGTTATTTACGTGGCTCTCTTCTGTTATAACATTAAGGGCTTTCCTTACCAGCTCCTGATAAAGTAACTGTTAACAATCTAGTAGATAAATTATCTGCCAATTAAGCCTAGCTGATACTGACTTTCTGATAAAGTATAATTGACTTTCTGATATCGTCTGATAACGTATTGGGAGGTCGTGAAATAGGCCCTTAATGAAAACAATTTTCAAAAATTTTATTTCGTCAATTTTCTGAATTTATCGTATTTATTACGTGAAATTTCGTAATGCTTAGTTAAGTCTGTACAAGCCACTGACTGTCGCGTCGGTCGTAACTTCATGAGTTACGGAACTATTTTTTTATGTACATTTTTCATTCCAAATGTACATTCTTAACAAATCAACATGATTCCGCTGTGAGGACAGTTTGTGGCCAGATTAAAATAAAAAAGTCAAGTTATTAACCTCAAAATAACTTTGATAGCAGGTTATTACTTTTCACCACACTAGCGACCGCATTGGGTAAATAAAAATCATTCTATGGAAAGAGATTAAAAATATCATATTTTTTATATAGGACATCACATGTCACCACGCACCTTAAGGCTGGCCACCTTATCCTAATTTTTATATAATTATTAAGTTTGTATAATTAATTGATGATGAAAGAAAAAGTTATTACGAAATCTAGGTAACACGATCACGATTAACTGACTCCATATTTGACGGAACATGCTTCATTGTCTTCATTATTGTATTCATATCGCTTGTTCTTATGGGCCATTTTTAAGGCTCATTTACATAAGGGAAGTTTCTCGAACGGTTTGGGCGAGAATATTCTATACGATGAAATTTCATAAGATTCTCGTCTGCAAGTGTTTATATGATGATAAAAACTCGATAATACCAGGTCAAAAAAATTATAAAGGCTATCTCAACAAGAGCTTGAACTTTGAATAAATGGAAAAACACCATATTTGAATGAATTTCGTAGAAATTTTTATTTTCATAAACAGATCAGTTAATGGCATTACACGTGAAATAAAATATCGGTCAAATGACCACTGCGACTTCGTTAGCAGTCGTGGACCATTTCGACTAAATTTCGGAATACTTTTTTGAGTAAGAATCGCGGGATTTCGTTAATTTGGCGTTCATTTTTGTCTTTGAGTTTTTCAAACGTGTCAGGGTGGTTTGTATAGACCTTGTTTTTCAAAACACTTCACAGAAAGAAATCTAAGCAAGGTAAATCACAACTTCTTGGCGGCCAGTTTTGGTCTCCAAAACGAAAGATGTCGCGACCTGAGAACGTCATTGTTTTACAACAACGACATTGTTTCGCACGCAGTGTGACAAGTGGCACCATCCTACTGAAACCACATGTCAGCTATGTTCCATTGGATCCAATTTTTGCCTAAAAAAAGTTTATCAACATGTTACTATAGCGATCGCCATTGACAGTCACTGAGGCCCCTCCCTCATTTTCAAAAAGTATGCTCCGCTGATCCCTCCTGCCCACATGGCACACCAAACAACACCTTTTGGGTCGCATCGGAAGCATGAGGATGCATCGGAACGCAAAGCATGAGGATTTTCTGATCCCCAGATCCGGAAATTGTGTTTGTTAACGAAGCCGTTGAGGTGGAAGTGAGCCTTGTCACTAAAGATGATTTTGTACTAAAATGCATCGTCAACTTGCAGTTGTTCCAAGGTCCAGTTGGTAAAGTTCCTACGCTGCCTATAATCTATAGGCTTCATCAGTTCTTGAGTAAGCTGGATCTTGTAACTACGATGATACAAATCTTTAGTTAAAATTCTATGGACAATGCTGCGATGGAGGTCTTGTTCCTGGGCGCGATGCCAGCTGGAAATGTTTGGTTCTTCTGCGACACTGACACTCACAGCCGCAATGTTTTCAGGTGTTCTTTTAGGGCCATGACGGGTAAGGTTTCTCTCATCTTTCAATGAAAACGTTCACTCGAATTTCTGGACTAAATTTTCAATAGCGGGCCGAGGCGGTCGATTATGCACACCAAAATGATGTTACTAAAAATCGAAAATGGTGCGCGATTCTAATTTCAAGTTAGGGTGTTGACTATACACCCTTCACTAGCTTTTCACAATTTTCTCGCCTATATGCGTTCGAAAAACTCTCGTTGTGTAAATGCGCCTTATTAAAATAGCTGTCTCAGATTCAATTACAAAACAAGTCGACTCTAATTACAGAATATAAGTTTTAATGAGAACATTTTCACGGGACACCACTTGTCAGCTAAAACTTTCTTCTGAATTGAATACCTACAGCAACAGCATTTGGTAATTAATATGTAGTCAGGGGAAAAGTTTCTTCGTATTTTATATACAAATTTAAGACAATTTTTTAAAAGTTTAATTACATTTTATTATAATATATAATATATATATATGCCGTTTTGTTCTATAACTTGTTGCCATCTTGTAGGTAGTGACATGATCCCGTTGCTGTAGAAATTTTGGGATTTTTGATCAAAAGATTGCGACAAGTAGTTTTGACAGTCCTCTCTTGTTGTTAACTTTATACTACCCAAAGAATTCTGAAGAGACCGAAACAAGTGGAAATCTGAGGGCGGAAGGTCAGGGCTATATGGTGGGTGCATCAACAGTTCGCAACGAAACTCTCTCAATTTTTGCTGAGTGGCCAAAGATGTGTGTGATCTGGCGTTATCATGATGAAAGACTACACCCTTTCTCAACAGAAAGTTCAACAACTGTTCAACGACTGTTCAACAACAATTCCGGGCGTTTTTTCTCAATTTCTTGCTTTAGTCTCATCAGCTGTTGGCAGTAGAGATCCCGTTCTTAGAGATCACGTAGAGGTGTAGATCATTAGAGGCAGTAGACATCACGTTCTTGTCGTAAGTGAACCACTTCTCATCACCGGTGATCAATCTTTTCAAAAATGGTTCGGTTTTATTGCGTTTTAATAGAGAATCGCAAACGAGTACACGGTTCATTAGATTTCTTTCAGTGAGCTCGTGTGGTACTCAAATATCGAGCTTTTTTGTGAATCCAGACTTTTTCAAATGGGTCAAAACTGTTTTGTGGTCAATGCCCAGTTAATCAGCAATGTCGTAACTACTTATATGCCTATCTTGCTGCACATTTTCACAAATGGTATCAACTTTATCAGTAACAGGGCGACCGAAGCGAACTGCATCTTTAACAATAAGATTTCCTGACTGAAAACGCTTAAACCAACCTTGTGCTACTCTTACTGACATTGCATTAGGTCCATAAACGGCACCAACTTTTTTCGCGGCTTGTGTCGCATTTTTCCCTTTTATGTAATAAAACTTTAAAGTGTATCGAATTTCTTCGTTAGATTCACTCATTTTTTTGGACAGAAAAACAATTGAAAAATAGCGGGAAAACAGTTTTTTATTTTTTTATTTCTTTTTTATAAATGTTACTTTTTCAATGGTATCATAACCAGCCAAGTACAAATAGTTCAATCAAATATATTGGATCACAACTTGATATATACAAAATACGAAAAGACTTTCTCCCCGACCTAATATTTAATTTATTTCCTTCGCTCATATTGACACTTTCATGACAAGCAATATTTTAAAACTACTATTAATCTAGACCGCCAAAAATGGTTTAGAGACAATATACATATACCTAGTTTTTTTTTATAAAAAGATGGCGGCAACCGAGCGTATGCTCGGAGTTGACCCGGAGGTAAGTGTCTACTGTCGTCCATCGACAACCACGGTACATGCCATAAATAATCAGTACAAAATGACAAACGTTGGCACATTCACGGCAGCCGCCTACCTTTATAATGTAGGAATGGATTTCGAGAAATAGTTGGGAAAATAGGAATAGAATAAAGTGGGAAATACAATATATTTCAAGGCAGTCTTCTGTGAGAGAGGGGTAACGAGGCCAGTCGAGTGCGCATTGCGGCTGTTGGATTGCAGTGTGCACCCACCACCTAAGTAAAGAAGAATACTTACCACATAGCCATAGTGGCGTACGGTAGCCAGCACAGCGCGAAGACGGCAACGATGGTGACAGTCATACGCAGCGTGCGACGGCGGGCGCGTTCCAAAACGCGTCGGTCAGAGCGCCGCAACCGCACATGGTTCAGCCCGTTACGGTGCACGCATTTTTCTGTTGACAATCAGAAAATCTTTTTAGGGTGGTTTTTAGGAAAAGAACCTATTTTTTTTAATAAACGCTCTCCACTAGCATTTAAATATAATTTAGCTCGCGTTTATATACTTATTTTTGAATTCTATCCTTCTATACGCTAACTATATCATACCGTACAGAGCCGGATTTACCTATGATGCAGGGTGTGCGGCGCACACGGGCGCAGGGCTTTAGGGGGCGCTCTCAAAGACCCTGCGCCCGTGTTCGCGCGCCTACTAGAGGACGCCAGGGTATTGATTGCACCCGGGCGCTACATGGGCTAGAGCCGGCGCTGATACCACACCATCAGCTTCCGTCTCTTTACATCTGAATATAGACTTCGTCACGTTCTCACAGTTACACACGTTCTTTGGCTCTTCTCATCCAGCCACCACTGGCGATCTTTTTCAACTCGCTGGTCTAATTTGCGAATTGATTAACCATCTTTGCTCGAGATAGTAGCGCTTCCTGACTTGAAATTTGTTCAAGTACGTTGTTATTAAATTACTCTCATTGTGAAGAAGTTTCTTAAAGAGGTAATAGCTTCAATGTAACTTAAAGAACCAGTAAGTACAAGAATCAGTGGGCAGGCTGTACGGCCCATATCTGTGGGAGAAACGCTAACGGATGGAACAGCCAAGTCCTCAATTGGAGACTATATACCGGGATACGTGTGTCGCGTCCATCCGTCAGGTGAACCGACGTGTGTGGGTAGCGTCTGTTGCGACTACAGATGTTCCGAATATTCGTATTGGTTTTGGAGAATACTCGCCAATATTCAAGTACCTACTCGTATTTGTAATTTTCTAAACGAATATTCAAATACTATTGGAATAGTAAAAGTAAAAGATGAAAGAAGTTTTCTACAAAAAGGAATGCTTATAAGATAAGATAACCGACACGAACAGTGATTAAAGGAAAAATCGTATTGGAAAGGCGGCTACCGACCCTTGTAGACAATCGAAGTTTTTCGTGTAAAAAACCATTCCCCGGGGAATTTCCTATTGGAATAAAAGGCATTCCAAGTGAAGTGGTTCGAAATGAGCTACTATCTCGCGTTTGATCTCTAAGCAGATACATCTGTGCCTCTAGTGAAAAGGGGTATAAGTGTGATTTTAGCGAAATTGAGCTATAATATTGATCAAAAAAAAAAGGTACATCAGTTAGTGATAACAGATTTTAATTAGCTTTAAGTTCTATCCCTTTACACTGAAGGCTCAGATATATATGGACATACCTACTCGTATAAGGTATGGACCGATATATTGTAGTCACGTACGATATCAAGATGCCGCGACGCATTGAGATGCGACATTCTTGATTAATAAGTTAATAACTGATGGTGATGACGGATGTGTGTCACGCGCCAAGACGCGACCTGAATACATTGACACAATGATTGGGACATTGTCTTTAACTCTGAAGGTGACAGTGTTAACATGTAGTTGTTAATTGTTATCGTGGACTCAAACTGTCGGCCTGAAACATATCAAAGTGGTCCTATATACTGTCTCGAACTGTATTAGTTTAGCTTCCCAACACACAATACAACCACATATACGCACACGCATACACACACACATACGCATATATACTTGCATATACACAAACATACATATACATATATACATATATACATTTACATATATATTTACATTTACTAGTTACATATACTATGTAACTATATATTTATATATATATATATATTGTAAGTAAGAAACTGGGAGCTATTCGACAATACAGATAAAGCTTAAAGGTTTGTGTGATTCCTTATGTTGTATGTCAATAAGTAAAAACAAAACAGTGAAAGTCGGTTCCGCAGTTTTTGAGATTGTCTCTTAAATAAAATAAAACGACCAATAAATATTTTTATGGACAATGAATTAAACTGTATTCTGCAAATCAATATACGTAACTGACACGGCTATAAATTGTTTTCTGCAAATCAATATAAGCAACTGACACGGCTTTATATTAAATTGTAAAGTGATAATTGTTTACATATTCATAATTTGATTCATTGAGACTGCAGGTTTGCCCTAAATACTCTAGATTGAAAGATAAATGTTGAGATATTTCATTGATTTCATATTGTTTTCGAAAAATTGGATTGTATAGGACTTATAGTAGGGTTCTCACACAGTATATTCCATGAACTGTCACAATAAATGTCAGTAATTTCATACAATTTTGTTCAATAACAAAATTTTAAATATGGGAGATTCTTCATCATGCGTCAATATGCGAAATTAAATATTGTTTAACATGTTATTAATAATTACACCATTTTCGAGTTACTCGAGCGTCGGATTCCATATCACATACACACCCTCGCACTGGCGCGCACACACGCACGGCACACACAAACGGACACACCAATGCAAACACAAATCAACATGTGTTATTAAAAAGAACAATAAAAATCACCTATAACTCGCGGACAATCTATTAAATACTGTATATAATGTCAGTGTAATCTGTATTTGGCCGATGACACTAGCACGACGAGCAAGCGGTCTCACGTGATGGTAAGTGTTACCGCCGCTCATGGACACCTGCAACACCAGAGGGCATGCGGGCGCGCCGCCGACCTTACAAAACCCTATTCCTAACTCTCTTGAAGAGCCCCATATCGTAGCATAATGGAAAGACCTCTTGAGGCAGTTCGTTCCAGAGCCTACGTGTTCGAGGTATAAAATGATTTTTGGACCGAACAGTGCGCGACACCTCCGTATCTAGGAAATGCGGATGGACCGCACTTCTGTGATGGGAGGTGCGGTTGTAGAAACCCGAGGTGGGAATTATATTGAACAATTCTTCAGAGCATTCCCCATTGTACAGGCGGTAGAACACACAGAGAGACGCAACGTCCCTCTGAACGCTGACGGGTTCTAAACTGCCCGTGAGAGTGGGATCGTTGACAATACGAACAGCACGTCGTTGGATGGAGTCAAATGGGTCCAATTGGTATTTCGGTGCGCCGGCCCAGAGATGTGAGCAATACTCCATATGGGGCCTCACCTGAAGGAGTGATGATAAGGAATAAAACTATTAGGAATAAACTACCTGATAAGGAAATGAATACGGAAAACTAAATCTATTAAACCACGTTATATATATATATATATATATATATATATATATATATATACCTATACCTTATTTTATTTTACTCGACGTTTCGACTCTATTTATCATTTTATGTTATTTTGTTCGAACCATGGCCACGAGTTGACGAAGACTTACGACCGACGAAGGTCGAGGAGAAAGTTTTTTCGCATTTTCTATAGAAATACAAGACATTTTTTTTAAAGTTTAATTACATTTATTTATAATAAATATGTGCCGTTTTGATCGATAACTTGTTGCCATCTTGTAGATAGTGTCATGATATCTGGATTTTTTGCCCAAAAAATAGCGACAAGTAGTTTTGACAGTCCTCTCTTGATGTCATCCTTATGCTACTTAAAGAGTTCTGAAGTGACTGAAACAGATGGAAATCCGAGAACAATATCAGGGCTATATGGTGGATGCATCAATACTTCCCAGCCAAACTCTCTCAATTTTTGCTGAGTGGCTAAAGATGTGTGTGGTCTGGCGTTATCATGGTGAAAGTGTATGTATGTATGTGTGTGTATATATATATATATTCATGCGTGTGTATATATGTATATAATTAGTAATAGAATCTTAGTAAGAAGTAACAAAGTCTATAGGTTAAAATTGTTACTAACACTAATGCTAGAATGAAAAATTTATGGATCTTGTAGTCTGAAAGAAATGAGTGATTATTATTAAAGTAAATTACGCAAATTAGTTACCATCCAGCTCCTTGCTATTCCTATGTATCTCGCAGAAGATGCAGACGTAGCAGACGGTGATTATGACGAGCGGAACGAAGTACATAGCGCACAGACAGAACACGTTGTACGCGACCTCCTGCCGCTTGCTGATGAAGGCGCCGAAGGAGACGCACTGCTCGAAACCAGCCACGTTTGGGTGGCGAAGTACTCGGAAGACTATACTCTAGAAAAGATATAAGAGATTATGGTATGCTTCACAGTGACCTTGACGCTTTTGAGCATGTAAGTCAGATTCCCGAACCGAAAGTTGTGGATTGAACTGCCAGCTGAGGTTTTCTCGTTACGCTACGACATAGGGCTTTTCAAGAGAGCTGTAAACAGAATTCTGCAAGATCAGCAGCGCACGCGCAAGCCCCCTGGTATTGCAAGTGTTCAAGGGCGGCAGTGGTCACTTACCATTACGTGGCACGCCCGCTAGTCTGCCATCTATTCTATAAAAAAAAATTAGATGTACGGTCAGGGGACCTCCGTCAGGAACGAAGATCCTCACGCATTTTTTTTAAACTCCTAATGTAATTCAAAATAAAATCTGTATAGTTCATGTATTTTTTTTTAAATTTTGTATGAAATTTTCAATGCAAATAATTTAAAATAAGGAATCAAATCAAAAATCAAAAATTTAGGTTATACAATCGGCCACGCACTAGTCTGCACGTCTGTTATTGTGCTTGAGTCTCGCTCTCGATACTCGCACGCACACACGCACAGAAAGAGAAAGGCGTATGGAGGGGGTAAAAATCTTACGTTTTCTCTCGAATCACACCTACCACAAGCCGCGTAAAAGAACTTCGTTCCAAAAATATCTAAGGTCATAATAATTTTAGTCGGACTCTCCTTGACACCTTCGGGCATTTATGTCAGATTCTAAGGAAGAGAGATTCAATGCACATCAATTTACAACCGGGTCAGATTCCAACTAGGTCGGATTTTAGTAGTAAATACTATTATTTTTTTTAAAATATAGCTTCACGGAAATATTTATCTACACGTATTTTTAAATCTTAACAGCGTATATACGACTGACTGGTCTGAAGAATGAAACATGTGAACAATATGAACTGTACCTTTAATGTGCATAAGTTATTGAAACGAATCTGCAGCGTAACAAACTACACCCCGATTCCGGCGAAAATAGGAAACAAATGCGAAAAAGAGGAACATCTTATAATAGAAGTATAGAAGTAAGGAGTATAGAAATCGTGACATTAATACTCTGATAAGAATTTTAGTCTGATTTAGTGATAAATAAAAAAAATGGCAATTATTTCGTAATAATATAAGTGTTCGTAATAAGGCTTAATTTTGTCATAATAATGTAAAAAAATACTACATAATTACTATACTAAATAAAATATACTATACTAAATACTAAATAAAATTATACACTACTACTTTACATATATTGTTTATAGTGTCTATACAATGTATATTGATATGATATATATGTCTTATATGCAATTATTTATAGGTGTTGTACACCATCTATCTGTGATTAAAATATTTATTTCCTTTCTAGTTAATAAAATTCTAATTAACTCTAATATCTTATCTCTTTTTAATCGCTAATTCAAATATTTCTTTCTTGCTTGTTGTCTGGCTTTTTATGTTTGCGCATTGAAGGTCACCAACAGAGCAGGGGAATACATGAAAGGGATACATGCAAAGAATGTTAATTATATCAATGTCACTCCACTTAAAGGCAGCGACAACATGACTTACCAGTAAAGGTGAGCACGGCGGAAAATTAATTAAAATTGAAAATAAAATGACAATATAAAATTAAAATTCATGTGTTACAATATCTGTTATTGTTTTGTTTTGGTGTGCACTAAAGAGTTTTACCTAGCCATTTATTTATGATAGAACCATTTGGCCCACTTCCACGCCGTCAGATACGGATACCTAACTGTATAAATACGGATACATCATCAGTCTCGGGTGTCGCAATCGTTGGACTAACAATTTGTTGTGGTCAATTTCATATCATCCATCACGAGGACCGATTTATTTGACGACGCTTGTCGATATTTCTATTAGAAGGTTAGAAGTGAATTTCAATTATATTGCATTTTTTTTTCTATACAATAGATGGCAGACGAGCGAGCGTGCTACGTGATGGTAAGTGATCACCGTCGTCCATGGGCATTTGCAATACCAGGGGGCATGCGGATGCCCTGCGGACCGCTTAAAGTTCTGTTCACAGATCTCTTAAAGCACCTAGTAGCGTAACGGAATACCCTCACAGCTGGCAGTTCATTTCACAACTTTTGTGTTCGCGGTATCAAATGTCTTTTTGGAAGTGAATTCCTATTATGAGGAATTTCAGGAATTTCGTTTCTCGTGGTCCACCCCTATGTCTAATAGGTGTAGGTACCACGAGGAAATCATAGCCATGAGTTTGGATATAATTCGTGAAAAGATAAATTTCGCATAAATATTTTTTTCTAAAACTTATAAAAATTGGCGAAAACTACGAGGCGTATTCGAAAAGTAAGGGCCGTTTCGTCATAAAAAAAAATATAATCATATGAAATAGGTTTTATTAGCACATTTAGTTTACTACAAATCTACTTCACTTTTCCACATAATCGCCGTTCACTTCCAAGCATTTTTCGTACCGCTGCACCAGCTTCCTTAACCCCTCTGCAAAGAAGCTCACCGCCTACGAGTTGAACCAGTTTTCAACGGCGTTCTTAATTTCCTTGTCGTTTTCAAAGCGTTGTCCACCGAGCCATTTTGTCGGTGTATCGGTTTTGTCAACAAATCATCTCCATCTTGTCGGTAACGGTTCAAAAACTCTCGTCCACTGGACAGTCTTTGCTCTTTGTGCTGGTCGGTAAGCATTTTTGGTACCCACCTTGCACACAATTTGTGGTATCCAAGTTTTTCCGTGACAATTGTGTAGACAGTAGTGCGTCCAAGATGAGGAAATTCATCAGCCAGGGCACTAATCGTCAACCGACGAACAGATCGCAGTTTTTCGTCCACCAGAGAAACAATTTCATCGGTTTGCATACTGGGCCTACCACTCCGCTCTTCGTCATGAACATTTGTTCGTCCAGTTTTGAAATCACGACACCATTGTCTAACCTTTCCTTCATTCATTACAGTAGGTCCATAAACTAGGCATAACTCTCGATGAATTTCAGCAGCTGAAGATCCTTTTGCACACAAAAATCTTATTACAGCGCGAACTTCACAGCTGGCGGGAGCAACGATTATCGCGGACATTGCTTACTGTACGCACAGATAGGCAAATGACTACTGAATCAAAACAACACCTGAAATAGCTGCACGAGTAGTGCACGTACAGATATGCACAAGTTTAAACGTGTTACGACTTGTCGATTTTGAAATATAAGCGAACGGCCCTTACTTTTCGAATACGCCTCGTATCTTTTTGGCTAGCGCGTGTCATCAACTTATGAAATTAACATTTATTAATTAATTTCATGTAACGGGCAAAATTAAAATAACGCGTCATTGCCCAAATGCGACATGGGTTAGGGATTAAGGTCGAATAATTCGATATTGACCCTATTCACGAGCCATTAGTTAAAGGGTACAGATAACTTCATAGTTCAATTCTAAACCCTCATTATATCTGTTGTTTGACAAATGACCGAGTAGGCAGTGAGGTATAATCTACGCGAAAAACGCGAGTTTAGTGAAAACAAATCCAAACGCGTGGTTTTTTTTAGTACCAATAATAATAGATACGAAAAGTATGAATCTATTGCTGTATATATCACGCATCATTTTTTTTAATTTTATTTATTTAAAGTTAATTGCACAATGATATCTACAATAGGCGAACTTAATGCCTTAATTAAGGCATTCTCTACCAGCCAACTTTTGAATTGATCAGAGACGTTCAATGTTTATTTTTTTATGGACTTCCATACTTATGTATCTTTTAATATATCAATGTATTACTTCCCACTTCATAACCACTTCCACGTCCCACGTCATAGTCCACCATTCGGACCCTATGCGGATTAGTGAATTTAACACACCAAGTATGTACATTTGGATGTGTGGTGTCTGGTGGCTTTAGAAAAGAACCACCCCATCCCTTCCCGCGGGTGTCGTAAAAAGTAGCTAAGGGATAACAAAGCCGCTACCATAAGGTTGAGGAACTACATCACCACTAAAAGAATGGACTCGCCAATCCACTTGGCCAGCGTGCCGTTTCAAGGCCATACATCCCGCATGTACGAGACAATGTGTATGAGCAGGCCAGTCCAGCGGTGGACAATAGAAGGGCTGGTAATGGTATTTAATTTAATATGCTCCGTCATTTAGGATTATAATTTTAACTGTTATCGCACCTATCGCATAGCCTAAAGTTGACTGGAAGATAATGCTTCAAGGCATTAAGTCCGCCTTTTGACACTCTGTACGATAAAGAATAAAAAAAAATTAAAAAAGTTTTCTCCATATTCAAAATGAAAACATGCTGTGCCTTGAAATAGAATGGATTTTCAATTATCAATTTACTTCAGCTATGTACGGATACGTTCCAAATTATCAGTCAGCTTTGCCACATTCACAGATACGATGAACTATATGCCCCCTAATTTAGAACTGTTCCCCTAGTTCAATAATTTTGTCACAGTATTCAGAGGTTCAAATTGATTGTAATAAATTGAACAACGAAAATCAATCTTGTGAATCGTCATAACATAAAGCTATCGTCATAAGGCTGCGATGTGGTAGATACTCGTATCGCTAGATGCCACCGCGCCAGAGGGCACATAACTTTAATGGTATACATCAAACCGCACTCCATGTAACAGCACAAAATCAGTCCTGTATACATATGATTATGTATAGGTATACACAGGGCCCTTTTGTTCGTTGGGCTGTCTTGCTTTTATTCTGAAGGACTAAACTACACTAACTACTAATTATAGACAGGAAAATAGAGAGATATACTTTGTTGAACATCAAAAAGATAATGAGAAATACAAAGTACAAGTAATTGGAAGTACAACCGTGGCCGAGCGATTTCTTTCAGGCAACCTTTGCGTAATCGACTTTTAACAACTGTAGAGCCTGCAAATAGAAGGAAGAGTCCATGACGCATCTTCTGTGCGAATGTGGCCATCTGGCGAAACGCAGAATGTGTCGTCTAATTAACCATAGACCGGAACATATTATTATTACACAATATGTATATAACATTGTATATATTTATTGCACTGTCTATCTCTGTTTCGTCTACAGACTTACCACGCAAAGGTTGCATGGAAGAAATCTCATTAGTGATAAGGCCGCCGGTTCTACGAGTACTTCTAATTACTTGTACTTCGTATTTGTCTGTATGTTTTTGGTGTACAAGAAAGTGTATCTGTCCATATTTTATACGAAAATCACCGATCAATAAAGATATGGAGATGAGTATGGAATTTCTTCATACGTGTAAGTGAGTAACAGAAATTATAGTGTTCAGGGCGAATAAAAATATTCCCTAAAAGTTTCGCAATGAAATTTCGAAAAGCTAAATCTAATTTGGAAACTGAGTTTGCGAATCTTTCGCAAGTTATGAAAGCGAATGTTCGTTTCATACCCAGTTAAAACGTAGAAAGTCGCTATTTATAAAAGCAGGGCAGGGCTGGTTGTTAATTAATGAAGCCAACATGGTTATTTTTATAATTCGCGCCGACAAGGCTATGTAGGGGTGCGTGCACGTACTTATCTGAATCAAGCGCGTAGACGTGATTAGTTCGATTCGCGTGTTTATTGATTTTTATACAGTTTATTTCAATATACGTGTTTTTTTTTCTTTATATATGGCAATGGTGCTATGAGCACATTCTGCCAGTGTCAAGTATTCTTCGTAATAAACAATTTCGAAGACTAAAACGTATCCTGTCAGTGTGCAGTCTGTGCAGTCAATGTGTTTTTTTGTGAATCCAGACTTTTTCAAATGAGTCAAAACTGTTTTGTGGTCAATGCCCAGGTCATCAGCAATGTCGTAACTACTTCTATGAGTCTCTGAAACCATATCCGAAGTCATTTCATATTCACATCTGTAATCGAAACCGGTAAAAGAGTATACCATATATTCGTATCCGGATTCGGAACATCATACCCCTAACAACCCTAGTTTATACAAGAGATAGACGCGGAAAACATTTTTAAGGGTGTAGATTGTTGGCCTGAGATCTCATATTTCGAGCGACCGCAGCGCCAAAGTTTAATGTAACATCCGACGGGGCGGATGAATGACCTAGAGAGCGCGATTTTCAAAATGTTTTGCAACAAACGTTCCACGTTGAGAAATTGTTATTGAACTTGAATATTTACAGCATAACAATAACGTTGAATTTTTGGAAACTAGCTGTTGATTCTTTTTAATAGATTAATAAGAGTAGTTGAGACACAATTTTTATGTTTTTCTATCATTTGACATCTGACATTTTTGTATTCTACTTACCTAAAATTCCAACTATTTATTTATTTGTAATTTCACTACCAAAATTTATTCTAATTCGTAAAATATTCATTCAATAAAATAATTGCAAATTCAGTAGGAAGTGTGTTTATCTCTACGCAAGGAAATGTGCCTATTGCGTAAACTCAAATACTTACTTTTTGTTTACGATCACCTCGTCGATATCTAAAAAAAATCCTAGGGTTTTAAAAAAAATGTCAATAAATGAAACACAAGTATAAAAATGATTTATTTACTACACAATAACAAATATGAGTCGCCATTACTCGCTATCTCAAAAGCGTGCTAGGGTTGTACAAAAATTAGTAAATAATTCATTTATTTACTAATTTTAACAGAAGTTTGTAAATTATTAATATACTAATTAAAAGTGTGTAATTAAACAATAACGAAATATGAGTTCAAAATTCTAATGGTTTTTCATTCGATTACGGATCAAGTTCTGATTTCTGCTAATTTGATGATAAAATCAATGGCTATCACAAAACCTATCAGAATGAAAACGTTACCAGCTGCCCGATTCACGTAAGTAATAAAAACCGTAGCGCAGTGACGTCACTTCGTTTTTTGCAAATTTAGCCCTTTTAACCGACTTAAAAAAAGGAGAATTCTCAATTCGCTGTATTTTTGAACCAATTTTTATGATTCTTTACACCAGGTAACTCAGAAATTGTATAGTAATTGAGCTATTGGAAGATTTATGACAATCCAAGACTAGATAAGTAAGTGCGTTTAAAACAGAAAACCAAAAGGCGATTTCTAAGTTCCTAAGTTAAAACGACTTTTGGACTGGCGTGTTTACGTGAATCGACTGGCTGGGTAGTTAAGTTACCTGTATCTTTCAAAATCATTAGGCGTTCTTCTCTTTCATAACACGTAAAGCTCTTTCTTTCCTCTCTTTCATAGCCTCTATGATACTGGGCGCGTCACGAATGGGCATGCTTCGTGACTGCCGAGGATCAACTAATTCTGGAAGTAGGCAATCGTAATAAAACCTAACTAATTTCATCTCCATTTTCTCCTCCCAAAATTTGTCGTCCTTTTCTATAATATAAACTTTCATAGGTACAGTAGCACCAAACCAGATGCCAAGCATGCAAACGTTTCTTTTAGTAATATGTACCTGTCCCTGAATTTGGAAATACCAGTTATGATTTTTATTTATGACATAACCCTTGGAAGCCTTGTCCTTAACCCAAAAGGTATGTTTGGCCATTGCTTCATCAAGAGTCATGCCAGCTAAAGAATGTGGGCACTTAATTTCAATTAAACCGTTTGCATAAATGCCATCTGGTGTAGTACCAAGAAATTCATATTGATCGTCGACGAACAAACCGCAACCTTGTATACTAATATTCTCTTGAATTTCTAACTGTTTAATTGCGGTTTCTTCGTTTTCGATACCGTACCGTACAGCAGGCAAACTGGAGATATTACTACCATAAACGATTTTACGAACAAGAACAGCACAACTTGTGCTCTCTCGTTTTTTACAAACTTCCCCGAACGATGATGAGGTTAGTAATTTTCTCCTTGTACTCATCCACTCAGAACTACTTCTTTGCAAATGGGTCGACCTTTCAAGCTCCTCTCTTTCAGCACAAGACAACTTTAAATCGGCTAAAAAAGATGACTTGGCTTTCTCATATAATTCTGGACTCAGATCAGGTTTTTCGCAGTTTGGTCCATAGTGAGCGTCTTTCGATACAGCGCTGTGGCTCTTTTTCAATCTTAATTTAGGTTTAGCAATTAAACGGATTCTACGATTACAATTTTCCACTTTCGCGATCAAAGGATTAGGACTAGATTTAAATATTACTTCATGAGTTTTACTATGAATCGATCCTGTATTAAAAGACACAACAGCAGCTGCGCATCGGCCCGCATAAGAACCACGGGAAGAATAATTTACACGCTTACCCCCTACTAATTTGGCAATCACTGCGTTAAAACTTTCAACTATATTACTTGTACAATTATGAATTAAACTTCTAGAATGATATGACAGTCTTTTACTTAAAATGTGTACCGCGTCCATTAATCCGCATCCAACAATTGCTGGAAGCAACCCAACAGGTTCTATTCGACGAGTATCAGGTCTACAGAAATACTCCTTGCAATATTGGTGATTACCAAATACGTGTTGTGGACCATTTAGGATATCTTCACTAAGATTTTTTATTTTTTCTTCGAGTGACTGATTTTGATCGCCCCAATATTTAATAGCGCATTTTACACCCGTTCTTAAACGCAAATACCTTTCTTTTAGGAATTTCCGCAATTCGCAAGGATACTTAGTGTCTTTCGACAGTTTCTCCAAGCTATTGCAGTAGTTTCGTAAAAGATGATTTTTGCATTCAATTTTCTCTACTGTTAAATTACCGTACGGTCGCGAATCTAATATTTTTTTATAAGTACTGGAATCGCCGTCTGCTACAAATTTATTATAAATTACACCGTGATCAACAATGGAACGTTTAAACCCCTCAACTATTATGGTCGATTCCATACCGGTAGATGATCCCGAATAATTCTTGAAACAACGGTGTTCCGAGGGCTGACTGTCGTTCTTTGCGGCTCGTGCACAAACTACGCAGTATTTATTTTTAACTCCAAAAAACAATACTTTATTAGTTTTAATGCCAATTATCGCAGCTGCGCCGGACAAGGCGGAAAAATTCTTACCATAAGATCTCTTGCTCCAACAACCGTCAACAGCAACAGATATTAATGGTGTACCATTTTTATCAACACTACCTATAGACACTGCGTACTCCGCTTCTTCCTTGACAGCTTCTGCCATGGAATGTGCTGCTGTCTTTTCCCACCAATCGCAAACCGTATTATTAATTTCATTGTATAATGAAGGTGACATGATTGGTAGGGCTACTGCGGCAGTTAATGTTTTTAACTGATAGTAGCTCCCACCAGATGATATGATACCAGATACAATTTGATGATTCACTTCCATTCTATCTTCTTTCTTTTCAATCAAACACACAGTAAATTTCATACTACACATACTACATTTCATGATGAGTTTTGAGTCCAGACCAACTTTTACTTCACCTATTATACTGAGGTAACTTAACTTACAATCCATTGGACCGTGGTCCCCTATGGCCTGAAGAGCTTTAAAAAAAAAGAAACGTCTACAACTCTACGCCCAACTTCCATTTCATCCACCTTTCCCTCTTGGTCGTTTTCAATAACTAGTTCCTGTAAAGAAAGATAATGGCTTGATTTTTTTTATAAAAAATAATTAAAAATTTAAAAAAATGCAAAAGAATTAATACAATATTAGGTTCCTGATGAATAGAAATTATAATTTCTTTACGCATTAGGTATTGTTTTTTTATGACGTCACCTATTTGAACGTAAATTTTCTTTTGAGAAAGTAATTGAGAAGTATTTCGGTACTAAGGTGTTTGTCTCTCGATGAAAATAATAAATATTGCAAGAAAAATCTATAGGTAGGTATTGAGATTTTGTCTTCGCCCATCACTAACTAAGTAGTTTGTTTATTTATGTAACAAGTCTACAAGAATTACGTATAACAACTTACCTCTATACAGCGCGTAGCATTGTTGCTCAGAGTCTCGGCCCCAAGGTTTTCTTTATTTTCAATACTGGAAATATTATTCATCAATATTATCCACTTTTTATTTATTTTGTACAACCCTAAGCCAGACGCTAGGCGCCTCGCGTCTGTTTGGCGGTATAGGTATGTCGACAAAGTTGCGCTGTCGCCTACCTACTTCCACAATTTGATATTTAGACAATACTAGCCGACCCGGCGAACTCCGTATCGCCTTTTTTTTTTTTAAAAATCCTATTATTTTGATATTACATACAGATACTTCAATTTTATTTATCAGTATAGATATAGATAATACAAACCAATATTTACATGTTATTGTAGGTATATGTCTGAATCGGGCGATCTAAATCATATGACATATTGTATTAGCTTTGTAATGTACCCTGTTCAAATGCGATAATAAATAAGTAGGGAGGAACTTACATTTTATTCCGAGACCTTTTGGCTTTCATATTTTTATAATGCGTACAAAACTTTCTTTTCCCTGGCATGCCACTCAAATTCAATCAGTCCTGCGAAAAAAATAGCCTATGTTACTCAGTGATAATGTAGCTTTCGAATGATAAAAGAATTATTAAAATCAGTCCAGTACTTTTTGAGTTTATTCGTTACATACAAAAATCCAAATCTTTCCTCTTTATAATACCTATTAGTGTAGATATTGTATTTTTTACGATTTATATCTAGTTCCATCATGGTTTTCTTTCAGACATTCATTATATCGATACTTTCTACTAACTGAAAATAAATTAATTATAAAAATGTTATACTTACAGTTTTTTACAAAAAACACAAATTCACAATACGTAATTCTGCTGTCTGCAGCCGACAAGCGTGGTGTCGCGTTCACTTACAGAAAGGAACTGCCGCTGCAGACCACCGAGATTGCACGAATGAAACGAACGTTTTATCCCATACATTTGTGTATGAAAAATTTACCTTAAAATATATCTAGATTTTAGGGCTTTAAAAGAGGAAGTCTTTGTTTGTAAAGGTATAAAAAGAAGTATACAGCTATACTTATTGGTTTCTTCAGTGTTCAAAAAGTGTTTCTTTTTATCAATTTGTGTTGATTTATGGGGTTAAATCTGAAAAATACGAAGTCATGTTTTTGCATTTTTACTCAATTTTGTGCGTTTGTTGACGTTTATTATATAACAACTATTAGGTTTAAGAGTTTAATATAAGCATGAACATACTTATTGGTCTTTGATTGTAATATATACAAATTATCATTGATATCAATCATATGTAAATAGGTTAAATATGAAAAATCGTAACACTCTTTTCGGTGATTTTCACGATCTACACCCTTAACCCGGGAACTTTACCTTTCGTCATTACAGACTTAGTGCTTTTACTTATATATATATATGTCGCGGCTCCACATCGCCGCTTCAACATTTCATTTTATTTTATATTTTTATTTAACTACCGCCAAGTCATGGGTAGTCTTTGGTGATTACCTACATGTTTAACACACAAAATTGTCAACAGTCAGTCTATAAAGGATATGAACCGGGACGCACTAAAATCAATCAAGCAAAATCAGTCAAGCAAAATCAATCAAGCAAAATCAGTCAAGCAAAATCAATCAAGCACTAAATTCAGTCAATCAAAGAAGTGAGCCGGGACGCACTAACAATCTATCCAATAAAATAATCAATCAAAATTCTTACAACAAGATAATTGTTTATCAACAAGATAAACATCATAATTTGTATTAATAAATCAAGTAATTAAATCAGTGACAACAAGCAACCTTTCGGGTTTTATTTCACCTAAGAAATAGGACTCGCAGTGTCTCCGAGCGCAGACAATATATATACATATATATATATGTGTGTGTGTGTGTGTGTGTGTATGTATTTATTATGATATATATGTTTATATGAAATGTATTTATGTATATGTTAGCATATTGTATGATATTGATATTGAATGTATTCATCATGTATATTTATTTATAAGTAAGTTTGTCGTTTAAGTTATATATTTACTTATACCTCTGATCGCACCTCCCAATGTACTTCTCTGATCAACCCAAAAGTTAGCTGGCAGAGAATGCCTTAAGGCATTGACCTCGCCCCTTGTACCATGAAGTGTAATAAAGTTTTTTAAAATAAATTAATTTATCCACCTGCGGTAAACTGCAGGCCAGTGCTATTGCCCAGGCACAGTACAACATCTGCTTGCTGCGCCGCCTCGCCACCGGCAACCTCAGGGGGTAAAGCACGGCAAAGAACCTGCAACAAAAATTATCATATACTGGAGATACCGATAAAAATTCTAAAAAATGTTGTTTTGCGCTCTGTATTATTTTCACTTTACACTGCAATGAGTTTTTTTTTTTCAGTAAATATTTCATGTACAGACATAGCATTGTCACGTTTTTATGATATGTAAAGATAGTCAACGGAGCTTTTAATCAGACATCTTAAAGACCGCGTATTACTGCCAGCAAACATGTTCGACATGAGACACAATGCGCGGTAGGTACATGTTCCTGAATCCTGTATCTACCTACTTGTACATGCGGTAACCGCATGCCGCAGGCCACGACACACTCAGTAATTATAATTAATATACATCCGTAATACTGTTGTTTACTGATTTGGGACAACCTCATTTTACCTGTGTTGAAACATGGCCTCTAGCAACTGGACTATCTCGTAAATCGCTCATCAAGCTACATATTAATTTAGTTTTTAAAAAAAAAAATATAAAAGCGTATAATATTATACTTAGACATTATACTTATAGTATAATGTTATATTTAAATATTTTATATCATTATTTAATGTACACATATATAATTATGATGATGTGATAGCGAATAAATAAGAATAAGTGTATGGGGAGAGTTCATGCTGCATTCCCACAGCCGCTGGGCGCACTCGACTGGCCACGTTACCCCACTTCACAGAAGACTACCTGGAAATGTACTGCATTTCCTACTTTATCGTATTGCCTCAATGTACGTACGTATTTTGCAACTTAATATGGTATTTTTTTTTCCGAAGTATAAATCTCTATTTATTGGACTATATGAAAAGAGCTAGAAATTTCTTTGCGGGATATATTCAGAAAAGTAAACGTTCGACAAAGAACTGAATTCAGCCACACAGCTTTTAGCATTGACAAGCTGCAGTGGCAAGCCATATCTGTTTCAGGACTGACAGTCTATCAGGTAGACGAATCCTCGAGTAAACCTATCGGGAAGTGCAGTGAGGGATACTCTTCGGCCAAATAAACGGTCGACTAGAAGATGTTGGTAACTCGAAAATTGAGCAATGAGAATTTGGGGTGCTGATAATGCAGGATTAAAGAGTAGAATGGACTGATATGATGGTGAAGATTTTTTTTTTTATTTATGAAGGCTGTTGTATCTCTAATTTAGTTAAATAAAAGAAACATTATAATAATACACTTTTATTATGTACTTCCAATGTGAATGACATAAGATCATAGATAATCTAGACAGTAGCATAGAGTGTATAAAAGTAGTGATGTCACATACATCACATTACAACATCCCTAGAATTGGAACACGGTTAAATATCTAGGACTTGTCTAGGTTTAACAGTTCTACCACTTCTAGTCATATAGGGTACATTAACATTTGTGGGGAAACTCTGTTCAGTTACATGAGTTTTGTTTTTCCTATCCACTGTCTCATTTTAACCCTATTAAGGTAACCATACGTCTCTCAGACGTATAAGTGTATTCAGACTGTCGCCATGTTGAGTGTGGTGGTGGGGGGAGCCCTTCCTCCCAGTTATGCCACAGGCAGCTATCCAGCTTCAAGTCAGTCGCACCACTGCGGTCCTTCAGTGTACATAAGGTGAGTTTTTTCGTTTTTTACGAGTGTGTTCTTGGTAACAACACGTCTGCCAGACGTGTTGTTACCTTTTGACGTAATTATTTGTACGTCTCCCGGACGTATTGTTGCCAATAAAGGGGCAATTTTTCTACGTCTTCCGGACGTATTGTTGCCAGTAAAGGGGTAATTTTTCGATGTCACCCGGACTATTGATTATGAAATAAACCTCTTATAAAGTATCAAGTTACCAAGCAAAATTTATTTTGTACCTAAATTCATCAATTAATTATTGTTTAATTTTTTTTAGGTATCAAACATGGAACAATTGCGAACAGATGAGGAAATTCAAGCTTTCTTTGACGAAGTGGAGGAAGATGTGGATTTAGAATCGGAATGCAGTGAGGAGGAAGATAATGTAGAAGTCCAAAGTGATTGTGATCTTGATTCCGATGACGATATAGCGGATCCTGATTACATGCCAGAGGAACGTGACGAAGATGAAGTTATAATGGCAGAGGTGGCGGAACAAACTTTTACGCCTACAATTCATTCTGAATCGTCAACTTCTTCAGGATCTGGGCAAGGTAAGAAACGGAAACAACCCAAAAAAAGAAAGTTACAAAACAGAGACTATGAAGAAAACATGGGACCAATTGAAGACCCAAAAATAGTAAAACCAAACTGCGACGTTATGACAGGAAAGAATGGTGATTTTATCTGGAATACTGCTGTAACACCATCATCAGGAAAAACTGCATCAAAAAATATTGTTCATGTGAATCGAAAACTCAAACATGAAGCGCTCCATGCTACAGAACCAGTGGAATGTTTCAATTTATTTGTCATAAGTGAAATAATTGACAAAATGCTTTTGCATACAAACCAACAAATTTCTGTTCAGAGGGAGAAATATAAAAATATAAAAAACTATACATTGAAGGATGTTTCGAGTTTAGAGTTGAGAGCTCTTTTGGGGACAGCGATTTATAACGGAGCAAAACGAGATAACCACTTAAAAATTGAGACACTTCATGAAAATGTGCATTGTGGAGACAGATATCAAGCATCATTTTCTGCAAGAAGACACAAATTTTTGTTGAGTGCACTTCGTTTTGACTCACGTGACACAAGAGAAGAAAGACAGAAACAGGATAAGCTAGCTGCCATTAGGGAAATTTGGGACCTAATGATGGAAAAATGTAAGTCACTTTATGAACCAAGTCCCTACTTGACTATTGATGAGCAGCTTGTTCCCTTCAGAGGGCGAGTTGGGTTCAAGATGTACATTCCAAATAAGCCCGCTAAGTATGGAATGAAGATAGTTATGATTTGTGACGTTGGTACGCACTACATGTACGCCGCCATACCATACCTCGGAAAAGAATCGTCACCAAAAAATATTCCTGCGGCACAATATTACGTCGAAAGCCTAGTCCAGACCCTGAAGAATACTGGTAGGAACATTACAATGGACAATTGGTTCACCAGTATTCCTTTAGCACAAAATTTATTAAAAAATTATAAGCTAACAATGGTGGGAACTATCAAAAAGAACAAGCCTGAGCTCCCACAACAGTTCGTAGATTGTTCTTATCTTTCACGGCCCGTTGGATCGTCACTGTTCCTTTTCCATGATGATTTAGCAGCCGTTTCTTTCATGGCAAAAAAAAATAAGTTGGTTACTCTTATTTCAAGTATGCATAGTGATGATGCAGTAAATGAGGCTAGCTTGAAACCTGAGCTCATTTTGACTTACAATCAGACGAAAGGCGCTGTTGATTCCTTTGACCAATGCGTGGGTCACACCTCTTGTATAAGAAAAACAAGAAGATGGACCATGACCTATTTTTACAATATGTTGAATATTGCTTGCTACAATTCTTATGTAGTTTATCTACTAAATTTTCACAAGAATCAATCGCAAGCCTCAAATAGAGAAAAAACCATTGTCAAGATTTCAATTTTTGATGAAGTTAGCTGACCAGTTGTCATTTCCCTGGTTGGAACAAAGACTTCAACAAAATTTGCCTAATTCGCTAAAACAAATCATCCAGAAAGTCCTTGGATTAGAAGTGGATCAAATTCAAATTGTTGAAGAACCAAGAGAACAAAATGTCACTAAAAAGTACTGCTCATATTGTTCATATAAAAGAAAAAGAATGTCCAAAATGATTTGCTATAAATGCAAAAAGTCTGTATGTAGTGAACACAGCAAGATAATATGCTCAAAGTGTCAAAACTGAATTTATACATTTTTTCAAGCTTATCCGAAGAGTTTTTAAATGATTATTTTTTAGTTAATTTTTTTTTACTCAATTTCAATTTTATATTTGACAAGAAAAATATGTTTGAACTTTGAATTTGTTTATTGTATTTTTACTTTTTATACCATACCATATAATATTATAAATACCATATAGGTATTATAGGTCCAAAGGGGAGTTCAAACTCGAACTTCTTAAACTCGTTGCCAGGCTCGCACTACCCGGCTAGCCTATTGTATTACGCGTATTTATTTATGTTTTTGTGCTACACATAGCATAGTGAACTTAATATATATGTATATCATATTATTATCGAAATTTGCCAAAAAATGAATATGTGCGTCTGAAAGACGTGTTGTTACCAATAAGTGGGTAGTGGTCCACGTTACCTTGATAGGGTTAATCATCAACATCAATCATTAGGTTAGCATTATCATTCACTGTAGTAAATGATTTCTTCATTTGTGATGTATTGCGCCTTAAGGGCTTACAATCATTTTGTTTCATTATAATGTAGGAGCGAGGCTCCTTGGACTTACATATGATCTTAGCTTTATTCCACATCTTTCCTTCCCTAAAAACTACATTGTCTCCAGGCACATAATCTGTGACCTTCTTTCTTGCTGTCTTATCATATGTATTCTTATACAAAGATTGTCTTAAAACTAGTTTATTAAATGCATCATTCTGCACTTTAGGTCTTAGTACATCACTATTACAGGGTAATATTCTTAACCTCCTGCTGTTTAACATCTGTGAGGGTGTTATATCTAGACCAGACAGTGGTGTGTTATTATAGTGCAATATACGAGGGCGGAGTGATAAGTCTGGTAAAAATCTATTTTGGAATAAAATTATCGCAAATTGCATGAAACCTCCATGTTCACAACTCTTTTGAAGGACTAAATTAAAATTTTCAGCCAGTACCGCCGGTTAGTTTTTTTTTGACAGCCATTAAATAAAAACAATTAAACGCATTTTCGCAAAAATGGAGAAAAGTGAATTTCGTGTGTTGATTAAACATTATTTTTTGCGCAAAAAACCTATTACGGAAACGAAACAAAGACTTGATAAATATTATGGGGACTCTGCTCCGTCGATTAAAATGATTCATAAATGGTTTACGGATTTTCGGTATGGTCGTACAAGCACAAGTGATGCTGAACGCCCAGGACGCCCAGTTGAGGTCACTACACCAGAGATGATCGCTAAAATCCATGATATAGTGTTGAATGACCGAAGAGTAAAAGTGAGCGAGATAGTCGAGATAGTAGGCATCTAAGAGTAAAAGAGTAAATCTAAGAGTAAGAGGCTCACCTACCATCTTTTGAGCCTAAGCCAACCTCACCTGCTTGTGGTGCACCCTGCTGTTAACTGACGAGGCAATGGCGTTCCCTTTTTGCGGTGGGAGGGTTACTCCGTCGGCATTGCTACCACCCTTCCGTCGGAGTCCGCCGCCATAATGATGCCTTATAAGCCGCGAGGCCCGCATCGTGTTCCGGCGGTGAGCGGAAGAAGCCGTCCCGAGAGAGGGATTGTTGCGTGTGGAAATGAGGACCGGCGGTTGCGGGGAATTACAGACGCGCATGGGCGTGACATGGTGGCGCGGGGATCAGGGAGACCCGGTGAAACGGTTGTCCGCTGACCGCCCGCGGGTTGTTGGGGGCCCGAACCCGGGGATCTTACTTTAATCTCCACCCCAGGAGGCTGCCCCGCCGCACGCGAAAAATCCCTTGGGGTAGCAGTTGTGCCGGAGGAGACCGGAGTGGAACCCGACTGCTGCCCCCGGGGGGGGACCGGGGGCCCTTCCGTACCCCGCGCCAGCAAGTCACACAACCTTTGTGACCTGATTTTTTCTCCGCCCCGTGCTTTGTCCTTTGATCCACATGCGACCATTTCTCTCTCCGTCCCCCCTCTTCTTATTTTTCCTATTCACACTCACAATGGCCAGGAACAAGAAAATGTATAATGTGCACTCAGCGGCCCATCCTGTAAGTTCCACATTTAAAGTGGACTTTTGCAACATTAGGGGGATGCATAGTAACATCGACGCCGTCCACTACCACCTTGAGACGGCAAAGCCGGCCTTACTTTTCTTGACGGAGACACAGATTTCCTGCCCGGCCGATACATCATATCTTCATTACCCCGGTTACAAACTGGAGCACTGTTTTGTGCGACGTGCCGGGGTATGCATGTACGTCCGGGAGGATGTTTGTTGCCGCCGCCTCAGCCATTTTGAAGACGGGGACCTGTCGATTCTCTGGGCGCGTATTGACTACGGACGTTCCACTAAAGTCTACGCTTGCCTTTACAGGTCCCACAGCGGTGATACGGAGACGACTCGTTTTTTTGAGCGTCTACAAGAAACGACTGACAGAGTGCTCGAGCAGTTCCCTTGCGCGGAAGTGGTGATCCTTGGTGATTTCAACGCTCACCACGAAGAGTGGTTGGGATCCCGAACTACCGACCGCGCAGGGAGAGCAGCCTATAACTTTGCCCTGGCCTATGGTTTCTCGCAGTTGGTGTCCTCACCTACGAGGATACCTGATATCGAGAGCCATACTCCCTCCTTACTGGACCTCCTGCTGACTACGCGGCCGAATGACTACAATGTTGTTGTTGATGCCCCGTTAGGATCATCCGACCATTGTATCATTCGAACTGCTGTGCCAGCCAAGCAATCCGTGCGGACCCATTCACAGGGAACGCGCAAAGTCTGGCACTACAAGTCAGCAGATTGGGATGGGTTGCGCGAATTTTACGCCTCTTATCCCTGGGGGCAGCTTTGTTTCTCGTCGGGAGATCCGGATACCTGTGCAGACTCCGTTACCGACGTGGTGTTGCAGGGCATGGAATGTTATATTCCTTGCACCGCGATATCGGTAGGCGGACGGAGCCAACCATGGTTCAATCAGTCCTGCAGAGAGGCCCGTCGTAATAAACGGGCCGCATACAGGGCCTGGGCCAGAGCACAGGTGTCCGAAGATCCGAATACCTCCGACTTGAGGAAGAAATTTAACGCTACCTCGAGGTGCAGTAAGAAGATCATTGTCAGAGCAAAGAATGAGCACATCCGCAGAATTGGCGACCGACTAGCTAGCTATCCTTCTGGAAGCCGGGCTTTCTGGTCGCTCGCTAAGGCTGCTGAAGGTAACTTCTGTCAGTCGTCACTCCCTCCACTGCGGAAACTCGATGAGTCACTGGCCCATGGGGCGAAGGAGAAAGCCGATCTCTTGGGCTATTTCTTTGCCTCAAACTCGACACTGGACGATAGAGGTGCCTCACCACAGTCTATCTCAAGGTGCACAAGCTCCATGCCGGAAATCTGTTTCACACAGCGTGAAGTCCGGCGAGCTCTAGCATCTCTTGATGTCCGAAAATCGAGTGGGCCTGATGGTATTCCTGCAGTGGTGCTTAAATTTTGCGCTCCCGAGTTGTCCCCGGTGCTTACGCGACTCTTTAGGCTCTCATACTCTACAAAAAGCTTCCCGTCAACATGGAAGGTAGCTCATGTTCACCCTTTACCTAAAAAGGGTGACCGCACGGACCCGGCCAACTACAGGCCAATAGCGATCACCTCCCTCCTCTCCAAGGTGATGGAGCGTGTCATAAACACACAGCTCCTTGGGTACCTAGAGGATCACCAGCTGATTAGCGACCGTCAATATTGATTTCGCCATAATCGCTCCGCTGGTGATCTTTTAGCGTATTTAACACACCGCTGGGCTGACGCCATTGAGAGTAGAGGCGAGGCTCTGGCTGTAGGCCTAGACATTGCGAAAGCTTTCGACCGGGTATGGCACAAATCGCTGCTTTCCAAGTTACCATCTTTCGGGATACCCGAGGGATTATGCGAATGGGTTGCCAGTTTCCTGACTGGACGGAGCATCAGAGTCGTTATCGATGGTAGCTGCTCCGACACCATGTCTATTAACGCTGGCGTCCCGCAAGGCTCCGTGCTGTCTCCAACTCTGTTCCTTCTGCATATCAACGACCTGTTGCAAATTGGTGACATACGTTGCTATGCAGATGACAGTACTGGAGACGCCTTGTACAGGGGCCGCGCCAACATCCCTCGGGTCGAAGTGGAAGAGAGTCGCGCCAGGCTTGTGTCTGAAATCGAAAACTCTTTAGATCTAGTCTCGATTTGGGGTTCTCTAAACCTAGTGGATTTCAACCCCAGTAAGACGCAAGTCTGTGCATTCACCGCTAAAAAAACCCCTTTTGTTGTAGCACCTCGCTTTCAGAGCATACCTCTTAAGATCTTGGAGAGTATCGGGATCCTTGGTATCGACATCTCCAGCAAAGTCGAATTTAGGGGTCATCTGGAAAATAAGGCCAAAATGGCCTCCAAAAAGCTCGGTGTGCTGAACAGAGCGAAGCGGTACTTCAAACCTGGGCAACTCCTTATGCTTTACAAAGCTCAGGTGAGGCCCCATATGGAGTACTGCTCTCATCTCTGGGCCGGCGCACCGAAATACCAATTGGACCCATTTGACTCCATCCAACGACGTGCTGTTCGTATTGTCGACGATCCCACTCTCACGGGCGGTTTAGAATCCCTCAGCATTCGGAGAGACGTTGCGTCTCTCTGTGTGTTCTACCGCCTTTATAATGGGGAATGCTCTGAAGAATTGTTTAATATAATTCCCACCTCGGGTTTCTACAACCGCACCTCCCGTCACAGAAGTGCGGTCCATTCGCATTTCCTCGATACGGAGGTGTCGCGCACTGTTCGGTCCAAAAATTATTTTATACCGCGAACCCGTAGGTTGTGGAACGAACTGCCTCAAGAGGTCTTTCCATTGAGCTACGACATGGGGTTCTTCAAGAGAGCTGTGAATAGGATTTTGCAAGGTCGGCGGCGCACCCGCATACCCCCTGGTGTTGCAGGTGCCCATGGGCGGCGGTAACACTTATCACCACGTGGGACCGCTTGCTCGTCCGCCCACTAATCTATAAAAAAAAAAAAAAAAAAAAAAAAAAAAAAAAAAAAAAAAAAAAAAAAAAAAAAAAAAATCTCAGACGAACGTGTGCGCAATATCTTACACCAACATTTAGATATAAAGAAGCTCTCTGCGTGATGGGTGCCGCGTTTACTGACTGTTGATCAAAAACGCATGCGAGTTACCACTTCGGAGGCAGGTTTGGCGTTGTTTCAACGGGATAAAACTGAATTTTTGCGTCGTTTTATAACGGTAGACGAAACATAGATCCACCACCATACACCAGAAACTAAGCAACAATCGAAACAGTGGATTGCTACGGGCGAACCAGCTCCGAAGAAGGCCAAAGCAGTTTTATCGGCCAATAAAGTGATGGCTACAGTATTTCGGGATGCACGTGGGGTAACCCATATTGACTACCTAGAGAAGGGTAAAACGATTAATGGCGAATATTATGCCAATTTATTGGACCAATTTAACAAAATTTTACCTGACAAACGACCGCATTTGGCTAAGAAGAAAATCCTCTTCCACCAAGACAACGCACGAGTGCACACTTGCGCGATTGCCATGGCCAAAATCCATGAGTTGCGATATGAGTTGCTATCTCACCCACCATATTCGCCAGATTTAGCTCCTTGCGACTATTTTCTGTTTCCGAATTTAAAAAAATGGCTCGGTGGGAAAAGATTTAGCTCCAACGAGGAGATCATACACGAATCCAATGCCTATTTCAAAGGGTTGCCTAAGTCGTATTTTATGGAAGGGATCAAAAAGCTAGAGAAACGCTGGATGAAGTGCATTGAGTTAGAAGGAAACTACGTTGAAAAATAAATCATAATTTTTAAATAAAGTTGATTCCTTCTTTCATTTTTACCAGACTTATCACTCCGCCCTCGTACCTTCTCTATAATCAGAGCCATCCTCTTTACATTTTTTTAAAATCTGTTTGCAGATGTGCACTGCTTTTTCTGCCAAACCGTTACTCTTAGAGTATCTTGGGGTTGAGGTTGACAAAACAATATCTTTAGATTTAAAGTAGCATTTACACTCATATGAAGAAAATGGTACATTATCAGCAATTAGCTCTACCGGATAACCAAAACGAGTAAAGGCTTCTTGCATGGCACTAATTACAGATTTAGTAGACTTGTCTCTCAGTGGCAAAAGCTCTATCCAGTGTGAGAAGTAGTCAATAATCACTAAAAAGCATTTTCCATTAAAGTCTAGTATATCACAGCCTACTTTAGTATAGCGTTCTTTAGGTATTTTATGGGGTAACAATGGTTCATTATAGTTTTTGGAACTATACTTCTCACACGGTCTACATTTTTGTACATAGTTATGTATATCAGTTCGCATATTTGGCCAATAAAATAAAGGCTTAGCTTTGGAGATACATTTGGAAATACCACAATGACCTTTATGTAGAATATCAAGGACATACATCTTCAGTGACATAGGTACTATGAGCCTATTTCCTACAAATAATAAACCATCCTGCATGTACATGTCATCTCTAAATTTTTCATAAATTTTGAACTCAGCTGGTAAAGACTTTGGCCAACCATGATAGTAAAATTCTGCAATTTTGTTCAGGACTGTATCAGGATTTGATCCTTTTCTAAAAATTTCTTTACGCTCATCAGACATTGGTAGATATTTTGACACCGAATGAACCATCTGCAGCATCTCACTATCATGTTCTGTTACTTTCAAACTGTTTCTCGATAACATATCAGCAAAATGAACTTCTTTGCCTGGTACATAATATACATTTAAATTATATATTAATAATTTAAGTCTAAGTCTCCTAAGCCGTGGTGATCCCACCTTGCTTATGTGCTTTGGCATTATAGCCATTATGGGCTTATGGTCAGACTGCAACATCAACACCGTATATATATTTATGAAATTTTTTACATCCAAAGTAAATGGCTAAGAGTTCCTTCTCCGTTTGTCCATAATTCTGCTCTGTGCTGTTCATGGTGCGTGATGCACATGCAACAAGTCTTGGTATACCTTTGTCATCTTTTTGAAACAAACAACAACCAAGACCATTTTTTGATGCATCACACTGCAATACGATTTTCTTATTAGGGTCAAACGGCGACAGAGCTGGGGCTGAACTAACCTTAACTTTCAGTTTTTTGAAAGCTTCCTCATGGATTGGCAACCATGTAAAATCAACATCCTTTTTGAGAACTTTGCATAATGGGGACATTAGTTCCCCCATATCTGGTACATAACGCCTTATATAACTGAAAGAACCAATAATACTTTTTAGTTGATCTTTGTTAGTTGGAGGTTCCAGATTAATTAAAGATTCAGCTCTGGATTTATCAATTGACATGCCATTAGCATTAAATATTTGACCAACATATTTGACCTCAGTTTGCCGATATTGTAGTTTATCTTTATTGAAGACAATACCTAGTTCTTTTGCTTTCTTCATTACATTATTAAGAGAAGCATCATGCTCTTCTATTGTGCTTCCCATAACCAAGATGTTATCAGCCCAGACCATGACATTAGGAAAGCTTCCAAAATAAGTCTCCAGTACTTCTTGGAAGAGTTCAGGTGCATTCATTAGACCATATGGTAACACTAGATACCTGTATACTCCAAACGGTGTGGCAAAACAGCATTTCCAAGAAGACTCTTCACTCAGCATTAAATGATGAAAGCCTTCAGATAAATCAAGCACTGAAAAAAACTTTTTATTTTTTAGTTTAATGGCCATGTCATCTAAGGTTGGTAACATCTTGGGTTTTTTTACAATGATTTTGTTCAAGTCAGATGGGTCCAAACATAATCTAATTTTCTTATTTGGCCGCTCAACTAATACAACTCTGTTTACACATGCTTTGTTACTTATATTCTCTACTTTTACAATAGCTTCTCTCTTTTCCAGTCTATCTAATTCAGTTCTTAACGGCTCCAACATGGAGTGTGGGATTCTAGGCGAAGGATAACAAATTGGATCTACAGAACATCTGGTCGGAATTTCAAAAACACCAGGCACCTTGCCAATCCCCTTAAATACTTCAACATTTTCTTGAATAAAATTTTCTTTATTGACATCAGGTACAGTTAGTTGCCTGTACATTATGCACCCTTTTTATCAACTTTAGGCTGACACAACCAGACAAACCCAGCAGCATGGATTTACAGTCAACAATTATAAAATTCTCTAGGCATTTATTGTCTCTGTATTTACACTGCAAACTGATCATGCCTACCGGTCTAACCTGGCTGCCCTCAAACGACTCAAGTTTTATATTTGTTGGCAGTAGCTTTAATTTTAAATTTTTATTAATTTTGTTAAATAAATTAACAGGCATTATACTGACATCGGCACCTGTGTCAAGCTTACATTTTATTGTGGGGCCCTCAATAATGATATCTTCAAACCACTCAGATTTTAAGCTATTTATACTTTCACAATCACTATCAGAATTTGACTCTTTATTTACTTCACGCACTTTTTTATGACTGCTGACCCTGCAACTAACTGCAAAATGATTTAACAAGCCACATTTCACACACTTTTTACCAAATGCTGGACATGAACGTGGACCATGCTCCGTTTGGCACCTCTTGCACTTGAATATATTAGAAGGTTTCTTATTGATTCTTGCGGCTTCAACGGACACAGGATTCATCGCTGATACTTGTCTTGACGCCTGCTCTTTGGTCTGGCAAAATTTTATTGCCTTATCTAGTGTAAGCTCATCAACTCTGAGTAAGGCTTCCTGTGTTCCTTTGTCATAGACAGTTTGAACTATGTGATCCCTCATCAGTTAGGTTTCCATAGTTTTATATTCACACGATTTTATCAAATGTCTGCAGTCCGTCATATATGCATCAAACGGTTCGCCCTCTTGTTGTTTGCGTTCATTAAATTTGAAGCGCTCGAAAACAATATTTGTTCGAGGATTTATATGCGCTGTGATTGCACTGACAACATTTTCATAGGTCAACTCGGTTTCAGCGATAGGGATTGTTGACACGACTCTAGCGGCTTCCGGCCCCATCATGTTTCGCAACAAGGATAATTTTACCGCATCTGGGCTTTTATTTTTACCCGTAACGACCAAGTAATCTTCAAAACTGCACAACCAAAACTTCCATTCTGAAGCTGCATTTTCTCTTGAAATATCTAAGTTTGGTGGCAGTTTAACCGAGACATTTTCTAATTGGGATGCACATTTGGCGGCGTCCATCTTGATATTTAGATCTTGATTTTCGTAAAAAAATTTTTGTTGCAAACTTGTAAACTTAAGTTTGTGTCGAAACTTTATAAAATTCACGGTTCAATGTTTAGTTTTATCGGCTGCGCCATGTTGTATCTCTAATTTAGTTAAATAAAAGAAACATTATAATAATACACTTTTATTATGTACTTCCAATGTGAATGACATAAGATCATAGATAATCTAGACAGTAGCATAGAGTGTATAAAAGTAGTGATGTCACATACATCACATTACACCCCTCTCCCGATAACCCTTTTCGGTCAAACAATTCCTCTCGTCAGGAAGACCAAGTATCTCGGAGTCACTCTAGACCATAGACTGACCTTCCGAGAACACATCAAAACCGTCCGCAACCGAGCCGCCTTTGTGCTCGGTCGCCTCAACCCCCTCGTAGGCGGGAGAAGTAAAATGTCGCTTAGAAATAAGCTGACATTATACAAAACTCTCGTCCGTCCCATTATGACCTATGCTAGCGTTGTGTTCGCACACGCAGCTCCCTCCAAAGATTGCAAAATAGATTCATGCGCAAGGCCGTGGCCGCACCATGGTACTTGCGCAACGTTGACCTCCACAAGGACTTGGAGCTTCCCTCCATCGTCAAATACATAACAGACACTGCCCGACGCTACTATGACGCTATCCCAAACCATCCCAACCCCCTGATTGTTTCTTCCCTCACCTACATACCGGACAGGAGTGCCCCTCCGCGCTATCGTCGCCCGCGGCACATCCTGGACGATCCCGACGACCCGATCACCGCTGCCAATGCGGTTCTCACTCAAACCACAGTACACAGACACCGTCCCCGCCGGCCGAGACGTGGACGTCCCCCTCGTTACACCGTTAACACACACCGGCCCTCAGCCAACACTTTCACTAGGCATCGACACATGCCTGGGCGCTTCTCGCCGACACGCGATCCCGCGGTATCCCCCCAGTGCAACGCCCTAAGCCGAGGTCCGTTCCTTCCGCCGGTTTACCGGCGGGGGAGCCCTTAGGCTGTTGCAACACACACTTTTCTCCTGGCTGAGCGCCTTCTGCGCTCGCCCTACATCAACGCGACCGGTGACTCTTGAAAGGCCACTAGGGCCACAAGAACTTAGACATACACGATGTTGAGGCAATCAGGTTTTTAGTCGGTAGGAGTCCGACACTACCTGGCACCACCTAGGCTGGCTCAGCTAGACTAGATGGTGCCAGGTGTCCAATGCAGGATTTTCCTGATTGTCTCTCCTAACATAAAAAAAAAAAAAAAAAAAAAAAAAACATCACATTACAACAAAGGCAGCAGACGAGCATACTGTCCACCTGATGGTAAGTGGATACTGTCGCCCATAGACATCCGCGATACATGCCAACATTAATCCAAAATGACAAACATTGGCACGCCCCCGGATGCGCTGCCTACCTTTGGAGATATAGGAATGGATTTGGAGAAAGGGTTGGGAAAATGGGGAGGGATAGGATGGGAATAGGCTCTGGCGCATCTCACTCACTACCGAAACACGTACGTACAATTGGGGAAATAAGATAAAGTGGGAAATGCAGTACATTTCAAGGTAATCTTCTGTGAGAGAGGGGTAACATGGCTAGTAGAGTGCGCCCAGCGGCTGTTGGATTGCAGCGTGCACTCTCCCCCTCATAATATAATGATATAATGAAGACGAGTAATCTAGTTATATAACTTTTTTACTTTTGACTCAACTCGTGACCACGGCTGGTGACCACGGCCCGCGCCGAAACGTCCAGTAGAAATAAAAGGTAAACAAAATCCTTTAACGTGTTCAGACTCGATTTACAAACGAAGTGTGTACAAAACGCGAAAATTTAAAATTTTATATTGTAAAAATTCGTCAAAAGATGTTTCGTTTCATAAGTGAGTGGGTTCCCATTATTAAAATTCACCAATGAACATGACTATTAAACCTAGGTACAAAATGAATGACATTCTTGGTTTCTATACAATTCCACAAACTTGCATTGTCCGTATATATATATATATATATGGTATTATACTATTATACATACCACCCTACCATTATACATACCACCATACATACCACCCTACCATTATACATTGTAGAAATCGGGTAATTTACAATATAAAATGAATAATATAGTTTTCTAATCGACGTGACATTAGAGTAAAAAAGGTGTTTGACCGCGAAAAATGGATATAACCTTTTTTGAAGAGATTGAACAAATCTCTCTAGAATTGATATGATGATCTGCGGATCAACAGGAAGCAAAATACGAAAAACCTGCGAATTTATTGAATTCTGACCTTGAATAACCTTCGATACGAACAAGCTATCTATGAAAACTTTCATATATTATTTACAATGTCTAAATGTGTTAGAAGATAATCCAATTTACTGGATTTTTTTCGGAAAGAATCCTCTTTCGCTATCGTTAACAATGCCCTTTTTATGTGTAACCGAAAATTCAATTTAGCGTGATTTTTTCGAGGGAATCTTTCGACATATGTTACTAGGTTATAAAATAGAACTCAGAACGCGAATTCTTCTATACTTCTTTTAGAGAATTTTGTAGCTAGAGTCTAAACGCTACTGTTTCATAACTGAGCTTTAAACAAAAGTTATGTCAATTTTGTGCTCAGCGATGTAGTTGGCTTAAAACTTCATAAAAACAATCGTAAGTAACTCTTTTATCGTCCACTACCTCGAAACACCACGCCGGTGAAGCGAGTTGGCGAGACTATTTATTTAATTAGGTATCTTATTATTTTCTTAAGTTTTCGCGATTACTATACATAGCAATTAAACAACTTTTAACGGTTTAAATCGCGTATATTTGACATTATTTATATCCCGACGTTTCGAACACTTTGCAGTGGACGTGGTCACGGGGTGACTAATTGATTTTATTTGTCACTTGAGTTATTAAGAAATTATTGCTACCGTCTGAAATTTTTTTGAACTACCGTCTGATTTTTTTTTTTTTAATCATAACATTTTATTTATTCACCTTCTTTTATTTAAAGATGGTGAAGTTCCACACGGCTTGTGATAGGGGCTTGGTTATCCCTTGGACACGGCATCCACTGGAAGAGAATAGAGTAGTGATATTCTAACGGCGATCGACACCACACGGCCAAAATTCTGCACAAAATTATGTGCTTAGAGTAGTTTAAAAAATCATTACATTGGATATTTTATAAAATTTGTATGTAATCAATTCTTCATTCTGTAAAATGATCTGTTTCAGTCTTCTTCTATCTATTCCATTAGGTCTAGGTCACGACATTATTATTTTTCTTATAGTGGCACATAATCAATAATGATTTTTTCCCGGCCAAAGAGACCTGACAAGACAGGTCGTGATAAGAAGCTGCACTGACGACTGACTTTTCCAGTTGCGTTCGATGGTTCATAAACATTGTGTGTAAACTTCCTCAGTAAGAGATCCAGTCAGAATGTGATTTTCACAGAAAGTGGTCATAGAAGAAAGTGACCTATATCCCCGAAAGGAAAGGTTTCTCTTAATAATAATATTTCTACACGAAAACATAATAATATTTCCCTTATACGAGAATTGTAACTTAGATAGATAGATAGAATTTTTAATTCATACACACTAGTGATCGCAATAACGTGACAATGTCTTATTCTAAAAATTAATTAAACATAGATATGCAATATTAATTGAATCTTCCGGGCTACTTGGCCGAGGTCATCTGGAATCTCTTCTCTTTCTTCTAAACGTTTCGTCAACAACTGCGGTTGACATCTTCAGTGGCGACTGCGTTCACTTTCGGAGAGATGTTATCTGTTCGGCTTCTCGAGCGCAACTGACTCGACTGACTCGTAATATCTGGTATCCAGCACTCCGAAGACATCAAGCTCACGGGGAAGAGAGACGAGAGGGGGGGACAAAAACAGACTCGGTATACACACAATCACAACTACCCTCGCCCACTATAAATATCGGTGCGTCGGTACACATACAATCACAACTACCCTCGCCCACTATAAATACCGGTGCGCCACAGTCGTCGAGTCAGTTCACCGCCCGACGCTACTATGACGCTATCCCACACCATCCCAATCCCCTGATTGTCTCTTCCCTCACCTACATACCGGACAGGAGTGCCCCTCCGCGCTATCGTCGCCCGCGGCACATCCTGGACGATCCCGACGACCCGATCACCGCTGCCAATGCGGTTCCCACTCTGCAACCAAACACAGTACACAGACACCGTCCCCGCCGGCCGAGACGTGGACGTCCCCCTCGTTACACCGTTAACACACACCGGCCCTCAGCCAACACTTTCACTAGGCATCGACACATGCCTGGGCGCTTCTCGCCGACACGCGATCCCGCGGTATCCCCCCAATGCAACGCCCTAAGCCGAGGTCCGTTCCTTCCGCCGGTTTACCGGCGGGGGAGCCCTTAGGCTCGTTGCAACACACACTTTTCTCCTGGCTGAGCGCCTTCTGCGCTCGCCCTACATCAACGCGACCGGTGACCCTTAAAAGGCCACTAGGGCCACAAAAACTTAGACATACACGATGTTGAGGCAATCAGGTTTTTTAGCCGGTAGGAGTCTGGCACTACCTGGTACCACCTCGGCTAGCCTAGCTAGACTAGATGGTACCAGGTGACCATGCAGGGTTTTCCTCGATTGTCTCTCCTAACATAAAAAAAAAAAAAAAGAAAAAAGCGTCGAATCAGTTGCGCTCGAGAAGCCGAAGAGATAACATCTCTCCGAAAGTGAACGCAGTCGTCACTGAAGATGTCAACCGCAGTTGTTGACGAAACGTTTAGAAGAAAGAGAAGAGATTCCAGAAGACCTCGGCCAAGTAGCCCGGAAGATTCAATTAATATGGACACCGGCCGAGAAAGCCTACACTCCACTATAGTTATGCAAACAAAAAAATTAAATTAAAAACAAGGCAATAAAAACTGCGCGGTCCCATGTGTGTCGAAAGGGTATCCGTCCCAGCACAAGCTGTATACCGTACAAAGAGCATACAGCGCTGATTTTCAGACGGAATCAAGACGCGTGAAACGGGTGTAACAGTGGTGTCCGCCGTTGAACATAATTTTTGGGCCTATAAGGTGTGTAGATAAATGTAAATGTAAAATTATAATTATGAGAGTAAATGGTCAAATATGTACATATTACATTACAATATTTAAAATGGAGAAGACAACCACCTATATATAGATATACATAATATATAAATATATTTACTTTTGTGCTACAATATAGTAGTACCTCAAATAGTCAAATATTAGCTGCAGTACAAATAACCGTTATAGCAGTGGTTTACACTAAAAGGAAGCTTTAAGCTTTATTGGAATAGTTACCAGTTTTAAAGTTTTCAAGATTTTTTTTAACATCAGTGAGAAAAGCTTTGAATTTAACTCTGAAACAATTTAAACTAATGAACTGTCTAATAGGTGGGGGAATATTGTTGCAACACTTGGTCGCGTTGCAACACGTATTTGAAGCTTCCTCTGAATGCAGCTGAACTGTTTCGCGGAACACAAAGTGGTGGTGCATAGAGACGAATGGTTCGTCCGGCATGTTCCCCTAACCACGTCAACTTGTTAAAGAGATAACTAGGTTGTTTACATTTAACGACACCAAATAGGAGACAAGCCAGATGCAAATTTCTTCTCGCCCTCATATTCAAGGAATTAAACCGATTTAAATAAGGTGTGACGTGATGTCGTGACGTGGCTAAGTCGTGGACTTAGCAGCCTTTTACTTTGTTTTAATTAACGTTTTTCGGTACGGTTGCTAACCTTTTTATTGTGAATTCTATACACTCTAATACAAACATTTATAACAATTAACAGACAGGCTTAAGTGACAAGCAGTGACTACCTAAATCAAGCCTACGTATTTTATCCAACATAACTTATTCAACGTAAAGTTTCAACTTTTTCCGACGAGCCCTGCCCGAAAATGCCTTATGGGCGTGATTGATCGTAGTTAGACCCTGTTTGAGCGGGTATTCAAGTGAAAGAAGACCAGCGTGTGGAGAAAATTGACGACCTGTTTGATACTGTCACCTGTCGGTAAACATAAAACAGTAATAATTAGATATTAGGTACCTATTGCAAGGTAACTGCGCGTAGAATAAAAGATATGCTAGAAATGAAATTAAATTATGAAAAAAAAACCTATTGTAAAAATTGCTAAGATCTGTTTTCAGTCTTTGCGTTCTTTCGGTGGTACGTTGTACATTAAATATGTGGTTGTCTTCGAACTCGATAGAAAGGGGTTCAAACTCACCTATCAACGGAAATACAGACGAGCACGTTGGAAGAGAGGTAAAGTCCGAAGGCCCGCAGCACTACAAGTAGCTTGCACAGCAGGTTCCCCGCCAGCCAAGCGTTGGTGTATTTCCAACCGATCTGTTCACGAAAAAAAATGTTATTACAATTATTTCAAGTAGGTACATATTCCCAGTGATATAAATAAATACGAATAAACAATATGTAATGATGGAAAACTAGATTCATTTACTCCTTTAGCATTGTATTGAACATAGGCAGATATAATGCCTTAAGAAGGCATTCTCTATATCAGCCGACTGTTGGTTAAAATGAGATAAATTAAAGTTTATCAGCTCGACACGGGCCTTGTCTCATGAACGTTGTCTTGTGCACGTGGGATGTATGACCATAAAGCGTGACGCTGATCAAATGGGTCAACGAGATAATTCTTATAAAGATGATGTCGTTTCTCAGGGATTGTGGTAGCTATGTTACTCCTTAGTCGCCTTTTGAGACACCCACGCGAGGAGATGGAGCTGTTCAAAGGCGGTCGAGATCACGCGGCCAATACCTACGCATACGAGTATAATAAAATCGTAACACAGCCGTGTCTGCACATGAAGTATTAAAAAAGTAATTGCAGTGTAAAGTAGATACGATGTACATACGATAACAGCTGGACGGATTTTAATGAAACTTGGCACGGTTGCAACTTACATGCGGGGTTAAATTTTAGGATACTTTTAATGCAGATTAATTATGAAGTTCCCAGAGTATTCGCAAATTCACGCTAATGGAGTCACTGGTACCGCTAGTGTAAATACAAATGTATACCAATCCATAATATCTCAATATTTTGACAAATTTAATAATCTTTTGAAGTGTTAACTCGATTGGTTCGTCGGCTCGTCGTCGCTTTCATCCGGCCACCTTTTGTCCGTGAAATTTATTAAATCGATTAATCTGTAATTGCATTTAGTTTTCCGGGAAAAAGAAGGGTAATAATAGCTTGTTCAGATGCACGAGTTTCGAATTCGAACAATGAAACAACTAGCGGTGCCAGCGACTTCGTTTGCGTGATCTTCAGAGTGAATCCCGTGGGAACTCTATAACGGATGGGGATATAAGGTATTCTAAATGTTAACCTAAGTCATAAGCTATAAGTTTCAAGCCTAAGTCAAGTTTCATTAAATTCTGTCCAGAGGTTTTTGTGTGATGCACGTTAAGACAGACAGACAAAAATTCCAAGCATTGATGTTTTGGACTCTATATCATTCGTACTAAAAATTGCAAATACATTTTTTTTAATCATGTCGATACGGCTCCGTTTCCTATTTATTATACATAATATATGTATAGATGTATCCCAGCAAACATTTCTAAGCTTCTGACGCAATTACATATTTAAATCAAGAATACATCATATACCTATTTTTACCACTTTCAGCTAACTTTGACCATTAGGGGTAAAGTTAATAATTACGTAAATTTCACTTAATTAGACCACCATTAGGTCGAGCGACTGAATGGTCGAAAAGAAGTTGATTGATTAGGTTGGATAAACGTAATTCTGTTCACAAATACGTCGCATACATCTCATAACACAAATACGTCGTAGGGGGAGGATGCACTCTGCAATCCAACAGCCGCTGGGCGCACTCGACTAGCCTCGTTACCCCTTTCTCACAGAATACTACCTTGAAGTGTACTGCATTTCCCACTTTATCATATTCCCCAATGTATGTACGTGTTTCGGTAGTGAATGAGAGCCCATGCCAGAGCCCATTCCCATCCTATGCCTTCCCCCGTCACCAACCCTTTCTCCAAATTCATTCTTTCATCAATAAAGGTAGGCAGCGCATCCGAGGGCGTGCCAAAGTTTGTCATCTTTTGGCATGTATCGCGGATGTCTATGGGCGACAGTATCCACTTACCACCAGGTGGACTCTATGCTCGTTTGCCACCTTCTTTCTATAAAAAAAAATAAAAATAATAATGTTACTAAGTAGGTATCAGCGACATAATAATTTCTTAATCGTAAACCTCTAGGTCTTCGACTTTGCGGTCGATTTTGTGACCATTTGCGAAGTTTATTTTATCTCCATCAGATACCAGCACGCGACTTCACAGTAACAAGTCCTTTTTGGCGTTTTCGCTACTAGTATGTCCTTCTTTTGTAACTCTATAGTCAAATTTACTCAAGAATACGACAAATTGGGTTCTTCAAGAGAGCTGTGAATAGGATTTTACAAGGTCGGCGGCGCGCCCGCATACCCCCTGGTGTTGCAGGTGTCCATGGGCGGCGGTAACACTTACCATCACATGGGACCGCTTGCTCGTCCGCCCACTAATATATAAAAAAAAAAAAATTAGTTGCAACAACATTAAGGGAAGCGCATTTCATTGACAATTTAGTTGTATTTTGGTGAATGATGACGTCAGGGCTTATAATTCAATTTATTTATTCGTTGACGAATCAAATTCAAGTCAAATTCCGAACGTCAACATTTATGACACTGGTGATTTTTTGAGATGTTACCGAAATGTTATTTTTTTTTTTTTTTTTTTTTTTTTTTTTTTTTATCATAGTTAAGGGCTTTGTCGCACATGCGATTATGCCGCCCTGGTTAGGTAAACAATCAACTTAGGATGATCTTAGCATAGCTAGTTTGTAAAGAGTTCTAGCTGTACTTGATAGAGGCTCAGCTAGAACACTGTTACAGTGACCTACATCCATAGACCTACTTACTGATCTACTTCTAAACCCATCGTTGCAGACACACTCCATCAATACGTGATAGACATCATCAACGGTGTTGCACAATAGACAATTTGCGGTCGTAGATTTTCTCATTAGATGTAAAAACTTATTGCATGGAATGTGTCCGGAACGAAGTCTTAGCGCGATGACAGTATCTTGTCTATTTAAAATCTGATTATCAATCCACGGTGAGCTCAAAGGATGTGGTTGGATCGTTTTGTACCAAATTCCTTTTTCTTGGGACCTCTCATCAAAGTACTCCTTCCAAAGAGAATAGCAATCCTGTTTAATTTTTGGAATAAAGTTAGTAAAGTAAGGGGATAAGTTTAGAGGTATTCCATCTGATACTGCTTGCTTGGCTAGTGTATCAGCAGTCTCATTGCCCTCCAGGCCAACATGTGATGGAATCCACTGAAGTACTATGTTCTTTCCTAGAGTTTTTAGTTTCAAAATAGTGTCTAATATAGTGTAGGCTATCGGGGTTCCTCGAAATGTCGAGGTACACCGAGCCACGTGTTGGAGCGAGCTTTTGGAGTCTGTCAGTATTACAACATTTACATGCCGTGTTGATTCGATATATGACAGAGCTTCAGCAATGGCTATCAGCTCGGCTTCCATTATACACACATTAGCATTTATTTGAAATTTGACAGGAATTTTTGCATCGGCGACATAGAAGGCGGCTCCTATTCCTTCACTTTCCTTCGAACCGTCTGTAAATATTTTTAAAAAAGTGTCATATTCTGAATTAATAAAATCACTAAAAAGGTTTTTTAAGCTAACAGGATTGTATTGTCTTTTTGGTTTGGACATAAGGTAGGTATCATGCTTAATGATTTTAGAAATATCTATATTACTGACCCATGTATTGAGAGAAAACATATCTAATTTATTACTACAATGAATGTTTAATGTGTCTAACGAGTTATGAACCTGAATTAGCAATGGAATTTTTTTGTTATACCAATATCTAGAGTTATTACATAATATAGATAGTTCAGCAAGGAGGTTTATGGAAGTGTTTGTGTTCAAGGATTTAGTTTTTAACCAGTATTTACCGGCCAGAAACCGACGTCGAAGGTATAATGGCTGTAGGCATAACTCGCTTTCCATCACGTGAATAGGCGTCGTTTTAATGTAACCACCTACCACTCTCATGACCTGATTTTGAACCTTATCTAATTTTGCCAGGTGAGTTTTGGCACTATTGTCATAAAAAAAACTCGCATAATCTATACGGCTTCTGATTAAAGATATATATAAATTTCTCAAATATTTGGGGTGCACACCCCAGCTAGATCCAGCCAAAACTTTAAAAACGTTTATGAATTTAAGCACTTTTTGAGACGTTTCGTTGATATGTCTTCCCCACCTCAGCGAACGGTCCAACCACATTCCAAGATACCTCACCGAGTCGACGACTTCTAATCTTATATTATTAATTGTCAAATCAACTGAATGTTTTCTATAGCCTCTGTGAAATATACAAATTTTGCTTTTATTTGGGGAAATGCTGAGATTAAGAGAATCAAATAAATTGCATAGAATATTTAGAGCGTCTTGTAACTCTGCGGCAGATTGACTAACGCTGTGAGAGGTAATAAAAAGAACATAATCGTCAGCATACTGCGAAAAAGATATAGTATTAGGTATTGATTTACCTACATAGATGGTTGCTATATTAAATAACAATGGGGATAAGGGACAACCTTGGGCCAGGCCTCTTCTAGCTATTCTAGTGACATCATGATCAGTGCAGTCGATTGTTAAATACCTCTCTTTAAGAAACTCCCACAAATATCTACAGTATCTAGCTCCAACACCGAGTCGGTCCAAGGTCAACAAAAGCCTGGTGACGTCCACATTGTTGTAAGCGCTATCTATATCAAGGAAACATCCGATAGTTAATAGATTTTTTGAGAAACCGATTTGTATTTTAGATATTAATGAATTTAAATTGTCAAGGCAGGAGCGTGCTTTTCTAAAACCTACAGTCTCTTCAGCAAAGATACCTGCATTTTCTAGGAACCATTCTATTCTTCTGTTAATGATGGAGTGGAAAATCTTACACAAACACGACATTAAAGAAATAGGTCTCATTGCGGAAATAGTTGAAGGATCCCGGCCTGGCTTTGGAATTGGTACGATGCGAATTCGACGCCATTGTTCAGGTATAAAATTCAATGAAAAGAAGATGTTATAAAGTTGGAGCAGAATATCTTTAGCTATTTTCGGAAGGTTTTTAATCATCGAAAATGAGATGTCATCACAACCAGGTGCCGTGTCTTTATGTTTGACACACTTGTCGAATTCTTGTCTGGTAATATCAATTTCTAACTTACTATTCTGCGAGAAAAACGTAGGTACCGGAGGACATGTAAAGTCAGGGGTGAGGTTACAGAGTAAATCTTCGGCCAGTGTTTTATCAACGTGGACTTTGGGCGCACGATATCCTTTCAGCCATCGCATACGACGCCACATGTCGCTAGCCGACGTAACGCCATCCACAGATGAACAAAACTTGCGAAATCCGTCATTTCTAGCATTTCTTATTAGCCTCTGAGCCTCACGGGTTTTATCTTGTAATATTTTTAATTTGTCCGGGGTTGGGTTTTTTCGAAAATAAGACAACGCTAATCGTCTCTCTGCCACAGCTTTAGATAGATTTTGGGACCAGTAAGGTTTTGGTACAAACTTACTGCAGGGATTTTGACTAAACTTAAAATAAGGAATATTTGCATCCGCCGCTCTATTGATAATGTCCAAAAATAAGTCATAGGCTTCTTGGGTGTCGGTAGGTAATGTAACCCCAGCAAGTGCTTCTCCAATAAATTGGTTATAGGCCCTCCAATCAGCTTTTTTGAAATTCCTTTTTTTTACTAATTGGGACGTAGCCTTGTAGGAAGTGGATAATTTGATCATCATGTGGTCACTGCCTAAGGACTCGTTGGTAACTTTCCAATCGAATTTTAAAGATATGTCAGAAGAGACTATAGATATGTCAGGCGCAGTTTTCTGTACCACTCCACATACTAGTTTTATTCTAGTCGGTTTCCCATCGTTCAAGGTGACAAAATTATTGTCAATCAATGAGTCAAAAATCTGAGTACCTCTTGGATTTGTTTTCGTGGACCAATTCGGGTGGTGACCATTGTAGTCTCCCATCATCAAAGTTTTTGAATGGGCTATAGAAAACACTGTATCCCAGTCATTTTGGGAAGTCTGAACGTTTGGTGGGCAATAAATTGAAATAACGTCTTGAATATAAATACAATTAAAAATTTTAACATGAATGATTTCAATATCGTGATTAAGATGTACTGCTGAGCATAGTTGGGCTTTGATAGATTTGTGAGTCAATATGGCGACACCTCCGTGTGAGTCAGCCCTATCGCGGCGAAATACGTTGTAGTCCTTTACACTAAAATTACAGGTAGAATTTAACCATGTTTCGCTTAAAGCAGCAATGTGAATTTTTTCCATGTACAAAATTTGTTCAAATTCTAATTTTTTGGGTAATATACTCTGTGAATTCCATTGCAAGATATTTATTTTGATTGTATCATCCATTATTAAAGATTTTACCTAAGAAAGAGAAATCTTTAGGTATATTGCTAAATATCCAAGTTATTGCCCACTCCACGGAGGTTTGAACTACGGACATGATTTTTTCTTGTAAGGTGTCATTTCCCGCAAATAAAATATATTTAAGCTTAGCTAACAGCCTATTAAATGAATGATCAATTCGTGGTCGCTCATTACGCTCATTTTTTTCCCGCTGATTGTCAGATACGTCTCCTTGGTAGGTGTCGTCCTTACTGTCCATGGCACATTCCTGTAAAAGATAGTCTTCAAACTCTGATACGATTTTCTGCTGTTTTTTCTTCTTGGGTTTTTTACTAGGTTCTCCTTTCTTATTCTCTAGCCGTGTTGGAGTTGCGTCTTCATTTGGAGTGGACGTAAGTTCTCTATTTAGTGCTGGGCGAGCTGCTGCTTGGGCGTATGTAGTCTTCGACTGTAGCGCGGGTGTAGGCATTGCTGGAGTCGATGTCGACATGGTTGCTTCATACTCGAACGTAGGCACAGGTGCAGGGACATACATGTCCAAAGCTTTTCTATAGGAAATATTATACTCACACATGATATCTCGTATCTTCTTTTCTTTGATGAAAGCCGGGCAAGTTTTGTCCAATGCCATGTGATTATAAGTGCAATTGATACACTTGAATGAGGTAGTCTCACAGTTATCGTGTTTCCCACCACATTTAGGACAGTATACCCTCTTAGATGGGCACATCCTAAGTGTATGTCCGTACCTCCAGCATCTTGAGCATTGAGTCACCGGGAAAACGTATGGTTCAACTAATACTCTCATATCATAGATGAGTACATACGGAGGCAGCGATGAGCCTTGAAATCCTATTCTCCATGTTTCGCTTTCCGTCCAGCCAGAGCCTTCTCTTTCTCTCCGTTTCAGTCTCCTCACATTAATGACCTCAGTTGAACACGACATACATTCACGTAGCTCCTCTTCCGAAATGTCCAGGTCGATATTCTTTATGACACCGTAGGATAATCCTACTTCAAAAGGACGTTGAAATCTCCATCCCAATTCCTTAAAGTGTTCACAGTTAATTAATTTTTCCGCGCATTCAACATTGTTAAACTGCACAATGATTTTGAAGGGGTTCACATGCCTTACTTTGGTAATGTTCTGGATGTCGTGGCTCTTAAATAATTTTGCGAGTGCAAATTGTTTAGGGAGCATATCTTTGCACGTAACGCATATTTCCGTAATCCCTCTGACTTCTCTAAACCTCTGTTTTCTGCTTTTGACTTGGTTCCATTCATCATCTTCTCTCACTCTTTTCGTCGCTCGTGTAGTACAATCCACCGCCTCATTCTCCTCAAATAAATGTGTTAAGTCTTCTACAGGTATAATTTCAACTTTGTTAGTTCCCATATTGATTGAATCCTCAGTACGATTTCCGTCCGTATTACTCATGCTACACAAGGTGTAAATTAGCGCGGGCGATAACCGAACACGGCTCGGCCGAGCGGCCGGCCAAGGTCAATGCACAATAAATTCCGATAACGATGAGCTTATAACTGCAGTAACACGTCTAAGCGACACGGTATGCGCTGCGACACTGCCGAAATGTGATTCCACGCAAAGACAATAAGCACTGAATAAGGATTATTAAGTCCTCAATAACGAATAATGAAGGAGGATTTATTACGTCATTCGATGTTTTTGCCCAGTCATTCTATCTGTTGTTGTTATTATTACCGTATGATCGCACGAGCTACTAAACTGTCGGTAACTTTGAAGTAGCTTCAACTATAATAGGTGATTTGTCATTATAAGTCGAGAAAATGAAGTTAATGCTACTTAATATATATACATAAACATTTAGAAACAAAAGTATTTTGAAAGCTCATCAGCGGGACTATTGAACTAGTGAAAATGAACGCATTTCTGGAAACAGAATCATTATACTGAACGAAAAAAAATTCATTGCATAACATTTAATCGTATAGGATTGCGAATCAATCAAGTTCGTCCGTTAATTTTATTACTGTAAATGTTTTGGTCGCCATGATTTTTAGAATTACCTACTTAAATTATCTAATTTGCTTAAAAGAAAGTCATTATTTGTTTCATATACGTTCGATGACGGTACAGGTAATTTATACCTCTATAAGTAATTTATTTATAAGCAATAATTATATTACATTATAAGGAATAATAAATGGGAATACATTGGTTCCTATTATTATTCCTTGAAGCCTAAGGATGGACTTGTTTTACGATCACCAACACTTTTAATTTAATCGTTAAAGTTTGATAGTTTTTATATTTCAATGTTGAGAATGTAATATATAATTATGATATATAAAGTGAGTGTATGTTGGTTATTTAAATAGTTTATTTTATAATATAAACAATGAATAATGTTATAATTTATAATGTTGTATATTGAACATGTAATTTGTATGCTAATCCGGCAGGATGTAGAGATCGTGTATAAAGTGTATATATATATATGTTTGACAGCTTTTTTATACCTACAATTCACAAATAAATTAGTTTTACACAAACACACGTCGTGGTTACGTTGAATCGAACGTCGAGAAAGTGACCTATACAACGTATGACCTTGAAGTTATTACACTGACGTCCATTCGACGTGCAGGGAACATGTTTTTTTCCGCGTCTATAAGGTGTCGACGTCGATTTGACATGGATTTGAGGTCCTTTTGGTCGAGATAAAAATGATGACCGCAAATGAGTGCTATCGGCGTAATTTTCACCAATAATGTTTGCTGGGATAGATTAAAATTGTTTCATTAAGTCTGTCTGTCTATCTGAACATGCATCGCGCAAAACCACTGTATGGATTTTAATGAAACTTGGCATAGTAATAACTCAAGTGCCGGGCTAACATTTAGAGTATTTTATCCAGATACGTTACAGAGTTCCCTAGTATTCCTAGTACCCTAGCGATCCCTATATCGCTAATCAATACATATAATAAAATCGTAAAATAATCGTGTTTGTTTGAAAAAAAATCGTTGCAATGAGTGTACAAACGACACAGAGCCCGAAACAACTATTTTCAGAATATTAATCTGTCTGTCTGAAATAAGTTAATGGCACCGCTGGTAAATAAATAAATTAATTAAAAAGACGTGACTACTAATCCATGACGTTAGACAACGAACTCTTGTTCAAAGAAATATTGAACGAAAATCTCAAACGAAAAATCTTCAAAACGAAATCCTGTTCAAAGAATTCTTTGTGGGAATAATCTCAGAATTTGTCTACGGAACTACGCCTGTAACCTCACAAGTGTTTTTTGTAAGATTTTCGAGATTACGTCGAAATATTGGACGTAAAAATATACCGTCGGATTTACGTTACATGACCTCGCATAGGGAAAGCCAATGTCAACTGAAGGAGAGGTCTGTTAATCTTGACATAATGTGTAAAATTATCTGAGAAAATGAGTCAACTAACATTAGATCTATACCAAGACGAATATGTAATCACACGGGTGAGCTTGGTCACCCAGGGAACTGTAACACGCAAAGTACCTATATACAACTAGCTGTGCCCGGCATGCGTTGCATGCCCGTCAATTTTTTTGCACATAATATATAGCCTATGTCCATCTTGAATAATGTACCTACTTTTCAAATGCTGAAAGAATTTTTGAAATCGGATTAGTAGTTTCGGAGATTACCTCCTACATCCATACTTACAAACTTTACCTCTTTATAATATTAGTGTTGATGTAGAAATTTCTATTCTATTCTAATTCCAATATCCACATTTTTTTTTCATTCCTTTATCTTAAAAATCAAATGTATCTATTTAAATAGGAAGGATGCCATGGAGCGATGATAGCCTAGGGGTATCTATACTCTACTCACATTCGCGTGATCAATCCAAGGAGGAGTTCAAATCCTTGGCCTCTGTACCACTGTTTCTTTAAAAATTGTCACTAGTGGATTATGGCCCGAAACCCCCTAGTCGTGTACTAGGGGAGTCATGTGTCCTGCAGCCTGTGGCCACTGTGGCCTGTGCCAGTGGGACGTTATAAACATTATATTAAGGGTAAATAGATGTGTCTGGATGCAGGATGCAGGTCGCTGCCGATAGGTCTAAATGGCGGACAATGGGGGAGGCCTATGTCCAGCAGTGGACGTCCAAGGGCTGAAATGATGATGATGAGATGTGTATACCAACATTTCTTCATCTGGATAATGATTGTATCATGACAGTCACAGCACCGGAACAAGAATAGTCGCTGTAATTACTCATCCATAAGACTAAACATACCAATAACCCTTATTACCCGACTGCGGCACGCACGGACGGTTGATTAGTGATTACAAATAAATAACTCTGATTACAAAATAAATCTCGTCACGATTGCTTTAAATCTGTTTAAGTCTGAATTGTCAAAATACTCGTAGTAATTCATAAAACTCGGGCCTCCTCTCAGTAAAAGTCCACACTCAGGTACAACACTTTATATTTCATGTGGAAGGCAAGATTTACAAAAACAGATAAAGATATATAAAGAGAAAGAACATTAAAAACTAAACACTTGAATATACGGATGGTAAAACGAAAAGCAAGAAAAAAAAATAATGGCAGACGTAAAGAACAAGACGACGTAAGACGTCATGACCAACTTGATGTCGATCTAGTTGGCTGGCAATCTAGTTGGCCTCGGCGGGCGGGTTCCTACAAAACAATACCAACAAACCAGGTATGCAGTAAATATGCAATTAGTTTCATTGATTTTAGTTTATTTCAATATATCACGTGGAGTTGGACGCGGGAGAGTTTTTTGTTTTTTAAATAATTAACTTATTAAAATCTTCCGCCAATATAATTAATGATCAAGGTTATTAAATTTTCAAAATACGGAAGTAAAAACCGTTTAAGCGCAATATCTCAGTGTTCATCTAACAAAACGCGACCCCAATTCTTACTTATTTATGGAAATCGACTTGTAAAAAATCCTTATTAAATTCCCACTGGATAAATTCCAGGTAAATATTAAATATTCTTGTTTCATTTATATTTCGCCCATCATAAGGGCTCCCGGAAATTGAAACCCAAATATCTATAGGTATATATATATCTTATCTGTACATGTTAATAAAATCGTAACAAAGTCGTGTCGGTACATTAAATATTTTTTTAATCCGCGGACATTTTTAATTTAACATTAAAACAGCGGACATTAAAATTTTTAATTTTTAATCGGACATCCGCGATACATGCCAACATTAGTCCAAAATGACGAACGCTGGCACGCCCCCGGATGGCTGCCTACCTTTGGAGATATAGGAATGGATTTGGGGAAAGGGTTAGGAAAATGGGTAGGGGTAGGGTAGGATGGGAATGGGCTCGGGCATATCGCACTCGACCGATTACGGTTACGGAATATGTATAACTTTTTAAACTTTAGCGTTTGGTACACATCTTATATCGTAAATCGGATCTAAGCCCTTAAAATTAAAGGCTTTGTTTACTTTTTGTTTTCCTGGACTACCAGCCTCCTCAGTGAACTCGTGACCAGGACTGGTGTAACCCGTGCCGAAACATCGAGTAGAAACAAAAGGTGACGACTAATTAGCCCAGTTCGTAGCGGCCTGCTGTGCAGTATGTCTCTGGTTGGATTCCCGGTTCAGGTTTGGGTCTTGCACGTATTGTGTTCGTCTTTGTATGTTTCTCTGGACTCACGATATAGGGAATCTTAATGTGGGCTATTGAGTGTAGCATTATTATTATTATTATTTGCAGGTGCCCATGGGCGGCGGTAACTTTTACCATCACGTGGCACCGCTTGCTCGTCCGCCCACTAATCTATAAAAAAAAGGCTTTATTCCGCATTTAGATCCGATTACGGAAAAATACAATCCGTCGGAAATCCGAGTGCTTTATAAACATTTACTCAAAAACGTTGCAATCCATCTAAAATACCTTTCGAATCCTTTCTTTTGTTTCCTGTTTATGTAAAATTGTAGCTAGAAAACTGTTTGAAAATGATATCAGAAGACATGTCGTTCACTCTTTACTTTTTCTACCAACTATTTTTTTGGTGAAGATGACAGACGAGCATGCGGCCTACGTGATAGCAAATGGCTACCGCCGACCATGTACACCAGTAGCGCAGTAACGTAGGGGACTAGGGGGGGCATAGTTCCGGGCCCCACTCCCCGGGGGCCCCAAGCCCGAGTATTAAAAATCTCTTAGGATCTAAAATTTATAAAATTGATCGCCTATAGAAGATCTCTGCTCATACATTTCTTCGAAAGATTAGCAATATTTCCCGTTCAAAGCATTGTTAATTGTATTCTATTTATAGGATATATTCTATTTTTGGTAAAATTTGAAAATAATTACCTAAATAACTATATACCGATCTACTTCTAGGTTATAATCCTGGTTCACATAAAAATAAACTTTTCTAGTTGAGAAACTAGAAGTTTCAATCTGTTTTTCACCCAGTTTCTAAAGTATTTAAAAGGAAATCCAAAGCGGACTCAATAAGTGCGTAACATTTTCAGCCCCATATTTAGTGAATGGCAGATTTATTTTGGTAGCGGGTGCAAACCATAATTTCCTCCAATTCGAACATTTCCCATATCCAATTTGCATGTTTTCGGCATTGACAAACGCGTCCTAATTCAAAGGAAAAAACGTTCGGGATGTTTTTAAAGGAAAATCTCTTTTATAAACTGTACCGAGTACTGTGTGATAAACTGTTTGATTCCTTTGAAGGAAGCTCGAGACAAGTGTGATGTGTGGCAAGTGTGGCAAGTGCTCAAGTGTGATGATGTCGCTCAATTTACTGATGAGAATAAAATTCACGTCAATCTTACTCCATAACTGTGATCGACTTCAATTACCTACCTCCTTTTGAGATTTTGATCACAGCAAATTAAATTATCTGTGACTCGGTGAAATTGAAAATATCAGCTAGTGACGGGCGTAGTTTTGAATGGTGGATTGAAAGATAGGTAACGAGATCCATTAGAAAATTGTGGATAATATATCATATGTATATATGTTTAACAACATACCGCAGCAAAATGTTTCTCAAACATATTATTTACAATGTTATAGGTATTATTATTTTAATTTTTAGATATTTTTATAATGTACTTTTTATACTGTGTTTTATAAATAATGTAATTTTTATACTGTGTTTTATACTTGTTTCATCTATATAAATAAAAATTAAATGCTGTTCGTTGGTAAGCGCATCACTTGAGAACGGCTGGACCCATTTAGCTATTTTTTTTTAAATGTTCCTAATAAGGTTCGTAATAAGAAAAATTGGAAAAGTTGCTCGAATAATTGGAAAATTTACGAAAAACTGAAAGTGCTTTTTTTCTATGGGATTTTTGTAGGAACTCAAGACCATAACTCACGATTCGAACAATGGATATGCGTAATTCTATTTTTGTTGTGCTCATTATGGTCCTGGAGAAGTTTTCAGGAAAAAAAAATATATTTATTAAAATTTGAAATTGTGCAATTTGTTTATTGAAATTTGGACAGGACAACGTCTGTCGGGCCAGCTAGTATAAAAAAAATCAATTTAATCCATAGGTTATCCATAGGTTAAAAAAAAATAAATTTAAAGTTACATATAATACAAAACAAAATAAGACAGTTTGGAGCGATTAATTTCTGGAATTACTCAAAATTCTGTCACTGCTTCACATGAAATATTTTTCTTTCATCGCTATTGACCTCGGACCTTGTTTATTTTATATCACTTTATAACCATTCCCGCGGGTACTATACTATACAAAGGATCAGAATAAATTTTATCTTATGTTAATTTTTAATTCAAGATATTCAATCATTGTAATAAATGCGGAAGTATAGATATTTATTACTCAATCACATCGAAGTGGGTTAACTGCTTTCATTGAAAGTTGTAGATTGTAATCCGGATTAATTCATAGGCTACGTAAATCGTGTAGACCATGAGAACGATGTCGCGAGCAGAAGCTAGTAAACATAATTATGGTTTATAAATGCCCATCAAGTAATTTCAAAGGCTGCGAATCACTCAGCAATTTAAGCGGACGATACCACGTATCTCACTCAGCGATAAGGTTGCCAGGACACTATCGGTAAAAGGAGCGAAGGTTTTGACATTGGAGAACGGATTGTAACTCTCAAGTGAAGATGGACCTGATACCAAATCAAGCGAGAACGGTGAAAGTGACGCTTCGAACAATATTGTATATACGGACAGCGGACCAGCATTTACTAGGTCCTATAAAATTACATCATAAAATAAAAACAGATTAATATATGTAATGTATATTAATATAGATTAATATATGTATTATGTGCGAAAATAAATTAAAAATAATTTTTTGTCTAAATTATAAGTTCACAGGTGGGTTATAATGTGTATGTTTAATGATTCTGCAGAATTCCTATCTTAGGCAATCTTATCTTATTATAATATACACTTAAAGAAAAAAACAAAACCTTTAAAGAAAACCTTTATAAAGAAAACAAAACACCTTTTTTATATTACTCAATGTTTCGGCGGGGTTTCATCAGTTATGGTCAAGAGGTGACCGCAAGTAAAATAAAGAAGGTAATGTAGCAATTGGTAATCGAGACCAGTTTAATAGATAAACATTCGTAATGTATACGACAGACTCTTCCAAAAAATATTTTGTATACACGATTTCGAATATTTTAGTTTTTTTTTTGTTTTTAATTATGTACGTATATATAGATATATTATAAACACAATTCAAACAAAGATCTGCCTTTATGTGATCTTTTAATAAGCATACAAAACGGTTCTGTATTTGAAAACATTACTTATTTTCAATTACATATTCTACTCGCATATATTTGCTTTGTAATGTTTTGTAAATACAGATATATTTTCTTTTGCAATGCCAGAGTGATGAAAGAAAAGAAAAGGTCCCAACATAATGGAACTCACTACGCTAGACATTTTTTTTTAGAGATTAGATGTCAGGTGAACTGACGGGCCACGCAGTGGTAAGTGGTCACCGCCGCCCATACACCATGGAGCATGCGGGTGCACTGCCGGCCTTGCAGAATAGAATACGAGATAGTTCTTCATTTCCACTTTTAAAACACGTATAAAAAGTACTGTGTACCATTTCATAATTGCTACAAATAATAAACAACTAACTGTACCCGACAGACGGTGTCCTGCCTGTGTATATTTATTTACCTCTGTATATAAAATCACAAATTATTCTGTTTTGCCGTCGATATGATTTTTGCGATCGATTAAACGGTATAGAAGTTGATGTGCTGCAGTGCCATCTAGTGACGAGTTACAACAAAGTCGATGGCATAAAAACCTTCTCCATGAAAAAATACATATATTTATGTGCCAACTTTCATGGTGATCTTTCATAGCTATATCTATATATTTTATACATATATAAAAGAGGATGTTGGTATATCTGATGTTAATAGACTTCGACACCGTTTGACCGATCACCATGAAAGTTCTAATGTTCTAAGTTCTTAGATTCTAATGAATCTAAAACTTAATCTGTCAAGTCTCGCTAAAGTAAGTCAGGCGTGCTTAGTAACGTGATAATAAGTTTACTGAGGACAGAAGAGGACTCCTTGGAAGCACACGAAAAACGCAGTTCTATGCTTTTATTTAAGTATCACAATCATTATGCACATAAAACACTTTCAAGTTTAATAAACTAGCACTACTAAATCACAAAATGCATAATACACATTTTTTATAATAATCAAACAATAACTCAAGTTCACTTCTCGAGTTCCCGCCAAATAGTCCTGCAAACACTTACTTAATTTCCCAATTGCCGCCAGAAATAAAAAACAAATAACATTTGTTTGAGGCTTTGAAAATTTAATAACGTTTGCCAATCAGAGTTTTTCTATTGTATTATACAGCCGGTTCTATGAACTTTTAGATCGACCTTATAGCATGTTTAATAATGGCAATTGAACGATTTCATGATTACAAACATTTTGCGTTCATTACGATGGGTAAATATGACCTAATAACACACTCGAGATATACGTTAAATGAAAGCATTTATTTCATAGATCTTTTACTGTTACAGCAGTTAATGTTAGCAGTTAAAACCGTGGATGACCCATGATATAAACCCTTTACAAGCTTTTATTTAACTTCACCTGTTAGTTAGTATGTTTAGAACAAATCTTGCAAGCCAAATTTGAACCGCTTCCTCTAAACTTACGACTTTGAAATTTTGCATGCTTGTTCAGTTCTGATGACAATACGCTAAAATGAATTAACCTGATGCTACAGCCAGGATTGTCTCCTCATGAGGGCACTCCTCAACAATTAGTAGCAGAGATACGTAACTTTGCATATAGGTTTAATTTTGATAGCTAAATATGATTTACACCTTGAACTGATGCTGCAGCCAGGATTGTTTCCTCATAAGGGCACTCCTCAATGGTTAGTAGCATGCACATGAATCTTTGCAAAACAAAACATGACTTTCTACCGTAATGATGCCTTACTTGAACTGGATAGATTGAGAAATATTTCTAACTAAAAAGGTGTAAATAAAATAATATAAAAAAAAGTTTTTTTAAAACAAGTTTTTATGCAAGCCATGTACTAAAAAGAATAAAATAAATTTATATTGAATTATTTGTTCTCAACAAGCTTGTCGTGCGAATTGTAAATGGTACCTACTTTTATGAATATTTCGCGACAAGCTTGTTGAGAACAAATAATTCAATATAAACTTATTTTATTCGTTTTAGTACCTGGCTTGCATAAAAGCTTGTTTCTAAAAAACGTTTTTATATTATTTTTTGTTATTATACCTATATAATCATTTTCATATTTTTTAATGAAAAACGCCATCGTTTTAGCAGTCACAATTGCTTATTACGGTAAATCATAACAAATACATTGTCGCTAATTTTATGTTTGTTGGCCTAACATCAAACTTAAAATTAGTGATTTAAAATTAATGAACATAACATTTTATGCGGTTGGGACCACGCCTATACATTTTTGTCCCATCGTACTTAGGATGAGCGCGTTCATAGTAGGTAATTGTGAATAGCCATGTAGCACATATATGAAACCTTGGAGACATCAACTAAGTAACTTTGAAAATAGGCCAACTTAATCAGTGTTGTCACGGGTTTCTCCATGTATTTTAACTAAGTAACAAGTTTGAGCAACGCGGAATAATTTGAAATATATATGTATATATATATACTAGTACGAGCCTTATCCTCGTTATAAGAGATACCCCAGCTAGCCGGTCAGCATAACTTTGTACAGATCTTGTATTCTGTTGAACAACTAAAGAACTGCGTTAAGGTAATATTGTAGCTTCTCAGTGTTATATTATTATATAAATTTGTATGACCATTTTTATGGATATTTAAGCGAATCCAAAAACCGCTGGACACGCTCGACTGGCCACGTCACCCCTCTCTCACAGAAGACTACCTTGAAATGTACTACATTTTCCACTTTATCTTATTTTCCTAATGTACATACGTACGAAGAATAGCGAAATCTCGAGATTTGTTGGAAAACTTCTTATAATAATAAATATAATTTATTTGTAATCATTATTAACAATGTTAATATTATAGTTAATGTTAATATTAATATTATAGAATCATTCCACTAGGATTTACTCAAAAGGTGTCTTACAAATTAAAAATCTTTACTCGTACATAATACATATCCTCTATGTTATATTAGTGTATTCATCTTAAATAAAATAATAATTTTGTAATATAAGTACGCATTTGTACCTATATATATCTGCGATTGCTTACGGGAAGTACAGGAGTAACTGAAAAAGTATAACCCTTTTGTTTATCTTCCTCTTTCAACCAAGAACTCTAAGCTATTTATTAAGTTTCTTACATTCGCATTTTTACGCAAAGAAAAATTCTGGTATTGTTTGATTAAATTTCTGCTTTTGCGATGAAAGAAAAAAGCGAAGCGATTTTCAAAGAAGCGATTTTATGAAAATGGAAGTAACTCTTTACAAATTATACGTTTCTTTTAAATGTAAATTGTGGCAGACGAACAGACAGTTCGCGTAATGGTATGCTGATACTAACACTGGACATATTTTGCTATCCACGGTAACATTAGTCAAAAATGACGAATGTTGGATAAGACCGTGTTGTTGCAGGATGACCCTTGTAAAGTGTGATCATTAGCAACAAAGAGCCATTAAAGATAAGGTCTCAATTATTTGAAGACCCTGTGTTTTCAATTGTAATTGTGTTGTTCTATATTTCGTAAAACAGTAGTAGAACTCTATTAATATTAACTTTGTTTCCGAGAAACTTACACGTGTAAAGTGAAAAATGAAAAACAATTTTATTACCTTTATAAAAAAATAATAATAATGAAAGCAAATTACTAGGAAATGGATAAATTTAGAAACCATAGACATTAATTGTCTATAATATAGACTTTATAGGTTTAACTAATGGGTAATACTAATAACAGTTATGGAAGGGCACAAAAATAATAAGAACTGACTAATAAGAATGGCTTTGTTGAATTTTATGTAGACATAGGTATATTAATTACTAGCTGTACCCGGCCACGCGTTACTGTGGCTGCCCAACAGATGGCGCTTTCCCTGTTTTTACCTGTTTTTGGTAAAAAGCATGTTTTACCCTGTGATAGGTAAATAAAAATACGCGCGTATTCGAATGCAACGTTGTGTCAAAATTTCAAAGCAATCGGTGAAGAACTTTCAGAGATTTAAGATTTTGAACATACGAACGTTTACATTTTTATTTATATAGATAAATGCATGTATGTATTATGTAATTGAGTGCACTATACACCTTCCATTAAAATATTTATTTCCTCATTATCCAAAGATTGTCTAGCAGAGGCGATAAAGACCGCTTTTTATGCATTTTCTATGTTTACAATCTCTGTTTAGTATTATTTTTATTTTGATAAATTATTTTGGCCTTGCGTGTGCGAGCTTTAGAATAATACAACCGGATCACTTCGCGTGAGTGTCAAAAAAAGGCGACTTAGGAATAACAGAACCACTGCCACAAGCCCTGAGTTACCGCCTCTAAAAAAATGAACTCGCCTATCCGATTGGCCAAGCTGTACATCCCTCACGCACAAGACAATATGCATGAGGAAGCCCGTGTCCACCGGTGGATGCCAACAGGTGACACAAAACTACTATTTTATTTTTATTGTTATCTATTTTAATTGGGAAACAAACAGAAACAGACATTAGGTGTGAACTTACATATAAGAAAATACAAAAAATTTCTATGTAGTTTCAACAAATTAATGGTCTACTCAAAATTCACTTGAGTGTGTGCGTGCCGAAATTTCTATAACAATACAAAATTTAATCGACTACTTACTGCGTCACTTAATTCATTATCTTTGTTTGTCTATCTTTGTTTCAATATTCCTCGCCTGTACGAATGGTATTCTTCTATAATCACAAAACAGGCTCTCGTTTCGCTAAGTACACACAATTTGAACTTGACAAACAACAAAATCTTCCATAGCGAGAGGTTGTTTATTATTAAAATCAGTATTCACTCACGTACATGAAAATTGAATTTAATGTACACACAGATTACGATCATTCACTGTTGATTTATGAGATCCGTTGTTCGTGCCGCATTTAAATCTAGTATTAGTGTGTAATTTAAAAAGATAACAATGCGGCTACTTCAAGCCCTGAGGAACTTCACCACCTGTAAAACAGTTGACTTGCCAACCCATGCGGGTTTGTTAACCATGCTAACCCATGCTGGCTATGCAGCCAGAGTGCCGTTTTATGGCTAAATACATCCTTCATGCACAATACAACGTGCAGAAGGAGACTTATGTCCATCGGACAAATACAAATACATATCCAGACCCGAACAAACATATGTCTTTAACAGATAAATGTTCGACCTTAATAGAGTGTTGTTGCAATTAACAAACACAATAAATAGTAAATATCTCACTTTCGATATAAGTACCTACGCTATGAGATTTCTGCAGCAGATTATTTTTTTAACGATGTTCTCAATCGAAGCATCCAATTTCGATCAAAACGATGCCCTAGGAAAAATTACTTGCGTCACGCTGGCCCGGCTCCACGACTAGAGCTATGGAGCTGAGCCTCAATCGAATGTACTCCTCTTGAGATGATCTCCTCTTAGGTATAGAAATTTAAGGCATCTAAAGGTGGCCGGGCCAGCCTGATGTTTTCAAGCCGGCCCGTGGTATATGCTATATACTGAGGTCATGCTAGTACAGAACGAATTTACTCCATAAATACGACATGTGTAGTACCGCTTTTTATAATGCTGAAACTTAATATCTTGTGAGATATTGACGTCGATAGTGGGCCGGACTAATAAAAAAACTTACCTACCTCAGGCTGACCTTGTCCCTGACCTAGAGCTATTGAGCTGTGCATTAATCAAATATACTCCTCTTCACAAGCATATGTACCGCTTTCATTTTCAGTGTACCTCTTTGATATAAAAGTTTGAGGCATCTAAATGTTTTCGTCGCTTTTAGTCGCTTATATTTTTAAATTAAATAATATTTTTTTCTACGACACGGTGATGAAGTTTTTACACATGGTCTGAAAACGTCAGGCCCCCTTTAGATGCCTTAAATTTGTATAACAAAGCGGTACATTGAAAATAAACGCTGTACGTATGCTCCTCAAAAGGAGTACATTCAATTAAGGCACAGCTCAATAGCTATAGTGGTGGGCCGTGCCAGCCTCACGCGCGTGGATAAAAATATTTCTCGACTAAGAGTAAACAACTCGAGTAAATACAAGAATCATATCTCCGCTCCAAGTTGTTTACTTGATTTTTTCAACAGATTTTTATTTGTGTTTAAAATTATAGAAGTAGCCAACTATTGTCGAAGATCGCATGATCGTCCAAAAATTACCTGTGAAAAATATGAAAATCAAAGTGACATTGAGTGCTTATTTAAAAAGATTTTTATAATACATAGTTGGTGTTTAGAAAGGTCTTTGAAAATATACGGACTTATATTGAAGCCCACGGCTATGTATTATTTTATCTATTAGCCCGTGCGCGTAGGCGTTGGAGGATGCGTGCTTAGCTTGATTTCCCTAGGAACACTTAATCGATCTGGATAAAATGTATCCTAAATATTACCCGGGCACTTAAGTTTTTTTCCTAATAATGGCAATGGTGCAATTAACACATTCTGCCAGTGTCAAGTTTTCTTCGTAATAAACAATTTCAAAGTCTAAAACGTATCCTATCAATGTCCAGTCTCGTCGGGGTAAGTCAAGAGTCGTTCAGTAAAGCGATAGTAGTTTTACTGAGACCAGAAGGGGACTCGTTGGAAGCACACGAAAAATGCAATCTCACGCTATTATTTGATTTTCACAAACGCCACACGAAAAACACTTTGAAGTTTAATAAACTATCACTATTAAACCGCAAAACGCTTAATACACATTTTTTTACAACAATCAAAACTAAAACTCGTTATTAATACGAGAACTTATATCAAATTTCATTAAAACTAAAACCCGTCCAGTGGTTTTTGCGTGATGCGCTTTCATACAAGACGGACAAACAGACACAACGACTGAAATTCTGAAAGTTGATGCTTTGTAGCATTCGCACTTCACACTGCAAATATTTTTTCTATTAAATTTACAAGCTTTCTGTATTTCTGTTCGGCTTTGCTTTGTGTATATAGATAGGTATAGATTATGATCAAACAATGAACCGAAGTAATCGGTTGCAAATAACAAAATATTATCCATGGTTTCTATATTTACCTACTTTTAACTACTCATTAGTTCATTTAGGGGGAGAGTGCACGCTGCATTCCCACAGCCGCTGGGAACTCTCGACTGGCCACGTTACTCCTCTCTCACTGAAGACTACCTTGAAATGTACTGCATTTCCCACTTTATCGTATTTCCCCAATGTACGTACGAGTTTCGGTAGTGAGTGAGATATGCCAGAGCCCATTCCCATCCCATCTCTCTATCTCTCCCCATTTTCACAACCCTTTCTCCCGATCCATTCCTTAATTCATTAGGTAGGTAGGCGCATTCGGGGGCGTGCCAACGTTTCTCATTCTGGACTTATGTTGGCATGTATCGCGGATGTCTATGGACGACAGTATCCACTTACCATCATGTGGACTGTATGCTCGTCTGCCGTCTTTTTTCTATAAAAGAAAAACTGAAAAGTATTAATTTAAAAGTACGATTCCTCCAGATCCCTTTTCCCAACCCTTTCTCCAAATCCATTCCTATATCTCCAAAGGTAGGCAGCGCATCCGAGAGCGTGTCGACGTTTGTCATTTTGTTGGCCTGTACTTCGGATGTCTATGGGCAAACAGTATCCACTCGCCATCAGATGGACTGTATGCTCGTTTGCCGCCTTCGTCCATAAACAAAGTAGGATTTTATATAAGTTGATGTGTATCCGGGACTTGTAACACGCGTGTCGTTTTTCGACATGAATAATAAGTGGGCAGGTTTTCTATGAATTAATGTACTCAAATAAATAATACAAAACATTCCAGTGAAATGTTTATCATGTACCCATTTTTCTGTGACGTTTATTTATTTAACGACTGAGTCTTACGAATAAACAAATATTATTGAAGATAAACTCGTGCTGGCCTAGGGCCAATAACCTGATACATTCGGGAACAATTTGTCCGTACCACCTTTGAAGTACGAAAAAAAGGCTTGTTCAAATTGCAACGATATTTGGATATGGGTAAATAGGGATAAGCCTCTACCACAAGCCCTGAGAAACTACAGCTGCACTCGCCAACCCGCTTGACCGGTGTGGTGTTTTAAGGCCAGCCATTCCTCATCAAGACAATGTTGTGGATGATAGTGGACGATAAAAGGGCTGGTTACAGTTACGATTGTCGCGGCGATATCGGATGTGTGATATCTGAGCATGAGTCAATATCGCATATTGTCGCAGTGATATCGAATCTGTGATATTTGAGTATGAGTAAATATCGCACCTTGCCGCAGCGATATCGGATCTGTGATATCTGAGCATGAGTCAATATCGCATATTATCGCAGTAATATCGAATCTGTGATATTTGAGTATGAGTAAATATCGCACCTTGCCGCAAGGATATCGGATCTGTGATATCTGAGCATGAGTCAATATCGCATATTGTCGCAGTGATATCGAATCTGTGATATTTGAGTATGAGTAAATATCGCACCTTGCCGCAGCGATATCGGATCTGTGATATCTGAGCATGAGTCAATATCGCATATTGTCGCAGTGATATCGAATCTGTGATATTTGAGTATGAGTAAATATCGCACCTTGCCGCAGCGATATCGGATGTGTGATATCTGAGCATGAGTAAATATCGCACCTTGCCGCAAGGATATCGGATCTGTGATATCTGAGCATGAGTAAATATCGCACCTTGCCGCAGCGATATCGAATCTGTGATATCTGAGCATGAGTAAATATCGCATATTGTCGCAGCGATATCGAATCTGTGATATCTGAGCATGAGTAAATATCGCACCTTGCCGCAAGGATATCGGATCTGTGATATCTGAGCATGAGTAAATATCGCACCTTGCCGCAGCGATATCGAATCTGTGATATCTGAGCATGAGTCAATATCGCATATTGTCGCAGTGATATCGAATCTGTGATATTTGAGTATGAGTAAATATCGCACCTTGCCGCAGCGATATCGGATCTGTGATATCTGAGTATGAGTAAATATCGCACCTTGCCGCAAGGATATCGGATCTGTGATATCTGAGCATGAGTAAATATCGCACCTTGCCGCAGCGATATCGAATCTGTGATATCTGAGCATGAGTCAATATCGCATATTGTCGCAGCGATATCGAATCTGTGATATCTGAGCATGAGTAAATATCGCACCTTGCCGCAAGGATATCGGATCTGTGATATCTGAGCATGAGTAAATATCGCACCTTGCCGCAGCGATATCGAATCTGTGATATCTGAGCATGAGTCAATATCGCATATTGTCGCAGTGATATCGAATCTGTGATATTTGAGTATGAGTAAATATCGCATCTTGCCGCAGCGATATCGGATCTGTGATATCTGAGCATGAGTCAATATCGCATATTGTCGCAGTGATATCGAATCTGTGATATTTGAGTATGAGTAAATATCGCACCTTGCCGCAGCGATATCGGATCTGTGATATCTGAGCATGAGTCAATATCGCATATTGTCGCAGTGATATCGAATCTGTGATATTTGAGTATGAGTAAATATCGCACCTTGCCGCAGCGATATCGGATCTGTGATATCTGAGTATGAGTAAATATCGCACCTTGCCGCAAGGATATCGGATCTGTGATATCTGAGCATGAGTAAATATCGCACCTTGCCGCAGCGATATCGAATCTGTGATATCTGAGCATGAGTCAATATCGCATATTGTCGCAGCGATATCGAATCTGTGATATCTGAGCATGAGTAAATATCGCACCTTGCCGCAAGGATATCGGATCTGTGATATCTGGGCATGAGTAAATATCGCACCTTGCCGCAGCGATATCGAATCTGTGATATCTGAGCATGAGTCAATATCGCATATTGTCGCAGTGATATCGAATCTGTGATATTTGAGTATGAGTAAATATCGCATCTTGCCGCAGCGATATCGGATCTGTGATATCTGAGCATGAGTCAATATCGCATATTGTCGCAGTGATATCGAATCTGTGATATTTGAGTATGAGTAAATATCGCACCTTGCCGCAGCGATATCGGATCTGTGATATCTGAGCATGAGTCAATATCGCATATTGTCGCAGTGATATCGAATCTGTGATATTTGAGTATGAGTAAATATCGCACCTTGCCGCAGCGATATCGGATGTGTGATATCTGAGCATGAGTAAATATCGCACCTTGCCGCAAGGATATCGGATCTGTGATATCTGAGCATGAGTAAATATCGCACCTTGCCGCAGCGATATCGAATCTGTGATATCTGAGCATGAGTCAATATCGCATATTGTCGCAGTGATATCGAATCTGTGATATTTGAGTATGAGTAAATATCGCATCTTGCCGCAGCGATATCGGATCTGTGATATCTGAGCATGAGTCAATATCGCATATTGTCGCAGTGATATCGAATCTGTGATATTTGAGTATGAGTAAATATCGCACCTTGCCGCAGCGATATCGGATGTGTGATATCTGAGCATGAGTCAATATCGCATATTGTCGCAGTGATATCGAATCTGTGATATTTGAGTATGAGTAAATATCGCACCTTGCCGCAGCGATATCGGATGTGTGATATCTGAGCATGAGTAAATATCGCACCTTGCCGCAAGGATATCGAATCTGTGATATCTGAGCATGAGTCAATATCGCATATTGTCTCAGTGATATCGAATCTGTGATATTTGAGTATGAGTAAATATCGCACCTTGCCGCAGCGATATCGGATCTGTGATATCTGAGCATGAGTAAATATCGCATATTGTCGCAGTGATATCGAATCTGTGATATTTGAGTATGAGTAAATATCGCACCTTGCCGAATCTGTGATATCTGAGCATGAGTCAATATCGCATATTATCGCAGTAATATCGAATCTGTGATATTTGAGTATGAGTAAATATCGCACCTTGCCGCAGCGATATCGAATCTGTGATATCTGAGCATGAGTAAATATCGCATATTGTCGCAGTGATATCGAATCTGTGATATTTGAGTATGAGTAAATATCGCATCTTGCCGCAGCGATATCGAATCTGTGATATTAGAGTAAAAGTAAATATCGTATCTTGTCACAAGGATATCGGATCTGTGATATCTGAGCATGTGTCAATATCGCACCTTACCGCAGCGATATCGGGACTGATGGTAACCCACTTCCCCCATGGTCCTAATAACCTTTTGGTTATACGGACCGAATCGTCGGGAGGTACCTACGCGCCGTACTCGCCTGCTTAGGGCTATGTTCCGGCGCGTATCTGCTCTGCCTCCCTACGATATCAGGACTGCGATATTGGCGTATGAGTAAATCCCCAATGAGTATGGTATGAATCCTAGAGTGGGGGCTACGAACCTACGGGCTACGGCTACGGGAAGCGCAGTGTGGGGGCCAGGTGGACCGATGACTTAAAGAAATTTGCCAGTGGTGTTTGGATGAAAAGAGCCGAGGATCGCGTGTGGTGGCTTGAGATCTTGGGAGAGCCCTATATTCAACAGTGGAGAGACATAGGCTGATGATAAGGTATGGTATAGTAAATATCGCAGCCCGTCACGAGGATTTCACGAGGAATCATATGGGTATGATTGTACGGCTTTTGACGTACTCAACAATATGTAGGGCTCACTATACGAGTACATGAGCCACAACATGGTCCAACTGCAAAATGCGGCAGGCCAATGTGGTTGTTTGAACCACACAATGTGGTTCCTGCCTGCAGTCATAATGGCACTGTGTCTCGGAGATATCTTAACAAAATGTTCCCAACATATTCGTATTTCGAAATGGACATATGAAATTTAAAGAATTTGGAACATACACATTTCTACTTCGATTAAGGAGACTTAATTAAAAGGAAACTGACAAAAAGATTTCAAATCGAACACTGCAGCGAAACGTAGTCAACTGTCAGTGCGAAATCTGTTGATATCTCAAAGGATTCCGAAGAAAACAACAAAGCATTAGAACTAGAGTACAACAACCGTTCAAGTTAAATTAATTCTATTTCTGTATTAATTAAACTTGTCTATTATGTCTATGACAGGCGTTGTAAACCCAGAGATGAATGCAAAGAATGTTAAAGACTGGACGTACTTAATAGAAACGTAACGTAAACAATTGGGTTTCCGAATTAAGATTTTATTTTCAAAACACCACATTTTATTTCGTTGTTTATAAATGTTGAGATGAAAGTGGTAGTTTCTTGAGCAACCAACATCGTTTGTACTTCTCTTCACTGCCCTGCTAGATATAGTTCTCTCATGCAAGTCGCCGACACACATTTTATTTTCTCTTCTTATTTTATTTTCTCCTCTTCTTTGCTTTCTCTTCTCTTCTTCTTTTCTCTTCTCTTCTTCGTTTCTTTTCTCTTCTCATCTCATCGACCCGCCACAGGTGGACATTTTCAAGTCGTCAGTCCAGCTGGCTGAAGCGTGTACGCTTCCCGATACGTGGTCTCCATTCGAGAACTCTTCCACCACAACGTTCGTCGGTCTTGCGGTAGATATGGTCTGCCTTTTTTGAGCTATGACAGCTACTTTAATTCTTCGTCAAATTTCTTCCTCACGGATTTCATTCAACAAAGAAAACAGTAACAATTCCATCGCTCACTGGACGACTTATAATAACAAGTGAATAATAAATAATTAATTAACATGTACCTCGAAGGTTATGTACCTGGGACATGACACACGTTTTCTGGTTCCTAGTCTCCATTCTAGCCGTGTGGTGTCAGCCGGCTTTAGTATAGCACCACCCCACCCCATCCCTTCCCGTTGGTGTCGTGTCGTAAATGGCCAGCAAGCGATAATGAAACCGCTACCACAAGCCCTGAGGAGCTATACTCATTATAGAAGAGTGGACTCGCCAACTCGATTGACCAGCGCAGCACTTTAAAGCCATACATTGAGGCCCATGTCTAGCGGTGAACGATAAAAGAGCTGGTTACGGTCTCTTTATTATATTTAATAGGGTTGTTAATTGGTGTTGTTGAATTACCCAATCCTGTCCATAAAATAAAACAATTTCCGAATTGTACAACCCTGCGTTTTGTTTTATTTATATGGAGAGAAACACTTGTTACTTAACATAGATTTCACTTTATTTGAATGCGTACAAGTGTTGATTGCATTACAAAGGGGCCGTACGTCGTTATCATATTATTGCCATTACCGGAAGCCGAGAGAGTGGAAACTGCGTTACCAACACAATTACACTTTTGATGTTCCAAACACTGATATTAAATCTGAACGCGGAAACCAAATAGCTCGGTAGCTAAAACAATAAACATTACGAACGAAGGAAACAACTGAACAAAATAATAAAGAGGGGATTTAACAAAGTAATTAAAATTCGAAGACTTGTTTTATTTACACAGAGACAATGTTCCGTTGTTGTTGAATTTAAGTACCTATTAGACGATATTCCGGCGTGTTATCTATCTATATAAATAAAAATGTAAACGTTCGTTTGTTCAAAATCTTAAATCTCCGAAAGTTCTTCACCGATTGCTTTGAAATTTTGACACAACGTTGCATTCGAATACGCGCGTGTTTTTATATACCTATCGCAGGGTGAAATATGCTTTTTACCCAAAAACAGGTAAAAACAATGTTAACGCCATCTGTTGGGCAGCCACAACAACGCGTGGCCGGCTAGTACAATAAAAACTGACCAACACGCCAGAGTACCCAAACCCATTCGATTAGTACCATTCCATGCCCACCAGTACCTTAATTTGCAGTACTTAAATAATTAATGTAAATTAAAGATACCGGTGGATATGTTACTGACTGAACATACTAGCTGTTGCGCCGACGCCGGCTTCACCCGCGTTGACCGAAATTCTATTTGATTCGGGCAACGGAAGTTTATCAGTTTAGTTGGTCTGAATAGCAAAAAATCACTATTCGAATAATTTGCATCACTATTCGCGAATACGAATTCGAATACCGATAGTACTTAATCTACTACGCACACAATTGTAAAATTAGGTAATTTTAGTTTAAGTTAATGTCAGGTACATAACAAACTTTCAAATGCTTTACATTGATAATTCTTAAAGTATTATTCTCCTTTATGAAAACACCCTCTTACATTATACGCATGTTGGGCTTTACTATTCGGTTAGTATTCGAGTATCCGTTTAGAAAATGGCGAATATAAGTACGAATACAACTCGAAAATTGGCGAGTATACGCCAAAACGGATCTTCTTTTCAGCCCTTGGACGTCCACTGCTGGACATAGGCCTCCCCTATTAAAACGGATACAAATGGGAATATTTGGAACACTCCTTCCTGTATGTATAAAACGTAATTTCTATATGTAAAATGTATTGAAAAAATCGAAACACCGTACAAGTGAGAAAGGCACTGAATCATATAAATCCAATTTCCTTTATTTTGTCGCACTCCTTCGTAACGAAAACACTTCCAAGTTCGACCACATGGGAAATTTAGCGAAATAGCGCTGGTTATAATTTTTTACATAGGCCGTGTTCAAATATAAGCAAACAATGTAGGAGCTCACTGTGAGCAGACAAACAGTAAGCCATTTCTCAGGCTCATTAATTATTTAAATATAACTTAAGATATAAATATTAAGTCATTAATTCTTATCCATAATAGTATCATAATATTATACAAATTGTAAGATCGTGAATTCCGGCATCCATTGAATCGTGTAAATCGTGAATCCATTGATTTACTACTTAGTAAGGATTATATCGAGTACGAAGTACATTTGACATTTGAAACTACTCCGATCGTACGAGATAAAAGAAGCAAATTTATATTTTGACAAGAGATACTTGGCGATCAAACGTCAATTGTCACGATAACAATAACTACACGCTTTTCTTATGGTACCGCAACTTCGCCGCACCGCCCATCGAGAAACGGTATATGCTTGTTACAGGCTCGGTTTTCCGCCGGTGGCAGCACGGCTAGCGTATTTTAGGTGCGGTTTACCGTATTACCTGGTGCGGTGCGTATTTACCTGTATAATGTTTGGGTGCAAAGTTAAAGAAATAATAATTACAATAACATAAAACTCTAATCAGCACAGGTAAGCGGTCAAGAAACAGTGAAAACGTCCGGTGTCATTAACAAATTCCCATAAACTGTCAAACAACACTGTTCAATATCTCGCCGTCAGTTTTAACGATGTATACGGCAAGCCATGGGCATCACCGTGTGTGTTAACAATTTCCCGGGACCCGTACAACACGGACGACCGTAGGTTTCCACGGCAAAAAACCGAATCGTCAACGAGCGGCCTATCTCACCTTTTAAATAATTATAATCGGAGAAACCAGATAGAACCTCAAACAGAGGAAAGTCAGAATACGGTCATTATAGCAGTTGGTTCGTTCGAATTTCGGTCGGGTCTGAAACTTCGCAAGCTTAAAATCAGAGTAGAACTCCGGTATTAATTTGTTAAAAATACTTCAGACGGATTCCTAGCCCTTTCTATTCGCCTTAAAGCTGCTTTTTAAAGCTGCTTCTACAAAATCGTACATTATCTTTGTGCGAAAGGATCAAAGGGATCCTAAACGAATAACTGCTGTTCCATCGCAATTCGTTATTACCAAGTTAAAAAATGATTTTATTATTTCACCTTCGGAATCACATGATTGAATCCCACTGCCAGAGTAGGAATGAACAGACGGTAGCAGAGTAAACGTTACCTTGATTAATTAACTACGCTCATAAAGTAACATAATAATTACGCAATGGGTTACTTAATTGTTTTATTACTTTATAACCGTTATTTACTGTATTTTACGACTTACTTTACAATTACAGACATAAAAGACTTAGGTACATACACTAGATAAAACAAATGAAGACTTCTGTAACGACACAGTGATTATAGATGACATAGATTTATTTATCGATTTTAAAGCGTTTAGAATTACAAATTGGAGGACGAAGGCCATGAACAGAACGATCTGGAAAAACTTGCTGGATCAGGCCAAAGCCAAAATCTAGTCAGCAATCCAAAATCCGGGGTGGCTTTACAGCCCGGGCTGTAGAGCCAAAGAGAGAGAGAGAGACAGATTTATTTATTTACTCCCCTACCACTCCACGTGCTGCACAGCCCAAAGTTAGAGTGGGAGATAATGCAGTAAGGCATTAAGTCCGCCTTAAGTAATAATTTACAAAAAAAATAGTACATTACTGTTCAGGCCCGAAATAAAGCAAGTGACGGCCGAGTAACATTGGACGGACGAGGCTAAGCCGAGTCCTTACGAAGTGATTTTAAAAGGACGAGGCGAAGCCAAGTCCCTTTTAAATAAACGAGATCGTTATTTGCTATTTCGGCCGAAACTTGTATAGTATTTTTCTCTAATTTGCGAGGAAACAATAAGCAAATTAATTCAAGAAACAGAAGTTTAATTCATATTAATGTTCTTTTTTAAAACTTTTGAAAAGAGATACACATTCAGCCTTTATAATAATAAATATCGTGTACCTAAATAAACCTAATTTATGTTAGTGTGCACTAAAAATAACCTCACTACTGTCCAGCAATCTCTATTATTGTCGTGTTGGAAATTGCTGGCGTGCGTACAGAAAAGAGCCGATTGACGTATTTTTTTTTTTAAATAATGAACCCATTTCCGAGCAAGTAGGAGAAAAGTAACTTAATAAATAGATTACGCGGTCTGGTCAGTAGCGTCCGGGCCGAGAAACAGTAAACAACTCTATTTAATGTTAATAGTTATTCGGAGTCGATATCATATTTCATTTCACATAGTCGAGGTTACACGGACATCTACCATAGAGGCTGGTCAAACATTCCTACACCACCTCACCTTCATACATACCATACAATACTAAAAAGATCTTGGTCAGCGCAAGTCGGACAGAATATTTTGCTATTTTCAGTACGAAAAAAGGTGTAAAGGTTTACGAGCCCTATCAAATTACAAGTAAGTTGTTTTTATATCATACAATCAGCCTATGTTCTCCACTGCTGGGTATAGACCTGTCCCAAGGATCGTCATCAAATATGATGACTTCTGCTCTCCTCATCCAATCTACACCAGCGTACTTCTTCAAGTTGTTGGTCCACCTGGCCTGAGGGCGTCACACACTGCGCTTACTGGCGTGGCCTCCACTCGAGGACTCCTCTAGCTCATCGGTTATCGATCTTGCGGCAAGTCTGCGGCAGAAGTGGGGTGCGGTGTTCGGTCCAAAACCCGCGAACCCGCAGGCTGTGGAACGAACTGCCTTAAGAGGTCTTTCCATTACTCTACGATATGAGGTTCTTCAAGAAAGATGTGAATAGAATTTTGCAAGGTCCCCCATACCTCATGGTGTTGCAGGAGTCCATGGGTAACACTTACCATCACGTGGGAACGCTTGGTCGTCCGCCCACTTCCCTATAAAAAAAAATCTTAGTGTATTTTTTCATCTAATCAGAAAAAAATCCACTTCATTCCTTAATAATTAAATGGGATTACGGATCACAGGGACGCTTAATTAATCCAATTAAATTCGAGATGCTAATAAGCTAATACGTGGGAAGCCAAAGGAAAACAATTTGTTTGTTAACCTGATCATTACGAATTTTAATTATGCAATCAATTTAGTTCGACAGAGTCACATCACAGTACAATTGAAAAGCAGAATAGAAGCTACTTTTCCCATGGGTGTGATGGACGAATATGAAGAGCAGAAGATCGCGTATGATAGTGAGTCTTGGGAGCAGTCTTCACGGTCTTTTGACATAGTTCAAGAATATTAAAATTTGTATATAATTAAATTACAATTTTATTTCAGTGAAAAGTCGCCCCTTTATTGACTGTCTCAACAGTGTGGTCTGTGCACTGCATTTCTCCCTTAATCCTATTTCTGCAAGAGCCCATTCCCATCTCATACTATCCCTCCCCATTTTCCGAAACCTTTCTCCACATTGATTCCTAAAACTCCAAGTTAGGTATGATATGACATAGCATGGCAACGTTTATCATTCTGGACTGATGTTGGCATATATCGCAGATGTTTATGGATGACAGAATCCACTTACCATCAGGTGGACTGTATGCTCGTCTGCCGCCTTTTTTCTATAAAAAAGGTGGACTGTATGCTCGTCTCCCGCCTATTTCTATAAAAAAATTCTATTTCTAGAAAAGTTTTTTCTAAAAAAAAATTGCCATAAAACTTTGTAAGCACTTATGTATATTGGAATTACGAGATTTGTTAGAGCTCTCATTAAATTAAACGCTTTCATTTAAATAATTGAAATAGCCTATAAAAGCTAATAGTATTCTTTATTATATACATAACTCTCAATAATTAAACCTCTGAGTATAACCTGTATTTTATGTTCACTAATATTGTCGTCTCATGAATCTTTATTACTACATCGCGTCAACCGCGTAAGATGTGGTGCAAGTTAAAAAAATAAGCGTTTATATTTTTGTCCACTCTCTTGTTTGTACCTTTATAAAATTGTCTCCTAAAATAAACCTTATTGTTTCTAGTTTTTTTTTTATTGTAACGACTTTATGTCCCAACAAAATGTTTTAATTTCATGGATACAGGTTTACATTTGCACACAATAATACAGTAAAAACATGTAAAAACTTGAAACACGGATTGAGACTTTACGCGTACGGACATGACACAAGGAAGAAGGGGGAAACTTGTCAATTGTCAAGTGCATTCTAGGCGTATTCAGCCAATTGCACAAAGTCGTGCTCTAGTTATTACACTAGTTTTCCTGATATTGAGACTGCTTCGTAAAATCAGCATCAATCTTAAAATAGTCGTTTCATTTTCAAAATTTTCATAATTACTACGAACAAACAGGCGTTGCCCATTATATACTCGCATGTATAGAGAATACTGAACATTCAACTATTTAAGTCCGTCAAAGACAGGTCTCTATTAGAAGAATTGAATCCTCTTGTGCCTTGTTCCACAATGAAACCTACTCCGTAATCCGTGGACAAATCCACGGATTATGGAATAGGTTTGATTGTTTACGGATTACGAATTTATCCCTACGACGAATCTCTAACCAGCAAATCCGCCTTTACAAATACATATGTCTTATAACATTATTATATTGTATTATATTGATAGCATTCGACTGACAACCATGATTGCGAGTAAAATGAGACAGTCTAATGCTGCGCCGCTGTACACGACTGCACGCCAGCCGGCGGCCGTACCTGGCTACGGGTTTGGACTGTCACCGTGTGGTATTCGCCAGCTTTAGTCACGACCATGAGTCAAACAGTGGTGCAACAGAAGAGGCCGTAGGACAAGAAAAGACTAAATAGGGAGCCCGCAAATTAGGTGAAAGGACGACATTAAGAGGGTGGCGCACAACAACTGCGCCCTTACTGCCCAAAATAGATACAAATGATGAAAGTTGAAGGAAGCCTTTCTCCAAATCCAGTCCTATATCCAAAGGTAGGCAGCGCATCCGGGGGCGTGCCAACGTTTGTCATTTTGGACTAATGTTGGCATGTATCACGAATGTCTATGGGCTACAGTATCCACTTACCATCAGGTGGGCTGTATGTTCGTCTGCCACCTTCTTCCATAAAAAAAAAATAAAAGCCTATAGTGGCCAATTGGTCAAAGAAGGCTAAAGAAATAGAAAAAATATTTACGACATATGTGTCTTTGGAGACAATTTGTTAACGTTTGTTACGTTAGCCTATATAACGTTTTTTGGCTAAAGGGCACCAAAAAGGTAGTTTTTTACATCAAATTCTAGCAATTCAATGGAACCAGTCCTTTCAATATTCCCCACTGGACATGTATGGCCTTATAACGTCACGCTGGCCAACCTGGTCGTCGAGTCCACTTTTTGAAGGTGGTGTAATTCTTCAGGGCCTGGTGGTGTAGTTGTTCGGGGCCAGTGGTAGCGGCTTTATTATCCCTTAGTCGCGTTTAGACGACACCCGCGGGATGAGATGGAGTGATGCTATTCCAAAGCTAGCCGACACTACACGGTACTTGATAAGAAATTCTTAGTGTAACTAAATTATAAAAATGTTCCAATTTTACAAAACTGACCGATCAGTCTTATACCATAAGAGACTGGATTCATCGTGATGGGAAACTGTACTGTCTACTCATAGTAATTTCAAAATTATATAGATGTTTTAATCCCAAAGCTCCACTGTGATAAGTTTTCGATTTCGAACGGTGACGGATTTCAGGAAAATTATTTACGTTTTGAGGAATTAGGACTGATTCGAGGAAAAAAATAATACTATCCCTTTCAATCACCACGATTACTAAATGCATTTGTCTCGATTATTACATATTTAGGGCTAGACCACATTTTTTTCGTGTTTCTCGGATCGCTGTAAAAAAATATCTAAAAGAACTTATCCGACATGGTTATAGGGAGAGGGTGCACTCTCCTATCCTCCAGCCGTTGGACGCGCTCGACTGGCTACGTTGCCCCTTTCTCACAGCTCACAAAAGACTACCTTGAAATTGCATTTCCCACTTTATCCTATTTTCCTAATATACGTACGTGTTTCGGTAGTGAGTGAGGTATGCCAGAGCCCATGCCATCCTATATTTCTCCGCATTTTCCCAAACCTCTCTCTAAATATATTCCTAAATCTACAAAGGTAGGCAGCGTATTCGGAGCCGTGCCAACGTTTGTCATTCTGAACTTATGTTGGCATGTATCGCTGATATCGACATGTGAACCATCTACACCACTTACCATCTGGTTGAATTTTTGCTCGTCTGCCGCCTTCTTGTCGTAAAAAAACTAAAAAAATATATAATATAAATGTTGAAGCAACTAATGCACTTTGGGAGTTCTCTTTCAACTATAATAAATCTAGATATAGTTATTATGTGTTTAGGCATAAGAATAAAAAAAATATTTATCGTTTAGATCCAAGTCCGTTACTGACTCTAGAACTCTACGTCCAGCAAAAATGTTCGCTTGTATCCTCTCCAAAACTAAATTCATACATATGTATGAGATTATATACATATTTTCCAATAATATATTCTGACGCTAACGGATTATTCCGACCGTGTTCGGTAGCTGACTAGTTATTATCATAACTTCAAACATAAATCCCATCTGTCGTTTCACAAAAATCAGAGAACGAAATGAATTCAGTCGGAAATATACTTTTGACCGGTGAATCGGAATGAATTTTTGCTCTTTTTCACTCGGTTTATTAAAAAGTGATCCTTGACTAAAGCAGAGTACCGTTAAAAGAGTATTGCCAATCACTCGTTCGCACAAATATAAACTCCTTTGCAACTCATTATCAAATTGATCACGCCGTGAGGTATGTTACTATGGAAGGCTTCACTATTGACGCCAACGCTGGTCGCTGACCGCGAAGGCAGCATGAAGATAGCCTGTGGCAGCTTTACGGCCCAGAGAGCCAGCACAGCTACTCAGTCCCAAACAACAACCTCCACCTTCGGTAGGGGGTGTGAGAAGACCTACGGACTGATTATCAATTTATTCAATAAGCGATTAGGTAGCACCAACCGCAAATATAACGTTGTAGAACAAACATATTAATTCAGTTAGAGCAACGAATATGAAATTTAAAATCACGGGAGTAATTCGTTTATGAACGCATAAAGTTTGTAATCGTGCGAGAGCTCGGTCGGTCAATGCATCTCAAACAGGGATACTCAAACTTATACATTTGCGATCTACTGCAAAAAATTTAGGCGACAAGCGATCGAGTAGACCACGCAGGAAAAAAGCATTTATTAAAGGGCATTATTGCAAATACGAGTTATACAAATAGTCCCTTCGTACTATGAACGGTCATTTTTTTTTTTATAGAGAAGAGTGCGGACGAGCAAGCGGTCTCACGTGATGGTAAGTGTTACCGCCGCCCATGGACACCTGCAACACCAGGGGGTATGCGGGCGCGCCGCCGACCTTGCAAAATCCTATTCACAGCTTTCTTGAAGAACCCCATGTCGTAGTTTAATGGGAAGACCTCTTGAAGCAGTTCGTTCCACAGCCTACGGGTTCGAGATATAAAATAATTTTTGGACCGAACAGTACGCGACACCTCCGTATCTGGGAAATGCGGATAGACGAAATAAGTATAAAGTAGGTTTAAAATTACATGTTCGGTGAAATAGTAAAAAAAAATAGTGTTCGCCGGCGTTCACGGTACCGTTGCCGTACCGGACGGAAGTAAACGTGTTTTTTTTAGTGAATGTAATTAATGTAGACATGATAGGTATTTTCGAGATAAACAGATAAAGTTTAATTTATATTTATATATTTCATATCTCCTACTGACGTGCCTCTCTATTCAATCCAAAGGTTGGTCGGTAGAGAACGCCTCCGGGCATTACGCTCGCCTTTTGTAATAAAGGTTTTTAAATTAATAAACTGAGTAGGTACCCCTCTCCAATACAGATGGACGTTTCCGTAGAAATAAAATACCAATCTTCAAAACAACCCCGGAAGTAACTCAAATGTTGGAAAAGCCATATGAATTATACATAATATATTGCGGACCCTTACGTTTGTAAGGCTTTCTGATGTGGATTCATATTTCATCATACGATTTCCGCTTGTTAAAAGGCTTTGTTCAAATCTCAGTCTTATATCAAGTTACCCAAAGACGCAACTCAAAAGAATAGTATCCCAAAAACCTACCAATATTTATCTCTCCATTGCTGGATATAGATCTCTCCCAAAGGTCGCCACCACACCCAATTTTCGGCTCGTTTCATCCAACCATCACCGACGAACTTCTTCAAGTCGTCGCCCCCCCCCCCCCCCCCCCCCCCCCGCCCGGCAGGACACTGCGCTTTCCGGTTGTTCGTTCTGCGGCAAATACACCGTACCGCTAATTCAATTAATTTACACTGACGTATCATTATTTTTCGAGATACCCAATGTAATACTATTAAATAAAATGAAGGAAAATTAAATAGATAAGTATAATAGACCATTTGATAGGTATAAAATAGCTGCTTAACTATTGTATTTGACACAATGGAACCGTTGTGTGAAATACAACAGTTAAACAGTACAATAGGAATGGATTCATTGGAATTAATCAAATGTGAACTATAACGCAGCACAAAACAGTCGAATATATGTAGTTAAATCAAGGAACGGGATTGTTGACTGTAGTTAGAACTGTTATGTTCATAAGAATATTCCGAAGAAATCTACCTATTTCGGAGACCGACGGTTTCGAATTCAAATATCAAGTTCGAATTTTTCGAATTGTTTCGAATTTTTTGGTGTCGTGACCAAAATGACCAAAATCGCAGGGGAGAGTGCACGCTGCAATCCAACAGCCGCTGGACGCACTCGACTGGCCACGTTACCCCTCTCTCACAGAAGACTACCTTGAAATGTACTGCATTTCCCACTTTATCTTATTTCCCTAATGTACGTACGTGATTCGGTAGTGAGTGAGATGTGCCAGAGTCCATTCCCATCCTATCCCTCCCCATTTCCCCAACCCTTTCTCCAAATGCATTTCTATGTCCAAAGGTAGGCAGCGCATCCGGGGGCGTGCCAACGTTTGTCATTTTGGACTAATGTTGCCATGTATCACGGATGTCTATGGGCTACAGTATCCACTTACCATCAGGTGGACTGTATGCTCGTCTACCACCTTCGTCCAGAAAAAAAAAAAAAAAAACAATCACCAAGTCTCGATTAAGAGTCAGTTCAGTAGTTCCAAAATGATAACGGTGCAAACGGAGAGTATAGTCGCACGTGAACGAACACCATTAATACAACTGTTTGTATTGGCAGACGAGAACTATACTGTTACACTTCCCACTAAAAGTCTACTGCCGAATCTCTCAAAAAATAGTATTCACAGTACATCAAACCACTATTGTGATTACCAGCACAAATCTGTATCCTGCAGTCTGTATGTATCCTACACTATAGGCTGACACCTATTGATTCTCATATTGAGTTTTTCTTTTATATAGAATAGAAACCCATGGACAATGGACACCGCCGCCCATGGACACCTGCAACACCAGGGGGGTTACGGGCTGCGCTGCCGACTTTGCAGAATCCCGTTCACGGTTCTCTTGAAGAGCCCTACGTCGTAGCGTAACGGAAATACTTTAGCTAGCAATTCGTCCCACAACTTCTGGGTTCGCGGTATAAAGTGTCTTTTTGACCGCACTGTACGCAGCGACTCTAATCTCGATTGTAAATGACTCTGTCATGGTCGTGCGGATGAACCGCACGACCATGACAAGCGGTGTCGTGGTCAAAACCCGAAGTAAGCATCAAATTACATCACATTAATTAACAAAACACATCAAGAAATAAATACAGATAAATATGCCAACTGTAAATGGGAGGGTACTCATTAAATATTCCAAAGGAATGTGGTGACAACTTTACATCAAACCGCAGTGTAGACACGTTCATGAAGTTTCCCATTCACGTGCCGAGAAGAGAATTTGTTCAGGTACCTACCCGCGTGTGCATTATGAACGAAACGACATGAAATTCGTTTTTAGGAAATCGGGTAAAAAGTACTTTTAACAATAACACAGGGTTTGAATCGTGGTAAACATCTATAACACCCGAAAAGGGTTGACTATAACATTAAATGACGATGAGATCTAACACTATGAGTGTCATAATGTAAAATCGAAACATGTTTTATGCAAATACATGAATTTGAATTTGTCAATTCGAGTACAGACGGTAGGTTTAATAGAAAACACTGATTAATACACGGATTGAATCGGCTTTCAATCGGGTAAAACCATTACTGAATGCATAAAATATGAAAGTGGTTGAATTAGAGCTCACATCGAAAGTTTTCCGCAGTTATGTAGGAGTAAACCAAACAAGTTCACTCGATGCATAAAACAACATACTTATTTTATTTATACCGTGCAGTTGGAAGTGACCCTAACTGCTGTGCAATAGAAAAACGCACTGCATTTCCCACCCTATCCTGTTCCCCCAATATCAGAGACGGCAGAACGGTAAACGGTCGAAGTGAGTAATGGAACGGCGCACGGCGGCCCCGGGGCGGACGAACAGATAGGCAATAGGCCGAATTGTCAGAAGATATTATACTAATTAAATATAAATTATACGAAATTATTGAATAAATGATTGAATACAACTTTATTTGACATACACACAAGTACGAGTACAGCATTCAAACATTTACACAGAATATATAATTTAGAATGTGAAATATACACATAAGAGTAAATTGCATGACGTTGGCTCTTAATAAGACTCTTTTTTTAAAAGTCGTAGAAAGATTTTTCCGTGTTCACTACTGATTATAACTCAGCAGTGAGCTGATAATTATATAATTAATTAATGAACTAATGCACTTTTTATTTTCTAGATCCTAAAGAAAATCATAAGTGGAATCATAACAAAATATTATATCATAAGAGATGTGGCAAAGCTTGTACCACCAGCTAACACAAGATGGCACACCAGCAATAATGATGCTCGCCTATTACACAATAATAATAATAAAATCCGTCATAAAGTACAATCAATATGTGTACACGTGAGTGTACACATATTGAGTGAGTGTACCTGGATATATGAGTCCCAAAGGAATTTGACCTGGTTTATTTCTACGAGAGTCTCATCTCCAAATTCATTTTTTTCCAGTACTTTAACCTCGACATGAAATGAATCAATTAATGTAAACGACACTTAATTATTAAACATTTGGTCTGAGGTACGTTCGTAGTGTCCATTGCTCCAGCACAGGATAGTGACCAGGGGAAAGCGCGACATCGCGCGCAGTGCGACTGCGTGTGGAATAAAACATATACTAGAAATGAACAAAAAGTTATGAAATAACCAGATTGTAAGAACTGGTAGAATCGATTCTTCTCTTAATACTAACAATCATAGGGAATGTTATGATTAAAAAAAATAAACATTTCAGACGTAAGTTCAAATAATTTCTTAATAATTCAAGTGACAAATAAAATCAAATAGTCACCCCGTGACCACGTCCACTGCAAAGTGTTCGAAACGTCGGGATATAAATAATGTTAAATATACGCGACTGAAACCGTTTAAAGTTGTTTAATTGCTATAAACAATCAATTTTCAGCTTTTGCGTTATAACACTTATGTAATGTTCCTAAGACTTTACACTATTTGTTATTCCCACGCTAATTATTCATTGTAAAGGGATGTTGGAGTTAGACAAAGGACGAGAAATTGTATCACAAACGGTTCACGCTTCCGCCATAAACATTAAATGAGACAAAAGACATTGTATAACAAACTGACGGTTTACGTTCCCGCCATAAACGTTGAATGAGACAAAGGAACAGAAATTGCATCCAAGAAAAACGGCTTGCACATGTGCACCGTAACAGGCAGGTAGGCCTAAAACAGTGTACAATTGATCGTTATAACAATAGAAACGCCCGACTCCAGCATATCTCGTGGTATCAATTTAAATAGGGGCGAATCCTAGCCCACGGCAGTCTACTCGTAGCCACCGCACAATAATACTGTTAAATTAACTTAGGGTTATAGAATTATTGTCAACCCACTCGTAACGTTCGTTCAATAAATAAGGCTTTTACTTATAACTCAGCTGTTCTCGTTAGAAAAACCCCTTTACTGACAACCCATACATTACACTTATAACAGTAACACGTAGTATATTGTCCGCCAGTGTACGTACCCCCACTCCATTACCTACACTTCATGTTACGTAATGGAGCGTTGGCAATCGATACATACTTAAATCTCTCGATACGCTCGGCTCAAATTTCTCCCTTCATTTTATATCATCGTCCGGTCATAGTAAAAAATACAAGTAAGTAAGTTATCTTCATAAAAACGCATTAGTCACTATTTGTTTGTGTGCGTGTCCTTTTCATATGTACCTAATTGACAGATCGGACGCGACGCGGCTGTCAAAACACAGAGGAACACTATGAAACGCAGTTAAATGCAAAAGAGGAGAGTATAAAACAAATTAAAATTCAGTAATGTTGTGACAGTGCATTAGCTTAATCATAAATATGTAGATATGTTATGTCGAAAATGTTAAATTTAGAATTAAAACCGAGATGTGTGTTGTGTGTATATTTGAGCATGTGTGTGTAGGGTGTTGGTGTGTATATGCATGCATGTGTGAAAAAGGAATTAGACAGAGGAAACTCTTTGTTCCTTTATATCTTCTACTCCCCTCTTATTATGAAAATTGGGAAGTATAATAGCTTAAGAAAAATTCGTTCTGTACTATACTCCCTCCTTTCCAATCCTTTTACAAAATCCAATCCTAACTCTTCAAACGTGGCGGCGCATCTGCGGATGTGCTACTATAGGTAGTACATCCGCGTTATAGCTACTATGCTACTATAGGTATTTGTCCTTCTTTACTGATTAACTTTACTGGCATGTGTCACTAATGTCCCAGGGCAACAGTATCCACTTACTAGCAGGTGGACTGTCTATTATGCTACTGGATAATGCTCTTGAAATTCACTACCCTTTTCTTTCTCAGACTCTCTCACAGACGATTTAGAATTGTTCAGCATTCAGAGAAATTTTGCATCCCTTTGCGTTTTCTCTACCGTATGTACAATAATAATAGTGCTTTTCACAAAAGTTTATAAAAAGCACACACAGTTTTTCCTTTTTTTCAACCGACGCCTTGTTTATTAAATGACATTTTTTTTTCTACTAAGTGACATTTTTCTTTCATTTTCCCATGGAAACTGTTAAGTTACTTCCTGATATTGTTTCGTCTTCCTGCCATCAGGGACCTGTACCCGAACCGTCATCAATTATCCTTCACGATACGCTTCGACAACAATAGATTAATGTACCATACACAATAAAAATATCAACAGTAAACCAATATAGGAATATTCTGCAAATTTATACCAACGACAGATTAGTGTTCGGCGATATCCGCATGATTCCGTGTTCGGTGACAAAGACTAACGCAAACACACATTATATATATATATATGTGTGTGTGTTATATACCATACCATATCCATCATAAATGTATATACTCGAGCAAAGTGTCATCGAAATAAAACAAAACCTGAAACATGTCAACCATTTTAAAATATATAAAAAATTTCGAACGAAAAATAAAGTTATTTAAAGGAATAAATGAAAAGTTACAAATCTGTTAGATTTTGTTGTCCTGTCTAAAAGATTCGTTTAATTCGTGGATTTAAAAAATAAAGCCGCTGGGAATTCGCTCGACAACTCGTCTTCGCTCCGCATCCACCCGGTACCTACCCCGCGCACACATGCAAACGGTAAAGCGTTTATAAAGCACACATTTGTCCTTTCTGTTCTTTAATATATCATACCACATCATCAACCTATATCTCTCGACTGCCAGATCTAGGGTCTCTCCCGTGGTTCACCATCACACACGATCATCGGCTCTTCTCATCCAGCCATCACGAGAAAACTTCTTCGAGTCGTCGGTCTATCTAGCCGGAGAGCGTCCCACATTGGGTTCCCTAGTGCATGGTCTCTATTCGAAGACTCGTCTACCCCATGGGTTATCGGTCCTGTGGAAAATACGAGTATGACCTACCTACTGCCATTTCAACATGTTGATTCTATGAGCTATGATTTTACATGGTCGGCGGCGCGCCTGAATACCCCCTGGTGTTGCAGGTGTCCATGGGCGGCGGTAACACTTACCATCACGTGAGACCACTTGCTCGTCCACCCACTTTTTTATATAAAAACAAAACCTATGTGGGTAAATTTAGTTCTTTGGTGAATCGCTTCGTTTTGGATTTTATCGTGCAAAGAAATTTCGAGCATAGCTCCGAGGTACGCCTAGTGGGCATAGAATTTTCTATTTCAGTGAATGTCTTGCTAAGCTAGAAGCCTTATAAAATCTGAATCCCTGGCTTATGTCTTATATAATGATTTAATCAAATTAATATGATTAAATTATGCATATTTCTTTTTGTAAAAATAAAAATAAAATAAGCATTATTCTGCCGTTATATAGGTGTAAAACTAACAACATCTAGCTACAGTGTTGAATTTGCGAATGCGTACCCCGCAGATCCCCACCCTGTAAGTTTTTTGCCTCTGTGTGTGATTCGCGACTCACCGGCTGTTTATAAAAAGTTCGTATACTGTTTTATGATACTACTGAGCAGTGTCAAGGGAATGTTGAATAATAACCGCATCCTGTGGTGTATATAAGAGCTTAAATACCGCTTAATTTACCTTGGAGATTTACCCGGTGTTCGTTGTTACGAAGCTGTTGCTTAAGAATTTTATTTTCTTGTTTCTATGAGTGAAATGCAAGAAATATTTCTTAAGAATTAGTTGACTTTCTCGCGGATTTCCCAATTATAAAAAAGGATGTTGCTATATTGGAGATTAATTGACTTCAACACCGTTTGACCGTTCACCATGAAAACTGGCACATATATGTACTTTTTCATGGAGAAGATTTCTATGGTATCGACTTTGTTGCAACTGGCCACTAGATGGCGCTGCAGCACATCAACTTCGATACCGTTCAACCGATCACCATGAAAATTGATACACATAGGTATTTGAGCACGGAGAATATTTTCAAGCTATCGATTTTGTTGTAACTTGCCACTAGATGGCACTGCATTACATCAACTTCTATGGCAGGACAACGTCTACCGGGTTTTGCTAGTTTCTTATAAATGGTGATGTAAAATTGTTTCACCGATCTGACACATTCGGACACAACAACCGACAATGAAAGGCAGGAGAACAAAACACATAAAAGTAACCAAAAATAGCTGTAAAAAGATTTGAAAACTAAGTTGTGTATTGTGTAGACGGAAATAACTCCATTTCAGCATTATCTCTGGAGAGACGACAGCAATAGTTTTCAGTGGAGCTGAGCCATTAGAGCCAAGAGATTATGACAATTTTTCACTATGATTGTTATGTAAACGGGTTACTCACGATTTATTAATTATTATTATTATTTTTATAGAAAAAAAGGCGGCAGACGAGCATACAGTCCAGCTGATGGTAAGTAGGGTACTGTCGTCCATAGACATCTGCGCTACATGCCAACATCAGTCCAGAGTGACAAACGTAGGCACGCCCCCGGATGCGCGCCTACCTTTGCAGATTAAGTAATGGATTGGGAAAATGGGGAGGGAGAGGATGGGATGGGAATGGGCTACAGTAACACGTACATACATTGGGGAAATACGATAAAGTGGGAAATGCAGTATCTACATTTATTTCTTAAAGCCGATATTTCGGTCCAGTTACATGAGCCACTGGGTTGCAGCGTGCACTCTCCCTCTCAAAAAATATATGCATTATTAAGGATTTACTAATTCATTTTGGCAGTAAATTTCTTATTAGCTGCCAAAATAAATTAACAATTCCTACTTCCGATTCCTACTCGATGTATAACAACCTTTAATAGGCTCATCGCGTGTGAAATCGTTCTTAACTTAAAATGGAGGTTTATTTTTTGTCCGTTATAATTAGCCACCAACTTAATTGCGCAATTCGTTTTATGAAATAACAATCAATCTTTATTTTCAATCAAAATCCATATTGTTAGTAATTACAAATACTAGGTTTATAGAAATTATAGATATTGGTAATTTACTTTATCTTATTTTATATTCTTATAATTTATATTTATTTTTTAAAGAAATAATGTGGTATATTGTTGTCTATTTTCTCCTTAGCACCCAAAGCTCTCCTGGAAGAGATCGCTTTGGCGATAAGGCCGCCTGTTGTACTTTTCGTGTTACTTACATATATGTATTGTCTTGTTGCAACATGTATCGGTGTACAATAAACTGTTTATCTATCAATCAATCTATCTAGATTAGCAAACAGTCTTGGTTCGTAGATATATACGAGTACTCGTGGTAGATGTGTACCTAGTGTGGCCATAAATATAGGTACAGTAAAAAAAAAAAAAAAATTACATTCAAATTAGGAATCTGTCATTCTCTAGTGAAGAATTAAAGTTTTTTCTCATTTTTGCTCCAATCATTATTGAATATTGTACTAATATTAAAAAGGAGTGGGGTGATAATGAAAACCGTATTGCTGTAATTGCATTACACAAAGCAGGCAGGGAGCCAAATGCAATTTTTAAAACTCCCCATCCCCTTGGTATTAGCCGAATGTTTGTATACCGGGCTATTGGTAGGTACATTGAAACGTCCTCTGTTTGTGACAGCTCCGTTTGTGAAATGCATGGCCGTTCACCCACTATTCGTATCAAACAGATGATGAAAGCTGTGAAGGAGAGAATCAAAAGAAGTCCGGTCCAGAAGCAAAAAATTGCTACTTACAAAAGATGTACTGGTAATTTCTTAAGTGATAGTTTAAAGAAAAATAGGGTTGACAAATCAAAACAACTTGTTCGGCGGTATGCAAAGGGAACTCACTGACAATCTTATTTACGGACGAGAAAATGTTCACCATTGATTAACATTTTAACAAGAAGCAGAATGATCGAGCTTATGCTCATAACTCTAGCGAAGCTGCTCAATTGGCCAATAGGATACAACGTGGACATTATCCGGTTTCAGTGAGGTGTTAACTATCAAAGAGTGACTGAACCATATTTTTGTGAAAAAGCTATCAAAATGTCGGCTCGAGTATATCAAGATAAGAATTCTTGAAGAGATCGTAAAGCTTCTTCACAACACCCTGTCCCATAACCAAGAATGGTTCAGCAAGAATCAGCACCAGGTCACAACGCCCGTCCAACGCAAGCGTGGCTATAAAGGAATATTCCAGACTTCATTAGAGCTGAAGACTGGCCGTCCAGATCTTAATTCGCTCGAATATGAGTATGGTCTGATTTAGAGAGCACCGCATGCTCTAAACGTCATGATAATTTTGAATCCCTAAATCATTCCATTTTGCTAAATCCATTCCATCCTAAAACATGGCAGTTGCCAATTTTCCCATGGAAAGGGTGTGTTTCATTCGTAAACTGACCACAACGTTTGAAAGATTGTATAAAAGCAAATGGTGACCATTTCGAATGAACGTTATATTTTTAAAATGCTTACCTATTGATTTCTAAAATGACACAAATTCTTCTAATCGAATGATAATGTAAAAAAATATCAATGTTTTCTTTGTAACAATATTTACGGCTAGATTATGTCTTACACCTAGTATTTTAAAAAGATAACGTTAACTGAATATACCTGAATCCACCTAAAAATATGACTGTAAATTAATCAAATTAGGTACCTATTTAATCAAAATTATTTTATAAAAAAGAGTAACAAAACTAGTAATTGGTTTTTGTCCTAAACAAAAAATATAATGTTTTTTATTATTTCATATAATAAGCAAATCGACCAATATAAACTAACGAAACAAAGAATATTATGCGATTATTGCGTAAAAATCTTTTAACTCTAAAATAAAAATACTAATTACTAATTACGATCATACACGGACAAAGAATAATGTCACAACAGATCTCTTTCTTGTACAATTTATTTGTGCAGTATTGAAAGGAAAAAGATACATATTTTTTTCGTTTGTTTTTGAACATCTTGTTTACTTTCGAACGTCTGTTTTTTTTTCACTATCGTCTCCTGGTTTGCCATTTATCATTGTCTATTCACGTTTCAGTTTATTTTTAGTAAGACTAAAGACTACCGATAACAAATTAAGATCAGCGTAGTCTTACTCTAGCTAGTGGGATTTTTTTCTAAATAGTTTTACTAGTAAGACTACTAGGAACGGAACATCTATACGTTGTGTTGTAGTTATTGTTTGGCGGAAGTGTCGAGCGCGGTTTTGCCTTAAAATTAAGTTGACGCCGTCTAATATATTTATTTCTACTAATTACAACATGTCTGTACACCATCTACATATTGTTCCTGTGTTGACATACATCTCCTTCCGTTCAAAGGTAGCCTGGAAGAGATCGCTTTGGCGATGGGGCCTGCCTTTGATATAGCTGTTTATTAAAACTTTTGTGTCAGTTTCACTATATTCTTTGGTGTGCAATAAAGTATACTTACTTACAGTCTATGTGGCGGTAAGTGGATACTGTCGCACATCGAAATCCGTGTTACATACCAACATCAGTCCAGAATGACACACGTTAGCGCGCGCCTGGTTGCATGGTCGGCCATTAAAGATTTAGGCGTGGATTTGAAGAAAGGATTGGAAAACATGGATTTTTTTTTCTTATAGGTAGTAGGAATCAGAACGGGACATTGTCGTCCAGTAAACGAACACCTTTAGGTACCGCAGACTTGTGCAAAGCTGATGAAATGCTCTCCTGAATTCTCTTACAGTGCATTGATTCACAATGTGCGAAAACCCTCAGAAACCCGAGGTCGCTACCGGAAGCATACATCAAGCCCAGAACTCGACTTCTGGAAGGACCTGGGAAAGTTCGAGTAGCGGCCATACTTGAGGAAATTTCCACTGATCGCCACTATTGTAACTCCACGCCACTCCAGGATTGTGAGTGAAGCAATTGAAAAAAAAAAACATAAGAATTTCAATCGAGAAGATGGATACAAATTGTCCTCGACATGGAATCCAGTAATTAATAAATTTAATAAAATTAAACCTCGCGATTTTTCGTCTGACACTACCTCAGATATTGTGAGTATTGTGTGCCACAACATTCTGGACTATGAAGACCAAATGTGGGTAGTTGTAGAAACTGCTCGCAAATCTCGACGTACCCGCCTCTTCAGTCAGCTTATGACCATGGTTGGTGCAACCCAACCGAAACGTCGAGTAAAATATATAAGGTAAATATTCGCGTTAACACCCGTTTAAATATAATAAATAGGTGTATAAACGATTAGTTCGCCGTAAGTTTTCGCGGCGGCAATAAGCAACCTGAGACATTATAGGCCGCTATCGTTGTCGATTCACTCAACTCAACCATACCCCCTGAACTGCTGCTGAAATCCCATTCTAACAACACTTTGACCTTAATTATAGTTACCTAACTAACTTCGCCTAATGCCTAATCGCGATCACTTCGCTCGCACGTAATTCCCTCGTGAGGCAGATTGTGATTTCGGTCTCATGGTAAATTGGTATGATTACCTATTTGTGGGCAGACGGTAATCATAATTACTGTTGACTTCCTTATAATAAATCGTCTGCGAGTATTAAAGGTCAAACACAACATTAATTACTAATATATTTTTGAAACATAAAGAAACAATTTAAGAACCCTTATAGAAGTCAGCCATATTTTGAGAAGTTTTGGTCAACGTGTCACTCGATTTCAAACTTGATTTCAAATCGTGACTTCAGAAGCATTTAATAGATTTTAATAAAGAATGTACTAGGAGTTTTCGGAATAAATACTCATTCTTTTTTTAATAGTAAAGCGGTAGACTGCATACAGTCCACCTGATGGTAAGTGGATGCTGTCGTCCATAGACATCCGCGATACATGTCAACATCAGTCCAGAATGACAAATGTTGGCATAATTTCACTGTCTACCTTCGGAGACATAGGAATGGATTTGGAGAATGGGTTGGGAGAATGGGGAGGGATAGGATGGGAATGGGCTCTGGCATATCTCACTCACCACCGAAACACGTACGTACATTGGGAAAATAGGATAAAGTAGCAAATGCAGTACATTTCAAGGTAGTCTTCTGTGAGAGAGGAGTAACGTAACCAGTCGAGTGGATTATTGTGTTGACAATAAAGATATAGGAAGCGGGTCTCCATCGACTTTGTGTTGACATTCAGAGTAATTAAAAATATGTTTATTTCAGTTATAGAAAAATAGTTTGTTTTGATGATCATGGATTTGCTGTCCGTTTAAATACAATCCAAAATAACGAGAGAATGAGAAGATAATGTCTATGTTGAAAGCGCTTTTACAAGTTAGTCTTAACTTATCTTACATGAATGATCCATGTCTCCAAAGGTAGACGGTGAAATGGTGCCAACATTTGTCATTCTGGACTGATGATCGCATGTATTGCGGATGTCCATGGACGACAGTATCCACTTACCTTCCAGTGAACTGTATGCTCGTCTGTAAAAAAAATTCCATTAAAAATGCTGCTGTTGATATGCTGCTATTTTCAATGTTTCTCCTGCTCGTTTAACTAATGTCTTTTATTAATCACCAGCTTGGGGAATCTGTCAAATGTTGACCCTCGTCATTGCTTTCAGAAATAGTAAATTTCGTGTAACGATTTCATTCAGAAATTAGTTGAAATCTCTGAGTTGTATCTATCGCAAGTATATAGCTATATTATATGGTGCATTGATTTTGTCCTGAAGTGAAGTCCTGAAGTCCTCGAATGAAGGTCATAACGTACCCGGGAGCGCAGTATGAGATTCCGCAGTTGCCAGACGGTGCCCACTGGAGCTGTAGAAGTTCGTCAATGGTGACTGGACGAGGAGAGCCAAAGACTGTATGTGGTGACAAGCCTTGAAGCCTTGGGAATCTCCATGACCCTCCAGCAGTGGAGAGTCATAGGATAATTTATTTATTTCATCAATAGCATGATATTGTATGATTTGTCCATCAAACGTGACTTCTTTCAACAGGAACACTAATACAAAAGAGAACATTTGAAGGCCAACGATTATGTAGCTTGATGGGTTAATGTGCAAAAATATTGTGCGAAAGGCGGACTTAATAGTGACATTCTCTGCCACTCAACGTTTGTAGTAATGTATGAACAAAGGCTAACAATTTTCTTGCACGCAATTTCGCCGAAATCGAACAAACGACTTAAATTAGTAACGGAACACGTTCCATCATTTTCGGAGTAAAATGTGACAAATTGGAGAAAGTATACCTCTCTGGGGTAACATAGCTTCTATATGTGTTATCTAAGTTACTATCCTTCCCAAGTTATAGCAATAATTTTATGATTATACGCTTAGGGATGCGTTAAGTTGAAATATATCTCTTACCGCGGAGCGCAAAAATCTTCATAACCTTATTTATTGACCAGTCAAACTCGACTTGACCTAACAGGGTCACCATTAAAAAAAGAAGATTGAAGATCGAAAAAGATCTTAATAAGTTAAAGGTAAGCGAAATATTTCATTTTTAAATATAATTAAAAAATATCTTGAATTAATCAATAGAATAGGCATATATAATTTTTTTTCTGGGACCGTAAGCGTATCACACACGTGCACAGTCAAACCGATCACATGTCGGATCACTTTGTTTGTAATCCGTCGAGACTTAATATATGTGTGAGAAACACCTCGTACTCGAACTGCTTCTCGGGGGGCTACAATTCCCCCTGTTGTTGTATGCCATTGTTACAACGGTCAACGGCTTATATGGATATCCCCGTGTTCATTTTGCCTCATCTTGCGGCTCTGCTCACCACCTAGGCTGCTGGTGACTGGCGGAGTTCCCGGGGCGGCGGACGTCCGTCCGTCGGCCGCACGTGCGCGGGGGCCACGTTGCGAAGGTGTTACGCACGAAGCGCCGCAATTCCACGCGACACTACGCCAGGGAAGAACGTACATTACATCTTCCGCTACGTAAAAATGGATTAACCCAACATCTTCGTCGATTTTTCTTAACATTTCCTTAACAGTGTAGCAATAGGCATGATGACAGTATCAAAGAATTAAAGAATAAATGATTTTAGAGAAAAAAAATATGTTGAAAGAATTCTAATAAATTAACCAGTTTTAATGTAAACATTGAGATTAATAATATTTTCAATAAAATAAAAGTATAAAATACTGCATTCGGCCATGTTAACTAAAACGCCAATCAGAGCGAATGACGTCACGCCTCAGTGAACATCACCGTGTCACTTCAACACTTCACCGTGAATCTACATTATAGAAGCGGATTTCAAAATCCGTCATCATGCCCATTGCCTATATAAAAACGCGTAGTCTCCTACGTGCAACGCTACTTTGAGCGGATGTGCAGTGTGTCCGCTTCTTCGTGAGGCGTACCGCTACGAAATCCATTTCACCGCCTCTGCGCTACTCAGCGCCTTGTGTGATCCACCTAATTCCGGCCGTCTGTGCTTCGCCTAAGTTTCACAGATTCTCATTTTAGCCTACTGAAGGAGGAGACGATAACTCCTAGGACTTTTTTAAAGTATTAAGTATCTATTGTTCCTACAAAATTATTTATATACATACCTACAGCAACAGGTCAAACTACAATACATACCCAGCACGCCGGCGGCATTATCTTGGTGGATTGTTAACTGATGCGTTGCGTGAGATAATGGCCAGCTCTAGTGTCGCCAGTGCTGTCGACCAGGAGGTTTAAAAAGTACTTAAATAACAAACGGTTTGGTATCGTTGTCCACACTAACAATCCTCACTGGCGGGGACAACGGGAATTGTAGAAATAAAGACCAGAATAAAAAAAAACTATTTTTGGACTAGCTGTAATTTTAGTTAATGACATTTGACAGTTTTTTCTACCGCTCACTTGGGGTATTTCGTAGTAATTGCAATGGCGACAAACGTAAAACTTATAATGTACAGTCCCCACTGACACGAGTAGGGACCACGGTATTAAACCAAAAACAAACCTTTACACTTGAATGCAATAACAATTAGATATCATAATAAAAACAAAATATAATTGGGCCACTTCACAAAACAAGCAATGAGGCATCCCATTATGATAATAATGAAAGCTGAGTGGAATACTTATCCGGAGTGAGGTGTACTACCGCCTCCCACACTAATACCTACGATATATATGTGCGAATACATTTCCAATAATTATTCGAATTGTGGGCGTTCAAGCAAAAGAAGGTCTATATCTAGACTTTAGTTTACGAGATTTTCGCATACTTACGCTAAATAAATCTAGAGTCTGAAACAACTACTTCCTATTTGACAACTCATAGCCAATAGTCGACTCCATAACCATCATATATGAGGGCCGAATTCATCGATTTGGTCTAATTAACGCGAGATGTCCTTCAGACAAGATGTCCATTCAGATGTCCTGAATTAATTATTAATATTAATTAATTATTAATTAAAATAGTAATAACACCGCATATTATGGATTATTACTTATGTATCTTTATGACAAACCCCTTCTTTGCATATCACAATATTGTGTAAAAATGTTAGTGCGTTTTCACACTAGGCGTAATTTCGGCGGGTTTTATCAGCACATAGTCATAATGTACAGTAATTCATATTTCATAATAAATAAACGCGCATTCAACACAAGCGCATGCGTTTCTTAAGCACCTATATGGCACGCTGTGCGTTTTCAAGACGCACATACAAGACACGTGTTATTATCTCTGCTACCCCTTCCAAACTCTTAATAGTTCATAATTCTTTATTTGTATTAATGTGAGTGGTACATTGTTTGGTAGGGAAGTAAATAATTAGTTACGTCACAATAGCTACAATTATTATAGCAAGCCAAATTTATAATATAATGTCTAATTAATAATTATATTAATTATTACGTACAAAATAATAAAAATATCAATTATATATATTTTCAAATTACCTGTAGTTTTGAATAATAGTTATTTAAAAAGACTTCTCCGGCGTTAACAAAAGTGGTATAAAAAAAGTGAAATAAGATAAAGTGGGAAATGCAGTATGATAAGAAAACGCGGATTTAAGATATGTGTGGTGAATTATAACCCGAAATACCCTCGCGATTGAAAGGGTTTTATGCCCGCAGTGGGTTCTTTTAGGCTGATGCGGATTGGTCGAACAACTAATTCTCGATTGTTGAATACCCTTTCCATTCCTGGCTGGATCGTGTTGATTACTCCCGATTACTACAGATTCGACTACGTATAATATCCTTAAATAGCAGCTACGAAACTAGAAGACAACAAATTCACTAATAATAATAAACAGTACGCAAACCAAAACGTCAATTTGGCAAACCCCATCTACCGCAGACATTCAACTCTCTCAACAGCCTTGATACTTGACAGACACGCCCTATCAAAGCCTCCTTTAACAAAAGACAGCTTAATTATTTCTCGCCTAATTTCTTGAAATTAAGTTTCAGAAATGAGAGATGTACTCCTACTAAAAGTCTTACAATTAATTGTGGCCCTATTACAAGACTGTAAAACATTATTATTACAAAAGTCGTAACCCTCAATTACCTTCGCTTCAAAAACTGAGAAACGAAATCCCACAAATTATCGCTGAATATCTCCACTACATTTATAACGTTTATATTTTACCCGTGATATCCCTTACCCACAAATGGGCACATAAAGAGGTCATATTGTCTGACAAAGTGTGCCAATTATCTCGACACTCAAGCAATGATTCGCGCTACTGTTCCTCGGAGGAGCATATTATGCTAACAAATGGTATAACATTGTCCTACTCGGAATAGGAGAAACTAAGGCATTTTAAACATTAGATGCTTTCATTTATTACTTAAATACGAGAATATATATAAATCAACATCAACCTTACACAAGTCAAGTTTCTCGAACATCGGTCAAATGCTAGTATAAACAACTGTTATCATTATCTGATCACTGTTAATCCTGTTATCATGGAGTTTTTATCGTCATGTAAGCAGTTGTAGGCGGGAATTGTATGTAGTTTGGTCGCACACGAGAATCGTATAGAATATTCTCGCCCAGACCGTTCGAGAAACTCTCCTTGTGTAAACGAGCCATTAGAAAGACACAGTCCCGTGCAAGTTTTAAGAAAAAACTTAAAGATTACGACGAAGGCGGCAGACGAGCATACAGTCCACCTGATGGTAAGTGGATACTGTCGTGCATAGACATCCGTGATACATGTCAACATTAGTCCAAAATGACAAACGTTGGCACGCCCCCGGATGCTCTGCCTACCTTTGAAGATATAGGAATGGATTTGGAGAAAGAGTTGGGAAAATGGGGAGGGATAGGATGATAATAGTCTCTAGCACATCTCACTCACCATTGAAACATACGTACATTGCGGAAATAAGATAAAGTAGGAAATGCAGTACATTTCAAGGTAGTCTTCTGTGAGAGAGGGATAACGTGGCCAGTCGAGCGCACCCAGCGGCTATTGGATCGTCTCCTCGTGAGGACACTCCTCAACGGTTAGTAGCACAGACACGAAACTTTGCATATACGTTTAATTTTGATAGCTAAACATGATCTTCACCATGAACTGATGCCGCAGCCAGGATTGTATCCTCATGAGGGCACTCCTCAATGGTTAGTAGCATGCATATAAAACTTTTCAAAACAAAACATGACTTTCTACCGTAATGATGCGTTACTTGAAATGGATAGATTGAGAAATATTTCTAACTAAAAAGGTGTAAATAAAATAATATAAAAAAAAACGTTTTTTAAACGTTAAATAAAATAAGTTTATATTGAATTATTTGTTGTCAACAAGCTTGTCGTGCGAATTGTAAATGGTACCTACTTTTATGAATATTTATATGGCTTGCATAAAAGCTAATTTTTAAAAAACGTTTTTTTTATGTTATTTTATTTTTTATAGAGAAGTGGGCGGACGAGCATGCGGTCCCACGTGATGGTAGATGTTACCGCCGCCTATGGACACCTGCATCACCAGGGGGCATGTGGGTGCACTGCCAACCTTGCACATTGTCTTCTGCATGTACGATGGCCTTAAAACGCCACGCTGACCAATCAAGTTCCCGAGTCCACTCTATCTCGAGGTAGAGTAGTTCCTCGGTGCGTGTGGTAGCGACACCCACAGGAAGAGATGAGGTGGTGGTATTCTAAAGCCGGTCCCACACTACGCGGCACGGTAAAGGAGGTATTATTAAACGTATGTGGAGCGGAGGTTGCATAAATGAGTCCACATATATTCGAGGAATGCGTTTATTCTTCAGTTATATTACAACTTATATTATGGATAAATTATTACGTGACTACAAGATGGCGGAACGCGTGTGTCGGAGCGGGGTCGAGCGTGCGCGGCCTACCGGCGTGAAGGTGCTTTTCTGACTGGCAAACTCGGGAAAACCGAGTCGCGTCCGAGACGCGACGGAACAAGCCGATCGTTCGCTGGTGTCGGCACTCGGGCGCACGAGTACATCTCGACCACCACACGTATATTATAATTAAGTATGAGAAATGTTCTGAAGAGCTGTTCGATTTGATGTCAACTTTGGATTTCACAATAGCACCTGCCGTTATCGTTCAACCGCGCTGCCTTGACAAGAAATCAAACACTTTACCACCAACTCGAAAGTTGTGGAATGAACCCAGCTAAGGTATTTCCGTTATGCTCCGACATTGGGTTCTTCAGGAGGACTGTGAAGAGGATTCTGCAAGGTCGGTAAGGTCTGCAAGTGCAACTGCAAAGTCACACGCATGCCCCATGGTGTTGCAGGGGTCCATGGGCGGTGGTAACATCTACCATCACGTGGGACCGCATGCTCGTCCGCCCACTTCTCTATAAAAAATAAAATAACATAAAAAAACGTTTTTTAAAAATTAGCTTTTATGCAAGCCATATAAATATTCATAAAAGTAGGTACCATTTACAATTCGCACGACAAGCTTGTTTTTTTTTTTTTTTTTTTTATAGACTAGGAGGCGGACGAGCAAGCGGTCCCACGTGATGGTAAGTGTTACCGCCGCCCATGGGCACCTGCAACACCAGGGGGCATGCGGGCGCGCCGCCGACCTTGCAAAATCCTATTCACAGCTCTCTTGAAGAACCCCATATCGTAGCTCAGTGGAAAGACCTCTTGAGGCAGTTCGTTCCACAGCCTACGGGTTCGCGGTATAAAATAGTTTTTGGACCGAACAGTGCGCGACACCTCCGTATCGAGTAAATGCGGATGGACCGCACTTCTGTGACGGGAGGTGCGGTTGTAGAAACCCGAGGTGGGAATTATATTAAACAATTCTTCAGAGCATTCCCCATTGTACAGGCGGTAGAACACACAGAGAGACGCAACGTCTCTCCGAATGCTGAGGGATTCTAAACCGCCCGTGAGAGTGGGATCGTCGACAATACGAACAGCACGTCGTTGGATAGAGTCAAATGGGTCCAATTGGTATTTCGGTGCGCCGGCCCAGAGATGAGAGCAGTACTCCATATGGGGCCTCACCTGAGCTTTGTAAAGCATTAAGAGTTGCCCAGGGGTGAAGTACCGCTTCGCTCTGTTCAGCACACCGAGCTTTTTGGAGGCCATTTTGGCCTTATTGTCCAGATGACCCCTAAATTCGACTTTGCTGGAGATGTCGATACCAAGGATCCCGATACTCTCCAAGATCTTAAGAGGTATGCTCTGAAAGCGAGGTGCTACAACAAAAGGGGTTTTTTTAGCGGTGAATGCACAGACTTGCGTCTTACTGGGGTTGAAATCCACTAGGTTCATAGAACCCCAAATCGAGACTAGATCTAAAGAGTCTTCGATTTCAGACACAAGCCTGGCGCGACTCTCTTCCACTTCGACCCGAGGGATGTTGGCGCGGCCCCTGTACAAGGTGTCTCCAGTACTGTCATCTGCATAGCAACGTATGTCACCAATTTGCAACAGGTCGTTGATATGCAGAAGAAACAGAGTTGGGGACAACACGGAGCCTTGCGGGACGCCAGCGTTAATAGACATGGTGTCGGAGCAGCTACCATCGATAACGACTCTGATGCTCCGTCCAGTCAAGAAACTGGCAACCCATTCGCATAATCCCTCGGGTATCCCGAAGGATGGTAACTTGGAAAGCAGCGATTTGTGCCATACCCGGTCAAAAGCTTTCGCAATGTCTAGGCCTACAGCCAGAGCCTCGCCTCTACTCTCAATGGCGTCAGCCCAGCGGTGTGTTAAATACGCTAAAAGATCACCAGCCGAGCGATTATGGCGAAATCCATATTGACGGTCGCTAATCAGCTGGTGATCCTCTAGGTACCCAAGGAGCTGTGTGTTTATAACACGCTCCATCACTTTGGAGAGGAGGGAGGTGATCGCTATTGGCCTGTAGTTGGCCGGGTCGGTGCGGTCACCCTTTTTAGGCAAAGGGTGAACATGAGCTACCTTCCATGCTGACGGGAAGCTTTTTGTGGAATATGAGAGCCTAAAGAGTCGCGTAAGCACCGGAGACAACTCGGGAGCGCAAAATTTGAGCACCACCGCAGGAATACCATCTGGCCCACTCGACTTTCGGATATCAAGAGATGCTAGAGCTCGCCGAACTTCACGCTGGGTGAAGCAGATTTCTGGCATGGAGCTTGTGCACCTCGAGGTGGACGGTGGTGAGGCACCTCTATCGTCCAGAGTCGAGTTTGAGGCGAAGAGACTGCCCAGGAGATCGGCTTTCTCTTTCGCCCCATGGGCCAGTGAGCCATCGAGTTTCCGCAGTGGTGGAAGTGACGACTGACAGAAGTTACCCTCGGCAGCCTTAGCGAGCGACCAGAAAGCCCGACTTCCAGAAGGATAGCTTGCTAGTCGATCGCCAATTCTGCGGATGTGCTCATTCCTTGCCCTGACAGTGATCCTCTTACTGCACCTCGAGGCAGCGTTAAATTTCTTCCTCAAGTCGGTGGTATTCGGATCTTCAGACACCTGCGCTTTGGCCCAGGCCCTGTATGCAGCCCGCTTATTACGGCGGGCCTCTCTACAGGACTGATTAAACCAAGGTTGGCTCCGTCCGCCTACGGATATCACGGAACAAGGAATATAACATTCCATGCCCTGCAACACCACGTCGGCAACGGAGTCTGCACAGGTATCCGGATCACCCGACGAGAAACAGAGCTGCCCCCAGGGATAAGAAGCGTAAAATTCGCGCAACCCATCCCAATCTGCAGACTTGTAGTGCCAGACGTTGCGCGTTCCCCGAGAATAGGTCGGCGCGGATTGTTTAGCTGGCACAGCAGTTCGAATGATACAATGGTCTGATGATCCTAACGGAGCATCAACAACAACATTGTAGTCATTCGGCCGCGTAGTCAGCAGGAGGTCCAATAAGGAGGGAGTATGGCTCTCGATATCAGGTATCCTCGTGGGTGAGGATACCAACTGCGAGAAACCATAGGTCAGGGCAAAGTTGTAGGCTGCTCTCCCTGCGCGGTCGGTTATTCGGGATCCCAACCACTCTTCGTGGTGAGTGTTGAAATCACCGAGGACCACCACTTCCGCGCAAGGGAACTGCTCGAGCACGCTGTCAGTCGTCTCTTGTAGCCGCTCAAAAAAACGAGTCGTCTCCGTATCACCGCTGTGGGACCTGTAAAGGCAAGCGTAGACTTTAGTGGAACATCCATAGTCGATACGCGCCCAGAGGATCGACAGGTCCCCGTCTTCAAAATGGCTGAGACGGCGGCAACAAACATCCTCCCGGACGTACATGCATACCCCGGCACGTCGCACAAAACAGTGCTCCAGTTTGTAACCGGGGTAATGAAGATATGATGTATCGGCCGGGCAGGAAATCTGTGTCTCCGTCAAGAAAAGTAAGGCCGGCTTTGCCGTCTCAAGGTGGTAGTGGACGGCGTCGATGTTACTATGCATCCCTCTGATGTTGCAAAAGTCCACTTGAAACGTGGAACTTGAGGGGTGGGCCGCTGAGTAAACATTGTACTTTTTCTTTTTCCTGGCCATTGTATGTGAGTAGGTGTGAATAGGGGAAAGAGGAAGAAGAAGAAAAGGGAGGACGGAGAGAGAGATGGCTGCATGCGGTTCAAAGGACAAAGCACGGAGTAGAGAAAAAACCAGGTCACAAAGGTTGTGTGACTTGCTGGCACGGGGTACGGAAGGGCCCCCGGTCCCCCCCCGGGAGCAGCAGTCGGGTTCCACTCCGGTCCCCTCCGGCACAACTGCTACCCCAAGGGATTTTTCGCGTGCGGCGGGGCAGCCTCCTGGGGTGGAGATTAAAGTAAGATCCCCAGGCTCGGGCCCCCTACAACCCGCGGGCGGTCAGCGGATAACCGTTTCACCGGGTCTCCCTGATCCCCGCGCCACCATGCCACGCCCATGCGCGTCTGTAATTCCCCGCAACCGCTGGTCCTCCTTTCCACACGCAACAATCTCTCTCTCGGGACGGCTTCTTCCGCTCACCGCCGGAACACGATGCGGGCCTCGCGGCTAATAGGGCATCATTATGGCGGCGGACTCCGACGGAAGGGTGGTAGCTATGCCGACGGAGTAACCCTCCCACCGCAAAAAGGGAACGCCATTGCCTCGTTAGTTAACAGCAGGGTGCACCACTAGCAGGTGAGGTTGGCTTAGGCTCCAAAGATGGTAGGTGAGCCTCTTACACCCCTAAGCCTCTTACACTCTTTTAGAGGTGATTGTTTTAGAGGATATTGTTTTAGATCGTTCCTCAGCGCCTGTGGTGCCGGCGTTGCCTTTACCATACCCACGGAAAGAGATGGGCTGGTGCTTTTCGATAACCACGGCACTTGAGGAGGCTCACGCTCAGCAGTGGATACCGAAGGGCTGATTGCATTGCACGATTTTGATTTTAAATATGGATTAATTAAGCATTAAACTGAACGTGCTTCAAGTCGGCTTAGGGATTTCATTTATTTACTTGCAAACTTCAAAACTACGGAACGGATTTTCATGGGGTTCCACGGGTTAATTAAGCTTAGTTTGACGCTTCGAATAGGCTTTGTTTCATCGAAATCGGCTGACTGGAAGAAAAAATATCCCAATTTAGAATTTAAAATCTAAAATTCCGCGCATACGAAGTCGCGGCTACAGCTAGTACACAATAAAAGGTAAGAAACAAACAAATTACACATAACAAGAAAAAAAAAAAACGTAGAATAAAAAAACACAAGTACTCGTATAAAGATGCATTCTATAAGATTACGATGTGCATTGCGACGTCGGAAACGGTCTCCAACACAGCATATGCCGCGGACAAACCACAGTTTTCAATGAAGCCATTGAAGATGCACGGTGCACGGACAATGATAAAATTGAACAATGATCATGTATGAACGTGTATTGAACATTAATACAAATAATACACATTTCTCTGCAGCTGACTAAGACGAAGCACAGCACAAAAAAATACAATTAGATTAAAACAAAATAACATCTTCAGAACGCAATATGCTTCTTCTATAGATAGGGCGTTTTTCCATGTAACAAAATAAGTATTTTTAAATTTCCTCCGGGACACTGTATATCGGTACAAAATGTTTACAACTCTAACAAGCTATTTATTGTAGGCAATTTGGAATGTAATCTACTCTCAAAAACAATTTACGAAAATAGATCATATTCTCGGGGATACCATAAGAAAACGAAGTAATTAATATATGTTCAGTGAAATGACATTATTTCATTCCCTTTTTTAGGTTTTTCCTCTACGCTTCAACAGAGCTGCGTTCTGTAAAATGATTTTGCAAGGTCGGCAAGGTGGTATCGCAGGTGTCCATGTTCGGCGGTGACCACTTACCATGTGACCCGCATGCTGGTATATGCCATATATTCTATAAAAAATGTCGACTCACGGAGTGAATCGAAACATCGTTCCACGCTATTCACATGAACACTATTTAGATTTTTGTAATGAAACCCATAAAATAATAATTTACCAGGTGCTGAAAAGAATTTTATTTATAGAAAGGTGATAAACAAGCATACAGTCCACCTGGTGGTAAATGGATACTGTCGCCCATAGACATCAGCGATACATGCCAACATTAGTACAAAATGACAAACTTTGGCACGCCCCCGGATGCGCTGCCTACCTTTGTTGATGAAAGAATGGATTTGGAGAAAGGGTTGGGGACGTGGGAAGGGATAGGATGGGAATGGGCGCTGGCATATCTGACTCACTACCGAAACACGTACAACATTGGGGAATATGATAAAGTGGGAAATGCAAGTACATTTCATGGTAGTATTCTGTGAGAGAGGAGTAACGAGGCCAATCGAGTGCGCCCAGCGGCTGTTGGATTGCAGCGTGCACTCTCCCCCTCACAGTTGGATTAATAACACCTTGTATTAGTTGGATTAATTAAAGACAAGTTGGAAGAATACAAGTAATTGAAGACAAGTTAGGTTTATAACTTTAACTGTAAGTTATTACATTTACTAAATAAACTCTTTGCATAATGTTTATACGTCTAATGAATACTTTAGGATTTGGCGTAACGCTAGCATACTGTCAGTGTGATACTATTATCCTAATATAAAGATGGACGTAATTTTAATGAATTATCTGCAAATATCTCTTAACTTAAACACAACATTTTTAATCTTCGATTTTGTTCTTCTTTCCTTATAAAAAAACAAAATACACATGCTGTTTTTAGGCTTCATACACCGTATATTAATAGAATCGGAGAGGTCTTAATAAATCCTTTACCTTAATCCTTAACCTCTCAGTAAATAATTACAATAGTTTACGTTCAATAATAATCTTCAAACAAATTTATCTTTAAACAAATTTTAAGTCGACTTATCAAAAGTTCTAGTTCAGAACGTATTAAAATTATAAAAGTTTTGAAAAATATCTTGAAAACTATAATGAGTTCGTCTCGGAGCGATAACGATTATTATTAGAATTCGAAATAACTTATGCTGTGTTAGTGCTGTGTCATCAGATTAATGATAATTTGTGATAACTTCTGGAGGGACATGTTAATAGTACCTCCAGCGCTAACTTTTAATCGTACTGTTTCCTTTTACTGCAATCACTGCGGTTTATGTACACATTTTTCTACAGAATTATTGCTACCGCAAAATACACTAAAACTCTCTTTCGTTATGAACACACAATTAAATAACTCCTCTCGATTATTTTAAGAATAAGATTGCTTCTAGAAATAAGTGCGCCTTTGTACTTACAGTTATACTGTAATGTTCCATTGTAACAACTCATTTTAAGTACAATAAAGAGCAACAATAATGTAAGTCCCCCTCAGGACGGAGCTTGGACTCTACGCTAGCGGCGGAAACTATGCTGAGTGGAAAAATCTTTTCTTGTTATATACCTAGGACGCACTGGAAGTTTTGCGTACCTGGCCAACCACAAATATCTGAATATGGAATTGGGTAAAATAAAAAAATACAGGCTTCCAAAAATAGAACACAATTTAAATTTGTGGGAAATTGTTATTCAGTTGTTTTCAATATCAATTTGAAATTGAGAAGTCTCATTCAAAATGGAATTGGCGCGAAAAGATTTTCGAGCCATGATTTTTCACGATTTTAAATGTTCATTAAATGCGAATGAGTGTTGTTCTCGACTTCAAAGTGCTTTTGGTCTTGAAGCACCACATGTGAGCACCGTGACACGTTGGTACGACGAGTTCAAACGAGGGCGTGTTTCACTCAGGGACGAGATTCGGGACGGCCGTCCATCAACGGCAGTCACAGAAGAGAACGTGGCTACCATCAAGCATCTGATTGAGGAGAACCGACGTATCACTTACGAGGAAATTAGGCGTCAACTGGGGATCGGTATGAGTCAAATTGAAAAGATCCTGCATGAACATCTAAGGATCAGGAAGGTTTGTTGTCGATGGATCCCTCGTGAACTCACTACAGAGCAAAAGCGGGCGCGTGTGGTCTGGTACCAGGATATGCTCCGAAAATTCAACCACTGATGTTCAAATTCCGTCTATAATACCGTGACCGGTGACGACTCTTGGATCTATTGCTATGAGCCAAAAAGAAAGCAACAATCTTGCGAATGGGTCTTCGAAGGAGAGAACATTCCAACCAAATCTCGACAGACGAAAAGTGTTGGAAAACAAATGATCGCCTGTTTCTTTTCCAAGTCTGGTCACGTGGACACTGTTCCACTTCGAGAACAAAATACTGTTAATTCGGAATGGTATACAAGCGTTTGTCTGCCAAGTGTTCTGGAAAAAATTCGCGTGAGACGCCCGAAAAGCCATATCATTCTTCATCACGACAACCCGGCTCCTCACACCGCGAAGAAAAGAAACGCCTTTTTGTGTACGAAGAGTGTCGAGCTTATGACTCATCCGCTATACAGTCCAGACCTGGCACCATGCGACTTCTTCCTATTCCCGAAAATCAAGGGTTTGATGCGCGGTTTAAATTTTACGGACGCAAACGAGGCGGTGGTGGCGTTCAACAAGCACGTAAATGACATGCCCTCCGATGAGTGGGCCTCCTGCTTCCAGAAGTGGTTCGAGCGTATGAAAAAGTCTGTCAAACTCAAGGGTGAATACTTCGAGAAACAATAAACATCTTACTTGTAAAATAAACCATTTTTTATTCTAGTTACGCAAAACTTTCAGTGTGCCCCACGTAACTGTTGCTATAGCGATGCGTAAAACTTGTCTTGCTTATTTGTTGACCTAAAAAATTGGGCAGTATTATAAGATTTTAAACTTTTGTTATCGTGATTGAACATAATAATTGTTATGTAAACTTACATTACTCACATTCTGTCCACAGAAAAATGAAGTTTACATGCGAAGTTTAGGCCAATAAGACTATCGCGTCCCTGGATGTGAAGGTCTCTATGTTCGTCGAAATGAGGTATTGGTTCACTCAGTATATCGAAAGCCAATGCACACTAATTGATGCCTACACAGCACTTCCCACACCACCCAAGACACTTAGCGTATGTTGTCACATCTCTTACCAATCGCGCCTACGATCTATGCCATGAGAAACATCTGTCGGTGAGTTACATGCAGATGAAGTGCTACGGAAGAATGGTCAAACAAAGGCGTTCAAAATACCACAACATAAACCTAAGCAAGGGAAACGAACTGACACGGTTGGTGGACAGTCAGCATGTCTTCCTTATATAGAAGGCGTAACCGATAATATTGGCAAGCTTTTAAGATTTAAATATGATATAAAAACTGTATTTTCTGCTTGTCAAAAAGTAGCAAGCTGCCTACGTTATCCTAAGGGTAACTTGCCTTATCACTGCCCTGGAGTCTACATAATGCTCTCGCCTCGTGTGTACAGCCGGCATAACTGCGAAAGCTCATACATTGGGCAAAACAAGCGAACCACAGCAAGCCGTGTAAAGGAACACATAACCGCCGTGAAAAATAATAAATTACACAAGCCGGCAATAACAGAGCCCCTACTAGAGGCAGGAACCAATTATTGCATTGAATTACACAACCCAAAAGTAATTTCAACTGAACGTCATTATATATCGCATTTGGTCCGAAGACAATAGAAATTGAAAAATGTCGAAATTTCAATTACGAAGATGGATTTAAGTTGACACGTTCATGGGACCCAGTGATTGAACTTTGCTGACCCAGAAAAGTAGATGCCTTTGAAACTTGCGTGTGTTTGATGATATTGTTAGTATAGCAAGGAACTTAATCATCAAAAACAAGTTCAGTGCGAGCAGGTGCATCAAAACCGAACACGGCGGAGGGTTGACAGATTTGAAAGTCAATAGCAACAACAGTTTCACCCGCCTCCGAAGTCGAATTGACCTCGGTTCATGTAACTGGACCGAAATATCGGTTATAATAAATAAATAAAAAACGTGTGCCGTCAGGGGACTCCCCGTCAGGAACGAAAATCCTCACGCATTTATTTTAATCTCCGAATGTTTCAAAATAAAATCTGTATAGTTCATGTATTTTTTTTTATTTTGTATCATATTTTCAATGCAAATAATTTAAAATAAGGAATCAAATCAATAATTTAGGTTATACGATCGGCCACGCACTAGTCTGCACATCTGTTATTCTGCTTGAGTCTCGCTCTCGATACTCGCACGCACACACAGAGAGAGAAAGAGAAAGGCGTATGGAGGGGATAAAAATCTTACGTGACGTTACATTTTCTCTCGAATCACACCTACTGCAAGCCGCGTAAAGGAACTTCGTTCCTATAAATCACGAGGAACCCGTTTACATAACAATTTCTGGGCAGTATTGTCTCATTATGTTGGCGCATTTTTGGTGCAGTAAACGCACCACACCTCAATAAAACAGCGAGCACGAAGTATATGTTATCGTACAATATGTTATTATTTTAATAAGAAAAATCGTACGAGTAACCAACTTACCTCCAAAGGGATAACGCAACAAGTGACGCAGACATCGGCAAGCGCGAGATGCGTCATCAGCAGGTCGACTCTTGACTTCCTCCGCCGCGACTTGGTCAACGCGGCCAACACTGCCAAGTTGCCAAGCGCGCCGACTGCCAGCAACACTCCATATGTCGCCAGCACTGGCACTTGGTCACGAGACTCCGTATACACATTAAAACTGGCATTGTAAACGGAAGTCGTGGACACTTCGAAATTGTCAAAATTCTCCCAAAAGGGTTCGCCGCTTGTAGTCTGTTGCTGTTCGTCATAATCATATGTACTTAATACCATTCCGAAAATATTATTGTCGTAGGCATATAAAAATAATTCGTTGCTGAACTTGCTTGTATTTATTTTCATTACAATGTTACACTTACACAAAAAGCACACATTACGAAAGCACAAAAAAGACTGCGAATACAATGCACCACGAAAGTAAGTCGTCTAAAACTTTATACTTAAAAGTTTGACAACACTTTGATAAACTTTTTTAACTATGAGATAATTTACCATATTTTCCATTCCTACTTTTAAATTTTATATGCACATAAAATATATATTCCAACTTTCCATAAAAATATGCGTTACATAAAAAAAAATTAAAAATCATCGAAAAAGTCGTACAGAATGCTAATGAGTTCGTCTACGTAAGTAGCGCGTGAAGTCTACGCGGACTCGTAGCGGCAACTGGTTATGAGAAGCTACGAGCTACGACACCGCTACGTTCCGCCTTTTTCAAACGTTTTTCAAACGTATTATTTCAATTATTTGCAATAATTAATCTTGTTTTAATTACTATTATTATTATTTTATTTATTAATGGGTTTTTTTTTCCAATAATTCAATAGTTATATTTTATATTAATGACGACTGTTGGTACGGTTAGAACGGTTTGACCACGGTTTTAACATGTTTGTCATTTTTAATTCGTTTATAGAAAATTTCGAGAAAATCTACCTAATGCGTAGATTACGTCTTTCAAATTTATAAAAATGCAATTGTCCTTCCGATAGGTGCTTACTATAGTTCTTGTCTGGTACGAATACCGGTACTTGTGGTCCTAAGGGATACAGGAAGTTGAGGAGAGGAGAGTGGTGGGGAAAGATGGAGGAGATCTACGTCGCCATATTGATTGCAACTTGGAGACTGAGACCATATCGTGTAAAACATAAATTGCGTATTATAAAAAGGGATTAAAAGTAAAAAACAGTATTATTATTTAGTGTTCTGTAGCAACATAATTGCACGCTGCAATCCCAGAACCGCTGATTACACTCGACTGGCCACGATATCCCTCCCTCACAGAAGACTACCGTAAAATGTACTTCATTTCTTCCTTTATCCTATTCTCTCAATGAACGTATGTATTTAGGTAATGAGTGAGATATACCAGAGCCCATTTCCATCCCACCCTACCTTAACCCTCCTCATTTTTGCAACCCTTTAGTAAACGAATCCGGGGGCGTGCCAACGTTTGTCAATCTGGACTAATGTTGGCATGTGTCTCTGAGGTGAACTGCATGTCGGGCCTTCTTACTATAAAAAATATAAAAGTTAAGATTTATTGATTTACTCTTTGGTGCATAAAGCAACATTGTACAAAAGGCTTAATACCTAGTTAATTTAATACCTAGGATTATGATAAATTAGTCTCCTATAGAGCATGTTATTTCACGTCTTCGTCGGAATTAATTTTATTAGATTGGAAAATTCATGACGAGCAAAGTGATACGAAGGAATTAAACATATTTGCTCCCGATAGCAACGAAGTTCAACTCGAGTTCATCGCCTCTGATAATTATGCATAATAATTACACATTTATTATATTAATTACAGCGATAATCTCCTTGACGTCGTCAATAACATGTATTAAAATAACTCGGAATAAAGCGGATTGAATAAATTGTCGGGTGTTTGTTTGTTTGTTTACTCGTGAAACTGTTGCAACATATTACTTGATGTTTTAATTCTTAACACTTATTTACCGGAATTTTTTATTTTTATATCCTCCATATAAGGCAATACCTCAGCTGGTAGTTCATCCCACAACTTTCGGGTTTGCGGTATAAAGTGTCAACTCTATCTCAAGGAAGTGCGAATGAATCGCACGACGATTACGAGCGGCGCAATGGTAAAAACCTGAAATTGGCATCAAATTGAACAGCTCTTACCGTATTTATTCTTTATTGCAAAAAGTCACAAAAGACGGACTTAATACTTAGAAGCATAATCTCTCAGTCAACTTTTGGGCTATGCAGAGATGACGCGGTAGGTGCAATAAGATTTATGATTGAGTAAAATTATAGCATATTAATTCAATACCATAATATAAATAATCATACAGATATATTACATACATAAGTGGCGTGTGGTGTCGGCCGCATCTCTTTCAGTGGATGTCGTAAAAAGCGCCTAAAGGATAATAAAGCGGCTGCCACAAGCCCTGAGGAAAACGTCATCGATCGCCGACCACTTTACCAGACCCTTCATACTCGTATGATTGAACCTTAATATGGAGGGTCCCTAGTAAAGTGGTCGGTGATCGACGATTTCATACAAATCGCTATAACGTCCAGCCTTGGTTGAACTTGACCGAAATTCTTCCTAATGCTTAGATGTTTAGAAATTAGATTTGAATTTAGAATTTAAAAATTTAGATGTTTCTTTACACCTCTTTGCCTTTTGCAGTTCATTATAAACTTTATATTATAAGCTAATGGCTAATTGACAACAATTTAGTTCAGAACACTGATTATAATTTAACGCCATCTTAATATCTTGTTGGCGCACTGCAACGAGTTTGCGTTTATTTACCAACTTTAGTTTAAATATGGTTGTGTGTATATGCGTGTTACATGTGTGTGTATGTGTATGAATGTGTGAGATTACAATACGTAATAAATTATATTATATATCTCGTGTACAGTTAGTTATACACGATTGCGCGGCGGATTGTAAAATCTGTCTCTCGTTTAGTGAATAAAGTAAAATAACCATTATATAGTTAATGGAATTGTAGTAAAGAATTGGTGGCAAAATACAAAGACAATTTTAACTGATTTTTCAATTGTTTGTAACAAACATAAAGTGGGCTGACCTGACAAAAATTAAAAGGGGATTTCACGGTGTTTACGCGCCTGGGATGAAAAGTGTTTTTTTTTTATTTTTGCAAGGCCGTAAAAAGAAAGTGTTAGAAAGAAATTTATTTTATCTTATCTTTTTTAAGGAAAAATTGTTAAAATAAAATGAAACTGGATAGGTATGTAAGTTGAATGCATAAGTAAGCAAAAATTGTCATAGAATGATGATGATATCAGCCAATAACGTCCCACTGCACGGAACGGGAATCTCTTAGTTAATTCCTAACATTGTAACTGATAGTTTTCGCTTTGTCCGCTGATCACACATCGCTAATCAATCAATCATTTTCGCTAATCAATCTGTAATTACAGCTGATCAAAATTCGAATAAAAATAGAACAATACTGTAATTAGTTTTGTTTAAATATTTTTTATATATATAATATTTTAATTTTTGGACCATGTGATTTGTATGTCAATTTTTCAGCTTGTATACTTGTACCTACAGTTTACAAGTAAATAGATTTGATTTGATCACTATTACATATCATTACCGTTTAACCCCAAAGTTGGCTGGGCGAAAATGCTATAAATAGCATTAAGCCTTTTGTTAAAACTACTAAGAGTAAATAAATATATGTTTTCATTGGCGGTTAGTAAAGGGAATTTCGTTCCTTTGTTTATAAACGTCCATTCCACAGAGTTATTTTTGTAAAAGCTTTCGACAAGCTTCCCACAAAAGCCAGTCGCCCAGCGCACGTTTCAGACAGATGACACTCAATTTCGTTCCTATTCTCGGTTGGCCCTCGTTATTTCTATCTCCGAACATAAAATACGCCGTAACGAAACAAGTGGAATTTCATTGCGTTTGGCATTTTATCGTGTGGTGACAGTTTACCTGAATCGTTTGAACATAATTTTAGCTACAAATATAGAGGGATAGATAACGCAAGCTGTCCGAAGTTGGCGCTAAGCTCCCACTTCTCGCGCTGCTCCTTCAGTCTGTTCCGATCCATATCGATAGCAAGTCATTGTTACACAAAAATTGCCTAATTGTTCTAAAATCAGCGCAATAATCCCTACGGGAGAGTGCACATTCCCACAGCCGCTGGACGCACATGAGTGGCCACGTTGCCGCTCTCTCACAGAAGACTCTTTATTTATTTATTTATTCATTGCTATCATGTACACGGGCAGGAACTTAGACTGAGTACATGGCCCTGGTAGGGTATTGCAAAGTGAGATATGCCAGACCCAATTCCCATCCTATCCCTCGCCATTTTCCCAACCATTTCTCCCACTCCATTCCTTAATCTGCAAAGGTAGCCAGTGCATACGGGGGCGTGCCAAAGTTTGTCAATCTAGACCGATGTTGACATGTATCGCGGATGTCTATGGACGACAGTATCCACTTACCATCTAGTGGACCGTATTCTTCTCGTCTACCGCCTTTTTTCTATTAAAAAAATATAATTGTAAATGGAGATATTTTGTTTCATCGGTGCGTGGTTTGCCAACACTAAAATTTACTCTATAAATAACACTTGGTTTCTATACAATTTGCCGAACTTGCATTGATGCATGACATAGATAATGATTTTAGTCATGTTTTAGGCTTGATATCTCAAGCCACCATATGTAGTAGAATTTGACTGTTATAAAACTTTCGTCTACGCAAATAGCCATTTCGAATACGTTTCTATATATTTTTTTGCACTTCCAAAACATGATTTGTGTTCAAACAAATTTTGGTAAACACATTTTGGTATTGTCACATTATTGTTGACAGAGTCCAGACTCCAGATACTTAGTGAAGAGCAGTCAGATAGCACGCCTGCTAACAATGAGGTCTTTCCATTAAGCTATGATATGTGGTTCTTCAAGAAAGCTGTGAATAGGATTTTGCAAGGTCGGCGGCGCGCCCGCATACCCCCTGGTGTTGCAGGTGTCCATGGGCGGCGGTGACACTTACCATCACGTGGGATCGCTTGTTCGTTCGCCCACTTGTCTATAAAAAAAATGATTTCCACGCAGAGTGCATAAAATTTTTGCCCCTTTGTGAAGTGATTTTCTAAACACTTTATACCGGGGGATGATTGCAATATTGTACCAGTTTCTTTGCGTAATAAACTAATATGTACCACTAAATGTGATGGAATAAATGTATTATTTACTAACAGTGTCTTCGCAGTCCAGTAGCAGTGACCTCGTTCGCGTGGTTTGATCGTGATTCCCGTGGGAACTCTATAGAGGATCTGCGTAAATAGTACCCTAAATGCTAACCCGTGACGACGTGTGATGTCGGACATCTTTAGAATAGCACCATCTAGTGATTTATCTGAAGAACTACACCACCTCTAAAATAATGGACTCGCCAACCTGCTTAGCCAGCGTGCTGTTTGAAGGCCATTCATCGGGCACAATGCAATGTGCATGAGGAAGCCCATGTCCAGCACAGTTTACGGATACCCAAAAGTTGTCTGGTAGACATAGGTTTTTGGGATAAGACCGTTATTCGTGCATTTGTATTTGATATATGCATACCAGCCCTTTCAGTATCCACTGCTGGACTTGGGCCTCCTCAAGCACATTGGTCTTGTGCATGAGGGAAATATCGCGTACTGGTATGGTACTGTTACTATTCCTCAGGGTTTGTGGTAGCTACTTTGTTGTCCCTCAGCCGACTGCTACTTTATATATCTATCTATTATTAGTTATGTCTGTTTGTTTTGTCCATATAGTCCATATAGTATAGTATAGTCCATATAGTAGTCCATATAGTCCATTAGTATAGTCCATATAGTTATTATGATCCGAACAGGTTTAATGAGCAATAAAACGTTTAATTATTTATCCGTCTTTGTAACCTTATATCCTGCTGGTTTTCATTCGGTTCATTCGGTCATTGGGTACAAATACCAAACATTCGGTACACAACTTCTAAATGTAAATACTTTAAGAATTCATTGAGTAATAAGCGACAAATGTTATGTGTTGTGATATTAAAATTCGTATAGTATGTACTGACGGCAATCGCGCGTCCACAAATCCCACGTATGACAACGCGTTTGCAAGGCGACGCACCGCGCCGCAATTCTCAACGCAACCCATAGCAACACGCTGATTAGCAGGACAAACCCTAATGGTAAAATAAATATGAGGAAGTGAATTGTAATTCCCAAATAATTATAATGCGTTTCATAACACCCCCACTACGGTAGTACCCCATACTACCCCCAACAACATAGTTCCTTGTGCGGTTTTATTGTAAATATTGATTTAGGACTGGCTAAAGCCCGTTCAACCCAATAGAATTTGTCTGATCGAAGCCATAAGTAAACCACTAAACATTAGTTGTACTAGCGGAAATGGTTTATTTTACTAATTGCCTTACTTTGTGAAAGAATTACATTGATATCAGTAGGATCCTAATTCAATACCAATAGGAAGTTGATAAGAAAACAGTATTGTTTCGTACTTCTTAATACCAAATACGATATAGCCGGTATACTATTGTATACGAGTACTATATATAGATTATACGTGGTCTACATACTACAATGCTCATCTCTTCTGTGGATATCGTAAAACGCGACTAAGGAATAAGAAAGTCACTACCATAAGACCTGAGAAACTATTTCATTTATAAAATAGGTGTGGTGTACATACATACAAAGCCATACATTGCACGAGATAATATACATGAGGTGTCCGTGTCCAGCTGTGGACGAGAACGGACCTGGGGGTCTACTCCGAAAACACGAAAAACGAAGTTTCGTCCAATATTTCAGTAGATTCCTACCACGAAAATATTCACTACGATATATCGGCCCGAACGAACTTAATTTGACATTTGAAACTACTCCCATCGCACGAGACAACAATCGAAATATAGATTTTGGCAGGAGATACTTGGAGGTCAAACGTCAAATTTGACGATAACAATATCTCACCTTTTAAATAATTGGTATTACACGATATATAGAGCTACGAACTAAGGAAAGTGAGAGTAGGGTTATAGCACTTCGTTCGTTGGAACTTCGGTCGGGCCCGAAACATCGGAATCGTAAAATCAGAGTAGACCCCCTGATTACGGTTACACTTATTTAAACACGTATATCTAAAGTATTTGGTAATACACATTACAAAAAAAAATGTGCCAACTGTCATATCAAATTTGACAATGTGAGACATTTTAAATTTGACATTTTAAATATGTGAAAGAAATAAGCACTAATTTTCGTTTGCTTTTGTACGAGAGATCATTAATCTACCAGAATTTTAATGATTAATTGCATACCCAGAACTATTTGTAATGGTCCGGAAAACCAAGCAAATAGAGTTTTAGGTATACACTTTACCTTTGATTTTTTTTTTATGTACGAAGGCGGCAGACGAGCTTACAGTCCACCGTGCACGCTGCAATCCAACAGCCGCTGGGCGCGCTCGACTGGCCACGTTAACCATCTCTAACAGAAGACTACCTTGAAATGTACTGCATTTCCGATTTTATCTTATTTCTCTAATGCACGTACGTGTTTCGGTAGTGAGTGAGATGTGCCAGAGCCCATTCCCATCCTATCCCTTCCCATTTTCAAGGTAGGCAGCGCATCCGGGGTCGTGCCAACGTTTGTCATTTTGGACTAATGTTGGCATGTATCGCGGATGTCTATGGGCGACAGTATCCACTTACCATCAGGTGGACTGTATGCTCGTCTGCCGCCTTCGTACACAAAAAAAATAATCGTGCAATCAATAAAAAATGATTACGAACAATATATACATATATAATACACATCCAGCGCCGGCTCTAGCCCAGGTAACGCCCGGATGCAATCAATACCCTGGCGCCCTCTAGCAGGCGCGCGATCAATTATCTTGGTTTTCTTACGTCTCCAGCAAGTGTTCGTCCGAAGATGGACCGGGTCGAAGAATAAACTTTTCGATAGAACTTGTATTCTTTTTCAGAGATACTTCCTTCTCGAGCTTTTAGTTTTCCAATTCTGTACACCAGAAAGTTTCTTTTTTCCATCGCCATCAGACATCTAAAATGAATAATAAAGTAAGAATGTAGATGTTTAAAAGTATAGTATTTAGGCCTAAGTACTATCGATATTATTTTATTATCGATATCGTGTATAGTATTTTAGTAGTACCTAGGTATTAGATGTAACACATCTAATACCTAGATACACTAATAAAAATCTATTGATAAACATATATACCCATATAAACACATACAACAATAAATTATAATTAAATTAAATTACTTAAAATATAATAAAAGCCATTGTCATTATGCAGCCTATACGTGATCAGTTTATGATTGTACTGATTGGTGGCTGACTGTACATTATGCACGTTGCAATTATACAGAATTAAATACAAAATGCCTGCACCCCTTTATTGTTCACTACATAAGCTGTAATCTGCTTGTTTATTTGTAACTAAATTATGCTTCATCGAGTTCTATTTCTCATAATGTAAATCTTTTTTGGGTAATCATTGTAAAGGATCCATCTGGAGATACTAGAGTACACCCTTCGAACACAGCAAGTGTTTCATTACAGTCAAATCCATTATGATACTTAATTTTATTCACTTAATCCTGTTACAACAATATTCACAATATCATGAAATTTTATAATCGAATATTTAAGATCAGAAACATACTTTTTTTTATATGGAAGTGGGCGGACGAGCAAGCGGTCCCACGTGATGATAAGTGTTACCGCCGCCCATGGGCACCTGCAACACCAGGGGGTGGGTATGCGGGCGCGCCGCCGACCTTGCAAAATCCTATTCACAGCTCTCTTGAAGAACCCCATGTCGTAGCTTAATGGAAAGACCCCTTGAGGCAGTTCGTTCCACAGCCTACGGGTTCGCGGTATAAATTGATTTTTGGACCGAACAGTGCGCGACACCTCTGTATCGAGGAAATGCGGATGGACCGCACTTCTGTGACGGGAGGTGCGGTTGTAGAAACCCGAGGTGGGAATTATATTAAACAATTCTTCAGAGCATTCCCCATTGTACAGGCGATAGAATTATATTATATTATATAGGGAATTATATTATATGGGGAATTATACTAACTTACATAAACACATTAAAAATCTAGTAACAAGAATTAAAATAGAATTATTTTAGGTACATTAACTAGATGTCTCTGTGCCTCACATTATTATTACCATTTACCATCAAATTACCTCATAATAAATATATTTTACTTCGTCATTTTATGACGAAACATAAACCTCTGTGAGATAACTCCCCGTTTATTAGTGTTATACCCTTTTGTTCAGTTATTTAAAGACTTTGTATCACAACGGTCTTGTCCTGAAAAGTCCTCATTATCTCAAAATTTCATAAATTTATAACGAAACTAAACTTGTAAGTTATAATAAAAATGAAAGACCTTTCAAAACATTTGTTCGTTGGACTCGGCACCATCGACTATCCTAGGGCTGGGCCATTAACTCGTGCATCAGCCTTGCCATCCAGAGAGGTAATATCGCCAGGGTGTTGGATACCTCGCCTCTGGGATCAAATTTATACAACATGGTCAATATATACAAAATATATCCGAACCGTTTGATTCTGAGTTCATTGAAATAGATCGATAACGTTTATGTCAATATGTCGATACGATATTTGTTTATAGATCGATACATACGACTTATTATTTATATCTATTTGCACTCTTTACCACTCTCTCTCTAATACCACTCCTTCGTCATTTGAAACTCCGATTCGGTCCATTTACGAACGTAATCGATTTCTTCCGAACATCGAAAATCGTAACCTTCGCCTTAATTAGATTTTTCGAAACCTACCTAAGAGCCCCCTAGACGGTCAATAATATTGTGCAATTATATGGTTAGCGCAATGTTTTTGATTGTTTAGGGAGTGTGTTGAAATTCGTTTGGATGCTAGGCGCGATTAAATGATATTGTGTAATGACATTATACGAGCAGTAACAACTTTATTGTAGGCCAATATTGCCTATATTGCCCACAGCTGAGCGAAAACCTCTCCTATTTTCTTCAAGCCCTTCGATCCCGCCGTCAACCATCCTTCACAGAAAGTATATCGAAGTTATGACCTACGAATATGGGTTCTCTTGGTTTTCATGATTTTCTTCTTCAGATTCAGATGGTAGGGAAGCAAGATCTTTATTACCTATTGGAGCTTAGCAATGATACAATAATATTTCGCCCATTTCCTTCTCTAATTTCTCTTTACTGTGTTGTTGATATCACTACATCCATATCATTTGTATATGACAAGAACAAGATGATGTTCAGTCCAGCGCAATACATGTTTATCTGACCATAATCCACAATTACGTGTAAAATGAAATCTAAAATCACATTTGAAGCACTACTGACCCATAAATCACTCTACTGACATCATTGTATTGTATTTTATAGACAACATAACAAAAGCCATTACAGCTTGTATAACTTGAAGTTAAGAATCCTATAGTAACATTTATCGGTTTCGTGATCGATTTCCCATAAATCTTGGCAGTATGCGTGGGTGTTTGTCACGGATTGCGGAGAGGTTGGCGCGGGGTCTCTCATAAAAAATCCGCATTGAAAATAAACCTTTATTTAGTATATTAAGCTTTGCTAACGACTTCACCCGCTTTAAATCTCAAAACATTCAGACGAGCGAACTGTCTACCTTGTAAGTGGATTCTGGCTTCCACGAATATTTGTGACCCATGCCGACATCCAAAATTAGCATAAGGCAGGTACACAAAGTTTCTGTTGGATCTCGCACTAGGATACACGCGTATAGCGGGCATCCAAGTAACGAATGATTTAAACAGAATTACAATTGTACTAGATCTAGGGTTGGGTGTTAATTTTTTTTTATATTAGTTTTGAAAAAAGATAAAATACGAACTATTATTGTTATATATAATATTTACTACTATTTCAATACATGGTAAATATATTACAAGTAGGAAATATAAAAGAAAGAGAATTTATTTTAATCTTATTTACGAAGCACAAAAGTCACTATAAAAAAATATTCGATGTACAGACACATTCTCCTTACTGTATTATTTATAGTACGACTCTTAAAACCGCGTCCTACTTATCTACTCACATGTTAACAGGAAACTTTTTATGAGGGAAGTAAATAGACAGGACTTTGACAGTGAACACCGTTCCACACGAATAGTATTTTGTGACTGAGGATGTGACAAGCACTGAAATCGAAAACGAAATCAAAGAAATATCATTATTTTTTTTTAACAATCTATAATTCTATATTAATTGAATCTTAAGGGCTACTTGGCCGAGGTCTTCTAGAATCTCTTCTCTTTCTTCCAAACGTTTCATCAACAACTGCGGTTGACATCTTCAGTGGCGACTGCGTTCACTTTCGGAGAGATGTTATCTCTTCGGCTTCTCGAGCGCAACTGAGAAGAGACTCCAGAAGACCTCGGCCAAGTAGCCCGGAAGATTCAATTAATATAGACACCGGCCGAGAAAGCCTACACTCCACTATTTATAATTCTATTTCATTATATAGAAAACAAACTAGACTAATCGTAAAATTAACAGAGTAAATGAATATAACGTAGTGATGAATGAATTCAAATTTATATCTACATAATTAATTCTGGAAAAAGTAAAGATAAGCAGGTATGTAAAAACACAGACTAAAGAGGAAATAATAAGTAAAGACCGATTGCAGCTCCTGTCCGAAGGGATATTTCAATATTTTCCTTACGTTTTAGAATAAAAACGATTTACACAAAAGTTCTAGATCTTGACGAGCCCTATTCTACGATATTTAATTTGAGAAGACGACGCCTTATGTCATCAGGCGTCTCCAGAGTCGAACAAAGGATCCACCGTTGAAGGAGTAACTGTGGCGGCTGGACTACAAAAATAGACAAAAATAGGTTGTTTTGTTGATAATCAATTTGATGCTCATTTCATACGAGAATGATATTACTTCCTTTTAAGAAAATATTTATTTATGACATTAATTATTGCAATATCGACGACTACTTACTAAATAGAGGGAATACTGATAGAGCCTGATGACGTAAGGCGTCGTCTTCTCAAATTAAATGACGTAGAATAGGGCTCGTCAAGATCTAGAACTTTATTTAGAACTAGCGACCCGCCCTCGCTTCGCTTAGGTTTATAATTTCTTTTTTCAAAATTTGAAAATAAAATAAGGCCTATATTGAACACGGATAATATAGCTTCCTATTTGTGAAAGAATTTTTGAAATCGGTTTCGTAGTTCCAAATATTACCTCCAACTTACCCACAAACACACAATTTTACCTCTTTATATATTAATATAGATATAGATTGCTTGATAAAAAAATCGTTATTCATGAAAACAATAATCTACAAAGATTAGTACAAACTTGTGATCCAAACAGTTTTTATTTTACGCCCAATTAATTTGATTGTCAAATTCTCTATACAGCGATTTTCCCGCCATTTATAAACGTCAACGTCACAACTTTAAAGTTGTGTACAACAGAACATAAACTTTTGCAAATTAAAAATATGTACTTGAAAAGTGATCCTTTTTACAGAGTTTCGAGTGACGACTCGCGAAATTGTTGCTTGGAAAATCGAATAAAGTTTCAAATGATTCCTGATGTGGAAGAGATAAAATTTTGGCGCTTGTCAATACAGAAATACTTTATTTATAGTTACTGAACTTTGCCTTCTGTCATACTTCAAACCAATCATAACGCTCTGGTTCCCTTGGGTATTCAATTAACCGAAATACTGAGATTACGTCCCCAAAGTGAGACATTTGCAAGCAGTCAAATTTACCACGTGTCAATTTAATCTTTCATTTGGCAGCAAAAGACTACCGATAACATAGTTTTTTGATAGTTTCTTTTACAATAATTGTAATATTTTCACAGAATTGTTTTTAAATAAGCAAATAAAGCAAAGACTATTAAAAACGTAATTATTACTACCCACTAGTTTATCGTACAGTAAAAGTTGATTTATGCCACTGGCGTCACTCATGAACAACGTTTTGTTACAAGGAATTATCAATCTATTTACTTTGGTTGATCAATGGAACTAACTAATTCAAATTTTATTGCATGGATTTTATCAAAGCTAAATATAAGAAGCACATAGCGACTTATCTCATCACCATAATGTGGAAATAATTCCAAAATTTGGATGTTTATTCGATAGGCATGATTTGGGTGTGAATGGATATGTCGCCCCTCTCTCACAGAAGACTACCTTGAAATGTAGCGCATTTCCCACTTTATCTTATTTCCCTAATGTACGTACGTATTTCGTAGTGAGTGAGATGTGCCAGAGCCCATTCCCATCCTATCCCCTCCCATTTCCCAACTCCAAAGTAGGCAGCGTATCCGGGGTCGTGCCAACGTTTGTCATTCTGGACTAATGTTGGCATGTATCGCGGATGTCTATGGGCGACAGTATCCACTTACCATGAGGTGGACTGTATGCTCATCTGCCGGCTTCGTTTATAAAAAAAACTCATTTGTTTATAATAATATAAACAACGTTTAATGTAACTTATTTGCTACTAGCTGTGCCCGGCCACGCGTTGCTGTGGCTGTCCAACAAATGGCGTTTACCCTGTTTTTGGGTAAAAAGCATGTTTTTACCCTGTGATAGGTATATAAAAAACACGCGCGTATTCGAATGCATCGTTGTGTCAAAATTTCAAAGCAATCGGTGAAGAACTTCCGGAGATTTATAATTTTGAACAAACGAACGTTTACATTTTTATTTATATAGATATAACGTTTGATCGATAGTAAGGTGCCAACAGCACTCCGCTAAAGCCTTCAGCGTCAATAATACATAAATTTGCGATTATTCGGTTATTAAATACTACACTTATTTATCAATGATAAACAAATTAATGATATTAATGATTCATTCCATTTATTTTGTGTATTTTTCTCTACACAGAACTATTGGTATAAAAGTTTTACTAGTTCTGTACACAGACACTAAGGAGATCAAAAGTCTCACTTGGTACAGTAATATTGAGCTGAACAGAAGAAACTACAGCACAAAACTATTGGGAACAAAAGACTTGTTCTATACAGCTATAAATATAAAAAATGCCCTGACTTATGTATTGACGGTCGGAAAAGTCCTTTTTAAAAACTTAAATCAATTAAAACACAAAAGGGTGTTCTACCTTTGATTATTTCAGACAGATTGATTTTCATACAGTGCATATGCTTATTAAATAACGAGAGAGATAATGTAAAATGTTCTTGGAAAGTTGAGTCTTCGTAGAATTGGAGTCGGTTGGTGTGTCACTGCGTTTTCAGCTAGAGCGCGGGAACTGAACCTTATTCCTCCGTAGAATTGGAGTCAATCGATGTGTCACTGCATTGTCAGCGGGAACGGAGGTTATGCCTTCGTAACTCCTGTTAAATTACTGGAGTGAATTCTTGCTGGTAGCTTAATATTCTACGGAGAAGTACCACCTGTGTTAAATATGCCTCATGCCGCAACTTCTAAACAAAATCCCTCAATACCTCCTGCGTATAGGTATATCAGTTTCGCAAAGGTTAACTCACTTCTCATGGCGCTCGAGGAGAAGATAAATTATTGTAAACCGGGAAAATATGAGACGCTTGGGGATAATATACATGTCCAGTAATTTTAGGTTACATTTTCCCACAAAATCCCATTTTGACTGAATTTTGGAATACAGCTTTGTGATAGTGTCCTAAACAATATATCAAAACCCGACATTGATATCGCCTGTGCGTTTTGAGATGTTCAAGGTCAAAACTCACTAACTACTTTTTTTTTTGTAAAATCTTGCTTTTCATTACAATGGAGGTTATTATAAAAAATATAGGTCACAAAATGTTCCACAATAAAGATTATATATTGTACATTTTTCTTTGTACAACCAACCGTTTTTGTCATAGAACTCAGAGAAAGCAGGCATTCAATGACTATACATTGATTTCCACACTGTCCATGAGCTGGAATGCAGACGCGTTTTTTTATTTGGTTTCCCCGGTTGGCCTGGCCTAATCCATGGGGTTCGGAATAACATATTATGTTATTTTTAGTATGTTTAAATTGATTTAATAAAAAGGGGTGTGTGTTGTTAATTGAAATTTATTTTGTTATTAATCACTTGAAGTGAATTGCTTAATATCTTCGTCATGTAGGTACATTTTCTGTCTCTAATACATTAGCAGATAACATATAAAGTGGACGTATGTCTAGGTATATCTATGTCAAAGTCATCTGTATTTTCTGTTATATAACTTAATTTAAGCATGACTAACAATACTCACAATCGCAGCTGCAAAGCATTTGAAACCGATTTTTCTGCATCTACTGTTTCCACCACAACCTTTTGCGCAATTACAAGATATTGCATTTAATAAATTCGTCAGGTACTATATGGTTACAATGTTGTAACTGGCTCCAATTGCTTTTCATTTTCCAACAGGACTGTTCGCGATAAATGACCCTTCCCCGTCAAGCTTGTTTATTATTTAGCAATTAAACAACTTTGAACGGTATATCGGTTTGAATTAAATACGGTTTGAATCGCGTATATTTAACATTATTTTTATCCCGACGTTTCGAACACTTTGCAGTGGACGTGGTCACGGGGTGACTGGTTGTTTATTATTTCTTTAATAGTGTGATAAATTCTTGGTCCAATATAAAGTTTCTTTAAATGTGTTATCGGGAAACACACGCACGTCATCTCAAAAGTACGGATCTTTTCATTTTTAAAAATCGTTACCTATATTAAGTTTATGTATTAAGATCAAAATTTTAACGGTCGTTTGTTAGAAAAAAGTTACATTAACAAAATTATAAGGACCGTACATTCGGCAGGAATTATGAGTTATCCAGACCGTACATTGTTTTTATTATAATTATGTCATTAGACTAAATATAGGATTTTTACTCATATTTATTGCTTGTTGAGATATTTTCAAGTACCTACATATAACTAATTTTTTCTATATTTGTGTTTTTCAATACATTTTGTTAATAATAATGAAATAATTCGACATAAATTTAAAAAAAATAAGTAAAATAACATATAGCGCGTGCGACACTCTTGATGTTTGTCCTCTCATGGAATCGGTTTGTCCCCTCGTGGCTCGTACGTGAACCTGTCGGTGAGCAGTCACGCACACATAGTTGCGCTATGTAGTAGTGTACCTATCGCGCCGGGTATGTATAAAACTTGCGCTCTGTATAAACATTCACTCATGGGTAACTGAGCGTTATCAAGTTTACGCACACTAAAACAATGTACATGTATAAGCACAACCATTACTAAGCGTAGCCCGCCTTCGTGATATGAAAGAACTACACCTGCCTATAAGTATGTACATTCTTTTTTCTATTTTCTTTTTTTAAATCTTACAATTTTTCTTAAATCCCTACTCAACTCTAACTTATGTATTACTCTGATAGCGACTTGCAAATTCGCACAAAATATTTGCAGCTTTCTATGTTGACTCGGACAGAGATCATCCGTACCTACATCACGTCTGTTCAAATTTAGAGTCCCTATCAGAGCATTCCTCTCAGGTTCGTCCCGAGAACACTCCACTTACAAGTGTATCTACCCGTATCTAGTATGTGAAAAACTCTCAAATCATTTGCCATTTAACAATCCCTACATTCTTTGAAGATAAGTAGAAACTCAAAGTTATAATATGAAAAACGTTGACAAGAAAATCCGCATGTGTCCCAACACCACTCAGATTTAGGTAGGCAACCGTGTAAATAAAATGAATGTTCAAATCCCGGTCATTAATAATAAACTAAGGATGTCACAAACGAATGATAAAATCGATTTTTAGACGATCGATATTTTCTCGCTCCGTGATAATTGATTTTTTATAAGACCGTCCATCTTTCCATAGAAATAATCGATTTTTTTAGTAAAAATCTATTTTTAATTGGATAGATAATCTGTTTTCATTTTTTCTGTGCTTGCGAGAGACCGAAACAAGCAGCTGTTCATCAACATTGAACGGTTTCGCATTCAGAGCTCTAAATTAGATAATTTCTACTTTATTATGAACATAATCACCACAAATTAGTAGTTCTAAATTCAAATTGGTAGTGTTACAGCATACTAATACTTTAAAACTTTCTACAGAACTTTATAACTTCGATAATTTATAACTTTATAATTTCAAAAAAATCGGTTGTGATGTATGAAATGCAAAATCGATTAATTTATAATGGATTATTACTACTATTAGAATCAATTAATAATGATCGGTTGTTTAAAATAAATAATCTATTTTAAAAAAATCGATTATTTTTTCACAACCCTACAAAAAACCGAATTTCGCCTCGCTTTTAGCTGGCATCTTGTGTGGATAATCATGAAAAGGATACCTCTAGAATTCCGTGACAGTTAGTTGTGTTTGATAAGGGTATAAACGGGTATACTTTTAGTCGTTAATCTATCTAAACCCGTTCCATTTCAACCCTTATATTCAGCTCGATAAAGTGCCTGTGAGTGTAGGTCGACCCGGTGCCGAAAAATAACTTCCTTGACTACGATTAAGTTTATTTCATTGACAAAAATTCGATTAACAGTGTAAGGTTACATGAATGTCACTAAGTGGGTATTTTAAATTTGTTAGATTGACACAATGGCGGAGATGGGAGTAGGGGGGGGGGTTTTGACAGCGGACACGCGATCGGGGATCGCGGGCCGGCTGGAAGTGACAAAAAGGAAGGGAGATATTATAATAAGTTTAGCTCTGTCGATGGTTGCTCAGTTGATTGTTGATTTTTGTGGGAGACATTGGAACGAGATATTATAATAAGTTTAGCTCTGATTGTTGAAATGGTCGATTGTTGATTTTAGTAGAAGACATTGAAGCGATTGTATTAGTTCCTGAAGTTAAATAAAGTTTGTGAACGCTACTCCAGTGTTGGTTATTTCTGAGATACCCTTAAAACAGATACTTTCACAAGGACCATACGAGTAGATTATTTTACACAGATGTAGGTGTTGTTTGCTGACTGCAATGGGTTTTTCTCCGTGGTCCCATCGAATAACCTATCAATCTGACCAATGGGAAGTTTTAATCTCGTTTGTCCAACTGACCCTCAATTCATATTGTACAGTTTCATAAAGTCATTCTCAATACACGCGTGCAAGTTTACTATAATGCAGTAACTAAAATGACAGAAGACATAAGGAAAAAAATAAAATATAATTAACTTCACGTTCGTATGAATCCCATTTAGAATTTTGTTTCGTTTTAGGTATATCAATGTTAATTCAGTCAAAAGTTAATTAATAGAATTATCAAAAAAATATTTTTCATAATACTATTTTTAACGGTGACTGTACATTTTGTAATATTGGACGGATGAATGGGAGCATTCGTTAGACGGGATTAAAACTTCCCACTGGTCAGATTGATCGGACAATCGATCGGACCACTGCACCGGGAAAACCCCACTGCAGTCAAGACAAAGGACGCGCGAATTTTACTTTTAGTGCTTCATCTATATGTATAATAAAATTGTAATAAAACCGTGTCTACTACTACATGAAATATTTTTGGATAAAGTCGTTGCAATGCAAAAAGTAGGAATAATACAGGGTCTAAAACAACATTTTTTACGAATTTTTAACTGGTAATCAGTCTGAACGACACTGGATTTTAGTCAAAGACCTGTTTCTCGTGACCACTGGAAACAACTATATTTCAATAAAAGGGGCCATCCATATATTACGTCACACGAATTTCATGATTTTTGGAGTTCCACCCCCCCTTGTCACAGGTGGTCACATTCCCCACCCTGGTGTGACGTCACATATTTTGCAATTTTAAATTTAGAAATTATTAAATTAAAACAACCTTATAATAATATTGATAGAGTTGGTAATATTTTAAAGTTTTTCGTTAGAGTTGAAGTTTAGTTTTTAACTTTAGATTTATACATGTGACGTCACGAAGCTTATGACTCGTCCTATTTGTGACACGATGTCACACTTTGTTGACCCCCTCCCTCCCCCTTAACGTGTGACCTTGAGTTATTGCGCAGAGGCGCGCGGCGTCTTACCTGTCTATTAGATAGCTAACACGCGCAGTAAATATTTATTCTTATGCTAAAACCTTCTTATGCTTACCTTATGCTTATGTAAAAATAATTTACATTCCTACTCAATTACTTACATTTTGGAAACTAGACAACGATGAAAAAAGCAAGAAAATGACACTGAGATGGAAGCATACACACAGACGGACATCTTATTTCTTCTGTATGCCAGTATGTAAGATCCAGCCGTTGCAAAGTGTTGATCATGTGATTCTAAATCCTTTCCCTCCGCTCATAATCGGCTTACATGTACCGAATATTCGCTATATTTCACACAAATGTTGAAGAAATCTCTGAGGCTTACTTATACTATAACTAGAAGCCTGCCTCAATATTTTATTTTATTTCTTATGTATATTTTATGTATATTTTACATGTGTATGTACATGTATATTTTACATATGTATGTACGTAAATATCCTAACATGAACATGTTAGGATTAAAGTCCGAAAGTGTTCTTAAGGCACTGTTCATTTTTTTCACTTATACAATTGAATAAGTACCTACACTATAGAAACAAATAATTACGTAATTCAAAATAAATAATTAAATATTCAAAATGAAAATTAATCCGTAAATCATATCTTGAAAAAAGATTGAGATGTAGAGGGTTAGAAGGCTTAAAAGTGATATCTTAAAAGTGTTAAGGAAAGGCTTGAAAGTGTTAAAAGTCTTTTTCTTAACACTTTTAAGGCCCTCTCTAAGTGTCGCTACCGATGCCGCCGCCGCCGTGTCCGTTCGAACTTTCGTCGCGTGCTCAGTGTTTTGTATACGTCGAAAACTCTGCATTATTTTCATATCTTCATTTATATTCATATCATACCATCCCCCATGGACATCTGTGATATATGCTAACATGATTAGAGAATTAGAAGCTGATTTGTATACACGCAATAAACATAGTTAAGTAGGTATATAGAAAGAAAATTGATTCCCATGTGATGAAATATGGTAGGAAAATAACGAAAATATTAAACAGAGAAAAGTTTTAATAATCCTACGAACATAATCATATGTTGCAAATATAATTGGTAATAAAACTTCTAATTGAGTGGATTAGAATAGATTTATTTATTTTTATAATAGGGCATTGACTATGTGGCTGGCTGACAGACAAGAAGCAACGTTACCATAAATAAATACTAATTATATGGTGCATTAGCAATTGAGCACAGACATAAAAATATAATATATAAAAACTTATTTGGTGCATGGAGCACAGATTTTATAATATACAACAATTGGATTTAGATATAACGATAAAAATAAATAACAATTATAGTTTATTACTATCGCGATATAAACTTAACATAGATAGGATCAAAAGGCCGCAACACCATATCCGTTAAAAGAGCTGGTTTCAAACGCCTCTCCTTAGGAACAAGCTTGAATTTGCGACAGATCTCACTTAGAAGACACTTCATTTCTTGCATTGCGAAGCGCTGACCTGGAAACAGTAAGCTACTATAAGTCAAATTCCTTCAGAGTATTAATAAATCGATCTTAAAATTGATATTGACCTCAAGTTCACTCTTGAAATGCTATTATAATTATATATTATAATTATATATTATAATTATATAGCACTATAGGCCACCACGGCAATTGAATTATAATCAGCGGCGGATACATGAAGGGGGGCCGCTACATAATACATTAGCATGTAATGCATGCTGCGGGAGGGGGAAAGTTAAGACGCAACTATGAGCAAGTTTAGACGCAACTATGAGCAAGTTAAGACGCAACTATGAGCAAGTTAAGACGCAACTATGAGCAAGTTTAGACGCAACTATGAGCAAGTTAAGACGCAACTATGAGCAAATTAAGACGCAACTATGAGCAAGTTAAGACGCAACTATCAGCAAGTTAAGACGCAACTATGAGCAAGTTAAGACGCAACTATGAGCAAGTTAAAACGCAACTATGAGCGAATTAAACATTACTAATACAACATCATGCATACATGATTTTATTGTGCCAATTATAAAGCATTTTACATTAATCCGACCGTAAACCAGAAATTAGAAAGAATAATAATAATTAGTAAATTTATTTTCCTTATTACAATTTTAATTTTCCATTTTTTAATTCCGCACTTAAAATAATATTTAGTTTTTTACTGCAGTAATTGATCAAAAACTTCACCTATACAGTTTCTAGGTCCAGCACTAAAGGGCACAAAAGCATACGGATGTGTCGGCTCAGCACCCAGAAACCGTTCAGGCTTGAAGAGTTCAGGTTCAGGATAAAAGTCTTCTCTTCGATGAAGATCGTAGATTTGAACTGCAATTTCCGTGTTCTTCTTTACCAGGATGTCATCTGCGAAGGACAGATTTTTAAAGTATTACAGCATGGTGGTAATACATATCATGAAGCACGAGACGTTACATGATAGGACGTGACGTTACATGATAGGGCGTGACGTTACATGATAGGACGTGATGTTACATGGGTACCGTTACCTATAGACGCCTGCAATACTAGGACTACAGACACACTGTTTATGTACTCTGCAAATACCTATTCACAGCACCATATGCCATAACTCAGCAGAAAGACCTCAGGAGGTATATAGGTTGACCTATAATCCTCGCGATCGCAGTATGGAAAGTCTGGTAGCCAGAACAATTTGCGACTAAGACAGTGCGAATGTACCGCGTTTCCAGTCTCTCTTAATACTATAAGAAAAAGGTTTGTTATTTTTTGCAGAGCGCTTATTTTGCCACTACGATTGTACACGTGTTCATAAGGTAAATTTAAATCACCGTTATTGAATTGCATTGTTTGCATTCACATTTTCAAGTTGTGCAACGAAGTCTCTAAAGTGTTTACATTACGCTACAACATGGGATTCTACAAGAAAACTATGAATAGGATTGTAAAATCGACAGCGCTCCTGCATCCTCCGTGGTGTACATGGACGGCGGTAACCATTTACCATTGCAATGGGCCACTTAAGCTATAATAACATAACATGTTGTTTATCAACACGTTAACACTAATTTTTGATTTAGAGTTTCGCAAATTATCGCCAGATTCTAACGAGTACATTTTAACAAGATAAAATTTTGTATTTTGTATCAAAATTCAAGACCATTTTTAACTATTTTTGGAAAAGTATAAGTATAAAACAAAACAAAAAATATAAAGATTACCTACACATCTTTTATTATTACGTTTTACAAAATTTTTAAAACTACTAAACAATGTATGAGCAAATACTAATTAAATTAATACAAAACTAATTGAATTTAGCAAATGTTTACACTAATAACCAAAATAAAAAAAAGGCACAACGCAGTAAAACACGTTAGTACCCCTAAATAATCCAAGACCCAAATGAACGAGACCAGGGAGTTGGCGCGGGAAGCAAATGACAAACAGCCGCTGGACGCGCTCAACCGGTCACGTTACCCCTCTCTCACAGAAGACTACCTTGAAATGTACTAAATTTCCTACTTTATCGTATTTCCCCAATTTACGTACGAGTGAGTGAGATATGCCAGAGATCATTCCCATCCCGTCCTATCCTATCCCTTCCCATTTTCCCAACCCTTTCTCTCAATCCATTCCTTAATCTGCAAACGTAGGCAGCGCATCCAAGACGTGCCCGCCTGTATGTTCGCCAACCGCCTTTTTTATAAAAATAATAATATCCGTCTACTTCCAACCCTATAAAAATAATTTATGGTTTGTTCATAACGTAACGTAGTATCATCCCTTTTAAAGTAAATTGCGAGAGCACAAAAGGATGGCTGGCAAAAAATAAAGGTAGGTATTAAAAGCATATTTGTTTAAATAAAAAAGACAGGGTGTCCGCTTTTCTCGAAATCGTCTCTTTGCTTCATTGACCATTTTTTATTACTTCCTGTTATTTATTACGTTTGCAATAATTTCAACTGACCTTCGAACCGGAAATACGATCAAGTTACAAGCAACCGGAAATACGATATATGAGTGTATATATATTTGTTGAATAAAAAGGAAGCAACGTTGAGAATTCCGTGCACGGCAATGATAAATAGATAATACGAGATGTATAAAATTTTAAGTAGAAGTTCTAACACGTTGTATCAATTTGTATTTAAAAAAAATAGTTAAATTTTTCAATACCGATTAACTTCAGACACATTGATTTTAGCACTAAAGCTATATCTGGATATTTAAAGCGAAGACACAAAAATGAAACTTTTAAACTGTGCCCTTGAAAAACAGTTGATTTTCTCTTATCAACTTTATTCCCGACATGAATGTAATTATTCAACTTGTCATTGAAAGAACACAAAACACGTTAACTTATTTAAAATATAAAAAAACGCTCCAGCGATAAGTGAAATTATTTTAGGGAATAAATCAAAAATTACAAGCATTTAAAGTTTTTTTGTTCTATCTAAAATGTAGCGCTTTTTACTCAGCACCGGTGATAACGACAGGGCGCGGCGTGCGCTTTGAGCTTAGTATAAGATAGCGTAGTATAGTAGAATGCGTGTAGAATAAAAGATATATTACAAATGAACAATAAATTATGAAAAAACCTAATGTAAAAGAAATATGTAATCACAATATTTTTTAAGTTTCCTAATAAAAAAAAAATCCGACGACGAAATGCATGCTCTATTGATTCCTCATACGTACCTAACATGAACTCTTCAGTAACAATTCTTCCAATGAATGGCACGCTCGGGTACAGTCTGAGGGTCTCCTTGATTACCGCTTCGATGTACTTCATCACCGCCAGATCGGAAGTACTTGGCGTGCGGTCCGAATCACCGAAAATTCTCTGACATTCCTCGTAAACACGCTCCTACAAAATTATTTTGGTTCAAATTCATCGAAGTATTTAGAGGTAACATTTGATACCTATAACATTTGAGATTTTCGCGTTTTTCACACATTTTTATCTACTTAAACGGGTCTTACCGCGCTCAATTGGCCACGTCACCCCTCTCTCACAGAACACTACCTTGAAATGTACCGCATTTCCAACTTTATCTTATTTCCCTAATGTACGTACGTGTTTTGGTAGTGAATGAGATATGCCAGAGCGCATTCCCATCCTATCTCTCCCCATTTTCCCAACCTTTATTCCAAATCCACTCCTATATCTCCAAAGGTAGGTAGCGCATCCGGGGCCGTGCCAACGTTTGTCATTTTGGACTAATGTTGGCATGTATTGCGGATGTCTATGGGCGACATTTTCCACTTACCACCAGGTGGACTGTATGCTCGTCTGTCGCCTTCGTTCGTACAAAAAAAAAATCAGCATAACACAGCGTTGATTGATCATCAAGGAACTCTTCCTCTCGTAATTGGTTAATTGAAATAGTAATAGTAAAATTAATTGAAATCACGCGACTAATAGTAATAAAAAAAGTCTAATGGTGCGAATGGTTCGTTAGTCATATCTGTCCCAAATCTGTCCAGTAGTTCCAAATATACAATGACTTAAATCTTTTCTTAGGTTTTCGCGATTACTCACGAAGTAATCGTGACCACGAAGTGACTGACTCACGCCGTGACCACGTCCACTGCAAAGTGTTCGAAACGTCGGGATATAAATAATGTGAAATATACGCGATTTAAACGATTCAAAGTTGTTTAATTGCAATGACTTAAATCTTTTCAAAATATATCAAAGTATATATCGGCGTCGGATCTCGTGATTCGTGATAGCTGGGATTTCGTGAAAACTCGAGATACGACGACGTCTCTTTACGCGATATTACGGTATGAATCTAGTTGTTGAGGACACTTTTGTCTACTGCGATCTCTTCAACAGATCGAGGACAGTATTGTCCTACAACCTTATAGGTCGCCGGGGGATGTGGACTGTATATATAGGATGTTAAACAATAATAACGCCTTATTTCCTTTTCTTCGATAATATCAGCAGAGCCGGGGGCAGGGGGCAGAGGTACTTGTTGTTCTACTACTTGTCCTAGTCACTTGGTTGACCGTTTGTAGTGTTCGGAGTGGTGCCGCTGATCGGAATGCTGGAAGCCAAAAATGGTCCGTCTTTTATTCCATTTTGGCTTCCCCTTCTACTTTTCTCCATGTGTACCCCTCCCGCTACCCCGCGGGGGATCATTTATTCATACAAGACACAGTTATACATTTTCATACATTTACAAGATTTATAGGATTCTTATTAGATAAAACTTAGATGTAAACTAGCCTAAGAGGGATCTAATAAGATCATGACGCTATAACGTTCGGTTTCGAGTGGACGGGGTGCGCGGTTTGCGCGACATATTTACGTAACCCCGTCCCCCGCTTCAGGACTATAAATATTATATTCGTCCGCCAGGTGGCGGAGCGCTCAGTTGTTTCCCGAACGCCATAGCGCCCACAACTTATCCCTAGCATGCCCTACTTACCCTATTCACCAATAATTATCCTAATAGGGTAATAAAAGACACACTAGGGATCATTTTAATATCAGTTACACAATACATACTCATAAAACGGACATTAAACAGATAGTGTAAACCTAACGATATTAAGATATATTCATACATTTATAAGACACTAAAGAGAAACAACTATACAAGCGAAACTATTATCTATACATATGCAAGTACCCTAGCTTTTTACATTTTCATTTATTCCGTCGTTAACACTAGTGATTTCGCAAAAATACAAACTGAGTGTCGTATCTTTGTGAAATCAATAGATGACTTGTATATTGATTATTTACTTAACCAATCAAGCAATGACCTTTGAACTTTTATTTTTTGCGGTATCCAAAAATCCCAACGCCGCTTTGATGGCAGAGGTTGGGGTTAGGTGGTGTGATTTTGGGATTTGCAGTAAGAAAAACTAATATGGGCATTTCCTTTTTCCGGGAATCATACTCTAATACATAGCAATTAAACTACTTTGAACGGTTTAAATCGCGTAGATTTAACATTATTTATATCCCGACGTTTCGAACACTTTGCAGTGGACGTGGTCACGGGGTGACTAATTGATTTTATTTGTCACTTGAGTTATTAAGAAATTATTTGAACTACCGTCTGAATTTTTTTTTAATCATAACATTCCCTATGCACGCATTATTCGCTCACGGTGTCCAGAGGTCTTGCAGTATTGCGTTGGCCTTGGGATTTAATTAATTTAATGACTGGATCCCAAGCCGGTGGTACTTGCCAACGATCTTCTCTATTGAAATTGAAATCAAAAATATTAATCATACTCTAAGCTTACTCTAAGTACCCAAATTTATTTCGCTATGTAACTAAATTTACTGTAACATTTTCTTTTTTACACCTATTTCAGTTTTCTTAATATCCTAGCTACGAACCTCATATACCTCGTAGTAATGTAGCTATATAAAATGTATCTATTTTCGATAATCCGATACACACAATAGTATAGACATAGTACTGTTGCAAGTGGATACAACATCATTAACAACCAGATTCAGAATCCCGCAAATCCCGAGGTATATCCATATTAATGTAAAGAAAAATATAATTTTCTTTATTTTTGATTTGCCGCGCTGCGGAGCGCCTTCATGGTGGACCGCAATCATAGATTTATATTTTTGTGAACTATGATTGACGTTTATACTTTGACGTTTGGCGTGAACGGATTATTAAAACTAATATTAATTTTGTAATATTAGAAATAAGAATCGACATTGCGATTAATAACATTAAATGTCGTTTCTTTTATTCACAGAGAAACTCAATTGTGTTTTGATTAGCAGTGTCGATCCAAGCAATTAGAAAATATCATTACATTAATATAAACATTTTGTCATAAGTACCAAAATCACACTACCTATTGGTACCTACTACTAACCCCGATCTCTGCTTATTGGTTAAAAATGGAATCAAATAATCATATAATAATCAAATAAGGATTTCTATATAGGTATAATTTTAACAAAATACACTGAAAATTAGTTTTCGCGCAATCACTAGACTCGTTCCGCGAAGTCACGAGGGATTTCATGCAATCACAAATTACGTGATCCAACTGCGACATACCTATATAAATTATATGTTGTTGGACGAATGTTGTTATAGATAGAAGATATAGATATATTAAATCGAATTGAGTTAGCTACATTTAAATAAACATGTTAATTAAACTGCAGAGTGCAACTCGTCTAACCATATTCTCAGTGGAACAGAATATTTACCCCACCGTATTAAGTTGCAGATTTATTCTGTTTCCGTCCCCGAGTCAACACAAGGAGACGTCAAAGAGATTAAAATTAAAAATTTAAAGCGATCAGGCGATTTCATTTAACTTTATTTAGATAAATAAATACGTATTACGAGTATATTATACGTATCACTAAAATAACGCAAAGCTAGAAAACACATCAACTAATTTAAATTATATAGAGATAATTTAAATCAAAAGTTAAAAACGTTTAAAAATGTTCTATCTAAAATGTTTGTAGCGCTCATTACTCGGTACGGGGTGCGGTGCGGCCGATGCGCGTAAAAAAAAGATATATGTAGTAGAAATGTACTACAAATTATGAAAAAAAAAACTTAAAAAACGGGCCGAATGAATTCTACTCTGGATATGGAACAACCCATTTTTAGCTTAGCGTTATTTCAGTAACGTTGTATAGGCATACAAATGCAAACAATTAGCAAAAACTTTTTACGTATGTGAGTGATAGGCATTAGATCCGATACTTACTTGAACATCGTCATGATCAGCCAGAAGCATGAGAGCGAATGTTAAAGCCATTGCAGTGGTGTCGTGACCCTAAAACAAATGAAATTTTATTAACCAAAGTCCCTAAACAACTAGAAAGAGAATAAGTAGATTAATAATTCTATATTATCTTTTCTTTTTTTTTTCATATAGGGCAAAAGTGCAATTAGCACATTCTACCAGTGTCAAGTTTTCTTCATAATAAATAATTTCAAAGTCTAAAACGCATCATGTCAATGTCCAGTCAATGTCGAAGTCGGGAGTCACTCAATTTCACTTCTAGTATTCCCGCCGAAAAACCAATTGTAGACAGGTAGTTGTACATTTTGGTCAACACACATAAGCGAATAAAGGGAAGGACTCTTAGAAAGCATAAAAAAATGTAGTCCTGTTTTTATTTGATTATCACAAACATTATGCATAAACAGTGCACAGTTTGAAGTTTAATAAACTATCATTATTAAACTAAATCCCACAATACACAATTGAACAAAAACAAAAACAATTCTTCACTTCTCGATTTCCAAATAGGTGCCAATAGCTGCTTATAAAAATTGCAATTGACTTGTTGAGACATTTAGTGGGACATTTTGAGATTAAAGTGAACGGTTTTATATTATAGTGCATTCATAGAGAATTTTAATTAGATAGGAGAAAAAGTTTGTACGAGTTTAATTAAAAAGTTTAATTTTGAGTTCTATTTAAGAATGGGTTATAGTATTACCTCAAACATGAAAGTGTTGACTTCCTCCCGAATCCCTTCCAAATCTATCTCCCCTCTACTTTCTGCGTCCAGCAACATGTCAAGAAATGCCAACTTTTTCTTACTCCCTGCATCGTCTTCCACTGAATAATCTCTTTCGTATTTTCTCCTCTGTTTCCTTTCCGCTATAACATCATCAGCAAAAGACATTACTTTACTCAATGACGTCTCAAACTGTTGTCCGTTGAGAGATCTCTTGAATATGAAGTCATTTCGAAGCCAGATACTGGTCAATCGACTAAGTATGAGCTTCCCAATGTCCATGATTGCTTTTTTGTATTCAATAGTTGCTGCTGAGTTATCTGAATCTAGTTTTGTTCCCATTGCTGTCTCTGTATTCAAATAAATAATGTATTGTTGGAGTTATTTTAAATAACTTGTTATAATGTAAATTTCAAACTGTTTTATTCGTGATTCGTACTGTTGATTCGTGTATTCAATAATAAAATTAGCCTAACATTGAACTTCTTAAAATTATTTTTCCTACAATATTTTGTGATGACCTGTTTTTTCTTTTGCCGCTCTTTTACAATCTCAATTTTCCTTTGCCAGACTCTAGTAGTACAAACGTGTTAAATTAATTTTTCACATATTTGTACTACTAGAGTCTGGAAAACACTTGTCGTACACTCGCATACACGTATCAAATTGAATTCTGATGCGACAAAAACTCGAGTGTGCATGATAAATTATGTGATTCCGTGACAGCCGGTTCTAAAACTCTTATAATATAGACAGTCCTCGTACGGCGTGTTAGGTTCTCGAAATAAGCGACGTAAATCGAAACGACGTAAGTCGAGACATTTTTTTTCACACATTTCAATATAAAACAATATAAATATAAATAATATAATATATTCAATATAAATAAGGTTAGGTTCTGCAAGCACTTTCAAGTATAAATAAAACTGCGTTGATTACATAAAAATATGCTTTATTACTGAAAATAAGTTCTTAAAATAATTATTTATCAAATTGGTACATATTTGATATGTACTTATTAGCTTATTATTTTGAAAAATAAATGAGTAATAATAAATTAAACCTTCGGCTTGAAGAAACTATCAATTCTAGATTGCTTCGCTTCTTTTTTCTTGTTATCATTTCTTTGTTTTCTTGTGCCATAGCAAAAAAATAATTTTCAATAATTTCAAACAAATTACAAACAAAAATTGTCAGAGAAACAAAAACGTTCTGATCGTCCGTTTTCCATCACGTATGTACTACAGATATATGGCTCTTCGACAGCGGCAGCGTTCGCGGGGATCTCCCGCTCGCCGCTGCCCGCTGCGGATGTTGACCGCGCGACAAGTAATTCCCCTATGACGTAAATCGAAACAATTGACGTATGTTTGAGGAATAGTGTCAAAAAGTTGTTTGACGTAACTCGAAACGACGTAACTCGAGGACTGCCTGTACAAATATTTATCAGGGCTCCGGGCCTCACAGAATTGTTTGAAAACATATGCCTTTCGACAATTGGTACCAACACTTTTTCACTTATATTGAACGTACTATATTTTGAATTCTCGCTCGCACACTGTTGATATTTAGTAACAGCAAAAAAAAACTTTACAAATATTTGCCATAGGCAACAAAAAATATGAGCCGACTTTAAAAATTACATTTCTTTCTACACTACATTTTATATTAAAATGTACTCTGTCTATCAGTTTATTAATAACTCAAGTAACATTCGAGTTGGGAAGATTTTGTATTTCTGCCAGAGACAATATTTATCTCGAAAGATATTCAACAAATTGTGCAGGAACATTTAACCAATACCAATTTAACAACTTACAAATACTTCCTAAAACATTCGTCAAATTTGTGAACTATTTGAAGCAATGGGGAAAATAATAATTTGTCTATGGAAAATGTAACAGCATTGCAGTCACGTCATTGGACTCGTTAATTGGCGAGTTTATTCAACTTTGACAAGCAAGCTGTTGCCTCCAAACAATAATTCCCATTATTATTTTTGCAGTTTTCCAAAGACAAATCACTTTTGGTAATATTTCATGGTTATAAAAAATTGCTTGTATTGAAACGAGCAGCAAATAAATACCTGGAAGAAAATCAGGATCAACAAAAAAAGCTATTTTTGAATAACTAAAATAATCAATTTTTAATTAGGTACCTACTAAGAATACCAACAGGGCCGTGCCGTGCTACTCGTATGATGCAGAGAGGCGGCCGCATCAGGTGACACAGGAAGGGGGCGGCAAAAGGAACCAAATGAAAACATAAATTGCAACCATGCAATAAGAATTGAAAATAAAATTGAAAACATTATAATTTACACACAAATGTAACAAAAACAAAATACATTGATGAATGATTATTATCTTTATGTAATCCATAATAGGTTCCTTGTTACAAAAATTGTTTTTTTGTCACAATCTAATGTTATTTGAAAAAAAAAATATCTAGGAGGCGGCTTTTTGAAGGCTTACATCACACAGAAAATATACCGTTCGGTCCTGAATACCAACACAAAGCCGACGGAGTGCCGCGAAGCGGGATATTGTCTCCAGTATCCGTATCTTTATTTATTTTATTAGGTTCTTCGGCAAACCATAAATTTGCATTATATAACCTGACCAAGAAAATAAAACCTCGCCATGATAAGTACAACTAATAGAACTAAAATCTCTACTGACAACACTAACTAGCTATGAAAAAAGCAAATGTGGCGCCCCCCAACAGTAAGATTTTATTTTTCTGGTTAGGCTTTAAATATAAATTATTTATATAGTTATACTCATACATTAACATCATTATTATTATATTGCAACTCCACCACATAAGAGCACAGCCTATAAAAAGCGTTTTATAAGATCAGTTGGAGTGCGTCTCAGCTGGTTAGGAAAAATAATTTAAATGTAAATAATTGCCCTAAAAACAACTGACCATACACAACAACTCGAGACTAGTATCAATAACAACGGTGACAAGGGTATTGCCACCAGAAAACCTAAATATGACCCACTTTTAAATTTGCTGTCATCGATTCACTACCACTTTCACTATTTATTTCTACTGCACATTTTATTTCCCATACAAAATCGATTTATACTATTATTATATACCTATACCTAGGGTGAAAAAAATAAATAAAATTAACCCGCACCATTCTAAGGTAAACGCAATATATAATACATACATATAAAAAAAGACACAAATGTATGTTCGGGTCTGGGGTTTGTGTTTGTCTTTGTATGTGTCTCTGGACCCACGACACAGGGAATCCTAATGTGGGCCATTGAGTGTGGCTTTATTATTATTATATAATATGCCATTGTTTAATGGATATTCAACCATTTTGATATAATTCAGAATTTAGATTACTGTTCTGTAATGAAGGTAAAATAAGCATATCAATTTATGTATTGAGAGGAGGTAATTATATCATCAGAATTTTCGATATAATGTTGGAGAGTCCAATTGAATCAAGAAATTGTACTGAAGCGAGTCCAAATTGTATTCAAATTCACTCACCACAAATTGTAAATAGCGTGAAGTCGCTGACAGCCGGCGCGAGATCCACCTCTGACCCTCGCGTCGCCTGCAGCTTATGCACCAGGTTCCGACTCTTTTCCTCCATGACCTTAGAGAAGTTCTTCAGAATGTTAAAATGGAAAGACGGTGTGAGGACCTTGCGACGTTTGTGCCATTTGCTTCCTGGTGAAGATGGAAAACCAATAAGTATTTATAACGTGCAGTCAGGGTTCTTTCGGAGACCACGCCCAGTGAGGCATTTTCGAATTTCCACATACTTAAATAAAGAAGCTCGACGGTGAAGGGAATCATCAGAAATCATCAGGATATTATAAAGAAACCAGCAAAAGGTAATGTATGAAGCATGTGTTCATTCAGTAATTCCTATTGCCTAGTAAATTATGATCCCCAACACCTTATGTTAACAAGGGGAGGTGTGAGCTTTGCAGAGGGATATTATAGACTGACATCCAGTAAACAAAGGGCCCACTTGGTGAACCCACAATCATCTGTGTCAACTACTACTTAACTTTTGATATTTAATTGTTGTTTTATCACTAGTAATCTTGTTAACACGGTAAGATTAGGCCACCACGTAAAATTGATGTTCAGTCAGTCTTGACAATAAGCGTTAAAATTATATGTAACCTATGATCTACTCGTATATATTCTGTACCGAACAGTTCAAATCGCTCTTGACAACAGTTCAACTAAACGAACTTCATCCTTCTCAAAAACTGACTCTCTTTCTACACCCCACAGCAAAACAATCTTTAACTCCCGCAAAATGATTATGTTATAGTCTTTATTGCTACCTAACTAAGATGTCTATGGATTCCTACAGTCTCTCAACCCGGGGGGTCGCGATGTCTAATAGAGGAGCTCGCAGTTGGTCAATAATAATTAAAAAAAAACAAATATCTTTTATTAAAAAACCTTTAATTAATTAATAATTTATGACCAAATACTAAACGGTAAAAAACATAAGTAGAAACTAATTTTTAGTAAGAGGTCGTAAATTTATTTACTTTATTTTTGGCCTCTTCTGGGGTCGCGGCACTAAAAAGGTTCTATTAATGAGTACCAAATATGCATTCTAAAAAACTATTTTGACATACTGCCGACCATACAAAGTTGTTTGAACTTTGTCAGTTTGCGGAGAGAAGGAGAGAAAGAAAAAAATATTCTTGTAACTTTAAAAATAGGAAGTAGGTACTGACCTGTACTTATTAACAGACCAGTTCCGAGCCAAGGCTCCAGGTAGGAGTAATGCTTACTCTTGGTGATGTTCCGAGCGTGGGATAGAACTACCTGTGAACCAATTATTTTTGTTGTACTAAAAATAATATGAAATAACCTTTATTTACCTTAATAAATATAAAGAAGCTGCCTGTAAATAAATGTGCCGATTGGTCGTGGAAAAGCGTTTTAATCTTGTTGTATGAGATACACAGCCATAACGGCAAAACAAAACAATAACTTAAAAACTATAGACAATAAAAAACTTAGTTAATTGTAAAAAAGGCGGAATATTTGCGGTTCCGCACACCTAATATTACCAAAACTTTAGAGATAATGTGTGTCATAAAATTTCGTATTGTCCGTATAGGACAGATTACGCATTGGACAGATTCCGGACTGGACAGATTCCGAATTGGACAGATTCCAGACTGGATAGATTCCGCATTGGACGGATTCGATGTATACTTGCGTCAAAATAATACAAAGTGTTTACAAGGCGTTCTATTTCAATGTAACATGAAGGGAAAGTACTATGTTAGAGCTAAAATATACATAGTTATATAATTCCACAAGTCCTTATTTTTCAATAGTTTAAAGCATCATAATTCTAAAACTTATGAACCTATTTCGTGTATCTAGGCAAAAAATCATAGATCTGCGAAGCTGCGAATTTTGTTGGTTCATATATTTCAAATTTGATGACGTGTTTCATTCAGATTTGCATTCTTTCAGTGACACGTTGTGTCTTTGGACAATATAAACTTTGGAATTGACAGTAGTTTTGAGGTCCTGGCCACCATTAGTCGAGACGTAGTAATTTTTATCTGAAAATTCGAAAATCTTCCCAATACCCCTAAAAGTGGCTATGTTAAACTGCCTATTAGCCCTATTACATCCTATCGCCTATTTCCTGTGACCGAATTAAACTCACTGCGGTGTACGGAACTTCGGTTTCCTGGCGTGGAACTTATAACACAATCAGTAAAGCAAACCTTAATGTCATTTGGATGGCTCAGCACCAGAATTTTTCGCCTAAATGCCTTCACTATAAAACGGTCCCCGTACTTTTTGTGGTACTCACGCATCAGCAAAAACATTTCACCTGTAAAAATACAATAATACATTTAATAAAATCACTCCATTTTAGTCTTCATAGCAATAAAGACTAAAATGGAGTGGACACTAGCAGGCCCGGCGATAATACTACCAATACAGCTGTATCGGAACCTGGACTTTAGGGGTCCCATGACCCATACCTGCATAATCAATCCGTAAAAATCACATTTGTTATAAGATTACGTAGGTACGTAGGTAGGTACGTACTCGTAATTACTTACTCCGTTGGCCTCACCGACCCGAAGTGAATTTTGGCCTCCGACACCAAGAGACGCCATCTATTTAGGTCCTACACAGCTTCATGTCAACAGGTTATTTGGAGCTCCCGCAGGTCCTCTCCGCTTCGGCTCTCCAGCGGTTCTTGGGACGTCCCACTGGTCGTTGTACCGTTGTACTCTTGGTTGTATCGCATAAACTTGTTATTTATGCTAGCAAGATTATATGGGACAACCTAATTATAATTCAGAATAACAACAGAAATGTTGTTCTGCCGCCGGGCCTCTCCACAACTCGAATTACTCGTTATGTTCAATAAAGAAATCTTGAAACCACAATACTTTTCAAGACAAACAACCTTTGTTAGAAATCTTCGTCAGACATTGGCAACGATGAAAGTTTTTAAAAAATGTTCCCCAAGAATCAATAAGTTATTGTAAGTTTCTTTTACAAATTCCCGAAAGTCCCGAAACAACACTGCTGTCCCCTTGTCAAAATCTAGAAAAGTATTTTTTAACAAATTTTACGCAATCCGAAAACTTTCAATCAGTCAAGTTAACATATAGGAAGTTGATATAAAAATTTGATCGCAATAAGTTTATTATTATCTTGTATATATAAAACAAAGTCAGGTTAGTTACACCATTTATAACTCAAGAACGGCTGGACCGATTTTAATGAGCAGAATAACTATTAAAATATCTGAAAAATTAACGGTAAAAAAAAACTAATTAATCTAGAAATATATTGAAATAAATAGAAAATACTCGAATCGAATTTTAACCAAAAATGCTTTTTACCCAAAAACAGGTAAATACTGGGTAAGCGCCATCTGTTGGGCAGCCACAGCAACGCGTGGCCGGCACAGCTAGTTAGTAATAAAGATAAATAATAAACTAATAACGATCAAATTTTTATGTCAACTACCTTTATCTATGTTAACATGACTGATTGAATTTATGACACACAATACAAGGTATTAGATATATTTATCATACTTAAATTAATTAATTAATGCCTTAATTAATGTCTTGAGCACCGTGTGATGCAATTACTAAGTTTCAAGGTATATCTTCATAAACACGAAAATTGTTAATACCTATAGATATATAGATAGATACGTTTATTCAGATCACAGTAACAGGACACTGTGGTTACAAAGAAAAATACAAACATACATATTTAAATACACAACAAGCAGAGAAATTTTCAAAAAATGAATAGGAAAAAGAGATAGCGTAGTCTGCTGTCCTCGTGTCTCGTGACTGCCCTGGGTGTCTTCGGATATTTTCGAGGCTAGCTTCGTAATCTTCTTTTCAAAATTTGTTACTTACTGGGTTTTGACACGGGACAGCCGAATAGTTAATATTTTGGGAAAATAGAACGGATATAAGGTCCTAAATATATATATAGAATCTAAATATATATCCTAAATATAAATATATTTTATTTTAATTAATACACACTCACATTGTGATTTACCAACGATATCCATAACACTTCCTATAAATGGCAACCTTGGGGGTCCTGGGAGCTTCTGGAAGATGGCATCTTCATCATTCATAAAGAACCTCCATAGTATGTACACCATGACCAATAGCACTAATATCAACCACATGTCGGTAAATAGTAAATCTTAATTATTTTCTCCTTTACGCTTCCTTTTCGTCTATTTGAGGATTACTATACAGTTCAGGTAGGTACGGAACTTCGTCCATAAAGTATCATGGTACGCACCTAATACTGTTAAATTCTCTTATAGTTTCGTTTTATAGGTTTCGGGCTTTTGCCTTAAGAATTCATCCTTTTTGTTTTTATACTTGCTTCGTAGTTTTACGTTTATAAGCTTCTTAAGTTTAATTAGAGGTCGTGCGAAAGATTTTTCCATTCAATCACTTCAAAGTAAAGAGGATTTAGTCCTATATCTTCTGTGTATTCTGTTGCCTAGCTCATAAATCTGAAGAAATGGTTGTCCTGGTATACATCATTTGGATAGAGTTTTGCCATAGGAACCTGTACAAATATTTTTTTTTAGTTTATCATTTGCTGTGTGATGTCGACCGGCTTTTTAATATCATGACCCCATTTCTTCCTGTGAATGTGAATGTAGCCAACGCCATGCCTGGCCGAGCGGGGCGAGTCCACTCTATTACAGGTGATGTAGTTTCTCAGGGCTTGTGGTAGCAGCTTTGTTATCCCTTAGTCGCCTATTACGACACCCACGGGAAGAGATGGGATGGGGTGGTGATATTCTATAGTCGGTCGACACCACATAGCAAACACTGATACCTACTATGATATGGTAAATAATTCAAGACATTTTATTTAGTGTAGGTACCTACTTACCTGGTCTTCGTAATTGTTTTTATTCAAGATTTTTTTTTAATATACGAATGCAGCAGACGAGCTTACAGTCCACCTGGTGGTAAGTGGCTACTGTCGCCCATGGACATAAGCGATACATGCCAATATTAGTCCAAAATGACAAACGTTGGCACGCCCCCCGGAATGCGCTGCCTACCTTTGGAGATATAGGAATGGATTTGAAGAAAGGGTTGGTAAAATTGGGAGGGATAGGACGGAAATGGGTTCTAGCACATCTCACTCACTACCAAAACACGTACGTACATTGGGGAAATAAGATAAAGTGGGAAATGCAGTACATTTCAAGGTTGTCTTCTGTGAGAGAGGGGTAACGTGGCCAATTGAGCGCGCCCAGCGGCTGGTAGATTTAAATCCACTCTCCCCCTCAAAGAATACAAACCTTCTTTACTTATTCAATGTTAATAGTCATAATATACGATATTAAATAGGTAAGGCACCTACTCGCGGTTAATGCGAAGATAGTGAATGATACAAGCGTAATAACGCTTGTATCAATAATAATTGTGGCCTGCAAATATCAGCGTGTAAACAACTTACAAATAGGTATTCAGTTCTGCTGATCACACGATAGATAAATTAGTCAGTATTTACAGTGTGTAAGTAATGTATGTGTGTCAGTTCTGTAATATATAATTCTGTATGTATTGGCCATGTGATGTCGACCGGCTTTAGAATAGAATAGAATAGTAAGACAACTGAGGAATAACAAAGCTGTCTTAAAGAACTACATCAACTCTAAATTAGTTAATTAAAATAATATCAAATAGTTAGTTTGCCACAAACCTCCTATGTTTAAAGGCACAAGGTAAAATATCATGTAGGTACCTATTGTTTCTCTGGCATATAAATAAGTAAGAAAGTGGACCAAAAAAAAAGAGAAAGAGATAAAGACTCGCCAACCAGCTTGGTGAGCGTGTCCTTTTAACGCCAAACCCTCAAGCACGAGACAATTTACGTGTGGAGCCACATGTCAGCTTGTAGCAGCCGATTACAGTGATAGTTTAAATTCTAGAAACCAACTATACAAGTAAATAGGTACTTTTTAATCCGAACCGTTACAAATTCCCATGGGAATCATTGTGCAGTTTGCATTAACCACGCATACTCTAAACACTCCGCAAACGTAATAAAAAATTAAGAATACAAATGTTATCTTTTTATTCTAAAATTATTCTCAACTATCCTTTTTAAATATTGAAAGAGAGTTCAATCTATTTCTGCAACAGTGGTGTCTAGGAGTACAATTAACCAATAATCACACATACTCTGAAAACTACAGAAATACAATTTAAAAAAAATAACAACAAATAAAAATGGGATATAAAGGTATTATTTATTATTATTATACACTACCATTTTGTTTATTATTATTAAAGATATTTTGTAATACCAAAAGGGAGTCAAATTTTTTGCAACAGTGGTGTGGAGGATCATTCCAACACAACACTAAGGACTCCACACACCCCCCAATACGGTGTGTGTGTTGTGCGGGTTGCTTAGAGTATCGATTGCGGCCCGGGGGACCGAGAATTCAATGCGACATCGCGCATCGGGCTTCAACGAGTTTCAGCAACAGCTGTGAGAAAACTCCTAAACAAGTTTGCATTCACTCGGGGCAGATTTACAGCAGCTCTACCCCCGACCACTGCTACACTGTGTAGAAACGGACTCCCTACCTAAACGTCAAATTGTTTTCTATATATGGTACATGTACCGAAAACTTTGTTAACGCGATTTAGAATTTACAAAGTACTTTGTATAGATGTGAAAGAAAATAATACAAAATCCTCTAAGAAAGACAGCAATATAATATCAGTGTTTATTGACATTAAGCGCCATCTCGTGATGGGGCTTGAGCCCTAAATTTGTCATTGTTGAGATTGGGGCATCAGGGTATTTAAAAAAGCAATAAATTATGACGATCGATTAGTGCCTTTGTCTGCTTGAGAAAAATAAAAAGGCTAGTACAGCAGAATTCAAATTGAATTTAATAATTTAATTACCCTTTTATGAGATGGTGTGGATTGATAATGTTGGAAGTTGTTTGCGTTTGCATATAGAGGTAAATTTCATGGTTAAGAACATACAAATCTATAAATGTGTGAAATAAGAGGCATAAGTAAGAATGTATGTAGGTACGTTTGTAACAATGTGTTTCGCTCACCCCTCCGAAACCTCTGGAATTTGTATACGCATCAGCGCCATTATTGATAAGCTTTGTTGATTAGTTGTTTCATAACTAAAAATGACACCGTTTCTGACGACAAACTGCTAAACAGTTTGGTAGAAGAATATGTATTAAACATGTGGCTCACTGTTCAATCCAAAGGTCGGCTGGTAGAAAACTGCACCGGGCATTAAATTCACATTTTGTACGATTTAAATAGGTATGTAAAGTGTTTTTGACAGTAAATAAAAATAAACAATAGGGTTATTGAACTCTTATAATAAATAAATATCCTTCGTAAAACTCTGTCTATGTTAAAACCCATAACGCCATTGAACACAAGGCTATTGAAGTCCTCAGAGTTTTTTTTCTTTTATAGAAAAAAGGTGGCAGACGAGCATACAGTCCACCTGATGGTAAGTGGATACTGTCGCCCATAGACATCCGCGAAACATAGCAACTTCAGTCCAGAATGACAAACGTTGTCACGCCCCCGGATACGCTGCCTAACTTTGCGGATTAATGGGAGAAAGATTAATGGTGCGGAATGGATTGAGAGAAAGGGTTGGGAAAAAGGAGAGGATTATGATAGGATGGAATGGGAATAGGCTGTGGCATATCTCACTCACTACCGAAACACGTACGTACACTAGTATTTCAAGCTAGTCTTCTAAAGATTATCATTATCATTTTATCTACATGAATACATGTAAAAACAATACTTTACAAAATCATTATCAATGCACTTTAATCAAGTGTAGGTACCTATTTATTCTATACTTTGCAAAAATATAAATTTAATAATAGTATTTCTGTATAGTTTATAGTAATTATAATGCAACCATAGTTATAATGCAACCTTCAAATTCGGTAAACAATTTTCTTTTTTTAACACAACAACATTTGCTAACACAAGGCCATCGCCATTTTAAACGGCATAATAAAACGCTGCGACATTAGTAAAATGTTAAAATTGTTTCAAAAGTATTATCCGACCCATTGTCGCAGTTCGTAGTGACCCTGCTTGCTGTGTGCGAAAGGTCCCGGGTTCGAACCCCAGTCGGACATACATTTGTTTAAAAAAATATACAAATGTATGTTCGGGTCTAGGTGTATGTTTGTCTTTGTATGTGTCTCTGGACCCGCGACACAGGGAATTAGTTATTTATTAATTGTGACCAGTTCCAATGTTGCTGTGTTGATGTATTTGTTTATTATGATTACTCAAGATTCCGAAGCGATTCACAATTAATAAATATTTTAAACAACTTACAATCATCGTCTATAAATGTAGCAGCGCCGTGAACTAAAATAATATATAGATATGTTCGTAAAGACATAATAAACACGTTTCTTTTTTAACAGTAAACTACATCAGCCGGCCCAAAAATAACTAGGAGTACTTACGTACTAACCGCTTATCTGATTCCTATGAAGGGCATCTTGGTATATATAAAACTGTCGTGCAAATTATCAAAAAACTTTTTACACTTATTAAAACATCGTATCAGAAAATGCAAGTTATTGAATTGATAAATCGTAAATCCGGGTGCGCTTGTGTCGTTTCGCTGGTAAATAATACTACAAATACGACAAGCCAATAGGGCAGCAAACACCAGAATAACAACTGAATTACTGACTGTCAGTTCGCCAGCCGGCTGCACTTAAGACTTTTCGTTTTTAACAGCACTTCGCGTATCACAACATGTAATCTGACTCATACCTCGATTACTTTACAGCATCATTGACCCTTGTACGTCGTATCAGGTACAGAGTACTTGCTAACCCAGATAATCGGTAGTTGCTTCTATTCGTGTATAATTAATTATAATACGTGTACCTAACGTCTGAACATCGGCGCGGTGACTGACACTCAGTCACAGAGTAATACGAGATATATGCTGAGTTGGAGACCATTTCCGACATTGCAACACACACACACACACATGCATGATATAGCAACACGTAGTTTATTTCTTTTTTCTATTTGTGTATTTTTGTTATTTCTTGTATATTTTTTAATGTATGTGATTTTCTTTTGATTTTCTTATTGCCTACGTTGTTCTTTTCTTTTGGTTATTGTGATATTTATACACGGTGGCGGGAAATTCGACGTATTCCTTGAAAGGGGTTAAGCTACAGTTCATTTGCAACAAATTTTATCCCATGAACCGGTGGTCGAAAATCAATGGTTTGAATGTTATTGAAGTTTCAGTTTAAATTTTAATCTTTTCCGTATTTGAACGAAAAAACAAAAATAAAATAAAAAATACTAATTTTTGATGACTTTTTTTAGCTTTAATTGAACGCTGACAGTACAGTGGCTCATTTAAAATCATTTTGATACAAAAATAACTATTGAGTTTTAAGTGCCGACAGACTGGGAATTTATTTAGTTTATTTATTTTCATTTCACCCGCTAAGGAATGCGCCCTACAATTTATCTACAAAGGACATTTTTTTTTGACACACTAGTGTTAGAATTAAATCTATATTGCACTAAAAATTTTGTATGTCAATGTATATATTTTTATAGTATAGGTGGCAGACGAGCGGGCGGGCCATATATTGGTAAGCGGTCACCGCCGCCCATGACACCTGCAACACCAGGGAGCTGCCGACCTTGCAGAATCCTGTTTACAGCTCGTTTGGAGACCTCCATATCTAGCGTAACGGATATACCTCAGCTGGCTGTTCTTCCACAACTCGGAATATGTACGTATTCCATTACTCCACTAAGCCGCGCACATAATGCCACATAAACAATCTTATTCATTTGTTAGTTTTAGTAATCTTATCTTCCCTACAAGTTTACTAAAACTAACAAATGAATGAGCCATAGAATGATGTCACCGCTCGCCGCGCCGCTTTTTTTCGGGGTTTGACCAAATTCTTGTGGCCCTAATGGCCTTTCAAGAGTCACCGGACATTGTTGTCGCGTCGCTGTCGCTGGTCGCTCCCTACGATAACAAAGCTGGCAATGGTATAAAATAAATTATTTATCCAGCCCTGATAATTTTTTAACGTATCCGTGCACGCAAGAAGGCCCTTAATATCACTGTACTGCACAGTCCCTCATTACCGCGTCTAATGTTATTAACAGGTGTATAATCTTTGAACAAACCATGAGCTGAAACGAGGGCTTTAATCTCGCGACACATTCAATTATAGTAACTTCATTAGAATCTGCTTTTCCATCTTACGAACACATAGTCGTATATCTATGTTATGGCTATTGCATTCCACAAAGAACGCGAAAATGTGTTTTACGAACCCAAAATGTTTACAGAGTTTGTGAACTATATTTTTTTTTCATAAGGCGGAAGTTCATAAGGTTTTTCATATATCATAAAAAATAAGGTGGCAAACGAGCATACAGTCCACCTGATGATAAGTGGATACTGTCGCCCATAGACATCCGCGATACATGCCAACATTAGTCCAAAATGACAAACTGGCAAAGGAATTCCCAAAACTATAATTGAAGGTTCGCGCCACTAACAAACAGTTAAAGTTTCACTAAAGCTTTATTAAACGTTACAAAATAAATACATATTTGTAAACCAGGAAGAATTGGCCGTGTTAATTTATTTTTATTTTATATAACACACGTAAGAGAATTAAGGGTTCGATGTCGTTGATCACACTTTATCCTTCCCCACTGGTGGGAATGATGGGAATTGTAGATAAAATTATTTCCTTTATTTTGTACTACTCGAATTTCCGTTGTCTTCGCTGTAGTTGTTACGGAATACCCTAAGTAAAACCAAAATAAAATATATAGCGTAAAAGAATGTCAGACGTTGTTTACTAAAATTATAATGAGTCCAAATTTAACCATTATTTTTTTGTTTTGGCCTTACATAGGATTTTTCATAACATATATAGTGTATTATACAATGGAAATTCAAACACAAAATGAATTTCCGTAATGGGAATAATTTTGTCTACAATTCCCATTGTAACCATCGGTGAGGATTGTCAGTGGGTACAAAACGGTAGAAACCGAATTTAGACAAATATTTTTTTAAAAAAAAAAAGCAAGATAAATCCAGTAATAACATTATTTTAACGCACAAGCTGTTTGACCTGATGAAAATGATTAGCAACTAACAGATATTCACATCCACATTTCACTTCCACGTGTCATAAATCGAAAATTTGTTTGCCACTTCGTTTACTAGATCCTCTTCACGATGAAACTGCTTAACCGACTTCAAAGAAATTTGGCAGAGAAGTAGTCAGAATTTCAAAGGACATCTTATGTTGTTACCTGTGTTCTTGCAAAATAAAGTATATGATTTATTCAAAAAAATTCAGAAAAAATTCACAAAGAAGAAATTTTTGTTAAAAATCTGGTGTCCAGCACTCCGAAGACATCAAGCTCACGGGGAAGAGAGACGAGAGGGGGGGGCAAAAACGGACTCAGTACACACAATCACAACTACCCTCGCCCACTATAAATACCGGTGCGCCACAGTCGTCGAGTCAGTCACATTCCGCTCCGGATCGCGCTAGCGATCGGACGTCCCCCGCTCCGCTGCGCTTGCCGTAGCCGCCGCCGTCGTAGCTGCCGTCGTAGCTGCCGTCGTAGCGCCGTAGCGCTGAAGCCCGCGATTGTAATCAAAAGTTGCCTTTCTCAAGGCGGCGGCTGATTCCGCCAAAAACCACTGCAGTTCCGCAACTGCAGTTTTGCCCCTTCTGGGAAAATCCACAGTTTCGTGGTCCTCGGTGGATACCTAACGGAGCCGACGAACCGAGTGGGGTGTTGACCCAATCACACCCGCCGAGCCCCTTCAGGGTGAGGCAGTCAATTGGACGGGAGCTAGCAAACCGGCCTTGGGGGGTCTCCTAGTCGGCCTAGTCTCTGTTTTCCCTCCACAGCTTGCACCTAGTGTCGGTCGGGTGTGTTTACACCCTTCGCACTAGACCCCGTAGGGCTCCGTCGCACAATAAGATTGGCGACGGATTACAAGCTTAGGGCTCACCAGTAGGCACTCACCTCCCTGCTTCACCCGCAGGGAGGGTTACACAACCCCGGGCGCACCTACCCGGGAAGACAGAGATAGCGACAAGCACGCTATCTCTTTCTCTCTCTCCCCCCCCACCCCAGCCAGCTATGGCGTCGCTGCTGAGCGACGCAACGATAGTTGCGCTCCTAAAGGATTCCCATCCGGAAATCTTTAGTTCTCTGTGCGTCAAATTGGCCCTTAACTCCGCAAAACCCGCACCCGCGGCTCCAGCGGCTCCATCCGAGAGCCCCGCGTCCCCCAACTCCGTCCCCGAGCAGGATAACTCCTGTGACACCTCCCAGGAGGACATGGACATAGTCCAGCCCTCCTACGACTCCGACTCCGCATCCGAGGCGGAGCTCTCCCCCGCTGAATCTTCCGACGACGGCTTCACCGTCGTCGGCAAGAAACGAAAAAGGTCCTCCCCCACCCCCGCTGCACCCCCGAAGTCCGCTAAGTCGGACTCCGTAGCCCAGCCTGGCGCGGCTTCCCGCTCTCGCCAGAGCACCCCCCAGTCCCCGCCCGCGGTCTCCCGCACCGAAAAGCCCCCTCCCCCTGTCTTTGTCCAAGACAAGGCCCGTTGGGAGCACGTCCGCGCCGCCATGGAGATGTTAAAGATCTCCTTTACAAAGGCGACCAATACTGCTGTGGCCATTAAGGTCCAGGTCCCCTCCTCCAAGGACTTCAGGTCCTTAACTGCCTATCTTCGGAAGGAGAAAATCTCCTTCCACACCTACACCACCGAGGAGGAGCGTCGTCTCCGAGTCGTGGCCCGTGGCCTCCCTCCCCAATTGGGAGAAGATGAGATCCTCGAGGATCTCAAATCCCAAAACCTCCCGGTGCTGCAAGTGCACCGTCTTTACAAGGGGCGCGATAGAACCCCATTCAACCTAGTATTGGTTGTCCTTCCCCTCACCACCGAGGGGAAGAAAATCTTTGACGCCCGCACTATCTGCGGGCTCTCCGGTCTCTCTTTTGAGACCCCCCACAAGCGTGGCGGTATTGGGCAATGCCACAATTGCCAATACTATGGCCACGCAGCGCGTAACTGCTACGCGCGATCCCGTTGCGTCAAGTGCCTGGGTGACCACGGCACCATTGACTGCACCCGTCCCAAAGGCGCCGAGGACCCCCCTGGCTGTATCCTCTGCGGACAGCTGGGGCATCCCGCGAGTTATCGCGGATGCCCTAAAGCGCCGCGGTGGCCTTCCAGGAGGGTCCCCGCTAGACCCCCACCCCCCGCCAAGCGCTTTCCTACGCAGGCGCCCCTGGCCCCCCTAATGTCGGTGCAAACTAAAGCACCATTACCCGCGCCTTCTGCGCAACCCACCCCAGCCGCAGTGCTCACACCCGCGAGCTTCCCCTCGATCCCACCCAAACCTGCGCCGCAATCCTGGCGCAGGACCACTTCAGCCGCCCCTGCGCAGCAATCTTGGAGGATCACTCCAGCCGCCCCTGCGCAGCAATCTTGGAGGATCACTCCAGCCGCCCCTGCGCCGGCCCCCAAACCCGTCCCTAACGCCACCTCCTTCCAAAGCCAGGCTAGTCCTGGGCTAATGGAGGACCTGGCTCTAGTCCGCCGCTTCCTAGGGGCCATAAACCCCCAGGAAATTAAAAACCTAGCCCAAGCGCTCAGGTCCACTGACAGAGACGCTCTAGCCCATCTAGACCTTGTCTTCAAGTACGAGCACGTACTTAGCGCCCTCGGCCTCTTCAAGGCCTGCCCCTGAACTCTCTTAAAAGAACTCCAATGGCTAACACAGCTCGAATAAAGCCCTCTTCCCTGTCCGTCGCGTTTTACAACGCTGACGGCTACAGCTCCCAACGCACCCAGATCCAAGATTTCCTCAGAAATCATCAAATCGACATAATGCTAGTGCAAGAGACCTTCTTGAAACCTAGCAAACGCGATCCCAAAATCGCCCAGTACAACATTGTACGTAATGACAGATTGGCCAGCCGAGGAGGCGGCACCCTCATTTACTACAGAAGGTCTCTGCACTGCATTCCGATTCCTACCCCTCCACTGACTAACATGGAGGCCTCGGTCTGTCGTATAGCTATGACAGGTCATCAACCTGTCACTCTGGCATCTGTTTATCTCCCCCCCGACAGAGAACTGCTCAGGACTGATCTCGAGTCGCTTCTCGACTTAGGTAACTCAGTCATCCTGGCAGGAGATCTCAATTGTAAGCACCCCAGCTTCAATAGTCATACCTCCACCACTAACGGTAATCGCCTTAACAGACTCATTGACCTACTCGACTTTGACGTGATAGCTCCAATGACGCCAACTCATTACCCTGGTACTGTTACCCACAGACCCGACGTCCTTGACATTGCCCTTTTTAAAAACGTTACCCTACGTCTAAACTCGCTAGAACCCCTCTCCGAGTTAGACTCCGATCATCGCCCCGTAGTCATGAAACTAGGACGACAGACCGATCCACCTCTCCAAGACAAGACAATAATTAACTGGACCAAGCTGAAAGAAGCCCTTAAGGCTTCCAGCTCTCCCCACCTCGACTCTATCCCCGACTACCTGACCAGTGCGGATGACACAAACACGGCGGTCTCTGGCCTCGGCAGCCACCTTAAGGATTTAATCCAAAGCTCCTCCAGGCGAGTCCCAGCGGCGAACGATCGCCGCTGGGAGTTGCCTGAGGACATAAGGGAGCTGATAAGAGACAAGAACGCAGCCATCCGTGCTTATGACTCTTTCCCCTGTGACGAGAATAGGCGTAGAATGCGAGCCTTACAAAGGGAAGTAAAGCATCGCATCGCTGAATTCAAAAATCACAGTTGGGAATCCCTGTTGTCAGAGATTTCGCCTTCACACACTGCCTACTGGCGGATGGCGAAGTCTATGAAAACAGACAATACAGCCTCGTTTCCCCCACTGACAAGACCAAACGGACCTCCCGCATTTGACGATGCAGAGAAGGCCGAATGCCTAGCCAACAGTTTGGAGGCCCAGTGCTCCCTTAGCCGTCAGCCGGTGGACGAATCCCACGTCGACTCGGTTGACGGAGAGGTGGGGCGCCGAGCCTCCATCCCCCCCTCTGACTCCCTTCTACCGGTTACGGTAACAGAAATCCAGGAGATTATCCAAAATCTCAAAATCAAAAAATCTCCTGGAATCGACGGAATACCCAACAAGGTGTTCAAAAGCCTCCCTATCCATCTGATCGCTCTCCTCGTGGCCATCCTCAATGCTGCCATGAGAAATCATCTCTTTCCAGTCGCCTGGAAAGAAGCCGTCGTCATCGGCATCCCCAAACCGGGCAAACAACGCTCGGATCCCTCTAGTTACAGACCCATTAGCCTATTGAATACAATGGCTAAAATCTACGAAAAAGTCCTCCATTCTCGCCTGCTGAGTTACATTAACTCAAAAAGGCTTCTCATTGACGAGCAGTTCGGCTTTAGAGCCAAGCACTCGTGTGTCCAACAGGTGCACCGAATAACGGAGCACATACTCCCGCGTCTCAATCAAAAGAGGCCCTTCCGAACCCTAGCTGTCTTCTTCGATGTAGCGAAGGCCTTCCACAAGGTCTGGCACAACGGTTTAATCTATAAACTGTACCAACTGGAGGTGCCAGAAAGTCTCATTCTCATCATCAGATACTTCCTTACCGACCGCACGTTTCGCTACAGAGTCGAAGGCACTCTGTCTAGCCCCCGCCCAATCAGAGCTGGAGTCCCACAAGGCTCCGTTCTAGCACCCACGCTCTATTCCCTCTACACTAATGACATCCCCCTCACCCCAGGAATAGAGCTCGCCCTTTTCGCGGATGACACCGCCCTCTACGCCTCAGATAGGAACCTACGTATGGTATCTCTACGCCTCCAGCGCGCAGTCACCGCCCTAGGTGAGTGGTTTGCGAGGTGGAGGATAGAGATAAACCCGACGAAAAGTGTAGCCATGTGCTTCCCTTTTCCCACGGTTAACGCTCGTAGGCCTAAGCTCCCCTCTCCCGATAACCCTTTTCGGTCAAACAATTCCTCTCGTCAGGAAGACCAAGTATCTCGGAGTCACTCTAGACCACAGACTGACCTTCCGAGAACACATCAAAACCGTCCGCAACCGAGCCGCCTTTGTGCTCGGTCGCCTCAACCCCCTCATAGGCGGGAGAAGTAAAATGTCGCTTAGAAATAAGTTGACGTTATACAAAACTCTCGTCCGTCCCATAATGACCTATGCTAGCGTTGTGTTCGCACACGCAGATCCCTCCATCATTGCAATCCTCCAAAGATTGCAAAATAGATTCATGCGCAAGGCCGTGGCCGCACCATGGTACTTGCGCAACGTTGACCTCCACAAGGACTTGGAGCTTCCCTCCATCGTCAAATACATAACAGACACTGCTCGACGCTACTATGACGCTATCCCAAACCATCCCAACCCCCTGATTGTCTTCCCTCACCTACATACCGGACAGGAGTGCCCCTCCGCGCTATCGTCGCCCGCGGCACATCCTGGACGATCCCGACGACCCGATCACCGCTGCCAATGCGGTTCTCACTCAAACCACAGTACACAGACACCGTCCCCGCCGGCCGAGACATGGACGTCCCCCTCGTTACACCGTTAACACACACCGGCCCTCAGCCAACACTTTCACTAGGCATCGACACATGCCTGGGCGCTTCTCGCCGACACGCGATCCCGCGGTATCCCCCCAATACAACGCCCTAAGCCGAGGTCCGTTCCTTCCGCCGGTTTACCGGCGGGGGAGCCCTTAGGCTGTTGCAACGCACACTTTTCTCCTGGCTGAGCGCCTTCTGCGCTCGCCCTACATCAACGCGACCGGTGACTCTTGAAAGGCCACTAGGGCCACAAGAACTATACATACACGATGTTGAGGCAATCAGGTTTTTTAGTCGGTAGGAGTCCGACACTACCTGGTACCACCTAGGCTGGCCCAGCCAGACTAGATGGTACCAGGTGTCCCATGCAGGATTTTTCCTGATTGTCTCTCCTAACATAAAAAAAACGTCGAGTCAGCTGCGCTCGAGAAGCCGAAGAGATAACATCTCTCCGAAAGTGAACGCAGTTGCCACTGAAGATGTCAATCGCAGTTGTTGACGAAACGTTTGGAAGAAAGAAAAGAGATTCCAGAAGACCTCGGCCAAGTAGCCCGGAAGATTCAATTAATACATTTATAACAAACTCCCAGTGTCTAAAGCAAAAGGTAATGTCTAAATACTTAAATTACATTTATAAAGCGTCGTAGTTTAAGGGCATTACATATAAAATATCACTTTTTACTTCAATATTATTCACATCTCTGTACAAGTAATTTGATTGGGGTAGAATGTTAGGAAATAATTAAGGTTAAGTAAATAAATAAATGTTATTTGTTATACAAAACTGGTGAACTGCGTATCAAACGCACATTGATTGGAATTCTGAAAATGTTTTCATAAAATTAAGGACGTACACAGTACAACGTCTTTCAATAAATTTATTATACAAACATGCGCCACAAACAAACAGTATTGATTAATATTATATCTGTAACAGGAGTGCTCCAGTTTGACATAATCGTTTAACTTTCTCAACATTGCCTTTCACGCATAGGCAAAAATTGGGACAAAACATAAATAGCAACCATAAACATATAGAGAAGACTTTAATCACCTGCGTGATTTTTTCGTAGGTGACATTTACAATTAGTTCTTCATTTAAAAAATTGTTGCCTTGTTGATGTTTACCAAAAGAAATAAATAATTAATGTGGACAGCAAATTGATTATAACAAATTTAAAGATGGGTTACGTTTAGGTTCCTTGGTAACTACAATCTGTCGACTTAATACTTGATGTCATTTTTAGTCATTAAAAATTACTTTATTATAAACTAGCGACCCGCCCTCGCTTCGCTTGGTTTTTTTTTTTTCAATTTTTTTTTTTCAAAATTTGATAATAGAATATAGCCTATATTAGACACGGATAATGTAGCTTCCTATTAGTGAAAGAATTTTTGAAATCGGTTCAGTAGTTCCAGAGATTACCCCCAACATACCCACAAGCACAATTTTACCTCTTTATATTAGTATAGATTACCAGTTATTGAAAACAAATTATTTTAAAATGATAAGTAGGATAGAGTCGGAACCTTTATAATCGTTTATAACCTTTATACGTTTCCGACATGAATTTAATCGAGTTATTTTTCACACTGAGAATAGTAAACTCCGTCAAAAAGTGATTTGCCTGTAAGTTCCTATGTCTCATTTTTCTATACGAAAATCTGAATAACAAAGACGAACTAATTACATAGATGCACGGAAATTTTGTAACTAAGTAACACGTGTATACCATCAGTTGGAATGTTTGAGCATACCACTTAATTAATATAATTATTTTACCTTAGTAAGCACTAAAACTAGGTATTTAAATATTACATGGCCACAACAGACTCGTAACTCGGATGAAGGAATAACAGGCGGTCGTCACCTACGTTTAATATTAACTGTCATAATTGTTAGCAGTATGAAGAAGTTATTTTCATTTAAAACACTGAAAATAATATATTTTTCCGGTTAATCGCATGGGCCAAATATCAGTGCCCCCATACGATGCCGAAGCCTCAACGAACATTGGTTTGATCAATCATAAAATAAAAAAAAGACTGATTTGAAATAGAAAGTCACGAAATTCATTCCTAATTTGGAAAGTAAAATCAGAATATTCGTGCCGATTGGAAACTTCGAAAACTCGATCATGAATCAGTATAACCCATCTTGTAGAAATCTTTTAATATGAATTCATTTTATATTTAAAAGGGACAAGGGCCAAAGGGGATACGCTATAAATTTAAAACCTATTGAGGCGTTCAACACAGCTTCCGTGTTGAACGTTGATCCTTGAATTGTATTAGAGGAAATCACCGTAGAGGGTATTAAATTAACGAAATAACTATAGCGTTATAATCGTTTACAAGTATTTTGCTGGTATGTAGCCTAGGGGCACCCCTAGTACAACCACTATGGTATGTAGCCTAGGGGCACCCGTAGTACAACCACTATAGTATGTAGCCTAGGGGCACCCGTAGTACAACCACTATGGTATGTAGCCTAGGGGCACCCGTAGTACAACCACTATGGTATGTAGCCTAGGGGCACCCGTAGTACAACCACTATGGTATGTAGCCTAGGGGCACCCGTAGTACAACCACTACGGTATGTAGCCTAGGGGCACCCGTAGTACAACCACTATGTTCCACCAAAAAAAATAACCCACGGTAGCAGTTGGACATAGCGGTTGTACTGCGGGCAGCCTAAGGGTATTAATTCTAGGCTCATATTCGTGGCATCGTGAATTCGAACCCCCGCTATCACCACTTAGTTTCAAATTAATTAAATACAGTTTTATTCATTATCACTTGCTCGGCATTGCAGAAAGACTCCGTGAGAAAAAACGTGTGGTGTTTAAAAATAAAAATGCGTTACCAAATTATACACTCATAAAAATCGGTTCAAATATTATTAGTCAAAAACATAAGATATTAAACATATGATTCGTCGGAGATTAAGTAACAAAATAAGTTACTAGAAATTGCTACAAGGGAAGGTCGAACTGGGCAAATTGGGTTTAATATAATAGAAGGATTTACTTTAACAACACAAGAAATTGAAAGTACAAAGAGTTGACATACATTAAACGTACACAGTCAGTACTCATACACGAGGCTCGTTAGCCTGTGACCCAACAAATTTGCTTTTCGGGAGGGTCAAATTCAACCCAGCTAATGCTATTAAAGTTACTTAGAGATAGGTTGGTCCGGATAAACGAGCTTTATTCTGTTTCACGTTTGCCGAATTTTTCGAGACAAACTTCAAACGTTTTGCCGCGAGAACAACTCACTCTATGTGTGGAAGAGTGTCTCACTCTCTCTGTTTATTCACACTCTTGTGGAATAAACCTATGTTTATTCCACAATATTTGCAGTAACCGTAACCAGCACAATTATCGTCCAATGCGAGACATTGGCCTCCGTAATCATTTAGCACATTGCACTTTGTCTTATGCATGAGGGATGTGTGGTTTTAATACAACACGCTGGCCAAGCGGTTGGGCGCGTCCAATCTTTTAGAGGTGGCATTCTTCCTCAGGGCTTGTGGAAGCGGCTCGGTTAACCCTTATTCGGCTCTTACGACACTCACGGTAAGAGATAGAGTGGTGGTATTCTAAAGCTAGACGACAGCAAACAGCCACTCCATTTTTAGCTTTACATTTGTTATCGAAATTTTGTAAAAAAAATTACCGAGGTTTTTGCATTTTTCTCCAATCTCATTAATATTCAGTCGATGAACGCCAATGTTTTTTTTTTCTAACGAGAATAGAACAGAATACTTAACTTTTTAGATATTTTGAAGTCTCTGCAATATAGTCCGAAAGAGGAATACAATGTAAGATGTTACACAAAACATAAAGTCATATATAGTCATAAAACGTATTAATTAAAGCATATTGGCCAACCGAACATTCGCACAATTACAATCTTTTCTGCGCTCGTAAACGAATTATTACAATGATTTTAAAGTTCACGTTGTTTATTAATCAAGGCAAAAAAGAGTTTAATACATTTTCACAGTTCACGGATCACGAGGAGCGTAAGCGAGGCCAATGTTCCTCAATTCACAGTCTTCTTGCATGAAGTCTTTCAACAAAAGTCTCTTCAAAGCAGTGCGGCGGACCTGGAAGCAGCAAGCATTATTTTATATTTTGATTCGGATTTAACCGTACCTATACAAATTATTATTTATTTACTTTAAACCTAATAATAATCATTATCATATAATTAATCATAACATTATCATAACTAAAATAATCATTCAATATATCATATAATAACACCTGCCAAACTGCACAGCAGTTGGTCGGCAAAATGCTTTCTGCTAAAATTAATTGTAATAGGGTAAATTGTACAATTATATGTATTTATTTATATGACAAATACTTTATTATGTTACAAATTATGTTAATAATTTTGTTTACTAATATTATATAAAACATGATGTTTTTTTTAATGTATTTCTAATAAATGTTTTTTAATTTGTTTATGAAGATAGCTTTTGACATATTGAACGGTACGTAATACATATTAAAACGGTTTTGTTAGTCTTCGAGGAATCGAACTTATTGTTCAGATCACGACTTTCGGATTTAGATTTGATTTCACAGCATCTCAACCACAGATCAATATCAAGTATCATATAAATAATATAAAAGTAGAACGAAATTTTAAAAAAGAAGTAAAAACAAAACTTTAGGGGTCGGAATTGTTTTACCCGGGCGAAAGTTGCTTTATTACTTACGACCTGAAATATTAAACGCTTTCAACCTAAAATGGTAAAATCTACTCGGAATTCGCTGTGACTCCCGCACGAATGTAGCGTACATTTTCTTTTGCGAGAAAACGTCATCAAATGCGTCCGCTGTATACAATCAAATAACCGGGCAATATCCATCCCGCTAGATTGAATGTGTTAATTCCCGGTATTTCTAGTTCGTTTCCTCTTCACTTATTATTTTTCGAATCAGCAAAGGGATTATTAGACTACAAATACCCTCAAAATACATATCTACTGGTAGATTAAAAGAGTCTTAGGGCCTTTCTCACCAACTTCTGCTAAAATATAAGGAGGTGGTAAGTAAAGCTCTTAAACGCGTATGTTTATCTATTTTATTTTTCTCGGTGGGCTCGTGACCACGGTCATTATAACTCGACTGAAATGTTGAATAATATAAAATCGAATTTGAGAATCGTCAAATCTATTTATTCTAGCAGATTTCTATTTATTAGAGGCATTAACAAAATGTTCAACTCAGCCTGTCTCTTTTCTGCTGGATATAGACCTCTACCAAGGAGTGCCACCGCCACACGGCCTTCAGCTCTATTCATCCACCCACTACCGCCGACTTTCTTCAAGTTGTTAGTCCACACGGTCGGAAGGCGTCCCGCTACGTTTCCCAATACATGGTCTCCATTCGAGGACTCGCCTCCCACATCGGTTATCGGTCCTGCGGTGTACATATATGGCTTGACCACTGCCACTTCAGCTTGCTGATTCTTATTGATAAAGTTTGTTAACGGTAACTAGATTTAGAACATGTCTTTACTTAAACAAAAACCCGAAACAATGAAATTGTCAATGAGTCCATACCGACAATAAGATAAATGTAGATGATGAATGTAGAGGCAGAAGTGCACACTGCATTCGCACAGCCGCTGGGCGCATTCGACTGGCCACGTTACTCCTCTCTCACAGAAGACTACCTCGAAATGCATTTCCCACTTTATCTTATTTCCCTAATGCACGTACGTGTTTCGGCAGTGAGATGTGCCAGAGCCCATTTCCATCCTATCCCTCCCCATTTTCCCAACCCTTTCTCCCAATCCATTCCTATATCTCCAAAGGTAGGCAGCGCATCCGGGGGCGTGCCAACTCTTGTCATTTTGGACTAATGTTGGCATATATCGCGGATGTCTATGGGCAACAGTATCCACTTACCATCAGGTGGTCTGCCGCCGTCGTCCATAAAAAAAGTTAAAAAAAAACAATTTATACCGCTCAAAATCGAACTATACGTATATCTGCCGAAGCGATCATCATCGCGATGGGCAAACGCGTCCGTATCAATCTTCAGCCTAGCTCATCTAAGCGAAAAAGAAACATCTCTATGAATATTAATATACAGGTAGCAACACGTCAATATATACCGACACCGTTCGAGTTTATCTAGCCCTTATTATTAATGACGCATTAATATATCTACGGCTACTGATCTATTACTAACAGTACCTACTTACCGGGTGACCAGGTAGTGTCTGACAGTGTTAGAACAGCACCACCCTATCTTTTCCTGTTGACTAAGGGATAACAAGCCCTTAAAAACTTTACCACCTCTAAAAGAGTAGAGTCGCCAACCCGCTTGGCCAACGTGGAGTTTTGAGGCCATGCATCCCTCATACACAATACAATGTGCTTAAGGAGACCCATAAAAAGGGCTGGGTACGGTTTACCAACTTACCAAAGTCTGTTCTATAAAGATGTTCGTTCTACCCAAATGAATATCACTTAGGGCTGAAAACTCGGTAGACCAATGGGTTTCTGTCACTCTTCAGATTTGAATCGATACCAACAAAAAATTGTTCAATATGTGATCTGACTAGTAATATCATGTACTTACGGCTAACGTTTGCCACTTGGCCTGCCGCAGCTCCTCGCGTATGAACATCATTTCAGGCCGGAGATCGCGGTGGGCAAATGGGTCCATGTCGATCTTCAGCCTGGGATTGATCCCTGCGAGCTGCTGGTCACTAGAATAAACGAATTCAGAATTACTTTAGTAGCGTTGGCCTTTGATCTCTATCAAAGGCGACGAGTGCCTCGAAACACCACACCGAAATAAGGGTGCTGACATGATGTATACAAGTTCTCTTTCAGAATGGGCGACGAATAATAGGATTCAAAAACCTGTTTTCTCTATGTATTTCACCCAAAATATTGTCCCGACGCGGCATGCTTATCGGTGCGGGCTCTAACCTCTGACAGGTACGAACATAAAACACACAGCTTCCCTTAGCACCGGACGAAAGGAAGCAAAAACCCGCTTTCCTTATGTTTTCACCCAAATGGTCCCAGCACACACACTTATTGGCAGAATCGGGACTTTTAGTCTTAAAAGTAGGTACCGATTTACTTCAAATAAGAAAATTTTAATGAGGGTATAAACAAATATTTATGATGCTAATCGGCGTCCATTACCTGTGAAAGGATAACCTACCTTTTTATATTATTAGCACCTTTATGTACTATACTCAGATACTGAATACTTTATAAAAGAAACATGGTGTTTCTATGAGCCGTGTCGCTGAATGTCGTTCTTTGGATAATCTCTTTGTTTAAAATCTCATCTCGCAAAGGAACTCCAAACATCTCTCCGTAGCTCGCTGCCTTTCCTTAAACTTATGGATCAGGCCTACCTGCGGTCTACGTAGGACCTACGTGAGGCCTATAGCCTTATACACCTATAGGAAAGGCTTGGCACCTATTATTTATTAGTCCTATATCCAGCAGTGAAGAGATCTAGGCTCATTGTGTCTAGCTTGCTAGCTCGCATAGGTAGCTAGCTAGCTATCATACGTAGGTATATAAATATGGAGACGCAATAATTTAACCAAAACTTGAGTAATATTACACTAGCTAACGTCAAATTGATCGAAGTTACAATAAGCAATTTACTGACATCGTGACTGTCCTTTTATGAAATGGATTAAATGATAATTTGGGATTCCGTCTCGCTGCTTTAGTAGTAAACTAATAAAATTGTAAATCTAACAATCTATAGATGAACCTTTTGACAGGGATGGATTTAAAGGGAAGCTCTGGTCAACATTACGGTTTGAAATAGCGTTAATTTAATTCATCAAACGAAGATAAAAAGTGTTCCTGCCTCGACTTAAAAAAAACACGCTATCTCATCATACACATTGTCCTGTGCATGAGCGAGCCCGCCACGCTGGCCACGCTGGTCAATTGGATCGGCGAGTCCACTCTTTTAGAGGTGGTGTAGTTTCTCAGGACTTCTGGTAGTCGCTTTGTTATCCATTAGTCGCCTTCCACTTTTACGACACCAACGTGAAATAATGGGATGTAGCTTTTCTAAAGCCGGCCTACGCCCATGTCCAGGCCCATGAGGAGGCCCTATGTATAGGTACTCGGTGTCGAATTTCATATGAAATTGTCAGGAATTGCGTTAAGAATCTGTTTGAGGTCTGTCGATTAATTCGAAAGTTATGACCCATAAGGAAATAATTATCTCCCTAAAATATCCCAAAAATCTTTCAATATAAACACGATTGTAGGGGGGGAGTGCACTTTGCATTGAAGAAGGTGTAGTCTCGAAACGTTCCAACAAATGATCTCGCTTGGGACTTGGGATGAGGTGTAAATGATGATTGTGTGGTCTTATCGACTTTGTTTTGCCTATTACGATGAACCGTCTCGAGATTATCTGCACGATTTTTAAGACAACTAAACATATCATTTAAAGTAAGTATTTCTGGTAAAGTGTTCCTATGCTCCTCCCGCTTATAGTAAGTACCGTTATCTAACTTTTGCCGTGATCAAAAAAATAATTTATCGATGATTTATTCGCATTTTATAAACTTTCGCGATTCGTATATTTTCGGAACATTTAATACATTATATAGTAAATTGTTAATTATTCTAGGTACCCCTACATTTATTCGCAATTTATAAACTTTCGCAAAATGTTAACTTTTAGATAGGCATATGGTGCTAAAAGCCCGCAGGTTTTCCATTACATGATCAATTACAAATCTAAGGCATTTAATGTTCTCTCGCACAGATTCAAAGTTAAATAACGATCTTAAACGATTGTTTATTAATTGTCTTTTATTATCGAAGCGTTCACACAAGAGTTGCCAAGCTTCTGAATAATTTTTAGAGACTTTTTAAGTAACAGGTAACTCGCTCAGCCCCATTGTCTAAATATGAATTTAAATACTGAAATATAAGAACATTTGGAATTTTAGAATTAACGTGAACTGGTGAGCTAAATGTTGCTTTAAACTCCAACCACTTATAATACGTGCCATCAAAATTGAGTATTTTTATGACAGGCAATTTAAGTCCCACATGATCGCAATCATCGCTATGACGGCAAAGGAAATTATTAGAACTAATCGGAGCATTGGTATTAGGATCTGAATTTATACTAATCAAGTGTGTCTCAAGATACACTTAATTGTTAAATTCTTGTTCTATTAAATCGTGAGTAGCAACATCTCAGTTTCGCTAGAAACGTCTATTTGCCTTTGCAACTCGTTGAACTCCGTGAATAACTCTTCGACTCTCGATAACTTCATCCCAATTTTGCTTTTTTCTAAAGCAAAAATCGTTGCTAATGTAATTAAATGATCTAAATCATTTTTAAATTTAGTAACGCGTCCTTTAATGGAACTACGTTTAATAATAAACAATTTAATGTTTTCACTTGACGACATTAGAAGTTTGAACACTAGAACACTAAAACAAACTAAAAGTTTAGATAAAAGATTAAAAGTGCATACGATACGCTCCTGACTTCGCAGCTCTGTCGGCGACGAGGTGAGTCGTTTGTTTATCGGCACTGTCGCTAACTTAGGGGTTTTCACCCTAAGTTGTAGAGTTACCTCTATTTTTACCAACTTTCGAAATCGCTTTTGGGGGGGGGGGGGGTTACCAACATGATCGGTTGGTTATACAAATAATGTATGTGTATAATAGTTTTACTGAATAATATGTGGTAATAATAGATATAATATGTGGTAATAATTAGCAGTATACTAACAATCGTGCCCCGACATCTGCCTCCAAGGCTCCAGCTTCCTCCAATTTCTCTGGAGCGGTGTCCTCATCATCAGCAGACATTTTCTAAGTATTATCTCGCCCTCTACTAATTTATTTTGAAATGTTCTAAAAAATATAACCTTCAGTCGCGATTCGCGATTGACGTACATATTATTATTTTTAATACACAATACTTTATAGCTGGTTCTACTGACGGCTGTGTTTTTCCAAATCGGTTTCTATACGTGTAATCATTTTGTTTCTTTTTCACTCAGACTTATTTACGCTTACTGCACTAAAGTTGTACAGACTGGTAGGTACTTCTTGCCGCATATATGAAAGATCATCACTTGAGAACAACTGGACCGATTTGGCTATTTTTTTAAAAAATGTTCGTTATAGTCCGAATAAGGTTCTTAGGGAAAGAAAAATTGGAAAAGTTGCCCGGAAAATTGGAAAATTCTGGAAAAACTGAAAGTGCTTTTTTCTATGGGATTTTTGTATGAACTTATTGAAATTATTGTATTATTGAAATTTGGACAGGACACAACGTCTGTCGGGTCAGCTAGTAAATAATAAATTAAGATGTAACGTTGGAGCAGCCTATATAGACGACCGTGAGCAACCGGTTTTTCTGTACGATTAGTAGCTTCATTATTGTGACTACTGTGTTTGCGGGAATTGTATTCATTATTTAAAATAACAAACCAGCTATTTATATTCATATTTTAGTAATTAAATTCATATACGAATGTGCAGTGTCTGCACAAACCTTCTACGTTTACGGGCACAAAGTAGGCCCCAAAATGTATTATTCTTTGGTATACCTATTTAAATACCCAAAAAAATAAAAGAACTTCATGCCTAATTCTAAGACTAGATACCTACTATTTCTCTTAACTTAAACATGTTTAAAACCGACGTTTTAATCGGTTTTATTAGCTATCCCAAATTATCAACCTGCTTATTATTTCTTTTTGTTACACCGGTATAGTTAACCCGGTTTAGAATTCAAATCAAACATTGACGTGATGCTTCCTTGGTGAATATTATTTCTTCCCAGGCCCGTCCGCATAGGCTGCTATCCGGTAAACATGTCGCTCGCGTCGCGCAATGTGCCGATGTCGCCTACTGCGAGCCCACCCGCCTGAGGCACGGCTCAAAATATATAAAATTTTAAATACGTTGTAACAAATTATATCACATTGAATTTACAATAAATACATTTTAATCCATCATTACTTGATGGCTTCAAAAAAAAATTTTCAGCATTAAAGTGATATCTCGACATTCAAAGCAATAATTTAAAATATTTAAAGCGTGCCCTTGAAACACAGTTAATTTTGACTTTATCACCTTATTCCCGCCTAAATGGCATGCACGAATATAATCATCTGTGAATATAATATATACATCTGTTCACCGAGGCACGTGAGAAGCACCCGGGCACGTGCCGATACCTTGTAAAAGTGTTGGCTGAAGGCCGGTGTATGTTCACGGTGTAGCGAGGATCACGTCCATGTCTCCGCCGTGCGCCGGCGAGGACGGTGTATATGTGTAGTCTGTGAGTATAGTGTAAGAACCGCATTGGCAGCAGTAATTGGGTCGTGGGGGTTGTCCAAGACGTACCGAGGACGATGACGATGATGGCAACGGGGAGAATCATTCCTATCGGAAACATACATAAGTTATTCTCTCAACTAATATGGGATTGGGATGGTGAGGAATTCTGTCTTAGTAGCGTCGGGCGGAGTCTTTCACGTATTTGGCGATGGAGGGAAGTTCCATGTCCTCTGTCCTTGTGGAGGTCAAGTGAATAGGCCCGCGTATAAGCTGGTTTCTCGCCGAACGTTTCTACTAAATGTGTAAATGAGCCATTAAAACAAACCTATTATGGCGCCATCTATGATATTATCAAGGAACTTTTTTGTGTCATCGTTCACGATCAAAAGTGCGTTTTGAACATAGGTTTTGAACATTCGTTCTAATCAGCATTATTATATGTCACGGAAAGATAAACAAATTAAATTATTAGTAAATTAACATCTTAGCTCCGAAATAAATAAAATTATCAAATAAGGATATAAAACAAAATAGATTTATTTTTTTAAATCATGTTTAAATAAAATGTCTATAAAAGATGACTCATCGTGACAGAAGTATCTGAACGCACTTACACTCTCGTAGAAAAGGGTGAGTGAACCGCCTCATTGTCATTTATTGCATTTGCCTCTAATAATACATTAATTGGTCGTCTTACGGATACCCTGAGTGCAATAACATAATTCGTGACAGCCATGCCGATGTGAGTAATATCAAAGGTGTGGCACGTCGACGAGGGCCGTCGTTTTTATAGTGCAAAAGTCCCATAAGTGGTGTGAAAAATATTCTGCCTATCTCGCAAGATGACGGAGTATAAGTTGGTGGTTGTAGGCGCTGGAGGCGTCGGTAAATCCGCATTGACTATACAACTGATACAGAATCATTTTGTGGACGAATATGATCCGACTATAGAGGATTCTTATAGAAAACAAGTGGTGATTGACGGTGAAACGTGCTTGTTGGATATTTTGGATACAGCGGGTCAAGAGGAGTACTCCGCAATGAGGGATCAGTACATGAGGACGGGCGAGGGGTTCCTGCTCGTGTTCGCAGTGAACAGTGCAAAAAGTTTCGAGGACATTGGCTCGTACAGAGAGCAGATCAAGCGAGTAAAGGACGCAGAAGAAGTGCCGATGGTGTTGGTAGGAAACAAGTGTGATTTGCAAGCGTGGGCCGTGGATATGGCGCAAGCGCGTGAAGTAAGTATTGTTTACGTATTTGTGTACATTTTTTCCACTACTGTTGCATCAACAAAGTGTATCATAGGATGTAATATGATTGGTTGATCAATAGTCGTAATTAAACCAATCAGAATGCATCTGTCTAAAATTGCATTAGCGTTATGAATATGATAATGGTTTCAGTTGAACATTTTTTCTATAATTGTATACCTATATTATTAACTAATAAATTTTAGACTGAAATGTAAAAGTAATAATTAATATAAACTATCTGGAGCTATCATCCATAATTTGAAGAATATTCTTTGAAATATTGTTATTTGTTTAAGTTATATTTATACCTCCCAATGTATATCTCCGCTTAACCCAAATGTTGGCTGGTAGAGAATGCCTTAAAGTGTTATGCTTTCCTTTTGTATCATAATATACAATAAAGATTTTCAAATAAAAAAAAATAGATTCCATATGTAAATATGAATTGAATTACATTTCAATATATTTAGCTAAACACTATAGGCCTGTGATAACAGTCAAACACAATAAAAATATTCAGTAGTACAGAAACTAGTCTACTACAATACAAATAATAATACTTATTAGGTTTCTACTAATCCTCTATACCCATGGCACCACTTCTACCTGTCTGGTTTTCCCAGATATTCATTTTGAATACTTTTATAAAATTTTATTGAGCACTATATTTATGAGTAGTTTTAATTTTTTTAATTTACTTTTGTTATGTTTTAACAAATAAAATGTAAGGATAGGTGTGTACTGTAAATTATGTTCTGAATGAAACAAAACAGTGTAGAGAAAGAATAATTTATTTACAAAATGATCTGACTATTTACAAAATGTTAAGTTGACAATTAGCAAGTGACAATTAACAATTGTATTTAGTATATCAACCAATTGTAGCTATGTGATCCAGTTGCTGCTGCATTATTTATTATGGGCCCACTTGATTTACTATGACCCAAAACCCATTTTGATGCAGGGACATCAAAAGGAATCAAACATTATTTATTTAATTATAATATCAATCAAAAAATATTCATCCATGTGTCATACAAATCATTTTTTACCGTGAACACTAGTGAAACATGAAGCGCAAACTCTAGCTTTCCTGGGACAGGTAAGACAGACGGTGTTTGTTTTTCTTGTAAGTTTCTTCACATCAACACTTGTTTTGCCTTGTTTCACAGACTCGTAGCAGTGTGTGCACTTACGATGTACAAATCGGTTGCGAATATCATAGAAGGGAAATTTTCCAAACTCATGCTCACCTTGTCCAGGATTGGTAGCATTAGCACTGCATCATTACACTTTAAACCCAATAATTATATACAAAGATTTTCTCTAAATTTCATAATAGTATAGCATTTGCTAAATATTCTTTTGTTTAACTTGTAAATCAAGTAAACATTTAAGACACGTGACCAGTAACAATTCAATTGCAAGTTTTTGAAACCAACAGATGCTACCCCTTGATAGATTACAGTAACTGCCCATTTAAGCAGAAAGGTCAATCAAACAGTTATGTTTATTGTAATCTGCAATTACTGTAGGTTTCAAAGTCGTTTTTCTCCAGTTTCGTTTGTTTGTTACAGTGACATCCAACTTTATGTTTACTTAGTTACCAAGGCTAAGATGTCTCATTTATCTGTCCATTTTATAAAATAAAAAATCACCCCACGGCGCCGGCCGGCCATACACTGTCTATAACTATGGTTGGCGTACCTAAGCCATAGGTATGAAATAGTGGTGGCGTAAACAATAGATTTGGCCGGCGACACCATTGGCGTCTTGGTCAAGTTTCTTGAAAGTAACACTAGCTTGCTGTATCAAATATTATTTGGGCCGCCAGCGCGCGTTCCGTATGGCAGGGAGTGTTAATATATTAAAATAGAGTTTATCAAATCATTTATGTTGCAAGAACATGATACCAAATTATATGGTTTGCACCTCAATAGATGTGCAAAAAATTATTACTAATTTAATTTTAACATAGTTCTCACAATTTCTAACAGTAAGGGATAATTGTATAAATCTAAATAAAATAATACTAAGTTTTTATACATAATACCACATAATACATACACTGTTGTACATTAGTTAATAGCTGTGACTGTGCTAATTCATTTTACTATCGTATAATAAAATTAACACACTACAATAAGGTTTAAACATTTTTAGATAGTGTTATTAGCTGACATGAGTCACACTTATGATCAAGCTATATTTATATTTTATTACTTTATTTCTCAAATGTTCAATAAAATTAGTAATTAGATTTGTCATTAACTAAGGGATAACAAAGCAGCTACCATAATCCCTGAGGAACTAAATCTCTAAAAGAGTGTACTGGCTAACCTGAGAACGAACATACATTCCTTTTAAGAACATACTTCTCTCATGCACAAGACAATGTGCTTGGGAAGGCCCATGTCTAGCAGTGGATCTGACAGGGCTGGTTTCATTGCATTGTATTTAAACAAACAGCCAAAAAAATAGTAAAAATAGGGTGGCAAATCTTAATCAACAAATCTTTATTTTTATAATTTTAAATTGCTAAGAATGTCATTTATCTATACAAAGACGACGAGTTTATCTATCTATCGAGGGATTCCTAGATGGACAGATAGATAAACTCTTTATTGTACACCATGACATGTTGCAAATTTCAATCTTATATTCAAAGCAATCTCTTCCAACCAACCTTTGAGTGGTAAGCAGAAAACAGATAAAAGTATCAACTAAAGATAGATAAATGGTGCAATTTTACATAATATAACTGACGCCTATTTCTTTACTGTCACCAGAGAACCCCTAACACCTTTATATTTGCTACCATTGATGTGCTGTCCATTTAGTATTTTTTTGCTTCTCATGATAAATTGGTCAAATAAATAATTATTCAATAAATTTTATTCACTAATAACAAAATGCGATTCAATCAGCCTATTCAGTATCCACTGCAGATGTGGGCCTCCTCAAGTACATTGCCTTGTGCATAAGGCATGTATGGCCTTAAAATGACACACTGGCCACTAGTTCACTCTTTCAGAGGTGGTGTAGTACCTCAGCGCTTGTCATAGCAGCTTTGTTGTACCTTAGTCGCCTCCTATGACACCCATGGGAAGAGATGGGATGGTGCTATTCTATTGTTGGCTGACACCACAAGGCACAAAAATAACAAAATAAATATCACTAATAAAGCAAAGCCACCTAATTCCGACCTCCTTTCTACCTTAATCCTACCACTGAGTTTTCTAGCTAATTATATTTAATTAGGTGCTTTTTCTAATTGAAAGATGTTGCATTGCAATTGCTAGATGCTTTTAATTTGATAAAGGACCTATTTCAATAGATTTTATATAAAAAACAGTGGTCGTATTAAGGTAGGACAGTTCGGAATTAGATAGCTTTACATTCCACAGAATCAAAGTATTCATAAAAAAATTTTTTTTTTTCAGGTTGCGCGAAGTTACGGCGTCCCCTTCGTTGAGACGTCAGCGAAGACCCGCATGGGCGTCGACGACGCTTTCTACACGCTAGTCCGAGAGATCCGCAAGGACAAGGAAAGCCGCGGGAAAAAATATAAGCGGGGGAACAAACTCCCAGGCCGTAAGATCAAGTGCACACTATTTTAAAGCTATGGTAATGTGCAACTAATGTGTATGGATATTGCTTAAGCGAGAATAGATTGATTTTCTCAACATTTCTGGGGGCCTATTATGCACTTTCAAACAATTTTCAGCTCTGGACTAAATTCCAAATCGTGCAACACTCTAAATCATGCTACATCTCTTTTCGTGTCATGAAGATCTAACTAAGAGAATGCACGATATTTCGATTTACAAAGAATGATATTCACACATTTCAGAACAAGGCCCTGAACTGCCTTATTTTAGGACCGTGTTACAAAACTAACAAAAATCTCTTTAACAATGTAATCATGCATCCTTTCTATCTTCATAATAAAGAAAGAGACTCATTTATATTGTCAAAGATCGAATTTTGTACATTTTGGAAATCCTATTTTGTATTATGACTTGAGATTCAAATAACTGAGCGATTTCTGATTAGTCTCATTGATTATATCTATGGGTAATAGTTAAGTTTTCAAATAGGATAACGCTATACATACATCTTTTGTATTTATAATCTGTTTATACATAATACGAAATTGCAAAGTACTGCATAGCGTAAAGTGACGGGCTTTATGAACTCGCAAAAGCCCCCAAATGGAGATGCCCATTCTGAATGAGAAGACAGGATTTGACAATAGTGTTGATCTTTGAATAGATAAAAAACTATTAATGTTACTATAGCACAAATTCTTATATTAGTTCATAAATATCTTTGTCGTCTTGTATAGTTATTTCCTTCAATGAAAATGTATAAAAACTTAATTCTTACTTCTATAGTGTTAGTGTACCCATTTTTTGCAGTATAAATATCCATATACATTAGTTATTTTAAGCAAGGCAGTTAATAGTACATACTCATAGTAAACATAACCCGTCTATGTAAAATGTGCTTTATTAGATGGGACTGTTGCGGGCTTTAACAGAGTGGCATAACTGAGAATTTGAGATTTTTTACGTTCCTTCTCTATAATTATAAAACGTAACATCTGTCTGTGTGTTCGCTGATAAGTTGTGTTTTACTGAACGAATTTCGATGCGATTTTCACCATCGTACAGATTATTTCTTTGCAAACTTTTTAGTTTACACTATAGTTTTAAGTATATATACCATACAAGCGAAGCCAAGGGCAAAAGGCTAGTTTTTAGATACATTATTTCAGGGTAGGTACTTAATTCAATATTATTATATCCACACAATAGTTTAAAAATAAAACGCCATTGTGATAAATATAATTTTATTCCCTTCCGGGATTATTATCAAATTAAAACAAGTTATTCGTAGGTTAATATGTGATTCATGTTTTTTATGTAAATGTTCAAAGCAGTGGGTGTTACAAATATCTATATTCATACAATTATGTCATTGTATTATTTATAATTTATCATTCAATGCATTTTTACAAACAAAGCTTACCTAATGTAGACATCTTAAAGCTTTGGAAAGTGTTGTATACACTATAGGTATATTTTATATATGTATTGTCAACTCTCGAGAGATCTTGAGTTGGAAGTCCAGCCCGTACCTATGAGTTTCCATTTAATTACGGATTTATCAATTTTCAGTGGCTCAATTGATAAGGAAAATACCTTGAGACAACCCGCATGCACGAGTATTTTAAATATCTGAGTTAGTGATGGCGATTCTTTCCGAAAAAATGCTTTGATGACTCTAAACCTTAAAAATCCAATAAAATATAAATGGATGGTCAAAAGATGGATTTTATCGCTGTTCGCGTTGATAGCAGGGATAGCTCAAGAATAAAAGCAGTATGAATGGTGGGGGTTTTATGGATTTTTGAACAAAATGATGTTACCCTCCCTTTAGGGGATTTAAAAGGGTTTTGTGGATTAAACCATCTGAGGCATGCGTAACCATCGATCCCCATTGGGCCTGCAATGGTACATTATGACCCAAACTCCTTCGAAATTACTAGCGGAGGCCTATACGGTACAATGAAACATTACAGACTGGTATTATCACTTGATATATGTATATATTATAAAAAAGGGACTTAAAAAGACTCGTTCTTGGACCACAGTCATTAAATTCTCAAGGTGCTATTATAAACCATAGTATGCTTGCAGTAAATGAGGCCCTTGCCATGAACACACTATATTCGATGAAACGTGTTTGTGAAATATGTGACAGTTATATGAACAATTGGACCCTATTGTCGAACTTGAAATTTCGTTGCTTCAAGATTATGTTTTTCTTTATCAAGATTAGACTAATCTCAATATTAGCCCAATTCACCCAGTTGGTCCCGCCTGCTATGTAAAAGATCCTGATTCCTGGTTGGACATTCAATTTGTTAAAGACTAATAATGTGTGTTCCAGTCTGGATGGTGTGTTTGTTTTTGTACGAGTCTCGATCTACTACACAGAGAATCCTAGTGTATCTGGGAAACTAGAGTTGTCAATGAGGTCCATTTTCTTACGTAATGTCACATATATTCTTCGGATTACTTAGTGTTAAGCTTGCAACACTCAAGACTATAAATATGTAGATAGGTTTCAAAACAACTTTGTTAAATGCCAAAAATTGTAGTCCGGCAAATGAATGTTGAGACTTACAAAAAACGCGGCAAAATCAAAAATAATAGATTGAAAAATTTAATAACTCATGCTAGACTAGTTTTATTATTGAATTCAAGTATCAAAATTATTTTCCGACTATTTTTAGTGATAATCTATTAGTTTTTTAGTCTTAACTTCCATTTGCCTGAACTCTAATACCGATGCGCTACTCTTTTTTTTAAATTCGTGTCAAGTTTGAAAAGTCCAGCGATTATTTAAACTGAATTCTCTGCTGCAGTAATCATTTGTGAAATCTGTAATAATGAAGCTGACACCATAGACAATTGTGTGCGATAGTGTCCCATAAACAAATGTCTCAGTGTTGTATTATAATGGACATAAAGTTGCACATCCAAGGAAGAAAAATGAGAACTTGCTTTATGACTATATAAAAGTTGCCCTAATTTAGCAATAGATGCTTATACAGGATGTAACCGAAACCTGAAGCCATGTATTTCTTTCGTGATTCTTAGACATGCAAATTTTACGAAATTTCTTTGCATTTATTTTGCAAGTTTTGCAATTTGTCAAACAAAGGGCGATAGTAAAAAGTTGAATGGATGTCGTGCCAACCCACCAACACACATAGAATTAGTAATAATGTATTCATGGGCGTAGCCACGGTAGAGTAGATTGGGGCACTTGCCCTTTCTGCATTACATTACCTCTATTTAAATTATATGAAAGTTGTTTGCTTTGCTCCATCCTGGATAAAATTGTTTGCTAGACAAAATCTTGACTACACCCTTGAATGTATTTCTTATGATCTATATCTATCCTTATAAGCAATTGTAACGGCTAAAACCATGGGATTTTTTTTTTTACTAAAAATATATGAAATAGATTGTAATATACAAGCCGTTTTTTAAGATTTTAAACTTTTGTTATCATGGTTGAACATAATAATTGTTATATAAAACTCAGATAATAATAATATTGTATAATAATCATAATAATTGTTATGTTTCAAACTCGAGTGTGTGTGGTGATACTCATATTGTTAGTATAGTGTGCAAGGAACTTAATCAGCAAAAACAAGTTCAGTGTGGGCAGGTGAATCAACAACGATCACGACGGAGAGTAGACAGATTTGTCCGTCAATAGCAACAACAGCTTCACCCGCCTGCGCAGTCCCGCCGTGACCACGGTTCATGTAACTGGACCGAAATATCGGCTATAATAAATCGTGAGTAACCCGTTTACATAACAATGAACACGGTTCGCCGACGGTATTCACATTAACTGCTTTAACATTAAAAGATGTATGAAATAAAAGCTTTCATTTAAGGTAGGTGTATATCTGAAGTGTGTTGGTACACGTGGATCATTTTTACCTATAGTCCTAAGCCATAAAATTGATATTTTTAGAGAAAAATACGTAACATTAAATGTCAATTAATTCAGAATCAAAGAATATATAGTTTAGGGTTCCAGGAAATTTTTGGTTACTCCCTGTATAACCTTGTCAAAATTGACAGAATTGTATATGACAAGTTTGTCCATCCGCTTCACCTGTAAGCTGGCACCGAGCACCTATTTTGTAATACCTCATAATAAATAGAAATAGTTAAGGTCGTGCACAAAATACAGTCAATGTTCGTATAGTACAATGAGTTGATTGTCGGGGCTTCGCTTACAACTACTTAGCACCGTATAAGTTCTAAGCGGTGGCGTACATTTCATAGCAGCAAACAAGCAGAGCTTCCCATTTAGCTGTTAACATAACCAGCCCTTTTATCGTCCACTACTGGACGCGAGCCTCCTCATGCACATTATCTTGTGTACGGGGGTTGATATCCTTAAAACGGCACCCTGGCCGAGCGGATTGACGAGTACACTCTTAGAAGTGGTGTAAATCCTCACCAGTCGTCGGTTCACCTAGACGGAGGGCGTACCACTCTACGCTTATATTACTGTTGCCCCCTAATTAGTTTACAGTTCATTAAAAACAATTACCGTTCAATAAAAACAACGGTGCCGCCGTTTATCAAAGTTTCAAACCAATCCACGCCACTGGTTCTGAGGCCACAAATACACTGCTAGAGGCGAGCGGGGCACACCTTTTCTAAATGTACTGAAATGCTCTTACCTTTCACATAGCTGGGTTTTGGCGAATAATTACAAATATTTAGCGCCCGTTCTTGCGGTGTTCTTGTGATCTACTACCGGATAAATAGACGATCCTCGGTTTTATATAATTAGTCCGAGCCGTGATTTAAACCTTATGCAGTCTGCATAGAGGCTAGTTTCCAATAATTCGGGCTAAGTCTAAACCAAGAATGATCTAAATGATACTTATCTGGTCCTTCGGATTTATGTTCTCAAAAAGGAATAATAATGGAAAAGTTTTAGTGTTTTATACGTGATAATATACCAATTTAATATACCTTGTTTAATTTAGTTTTGAACAAGACCTGAATTGCGCATCACTAAACAAAAAAAAATGGAATGCCTGTATCCAAACCCCTGTTTTAAAACATGATCCCTATGAAAAATTTACACTTATAAACAATCTTCATCTGTATATTGTTCGTCAATTGTAAAATTCTGAAACAGTTTGGACTTGGGCGACTTGTGATTATTTGGATAAAGCGATGTTATTAGTGTTTGTCAATATCAGATTGTTTACATATGACAACTATTTTGTTATCTATAGAATCAATTCCCGAAGTCCTGCAATCTTGGATTCCATTCTAAACTCAGATTATTGACATAAAAACTTAACGAAATTAAAAAAAAAAAAGATACTTCTACCAAAAAGTAGACATAATAACATTATGTCAGTTACCTCAGATATATTGAGCAGAAAATATGGTTTCGGGCTTCGGGAATTTATCGACTTGTATAGCCTATACAATATGGTTATATTTGAAGGTATAAATTATGTTAGACCGGTAGATACTGCGGTCTATAAGAATCCAATAACATTCTACATATAATGAAGGACCCAATTCTAAAAATATCTAAGGCCCTTTAGAATTTTCTTCGTCTGACAACTCCGTCGCATTCATTAAAGTTTCAAACGCAATTTTTATAAGTTAGAGTTCGGTCTTTCAATTGTTTCACAATGCCTATATATAGCTTCGTATATGGTCATTTTAAAACTCTGTGTAAATAGAAAACTAAACAAGTAACTTCAAATATACACAAAAATAAGTATGTCTCTGTGAAATAGCTTCGCATACATTTGAATGGTATCAATTTGTTATAATAATCTAGCGTAATTAAGATCATTGTTAAATGTTTTCTACTGTAGCTAATTTTACCTGTAGAAAAAAAATCATGGTAAATATTTCTATCAATTCACGGTGTAGTTACAGGGGGCGCGCACGTAGTTACTTTCAAACTTGTAAGATAAATCCCCCAAAAAAATAAGAAAAATGCGTCACTTTCAAAAATAGTAGTTTTAGTAGTGTCAAAAATGTACATATAATAAAGTGTGAAAAATACAGATAAAGTATACGGAAGTGATTGAACATTCCGAAATTGACGTCATAATTCCATTTTTTAGTAATACCGTTTTCAAGTGAAAGAAAAGATTGATTCTATCTTTTTCGAAATCTTTCTTTGGGGATAAATATCAAAATATACGAAACAGTATGCGCGCTTCCTTAGAATTATATTATTTAAGGTATAGTTTCTACCTATATCAAAAAACAATTTAAATTACATTTTAATGCTTTTTATATAGTACCAGTGACGGTAATTGGAATTTTCTGATGTTTCTTGCTTTTTTTATTTTCATAGTTATAAAATTCCTAGTACCTACTTTTCTCGAAGATGCTGAACAATTCAAATACCTACAGAAACATTTATGTTATTTCCTTTACAATGAATTAATTAAACGAATTTTAACATATAGGTAACTTTATTAAAATAAAATTTAATATGTCAACATTTTTGTAATATTTAATGTATGATTAGTTTTTAATTTAACTATGTATATTATACATTAATTTTATTTACAAATGAAGTGAAATAAATGTTGCCATGAGAATACTTTTCCATTTAGCCATAATTATATTTTAAAATAATGGAACTTCATAAATGTATAAATATATATTTTAAAACTTTGCAATCCTTTACAATAATTCAATTTCTTATAAGGTATTTTAACAAAGTCTGATACATTTCTATATCGTATTAAAATTCTACTTTAACGTTAGTGCACAATTTTGTTGGTAATATAGTATTTATAAAATTTAATTCTGTAAAAATGTAGCACAAGATTGTGTGCTATTTATAGTAAATAAATCGACAAGACATAATATGAGAGTTTTATTATACGTGAGTGATACTGAAAGTGTTTACAGTCTCAATAATGAAATCAGATATATATGTAGATGGAAATGATTTTAAGTATTCTCCGCGACAATCGATACATTTTTTCATTTGATGAAACCATTGTGTGAACCATTCAGCCCACTCTTCTTTAGGCACCTCTTCAACAGCCGTTTGGAAAGCCGTTATTGACTCTTTTGCGTCCATAAAGTGTATTCTTCCAAGTTTATTTAATTTTAGGGAATAAATAAAAATTATAGAGCGCAAGGTCGAAGCTGTATTGCGGATGACCCATTAAGGGTGTAGATCGTGAAAATCACCGAAAAGAGTGTTACGATTTTTCATATTTAACCTATTTACATATGATTGATATCAATGATAATTTGTATATATTACAATCAAAGACCAATAAGTATGTTCATGCTTATATTAAACTCTTAAACCTAATAGTTGTTATATAATAAACGTCAACAAACGCACAAAATTGAGTAAAAATGCAAAAACATGACTTCGTATTTTTCAGATTTAACCCCATAAATCAACACAAATTGATAAAAAGAAACACTTTTTGAACACTGAAGAAACCAATAAGTATAGCTGTATACTTCTTTTTATACCTTTACAAACAAAGACTTCCTCTTTTAAAGCCCTAAAATCTAGATATATTTTAAGGTAAATTTTTCATACACAAATGTATGGGATAAAACGTTCGTTTCATTCGTGCAATCTCGGTGGTCTGCAGCGGCAGTTCCTTTCTGTAAGTGAACGCGACACCACGCTTGTCGGCTGCAGACAGCAGAATTACGTATTGTGAATTTGTGTTTTTTGTAAAAAACTGTAAGTATAACATTTTTATAATTAATTTATTTTCAGTTAGTAGAAAGTATCGATATAATGAATGTCTGAAAGAAAACCATGATGGAACTAGATATAAATCGTAAAAAATACAATATCTACACTAATAGGTATTATAAAGAGGAAAGATTTGGATTTTTGTATGTAACGAATAAACTCAAAAAGTACTGGACTGATTTTAATAATTCTTTTATCATTCGAAAGCTACATTATCACTGAGTAACATAGGCTATTTTTTTCGCAGGACTGATTGAATTTGAGTGGCATGCCAGGGAAAAGAAAGTTTTGTACGCATTATAAAAATATGAAAGCCAAAAGATCTCGGAATAAAATGTAAGTTCCTCCCTACTTATTTATTATCGCATTTGAACAGGGTACATTACAAAGCTAATACAATATGTCATATGATTTAGATCGCCCGATTCAGACATATACCTACAATAACATGTAAATATTGGTTTGTATTATCTATATCTATACTGATAAATAAAATTGAAGTATCTGTATGTAATATCAAAATAATAGGATTTTTAAAAAAAAAAAAAGGCGATACGGAGTTCGCCGGGTCGGCTAGTATTGTCTAAATATCAAATTGTGGAAGTAGGTAGGCGACAGCGCAACTTTGTCGACATACCTATACCGCCAAACAGACGCGAGGCGCCTAGCGTCTGGCTTAGGGTTGTACAAAATAAATAAAAAGTGGATAATATTGATGAATAATATTTCCAGTATTGAAAATAAAGAAAACCTTGGGGCCGAGACTCTGAGCAACAATGCTACGCGCTGTATAGAGGTAAGTTGTTATACGTAATTCTTGTAGACTTGTTACATAAATAAACAAACTACTTAGTTAGTGATGGGCGAGGACAAAATCTCAATACCTACCTATAGATTTTTCTTGCAATATTTATTATTTTCATCGAGAGACAAACACCTTAGTACCGAAATACTTCTCAATTACTTTCTCAAAAGAAAATTTACGTTCAAATAGGTGACGTCATAAAAAAACAATACCTAATGCGTAAAGAAATTATAATTTCTATTCATCAGGAACCTAATATTGTATTAATTCTTTTGCATTTTTTTAAATTTTTAATTATTTTTTATAAAAAAAATCAAGCCATTATCTTTCTTTACAGGAACTAGTTATTGAAAACGACCAAGAGGGAAAGGTGGATGAAATGGAAGTTGGGCGTAGGGTTGTAGACGTTTCTTTTTTTTTAAAGCTCTTCAGGCCATAGGGGACCACGGTCCAATGGATTGTAAGTTAAGTTACCTCAGTATAATAGGTGAAGTAAAAGTTGGTCTGGACTCAAAACTCATCATGAAATGTAGTATGTGTAGTATGAAATTTACTGTGTGTTTGATTGAAAAGAAAGAAGATAGAATGGAAGTGAATCATCAAATTGTATCTGGTATCATATCATCTGGTGGGAGCTACTATCAGTTAAAAACATTAACTGCCGCAGTAGCCCTACCAATCATGTCACCTTCATTATACAATGAAATTAATAATACGGTTTGCGATTGGTGGGAAAAGACAGCAGCACATTCCATGGCAGAAGCTGTCAAGGAAGAAGCGGAGTACGCAGTGTCTATAGGTAGTGTTGATAAAAATGGTACACCATTAATATCTGTTGCTGTTGACGGTTGTTGGAGCAAGAGATCTTATGGTAAGAATTTTTCCGCCTTGTCCGGCGCAGCTGCGATAATTGGCATTAAAACTAATAAAGTATTGTTTTTTGGAGTTAAAAATAAATACTGCGTAGTTTGTGCACGAGCCGCAAAGAACGACAGTCAGCCCTCGGAACACCGTTGTTTCAAGAATTATTCGGGATCATCTACCGGTATGGAATCGACCATAATAGTTGAGGGGTTTAAACGTTCCATTGTTGATCACGGTGTAATTTATAATAAATTTGTAGCAGACGGCGATTCCAGTACTTATAAAAAAATATTAGATTCGCGACCGTACGGTAATTTAACAGTAGAGAAAATTGAATGCAAAAATCATCTTTTACGAAACTACTGCAATAGCTTGGAGAAACTGTCGAAAGACACTAAGTATCCTTGCGAATTGCGGAAATTCCTAAAAGAAAGGTATTTGCGTTTAAGAACGGGTGTAAAATGCGCTATTAAATATTGGGGCGATCAAAATCAGTCACTCGAAGAAAAAATAAAAAATCTTAGTGAAGATATCCTAAATGGTCCACAACACGTATTTGGTAATCACCAATATTGCAAGGAGTATTTCTGTAGACCTGATACTCGTCGAATAGAACCTGTTGGGTTGCTTCCAGCAATTGTTGGATGCGGATTAATGGACGCGGTACACATTTTAAGTAAAAGACTGTCATATCATTCTAGAAGTTTAATTCATAATTGTACAAGTAATATAGTTGAAAGTTTTAACGCAGTGATTGCCAAATTAGTAGGGGGTAAGCGTGTAAATTATTCTTCCCGTGGTTCTTATGCGGGCCGATGCGCAGCTGCTGTTGTGTCTTTTAATACAGGATCGATTCATAGTAAAACTCATGAAGTAATATTTAAATCTAGTCCTAATCCTTTGATCGCGAAAGTGAAAAATTGTAATCGTAGAATCCGTTTAATTGCTAAACCTAAATTAAGATTGAAAAAGAGCCACAGCGCTGTATCGAAAGACGCTCACTATGGACCAAACTGCGAAAAACCTGATCTGAGTCCAGAATTATATGAGAAAGCCAAGTCATCTTTTTTAGCCGATTTAAAGTTGTCTTGTGCTGAAAGAGAGGAGCTTGAAAGGTCGACCCATTTGCAAAGAAGTAGTTCTGAGTGGATGAGTACAAGGAGAAAATTACTAACCTCATCATCGTTCGGGGAAGTTTGTAAAAAACGAGAGAGCACAAGTTGTGCTGTTCTTGTTCGTAAAATCGTTTATGGTAGTAATATCTCCAGTTTGCCTGCTGTACGGTACGGTATCGAAAACGAAGAAACCGCAATTAAACAGTTAGAAATTCAAGAGAATATTAGTATACAAGGTTGCGGTTTGTTCGTCGACGATCAATATGAATTTCTTGGTACTACACCAGATGGCATTTATGCAAACGGTTTAATTGAAATTAAGTGCCCACATTCTTTAGCTGGCATGACTCTTGATGAAGCAATGGCCAAACATACCTTTTGGGTTAAGGACAAGGCTTCCAAGGGTTATGTCATAAATAAAAATCATAACTGGTATTTCCAAATTCAGGGACAGGTACATATTACTAAAAGAAACGTTTGCATGCTTGGCATCTGGTTTGGTGCTACTGTACCTATGAAAGTTTATATTATAGAAAAGGACGACAAATTTTGGGAGGAGAAAATGGAGATGAAATTAGTTAGGTTTTATTACGATTGCCTACTTCCAGAATTAGTTGATCCTCGGCAGTCACGAAGCATGCCCATTCGTGACGCGCCCAGTATCATAGAGGCTATGAAAGAGAGGAAAGAAAGAGCTTTACGTGTTATGAAAGAGAAGAACGCCTAATGATTTTGAAAGATACAGGTAACTTAACTACCCAGCCAGTCGATTCACGTAAACACGCCAGTCCAAAAGTCGTTTTAACTTAGGAACTTAGAAATCGCCTTTTGGTTTTCTGTTTTAAACGCACTTACTTATCTAGTCTTGGATTGTCATAAATCTTCCAATAGCTCAATTACTATACAATTTCTGAGTTACCTGGTGTAAAGAATCATAAAAATTGGTTCAAAAATACAGCGAATTGAGAATTCTCCTTTTTTTAAGTCGGTTAAAAGGGCTAAATTTGCAAAAAACGAAGTGACGTCACTGCGCTACGGTTTTTATTACTTACGTGAATCGGGCAGCTGGTAACGTTTTCATTCTGATAGGTTTTGTGATAGCCATTGATTTTATCATCAAATTAGCAGAAATCAGAACTTGATCCGTAATCGAATGAAAAACCATTAGAATTTTGAACTCATATTTCGTTATTGTTTAATTACATACTTTTAATTAGTATATTAATAATTTACAAACTTCTGTTAAAATTAGTAAATAAATGAATTATTTACTAATTTTTGTACAACCCTAGCACGCTTTTGAGATAGCGAGTAATGGCGACTCATATTTGTTATTGTGTAGTAAATAAATCATTTTTATACTTGTGTTTCATTTATTGACATTTTTTTAAAACCCTAGGATTTTTTTTAGATATCGACGAGGTGATCGTAAACAAAAAGTAAGTATTTGAGTTTACGCAATAGGCACATTTCCTTGCGTAGAGATAAACACACTTCCTACTGAATTTGCAATTATTTTATTGAATGAATATTTTACGAATTAGAATAAATTTTGGTAGTGAAATTACAAATAAATAAATAGTTGGAATTTTAGGTAAGTAGAATACAAAAATGTCAGATGTCAAATGATAGAAAAACATAAAAATTGTGTCTCAACTACTCTTATTAATCTATTAAAAAGAATCGACAGCTAGTTTCCAAAAATTCAACGTTATTGTTATGCTGTAAATATTCAAGTTCAATAACAATTTCTCAACGTGGAACGTTTGTTGCAAAACATTTTGAAAATCGCGCTCTCTAGGTCATTCATCCGCCCCGTCGGATGTTACATTAAACTTTGGCGCTGCGGTCGCTCGAAATCGAGATCTCAGGCCAACAATCTACACCCTTAACTCTCAAAAATTACTTCGTTTGTCTGGCGGAGTAAGCTGGGACATTATCCTAACGGAGGTCATTCTGCTTTAAGGTCGTCGTTTTTTGACTTTTTCCAAAACTGAAGGCAAACACGTTTTATTTTCTATATTATTAAAGAAATAACGGAGCAATGCAGATATCGCTAGCGTCTGTGTTAGATAAACGACCTGTAAAAGTAGTTGCTTTTTTTTCGGAATGTCTAAATTCTTGTGGCCCTAGTGGCCTTTCAAGAGTCACCGGTCGTGAGTAGTTGTTGCTGACGTCGGATACTAACTTTATACCGGTTGATTCCTATGAAGTGCGATCATGTGGTGTCGTGTGACAGGACTTCACTTTTAGTTCGGCAGCTGAGATGGTTCCCTAACATTTCTATTTCTGTTAGAAATGTTTTGTACTTAAACCTAACCAAGAAAATACAAAACCTCGCCATGATGCGTAAAATAATAGAACTAATATCTTCTACGAACAACACTTGAATGCTATGAAAAAAACAAATGTAGCGCCCCCAGAGCAAGTTTTTTATTTTTTTGGTCAGATTAAAATCACATTGTATTTTTTTTTTATTAGTTATAGTTTCCTAATAATAGTTATAGTAGCAAAGTGCCCTGATCAGTCAAGGAAGGAGACAATCTTCACTTTCGTCGGCAACTCTTCGAAAGGAAAAACTCATTGCGCAGATTGCCTCTTAGTTTCAAGCTTATAGCAGTGTGTAACCAGCTTTCATCACCTGTTACTATGTATATAAAAAACAGCACTTGTTGTGTATTCTTTGTTGTAGTACGGCGCCTGCACATTTGTGTATTCTAAAACTACCAAATGTCAATAAACTTCGCACGTTTTTGAACGGCAGTAAGGTGTCGCTAATTGACACGAATAGTGATTGACGTGTCAAATGTCACTCCGTCATATTGTCAAAAACTCAAAACAATAATTCATGTTATAGATTTGTGATAAAATAAAAACCAATTAAATAATGGACGCAAAAGACGTCTGTATTGAAATAGAAAATGATGAGTTCTACAGCAAATTCCTCGTCGAGTCCATCAAGCCTTTGGTTGGTGAGAATTTATCCGTCACTGAGCAAGTTACTAAACTCACTCGGGGCATCGATAAACTCAGTAAAAGCTTGGAGAAACAAGTCTTAGATAAACACAACGATTTACTAACACAGGCAAGTCATATCACTGACTTAGAAACCACTTTACAGTCGGTACAAGTGCAGGTACAAAGTTTACTAAGAGGTGCCGCAAAACTTAAAGACCGCGTTCACACACCCTACTTCGCGCTTGAAACTCAAACGCTCATGCTCGAAAGGGTCCAAACTACCTGCAATTTGCTTAGACACACATCTAAAATTTTAGCTTTGTGGAATAAACTGTCTAATGTAAAAGATAACCCTGCAAAAGAGGCTATGATTCTTTTCGAACTGAATGAACTTATAAGTGACTACGATTTTGAAGGTATAGTGCTGCTAGACGAAGTTTTAAAAGAAGTAGAGCACAGAAAGAAAGAATTGTTGAATAATTCAACAACACTGCTACAGTCTAGTTTGTTAAAGGGAGACAAAACAATGTTGCTGCAATGTTTCAAAGTATTTCACAACTTACAGTGCACAAATGAACAGATCAAGAATACAGTAGACAGTATACTGAATGATTTGAAAAAAGAAATCACTAATGCATTAAATGTACAAATGGTGTCAATTGAAGTCAAAAAGTCAAGCTCAGGCCGTGTTGCACCAGGAAAAGCTAACATCATGAATGCACAAGACTTCAAAATTAAGCTTTGGGATAATATTGATAAGCTGTTCAAAGTTGATATATACAACAGCTGTACTAAAGTCATCATGTTGCAGAATGTTATCAATGAATTACATGCTATTGGGAATTTTAGGAATATTGTCAGGAATTTCTGGTCAGATTTACTGATAACCTTCAGCACTGAACTTGAGAGGAGCCCCTTCAATGTGAGTCAGTCTGTGGAGATTGATTTCCCAAGACTACTCAAATGTTTCAATGATTTACTCTCAAAACTAAAATGCAAAGACTTGGAAATGAACAGATCATGCCTGACTAAATGGGAAAATTCTTTCTTATCCAAATCCTTAGGAAAGTTGCTTGAACCTGTAAGGAGCATGTGGCATCTTAGTCAAGTGCCCACCATGGACCAAATAGATACAGCAATAAGAGTTATTACGGAGGCATTGAGTATTTCTCTGGGTGACAAACACTTGAGCATAAGTTTGGCCAACAGTGTGGCCAAATGCATTAAACAAATGAATGTGGAAGCTGAGCAGAGACTTTCAATGGACACTGACATTGCCCAAATTATAGAATCACCTACTAGCTCTCAGCAGAAGAATGCTGATCTATGCAATGCACTATACTACTTCTCTTCACAAATTAAAAGGGTACTCAACAATATGAGTGCTATGTTACCCCAAGAGAGTGTTCAAATTGTCCAAAACAGTCTTAAGGACATCACCAGCCTGCCAGTTCTTCAGTTATTTGCAGACTCTATTAAAAACTCACTCTACATCATCCTTATGACGATGCATGAAGAACCAGATTTAACCAGAACAGATGACCCAACAGGGAAACCTCTGTCTTGTTCACCTTATATGAAAGAGCTTCAACAATTTGTGTCGAGATGTAAAGACATTTATTTATCAATGTTCAATGAGAAATCAGCACTTAATGAGTGTTGTGGAAACATTGCCAAATCTTGCATTGAAAGGTTCATACAACATGTATGCAATGTTAGACCTTTGACCAAATTTGGTAGAGTTAAGCTTCAAATAGATTGCAAACATTTGGAAACTGCATTGTCTCCCATGGTAAATGACATGACTGAACTGGGTGATCATAGCAGGCAGTTAAAAGCTTTACAATTAGTTTTGGAGAAGTCAGCCCAAGAGATTGCTAAGAGCCAATCTGAAGGGGCTTCTTTACCTTATTCTTTAATAATGATGTTCTTATTTTCATATGCCGGGGCTCATTTGATGGCTCCACATACTTGTGCTGGTTGGAATATTCAGAAGCTGATGCAGTGGTTGGATTCCCACAAAAATGAGAGGGAGAGACTGGAATTTGTTGCTGGTGCTTTGCAGCGATACCAAAACCATGTGAGGCAGAATCAAATTGCAACCTATGATGAAGTGTATCCGATATTGTTGCAATTACTTGAAGATGGTAGGAAACTATTGGCAAAGTAAATTATTTCTAGAATTATGTTAGATAAGAGTATATTTCTATTATAAGTGAAATGAAACTCTATTTATGTTAAGCCATTATTAAAAGTAAACAGTTATTAACAAATGTGACTACTTTGGAGCAAACCTTCAGGAACTGATCACTTTACACAGCTAAATTAAATTTGAGATATATTAAAATTGAGTCTGACAGCTGTTTTAACTGAATTTGATTTTACTACTATTGTGTAAAAGTCATAATAATCTCATTCAAATTTCCGTTAAAATACCATACTTAGAATAAATATGTGCAACTCTATTGACAGCAAGCGACACCTAGCGACGTGATTTGTAAATAAAAAAAAAAATTACAGACTATTATTTTTGTTTCTTCCCCAATAACTAAACCTAGGAAATATAATTCAACCCTCGTAGTTAAACCTTATTTAGCAGTTTGAAATGGAACTTTTCAGTGCATTATGTATGCAAACAATCAAGAGCTGCACATACTCACAGACTATCGTTTTGTGACAGTAGGTTATTGTTTGATTTAAATAAAACAACTTGAATAATAATAACTAACTTTTATTAACATAATTAAACTCTCGCCAAAAACTTGCGTCTTCTTAACAGCTTCGTTCGCTTCTAAATAAATGCGGCGGTCGGCACGTCGTCGGTCTCGCCGATCTGACGCAAGGAAAACTGACATTTAGTGACGTTTTGCCCACTTTCTCTATAAAAGGCCCAGAAAACTGAGTATCAATAAATACCGTACTAGACTTGTGTAAGTTCTTGCTTACGAATCTAGTGTTCAGAAGAAATGGGTTGAAGCGTACAAATTAAAGGTTCATTTACAGAAGCAGAGTTACTCGGACGATTCGGGTGAAAATATTGTGTATGATTCTAGCTTGCAACTGTTGAACATGATGATAAAATCTCGATGATAACAGTGATCACGTGGGAAACGCAAATTGCGTTACACAAAACTGCTAGTATTTTTGTGTAACTTTTTTTTTTTAAATATGAGGAGTTCAAAGAGGAAATAGCTAAACTACAAAATAAAAACTTAAATATTTATTTGTATTACTTACAAGCGAGCATAATATACATAATTACATTGATGTTCTTTTCGATTAAGAGCCATACCTGGGAATCCATTCTATCTGCTCAGAACCCACTCATTTGAGAAGAAAACATGTATGACACAACAGTTTGTTAACATTTCATTAATATAACGCATTAATGGTACGAGATAACATTAATGTAAGTGCATGACATTGGAGGTTGGTACGAGATTGAACTTCCTCCAGTAAGTGATGAGAACGAACTGATATATCGATCCGGGACAAAAAGTGTTAGTGGAAGTTGTAATAAGTTTAATTTCAGAATTGCCTTTACAAATTTTTCACTAAATGCTGACATCATTCCCGGGTATGGCATTCAATTGAAACGCACACATACATTTTAAAACCGATAAGCTCTGTACATATAACTACTCAGGGCCGTCTTAAGTCTATTCTGCGCCGGGGTGCGGGAGTGTATCCTAAGACAGTCAAACATCCTATTGTGTATCCTATGACAGTCAAATATCCTATTGTGTATCCTATGACAGTCAAATATCCTATTGTGTATCCTATGACAGTCAAATATCCTATTGTGTAATTGTTTACTATAGCGTTATATTTTTTCATTACCTTTAAAAGGTGAGCGCCCGGGGTGCACCGCACCCCTTGCACCCCCTGGTAAAGACGGCCCTGTAACTACTCACACACTACTGGATCTATTTTATACTAAAAATACCGTAAACAATTTTCGAGTAAATACGTGTACCTTTTGAATAAACTGAATTCTGAGTAATAGTGTCAATTCTCAAAAAGTAAAAAGGTGATTTTATCCAGAGATAACTTCTTCATTAGTCGAAGAAAGATTGCAATATATCTTAAATTATTTAACTCTTATTAACAAGTAAAAAAAACTTAAGACGAATTCGTTTTGTAACTTTAATCGTAATAAGAAGGCAAAAGGCTTAACGCGTTATTACAACCACAATAAATCCAAGGCAACAATAAGAAATACCCTCTAACGGTTAAGGTTAGAGAACTGAGATAATGTTAATTAGAAATAATAATTTAGAAACGAACGGTGTATATGTGTAGTCTGTCAGTGTAGTAAGAACCGCATTGGCAGCAGTAATTGGGTCGTTTAACACGTGCCGAAGACGACGGCAACGGGGAGGGTCATTTCTATCGAGGACATAGGTTAGACTCTCAAATATGTACTAGGGGATTGGGATGGTGAGCAACTCTGTTGTAGTAGCGTCGGGCGGAGTCTTTCACGTATTTGACAATGGAGGGTAGTTCAAAGTCCATGTGGAGGTCGACATTCCTAGAGTACTAATGAATAATAGCAGCATAATAGTACTAGCACTAAGAGTGCTAATGAATTAAAGGAAGCCATTGATTTCAGAGGTTGTGTTGAAACTTTCAGACAAATTTCTTGCATTGTTAACTTGCATTGTCCATCACAAGTACACTTGGTTTAGTTAGATTTAACACTCTGAGAGACTCGTACAAGTAAAAACCTGAATGTAATACAAAGATATAATACCTACATACAATATGATTTGTTTGATATATATAAAAAGATATATATATACAATGTGAATTGTTTGATTTATTTATTTTGTTTCCTCTAAAAATATGAATTAAACAAACCAATATTCACTAAGCGAACACACAACAGACAGAAATAGCGACTTTGTTTTATACTATTTAGAGAATAAGCAAAAAGCTAAAAAGGTATGTTTAAAAAATTAAATAATGAATGTATCAAATTGATATTTCGGAGTATTCTCAGTGTTTACAGCTATAAGGTTTTTAAATTTACCGCCATTTTGAATTTACACGTTCCATTAGACAGACTCTAACATGATACATTATTACGAAGAAAATTTAACGCTGGTAGAATGTGCTAAATACACCATTGCCATAAATGGAAAAAATACACAGAACAAGCGCATTTGGAAACGTCATCAGTCATAGCTATATTTGAAAGTGGCCTTCTAATCCCTAAATCCAGGCCTTATTCTAACATATTGGAATAGATGATCTCATACTACATAAAACAACTTTTCTAAGTACCTAAGAAGTGTCGACAAGTTAACTTTTAATTGTGATTAGTAATTGAATTCAATAAGTCTGTTGTTATCAAAACGAAATAATTTTAAAGTAAATCGACCAATGACTAACAATTGCTCAAACATAATTGTGGTAATGTATAAGTTTTTAATCCGATCGATTTAGTTTTCGGATCATTTTTTTTTTGCAATTAATATTAAACAATGTATGTATGTCAGTCAACACAGTATAGGAGAACTACAAAACACGAAATCTAAAGAAAACAATATTACAAATTATTTGGATTGCATTCTACAAAAACTACAATAATCTACAACTACCTATAAATTAATGGACATATTTAAACCTGTTCCTGTTCGAAGGCGACTTTATAGACGTCGCTGTAGTCGTTCACGAAATGTATGTCGATATCATCCTTGATAAATGAGGGTAGGTCATCAAAATCGCGCCTATTTTCCTCTGGCATTATCACGCATGTTACGCCTACTCTTTTGGCCTGAAATAAATTAAAAATATATACTCTAGGAAGTGAGAGGTTAAAGGACTCTCATTATAACACGTTCCAATTCAATTTGCCGACAACAAAACAAAATCAATGAGATATATCAACATTTACCTTTAAGTCTGACATTAGCACTCTCGATGAATAAAATTATGCATATGTAAACAATTCATTATTTTGGTAATTAATCAAATTATTTTGATAAGGGGAGAGTGCATGTTGCATTCGCACAGCCGCTGGGCGCATTCGACTGGCCACGTTACCCCTCCCTCACAGAAGACTACATTGAAATATTGCATTTCCTACTTTATCGTATTTCCCCAATGTACGTACGTGTTTCGGTTCGGTAGTGAGTGAGATATCTCTTCTTCTTCTTCTTCTCAGCCCTTGGACGTCCACTGCTGGACATAGGCCTCCCCCATTGTCCGCCATTTAGACCTATCGGCAGCGACCTGCATCCAGCGGGTGCCCGAGTGAGATATACCAGAGGCCATTCCCATCCTATCGCTCCCCATTTTCCCAATCCATTCCTTAATCTGCAAAGGTAAGCAGACAGCGCATTCGGGTGTAGGCAACGTTTGTCATTTTGGACTAATGTTGGCATGTATCGCGGATGTCTATGGACGACAGTATCCACTTACCATCAGGTGGACTGTATGCTCGTCTGCCGACTTCGACCATAAAAAGAAATATAGTATACTTAGAGAGTGTTTTTCCAAATTCGAAAGTTGTAATTTCTGCAATACATAGTTAATAATATATGTAAAAACTCATAACGAAGTAATCTACTCACCGCAATGATTTTCTCCTTGATCCCTCCTACAGGTAGCACTCGTCCCGTTAGAGATATCTCCCCGGTCATAGCCAGGTTATCCCTGACTGGCTGTTTAGTGGCTAACGATAGCAGAGCTGTGGTTATAGTACAGCCGGCTGAGGGTCCGTCTTTGGGAGTAGCACCTTCAGGGACGTGTAGATGAATGTGGCTGGAAAAACATTATATATATATATAATATTACATATATAACATATATATAATAACACATACATATATATACATATATATAACATTATATATATACAAATATACTGTTTTAAAAATAAATAAAGCAACACTCAATGGCCCACACTGGGATTCCATGTCTAGAGACACATCCAAACACAAAAACAAATACACACCCAGACCCGAACAAACATTCATCTTTAAACAAATTAATGTCCGACCGGGAATGGAACCCGGGACCTTTTGCAGAGCAGATAGGGTCACTACCAACTGCGCCAATCGGTGGCCGACTGGCTGTTTGGTAGCTCTTGATAGCAAAAGGCTGGAAAAGCATTACAAGAAGATGCAAGAAAAACAGTCCACTGGGTGTGTTTTTCTTATGCACATCTGCAGAAGAACGGAAACTGCACCCACGGACATCTGCGATACATGAACAATAGCAAACACTATATTTTACCAATCCAACACAATATTTAAGAATAAATAAAATAAATAAAAAATCACAAAGGAAAAAAGAAGTGAACAGAATAATAAGCAAACTGTTCTGCAGCAGTACACTAGGACTTTGATTCAGCATAATGTCATACAGAGCGAAATAGATGACAAATCATTATATGACCAATGTGCTTGTAACATCTCTCCGCCACTCACCGGTAATTATGACAATAAATAAATGAATTTGAACATTATTCACTCTCCTATTATTGAAGAAATTATTCTGTGGCTAATAATTGGATAAATAACTAGTGGCTTCTGGGTACGACTAGTGCTCTTTCACTGACTCTTTTATGACGTCACCAAATGATCGCTGTCCTACACCTAAATACATTGATAAAAACAAAGCTGTACCACTTCAAAAATTTAATTCACCTACCTGGAGTTCAAGAAGTTGATTTGTGGCTATTTGGCTAAATAATTTCCGGCTACGATTAGCGCTTCAATAGAAACAAAGCCATAGAGCATTTCTAACATTAATTCACTGACCTAGTATTCAAGAAGTTGTTCTCCGGCTGACATTTGGCTAAATAATTTCTGGCTACGGTGAGTGCTATCCTTGCTGATTCCTTCATGACGTCACCAAGATGGCCGGTCAACTCCATAGAGCCGCTTTGATGTTTTTCATCAAATTGTGTGTTACGAAGAGCTGTCTCGATGTATAATGTACTACCACCTAAAAAAAAAATAGTTACTGTTTTATTTCCTTGGTCACATACACAATGCTGCCACTGAAATAACGCAAAATCCGATACAAGTTAACTAATTTAAAACATGTACAACTGTCCCCGAGACAACTGTACACCCGTGCCAGAGAATACATCCGTGCCAGAGAATACACCCGTCCCAGAGAATACAACCGTCCCAGAGAATACAACCGTCCCAGAGAATACAACCGTCCCAGAGAATACAACCGTCCCAGAGAATACAACCGTCCCAGAGAATACAACCGTCCCAGAGAATACAACCGTCCCAGAGAATACAACCGTCCCAGAGAATACACCCGTCCCAGAGAATACAACCGTCCCAGAGAATACAACCGTCCCAGAGAATACAACCGTCCCAGAGAATACAACCGTCCCAGAGAATACAACCGTCCCAGAGAATACAACCGTCCCAGAGAATACAACCGTCCCAGAGAATACAACCGTCCCAGAGAATACACCCGTCCCAGAGAATACAACCGTCCCAGAGAATACAACCGTCCCAGAGAATACAACCGTCCCAGAGAATACAACCGTCCCAGAGAATACAACCGTCCCAGAGAATACAACCGTCCCAGAGAATACACCCGTCCCAGAGAATACAACCGTCCCAGAGAATACAACCGTCCCAGAGAATACAACCGTCCCAGAGAATACAACCGTCCCAGAGAATACAACCGTCCCAGAGAATACAACCGTCCCAGAGAATACAACCGTCCCAGAGAATACAACCGTCCCAGAGAATACAACCGTCCCAGAGAATACAACCGTCCCAGAGAATACAACCGTCTCAGAGAATACAACCGTCCCAGAGAATACAACCGTCTCAGAGAATACAACCGTCCCAGAGAAAAATAAAAGTAGTTTAGGGAATAATAAATCATAAATTACAAACGTTAAATTTAAAATCAAGCTAAAAAATTGGAGTAAAACAAAAACAATACAATTGTTTATTTTTTTCTAGCTGTGCCTGTGATTTCGTTCGCGGCAAGTTGTGATTCCCGTGGGAACTCTGTAATCGGTCAAGATAAAAAGTAACCTAAATATATTTGTCCCGTACATAAGCTATAACTATATCAAGTTTCATTCAAATCCGCCCTGTAGATTTTGCCTGATGTGCATTCAGACAGATAGACAGACAGATGTAAAGGCTTTTCTTCTTAGGAAGGCAGAATAGCTAGTTATCAACATAAAACTTTAAAAGGAAATGATGACTTACCCATAGCTGTCCACGCTAACCCCATAACGACACCAGGTGGGGTGATGTGGTACATGCGATCGTGTTTGAATGTCGGCTTCCCGACCAATTCCGACAGATTGTCGTCTGTCACGGTCAACTTATCGGCTTCCTGCTTTACTATCTTGTAGGCAACTTTGCGAGCGATCTGGGTGCATAAAGTGTGATTTGATTACTTATACATAGTTGGTTCAAATCCAATTTATTTAAAATGTTACCAATCACGGTGGCCTAAAGTAACTGACAAAACCATAAATTATATACTGAGGTGATAATTGTTTACATATCCATACCTTGATTCATCAGGAAGTTTGCCTCGCAAGAAGAAACTTTTAGAAGTTTACCCTACATTTAAAGCTAAACGTTGAGCTGTTACACTGATTTGATATTGTTTTCGTCAAATTGGATTGGAATCATTGGAACAGACTATAGACATTTTAGATTGATTTCATATTGACTAAATCGCTGAATGCCCAAATCTCAAGAAGTTCCAATAGTGAAAGGAAGTTAGTAGCAAAATGTCCAGATCGCATTTGGTCCATCCCAAGAGTCTAAGTGAAGACTTTTTGCTATTATATAAATATGTTTTGTTAATTTATAATCTGTCAGCATTAAAATCTACATAGTTGAACTTCCCCGACTAATGTCCTTCCCCTTTAGTGTGAAATTTCCAAGCGTTATAAGATGAACAGGAAAATTTTTATTCATTTAGATATTAAACCCAATTAGATGTTATCAGAACATCAAATACTTCTGAGCGCAGCCATATACTTGATACACATCAAGTAATGCTCTGTTGTGGTGGACAAAATTGGCAGAGCCAAATAATATTGAAAATTAGCATAAATTCATATCAAATGATAACTTTTTGGGGCCCGATCCAAAAATAAATATATTTTCGATAACTTTGAATTTTCACGTACTGAAGTATACAGATTGTTCTACAGGGCCGCGTGGGTCACATCTCACAACTTAAATCTTTGGTTCAGTGCGTTTAGGCTCATAATGTGCAATTAGAAAATGATGCAATAGTGGTACACGCGTAAAAAAATTCGAATTGCACATTTCGCAATTTGCACATTATGCGCCTAAACCAATCGCACGAGCCTTTTATAACATTATAATCTAAGCCCAACCAGTGACCACCACTGTGACAGCTTTTTTGTTCGCTTTCAAAAGCTTTCAAAAGTCACCGGACATGTATGGTTTAGGGCGAGCGTAGAAGGCGCTCAAGCAAAGAGTGTGTGCAGCAACGAGCCTAAGGTCTCCCCCGTCGGTAGACCGGAGGAAGGAACGGACCTCGGCTTAAGGCGTTTCTTTGGGAGGGTACCGCAGGATAGTCGGTGAGAAGGCTATCAATGTTACATGACTTATAATTATCGATAAAAATGTGGCTAAGTTTGAGTACCTATATTTCGTAAGTGTCATCTACGTAAATGATTTGGTCTATGTAACTGAAAATTATTATAGATTTAATGATTTAAAATTCATGTTGTTTTTAAAACGCAGTTCAGTTCACTCGGTAACAAGTCAATAAAAGACTGCACATCACGAGACGATTCCTATCAAAACAATTTACGACTTGTCGCGACATGTCGACAAACAATGCCCATCCCAAGTAAGTGGCTCCCAACTTTAAAGTGCTGTATTTATGCACTAAAAAGATGTCGACAGTAATTACGAAACTTCATGAGCATTCAATCGTCATAGCATACCAGTCGTCACTGGTTGGCTTTAGTATAAAGCAGGAACAACTCATGCATGAGGACATTCGTTACCTTTTCAATATGTTTCTGCAAGTTTCTAACACCACTCTCTCGACAATACGACTTGATAAGTGTGCTTAATGCCTCTGATGTAAGATCTAATTGTTCTCCGCTAAGGCCACAGTTGTTCCGAGCTGTTGGCAGTAAATATTGTTGTGCTATAGCTAATTTTTCTTCTGCGATATAACCTGGAAGAAGAAAGTGACCGGTTAATGGTTAGTAGAAGAAGTGGCGCTAAATTCTTGCATATTTTTGGAAAATAATTGAATTTATGCATATATTTCTCCCACCGACAATTTACCAAATCTTAAGCTATGTAGTGCATAGTTTAAATGTTCTGTAAAGAATCAAAGATATCGATTTAAAGAACCTTCAAAAATAACGACATTGTAAAACAACGATATTGTAAAATAGCGACATTGTAAAATAACGATATTGTAAAACGATATTGTAAAATAGCGACATTGTAAAATAACGATATTGTAAAACAACGATATTGTAAAATAGCGACATTGTAAAATAACGATATTGTAAAACGATATTGTAAAATAGCGACATTGTAAAATAACGATATTGTAAAACAACGATATTGTAAAATAGCGACATTGTAAAATAACGATATTGTAAAATAACGACATTGTAAAATAACGATATTGTAAAATAACGATATTGTAAAATGACGACATTGTAAAATAACGATATTGTAAAATAACGATATTGTAAAATAACGATATTGTAAAATGACGACATTGTAAAATAACGATATTGTAAAATAACGATATTGTAAAATAGCGACATTGTAAAATAACGATATTGTAAAATAACGACATTGTAAAAAAACGATATTGTAAAATAACGATATTGTAAAATAACGACATTGTAAAATAACGATACTGTAAAATAACGATATTGTAAAATAACGACATTGTAAAATAACGATATTGTAAAATAACGATATTGTAAAATAACGACATTGTAAAATAACGATATTGTAAAATAACAATATTGTAAAATAACGATATTGTAAAATAACGATATTGTAAAATAACAATATTGTAAATCTGGGTCTGAACGCATAAAATTAAAGGTTTTTGTTTACCTATTATTTCTACTCGACATTTCAGCGCGGATTACACCAGCCGTGGTCACGAATTGAATTATCAACTAGTGACCATGGCTGGTGTAACCAGTGCCGAAACGTCGAGTGTGTTTAATGCCTAAACAAAAACCTTTAATTTTACGCGTTCGGACCAGATTTATAATAGAAAATACCCAATATAATTCAAAACTACCGTAAATTACAAAAACAGTCCTCACCCGACATATCAATGAGCTCCATCCGATCCCTGAGCGGTTCCGGGATATGTTCCACTACGTTAGCAGTACATATGAACAGTACTTTGGACAAGTCCACCGCGACGTCCAGGTAGTGATCCAGGAAGTTGGCGTTTTGCTCCGGGTCGAGTAACTCTAATAGGGCGGAGGAAGGGTCGCCGTGGACACCTCTAAAAAGATAGAGCAATATTTCTTTACTTTTCTTTTCTTTAATATAGAGCAAAGGTGGCAGATACGCAGACTGTCTACTTAAATAAGTATACTTTTCATCAATTCAACTTTCAAACAATACCTATATACATATAATAAAATTGGAACAGAGCCATGAACAGAACATCAAAGATTTTTTAAAAAAGTGATTGCAATATAAAGTACGAATGACATAGAACCCAAAACAACATTTTTTGGAATTATTAAAGGTCTATCTGTCTCAACGCGCATCGCCTAAAAACCACTGGACGGAATTTAATAATTTTGGCATATTAGCTTATGACTTGGGTTAACATGTAGGGTACATTTTATCCCGATTGGTTATAGAGTTCCCCCGGGAATCACTCTAACTTTCACGCGAACGAAGTCGCTGGCCCCTCTAGTAAACAATATGACAGACTGATATTGATTTTATATTGTAAATCGGGTTTAAACGCATATAATTAAAGGTATTTGTTCTTTCATTTTTACAAGAGATGGAAATTATTAGTTTTGTAACATTTCATTGTCGTTCGTGCCGCCCCGTCCCTACCGTTGGTTAGCGACGGTCAAAGAATGAAATACTATCCGCCGCCCTCATCAGTCAATATGCACTTCTGCTAATTTATTGTAAGACAACCAGCGCCATCTAGTGATCGGTCAGTATAAACTTTTACAGAAAAATACAAAAATTTAAAAATAAATAAATGACAATTAGATTAAATGTATTTATTTATTTATGTAATCTATAGCTAAAGTTGATTAACGGCTAAAGATCTAGGTTCTTGATTAATAAAAGTCCACGCTTTATATGACATACTTTATTCTCGTAGGTATGTCACGATTTACATTTGCGATTTATATTGTTCAAGAAAGAGCATGAATTTAACACATAGGATGTCACAGATATACTGACAAATTATTAGAGATTGACTAGCACAAGATACGAATAGAAATTTATAATTAATAGAATTAGAAATTGATAATGCACAGAAACTAAAAATTGCGCGTGCATTCGCCGTCGGATATCGGTAGTGACTGTGCGGCGCCCGCTCGCTCCGCTCTGCGCAAGCGCCTTCTACAAGCGGCCGCGCGTAACGGTCCAAAGCAAATTTAGCAACGGCCGGCGGGTTTGCTTGCCTCATTAAATTAATTGCAGTGTAGGCAAGCTTCCTACACAGCCTTTTATGTAACTTATTTAGCAAATATATTGCTAGTGTTAATGGCCAAATACAGATTACACTGACATTACAGTATTTTTATTAATAATACATGTTGATTTGTGTTTGTATTGCTGTGTCTGGGTGCGTGTGCTGTATGTGTGTGTGTATTTATTTAAAGTGAACTTTAAAATAGTTATGGAGAAATGGGTTTTAGGAGATATTATATTGATTTTGATGTTATTTATAATTTCCGTTTTAAATTCTTTCTTACTTATGAAAATTATATCCAGATCTGCGTAGTATTTATTGTAATTTTGCAGAATGGGAGAAAGGATTGAATTTTGTACCTTGTTTTGATATGGCGATAACAATTTAAAAACCAAAAGTAAAATTTGCTCACGCATCGTTTACACCTGTCTAATCATCGTCACACACATATCGTCTAATTTTTCCGCCATAAAAATTAGAGAAATAATTTTATACGTACTTGCCAATTTTGTCCACTTCGTCAATCAATACAAGCGGATTCTCAGTGGCAGTTTTCTTAAGACATTGCACTAGTTTCCCCGGCATCGCTCCAACATAAGTCCTTCGATGGCCTTTGATCTCGGCCACGTCTGTCATACCGCCCACTGAGAATCTAAAGTACTGCCGGTTGAGAGCACGAGCGATGGAACGAGCTGGAAACGGGATTGAAATTATTTTTTTCATTAATCAATACATTTATTACTTTTATATGGTTATAATAACAAAAATAATTTACGATAATAAATGTACAAATAAATGTTCAAAGATATAGGTGATACTTAATTATAAAATCTCATTTTTTTATGGACAAATGCTGCAGACGAGCATACAGTCCACCTGATGGTAAGTAGATACTGTCGCCCATACACATCCGTGATACATGCCAACATTAGTCCAGAATAACAAACGTTGGCACACCCCCGGATTTCGAGATATGGGAATGGATTTGGAGAAAGGATTGGGAAAATGGGAAGGGATAAGATGGGAATGGGCTCTGGCACATCGTACCTCGAAACACGTATGTACATTAGGGAAATATGGTAAAGTGGGACATGCAGTACATTTCAAGGTAGTCTTGTGTGAGAGAGGGGTAACGTGGCCAGTCGAACGCGCCCAGCGGCTGTTGGATTGCAGCGTGCACTCTCCCCCTCCCAACTGCTTAACTGTTTAAATTTTATTAGTACATAATTATTAAGTATTATTTTTTTATTTATGTTATTAACATTTTCAGTTTATAATTTGTTTATTTTAAAAACTATTATTAGTATTAACATATTATCCTCTTAATTATTGTTTTAAATCATCAATTTCAGATATTTCACGCCATTTTACCCGTAAATCTAAATATAATCCTGCCATGGGAGCCTATTGTGTTTTTTTTAAAACATCGAAGTTACAAACAAGTCAAGTTACACTTTATAATCTTCCTTGCTTTATATTGCATTATGTGGACCCAGTACACAAACTAAACTAACCTCACAGATACTGCATTTCCCAGGCCATTATATAACCCATTTATACAACAATTATTATGTTAAACCACGATAACAAAAGTTACAAATACAAGTGATTTCCATTATGTCCTGCCTTTAACAGGCGTGCAAAATATAGTAACTATTATTAAATTATATATTATTTAGTATTAATGGCAATACTAATTGAATATATAAGTCAATACAAATAAGTCAATACCAACAATATATTCACGAAATACAATTATTAGTTAATAATGACATTATATATTATTTAGTATTAATGGCAATACTAATTGAATATATAAGTCAATACAAATAAGTCAATACCAACAATATATTCACGAAATACAATTATTAGTTAATAATGACATTATATATTATTTAGTATTAATGGCAATACTAATTGAATATATAAGTCAATACAAATAAGTCAATACCAACAATATATTCACGAAATACAATTATTAGTTAATAATGACATTATATATTATTTAGTATTAATGGCATTACTAATTGAATATATAAGTCAATACAAATAAGTCAATACCAACAATATATTCACGAAATACAATTATTAGTTAATAATGACATTATATATTATTTAGTATTAATGGCAATACTAATTGAATATATAAGTCAATACAAATAAGTCAATACCAACAATATATTCACGAAATACAATTATTAGTTAATAATGACATTATATATTATTTAGTATTAATGGCAATACTAATTGAATATATAAGTCAATACAAATAAGTCAATACCAACAATATATTCACGAAATACAATTATTAGTTAATAATGACATTATATATTATTTAGTATTAATGGCATTACTAATTGAATATATAAGTCAATACAAATAAGTCAATACCAACAATATATTCACGAAATACAATTATTAGTTAATAATGACATTATATATTATTTAGTATTAATGGCAATACTAATTGAATATATAAGTCAATACAAATAAGTCAATACCAACAATATATTCACGAAATACAATTATTAGTTAATAATGACATTAAAAAAAAATATCATTCGGCCTATAGAGAAAAGAGTCCAACTGGCCGTCTCAACCAATATTCAATATTGCATCCACTATAATTAATTATCATTAAAAATCCACTATGATTCCCATTGCTTTCTTCCTTTTCTACCATAAACATACCTATGCTAGTCTTCCCCACACCGGGTGGTCCATGGAAGCACAGTATCTTCCCCTGGGTAGTACCCTTCAGCTGCGAGACTGCTATAAACTCCAGGATCCTCTTTTTAATGTCTTCCATGCCGTAATGGTCTTCATCCAGGATGACCTGAGCATCTTCCAGTTTGAGATTTTCTTTGGAGGTAACCCCCCAAGGAAGGAAAGTTAGCCAGTCTAAGTAACACCGAGTGACGCTAGAAATTTACGAAAGATTTTATTTGTTTTACACATATAACATAAAATAAACAAAAAAAAAAGGAAGAAAAGGAAAAGATGTACAAAGGACAAGATTATTATCTCCTGCGGGATTTCTTCCAGCAAATTCTTAGTATTTCTTACTGAAATACTAAGAATGTCATCACTCATCATCACCAAGTCGACGGGACTCCTATCACTACCAAAATTATTGTCACCAGAGATCCTAACCCACCTTTAAATTTGCTGCAACCGATTTGCTGCTCATTCAGTATTTTTGCTGCTCATTCGGTATTTTGCTACTCATTTAGTAGTTTTTGCTACTCATTCCGTATTATGCTGCTCATTCGGTATTATGCTGCTGATTCAATATTTTTGCTGCTCATTCAGTATTTTTGCTGCTCATTCAGCATTTTTGCTGCACATTCGGTAGTTTTTACTGCTCATTTCATTATTTGCGAATGTCCATGGACGACAGTGTCCGCTTACCATCAAGTGGACTGTATGCGCGCGTCTACCACCTTTTTTCCATAAAGAAAGAAATTTTCACTTTTATAATCAATTGATTGATTGATAATAATTAACTACATATCAGGTGTTTGTATTTTAATGGCTGTAGCTTGGATAATTAATTATGGAAGATGAAGTTAAATTTTTAACTAGCAGTACCCGTATATGCTAGTGAGAATATGCTTGGTTAGTTTGATTCCCATGGGAACTCTATAATTGATATGGATATAAAATATCTTAAATGTTAATCGGGCGCATAAGCTACATATTTTTATTATGAATAATAACTTACTTGAACTCAGAGCTGTGGCTCTCCAAGAAATTCAATTTATTCAGCTCTTCGTCTATGACAGTCTGCACAGCTTGAGGCACTATTTTATCGGACAAACGTTCTCGAAACTTCTCCCCTATAGCATCTTTGTCATCTTTCTCTAGACCTAACTCTTTCTTTATTACCTGTAAACAATTTACGTTAAATACTAAACATTTAAGTGAGGAGGGGTGCACGCTACAGTCCCACAGTCGCTGGGCGAACTTGACTGGTCACGTTACCCCTGTCTCACAGAAGACTACTGTACTGCACTACGTACTTACTGTACGTGAGATATGCTGCATTTCCCATTTTATCCTATTTTCCGAATGTATTATTATTTGATAGACAAGCAGCTTGCGCTGATGCGTCTATATCTATTTTTGTGCTGTAAGACATTGGTCGAGTATCGGTACATGTTATGGTTAGATAAGCAAGATTAAGCAAGAGCAAGATTAATTGCATACACCAGCAAAAGATATAGGGCATATCAGCTGCTAGCTGCTCGCGTATTGCAATCAGCGCTTTTAGTGTCCACTACAGGAAATGGGCCCCCTCATGCACATTGTCCTGTGCATGAGGGATATATGGCCTTAAAACTCCACGCTGGCCAAGCAGGTTGGCGAGTCCACTCTTTTAGAGGTGGTGTAGTTCCTCAGGGCTTGTGGTAGCAGCTTTGTTATCCCTTAGTCGCCTCTTACAACACCCATGGGAAGAGAGATGAGAGGGGCTCGCCGGCAGACAAGTAAGGCGACAGACGAGCATACAGTCGACCTGGTGGTAAGTGGAACTATTGCCCATGGACAATACATGCCAACATCAGTCCAGAATGACAAACGTTTAGCACGCCCCCGGATGCGCTGCGTAACTTTGAGATTGAGATGATGCAGGAATGCATTTGGCTTGCTTGATAAATAATTGCACATTTTGGAACGCAGCCTTTAAAATTCGACTAAAATGTTGTATAAATACTAAAAAATTGCACAAAAACCGTTTAAGTGAATTGTACCATTACATGATAATAAAATCATATAACACATTATAAACAACATTAAAAAAATAAAACATCAAATTTAAACTGACCTTGAGTTGTTCATGTAAGATGTACTTTCTGTGCTGCTGTTTGACCTTCTCTTCCACTTCCTTGCCGATTTTCTGCTGCAATTTAGATAATTCATACTCTTTCTTCAATAGAGAGAGTGACATCATCAGCCTTTTTGGTATCTGCAACAATAGGATACTAGATTTTGTTTGTTGTCCAGCCAAGCTGAATGCTTCTATCGACCATCTTGCTGAATTTGGACTTGCCTAGTTGAATGGTTTGCCCAAGATAAACTTAATGGTCAACAACTTCGACATTTATCTACCGGAAAAACGGATCTGCTTTTCCGGTACATAAATATCGAAGTTGTTGTGATGAAGATTCATTGGATATATTTGTTGACGCATGCAGTAAGATACATCATAGCTATGAAAAGATACGTATGAGACCGGTTTAATGTGGAGATATTTATTATTTTTATTTATTTTGTCATCTGTTTTTTCCTTACCACCCAAAAGTTACCTGGAAAACATCACTTTTTGGATAAGGTCGTCTGTTGTATTTTTCTTACTTAAATTATCTTTAGATATATAATAGATCATTTATTTATTAATTGTGATAATTACAAGTGCAGAAGTATGCTCCTCTGTAATATATATGCCCCATGGCCATACAATCACTTGTCATTAGTAATAACGGCACTTATTACAAAATCTCAATTATAATAAAATATTTTTGCACTAACAAGTGTACAATAAAGAATTTATCTATCTACCATCTTTCTTAAGTGTGTGCAATTATATGCATAATATGAAAATCATAAAAGTTTATTTATTTATTTAAGTCTTTGTCCTGCTAGGCAGTGCGTTACGATGCGTCGCGTCGGGAACAGGCTATCCTACATGGGAGTCGTGGGCCCGTCAGTCCTACTTATTTACTCAGTGAAAACATTTACTTACAGTATATAGTATTTTTTTTTTAAATTAGTGGGCGGACGAGCGAGCGGTCCCACGTGATGGTAAGTGATCCCGCCGCCCATGGACACCCTGCAACACCAGGGGGTATGCGGGCGCGCCGCCGACCTTGCAAAATCCTATTCACAGCTCTCTTGAAGAACCCCATATCGTAGCTTAATGGAAAGTCCTCTTCAAGCAGTTCGATCCACAGCCTACGGGTTCGCGGTATAAAATTATTAGAAGTATTATATTTAGAAAAGCAAGGAGCAAAATCAGTTTTAAACGGACGCGCATCACGCACCGCAACGCTAGACGCACAGCCAACGAAAGACACACGCGTGCACGGCGACTGTTTGATATTTTCGCGACGCAACGCGTCGCTTTGCGCCGCCCAGTAGAACATAGGGTAAGGCTAATCTATTAAATACAAACAGGACATTGTTAAAACATTGACAGCATCATTTTATATGCATTTAAATTACAGATATGCCAGCATTCTCGTACAGATAGACATTAATTATACTCACATCCATTTCCTCAAGTACCGCCTGCAATTCGGCCGGCTCCGCGCCGGTGAGCGCCGCTCCTAAGTCACTCAGATATACCGGGTTATCAACTACACGCTGACCTTGCGCTAACATGTGGTGGAGAGACTCTCTGTAACATTGAATTATTTTATTGAATGAAAACCAGGTGGCGACAACTCGATCTGGCTTAGCAGGGCCTCTACCGGGGGGAATAATTTAAGGGTTACTTGAGCCCAAAAGGCTCAAAAGAGCATCACTACAACCTATAAATTACAGCTCAGGACCCACATGTTCTATGAACTGTAACAAGATACTGGATGTGAGTGAGTACTTTAATCAAGTCTGAGGTCTCCCAAAAAGAACTTCATTTGTGCTCTAAATATATTAACATGTTCTAAATTCACAGGTATCGTCTGGCAGGGTTCTGCAATTAATCAAGTCCAGCCACCAAAGGTATGTGGATTGGAGTTTCCAGCTGTCCATTAGTGTCTGTGACATATTGCTGTTTAAAGCTGGGAAATTCCCCCTATAATGCTGAAGAGGGTTGCTCTTAAGGTTGTAAAATCATTTAAATATCTTGGGCTGAATTATCACTGAATACCTCAGATATGATGACAATATTGAAAGAAAGCACGGGGGTTGATCCATAGGTCTGCTCGTTCTACAAGAAAAATTAAAAAAGGAAGAGAAATTCTGATGGCAGCAACTAACCAAACCAAATATGACTGCCGAATATGGCATTGGGTGGCTGTTATATTGGGCAGAATTAGATAGTTGTTACCAGTTTATAACTAGTAACACATATAGTTTATACTAATTTATTTATATTGTATGTTATTATTGTATGTTATTATTGTTTATTATTATTGTATATATATATTACTATTATGTATAGTGGTGGGTAATCACGACTTCTCGGAGAATTTCAGCTCTTCACCTTCTGAGAGTGTTTCATTCCCTTTAATGGTCATTGCATAAGAAAAAAAAAAGGTCATGCCATCGTTGCATCTCGCTTTTGCGTGGGTCTACGACAAGTGCCGATGCGCGATCACACGGCGCCGGACTCTGAGTAACTAACAATTCAGTGGAACAATGAAGTGTTTCCGCTCCGCTCTTTGAGGGTTTTGTCTCTTTGATTAATTGAATCCGGAGTTACACATACATAATTAGAGATGCGTACATCTCTAATTATGTATGTGTAACCATGAGCCTTTGTTGCTCAAAATAAATGTTTTAACTGAATCTGCAGATTGACGTTCCTGAAAATCTCATCCTGGAGATGCTTCCTCAATCAGCAGTGACATTTAGGATTCGGCCATGATCCTTAGACTAGAGGTAGTGAAATTTTATCAAAATCTCCCGAAAGGTAAATAAAACCCTGTGATTGTCCATGTTGAAAACCCCATAAACATTATGAAATATATACAAAATCCTAAAATGTAACAAATTATATTCATATTTTATAATCTGCCGGATAAGAATATGTCTAAAAATTAGCAGTCTAGTATGAGCTTTCTCAGTCTCAGCCTGATCATTTATCTGTTACATAAGTTATATTTTTTTTTATAGAAAGGTGGCAAACGAGCATACAGTACACCTGGTAGTAAGTGGATACTGTCGCCCATAGACATCCGCAATACATGCCAACATTAGTGCCAAATGACAAACTTTGGCACGCCCCCAGATGCGCTGCCTACCTTTGTTGATGAAAGAATGTATTTGGAGAAAGGGTTGAGGACGTGGGAAGAGATAGGATGAGAATGGGCTATGACATATCTCACTCACTACCGAAACACTTACATACATTGGGGAATATGATAAAGAGGGATATGCAGTACATTTCAAGGTAGTAGGATAAAATGGATCAATAGAATATAAATTATGAAATTCGAATTACCTATACAAAGGATTCAAATTAATGATATCCCGTATTGTCTTAATGACTTCTTGCGTCAGCGCCTTTACTTCTTCCGTCTGCTGGAACTTCTCATGCATCAGATTCTCCACTTTCACCATCAACAACTGGTCTGGTGCTGGTTTCTTTGCTTCTTTCTTTGGGTCTTCATCAGTTGTTGCATTTTGTTGTCTTCTTGAGTTGCGGTGTTTGCGCCGACGTCGCTCTGCATCTGACTCTTCACGCGTAACGTTAAGCTCAACGTTAAATAGTGGAAACTTCAACTTCATTTCTGAAATTCAGAAAAATGAATTTCAGAAGTGAAGTTGTTATGGCAATTCATTTGATAATGAAGCAAATTGATCTATTCTATTTACTACTGTACCCTAGATTATATTAGAAGAAATTAAAAAGAAAAGAATTTATGACAATCTACCATTTTTTAAAGGAAAATTATTATTTGTGATATTATCTCAGCAAAGGTACCTTATTAATCTTAACGAGCGGGTCGGGTCGGGGCGGCGGTAGGACGAGGGCGCGTTAAAGCGCATTATAATGCATTGAATTATATGGGAGAAGTCAAACAGACACGTCCCACTGCCGCGCCCGGCGAGACGGGCCGCTCGACAAACAGAGGGCAGCGACAGAACACCAGCAGTTGACCAATTGGCAGTTACAGTTGACCAACCAATTGGCGCAGTTGGTAGTGACCCTACTTGCTGTGCAAAAGGTCAGGACCTTTTGCACAACAAGTAGGGTTCGATCCCAATCACATACATTTGTTTAATAGAAAAACAGGGGCAAATGTATGTTCGGATCTGGGTGTATGTTTGTGTTTGTCTTTGTATATGTCTCTGGACCCACGACACAAGGAATCCAAGGAATCCTAGTGACACACGAAATTCTAGCATGGGCCATTGAGTGTGACATTATTTATTTATAACATACATTTTAAAGTTGTATGTTGATTAAGACAATTTGTCTTTCAATCATCAATATTATTTTTTAAATAGATTTAAAAAAAAAATGCTTTTTAAATTTCACGTCTCAAAATTTTTTGGAAATTAGATCTGACACAGATGCTTTTTTAAAACTGCTTTTTCTTTTTCTGAAAATATATCCATCTACCCCTTGTACCATACCTGAATATAACTCAGTATTCTCAATTGTAGACGAAGCACACTAATGTATTTCTAAGCTTTTATATATTTTGTTATAGAAAAAAGGGCGGCAGGCGAGCATACAGTCCACCTGATGGTAAGTGGATGCTGTCGTCCATGGACAACTGCAATACATGCCAACATCAGTCCAGAATGACAAACATTGGCTTGGCACACCCTCGGATGGCTGCCCACCTTTGCAGATTAAGAAAGGGTTGGGAAAATGGAGAGGGATAGGATGGAGTAGGAATGGGCTCTGACATATCTCACTCACTACCGAAACATGTATGTACATTGGGGAAACACGATAAAGTAGGAAATGCAGTACATTTCAAGGTAGTCTTCTGTGAGAGTAGGGTAATGTAGCCAGTCAAATGCGCCCAGTGGCTGTGAGAATGCCTCTCCCCATACAAGTTAACATTAGTTAACTAAGTTTACATTTAGTTCTATTAAATGTATTCTTTTGGATTTTGTCTGTTGGTTATGATGGTGTTATTAACACTAACTGTTGATTTGTCTTCTAGATACTGTCATTCCAAAAAACAAATATGAGAGTTTAGAGGGTTAGAGAAAATAATTTAATTAAGAGATACTATAGAAATATATAAGTAGTTAACAATACATAATAAGTTGATGATGAGTAATGCAAGATTTAAGTTTCCTTCTTTTTACTTAAAATTTGTAAGGCTGCAAGGGTAAAACAGCTGTGCAATAATTTGTATGTCATCTGCAGTTATCTGTTTTAAAGAAATAAATTTAATTCAAATTTAAATTCGATTTTTAAAGAAAAGAAAGCAGTTTACCTGCAGGTCCAATTTCCACTTCCTCCTCAATAAACTGTCCAGTAATCTTTATCCTTCTATGTGCCATCACAACCAGCCTCAACTTGAAATCCATGTCTTGCATCTCATGGATTTGTGCAAACACACCAACATCATGCAAGTCATCCAAATTAGACACAATGTCAGACTTATCATCTTCCTTTTTCCGAAGGAATATGCCCACATATGGCTGGTTTAGTTTAACCTTGCGTCTGATTAAATCTATTAAAACTGGGTTTGATATCTGAAATAGAAATATTTTTTTATTATTTTAACTAAATTCTTCTCTCTTCTTCTCTTCAGCCCTTGGACGTCCACTGCTGGACATAGGCCTCCCCCATTGTCCGCCATTTAGACCTATCGGCAGCGACCTGCATCCAGCGGGTGCCCGCAGCCTTTATGAGGTCGAACTAAATTATGAGGTTAGCTTTAAATTAGCTTTATGATGTTTAACTAAATTACCTATTTCTAAATTATATATCTGTCTTCTAGATTTATACATCACTTTCACTTCTAACTTTTAAGCTCTTCTCTTCTAAATTTAACTTATTTATGAAGTCTCCTTTACATAATAATAAAGGAAATTATATGAAAGCCTGAAAGTTTTCATATAATTTTCTTTACATGTAAATGGATTTTTTTTGTTAGAAAAATAGTGCCATATTTAATATATGCAGTTGTCCATTGGGTCTAAATAAGAAATCATTAGTACAGTCGGCGAAATAGATAAGTTTGCAGGCAGCGAGCTATGTACTTCATTACTCGCACACATAAACAGATACAATATTAACTGATTAACTTAATGTGTAACAAAATATTACTGACAGGTCTCAATGCTTCTATAGCTCAGTTAGTTGAGTCTCTAATTTGATAACAATCTACCACATGCAAACTTATTTATTTTGTAGTGGGTACAATAGAGAGGTTTAATTAATTAAATAAAAGATTCTTTACCTCAATAAGTTTAATAAACTTGGGAAAGACAGGGTTTCTGTTAATCGCGATAACGGGCACTTGCGGCCACACTTCCGGCACAGCTACTGTCGCTGGTAACTGGCTGGAGAACAGCGGCGAATCCTCCTTCAATTCAGGATCTTCTTCCGATGGATCATTCTTATTACCACTCGAAAACAGTCTTACACTCTCCAGTTGACCTCTAAACGCATTATAACCCCCACTAAAACTGCAAATTCGAGCATTCCGTGTACTGTACCCATTGAAAATATGCTTACTTGCCGCCGGTTTATTATTTTGTGATGCAATTTTGGTTACATTCCGAGCAATACGACTAGTCGTCGATTTAAAGTTAGTGTAGAAAAGGACCGCGTTCTTTAATGCGCTAGCAGTGTGCATAGTTTTAGAATCTAATTATAAATGAGATATAAGGCGCGGTTCATTCAAAATTATTATTTTTTTAATGAAAAAAAGGTTATATTTCAAGATTGTTCAGGTCACAGTAAGACGTAAGAATTATGACAACAACAAGTTTCACTGACGTCTGACATATTTAGGGATGAGCGATATATATCGATATCGGTGAAATATCGATATTAATGTCCAAAATATCGATATTTAAATATCAATAATGACAATTTTTAAATATCGATATTTTTAACAAGATATCGTAATATCGATATTTTTAACAAGATATCGCAATATCGATGTTTTGAACAAAATATCGTATATTAACGGCCAACGGAGTAAGTTAATATTTCAGTTGTCGCTACTTTATTAGATCCGCGATTTAAAATAATACATTTTCAGGATGCATTGGCTTGTTCTAAAGCAATCAAGACTGTGAAAGATTTATTTTCAACTACCATCGGAATGCAAATTGAATATGAACAACCTGTTGAAAAAGTGACAAATGACTCCAATGACTTGTGGAGCGATTATTACAAACTTATAAATGAAAAAAACAGTTTGTCAATGACACATAGACGAAGCGAATCTACAAATATGCCTTTCGAGCTGACCTCTTTTTTGAAAAGTCCTTTAGTGGACTTAAAACAGGATCCCTTAGAACTGTGTAACCGCATTCTTGGTTACTCTTACCCAATCTTTAAAAAATTGCTATGAAGCATCTTACTTGCGAAGCAACTTCAACATCATTCGAGAGGCTATTTTCAAAGGCCGGTCAGATAACGAAACCAGCTCAAAGGAAAATTACTGTCGAAGTTGCTTATCTTACAGAGCCTTGACAGAAAAGCGACTTTTAATTAACTATAGCCTACCTACTACAGTCAAATGTTGATAGGACGTAGGTAATTGGGTAACAGACGTCCCATTGTTTCCTATCAATACTTCTGACATCAATTAAATTGTTTTCTTAATTTGTTTTTTGTGCTTTTTAATGCTTTAATGTATTTTTAATTAAAGTGTTAAAAACCGTTGATATGAGAAAATATCGATATTTTGTGGTCGATAATATCGGAATATCGATAATAAGCTATCGATCTCGATATCGATATTTTAACAATATCGCTCATTCCTAGACATATTTATATTTTCTTTATTTTATGGCTCTGATTATAAAAGTGGTACTTGTCTATGACGCATGCCGAGCTTGGACTTTTTATTTATAAAATTTGTGACTATTTATAAAATTATTTATTTATAAAAAATGAAAAAGTCGTATGTTTATTCTGTATATTTCTATATAAAATATGTTAATTTAAATATAAATAGATTATAGTTTAATAAATAGGCCTAGAGCGTGGCACACGACAATTGATCCTGGGATAAATTGAAACTTTTCAAATGGCAACATTTAACAAATGTCACTTAGAGTTGCTTAAACAAATAGATCTATATGTTTCTAACAAAATTTCCAAGAGTTAAAAGATTTGTTACAAATGTAAGAATATTATGATCAAAATGTGTTCTTTAAAATTATAACCTCTATAGTTATAATAATATGTATTCTCAAAACTGATGGACCTGTGTTATTTAATTAAACATTCTTTAGTTTAAAAGTGAAATATCTATTATTTTCAAGCTAACAACTCTTAACAATTTTCCGAAAATTATGAAAATGGAATCTTCAACATCAACAGTGCAAAATCAGAAGTCTATAAAGGAAGGGCAAGCAGAAATCCTTTTGACAACAGATAAAGTATTCTACAATCCGGTGCAAGAGTTTAACCGGGACCTTAGTATAGCTGTACTAAGTATATTTACAAATGATTTTAAGGCTGAAAAGCTTGCAAAGACTGAACAGCTAAAGAACAAAAATGAGACTGCAGATGGAACTGTGGTAAGTGGAGACAAAGTTATTTCAGAAGTTGGTATATCTATTAATCTTTACTGCACATATCATACAAAAGGTTAGTTTAATGCCTAGATACAAGCCCTAATTAACAGATGTACCTTCTCTTTGCTACCTGCGCTATTATTACCAACAATAATTCTATTTTTGTAATATTGCTCATCTGTATTCAATTATTATAAAACTCTGAAAACTACAGTAAAATGTACACAGCTGGCATAATAATGAACATCATCTAGATTCTAGAAATATGGAGCTGGAGGTGTCAAAGAATAACTTTTATTTATTTACACTTTAATGTCTTAACAAAAGATCCTTATAAAACATTTTTTCCCAACCAACCTTGGGGTTATATAGTGTGGTGTAAGTGAAACAACATTATAAAAACAATATTAAAATAATTTTATATTGTTTGCTGTTTTTATTTTATATTTATTTTTTATACTTATAGTGTTATAGTATTTATTGGGGTAGTAGTATTTATAGTGTTTATCTTTACAATATCAATGGCTTAAATGTTAATTACTACTTTTAACGATAAGCAAAAAACATTTTTTTTATATGTATTTACGGGATATAGATGAAAATTGATCTCTGTCATGTCAGAGTTTAAAAAATATATTGACAAAATTGATGTAACTTACCTAACTAGAAATGATGTTACTTTTACACAATTAAATATTTCATTTACACCTTATATAAGTACTTATTTTTTTCCAGATTGAGTTGTCAATCCTTGAAGCCCTCTCTGCTACTGGCCTGAGAAGCATTCGGTATGCTAAAGAGGTGCCTAATATCACAAAGATAGTTGCCAATGACTTGTCCGTAGGAGCAGTACAGACTATAAAGAATAATATCATTCACAACCAAGTGGATGGGTTGATTGAGACAAGTCATGATGATGCATGGTAAGAAATGCCTGTTATGATTATTCATTAATAATAGCATAAATAAAATTAATTAGGAGCATTACAAAGATTAGAATTTTTTCGAATTTTTCATAATGTCCCAATGCAGGGCAAGCAACTTTAGTAATCACAAGGGGGTATTCAGTGTAAATTTTTGGTTATCACTAGGGAATTTGAACATGCCGTTATCAAAATAGCGATAATTTTAAAATATGTACTTGTACAATTAAATATGTAAGCACAGCCTACAATAGTTGTTAGTAAATTAATTATCTAATGTAACTTGAGTTATGTTAAAATGAATGTAAATAAAACAAAAAACAAATATGCAATTTTTTAAATAATAATAATTTTCATTCCAGCATGGTAATGTACAAACACAAGCATCCATCGAAACGCTTTTTTGCCATAGACTTAGACCCTTACGGTTGTCCGTCTATTTTTCTCGACTCAGCGGTTCAGAGTGTACAAGATGGAGGCCTCTTGCTTGTCACGGCAACTGACATGGCGGTTTTGGCAGGAAATTCGCCGGAGACGTGCTATTGTAAATATGGTGCTGTTAGTTTGAAGACTAAATGCTGTCATGAAATGGTAAGTGGAAATAGTTGTGTATGGACTATAAGAATAATAAATAATACAAATATAGAACGGATCTCCTTTGTGCCTGTCCCAAAAGCCCGAAATAAAGGACCCCCTAAGCCCGTAACGTCCCTCTGTCGCCCAGGTTGCGTGAGGACCCACTTATTTATTATATTTATTATATCCATATAATAAATTAGGTTATTTAAATTGTATAGTTATTAAAACATTTAATTGATTATATAAAACAAGAAATCGTTTTTTTATCGATAGTTTTATAAAAAAGCCACCTTGGCAATGTATCAATGTATTTACAACCCACACCACAAGAAACCATTTTATATACGACTTCTACTGTCATGCGTTCTCGCTCGCACAACTGTAAACACACTTTAACAGTGAGTGCGAAAGCATGACAGCGGAGTGTGGACGCAAAATCGACGTCCGACGAACCTAGCTGGTATATTTGTTAATGTAACAGGTAAGTTGTTAAAATTTATGATATACTCTCATTAAAAAAACGCACACTTAAAAGAATAGGATTCAAAATAACGGAAACATATGCTACTCTCGTTCGCGCATCTTACCTGTGATGGATAAGTGGACAAGCAAGCAATTAGCATAAGAATAGTAAAAATAACATATGGGTATTTATTATTATTTAAAACATGGTTCTAAACCATCTCGTCTCTCCCTGGGTAAGATAGATGATCGTCATCTGGGATGATTTTTTGAAAAATCAAAATTACTTTTTATTAAATTCATTACAGGCACTAAGAATCCTCCTACAATGTATAGAGGCGCACGCAAATCGGTACAGCCGATACATAGTGCCTCTTCTCAGTGTATCAGCCGACTTCTACATACGAGTGTTTGTCAAGATCTACTCGGGTGCTATTCATTGTAAAAAGACAACAAGGTGACCACTTTTGTAATTTGTCAACTTTACGTTTTGTAGACATTTTGTATTGTATCTATATGAAGTCCAAATGCGTACAATTAAAGATTAATTTAAACTATTGTGGAATGAAATCCGGTGATTAATAAATTATTGCTGAATATGTCTGTGGACGTTGATAGTGTAGTGTGAGGCAGTCTTTCCGAACATGAAGATAGTTAATAACACTGCATGCAACTCCGGTTCTGTTAACTCAGTTAACTCGTGAGCGCGGTTGGTGTATGTGACATATCGAAAGGTCCAGTAGAAATACAAGGATAAAAAAAGAAAAGCCTTCAATTGTACGCGTTTAGATGCGATTGGCAATATAAAATCAACCACTTGTATTTAAAAAAAAAACATTCCCAGGATCCACGATTACAAACTTTTTTAGTTTTATTGACAATTAATCAATATTTGATCCATTACCGTTCGTGAACTACTTATTGCAGTGACTTTAATGTTAATATTAATTGAACTAAAAGAATCAATAGATTTATTCTACAATGTTATATTGTCAGTAGGCGCTACCAAACCGCACGTTGAATTAGTGGTGGGTAATCAAGACTTGTCGGAGTGTTTTAACTCAGTTAATCCTGCTCCGTTTGCGGATCCGACTCCTCTTAGTTACTCCTTAACTCTTTTGATTCACCTACTTATATTTTATAAGTCCGATAAATATATTTTATATTTATCGTTACATTTCGATTTTTTGCCCCCGACAAGTACCGATGGGCGATTACACGATCATGATTGGCGCCGGAATCGGAATGAATAACAATTCGATGGAACAATAAAGGGATTCTGCTCCGCTCGCGGATCAACTCTTTTGATTCATTAACTCCGGAGTTACCCAGCACTACATTGAATATGCTGACAATGAGTTGCAAAGAAGTTTGTTTAAAGTTCATTAGTCAATACTGTACAAGTGTGTATTCACTAATCGGGAAAAATATTGGAAAAAGTTTACCTAAAAAGCAGCAAAGAAGTGACTTAAACTCTTACGTCTCTGTTATACGATTGACAATGGCGTAACAAAGACAAATTCGACGACAGATAAGCTCAGTTGTTAGTACTACTGTCTGCTGTGTAAAATGTCCCAGTTTTGATTCCCAGTTGGATACTAATTTGTATTAAGACAAATGTTTGTTCGTATCTGGGTGGTGTGTTTGTCTGTGTGATGTGTCTCTGAACCCACGACAGGGATTCCTAGTGTGGACCGCTCGAGTGTGGCGTTATTTATTTATTTAAATTATATTAGTGACTCAGTGTCAGGGCTTGAAAACCAGTATGTATGTAAATCTTTTTAAAACATTACATTTTCCATTGTTTCCAGCAAACTCTCGATGGTATATCAATGCGTGGGCTGTGACACGATAACCCTCCAGCCAATGGGCGGTTTCAAACCGAACCCCACTGAAAAGAAGCCACTGCAAACGAAAAGCTATCTACCCAGTGCGCCGCCAGTTGGCGAGCACTGTGTCCATTGCAACCAAAGGCATCATGTAAGTACTGACATTTTTTGACCTATACTTGATCCAATCCTAAGATGAAATATTTACTAACGAAACATTGCTATGGAAGCACTGCCAGTCAAGGCAAGGAATGAGCACATCCGTAGAATTGACGATCGACTAGCAAGCTATCCATCTGGAAGCTGAGCTTTCTGGTCGCTCGCCAAGGCTGCTGAAGGTAACTTCGATCAATCGTCTCTCCCACCACTGCGTAAACCCGATAATTCACTGATCCATGGGACAAGGGAGAACGCCGACCTCCTGGGCTTTACCTCAACTCAACCGATCTCTTTACCTCAAACTCGACTCTGGACGTACTGCCGTCTATCACGCGGTGCACAAGCTCCATGCCGGAAATCTGTTTCACACAGCGTGAAGTCCGACGAGCTCTAGCATCTCTTGATATCCGAAAGTCGAGTGGGCCAGATGGTACTCTAAAAGTTATGGTATAATCGATGGTAAGCTATAAACGGCAAAATAAATTGTTTACAGCTCGGCGGTCCAATATGGTCTGCTCCAATTCACGACGAATCATTCGTCAGTCGAGTCCTGATGCACGTACAGGATAATCCGCAACTTTTTGGTACAGCCAGACGAATTGAGGGCACCTTGTCTATGGTCAGAGAGGAGTTACACGACGTGCCATTGTACTATACGTTGGATAGACTGGTCGGAAGAGTGCATTTGGAAACTATGTCTATAATGATTATGAGGTATGTTTTTATTTTTGAGATGTGATATTTTTCTCAATAAGGTTCCATTAATAGACCTTATTGGTCTTAATTTGCCCGAACTTAATCTTTAAAAATAACAGTTTTTTTTTATATCTTTATCTTGAAAGTCAAATGTCTGGACTTTTTGGCGGTAACACGAGAAGTAAGGTTAGTTGTTGTTCGATTGCTGTAAAAAATGTGTATTGTGGTATTTGTGGTTTTATAGTGATAGTTTATTAAACTTCAAAGTGCCTTGTGTTAGTGCATAATTTTTGTGATAATTAACAGTGTTGGTGCAAGATGGATGCAAGGAAGTCCATGCTGGTGAAAAGAGCGAATTTGTTGAATTTGTTACTATTGTTTTAAACCAAAATCTAAGTCAACTGTCAACCATGACGATATGAACTCTGAAAACTTTTTGCTATAGATGAAAGAAAAAATAATTCCTAATTTCCTATCAAAATGTTTTTTTTATAGAAAAAATACAGCAGTCGAGCATTAGCAACCTGATGGTAAGTGGAAGTGGATACTGTTGTCCATAGACATCCGCGATACATGCCAACATCAGTCCAGAATGCCAAACGTTGGCACGCCCCCGAATGTGCTGCCTACCTTTATTGATGAAAGAATGGATTTAGAGAAAGGGTTGGGGAAATGGGATACGATGGGAATGGGCTCTGGCATATCTCACTCACTACCGAAACACCTACGTACATTGGGAAATATGATAAAGTGGGACATGCAGTACATTTCAAGGTAGTCTTCTGTGAGAGAGGGGTAACGTGACCAGTCAAGTGCCCCTAATACTCAAATTTGCCATTACTCAAGGAGAATACGTTTGTATCGACAAGACGCTGCTGTCGTCCCCTTTCAAAATAAATTCTCCATTTATGTAGGTCAGCGATCCTGAATGCTGGCTACAAAGTGTCATATTCCCACGCCTCCAGGACCTCAATAAAGACAGCTGCGCCCGCGCAAGTGATATGGGATATCATCCGGACATGGGCTAAAAGTCACCCCGCAAAACCCAGCAAGTACGTTCAATTTATATGCGCCACCGAAATAATGCAGAACGTGAAACATGTCAACCAATTTAAAATATATGACAGTTCTAAGGAAAAATAAAATTATTTTAAGGAAATAAACAAAAGTTACCAACATGTAAGGTTTTGTTGTGCTGTTTAAAACGTTTTAACCGTGCGCCGCCGGCGACGTGCGCTTGCGGCGCGCGTGACGTGATTGTACTATAAATCATGAAAAAAGAACCTGTAATAAAGACAAAATATTTTCGTTTCATAAAACCCCACCGACGGTAAAACTCTACCTTTGAAAAGGTTAAAATAAAAATATAAACCAGTCGGCAGTCTTGTTGACAAACTGCAATAGTTTAATTATTAATCACCGTTGTCGGGCGTAACGAAGATATATCGAAGCTCTGAAGTCTAAAGAAAGTCTAAAGTCCAAACGAAATATTCCAGTAAATTTACAAAAAAAAAACTATATTATTATTATTTTGTTAAGGACTAATAGACTAATAAAGCTTATAAATAAAAAAATCGGGCATATGGAGCATTGGAGAAGATGAAGCCCAGAGGAAACGGCATATCCTTATTATAAAGAAAGTGGTAGACGAGCAGACAGTCCACCTGTTAATAAGTGGAGTCGAATAAGTCAATCCAACGACTTATCGTTTGTGTGTATAGATTTCAAAGTTTTTTTTTTTAATTGTTGAATTGTAATCTTATCAAAAAAAACTTTTATATTTTTTTTGATTTTTGTTTTTCAAAAAAATATTTTTTTATTTTATTTTTACATGGAAAACTGACCATTAATAAAACTATATGTAAACAAAGAGTTGAGATGGACAGACAATTAAAAACTAATAATAGGTTTAAATTTTCGAAACCTACGTAAAAGTCAACGTTTTATTGACAGATTAGAAGCAGACCCAATAGCAAATCATTTACTCTCGCAAGATATCCGAACAGCGGTAGACTTGAGTGAGAGACCTGACGCTAATCCAAACAGCCGGCGTAATGGGTGTCTGCGGTTCCAGTTGAATCCAGCGCCTTACTGGGGACCTGGATCTAGGGCTGCTGTCAAGTAAGTATTGTTAAAAGGAGGATCAAAGAAAATCAAATAACATGCACGCGTGCATGGGGAACTCAGAAAGTTTTGCAAAAAAGAAAAATGTGTTCTACGGGTTTCAATTTGTTTATTACATTTTTTCAAAGTACTCTTCACTTAAATCTATACAAATATTGAAAAATTCTTCCGTTCCACAGCCTCATCGAACGTAGCCAGTGCGTATTCTGATAACGAGAACTGCTTCCCTTCTAGTTGGGATTTAAGGGTGTAGATTGTTGGCCTGAGATCTCGATTTCGAGCGACCGCAGCGCCAAAGTTTAATGTAACATCCGACGGGGCGGATGAATGACCTAGAGAGCGCGATTTTCAAAATGTTTTGCAACAAACGTTCCACGTTGAGAAATTGTTATTGAACTTGAATATTTACAGCATAACAATAACGTTGAATTTTTGGAAACTAGCTGTTGATTCTTTTTAATAGATTAATAAGAGTAGTTGAGACACAATTTTTATGTTTTTCTATCATTTGACATCTGACATTTTTGTATTCTACTTACCTAAAATTCCAATTATTTATTTATTTGTAATTTCACTACCAAAATTTATTCTAATTCGTAAAATATTCATTCAATAAAATAATTGCAAATTCAGTAGGAAGTGTGTTTATCTCTACGCAAGGAAATGTGCCTATTGCGTAAACTCAAATACTTACTTTTTGTTTACGATCACCTCGTCGATATCTAAAAAAAATCCTAGGGTTTTAAAAAAAATGTCAATAAATGAAACACAAGTATAAAAATGATTTATTTACTACACAATAACAAATATGAGTCGCCATTACTCGCTATCTCAAAAGCGTGCTAGGGTTGTACAAAAATTAGTAAATAATTCATTTATTTACTAATTTTAACAGAAGTTTGTAAATTATTAATATACTAATTAAAAGTATGTAATTAAACAATAACGAAATATGAGTTCAAAATTCTAATGGTTTTTCATTCGATTACGGATCAAGTTCTGATTTCTGCTAATTTGATGATAAAATCAATGGCTATCACAAAACCTATCAGAATGAAAACGTTACCAGCTGCCCGATTCACGTAAGTAATAAAAACCGTAGCGCAGTGACGTCACTTCGTTTTTTGCAAATTTAGCCCTTTTAACCGACTTAAAAAAAGGAGAATTCTCAATTCGCTGTATTTTTGAACCAATTTTTATGATTCTTTACACCAGGTAACTCAGAAATTGTATAGTAATTGAGCTATTGGAAGATTTATGACAATCCAAGACTAGATAAGTAAGTGCGTTTAAAACAGAAAACCAAAAGGCGATTTCTAAGTTCCTAAGTTAAAACGACTTTTGGACTGGCGTGTTTACGTGAATCGACTGGCTGGGTAGTTAAGTTACCTGTATCTTTCAAAATCATTAGGCGTTCTTCTCTTTCATAACACGTAAAGCTCTTTCTTTCCTCTCTTTCATAGCCTCTATGATACTGGGCGCGTCACGAATGGGCATGCTTCGTGACTGCCGAGGATCAACTAATTCTGGAAGTAGGCAATCGTAATAAAACCTAACTAATTTCATCTCCATTTTCTCCTCCCAAAATTTGTCGTCCTTTTCTATAATATAAACTTTCATAGGTACAGTAGCACCAAACCAGATGCCAAGCATGCAAACGTTTCTTTTAGTAATATGTACCTGTCCCTGAATTTGGAAATACCAGTTATGATTTTTATTTATGACATAACCCTTGGAAGCCTTGTCCTTAACCCAAAAGGTATGTTTGGCCATTGCTTCATCAAGAGTCATGCCAGCTAAAGAATGTGGGCACTTAATTTCAATTAAACCGTTTGCATAAATGCCATCTGGTGTAGTACCAAGAAATTCATATTGATCGTCGACGAACAAACCGCAACCTTGTATACTAATATTCTCTTGAATTTCTAACTGTTTAATTGCGGTTTCTTCGTTTTCGATACCGTACCGTACAGCAGGCAAACTGGAGATATTACTACCATAAACGATTTTACGAACAAGAACAGCACAACTTGTGCTCTCTCGTTTTTTACAAACTTCCCCGAACGATGATGAGGTTAGTAATTTTCTCCTTGTACTCATCCACTCAGAACTACTTCTTTGCAAATGGGTCGACCTTTCAAGCTCCTCTCTTTCAGCACAAGACAACTGGACTCAGATCAGGTTTTTCGCAGTTTGGTCCATAGTGAGCGTCTTTCGATACAGCGCTGTGGCTCTTTTTCAATCTTAATTTAGGTTTAGCAATTAAACGGATTCTACGATTACAATTTTCCACTTTCGCGATCAAAGGATTAGGACTAGATTTAAATATTACTTCATGAGTTTTACTATGAATCGATCCTGTATTAAAAGACACAACAGCAGCTGCGCATCGGCCCGCATAAGAACCACGGGAAGAATAATTTACACGCTTACCCCCTACTAATTTGGCAATCACTGCGTTAAAACTTTCAACTATATTACTTGTACAATTATGAATTAAACTTCTAGAATGATATGACAGTCTTTTACTTAAAATGTGTACCGCGTCCATTAATCCGCATCCAACAATTGCTGGAAGCAACCCAACAGGTTCTATTCGACGAGTATCAGGTCTACAGAAATACTCCTTGCAATATTGGTGATTACCAAATACGTGTTGTGGACCATTTAGGATATCTTCACTAAGATTTTTTATTTTTTCTTCGAGTGACTGATTTTGATCGCCCCAATATTTAATAGCGCATTTTACACCCGTTCTTAAACGCAAATACCTTTCTTTTAGGAATTTCCGCAATTCGCAAGGATACTTAGTGTCTTTCGACAGTTTCTCCAAGCTATTGCAGTAGTTTCGTAAAAGATGATTTTTGCATTCAATTTTCTCTACTGTTAAATTACCGTACGGTCGCGAATCTAATATTTTTTTATAAGTACTGGAATCGCCGTCTGCTACAAATTTATTATAAATTACACCGTGATCAACAATGGAACGTTTAAACCCCTCAACTATTATGGTCGATTCCATACCGGTAGATGATCCCGAATAATTCTTGAAACAACGGTGTTCCGAGGGCTGACTGTCGTTCTTTGCGGCTCGTGCACAAACTACGCAGTATTTATTTTTAACTCCAAAAAACAATACTTTATTAGTTTTAATGCCAATTATCGCAGCTGCGCCGGACAAGGCGGAAAAATTCTTACCATAAGATCTCTTGCTCCAACAACCGTCAACAGCAACAGATATTAATGGTGTACCATTTTTATCAACACTACCTATAGACACTGCGTACTCCGCTTCTTCCTTGACAGCTTCTGCCATGGAATGTGCTGCTGTCTTTTCCCACCAATCGCAAACCGTATTATTAATTTCATTGTATAATGAAGGTGACATGATTGGTAGGGCTACTGCGGCAGTTAATGTTTTTAACTGATAGTAGCTCCCACCAGATGATATGATACCAGATACAATTTGATGATTCACTTCCATTCTATCTTCTTTCTTTTCAATCAAACACACAGTAAATTTCATACTACACATACTACATTTCATGATGAGTTTTGAGTCCAGACCAACTTTTACTTCACCTATTATACTGAGGTAACTTAACTTACAATCCATTGGACCGTGGTCCCCTATGGCCTGAAGAGCTTTAAAAAAAAAAGAAACGTCTACAACTCTACGCCCAACTTCCATTTCATCCACCTTTCCCTCTTGGTCGTTTTCAATAACTAGTTCCTGTAAAGAAAGATAATGGCTTGATTTTTTTTATAAAAAATAATTAAAAATTTAAAAAAATGCAAAAGAATTAATACAATATTAGGTTCCTGATGAATAGAAATTATAATTTCTTTACGCATTAGGTATTGTTTTTTTATGACGTCACCTATTTGAACGTAAATTTTCTTTTGAGAAAGTAATTGAGAAGTATTTCGGTACTAAGGTGTTTGTCTCTCGATGAAAATAATAAATATTGCAAGAAAAATCTATAGGTAGGTATTGAGATTTTGTCTTCGCCCATCACTAACTAAGTAGTTTGTTTATTTATGTAACAAGTCTACAAGAATTACGTATAACAACTTACCTCTATACAGCGCGTAGCATTGTTGCTCAGAGTCTCGGCCCCAAGGTTTTCTTTATTTTCAATACTGGAAATATTATTCATCAATATTATCCACTTTTTATTTATTTTGTACAACCCTAAGCCAGACGCTAGGCGCCTCGCGTCTGTTTGGCGGTATAGGTATGTCGACAAAGTTGCGCTGTCGCCTACCTACTTCCACAATTTGATATTTAGACAATACTAGCCGACCCGGCGAACTCCGTATCGCCTTTTTTTTTTTTAAAAATCCTATTATTTTGATATTACATACAGATACTTCAATTTTATTTATCAGTATAGATATAGATAATACAAACCAATATTTACATGTTATTGTAGGTATATGTCTGAATCGGGCGATCTAAATCATATGACATATTGTATTAGCTTTGTAATGTACCCTGTTCAAATGCGATAATAAATAAGTAGGGAGGAACTTACATTTTATTCCGAGATCTTTTGGCTTTCATATTTTTATAATGCGTACAAAACTTTCTTTTCCCTGGCATGCCACTCAAATTCAATCAGTCCTGCGAAAAAAATAGCCTATGTTACTCAGTGATAATGTAGCTTTCGAATGATAAAAGAATTATTAAAATCAGTCCAGTACTTTTTGAGTTTATTCGTTACATACAAAAATCCAAATCTTTCCTCTTTATAATACCTATTAGTGTAGATATTGTATTTTTTACGATTTATATCTAGTTCCATCATGGTTTTCTTTCAGACATTCATTATATCGATACTTTCTACTAACTGAAAATAAATTAATTATAAAAATGTTATACTTACAGTTTTTTACAAAAAACACAAATTCACAATACGTAATTCTGCTGTCTGCAGCCGACAAGCGTGGTGTCGCGTTCACTTACAGAAAGGAACTGCCGCTGCAGACCACCGAGATTGCACGAATGAAACGAACGTTTTATCCCATACATTTGTGTATGAAAAATTTACCTTAAAATATATCTAGATTTTAGGGCTTTAAAAGAGGAAGTCTTTGTTTGTAAAGGTATAAAAAGAAGTATACAGCTATACTTATTGGTTTCTTCAGTGTTCAAAAAGTGTTTCTTTTTATCAATTTGTGTTGATTTATGGGGTTAAATCTGAAAAATACGAAGTCATGTTTTTGCATTTTTACTCAATTTTGTGCGTTTGTTGACGTTTATTATATAACAACTATTAGGTTTAAGAGTTTAATATAAGCATGAACATACTTATTGGTCTTTGATTGTAATATATACAAATTATCATTGATATCAATCATATGTAAATAGGTTAAATATGAAAAATCGTAACACTCTTTTCGGTGATTTTCACGATCTACACCCTTAATAGTGATAAATAAAAAAAGTCACAAGGTTCCAAGTCGGGACTGTTAGGGGGATGGCCTAACCGTGGTGCTGTCCAAAAAGTCCTTTGTTTTAAGCGCTGAGTAAACGTGCGCGTTGTCGTGGTGCAACAGCAGTCCGCGGAAACCTCCGTTTGGTCGGTTGTTACTCACTGCAGTTGGCAAGCACATCGCTGCATTCTGCGTTAATGCTGCTTTGGTTTCGTAAAGGTACTGATATCGGGTAGCCAGTTAAAAAGAAAAAACTGCCATCAAAATTTTTCCAGCGCTCCTTGCTCTTTTCACTTTGGTAGACGTTGACTCTCTTTGAAACAGGCAAACAGTAGATTGATGCTTTGTTTCTGGATCCATACTAATAGATCTAAGACTTGTGACAATGTCGTAAAAGCGCCGTGATGACCCTGCTTGAAATTTTGTTATCATATCACGGCACCATTCGACACGAACTTGTTATTGAGCCTCGGTGAGGTTGTAGATGCCCATTCAAACTCACTCCTCGATCCAATCTGCAATCTCACCTGAATCTCCTCGTATATAATTCGCCTGTTTTCACAAATTAAAATTTTCATTGCCACCACGTTTTCTACCGTAACAGCCGTTGAAGGACGACCGCTTCGTTCTTTGTCAGCCACACTTAGTCGACCACGCTTACATTCATTGTATAGTTATTGTATAATTGTATAGTCATTGTATAATTCTTAAATATCCATTTTTTAATGAGACAATATTTTGATGATGGAAATTGAACTGGGAATGTTTTGTTTTCATGTTATAGATAGTCATAATTATAATTGACACCAAAACCAGCCAATGTTCCATAGATAAAAATTATTTGTCGCAATACTTTCTGAGTAACCTGGTATAAATTCCCAGTGTATTTTGCAAAAGTGTTTGAACACAGACTCGTCCTTTCGGCATGGCGTCACAGCAAAGATCTGTCTTTGCTGTGACGCCTGTGACAGCAAAGTTGCTGTGAAGAACCACTATTGAGTCTCAATGTGACCGTTCTCAAATTAGATAATCCACTGTTGGTGCGTGTTGCCTGTACTAAAATACTAAAAGGAAAGCTAAATTGTACTAAAATGCGACTAATGTTTTCAAAAGGTATTTTGTAAAATAATATATATAAATGAAACGCACATGTTTTATCAAAATATTTATCCTAAATCAACACGGTATTCATCATTGCTATTCCATTCTACATTTTGTTCGTATTTGAGTTTCATTTTCATAAGAGTAGAATTTAATTAGTTGCATAAGCACATCGCAGTCAAAAAACAAATGAAAAAAAAAGTCCGCCGCCCTATTTATACCATCCACATAGGAATCCTCCAATATGGGGCAAATGGGGAATACCCTAAAATTATCCTCTTTAAGTCTGCCCAAGCGGGTTGGGAAGTCCACTCTTTTAGAGGTGGTGTAGGTCCGCAAGACTTGATTAACACTGAATATTTTTACTGCTTCACCGAAGCTTTTAAGAGTTGAACTCTTATTTTTTGTGTGGCTTTTTATGAAACAGCCCAGGCAACTTACTACGTTTACTTCGTTTGCACGGCGTTGCCCCATGAACACTGCTCAAACTCACACTTCAGGTTCGCGCTCGATGATTCTCCCCGTCGTACATGAGGTGAAGCTTACCGCAGCGCATAAATACCGCTGGCAAGCGATCCGCCAGTGCGCTGCGGTGCGGCCCGCCTTTATGTGCGAGCCTCTAAGGGCATTTTTATTGTTAAAATTTTAAAGTGTTATATACTTTGCGTATTATACGTCTGAATATCTCGAAAACTACTTATTTTTATACAAGAAATTTTGCTATTAACAAGTTATTCATAGGATTAGTATTTTTATGAATAAAAGTAAAAAACGCCAAAAATAAACTTTGACCTTTGTTTAATTTAAATTGTTTTTGTCTTTTTCATTTAGTGTTGGCGAAGAGAAGATGTCGAAAGCGATAAGAAATCAAAACAAGTATACAAAGAAAGACAAGAGTGCCAAAAGGGGCCACTCACCGCAGAGCGACGATGAATCACGCAAGAAACATAATGTAGATAGTGTAGATATTGATCAAACAAATATGTAAATAAATTTTTTATTTATATTTTTACAATTGTTTCATTGTCTTTTAACTAGGGCTGCCACCCCTCCGGGTCTGAGTAGGAACCTCCTGGTTTGATGGATGTTTGTCCGGTTCTCCGGGCTACAGGTTAACGTCGTAAATCTCCGGGCGGTCGCGACGCAGCTCTGACGTCAAGCATTCAAGTGTCCGAAAAATGAAGTGTGATTTGAAATATCAAGCTACCTCTAAGTAGTACGAGTACGCATTATTACTAATTGACTCAAGATTATTTATTCAAATGCAAATTGACTATTGGAACATGGGTTTTATTCTATTGACGAATCTTTAAATTTTAAAGATAAATATAAGTATATGATATAAACTTATTATAAAATTCAACGGCAATATTGACATTACTGTAAATTAACTGACAATTTATATATTCTGATAAATATTGTTTTGTAGTCTTTACTCTTGTTCATCTTTAACACTTTCTAACATTATTATGATTTGCATGCTACTCTAGTAGAATACAATTTTAATGAGGGGGAGAGTGCACGCTGCAATCCAAAAGCCGCTGGGCGCACTCGACTGGCCACGTTACCCCTCTCTCACAGAACACTACCCTGAAATGTACTGCATTACCCACTTTATCTTATTTCCCTAATGTACGTACGTATTTCGGTAGTGAGTGAGATGTGCCAGAGTCCATTCCCATCCCCCCATTTACCCAACCCTTTCTCCAAATCCATTCCTATGTCTCCAAAGGTAGGCAGTGCATCCGGGGGCGTGCCAACGTTTGTCATTTTGGACTAATGTTGAGAGAGGACGTGAAGAGGAATTAAGTTAAGAGTAAACAACGTGAACAACGTGAATAGGAGCCATAATTAAGTTACTCGATGGATAATTTAAGTTGCAAAAAATCACGGTCATGTAAAAAACACGATATTTACAAAAAATAAATTTTTGCATCTATTTGATATTATTTGTATGTTCAATTAATACAAATAAAATAAGCAAGCACCATTTAATCGGTAGAGTGGCTTCCGTGCACACTTTTTGTGACCAATAGAGTGCTGGCTGCGTCATGGAATGGCTAAGGGATCGGATTTAGGGTAATTTAAATAATATTCTCAATATTTTTCAATGAACTTTCTCTCATAGTTCAGCAGGCTTGAGACTGGCAATGTAAAATCATTTTACTTAATTAAACTGAAAATCTGATTCAGGGCCGTCTTTACCAGGGGGTGCAAGGGGTGCGGTGCACCCCGGGCGCTCACCTTTTAAAGGTAATGAAAAAATATAACGCTATAGTAAACAATTACACAATAGGATATTTGACTGTCATAGGATACACAATAGGATATTTGACTGTCATAGGATACACAATAGGATATTTGACTGTCATAGGATACACAATAGGATGTTTGACTGTCTTAGGATACACTCCCGCACCCCGGCGCAGAATAGACTTAAGACGGCCCTGATCTGATTAAAACACTATAAAGTACTTGCAAATTAGTTGAAGGAACTGGGAGTTGACTGGTGAAATTATTTCATTCTATCCGAAAGTAAACAAATCTAGTGCCTAATTTCATGACCTGCTTACATGTGCCCGCTACAAATAATTACATGGAAATAACGGCTTTGTGTTCTTTATCCTAAGATTCTGTTTATTATACTCTAAATGTGTAATCAACATTAAGCTCGACTCGCAAGACATCTGGGGACTGTTTCGCTTGACATCACCTCTGTAAAATATGTTCTGCACTTTCTGGCATGGGTTACTCGATCCTACTATCGGCTCTACACCCCCATGTCTTGCGATGTCATCCGAACAATCTACTATTTCATTGCCATTATTTTTAGCAGAGCATTTTAACTATAGTAGCAGGTGTGACATGTGAAAAATCATTTCATATGGTTTTTCACTTGCTACTCATGAAATGTGCCATGCTGATCTAAAATAAATAAATTATTATTATAATTAACAAAAATAAAATTGAACTATCAAGAAAGATTGTGCTGAAATCAAATGACACAAGTTCATATTGTAATAATAAATTTTAATTTGGTTAAACATAATTTCTAAATTATTTATTTATTTATGACATTGGAAGATTTGGAAGTGTATATAGTATAAGCAAAGTATATATTAAAGCATAGGTATTTAGTAGATTTATGACAGACGTGCGTGCACCGACCCGCCGCAGAGTGGAGACGTATTACGTGAGCTAGGGAGCCGATATTACCTATCAACTACCTTCTTGTACATACATATGTCATCCTTAACGCTACTGCCAAATACACTTTTAACTCGGAGGGGAAGTTTACGCGCATTAAAACAATACATGTACGAGCACAAACTCGAGCGTAAGCCGCCTTCGTGATATGAAAGAACTATACCAACGATACATTAGTTGCCTTATACCGGCGCCAGACAGCTTCAAATACGCAAATACCTACAAAGTCTCAATGTGTGGCACGGGTATTTGAGCAAGTGTTCAAAGTTTTAACAAACATTTGCACTTTGCCGTCCCGTGTCGGTTTTTGAGCGCACATCAAAGCGTTCAAAATTCCAAATGTGTGCATAGCCTGCTACACTTACGAAGTTACGCACTGCACACTACACTGCAAAGTCCAGTTACGTGTGCGTCACTGAGCGAATCGCTCGTTTCGTTCACGAAAGTCATTTAAGATGGACTGGGGCAACGAAAGTGTCCTTGAATTTATTGAGTTGCTTCAAGGAGAACTATGTATATGGAACCCTAAAAGTAGAGACCACAAAAATAGAAATTTATTTTTGCACATGTAATAAATAATTACATGCACATAAATAATATAGGCAAACCGCGTCCACAAAATCGTCGTCTATTCGAGTACTGTGAGCGCATATTTGCACTTTGCAAAGCATGTCTGGCAGGTAGGGGAACCCGGGGTGGAACGGGGTAGCTTTGGTCACAATTTGTGAGAGTTTGAATGAAACAACACCATTATTTGGCAATTTGTAGGTTTATTTACTTCTTTCTCTACAAGGAAATTAAAGCTAAACTTATCTAAATTAATGATCACTTTGAAAAAATATTGTTTGAAAAATAAAGGGAAATTTCCCATTCTGCCCCACCCCCCGGGGTACAATGGGAAATGAACCCGGGGCACGATGGGGTACTAATTATTGGCATAGTTCACAGATGAGAACACTGTCATCGTCGTCAGTATTTAGACCAGCACACGCCAAATGTGCCCATTTTTTACAAATGCTACAAGACCACTAGCCTTCATTGGACTTGGAGTATAAATCATGGCAATACAAGCAGATCTCGTCTTCATCTTCCGAGCTTTCTTCAGATTCAGCTCCAATTCTTTTTTGTTTCTTTCTTCTTGTTTCTTCTTTGTTTTTGTTTAAAAATTTCTACGTCTTCTGAGTGTTCTTCAGGTTTAGTTCTTATTCTTTTTTGTTTCTTTGGCTTAGCTTTCATTCCTTCAGGTATGTCTTCTTTACCTTTTAACGTCAGTCTTGTTTATTTTTTTCTACTTTCGCTTTATTGATATTTTGTGTCTTTTTAATAGATTCTTCTAATTCGGTCTTGTAAGGTGAAGCGGTCAGGATTGCCGTTTTTCCACCCTTTCTTGTAACTCTTTTCATTCCAGCTTTCACTTTTGGCAACGGGATTAGCAATGTAGACCAGGACAGGACTGTCGGCTGGTTTTTCTTATATATGAACGCACCATCTGCAGATGAAATAAAAATGCGTATTTATATGAGAAGTACAAATATTTAAGGGGCGGAACGGGGTATACCCCATTGTGCCCCACCCATTGTGCCCCGACGCACCGTTCACGTAAACACGAGTGTTATGACCGGTTATATTTATTGGACTTGAGTTATCACTAGACGTTTAGTTAGTCAAAAGTATGTTTAAACAAACATGTAATGTTAATATCCGAACAAAGAATAGTGTATAGTGTAATTACCTTGGTATTGCATAGCAAAATTAAAATTTGCAAGCTTTTTCGTCGACCTTCGATAAAATCCAAACTAAGCGCACTCTCACACTGACAGCGGCCACTCCGTATAGCGCAGCACAGCGGACCGAACGTTGTGCGCGATGGTCACGCATCTCTGTCGCCTGTAGCGAGCACAACGCCTCTTTCCCGTTCCGCCCCGGTACCCCGTTCTACCCCGGGTTCCCCTACTTAGTTTCGACAACATGTGTTTAGATGTGTGTTGCAAGGTCTTCAAGCAAGTGTTCAACGCCAAATGTGCCCATTTTTTACAAATGCTACAAGACCACTAGCCTTCATTGGACTTGGAGTATAAATCATGGCAATACAAGCAGATCTCGTCTTCATCTTCCGAGCTTTCTTCAGATTCAGCTCCAATTCTTTTTTGTTTCTTTCTTCTTGTTTCTTCTTTGTTTTTGTTTAAAAATTTCTACGTCTTCTGAGTGTTCTTCAGGTTTAGTTCTTATTCTTTTTTGTTTCTTTGGCTTAGCTTTCATTCCTTCAGGTATGTCTTCTTTACCTTTTAACGTCAGTCTTGTTTATTTTTTTCTACTTTCGCTTTATTGATATTTTGTGTCTTTTTAATAGATTCTTCTAATTCGGTCTTGTAAGGTGAAGCGGTCAGGATTGCCGTTTTTCCACCCTTTCTTGTAACTCTTTTCATTCCAGCTTTCACTTTTGGCAACGGGATTAGCAATGTAGACCAGGACAGGACTGTCGGCTGGTTTTTCTTATATATGAACGCACCATCTGCAGATGAAATAAAAATGCGTATTTATATGAGAAGTACAAATATTTAAGGGGCGGAACGGGGTATACCCCATTGTGCCCCACCCATTGTGCCCCGACGCACCGTTCACGTAAACACGAGTGTTATGACCGGTTATATTTATTGGACTTGAGTTATCACTAGACGTTTAGTTAGTCAAAAGTATGTTTAAACAAACATGTAATGTTAATATCCGAACAAAGAATAGTGTATAGTGTAATTACCTTGGTATTGCATAGCAAAATTAAAATTTGCAAGCTTTTTCGTCGACCTTCGATAAAATCCAAACTAAGCGCACTCTCACACTGACAGCGGCCACTCCGTATAGCGCAGCACAGCGGACCGAACGTTGTGCGCGATGGTCACGCATCTCTGTCGCCTGTAGCGAGCACAACGCCTCTTTCCCGTTCCGCCCCGGTACCCCGTTCTACCCCGGGTTCCCCTACTTAGTTTCGACAACATGTGTTTAGATGTGTGTTGCAAGGTCTTCAAGCAAGTGTTCAAATCTTTGAAATTATGTCTGGCGCCGGCTTTAGGACACTTGTCTGCAAACACTATTTTAGGCCTATTAAAATAATCTTCAGGTTTTAAAGAACATTTAAAATCATTTCGTTGGGGTCTGCACTGGATCAGTCCATGTAAGGAATTGTATTTAACGTCAATCACTTCAGACTGTTAGAGAACGGCGACGTGGTCATGACTCTACGTTACATGCGTTCGGCGCCTTCGGCGGGACTGCCGAGTGGCGGCGCAGATAGGCTGGAATGGCCTGGATCCAGCGGTGTTGACATTAAGAGAGATCTTCCTCATAGCGGTACGCAGCGTACGAAATGGTCATAGCGCAGAAATGTTCCCGTCGCATATCCATTTTTTTATGAGACGATATTTTGACTCTGCTAATAGAGGTAAATAATATGGACGCACATTTGAATTCGGAATGTTTTTTTTTTCATATATGGCAATGGTGCAATTAACACATTCTTCCAGTGTCAAGTTTTCTTTTTATATAACAAACATTTTCAAAGTCTAAAACGTGTCCTATCTATGTCCAATCCCGTCGAAGTAAGTCAATAGTCGCTCAGTAAGCGATAGTATGTTTACCAAGGACAGAATAGGACTGTGGAAGCACACGAAAACCCAGTCCCAGTCCCACTTGATTATCATCACAAATACCACGCACCAAAAATACTCTGAAGTCTAATAAACTATCACTATTACAAAACAATATAATACAATTTTTACAATAATCAAACAAAAACACAAATTCACTTCTCGAGTTCCTACGAAGAGACCAGACTATTTAGATTATCAAAGAACGAATTTTGGAACGAAACCTTATTTGGTGTGTATTGTATGTTGGTAATGACTATTTAATGACGTATGAAGCAAGTCAAACTCGAAATTCGACTTGAAATCCAAATCCTTTAGCGTTTCTTTGATAGTGAACAAATAAATCAAATAGAACTATAATAGCCCGAGATATCACTTAACAGAGAAAATTATACGTTTGTAGGCAACCGAGTCGGTCGCGCACGTGCTAGTTTATCTTTTGTTGTTTTTATTGTTATGATTAGTAAACTGAAAACTGCATGACGAATTAACAATAAAAGATTGAGTGTTATTTCAAGAATAATATCCCTACAGCGATAAACATGCGTATTTCAATATTATACATTGTTTTAATAAAATGCTTAGCTTACGGACAAGATAGAAAGGTAAGATTTTTGGTTTATTTTTTTGTTTAGATTTTGAGGACCACCCCCTTTCTAAATGCATTATTACCTAAATTGTATAAGGAAATTACAAACGTCTTTTACGTTATCAAATTCCCAACAATTATTCAAGTTAGGATATGCTACATAAATAAAACATTGTCTTTTATTACAACAGCTGTTTATATTACAAAAGAAATAAGAATCCTTGAAAGTTTTACACAAGTCTACAGTTTTTTTCTTTATTGCTACAGTAATGTGCAAAAATGTTTCCATGGTCTAATTATTAATTAGCTAATTATTCTTTTGTTCTTCACAAAATTTCGTGTATGTGTTTCTTGAATTATTACTACAATGGTTATCATTATTAAGGTTTAAAATTATTCACTTATTTTAATTATTATAGAAATCCTAAAGTATATAATATTTTTTGTTTGAAAATAAGATCTACTCACTATTTAGGTGACATCTAATGCATAGACTTTAATATGTTACAATCAAGTGACATGACCTTTTATCTCAGACTATTGTTCTCCTTTGTATTAATTTATTACCCACAAGTGGATAGCAGCACTCAATGCGATTTTTTTCTTTCTCCTCTTGACTTATAATTTACTTCTTTTTTGTGGACTATCAAAATCCAAGTCAATGATAAGCATCATAAGATAAAGATAATAAATAAGATTTATTTATTTTATATAGGCTTATCAACTATAATAGAGTACATACAGGAATTATACTTTAAAATTATTTAGAGGAATATTTGTACATATTATGCATATAACTTATAGGTATGCATACATATAATACATACATGAACAAAATAAATTTATGATAATTGCATTATTAAATTTTATAGGCTTACTTACTTATTTCTGTGTCTAATTATTTAAGTAAACTTGTATTTTAATTTAGTTATTGTATAATTATTACTATCAAATTCTAAATTCATCCTCTGCTATAGCAACGAGGCAAACCAATGTTAGCATGCCATTGATGGCAGGTGACAAAATAATTTGGTTTGCCTAAATTATCATAAATTTATTTATTATTAACCCGTATTATTTATTTTTTATTATTTATTATTAACCCGTATTATTTATTTTTTATTATTTATTATTATATTTTGGGCACCGCATTAATTAAATACCTAATCAAAACAATTTATTTTTTCGTCTACACTTGAGGTCATAGTAACAAAGTTCATTGTGAACAGGGCCCGCTGGCGCCGGAACAGCAACAGCAGAAGTCGCACTAATATTTTCTTTCATTTAAATAAACATGAAACTGTGAATTGTTGTACAAAATGTATATTTCTGGTAAAATAAAGAGTTTTAAGTTGATAGTATTTAGTTTTTTATTCTTTTTTCGCCATTAATCATTTAGTCAAGATTGTTCAAGTCACGTCATGGCCTCATTAAACATTTCTTTAGAAAAATTGGCAGGTAGACCAATAAAGGTTCGCCATCCCTGCTCTATAGCTATAGTGAAAAAACATTATACTATTTGAACAAACACAATAAATAATTTCTTCTGGAACAAATAATAGATTCACCTTCACTTCACTTCTTCACTTCTGATCATAAATATCTTCATAATTTCTTCTGACTACATAATCCTACCAGATTCGAAATCTGACCAAGTAATGCACACAACTCACTAATATTATACAAATATTACAATAAAAGGACTAAGGTTGAAGCATAACATGCATAGCTTTATTTTGATACATAATAAAATAACTGTTTTTATTCCAGATTACATCAAAACTAAATCCAAACTGTAACAACTGCACAGATGAGACAACTCTAGTGTACATAAAAGCTGATGGAAGCAATGACACCATCCATCAGATATGGGACTTTTCATGGGGCATACCCACCATGATTTTTGTCACAGCAAGCCTAGACTCCCACCTCAATGTTGTCTGGGATCATACAAAGCCTGTAAAATTTGAAATATCTGAAAAACCAAAATACAGTTTTGCAGCAGCTATTGACAAAGTTAGTACATTTTTTAAATGTCGTTTCATTCCTCATTCCTCTGATTCCGAGTGGGGTTTACCAGTTTTGGGATGCCGATAACGACGGCCCGTCACTCAAGTGTGATTGTAATGACACTATAAAAGACTGACTTCATTGTTTTATATTTTGGTCTCGCATACACTAAATTATATGTTTTTATTATTTTAGTTAATAGAATACAAGGATACAGATGACATTGGTCGCTTTGACTTCAAATTTCCACAACAGACGTATCCGCTTAGTCGTGTATCGTGGCGACGCGACGACATTGTCCTCACTGAGAAGGAGGCGATGGTTCAACTACACACCAGATACTATAGACAGGATGAACAGAGACCTGGAACTGTTGGTATTAAGGTGAGAGTAACATAAAGTAAAGGGAAAATAAAAATATAAGAGTGTTATGGATCAATATGAACATATAACTTCCCCATGTAAGCCACCTCTTGCAATCACAAGCGAAGGGGGATGCCATATTTTTTTTTGTCTTGTACTAGTATTTAAAAGAGCAACAAAAAAATACTAAATGAAAAAGTAAATCAAAGTAAATCGTAATGAACAAACAAAACCCATTTTTCAAAAACTTAAATTGATAAGTTTAAATAACTAAGAATCTCATGACAGTTGATGAAGTGCCGCTTCTGCGAGACTCCTCTTTCTTTAATATCATCAGAGAACATAAACCTAACCCACCTTTAAATTTGCTGCCTATTGGTGGAGTGAGTTTTATAACAGTTAAACATGAATGGAGACCAATTCTCTTCATTTGAACTCCTTTTTTCTATCCTTCCCAGTACTTTTCATAAAATGCTGTTTTTTAAATCCCTAAAAATAGGCCAGTTGTGGACGTGCCAACGTCTGATATTGACGCGTGGCGTAAGTGACGGTATTTGCTTGCCATGAAATTGACTAATTGCTTGTCCTCCATTTCCCTTCGTAATTCCTTTCTATTTGACATAATATGACCCACAGTTTTTGAGTAGATATAGAGTTCTCTTTCTTTTGTAATTTTTAACATTATGAAATAATTTACTGAACATATTATCTAATAATTATTTACGTCCAAAGGTGATAATAACTAATTAGGATGGTATCACCATCCTATCCTTCATATTGTATACCTTTTTATATAATTGTTTTGACATATAAAGGCAATTAAGTATGTAATTTATCTTGTTTAAGTTAATAACTTGCCTTGACACACTGATAAATACAATGCAATTATATAATTAGTGTTCAATGTAAGTGTGCAGTCTTGTACTTGGTGGTTTTAGCCGACTAATATTGTTTATTTTTGACTCGAATTTACAAATATAGATACTAATATTTCCAAGAATTATGCAGTTCTTATCAGAATTGCTAAAATTAATACTACATGTATATTAATGTTTTGTATTAATTCGGCGTTGGCGACTTGCCCTGCTTTTAGAATAGCACCATCCCATCTCTTCCGAGGGTGTCACGATGGGCGACTAAGCGATAACAAGCCGCTACTACAAGCCCTGAGGAACTACACCGCCTCTGCAACCCGCTTGGCCAGCATGACATTTTAAAGCCATACATCCCTCATGAACAAGGGAGTGTGCATGAGGGGGCCCGTGTCAATAGGTGGTGCAAAGGAAAGGGCTGGGCTGCTTATGGTTATTATTGCACCACAGAATAGTATTGCAACAAAAATTTCATTGGCTTCTTTTGCATCCGACAGTGAAACAAATACTGTATCGTGTTCAAATAACTGCCCTTTCTTCCTAAATTTACATTGAATCACCAACTATAAACAGTTTCAGAAACAGTTGATGAATGGCTTCTTAGAAATGAGATATGGCAAAACTAGTGACACCAGCTAACACAAAATATAGCCCTACTATATACTCACCTATTACATGATAATAATAAAACTGCTTGCTACACATTTGCAGCAAAACTCATATATGAAAATTTTATTTCTAGCTGGACTTACTCCCATTCAAAGACTATTCAGTGGACCTACCTCACCTCATACATACAGCCAACTCGACCCTCGTTGACATAAGCCTGGTCAATCTGACTTCTTCCCGGGGTTTCAACCAGTACCGGTTTGCACTTCACTACGTTCTCGTCAGTACGGACAATAGTGAAGATACTATGCGTAATATTATGAGGAAAAGCTTGGATGATGAGCATACGCCGGGAGTTTTTGAAGTAAGTTTTTGCTACACTTTTTTATATATTTCTATATATTCTATATTTATTTTTTTTATGGACGAAGGTGGCAGATGTGCATACAGTCCACCTGATGGTAAGTGGGTACTGTAGCCCATAGCCCATATATATATATATATATACACTTACGACAGAACAACACGGGTAAAGGTAGGAACAAACAACAAATTATACTTAAATGAATCCATATAAAAGAAGAAATAAAAAGAGAAATTTAATGTAAATAGTTATTACATGTGCACTTTAAATGACGGAAGGCGACCTTATCGCTAAGGCGATCCCTCCCAGGCAAACTTGTGCAACTTGCCGGGTAGATAAAATTGATGCCGGAAATGATCTCCAACTCAGTATTAGCTGCGGACAAACCACAGCACTGGTTACTTTACTATTACCATTGCCTTTTCCTATTCCATACTTTTTTTTACCATCAACCTAGACCTCCAATGATGGATGTCGTAAGGCTTGCCACCACACACTTCCCATTATGTAAATCTTTTTACATTGTATCTTTTTACATTATGTAAATTAATTGCAAAATCTCTATCTATATAAGTATCTATCTTTAATATTATAAAAAGATACTTTTTTATTTTGTTAACAATCTTGTTTGTTTAATATAGGTACGAGGTAAACTCAAAAACTATGCATACTGAAATCACTTCGAAAATTAACTGTTTTGTTGCCATTTTGAAACATGTTTGCTATTTGAAAATTGCACATTTTGCTACAAAACCATACTTGTACAGCTATGAATATTTAAAAAGTACCTTTTTATGTGTTGTATTTTTATTTACGATTCTTTAAATGCTTGCATTTACATAATTATGCAGAAGTTTTTAAATTATGTCAAATAATTTATTATGTATTGTTTTGTTGTCCTTCTGTTGTGTACTGCTTAAAATGAAATAAATTCCTGGAGAAGATCCTATGGTATCTTTAGAGAACTCCTACCACCTAAGCTAACGTAACAACACCTACTTGTTAATATATAGATAATCGAGATAAAAAGCCCTTCGTCGTTGTCTCGCGGCGAGGGCGGCTTCCTACAGTTCCGGCCGGTGGGATACACTCAGCCCGAGCGCGGCGTCACTACATCCACCAATGTGCATGTTTCGCCTTTCAACAGGTCAATACAGCTAGTGTTGTTAAAACGAGCGCTGGCGCATTACAGTAGTGCTCTGACTGCTATTAAACTTTAACCGTTTTAGACTCGATCACTATCCCTTATCTCCTGCCTACCAAGCACCCTGTTTTAACTAAAGGGGGTTTAAGACCATTACACATTAAAAAATGGACTATAACGCTTACTACCCTTTAACGCTAGTCTTAAAAATTCATTAGCGCTCACTCAGAGCTTGAGTGTCGAGCGCTTTAATGCTCGTTTTTACAACACTACTCCGGACACACTTCTGTAGATAGATAGACATACAACTTGTAGAACATACAACATACAACAAAGATAGACATAGAAATAACGCAATCCCTGAAACGCGTCAGCTAATTTAAAATATATAAAACCGTTCTATCCAATAAATCAAAGGTTACAAACGTGTAAAGTTTTGTTGGACTATCTAAAACGTTCGTAGCGCTCATTACTCAGTACAGGGTAATGACCGCGTGCGCCACGGGCAACGTGCGTACAGTGTAACTGCGCGTAGAATAACATACGTACTAGACGCGGACAATAAATAATGGAAAAATAAACCCATGGTAAAAACTGATAGAATTGGTTCTATCGTCGATACTGAACAATCTATTTTCAGCTTTTATGCTATTTCATTGACATGTTGTATAATGTTATATTTAAATGGAAATATTTTTTCGGCTTCACTTACATTATGGCAAAATTGTGTGAAAATGAAAGAAAAATCAATTTTTTGTCAAATAATATTAGTAAAACTCTCACATCAATGATCTCAGGATTATCAATAGAATCCATGGGTTCAGGTTTTAGGAATAGTCCGGACACACCCTATTTCATAAATAAACTTAAATTGATGAATGATTCTGATTAAATCGGTCGTCAATAAATATTATAGTTAATAAATATTATTATAGTTAAAGCCAGTTAATAAATATTATTAATACGAGGCGTATTCGAAAAGTAAGGGCCGTTCGCTTATATTTAAATCGACAAGTCGTAACACGTTTAAACTTGTGCATATCTGTACGTGCACTACTCGTGCAGCTATTTCAGGTGTTGTTTTGATTCAGTAGTCATTTGCCTATCTGTGCGTACAGTAAACAATGTCCGCGATAATCGTTGCTCCCGCCAGCTGTGAAGTTCGCGCTGTAATAAGATTTTTGTGTGCAATAGGATCTTCAGCTGCTGAAATTCATCGAGAGTTATGCCTAGTTTATGGACCTACTGTAATGAATGAAGGAAAGGTTAGACAATGGTTTCGTGATTTCAAAACTGGACGAACAAATGTTCATGACGAAGAGCGAGTGGTAGGCCCAGTATGCAAACCGATGAAATTGTTTCTCTGGTGGACCAAAAACTGCGATCTGATCGTCGGTTGACGATTAGTGCCCTGGCTGATGAATTTCCTCATCTTGGACGCACAGGTCCAAGTAGTATCATACGAATTGTGTGCATGCGACTAGACGCGCGATTTTTCCGCAAAGGCGGTCAGCCTCAAGTGCGTATGAAGTCCAAAAAGGGATCCACGTTATCTGATAAATAAAATAATATAATATTAATTTCCAGAACAACGGTGCCCCCTTCAAGCACGTTGTCAGCGTATTTCAATAGCTACGAACATGAAGACCTCTTGGTGCAAGACGTGGTGATCTCGTTCGGGGAGGCCGGAGACGGGTTCTATAAGCAACACAACTACACCGCATGGTAAGTCGCATTATTATAGATAATTTTACTTAGTTTAGCTAATAAAATTTTTGACTTATAATAATAGGTAATAAGACTAACGGTGCCTGCGACTCCGTTCGCGTGAGCTTGTGACTTGCGTGGGAGCTCTATATTCGATCTCGATAAAAAGTACCTTAAATGTTAACCCGGGGCACATAAGCTAAAACTATGACAAGTTTCATTAAAATCCGTCCAGCAGTTTTTGCGTGATCTGCGTACAAACATATAGACAAAAATTATAAAAATGGTTGTTTTCTTCAATTTTTTTTTTGATATTTCATCTACAGACACGGCTCTGTTGCGATTTTATTATATTTATAGATATAGATCATAGAAGACTTACCTTGAAACCTACTGCATTTCCCACTTTATCCTATTCCCAAATCTATGGAAGTGTTTCGGTAGTGAGTAAGATATGCCAAAGCCTGTTCCCATCCTATCCCTTCCCATTTACCACCATTTCTTTCTATATAAAAATGGGTCCATGACCCCTCCCCCCTCCCCCTCCTCCAAAAACAAATGGTGTCCTCAATGTCAGTGTTAAGTGAAATAATTCATTTGTTTTAAATTAAGACATTATCAAGCTAAGACTGACTCTTCTGTAATTGAATCAATCTTGTTTCACTGACTACTATTGTTATGTTTAATGGATTCACCGGATGTAGAAATATCGATTTGTTCATGTTTAAATAAAATGTACTCTAAAATATTACTAATAATTGAAATCCGTTGTAAAATAAGTGAGATAATTCAGTGTCGCTGCAATTGTCGCTTCTTACGCCGAATCCACAATTCCTACTTGCGATGACGTCACCAATAGAAAACTTTGAACTTCTCTGTTGAAACAATCTGCAGTCATCAGTCGTTTCACTGACTGTTATCTATACTTCTATACTAATATAATAAAGAGGTAAAAGTGTGTGTTTGTAGGTATGTTAGGGGTAATCTCTGGAACTACTGAACCGATTTCAAAAATTCTTTCACAAATGGGAAACTACATTAGCCGTGTCTAATATAGGCTATATTTTATTTTGAAATTTTGAAAAAGAAAAAACTTATAAACCGAAGCGAAGCGAGGGCGGGTCGCTAGTGTTTAATAAAATGATTACCAAATTGCTAATTTTATAGCATTACATTATCACTTTTCAGGTCATACACAATCGGATATGGCTCACCGCCAGTAGAAAATTTCTCTCTATTCGTAATTCTCATTATCTCTATTGGTCTTGGCGTACCAGTAGTGTTAGCCCTATCTGGTATTATTTACGTTGTGGTACGCCGGTACAGGCAGAGAAATGCACCCACCAGGTTTCTAGACGACGAATGACTGGGATACAGGTTCAGTGCTCTACCGATGGAAAGTGATAGTTGAAATTGGAGTATTAAGCTTCGTTCGTTATTAAAGTGACGAGAATAATCTCGGAAATATATACAACGTGCAGCCGAAATGACGCAAGAAATTAAAATAACTTGACCAGTAAAAATAAAGAAAAAGAAAACCCGATCCTACCAGTTTTTAATATAAGTTTATTTTCATAACTTATTGTTCTTTTCTAGTACATCTTCTATTCTACGTACAGTTTTAAAAAACACATACACTCATTGCAACTACCTCACTGGTCATTACCCTGCACTAAACAAAGAGCGTTACATGTTTGCAACTTTTAATATATTCCCTAAAATAATTTTATTTTTCGCTAGATCGGTTTTATATTTATATATATATACAGTGGAATCCGCTTATAATGACATCGAAGGGAAATGACAAATACGTCATACAAAGCATAATCTTAGAAAATAAAAAACTTCCTATCATTGTCCTATCATCACTATATCTGGACATAATTTCTTATAAAGAGGACATAATAAGCGATATGTCACTATAAGCGAAGTCATTATATCCGAACTTTGGTTCATACAAGTTTATATGAAAACCAAAACTTCGCACTGCAATACGTCATATTAAGCGGCTGGTCAATATAGCCGTAGTCATAGTAAACGGATTCTACTGTATATTAAATAAATAAATGTAAATTGGCGTGTTTCAGGTTTTGCGTTATTTCGGTAACACGCTGTATATATTCGTTAATGATCTCTTGACACCTATTTTAGACTCTAGCGTACGTTTATAGTATGCACTTATAGCTTTTGCAGATATGAAAAACTTATACTAGGACCACAATGCAAACAACTATCCATTTCGGTTTGAGTTCTTGAGATTGCTTCGAGTCATAATCCTGGTTATCAATGTAATGATTTTATTAGAAAGTTTTATTTAGAATACGCTCTTAGGTAAAATAAATTTTACTCCAGAAATTAAAATCACTGAGTCAAAAAGTTTTTGATTCAGCGATAAAATCAATTCACTGACCCGAAAAGGTTTTTGGCTCAGCGGTCAAATAAATTCATTATGTCAAAAATAATTTTAAGACCAAGAGATCAAATTCATTTGGCTAACATGGTTCTTACCCAACTATCAAATCAATTCACTGGACCAAGAAGTTTTTGCCTAGCAATCAAATCAATTCACTGCAATGGGCCCCAATGGTTTCTGACTACAGCAATCAATGAAATCGTTTCACTGGGCCAAATGATTTTTGATCCATGAATCAAATTGATTTCTTTGACCTAAAGGTCAAAAGATTTTAGTTCCATCAATAAATTTACTGAGCCAAAATAGTGTTTAGCTCAGCACTCTTAAACTTTGTCTTTACACTATTATTTCTTTTTTACACGTATTCTAAATAATGCCTAAATATATCAAAATTAATATATATAGTAACTAGATTGAGGCTATCAAATACCTATATCCAAAATTTCACTGCCGTGTTTTGTACTTATTTTTTTATTGCATCATGTGATGTCATTTTATCAAATGACTCAATTTTTTTTCAATATGTAGTATTATGTAAGAGTCAACTTATTTTTTCCTAAAGGGTTTTGTAATCGATCAAATACACTACAGCTATTGTCAAGATGAGAATTATTTGAAAACTAAAGCTAGTTTTAAAAAAAAATAACTATTATATTATTTGATCATTTACAAGATGCTATATACTTTCTTCAAATATAGTTTATTGGCGTTACTTATATTAAGCCATACGATAATGAAAGACACTGACTATATCTGCTGTAGTTTAAATTGTTTTTAACTCTCTTTTGTCTTGCTTCAAGGCTTTGCAGTAGCCGTATTACTTCCAAATGGGAGATTGACTCTGTAATTGACAGTACACACGTAATAAGTGATTGACAGCATGTTATAAGTGTTATATATGTTGCATTATGACTTGTGACTTCAGCAAGTTGCATAGCTACCATTAATTAAGGACTGATTTTGAATCGATTCAGGCAGTACCAAAACAAAAAAATGTTCTTTGATAATCTAATTGTGGTGCAGCCTTTTTAATCTTATTACAGATTACAATTATTTCTGTATTACAGTACGAGACGGAATATGAAATAGATTATCAAAGAACGAATTTCACATATTATGGAACTTAATATCAAGTCGTCTCAAAGACAACAGCTATTTTAAGATGGAATGACCGATGACCATCATCCCTTTTTTTGGACGCCAATTTAGGAAATATGGTAGTCACACGATGATAGCTCTTATACGGTCATAAATCTTATGTTTCGAGCGTAGTGTCATTGTTTTAAGTATTTAGGACTTAGAAACATTATAGGTCTAATGAACTATAACGTTTTTGCTTAAAATTGGATGTGTATATACACTCCCGGACACCTGAATCGAGCCACCCTGCATTTTCAGTTTGGATGGCCTGAAACTTTAAAGAATGTTTGGTCGCCAAAAAGTTTTCATGTAGTTTTGAAGCTGGCATACTAACCATCATTTCAGTATGCCATAGTTCCGAATTTGAATTCAGAGTACTGAAAGAATTGAGTTTAAGTGTAACAAGTCGTGTGTCCACCTTTCTCATGGGGAAGACTTGTATTGGATTTTTGGAAAAAACAATGGACTATGTCCAGATTGAATAAGTGCCACAGCTTGTGCAACTGTGGAACAAGGCACAATGGCAATCAATCAAACTGAAGCATACTGAAATGGTTAATATGCCAGCTTCAAAACTACATAAAAACTTTTCGGCGACCAAACATAGGCCATCAAATCTGAAAATGCAGGGTGGCTCGATTCAGGTATCCGGGAGTGTATATAGCAAATAAGATATTACAATTAGTTAATTTTATTAACCCCGGTTTCTTGATGGAATGTTAGAGAACAAATTAAAAAGCAAAACAATTGTTCGGTAATCTGATCGAATACTTCTTCTTCCTTCTACCTAAAACCGGGTCATAATTAAAGTTCCTTTTAGACCAATTTTAATAATAAAACAAATTGCAATTATGATAAAATGATATAATTAAAAATAGGGAAATAATAAATCGAGCAAGCGCCAAAGTTATGTAGCTAAGTAACGGGCGAATGTTGCGGCAGTGTACGCCATACTCATTTATGTTATAGACAAATGACGACCAGTAAATGAAACCATCATTCTTTAATTCTCTGTGAAATACCGAAGCAGGTTTCTTATACGGTAATGTAGCGTCGAGACGACCGCCTCGGACGGTGTTCGCCACAAAACTGACAGATCGGTCGGAAATGTCCTTGATCCCACTTGTCGGAGGTAGGAGCGACCTATCACGCAATTCGCATGTATAGATATTAAATAAATACAATATCTTTTCCATAGTTGGTTAAAATACATAATTTTAAAGTGCCTATAAATAATTTAATCTATTGAAGAAGTCTAACTACATATATATTATAATGTTAAAATAGCATCAACTTGACACTGAAAGCAGTTTTGCAGTCGAACAGATCTACGCACTGTTGAACTGTTTGGACGGCTTTAGTTCAATTTTTTTTCAACTTTTAGAATAGTTCAACAGTATGGAAAAAACCGATTAAGTAGTTCAATTATTATATTTTAATTATAACTAAGTACATAAATAAATAACCGCGAAAAAACATATTTATATTCGAAATGACGCGCCAGTGATTATTCTTGTATGGGCATAGTACAATATAATCTCTATAAATGATAGAATTAATAAATGTTAATATAGTATCTAAATCTAAAGCTTTGTAGTATGACAAATATAAATTTACTAATAACTTTCGAGAATTGTATTTCAAAATAACATTGAAAACTAGATTTAGATTCGTAAAGGATCACAAGACAATGGTATTGATTTTTGCCTTAAAAATTAGTTTAAAACGAATCGTTATTTGTCACATTTATACATAAAAACACGCAATTACACAGCGGTATATAAAGTACAGCTTAATTCGCAAAATGTAGCAAACCCAGTATATATCTTGTGTGTGGTCGCACAGCGCTGATTCACAGCCTGTCTCTGCCTATTACAGCGGTTCCTAAACTTTTCAATCTTGTTACCCCTATGACCTATCAGGGAAACTGATTTTACCCCCCCTTAAAATGTTATCAATGAATACAGTACATGTAAATACAAATAGACTTTAATCATAATGAATTGCACAAAAATATACGTTCTTACAATCACATTAATGATTTTCAATGTGAAGGTTGGTATTGTTTCGTATTCGCAAGTTTTTTGATGTTAGGTTTAGTTTCGCTTAAAGCGCATCTCAAGTCATGTTCCATATTGAGACGATTTCTGATCTTTGTTTTTAATGTCACTAAAGTTGAGAAACCACTCTCACATCTATAAGTGGTAGCAAACGGTATTAACATTCTTAGTGCTCTGTCTACTATAATAGGATATCCAGTGCCTACTTTCCGCCAAAACGTACAGAGGTCATAATTTTGAAATTCCACTTTTAAAGTGCTATCCTCGCGTAGTCCGAGAAATTCTACTTTGACTAACACATCTTCGTCCTTAAAAATTTTATCATCAGTAGAAAATGGTCTTAATATCCAAGAGTTGAACTGACGATTATTCAAGTCTGGGAAATATTGCTGCAGTGAGTTATTACTGAAGATAAATGTTGAACCACGGAATTTTCAAACGTGATTTTGTCAGCTTTGTCAAATACCAGTTGCTCACAAAATTGTGTAAACATCGACACATCGCCAACTTGAACTCTGCGTTGGTAAATTTCCAATTTACGCGCAAAACTTGCAACTTTATCCTGCGCTGCCAAGATATTCGTCATGTTCCCTTGTAATGAGGTATTCACACTATTAATTTCACTCAAAAAAATCAGCAAGATACGCCAGCATTTCGACAAATGTTTTATCTTTGACTTTTGAGTAAAACTGTTTCTTATTGTGTTCTCTGGTTTTCCAAAAACAATCCTATTTCTTCACGGAGCTCATAAACTCTGTTTAAAACTTTCCCACTTGACAACCAGCGAAACTCTGTACAAAAGAGAATTAAACAAAAGAGTATCCACACTACAATTCCTGTTTTTATCATGCGCGGCTCCGACTTGTAGGTCATTTAATCATACAGTTAGGCATGAAACGCGCGGGCGAGCAAGATTCGATATTATTGGTCTAATTTAATTTCTTATCTATTACCAGCTTTATTACCCCCGCAGAATAGCTGTTTTACCCCCGCGGATTCGGAACCCATGGCCTATTACAATGTTTTCAAAATACTATTTTATTTGGGATATTATATGTATAGATAACAAATAATATATTATATTTTAACATAACATAGGTACATTTCAATTATTCTACTAAATGTAAAACCAACTACCTACGTTATCCAAAATTTACTATGGGCAGGAATATGAAACATCCAAGAGATAAGTAATTTAAAAAAAAGAATCTAATCTAGTATAAACTAAAAATATAATCAATATTAATATAGCCATCCAAAAATATTTTTATTATTAAAGGTCATTCATTCTCTTTACCCGCTGACTTATTTAAAAAGCACTATATGTGGGTAGTCGCATCTCTCATTCTAACTACCTACTAACTATCTATTCTGATGCTAGTGTACACTAATTAGTTTTATTTTCTATTATTTGTGTAAAAAAAAACGAAACTAAAATCTAATTTCCCAAAATTTATCTTGAAATACGACTCCGTGAATGTTATTTTAGTAATGAAGAACTGAATTTAATGTAATTTTCTTATGATTGTGGTATTTTTTTTGTTTGTGATTAATTATAAAGTTAGAGAATTTTCCATTTTTTTTAATGTAACAAGCTGATGAGTTTCATTTGCGTTCGTACGTACATGTTTATAAAAACTTAAGTTTATTTGCACATATGAAATGCTGCACCGCTTTTCGTGTAAACAAATCCTTGTTTCATACAATCTCTGAATATTCATATATATTTTTTAATTAAATAAATGTTTTTAAATCAATTTTATTTTTAGACGAGTTTGTATATTATGTAAATTATTTTATAGGTTATAGTCGTCGTCATAGTATTTTTGATGTGTGATATTAATTTGACTCCAATCGTGTTAAATATGTGAAATAAATGTATACTAATTGCATAATATTTTGTTTTTACATAAAACCCATAATATTTCCTAGATTATCCGCCAATGATTGTTTTAAAAATTCTTTCAACGGGGTTTCGGGCCATAATCCATTACACGGTCCAGTGTAGACTAGTTGTTTTTATATAGAATAGATGGCGGACGAGTGAGCGTGCCACATGATGGAAAAGTGGTCACCGCCGCTCGCGGAGACCTGGAACACTATTGATGGATCTATTGTAAAATAAATAAACCTCGTCTATGGATTTTTCGAAGCTTGTATTTAAACGAACAGCTAAAAATACTAAATGAGCAAAAAATCATGATCAACAAAATTAACAATATTTTTAATAACACATAATTTTGTTACTAAAAATCTCATCGCGAATTAAATCAAAAGTCCCTATTTCTTTGTCACCAGAGAACCTAACTAACCCACCTTTAAATTTGCAGCCATCGATTACTATTTTTTTGACGAGTATTTATAATCTACATATATTAATAAGATGATCTTAAACAACATCGCCACATTAAATAAAAGAAAGCAATATCGCGCCACTAAAATTAGGCAAATGCGACATCATAGTGATTATCCATTTAACGTAACAGCTGGAAAAATCACAATTGCAAATTCTGTTCTATGGCCAGTTGTCACCAAGATTAATTAATAAAAAGATCTGGAGCATTATTTTAGAAAGGGGATCCGCGGCAGCGCGTACGCGTCCGAGCGAACGTTTGTCATTCTCGACTAATGTTTGCGCACATTGCAGAAGTCCACGGGCGACAATATCCACTTGATGACTACAGGTGGATAGTCTGCCACAGACAGGTAGGCTATAACATCTCATTGTAGGGCATCAACCATATTATTATATCGGTCGTTATTCACTTCCTCAGTACCATTATATATGTAGTATTACTGATATATGAGGACCCCAGAGGTAAAGGGGTCTAAGTGACAAAATTTATGTTTTGAGATAATTGAACCAAAAGTCAACAAAATTTTGTAAGAGGGAAAGTTTTTTTTTTTTGTTTTGACCATTTTAGGCCAACACTTTGGCCATTTGCTTCTAATTAGTACTAACAATAGATTATTAAAATCACCTGTGTTACATTTATAGGTAATAAAAGGTAGATAATGTGTACTTAGACCAAGCAGCTTAGACCTTAGCGCTCTAAGCAGTGTTAGCATGCACTACTAGTGGTGAAGGGGCAACACACTAGGTAGCAGCACCTGTCAGGGAAATCACTTGGATCTCCTCACCACTAAAAAGAATAGTATTTTAACAGTCTGTTACTGCATCTAACTCAATTCTTTCGAAAATGTCACTTAGACCCCTTGACCTCTGGGGTCCTCATATGTAGTATTACTGATATATATGGTACTACTGAGCCTGAGAATTTGCATTTTTTTACTATAAAACTAATGCTCCTTGAACTTAATTATCTAGTTTGCAATACTTCACACAAATAGTACTAATCAACTAGGTAGGTACTCCTTTTATCGCTAATGGCTACTATTTCATCCTTTTAACTGCGCAGTTTTAATTGACCTCAGATAACTTGCGCACGAGTAATAATTGTATAATCTGAGAAATATAGATAAGTACTAATATTTATAATGTTACACGCAGAAGGCTTATTTATTTAAACTTCATTGCACAAAAAATTGACAGGACTAGTGTCGATAGTCGGAAGTCCGGTTAACTAATGGTTAATCCCCTGAGGCATTCTCTACTAGCCAACCACCAATTAAAAATTTACCTAGAGCCAAAAAGTTATTTTTACTGCGTTCGGGGGGAGACGTTGCGTATTCTACCGCCTGTACAATGGAGAATGCTCTGAAGAATTGTGCCGTGCATTTCCTCGATACGGAGATGTCTCGTACTGTTCGGTCCAAAAACTATTTTAAACCACAAAGCCGTAAGTTGTGGAACGAACTGCCTCAAGAAGTCTTTCTATAACGCTGTGATATACGATTCTTCAAGAAAGCTGTGAATAGGATTTTGCAAGGTCGCGCGGCGGCGTGGCGTTGCAGATGTCCATGGACGGCGGTAACACTTACCATCAGATACCACTTGCTCGTCCGCTTCCTTCCTTATAAAAAAAAAATATTGGTAGATAGTTCAATTGGTCCAAAATAAAATCACTATGTTATGCTGTCTTGTAATTTATTATTACATATCCCATAGAAACTATTAAAGCGGCTAGCCAGACTGTCGATAAGAAATGTTATACTGATCTCAACCAATATTGGTTTTGTCTCATCCATCATCGACACATCAAGTGAGGCTGTCGATGATCGCTTGCATGTCGAATTTGAAGTTTATCCAAGCTTGGGGGATGAAGTTTAAGAATGGATCTTCTTCCAATGAATTATCCACTGGGCTTTTCTCCTTCTGAATAGGAGATAAATTATTAACGTGAGTATTCTGAGGTGTGAACAGTTGCCGTTTTATTCTCTTGTCCTTTCTGTTGTGAACATTCTTCACAGCACCCCCATGACTTCCACTACCATTCCCTTGGCTACTGCCATGGCTATGATTCAAGTTATGGTTCCCATGTCTCTTTTGCTCAGAATGCTGCTGCTGATACTCCTGTATCTCATCCTGCAATCCTTGGGAAATGTCTTTGCCCTTACTCTTGGTTGTCGATGACTCAATATCTCCCATAGACTTGTGCCTAGTCCTCTTTGTACTGTTCACAAACGTTTTTTGATTGGTTCGCTCAGCGACCCATCGTCTCATGCGCTTGACGAATGGCAACACCATGAAAAACGCGTTTGGACTAACTCCCATTTTGACTTTAGGCGTTATATCTTTCCGTTTGGATGGTAGGTCGGCCAATGGGAACCATTCACAAGCTTTTATTTCATTCCTAGTTCGAGGTTGGAATTTGGTGTCTCGTGGAATGTACCCAATGATGTACAGTCTTACTACCTGCTCTAATATCCTAGCTTCTATGTAGTCATTCTTATCAATTAACTTACTTATGTCAAAGCCAGTTTCTTCTAGCACCTGAAATAAAGGTGCTTTTTTTAGATTTGCAATTTAAACAAGATTTAGATAAAAGCAATTAAGTCTGGATTTCCGCTAGCTGCTCCAATTTTTACATAAATGTTCTAAAAACTTCCTTAAAATAATCTGGGATTATCCCTAAATGGACTATTAAAATGGACAATTATTATTGGGAATTAGGAACCCTGCGAGTAAATAAAGAAGTCTCGTATCACTGAAACTATCGCTGATCTATTGTAATCACCACCCTTCCACTCCACATCCGCATCCTGAACCACATCCGCAAGTGGTGCGTCGTACGCCTCACGTCTATATTATTATGATATAATAGGAGAGCAGCTAGCAGCTGATGGGCCTATATCTTATGCTGGTGTATGCATTAATCTAGCTCCGACATCCATTTGTCAAGTCTTAATTTGAAAATCTCTACAAATTCTTAGGAATCCAGCAGTTCTTGTGGCTATTTATTCCAAGTGTTTACCGCTCTGTTGGTCAATTTTCAATTGAGTTAGTTAATTCAGTTTTTTATTTTAATTAAATTGAATTATATACCAATTCAATTTCTATTTCAATACTCAATACAACAAAATAAATAACTTATTATTATTATTACCTCTCTAACAGCACAGCTCCAGGGCTCCTCGTCTTCATTGACCTTGCCTTTCGGGAAACCCCAGGATGATTTAGCAAAGTAAGATTGCACCAGCAATACGTGAGTCAAGTCTGTGTCCAGTAGAATGGCACCATATGTTGGCACAGTCTGTTTGTACTCCCGCCAATTGTCCAGGACTGTATCCAAGTTACCGACATGCTCTTGGAGTTCAGGAACATGCTAATCAAAAATATATTTTTTTTATTGAATATTGTCCGCCTAGCAAATTAAAGTTGAGACTGGATAAGGAGACAAATTACAAAAAAAAGTTGTCACTAAAATTAGTAGGAAAAATAATTTTGATACTTGAATTCAATGCTGGGCTAATTTTATTATTGATTTCAAGTATAAAAATGTAAATATTACCCTTCTTATTAACATCACATTCACAGAACATTATAAGACTAATAGAAATGCAAAGTAGGCGTTCCCGCGTAACCACAAGTAAGCCATGGCAAGCTTACTTTGCTGTCTTTCGTCATTAGTTGTCAGATTGACGTCGCTCATGATTGTGAGTGTTCAAGACACTTTTTAAGATGTCAGTCATATAACACCCTGGTAAGGAGTTAGCAACCCTGGATAAAATTATGATTGTTTCAAACAGAACACACTCTACTATATCAACTTTTGTTTTCAAATACCAGCTTTTAGTGACATCTGTACCAGGTTCATGGGGCCACTACCTAATATCCCTGTTATATTCACAAGTGTGTGTTTGGCAGTCGTTCTCTTAGCATATGGTATGATACCATTTAATAATAATAAATACTCTTTATTGCATACAAATAGTTATTATATGTGCACAAATAATAAATGACAGAATACAATAGACAACCATAGCGCTAAGGCAATCTCTTCCAGGCAACCTTAGGATAGAGAAAAATAAAAGGGATATAGGTAGTGCAAAAGGACCTAAATCCACAGATGGATCATGTTCAATATATACTTATCCACAATATCGATAATAAATATAGTATAATAAATACATATAATAATCAATAACTTAATAATATATAAATACATACATATATATCTACATCTACACTGCACCCAATATCAATTCCTAAATAAGATTAAAGTTGACAAGGAAAGAAAAATAAGAGGGAATTGAGGTCTCCAAGGGAGGAAATAGAACAGGTTAGAAACAAAAACGTAGCGAGGTAAATCATTAGGTAAAGAAAGAAAACAGAAATCTAAAGGGACTAACTAATAGAATAATGATTTCTAACTTGCCTTTTAAAACTAGACAGCGACTGAATGTCTAATGACAACTGGTAAGGAGTTCCAAAAGCCTAGCAGCCTGCACAGTGAAAGAGTAAAGAAGAATGGGTTGGAAATTTAAAAAGTAAATTTTCAGAAGAACATCATAAGATTTTCAGTATGTAGATTGTGAAACAAAGAATTCAAAATGCTCCTTCAAATATTGTGGGGTTCAGAGATTAAAAAGTACAGAGTAGAGAAGTGAAAGTATATGCAAAGTCAGATTGCAAGCCACTTGAGCTTATTACGAAATTATGGTCACATTTACTCAGTCCAAATATGAACCGGATGCAAAGATTTTGGAGGCGCTCAAGTTTGTTGAGTTGGTCTTATGTTAAGTCGAGATAACAGGTATCAGCAAAGTCAAGTAAAGGGAAAAGTAGAGATTGAACTAGCACAATTTTAGTGTCTGTCGGAAGGAATTCCCATAAATGCTTCAAAGAGCATGTCGTAGCAAACATCCTCCTGCTCACTGCATCAATTTGAGGTCCCCAAGATAGGGTTTGATCTATAAGTATAACCAGATTTTGTTACTTTTTCACTATACAGAATACATAGACCGTCAACATATACAGCAGGGAGGTGTTGCCAATCAATTTTACTAATGAACTTAGAACTACCAACAATAATTACCTGAATCTTTGCAGGATTGACCATTTCTATAGTGTTTATTATGTTCTGTTATCACATTACACTAGTTAACCTAATAAATAGTGCTGAGGACTAAACCCAGGACTGTATTTGAAATGATAAAGAAACTAATTGTCATCTTTATTTCTTACCTGAAAAATATGTTTAGCAAATTCCCTTATACCACATGGATTAAGTATATTTGATTCATCAGTACAGTAATAATCCAAGTAGAACCAGTGTGCTAGTTCGATTTGAAAGCAAATTCTGACCAGATTGCCCCTGTCTTCCGGAGGGAGGTTTATTATAAACCGACTGAAACACAACACAAAAAATTATTTTATTTATTTATTTCAGACACAACATAGTCCATAGAAGGAAGTAAAATCAGCCATTTCATCTTTTAAACCAGGATCATCTGCAGGATTAGACGGAATTTCACCGTAACACCTCAAACATACTTTACTCAATTTAAGACAATTTAGCAGGAATCATGAATTAAGAAATAGAAAAGTATGAATCTATTGGAAAACTTCAGAATACCTGCTGAGATCGTCTAATATATCAATAGGTATGGAATGTTTAGTTTGACTGCCAGATGTCGAAGCCATTTTCTTTCAGTGGGTATTTAAAGTAACTTATTTTAAAATACTTGACATTAGGGAAGGTTAGACTGTTATAATTTAGTTTGTTTGTAAAGATTGCGAAATCACAACTTGTCCAAATAGACTTGATTGTTTTTTGTATTTTTCTTTACTGGCAAAACAGGTTTGTGTTCCAAAATATGTTTCCAACAAAATGTGTTCCAACAAATGCACCATCTTCTCAGATTATTTTTCTATAGATTTACTCCTAGAGATTATTAATGGAAATTCCCATTATATAAAAAAAATCAGGCTTCGTTGCAAAAGGTATAAAACTATCTCTTAGACAATATAAATTAGTCCTTTTCTATGTTCAAAACAAAAAAGAGAACCAATACTTTTACTCTGTTCAAGACGCAGAAATGTTATTTAAATCTACCTGTGGTTCAAGAGCGATATTCGTACAATTTTGGACCTGTGTTCTAAAATATTCTCGAAAATCGCTTGTGTTCTTACATTGCGTCAACTGAAACTATGTTCGCTCATTCAGTAACTAATGGCCGAATGTAAACTTGTACTGTACGTTCATACTAGTTCACAGTTATTTTACCTCTAGCTACACTTGTTGCTAGCTTGAATATTTACTTCGTAGCATTCCCAACTAAATATTTTAACTGTGGGTTTTAATATATGTATTTTATTACTAACAATAGTTAAAACGGTTAGGGTCTTTCTCACCATTTGGTGATAGACTATTTGGAAGACAGTTCAAAGACATTTCTATGAACTGTCTGCCAGATAATCTATCAGAAAATGGTAGGGCACTTAAACGTCTTTGTGGTTGCTCACAGTTATAATTTTTTAGAGTATAAAAAGATATATTATGATGATAATGATAAGGTAGGATGAGAAAAGGAAGAAAAGAAAAGGAATTGTTGGCACAGGAGTAAACGCCTTGCATCCGTAGAATAATCGTTGTAGCCAAAATATAAAAATGGATATCGTTTTTATTTTTGAACAAATAAAAATAAATTATTATTTTTCGTAGTTCGCTTAGAGAAAAAAGTCTACAATCCATTCGAGATTATAAACTTTTTTCTCTAAGGAAAAGGATATGATCCCATTCAGCCTAATCCTTATTTTGCTAATTTGAATATTTGATAGAAAGTACCTACGTAGATTCTGGGACTGAAGTTCGTAGGTTTGCGAGAAAGGCCTAAAGTACGTAGATCTACTCAAAAATACGTAGAGTTGGGAACGCTGATCGTGCGCTACCCTACAACAGCAACGCCCTAAGCTGAGGACCGTTCCTTCGGCCGATCTACCGGCGGGAGAGCCCTTAGTTAATCCTACTTACACAAAAAAATATCAAGAAGTTTTGTATCTTTTCATAAAATATTATACCTACATTGCTCATTGCGATAAGTGTGTGTGATTGTTATAGCGAATAAACAAACTTCATAAATGTGAAATAACTATCAAATGTCAAGATGACGTCTCGAATTTCTTATTCTATGATTTACATATTTTACATACACCCGTAAATTTCGTTTAATTGTTTCTCCCCGAAAAATGGATATTACTCCAGTATTCAAAGCTTGTATAAAAACTTTAAAAACACGCAACAAAGCGTTCGGTATACAAAGTCCCTTAAACGAAGACAAACAACGCTTCCTTAGGGTGAAATCGAAGAATGCCTTCATGTGCAGCGCTAAGGATATAACTTGCCAAATAACTAGATTACGTGACTTTCTGCTTGAGCACAGGGAAAGGTATTTGAGTTTTATTAACAATGCAGCTGGAGATGAAATGACAGAAGCAGAAAGAGATCAAATAGACACTGGCGCTCAGAGAATCATCAACACATGTTCCCATTTACTCAAAGAGTTTAGAAACGACAATCGCAAAGTGTCCGTGTCCCAACAGACTCGGCAATACATGGATGGTGTTATTGACTTGATAGACTCATATTTAAAAGCTGTTTGCAAGATACACAGTGAATTAAAAGCTTTGAGAGTGAAACGTGCGCTAGACATACGAAAAATATCCCGTTTAGAGCTGCCACATACGAAATCTAACATTCCGAACCCATTTATAAGTGAGAAAGTTTTAGAAAAAAATACTGAGGAGAAAGAAGTAGATGGTGTCAAACAAAACTTAGATTTATCAGAAAATGATGTAGCGGTTATGTCAGACGAAGCCCAGTTGAGTGAAGAGGAACTTCAAATGTTTGATTCGGAGAATATTCAGCTCCTGAATGAGTTGAACAGCATGACGGAGGAAGTGAGGCAGATTGAGAGCAAAGTCCTTCATATTGCAGAGCTACAAGAGATATTTACAGAGAAGGTTGGTACAGTTGACATCCCACTCTTCAACTCAAGCCCTTCTTAATTAATATATTATGGTATCCATGGACTTAAGTTGACCTGTTGTAATAAGAAGCAAATACTTATAGGGCAAAATGGTGCAGTGCATCAAGACCACGGAATTGAACATGTGAAAAGGCTGAGTAAAGACCTTTATTGCTCTCTATCATTGCCTCAATTCACTTTGTATTGAAGAGATGAAGATCACAGTGTATCTATCGCCAGATTTTTTTAGATGTATTGTTTAAATCATTTAACACACCTTTGAATTTCTTATTATACAATAGACAACACTTTATTTAATACACACTATATAAATATAACAATAACCAAAAGAAAAAAACAATGTAGGTAATAATAAAAACAAAAGAAAATCACAAACATTAAGAAAAACAAGATATTTATTTATATTATGGTATTTAATTAATGTGTCACTATTAACTATCCTGCACTATTAACTAACTTACTTAACCTGCATAGCCCAAGGTCTACTGGGAGATAATACTTCCAAGCATTAAATCTGCCTTTTGTCACTTTGTGCAATAAAGTATAGGTAAATATTATGGATACAATATGAAAATCCATACAAAATATCCAGATTTTTAGATTACCCTGGATTTGCATTCCCTAATAAGGATATTCAACGCTCGGAGGCCCCTTGGCCAATCCTAGAACCTTCCCATGCAAAGTTACTTATATACTCTTAATTCACCCAAATTAATTTTAAGACATTTTAATAAATGTTTCTCAATAACTAATATGTATTCTCGAACATTCAGTAAAATACAATGCATTCACAGAGTAATGAATTAAAATACTTAACCTGAAAATGTGAAATACTGGAATATGTATTTAAATACTGTAACTAGACTTTAGTATTCATCACTGAACACGAACACGACCATCTCGTGCAGATTGTCTTGTGCATGAAGGATTAATGACATTAAAATGGCACACTGGCCAAGTGGGTATCGTTCCTACGGGCTTGTCGTAGTGCCTTTGTCATCCCTTAGCCGTCGTTTACCACACCCACAGGAAGAGGTGGGATGGTATTATTCTAAAGCTGGGCGTCAACATATGGCATTCAGGATCCTCATTCGACATTATTTTTTAAGGTACTCCAACAAGAACAAGACATAGACAGAATATCAAATACAGTAATTGGTGCTACAGAAAACGTCAAAGATGCAAATGAGCAAATCAAACAGGCGATCCAGCGGAATGCGGGGCTTCGGGTGTATATCTTATTCTTCTTGCTTGTAATGTCATTCACATTGCTTTTCTTGGACTGGTATAATGAATAAAAACTATTTATATTGTATGGTATTTTTATTTTAATTGTAACTTGAGAGATTGAACTTTATTCTAGATGCAGAAATCATACTTAACTGAAAAATCATACTCAAAGTATCATTGTGGCTACCGCTTGCTATTACTCTTAAGGCCTTATTCAACCACATATCTGTCAACAACAACCTACACAATCAACCAATGTGGGTAACCCAAAATTCTAATTTTTTTTTCTTTTCATATATGACAATAGTGCAATTAGCCAGTGTTACGTTTTTATCAAAATAATAATAAACAATTTCAAAACTAAAATTCATTATGTCAATGTCCATTGCCCGTGGAAGTAAATCGGGAGTCGCAAAATAAAGTGATGGTAGCTTTAATGAGGACAGAAGAAGACTCCTTGGGAGCACACGAAAAACGCATTCGCTATTATTACATTACCACAAACATTACGCACAAAAAACAATTTAATGTTTAATAAACTATCACTATTAAACCACAAAATGCACTATACACATTTTTTATAATAATCAAACAAAAAGTAAACTTCACTCTTCGAGTTGCCGCCAAAAAGTTAACTATTATCTAGCTATCTATTTAAAGAGTTAAGTTTACAAAACTTGGTTTATGTTTTATCATAATTGTTGTTTCATGTAATAAAATAATAATAAGTGTCAGTATTAATCAATAGTCTAATCATCACAAACGAATAGGTTTCTCTGTCTACGGGCATAATGATACTGTTTGAAAGGACTGTTTTTTTTCTTTTCTTCCGGAATGACAATTCTTGTGGCCTTTCAAAAGTCACCGGACATGTATAGTTTAGGACGAGCGCAGAAGGCGCTCAGCCAGGAGCAAAGATTGTACAGTAACGAGCCTAAGGGCTCCCCCGCCAGTAGACCGGCGGAAAGAACCCTCGGCTTAGGGCGTTGCTTTGGGAGGGTACCGCGAGATCGCCAATCGGTGAGAAGCGTCCAGGCACGTGCCGATACCCGGTAACAGGATTGGCTGAAGGTCGGTGTGTGCTCACGGTATAGCGAGGCCAGGGTGACGTCCTCGTCTCCGCCTGTGCATATAGGTACACATACAATATACATAACGTGACTATTTCTATTTTTACTCAAAAAGGGACATTGTCAAAATTACCGCGACAGTGATAGGTGTCACAATAAAAAAAAACTAATTTTATATGTTGAGAACATTTATTGAAGAAAACAATAATTACAATCAAATGATATCTAGGTAATAATCAGGTATATCTAGCTGATTATTTTTATATTTGTCTGATGAACAAATTTGTTTTAATATAGCTGGTGATGATTTTAAATAAGAATAAAATTCTTGGCATTTTTTTTTAATATTCACCATCGTTATCAATAGGCTATCAGTTATCATTCGTTATCAGTTAATAGGCTGGTTGACATCTTCCAAATTGTGTTTAATCGTGATTCTGAAAATTAAAATATGAGCGAGGGCTCATTCGATTCAGAATGGCATCTGGAAAACTGTGCGAAACAATTCAACATGCACAGAAACAATTGCAAAAGTTATAAGCAAATAAAGATTTAAACGAGGGGTCTAATTTTTTGCAAATAACTCAAAAACTATAAGCGTTAGAGTATATTATAAAATAAATGAAAAAAAAAACATTTTTTCATTTTTTTTTGTTGAAGTATCTACATAAATACATTAATAGATAAATTCTTCAAATTTTTTAAATTACTATTAAGTAAAATTAAAAACAACCGCTGCGTCACCGCGCGGAGTGCTATTTTCATTATTATTAATAATTATGATAGAGTTCCGGGAGATGACCTTTTTTATTGGAAATTTCTCCCCCTTTCATAATCTTTTTCAAAATCACTCTAACGCTTATAGTTTTTGAGTTATTTGCAAAAAAATTAGACCCCCCTTTTTTAAATCTTAGTTTCTAACTTTTGCAATTGTAACATCCCGAATCGAATGAGCCCTCGCTCATATTTTAATTCGCAGAATCATGATTAAACACGTTTTTAAAGATGTCAACCAGCCTATTAACTGAAAACGGGACAATTCTGCGTACCGAAGCCTTCCTCGGGGACACCGGGACGGAGTACCCTAAAACGGGACAGTCCCGTTCAAAACGAATGGTCACGTTAAATATACACCATCCCCGCCGCGGCGAAGACGGTGTATATTTCTAGTCTGTAAGTGTAGTGTAAAAATCGCATTTGTAGCAGTAATTGGGTTGTCGGGGTCGAAGACGTGCTGAAGACGACGACGGCAACGGGGAGGGTCATTCCTAAATCCTATCAGGAAAATAGGTTAGGCTGTCAACTATAGGTCTACCGGAATCTCATAACAAATGGGGAAATAAAAATTTGTTGTACTAAAAATACTGGGGAAATTGGATTAAACGATCTAGATACTGTTTAATTTTTATTTATGTCTTTAGTATTAATGAACATGAAGTATATCAGGTATGTGTATGAAGAATGTTGTTATACATCGGGTTCGTAACATAGGAAAATATGTCATGAAAAATAAATCAATCGTATATTACTTTATGTACTAATTTATTATATATCATTTAAATCATACTAATAACTTAACACCTCATTCAGAACTAGAAAACGATTCCAAGAACTCCACTTGCATTTCTTGTTCTTCATCAGATGATGAAGATAAAGAGGTATTTATTATAAATCGCTCTTCCAGCATTTCAATCATTCTCACTTGCTCGATGAAATCGTTTTCAATTTTCTTTACATGTTCACAACATTTTCGCCATTCCTCTGCACCAATTTGTGAGAAAGCTTCTTCTGTTAATAATTTAATGTCACTTGCAGGCCTATTTACATTTTTATCAGCAACTTTTTGCTTCATTATACCCCAAATCATTTCTATGGGATTCAATGTGCAATGATAAGGTGGGAGCCTTAAAACTTCGTGACCGTGCGATTTTAATATTTCATCTATCTATCTCTATCTCATATAAGGGCGCAGACATGTTTTGTTTCACTACTTCAAGTAGTAGACATTTACGCGAAAGATCATCATAATGTACATCATTTGCACGAAGCCATTCTTTTACCATATATCAGCGATACGATTGCCTTGTGTGGGCGGTTTGTTCATCCGTACGGAATGATAACTAGCATTATCCATAACAATTAGTGAAGGTCTTGTCAGATTTGGAATTAGCTTCTCTGTCACCCATTTTGTAAAATTGTCCTTATTCATATCGTGGTGACAGTCAGCAGATACACTTGTTGACCTGTACACCAGACAACAATTTGGTACAAAGCCATTTTCTCCACCAGCGTTTACAATGATCCACCTCGCTCCAAGTGAAATACTTTTACATGGACCTGCAATATCTTTGCTTTGCCAGCACTTGTTCACAGAACATGAACCGTGAATGTAAGTCTCATCTAAATAAATCACTTCCAATTTATTATGCTCTTCAGCTTCGCGGTTTTCCTTTATACGCTTCAAAAACTTGTATCTTTGTAGTTTTATGTCATCTCTCTCCATCAAAATGGTCCTTTTTGATTGGCATTTAACATATTCAAAACCAATCTCCTTAAGTATAAGTCTGTAAAAAATAATAAAATTTATCATGTTACTCAAACGATAGCTCAGTCATTCATCATCATCATCATCAGTCTATATACGTCCGACTGCAGGGCACAGGCCTCCTCTTACGAGTGAGAGTGAGAGGGATTATTACTTAATATTTTTCTTACCTCAAAGATTCTCTCCCTCCGTTGAAATCAATATCTTGTCGAAGAATTTATAACAGTTTCATTACTGTTGGAATTTCCTTCCGAACTATATAGAATTCATTTACTTTATTCCTAATAAACTCTAAATTGAAATTGTCCAAGTTGATTTTCTTCTTGCCCCCCTCTCCTCTTTTTACCAGGCATGGAAAATACACCATCATTCGATGTGCCCTCACCTACGATTCGCCGTATAGTAGTACTGGAAACCCCTATAAAGAAGCTACAATTAAGTAAGAAAAATATAAAATAAACTAAAAGTATCAAAACAACTCAGTCCAACTTACCGGTCAACTCTACTACGCGCTTTAAAATCAAAGATTGAGTTTGATTTACGCCTTCTTCTTCCCTTATTTTACGATACACATTGAAAACAATATTTCTCGCTTGAGATCGAAGTGGGTTTTTCGACATTTTCACAAAAACAACAAATTGTCAAGAAGATATCACAAAATCTCACCAGCAGTTGACAAAGTCGTACTTTGATTTGACAGGTGACAATTGACATTGCCATATGAAAATGACATTTTTTTTTTATGCCATGAGATTCCGGTAGATCTATACTAGGCCATACGGGATTGGAATGTTGAGGGACTCTGTCGTAGTACCATCGGGCGGAGTCTTTTGAAAGGACTGCTACTATGCTGGTTATTGATAATGGTTAGCACAGCTAGCGCAGGGTTCACTGTTTATTTAATATAAACTAAGAAGACATAATAGACAAAATATATTAGATATTTATTACAAGGCTAAAACATGTTTTTCGTAGTAAGAGAACAAACGACGGTCAGTGAGAAATAATAACTGAATAACGTGTACCTTAGTGATGTGACACAACAACAGTGATGTACCCATCACCAGTCTTATACGAGGAATTGAGAAATAGGGGAACCCGGGGTGGAACGGGGTACCGGGGCGGAACGGGAAAGAGGCGTTGTGCTCGCTACAGGCGACAGAGATGCGTGACCATCGCGCACAACGTTCGGTCCGCTGTGCTGCGCTATACGGAGTGGCCGCTGTCAGTGTGAGAGTGCGCTTAGTTTGGATTTTATCGAAGGTCGACGAAAAAGCTTGCAAATTTTAATTTTTCTATGCAACACCAAGGTAATTACACTATACACTATTCTTTGTTCGGATATTAACATTACATGTTTGTTTAAACATACTTTTGACTAACTAAACGTCTAGTGATAACTCAAGTCCAATAAATATAACCGGCTATAACACTCGTGTTTACGTGAACGGTGCGTCGGGGCACAATGGGTGGGGCACAATGGGGTATACCCCGTTCCGCCCCTTAAATATTTGTACTTCTCATATAAATACGCATTTTTATTTCATCTGCAGATGGTGCGTTCATATATAAGAAAAACCAGCCGGCAGTCCTGGTCTACATTGCTAATCCCGTTGCCAAAAGTGAAAGCTGGAATGAAAAGAGTTATAAGAAAGGGTGGAAAAACGGCAATCCTGACCGCTTCACCTTACAAGACTGAATTAGAAGAATGTATTAAAAAGACACAAAATATCAATAAAGCGAAAGTAGAAAAAAATAAACAAGACTGACGTTAAAAGGTAAAGAAGACATACCTGAAGGAATGAAAACTAAGCCAAAGAAACAAAAAAGAATCAGAACTAAACCTGAAGAACACTCAGAAGATGTAGAAAATTTTAAACAAAAACAAAGAAGAAACAAGAAGAAAGAAACAAAAAAGAATCGGAACTGAATCTGAAGAAAGCTCGGAAGATGAAGACGCGATCTGCTTGTATTGCCATGATTTATACTCCAAGTCCAAGTCCAAGGCTAGTGGTCTTGTAGCATTTGTAAAAAATGGGCACATTTGGTGTGTGCTGGTCTAGATAGTGACGACGATGACAGTGTTCTCATCTGTGAACTATGCCAATAATTAGTACCCCATCGTGCCCCGGGTTCATTTCCCATTGTACCCCGGGGGGTGGGGCAGAATGGGAAATTTCCCTTTATTTTTCAATCAATATTTTTTCAAAATGATCATTAATTTAGATAAGTTTAGCTTTAATTTCCTTGTAGAGAAAGAAGTAAATAAACCTACAAATTGCCAAATAATAGTGTTGTTTCATTCAAACTCTCACAAATTGTAACCAAAGCTTAGCTACCCCGTTCCACCCCGGGTTCCCCTACTCATTTCCAACATAGTAATTCAGAATCACTTTAAACCATTTCAGTTTTCTCGCGTTGAACTCGAGGATGATAGGCACACTAAATCCGAGGAGTAAGATACTTGATATCATTACTTGTTAGTTTAACGCTGCGAAGAGATCTCTCGTATAACTATAAAAGCTCTAAATTAGTCTATATTATTAAATTAAAAGAATGAAATAATGAAGAGAATTTCTTAAAGAACTTATTTCCAGACCAAATATTTAATGAAAAAAAAAACATATTTTCAAACATAAATGACAATGAGTAACTTTCGCGCCTCACGTACGTAGTATGGACTGTAGATTAATTCCTTCAAGTTCTTTAATGTAGTATATAATTTTTAACCTTCATTTGGTACACTTATATAATTACAACAATTTATTTCCTGTAATTTTCAGTTGTGTTAATGACGCATCGATATTTTAGTAAATTTCGTTTCCGGTTTCTTTGGTTGTCAAAGGACACCGCCTGTGTTTGTACCCAAGAGGAATCAACTAAACAATATTCTAATTTGAAAACAATGACAGCGGCTAAGACATTGAAAGATTTTGGTTACGCATTCAACGCACGTAAGTAATTATAATTTCACCTGTATTTCGCACCGTCAATGGAATAAAGACAACCGGAAAATTATAATTTTTCAATACAGGGATAAAACTAAAATCTTGCATTAATAACTTATTTTCTTACAAGTTTTTATATATATTTGATATATATCCAAACTCTGAGAAAACCTATTTCTGATTAGAACAGTTTATATATTTATCTTAAAATAACAATGTATAATTTTGTTGTAAACCTTTTATTCGAAGGTTTGTCTTATTTAGTGAAATAATAAAATCCTAATCATTATTATTTTCTGTAGTGACTCACATTTACTCACATTAAAAAATAATAATTATAAAATGACTATAATCCATTATTGGAACAACATTTCTTTTGAAACAACCAGCCAATCCATTCCCATACATATTGTCTTTACCAATGTTAAACAGTTATTTACATCTTTTCCACATTTGTTAAAAATAAAATGATAATATTTATTTCAGAGGGTCAACTTCGCAAAATAGGTGAAGATGGGCAGTCGAGTGATGAACCATTTCAATTCAATGTAAGTGACTGTCATAAAGAATGCCAGGCGCACTATGAAGAGCTTTGTGAAACTATGACGGACTATGTATATCACCTTCTTGAAACTGAGGTGAAACTATCCAGGTTGCCAGTACCTGAAGAGTCTAGCCCTGGGAATGGAACTTTTATTTATGTTTCCAATGACTATGATAAGAAGGACACATTGTTGATATTAATACATGGGAACGGACCAGTTCGTGCTGGACAGTGGGCCAGAAAGTAAGATTGTATACTTTTAAGTCTGAAAACAAAGTAGGTATTAAGGAAGCAAAGATTTTTTAAAGAAATATATTTTTCATATCTTATAATAAATAAAATTAATGTTACTGAAATAACATCCTTAACATATTTGTTTAGGGAGGGAGAGTGTGCACCTGCAATCCAATCCAACAGCCGCTGCAATCCAATCCAACAGCCAGTGCAATCCAATCCAACAGCCAGTGCAATCCAATCCAACAGCCAGTGCAATCCAATCCAACAGCCACTGCAATCCAATCCAACAGTTGCACCTCGACTGGCCACGTTACCCCTCTCTCACAGAAGACTACCTTGAAATGTACTGCATTTTTGACTTTATCTTATTTTCCTAATGTATGTATGTGTTTCGGTAGTGAGTGCTAGAGCACTCACTCTGGTAGCCTATTCCCATCCCTCCCTTCCTCCCCATTTTCCTAAGCCTTTTTCCAAATCCATTCCTATATCTCCAAAGGTAGACAGTGCATCAAGGGTCATGCCAATGTTTGTCATTTTGGTCTAATGTTGGCATGTATCTTGGATGTCTATGGCCGACAGTTTTTACTTACATTCATAAAAAAAATAACATGTCCTTGAATGTAAAAGCTTAAATTGGGTTGTTCAGTATTGACAGTACATAATTGATTATATCAGTTTTTACAATAGGGTTTTCTTACAACTGGTTGTTCATTTCTAGTATCTTATACAGACATTATACTCGCGTCGCTCGCGGCCCGGTCACTACCCTCTACTGAGTAATGAGCGCTATGAACATTTTAAATAGATCAATGAATTGTTTTTTAAAATAGAATAGAATATTTTTATTTTTACTTAAAATTTATATCACTAATTGGAAAAATTGTCTCTTTCAGGCTTATTATTAATGAGAATTTAGATGCAGGTACACAAATACCATACATAAAGAAAGCTCTAGAGCAGAACTACGGGGTAATGGTCCTGAACACAAATGACAATTGTCAAAAAGATGGAAAAAAAATAGCAAAGAGTAGTAGTGCAGAGGAGCATGCCAGTTATGTTTGGAATACTTATGTGTCCAAAACAAAAGCCCATTTTATAATAATTGTAGCACATAGTTATGGAGGTGTAGTTACTGTGACATTGGCTGATCAATTGAAAAAAAGTTTTGAGGACAGAGTTAAAGCAATTGCATTCACTGATTCAGTCCATGGATATTCAAATATCAAAATTTCGAAGTTTTTGAAACAGGTTAGTCTTTAAATTACACTTTTCAGTTATGAACTGAACTCAACCGTTGATTACGAAATTCGTTTGTTTCAACTGTTGAGGTCTGAGGCAAGCATACTGAAAAGGCAAGCATATCTGTGCAGGTCTTAGCAATTATGCAGTTATAGGGTCTAGCTATAAACAGGTTATAAAAGTCATTATGTTTTAGTGTAACAATACATCAAACCAATAATCGGCGCGCCGATCATCCGCACAACTATATCTGTAATGCTATTTGTATTACCTATCTATAACACATCAGACGGAAATTCATCGGCCAGGCCGAAGCGGCTGCCGTATGCGGAAGATCGGTGTGTCCTTTATTCTGGCTGGGACATACTAATTGATTTTAATTCTGAATAGACAATGTAATAAGAGTAAATACATCTAAAAAATATTTTTTTCATTTATATAGTGCAGGCAATACAGCTCAAAAACATGCATGATTTTGGAATAATTCCTCAGTTAATGAAAGTAATGAAGTCTGTGGAAACCTTTTGGTACCTAAATATAAAAGTTTACCCTTGAAATTACTTCTCTAATATTTATATTTTGCAATAATTTATGAAAAATTAATAAACAATTAAAGTTCCCAAAATACGACTATATTAAACGTATAGGCACAAAAATTTTTTATATCGGGGTTTTTTCTGGATGCTGAACACGATTCTGAAGTCAAAATTATAAAATTCAAAATAGTAGCATAGCGTCAGAAGCACTTATGAGCATGCGCAGTACAACTGTATAAGGAGATTTGAACCTCTTTTCTTCGGCATTATGTGATGTTAATTATATGCTCACAGTGTTATAATGTTATGTGTTTATGTATATGATTGTATTGTTGCTTATTGCAGACTGATTCTCTTATTTACTTCATGTCAATGTTTATTGTGTTTACCGTAGCTTTCCATTTTATTTATTGTACATTTGTGTATGTATAGGTTATATTATAAGTTAGGTCTTAAGACTCGTTAAGTATGTTTGCTGTATGTGTTATTAGTAAAAGTTAACAACGTAAAATAGCGAACTAGATAGAGAAGGACAGGAAGTGACGCCATCCCGGCACTCGCACCCTGACCCTCTCCCCCCACACCCAAATCCCCTTGCTACTCGCCGGAAGGGGTGAGGAAATAAAAGTTACGATTCATAGAAAGGGCTATCAATTGCCGTCTTTCACTATGGAAAATAGTTAGACTCTATGTGCAAAATAATGATTGACCTATAATAGCCTGACCAAGAAAATAAAAAACCTAGCCATGATGCGTAAAACTAATAGAACACTAACTAGCTATGAAAAAAGCAAATGTGGCGCCCCCACAGCAATTTTTTTATTTTTCTGGTCAGGCCTTTGTAATTCATAACTTAAGTAAAATATAAATAAACATTGAAAAAGATACTTTCTATGAGAAGTTATTTATCACACACAATTATTATTTATTAATAAAAAGATCTCCAACATAGGATACATCAAGCTTATATTTGGTAATATATGTAAATTTCATTTATAATGTTGGTATACTCACAGGAGAACACAACATTATCATTGCTTAAACACAAAGTTTTTATAAAAACAATTATATTAGTGTCGTCATTATAATTCTAATTAATTAAGTTATTATATAAATAATTAATCAACCAGCGCCCTGGATCAATAATTTAAAAATTTGCTTTTAATTGTTTGTTAAATCGATTACACCAGACTTTGGATATATCACATTATTGTAAGTTCTACAAATTCGATTAAGGGTAGAGTGGTATGCGAGATTTGTTCTAGATGGAGGTATGTTGAAAACAGCATTTGTACGTTTTCTGGGCAAATAGCGAGGTACCTTTATACGGATTCTATTGAGAATATTGGGGCAATCAATTCTGACATTAATTACTTTGTGTAGAAATAACATATTAAGTACTTGCTACGAGCAGCTATAACTGATATAATATTTAAGTCCTTTGGAATAGCTCAATAATTTCAATTCCGTCAAAGCATGTAATCCGCTCACGCGTATCGTCCGTCTGGTTTGTCACTACGGCCGAAGATACGCTGGGCGTATGATCGACCGCAGATCTTCTGTCGCCGTATCTTCGGCTTGATGTGTCGTTACGCTTAAACAGACAAAGTTAGTGTGGATGCATCTCTTCTCAATCTACTGAAATTCTACTCTCTTGCACTTAGAACACTTTTCGAAATAAAGTAAACATGTTACACATTACGAAGTGTTTGCTACCTTGGGCTGGATTGTATTTGGAATAAAGATGCCCCCGAGCCGTCGTTGCTTCTTTTTTAATAAACATTTTGATTTTGAGCTTAATATGTATACATTATTCAATGTCGCAGGTATCAAGGAACTGGATATCAAGTGCGGAACCTCTAGACACCCCAATGATCACTCCTGATTTTGACATTACCAGAGTTTCAGCAGGTGAAGAAAATTTTCTATAACAGCATTAATTACAAGACGAAATATAATTTTGTGATGTATTTGTCAGTTTTCTTCACTAGATAACTTTCTTCAGATTTTAACTTGTATCGGTCCTTGAATTACCGATGAACATAGAAACTGGATAAAATAGTTCTATTTTCAAAATTCGAACTTTTCTATCGTATTATATAGTAGTCAGTTCCAAGAACTTTTAGTTTGACCTATCATGACCATTACAATTTACGATCCTGTAACTTTACAAAGTCCATAGTCTATCTATACTAATATAATAAAAAGAGAATGCGAATTTTGTGAGTTTCTGTGTATGTGGAGGGTAATCTCTGGAACCACTGCATCTATTTGAAAAATTCTTTCATCATTTGAAAGGTACATTATTCCAGATGGACATAGGCTATATATTATGTGCAAAAAAATTGCCAGGCACAGCTAGTACTCTATACAATGTTAATGTGAAATTTGTTTTTATTTACAGGTCACCCAAGGCATGACATGACTTCATACACATGTATTGATTCTGTGTTCACATTCATTGAAGAGAGGTTGTTGAAGAATAAAAATTAAACTATGGGAGGTAGGAGTGTAATACACTTCCAAGTTTGTTACATATATAGCATTTATTACAAAGGTAAAATAAATATAAATTCTATTGTGTAATGACTATTTTTTCTTTCCCTTAGAATAATTCTTCATCCAATATTTAATATCCTGTTTGTTAGCTCTTACACCTAAAACTGCAGACTTGGAATTCACATCTTTCATGACAAAAGGTGAGAATCCTGCTGTATAGTCTGGGTCTAAAGCATTTGTTTTGTTCCTTGCCATTTTTGTTGCAAAACGCTTGTGGATATGCTGATCCTCGGTGAGAATAGGATATTGGAAATGTTGGCCACCCCTAGGTGTCGGTAAACTGAACCTCTTGCCTCTAGCTGTCAGGGGTTTACGGCCATTTATATGAATGTGTTGATTCCCTTCTTCATCTATGCTCACTCCAACTTTTTTTAATGTTGCGTGCCCACATTTAGGACAGAACAATTTTGTCATCACACTGGTAGTTTTGAAACAGGTTGTGCAACGAAAAATGAATGTACGGAGCTGCTTGATCACTCTGCCATCGATTGCAGTTACATTCAACCCTATTTGCTTCAATACATTCTGCATTGCAAAGTCTGAAGTGATGCAGGCAACCTCTACTTCCATATATTCAAATTTTCCCATATCCATTTCCTTTTTCTTCTCAGCCAGGTTGCCCGGTGTGATCCACTCTCCACCATCACTGTCTGACTCTTCTTCACTCTCACTTTCTTCAGATTCTGACACCTTCACTATGAGATCACCAGCTTCACAATCTTTTAATTCCATGTTATTAATTTGTTCAACAATCTGTTTGTCTAATTCTTTATATTCCATGTTATTCTGTATGTCCACTTGGACATTTTCAAGTTTTCCATTGCTTGTTTCCGAAGGTTGTGCTTCTTTATCTATAAGTTCTACAGAATCTTCGAATTCGTCAGTGGTCTCTGCATGTGCAGACTGAGTTTGAGAAGTCTTGTCATTTGTATGATTAAAATCAGACAAGCCGCTAACTTTTATAGTTCTCTGCATAGTAGGTTCTGTCTTTAGATGTTCTGTGCCAACTTTTTCCTTTTCCATCTGATAAGTCAGTGCCATGACTTTAATATCAGTGGCAGAGAGGCTAGAATAATCGCCCGTTTTTTTGGTGAAATCAGTGACGATTTTTATATTTTCGGTAAACACATCCTTGACTTTCAAGTCGTATGGAAGCACAACGAGCTTCCTGCGTTGTCTATCGTTGGTTATTTCGTCGATTACTTCTTGAATAGTGTAAATATTTTCGGCGAAATCCTGCAAGTTAGCGGCTTTGATGAAAGCTGTCGTGTCCACAATTAAATGTTTGATTATATTCGACATTATGACGTTTTGTTTGTAATTATTTGAACAATGAAATGCACTTAGAACGTAAATATCAGAATCAATGCACGTGTTAAACTAGAACAACTTTAACAACAATATATTTGTCATAGTTCTGGTTAGTCAGCTGTCAATGTCACAATGGTCGCGCGCAATCAGTGTGACCAGATTGAATTTTACAAAAATACCAAAGTCACCTCGGAAAAATACTAAAAAAATACCAACTTTGACAGGAAGATATACCAATAAAAATACCAAAGTCACCCCGGAAAAATACTAAAAAAATACCAACTTTGCCAGGAAGATATACCAATAAAAATACCAATTTAAAAACACGATTTATTCATATCAATCATCGTCTTCACAATAAATGAAGGAATTATACTTCAACATATTACTTGTAGGATTAAAATGTACACAGCCTCCTTCATCTTTAATACCTTACTTTATTTTTAAAACTGCTGAGACATTTTTGTTGATAGATCTATTTCTTTGGTCGGTTTTAATTAAATTTATCTGTGAGAATATACGTTCACATGCAGCATTTGACACAGGTATACATAACAATGACTTACAAAAACTAGCTACATTTTTATATTTTAATGTACCATCATTATTAGAAATTTTCCCAACTTTCGCCCAAAATTGCTCACAAACCTGTGAGCCAGAACTTGATAATTGTAACAAATTACTTCTCAATCAAGCTTCAGGATTCTATCTATACTCTTCCTCAATTGCCTGGCTTTGTTCTGGCTGCAAATGTTTTATTTATTATGCTCTCGATATTTCGGCATGGTAAATATCTCGTTTCCAAACTTAATTCTTATGATAATGACCATGAAAGTTTAAAAACATATATAAATTTTTATTTGTTGTTAACTTGTTTGAAAACTTCACGAACTATCCTAAATTACGTAAAAAGATACATAAACCAGATACTTTCTATTTTGTTATAATATAGATTTATTATACAGTCATAAGTAGGTAGATACATGACTTTCGTTAGATAATAACTATATTGTATGGTTTATAAATTTGCCCTGTCCTTTCTAAAACTTATTAATCTATGCTATGAAGTATGAATAGAAATATATGCACATGGAGTCCCCTAAAGATCGGTGTTCTGTGCACCTAGATTTATTTTTTGAACCTAAACTCTTATTAACTTATGGACCTAATTATACGGGACGCGGGAACGTTGTAACCATATAAAATGTTATTTTTTCCTAAATTATACCAATAAATACTAATGTCTAGAAGACAAAAACACCTATAAAAATACTGATGGTCAAAAAAATCGTCAAATATACTAAAAAAGTATAAAAGTATGGTTTGTTCTGTACTGTTTTTGTTTGAACAACTGTTTTGTTCTTGTATGGTTCTGTTCTGTTGTCTCGCAGTTCCCATCCTGGACTACCCGCTCCTTCAGTCAACTCGTGACCACGGCTGGTGTAACCCGCGCCTTTCATTTTACCCTACAATAAATACAACACGCTAAAAAATACTTTTTACTCTCGAGTCTACCCCGCGGGTCGACGGGGGCGTACCGCAAGTGAAGTAAACGGGCTATTGCTTCCCAACATCATCTATAATTGCACCATTTGCACCCGAATTTCCGATCACTGGTGAAAATATAACTGTAAGTATTCCATTTTGATGGCGCGTCTACTAGAGGGCCCCAGGGTATTGATTGCACCCGGGCGCTACATGGGCTAGAGCCGGCGCTGTAGCTCAAGGTCCAGTCACGTCGAAGTGTCAGAGGTCGCTTATTAGAGAGATAATAGATTTACTGAGGACAGAAGAGAACTCCTTGGAAGCACATGAAAACGCAGTCCTATGTTTTTATTTGATTATTATCACAAACATTATGTACAGAAAACAGTTTGAAGTTTAATAAAATATCACTATTAAACGACAAAACGCACATTATACAATTTTATAATAATAAAACAAAAACTCAACTTCACTTCTCCGAGTTCCCGCCAAAGTCTATCAGAGGTTCACTGACCGTTATACATTTGGCAATAACATTGACGAGTGACAAGGAAGGACTATAGCTGTAAGAGACAGCAAGCGGCCGGCAGAATCGGTATGACGTGATCACCACACAAATATTCCGATTCCGTATTATGTATCTCTGAATAACCTGTTGTTTGAAATAATTGGATAAAATATAATTATGATGTAATAATTTGTGATTTACTCACTATCATAATTGTTATAAACCATTAAAATCAAGGTAAGTAATAATTTTAGGCGTACAGAGAACAAAGGTAGGTATTTATTAACGTATACCTAGATACTTTCTAAAAATACGTAACGACGAAAATACCTTCTAAAAGTACTACCAGTTTTCCTACACAGTCTTTATTATAGCGATGAACATATTAGGTGCTTACCAATGAAATGACCGGTTTGTATGAGAAACTGTTTTTTTTTTTGTTATAAAAATATTTATTAGGTTAGTCGAAATATTGACTCATATTATCTATACACTTTCGTCAGCTCTTGAAGTTTTAAAACTGTCGTATGAGAAGTGTGAGCGTGGGCATTGTCATGAAGAAGTCGAGTTGAGCGATTGACCAAATTTGGTGCGTTGTTGCTAGCGCGTCTATCATCGTCTGCAACTCTTTACAGTACCTACACATCTGCATCAATCGTTTGACGAGCTCGCAAGAAACTGCAATGGACAAATTGGTGGACAATACCGCCACAGGACCACCAAACTGATACCAGTAGCTTTTTCTTAGATATCTTGCGTTTTGGACATTGTTGACCTGCAACTCCTAGATCCACCCACTGATACGAATGTTTGCTGATGTAGAGGATTAATTTCTCATCACAAGTCACGATGCAATTCTGTTTTGGTGACGGTTCAATTGCACAGTGCACACTTCGACGCGTTGTTGTGGCCGACGTTCGTGCAGTTTATACGATACCCACTTTTCAAGCTTATTTATTTTGGCGATTTGACGAAGATCAACCAACATTGTTTCATCATTAACATGAAACGCTGCTGCTAACTCCGCTGTACTTTGAAATGGATCTGCTTCCACTATAGTCTTTAATTCATCGTTATTAACCTTCATCGTAAGTCTTCCGTGGGGCTCATCCTTAAGATCGAAATTTCCAGAATGGCAGCGTTCAAACCATCGACGCACGGTGCGATCGTTTGTGGTGTTTGGCACATACACACTATTGATATTATGAGCAATCTGTCTTGCGTTGGTGCCGCGACAATGAGTTTTGTGTATGTGCTATTCAAAAATAGCACGAATTTACAATTTATCCATTTTATTTTCAAGACATTCACATCACATGCAGCCACGCCGCGCGGCCAGATCGCAGCGACCAGTTAGTTCTTCCACGATATATACAAGTGCGCACATTATGCGGCCAGCGGCCACATTCTGCCTCCGCGGCCAGCAAGAAACATCGCGACATACACGCGGCCACTCACTGACGTATCTGGCTGCCAGATGAGCCGCCTAATGCGGGGGGGGGGGCTGTATGTAGGTACAGAATAACGAATGAAATACTGATGAAATAATGATTAAGAACGTCGAAAAAATCGAAGCTAAGAATCGAAGATATCGAAATTCAAAGTGGCCAGTAATAAAATCGGTCATTTCATACGTAAGCACCTAATAGGTACCTTACCTCTCACTTTATAAGCTTGGGAAAAGAAACAATACCTATCATGGTTAGAATTCAACAGATTTATTGAAGATACATGGTTACTAATATACCGGGAAGATTCGAATGGAGGAACCATTTAGTTTAAATAAATTATAAATTAAGAAATAAATAGCAGCATCCGGTAGGGGGAGAGTGTATGCTGCATTCGCACAGCCGCTGGGCGCACTCGACTGGCCACGTTACCCCTCTCTCACGGAAGACTACCTTGAAATGTACTGCATTTCCTACTTTATTGTATTTCCCCAAATGTACGTACGTGTTGCGGTAGTGAGATATGCCAGAGCCTATTCCCATCCCAATTTCCCAATCCATTCCTTAATCTGCAAAGGTAGGCAGCGCATCGGGAGGCGTGCCAACGTTTGTCATTCTGGACTAATGTTGGCATGTATCGCGGACGTCTATGGATGACAGTATCCACTTACCATCAGGTGGACTGTATGCTCGTCTGCGACCTTTTTACTATTAAAAAAAGCATTGTCTGTTATTATTCCAGATGCCGTCCTATATTCCAGTAACACTGGTGGGCTGGAACTTGGGCCAAAGACATCGTTACCTTAACTCCTTAGTCAACGAAGCCTACAAACAAGATGTGTCGTTTGAATCATTACAAAATTTGCCTGAAAAATCTTCAATTGACAGACTGTTCAATATTGATCTGGCTTCTAAATTCAAAAATATAAATTACATCATTTCTAATTTAAAAGATGAAGATATGCTGTATGTCAGCAGAACTTTAAAATGCTCCTGGCTTTTAGATTCAGAATACTCAAATATTATAAACCCTTCTTACTTAGAAAATGAATTATTCCCTGAAATGACTGTTACAGCTGTAAAGAAAGTGCAACATTGGATTCAACTTCATTTGAAAGATGCTTATAGAAACGAAGAATTTTTTAGATATTATATTGACAAAGGTGATTTAGAAGTAGCGTTCAAATTTCTGTCACATTGTTCTGAAGATTTTATATTGAATGCAGTTAAGACTGAAAATATATTACAGAAGCTGAGTCCAAAATATTTAAAGATTCTATGTGAAAAGTGCCCAAAAATTGCAGCAATTTACTATGAAACTTTGGAGAGTGATCAATTAATTTTGTCGCAATATTTAGCGAATGAAACGGAATATTACTATAAATTGAAATTTTTGTTAAAAGTTAATCCAGATATATTTCTGGATATCACTGAGAAATATTTCAATAATTATAAGTTTAAGGCATTTAGCTCAAAGGCGACAAAATACATCTTGAAACATCAGAAAAACAGATTCACTAACAAACAAGAACTATATTCGGCTTGGTTGCTTGATATGAAGACTTTAGGCAAGTGTTTAAGTAGCTCTGAAATCAAAGATGTTATACTGAGATTGGCGAAGGCGGAATATCTTGGTACCAGATTTTCATATAAACAAGTGGAACCACTCATTAAATGTTTAAATCCCGAAGAGAGACCAAGTTTTAAAAGACAAATATTTGTTGATAAAATAATTGGAGACAATGTAAAAGAATGGCCATATACACCTCCATCGGCTCCACAGAAAAAGATATTTGAAATGAGCATATTTTCAGATGATGCTTCGTCATACTGTGATGGGGAAATTATAGAATGTGCTGAACAGATCTGCCTCGGTCAATTTGAATCAGTCCGATTTCATAGAGATATATGTAATTTTAAACAGAAAACGTTACTAGATGAACTTTTCGACCAATATCGTTGCGATAGTTTCGAGCATACTTTGTTGGAATTACAGAAACGTATATCGAGTGAGAGTAGTTCACAGAATCGCCAATACATGATGCTGGTATTGGTGAGCAAAAGCGGCGGGAGGTCGGAGAGCGCGGGCGCACTGCTAAGACTACTCGTTCGCCACAGCAACGAGCCCGCAACACTACGCGCGGCCGTCGTACGCAGCTTGGTAAAACGTGCCGCCGCTTGGCGTCTGCCGACCGACTTGTGGTGTTTGCTTCTACAATTCGCGCAGGGACTCGGACTAGATGGCGCACCTGCCGATGCGTTCTGTTGCGAAGGATTGCACGCGATCGTGTTGCGCCATATGTTATACGACGACGATCTCATTCCAAACGTACGTAAAACTTTTTTTTTAAATTTTTCGTCTTTCACTGAATACCCGCTAGATTCTGATGAGCGGTGTCGTGTTCGGGAATCATTAACTACGCTGTTACTGGCCGCGGCCGCTTCAGAACCCTCTACTGCGCTTGAGCGTCTCGCACAGCTGCTCGATATGCTTGAAGCGCACCACCTTCGTGCAGACCAATGCCCAGGGGTTGTGCCCGCTATCGCTGCTGCCGCACAGCTCGATCCTAACGCTGCTCGTCCTCTACTGCGTCATCTTTTTGACGCCCGTGTAGCTCGCCGGGAATTACTCCGAGAGAACTTTACTTTCATACAAACAGACGCCTCCTATATAAACGCTCTGCGGCACGATGCCGAGCTACTTTTCACTACCGATCGCTTTGACGAGCTCGTTGCACGTAAAAAGCTGCGTCATGAGCGTTACCTACGAACATTAGCTATATATTTCTCTGAGGAATCCGGACTAGCGTCGAAATGCATGGCGGTGTTGCGGCACGCTATGTTTGAAAAGTCACTGGATACACGTCTCGCCCGACCGACTGCCCGTCTGGCTGGCACTACACTATTGCCGATGTTGCAGGAACTTGATATCTATCCCTCAGGGAGTACGCACAGGCGACTGGCTGCTGCATTGAGGGGATGTGGACATCTAGCGCGGCCACCACTCGATCTAAATGCTATGGGATGGCGCGCTGCTGGTGTAAAAGCGGTCGCTAACCGAATAACAATATGTAGCGTGGCCAACGCGGACCGGCATCTACGGGATTTGTTATCATTGCGACGTGGAGCGCGGCTAGCGGCGTCGGTGGCATTGCGACAGGGATTGTCGATGCCGGTCTGGGCAGTGCTACAGGAGGTGGGCACGTTGCGACCGACCGCAGCGGTGCGGGCTGCCTTGCGTTATTTTCGCCTCCATAAGGAAACATCCGACATTCGTGTATGGACCACAGTTAAACCCTTCATGTTTCGTCTTCATTTCGACACAAAGTCTCAGAAGCAATTACGGGAAGCATTCGCTGAAACTTACTCATTACCGCCTAGTATAAAAATAGATTATTGTGTCGTAGTTTACAAAGTTTTGATGAAAACTTCCTATACCATAGATATTAGTATTCTAAAGACGATAGAGACTCAATTACCTGAGGTGGATGACGAATTCTTGACTAACATTATGGATAACTTTATAACTAAGGAACTAGTTTCAGGTATTTCATACTTCTCCCAGAACACTCGTACTACCGTGAGGCTCCTAGCCAAGTTTCTACTGTTGTGTAAAAATGAAATTGTACAGAGGGACCGATTGAATAGCTTGTGCAAGCCGTTTTTTGAGCGAATTGAAACACTACTAAAAGTTGTTTCTAATAAAATTGCTTGCCATCATATACTGAATGATTTTTTTAAGGGTCTGAAATACAACGCCGTGTTCTTCAGTTCCGAATACGTATCATGTTTCAATGTTTTCGAATGGATCACAGCGTGGATGCATAAGGCGTTGCCACTGGAGCAGAATATTGACAGATATGTACATATACACATGACCTTAGTTTATTACAAATCAGTAAAGCAAAGCATTAAACAAAAACCAGAAGTATTCGCAGAAGAAACAAGAAAAATGAATGAAGGTGTGGAAATTGTGGGAACAGTTTTCGGAAAATATTTGTCGCAAGAGGTTGACGAATTATTGAACAAATATTTTATTTCTATATTGGATTTGTATCAAGAAAGCTTGTTAGCTTATTTACAAAGTGAATTTGACTACGGTGAAAGTAGTGATAAATTTATAATTTCAATCATGAAAGGATTCCTTGAAGCAAATTGTAATAAAAATTCTCAACTTTTGGCGGAATATTTATACAAAGATTGTCTTTGCCTTTTACAAAGCCCTTGCTCGAAAGACGTGCTTAACATTTTAACAAATATTAATAGTATGGAGATGCAGTTCTTTTTAGCTGCGGATGGCTATCTGTAATTCTAGAATCTACTAGCATGCTAGTAATTATGTTGTTGGGTTTGTTATTAAATAATCGTTTATTGCCTTCAAAATATAAACAACACATATAATAGGTGTAAATAGGTGTGCAAGTAGAAACTGTTTTTTTTTTGTCAAATTTAACTTTATTGAAAAGATACTTGAAAGATTAATAATCGAAATATTCGCCATTACTATCTATGGTCTTTTGCTATTTATCGGGTAGACGATGAATGCCTTCACAATAGAAACTTGGTGGTTTTCTAAGCAAAATAGTCATGGAGCCATTTTCGCACATCTTCAACTTTCGTGAACCGCTGGTCTTTCAAATATGACGACATCGATCTGAATAAGTGGTAATCAGTCGCATGCTGGACTACTTCCCAGCCTAAGGAGAAGATGAGTTCCTGGGTTGTTTTTGCTGTGTGTAGACGAGCGTTGTCATGCAGCAATATCACTTTCCGCTTCCTTGACCCATAAATGGTCTTTTTTCCTCCAGAGCATCACTTAAATTGATCAATTGGGCCTGGTAACGTTCAGCTGTAACAGTTTGATCAGGTTCCAGAAGCTCGTAGTAAATGACTCCTTTCCAATCCCACCAGACACACAGTAACACTTTCTTGGCATGAATATTCATTTTTGCATCTGATGTTGATGGCTGGCCTGGATCGACCCATGCTTAATCTGAGTTTAGGATTGTCGAACAAAATCCACTTTTCATCACCCATAATGATTTTGTGCGAAAAATTCTTTCTTTTGTACCGAGTAAGCAAATTCATGCAGATGTCAACTCTTCGGTTTTTGTTTTATTCCGTCAGTTTATGAGGAACCCATTTTCCTTCCTTCTGTATCTTTCCCATTGCATGCAATCGAAGTGATATTGCTTGGCTTACCAAGTTACTTATAACACCTACGGTGACCCCTGACTGCACGTAGCAGAGGCATTGTTTGTCGCTGTTGGAAAATACGAAATTATTTAATAATATGTATTTTAGGAATAATAATATAATATTAATTTAGTAATTTAATATTTAATGTATGTATTTTTTAACTTTGAAATGCTGTGTTCTTCCAGTACTTCCAAGGGCGTCGCCAGCCAACGCCAGTTATGGGCCGGGGGGAAGGGGGTAGGCAAGATGAGAGAGAGGATGGGAGAAATGTGAACTGTATAAATACATTTTTTTTCGAATCTCTAGAGGGGGGCAACTGCTATCCTCTGCCCCCTCTTGGCGACGCCCTTGTGTACGGTGTTAGATATTGTAACTTTAATGTATACCTACAACGTGCAATAAATAAAAGTTGTTGTAACTCTAATTTAGTTAAATAAAAGAAACATTATAATAATACATTTTTATTATGTACTTCCAATGTGAATGACATAAGATCATAGATAATCTAGACAGTAGCATAGAGTGTATAAAAGTAGTGATGTGACATACATCACATTACAACACCTCCCTCCCTAGAATTGGAACACGGCTAAATATCTAGGACTTGTCTAGGTTTAACAGTTCTACCACTTCTAGTCATATAGGGTACATTAATATTTGTGGGGAAACTCTGTTCAGTTACATGAGTTTTGTTTTTCCTATCCACTGTCTCATTGTAATCATCAACATCAATCATTAGGTTAGCATTATCATTCACTGTAGTAAATGATTTCTTCATTTGTGATGTATTGCGCCTTAAGGGCTTACAATCATTTTGTTTCATTATAATGTAGGAGCGAGGCTCCTTGGACTTACATATGATCTTAGCTTTATTCCACATCTTTCCTTCCCTAAAAACTACATTGTCTCCAGGCACATAATCTGTGACCTTCATTCTTGCTGTCTTATCAAAAGTATTCTTATACAAAGATTGTCTTAAAACTAGTTTATTAAATGCATCATTCTGCACTTTAGGTCTTAGTACATCACTATTACAGGGTAATATTCTTAACCTCCTGCTGTTTAACATCTGTGAGGGTGTTATATCTAGACCAGACAGTGGTGTGTTATTATAGTGCAATATACCTTCTCTATAATCAGAGCCATCCTCTTTACATTTTTTTAAAATCTGTTTGCAGATGTGCACTGCTTTTTCTGCCAAACCGTTACTCTTAGGGTATCTTGGGGTTGAGGTTGACAAAACAATATCTTTAGATTTAAAGTAGCATTTACATTCATATGAAGAAAATGGTACATTATCAGCAATTAGCTCTACCGGATAACCAAAACGAGTAAAGGCTTCTTGCATGGCACTAATTACAGATTTAGTAGACTTGTCTCTCAGTGGCAAAAGCTCTATCCAGTGTGAGAAGTAGTCAATAATCACTAAAAAGCATTTTCCATTAAAGTCTAGTATATCACAGCCTACCTTAGTATAGCGTTCTTTAGGTATTTTATGGGGTAACAATGGTTCATTATAGTTTTTGGAACTATACTTCTCACAAGGTCTACATTTTTGTACATAGTTATGTATATCAGTTCGCATATTTGGCCAATAAAATAAAGGCTTAGCTTTGGAGATACATTTGGAAATACCACAATGACCTTTATGTAGAATATCAAGGACATAGATCTTCAGTGACATAGGTACTATGAGCCTATTTCCTACAAATAATAAACCATCCTGCATGTACATGTCATCTCTAAATTTTTCATAAATTTTGAGCTCAGCTGGTAAAGACTTTGGCCAACCATGATAGTAAAATTCTGCAATTTTTTTGTTCAAGTCAGATGGGTCCAAACATAATCTAATTTTCTTATTTGGCCGCTCAACTAATACAATTCTGTTTACACATGCTTTGTTACTTATATTCTCTACTTTTACAATAGCTTCTCTCTTTTCCAGTCTATCTAATTCAGTTCTTAACGGCTCCAACATGGAGTGTGGGATTCTAGGCGAAGGATAACAAATTGGATCTAAAGAACATCTGGTGGGAATTTCAAAAACACCAGGCACCTTGCCAATCCCCTTAAATACTTCAACATTTTCTTGAATAAAATTTTCTTTATTGACATCAGGTACAGTTGCCTGTACATTATGCACCCTTTTTATCAACTTTAGGCTGACACAACCAGGCAAACCCAGCAGCATGGATTTACAGTCAACAATTATAAAATTCTCTAGACATTTATTGTCTCTGTATTTACACTGCAAACTGATCATGCCTAACGGTCTAACCTGGCTGCCCTCAAACGACTCAAGTTTTATATTTGTTGGCAGTAGCTTTAATTTTAAATTTTTATTAATTTTGTTAAATAAATTAACAGGCATTATACTGACATCGGCACCCGTGTCAAGCTTACATTTTATTGTGGTGTCCTCAATAATGATAACTTCAAACCACTCAGATTTTAAGCTATTTATACTTTTAGCTTCCTTGCAGTGAACAGTTTCACAATCACTATCAGAATTTGACTCTTTATTTACTTCACGCACTTTTTTATGACTGCTGACCCTGCAACTCACTGCAAAATGATTTAACAAGCCACATTTCACACACTTTTTACCAAATGCGGGACATGAACGTGGACCATGCTCCGTTTGGCACCTCTTGCACTTGAATATATTAGAAGGTTTCTTATTGATTCTTGCGGCTTCAATGGACACAGGATTCATCGCTGATACTTGTCTTGACGCCTGCTCTTTGGTCTGGCAAAATTTTATTGCCTTATCTAGTGTAAGCTCATCAACTCTGAGTAAGGCTTCCTGTGTTCCTTTGTCATAGACAGTTTGAACTATGTGATCCCTCATCAGTTCGGTTTCCATAGTTTTATATTCACACGATTTTATCAAATGTCTGCAGTCCGTCATATATGCATCAAACGGTTCGCCCTCTTGTTGTTTGCGTTCATTAAATTTGAAGCGCTCGAAAACAATATTTGTTCGAGGATTTATATGCGCAGTGATTGCACTGACAACATTTTCATAGGTCAACTCGGTTTCAGCGATAGGGATTGTTGACACGACTCTAGCGGCTTCCGGCCCCATCATGTTTCGCAACAAGGATAATTTTACCGCATCTGGGCTTTTATTTTTACCCGTAACGACCAAGTAATCTTCAAAACTGCACAACCAGAACTTCCATTCTGAAGCTGCATTTTTTCTTGAAATATCTAAGTTTGGTGGCAGTTTAACCGAGACATTTTCTAATTGGGATGCACATTTGCCGGCGTCCATCTTGATATTTTGATCTTGATTTTCGTAAAAATTTTTTGTTGCAAACTTGTAAACTTAAGTTTGTGTCGAAACTTTATAAAATTCACGGTTCAATGTTTAGTTTTATCGGCTGCGCCATGTTGTAACTCTAATTTAGTTAAATAAAAGAAACATTATAATAATACATTTTTATTATGTACTTCCAATGTGAATGACATAAGATCATAGATAATCTAGACAGTAGCATAGAGTGTATAAAAGTAGTGATGTGACATACATCACATTACAACAAAAGTACCTACAGTATTCTTATAAATCATACGAAACTCTACTTGTTCCGGCACGCCCTCTGTCCCCTACTCTAATCTCGGCCAGTTTAAGCTGTGATCGGGAACTATAGAGTGTTAACGCAGTTAATTAAAAGAATTAAAAGTTAATTAAATTTTATCTTTCGTTTCAATTAAACAATGAACACACCCCGACAGACAGGACTCAGCAATACCTACCTATTTCTGGACAGCCTTTTTAATAATTTATTAGGTTAATCTAACCTATTAAAATAGATATTAATAATTAGGTATGTTTTTATTCGCTATACATAGGGTGACTAGGTGAATTTTGAAATACATACTCAAATTTCAGAAAGAGAACTTAATTTAAGCTGTACCGTTTTATTTATTTGAAATTCAAATTCCGACAGCCATGTAGGTAGTGTAAACGAAAATATAAAAATGTATTCACTTTTTTATTGAATTTCGCGCGCTTTTTGCAACAATGGAATTGTAACGAGGACATTTTCATGCAAAGATGTTATACGATTTTAAAGTTGGTTTAAATAAAAGTCAGTGTAAAGATAGATTAGTATCAGCTTTTGGAGGTCTCGCACCGTCACGTGTAACAATTTTTAGATGGTTTGCTCAATTAAAACACGGACAAATGATGAGAAAGGTGGCCGTCCTGCGAGTTATGTAATGAATGAAAACATTGAAGTGGTAAAGAAAATGTTCCACGAAGACTCAAAAACTACCTACAAAGAGATAGGGGAGACACTTAAGATTTCATCGCTGGTTATTTATGAAATTCTACACCACCACCTTGCAAGTCAAGCAGCTTTGTTCGCGTTGGGTTCCTCATTCACTGACTACTGAACAAAAACAAGCTCGCGTTACATGGTGCAGGAAAATGATCGTAAATTGGAGAGGGGACGGAATAATTTAATATGATTACTGGAGATGAGAGTTGGATCTATCAGTATGACCCACTAACTTAGCGGCAATCAACAGTTTGGATGTTTCCAGACGAAGAGCTTCCCAAGAAGGACAAACGTGGGCGTAGCGTAGGCAAAAAAAATGGTAGCAACACTCTTACCTATACACACTGGTAGCGGGTGGTCATTTAGCGACAATTTATTTAGACTCCCATAATGCCCAACGGTACAGTGAAGTGTATTTGAACCAAGAGTATTCGATGTGTTAAATGAAAAATGTCCTAAAACAGGTTTGAGAGGGCTTTTCTTGCAACATGACAATGCATTATCTCACATAGCAAAACTGACCCAAGTGTTTTTGAAAATCACAGAGATCCAAGAATTGAGCCACTCTCCTTGTAGCCCTGATTTAGCTCCATGCGACTTCTTTCTCTTTCCAAAAATGAAGCTTGGATTCCGTGGCGTTCTTTTCAACACCTGAGGACGGCTCGGAATGCTTTTTTGGCAGTTGTTGAGGACTTCGCTAAAGAAGAGTATCGTCAGTGCTTTAAATCTTGGTTTAGTCGAATGAATCGCTGTACAGAGGCTAATGGAGAGTATTTTGAGAAGTTGTAGTAAAAATTTGTGTTGTAACCCAAATATTTTTTTTGTATCTCAAAATTTACCTAAATAGTCACCCACTTATAGGCAGCACAAAAACAAAATTAATTATAACCACTTTTTTCTACTCATATATATAAATATAAATAAAAACACTATAAATATTTCCACAGATAGATGGTATAAGATCCGTAATAATACAGTCCGTTTGATGGTAGGCGTACAAGGAGGGTTCCTTGTAGCTCTGATTTAGCTCTATGCGATTTCTTTTTCTTTGCAAAAGTGAAGCTTGGACTCCGTGGTATTCTTTTCGACAACCCTGAGGACGCTCGGAATGCTTTTATGGTAGCTGTTGAGGACATCTCTAAAGAAGAGTATCGTCAGTGCTTTAAATCTTGGTTTAGAGTTTAGACGAATGAATCGCTATACAGAGACTAATGGAGAGTATTTTGAGAATTAGTAATAAAAAAATGTGTTGATACCCAAATATTATTTTTGTAGGTATCTCAAAATTTACCTAGTCACCCACGTATTATATTGTATTACATATTTTTTTCTTTTTATCTTAAACAGGGTTACTGGTCAATAGAACAGTTCCTTTCAGGGGGCGGTAGTATGGAGTTTAACGATTATTTTTCACTAGAATCATACCGTAACTCTGGCCAAAAGTTGACAGTTTCAGAGATTATTTAAGAATTGTATTTAAGATTCTACCTATCATCGATAAAACTCAGTTGTTTTGTTAATTAAAGATTTCCTATTTACTCTTTTGTTTTGAAGCTTAGTTGAGTATTGCAGTGAACTGATAGAAAATAAAACTATCTAGAACTAAGAATAATAAATGAGGGGCACTAAAACTAAAAACAAAATACAATGAAAATTACCAAACATGTGAAAACAAGTAAGTTTATTTTAAACAAAAATGTACTACAATAAGTGTAAAAACAATAAATAAAAAGCTTAGTTTTGTCGGCTAACCGATGAGATACAAACATCAAAGAATTTCCGACAATTCCAGGAAACACGGCCGTTTCAAGTAGGTACTGCGCTCATTGTTCCTTTATTTATCAATTTATAATTGTCCAGCTACCGAATACTCTTAATTACTCATCGACGTAAGCGATACATGCCAATATCAGTTAAAACGACGGACGGTGGCACGTCCAACGTTATGTACCTAACTTTGGAAATTTAGGATTACGGAAAAGGATTGGGAAGGAAGGTGAACAAGGAGTAAAACGGGATGAGAAGTTTATCCCATCCCAATACACTTGCTACTCTTCCTTGGAGAGGTGCCGATGGGATAGGATGAAAGGCGATGGAATGGCGTGTAGGACGTATTAGGGTCTTATCTGTGAAATGCGGGTGTAATAATTTTATAGAAATATTTCTAACGAAATATTCACGGTGTGCGAAAGACATAAATGTCTATGAGGCACGAAGGCGTCCACCCTGCGATGTTGACTGTAATTGTGTAGGATTGCTGGTAGGTATAAATGTACGGTACCTACTGCATTTACTACTTTATCGTATTTCCCCAATCGTGTTTCGGTAGTGAGTGAGATATGCCAGAGCCCATTCCCATCCCATCCTTCCTCATTTTCCCAACCCTTTCTCCCAATCCATCCCTTAATCTGCAAAGGTGGGCAGCGCATCCGCAGGCATGCCAACGTTGAAAAAATCTATAATGAATTTTCTGCAGATGACATTATTTTGGAGATTTTACGACTGAGGCGCCATTTGAAAGCCGCCAGCATTTCTTTCCAAGAAGCGGTCCAGTGGATTACGAGCCAAGCGCGACTAACCAATCTTTCCATTTTGTCTATTGATAAGGATAGGAAGTAAATTTTGATAATGTGATCTAATATTTTAGCAAAATAAAGTCACTTAGCACGTTTAGTATTTGTTGTTATATTTTGGGGATGCCCAATAAAACCGCCCCGGGTGCCAACCCATGCTACGCCGCCACTGTGCTGAGGTTGTGAAAATCTTGATAACTAGCTATCAGGACGAAAGCAACTGGTAATGACGGCTTGAGTCTTAACATGATTGTACCCATAGCGGAATCCATTGTTGCCTTTTTAGTAAATATCCTTAATTATTCCTTCTCTACAGGTAGGTACCTATGTTTTCTACACAATGGAAACTTGCCCATATTATGCTTATTCTAAAAACTAATCCTACTTCCTTGTCTCAATATCGCCCTATCTCTATACTACCTATTCTTTCCAAACTCTTTGAATATTACGTTCTTCAACAACTAACAGCGTATCTTAATAAATACAATCTCTTTAATCCCTACAATTCTGGATTCCGCTCTGGGCACAGCACTATCACGGTGTTGATTGAAGTTATATAGGATATTCGTTATGATATTTATAACAAGAAGCTAACATAGTAAATTCTTTTCGATCTCAGTTCTGTTTTCAATCGTGTCAATCTTAATATACTATTGGGTGTATTTACTTTAATTTAAATTTTCAATTTAATTTGGTTTAAATCATATATTTTTAGCAGACAGCAGCAGGTGAAATTGGAACAGACATGTTATAAATGGTATAGATAGTGTGACGGCAGGTGTAGGTACCACAGGAAAAAGTGCTTTAACCCATTTTATTCTCTAATTTTATTAACGGTATCACTTCTTCGTTCTCCTCTTACCACCTTTACGCAGATTATCTGCAATTAAGTATATGCTGATATATCAATCGACAATTTGTCAACGCATTCAAAACATCTATAACGACCTAGCTCTATAATTAGTGATTGGACTAATAACTTTGTAATCAAAGTAAAGGCCAGTAAGTCTCAAGTCATCTTACTCTACAGTCCGTATTTTATAAACGGATTGCAATCCATGGTAGTCAATGAAGTTCTTTTTGATGACTGTATTCCCCTTTCTTAAACGGTAAAAAACTTGGGCATTATTATGCACCAAACGCTATCTTGATCCGCGCATATTAAAGAGGTAAGTCGTTAGCTGTTTGCTTGCTTCCCTTCACTCTCTGAAGCGCTTACATAACAGAGCTTCCTACCACTTGAAACCAAGGTTATGTTCGCTCGTTCTCTTCTACTCCCTTTTCTAGACTACGGTGACGCAGCATACCTTGACACTCCTGTTCCACAGAAAACACGACCAAATTTTCGAATATCGCAAACGCTTAAATTGGCTTCAGCCTTTGTATTTATGGTGATACTGTAATGTCCTATTGTAATAAATCATTTTAAATAATAAAAAGAGCAACAACAACAAATGGAATAATGGAAAGCTCATACCTGAATATCTCTTCGAGCTTTGCTTCTGTACACTAGTATCAGGGCCGTCTTAAGTCTATTCTGCGCCGGGGTGCGGGAGTGTATCCTAAGACAGTCAAACATCCTATTGTGTATCCTATGACAGTCAAATATCCTATTGTGTATCCTATGACAGTCAAATATCCTATTGTGTATCCTATGACAGTCAAATATCCTATTGTGTAATTGTTTACTATAGCGTTATATTTTTTCATTACCTTTAAAAGGTGAGCGCCCGGGGTGCACCGCACCCCTTGCACCCCCTGGTAAAGACGGCCCTGACTAGTATAGTATACTGTATCCAAAGTCACATAGAAATGGACACCTTCACTTCTTAATTTATATCCATAAAAGCGACGCGGGCGCATATGAAATACCTACGCTCATTAACTAACGCATTATCGAACGAGTCAGGGCGAGTCGCTAGTACTATATAATAATTTATGATATGTTTGAATATGTAACTACAGGTTTACGTTACTTATCGTAAATTTCGTTACGTAACGAAACTGAGAGCAAAATCTGACGAAATTACGTCAAAAATGATTTCCATCGAAACTACTGGCGAAAAGTTTGAAAACTGAGCGTATTTCGGAGGACATAGTTAGAAAAATAATTAAGAATAAACAACGCTTTGTGTGCAAAAACAGCCGTTAATCACCCTCAAACTTTTTTGGTCAACTTCTACGGGTAAACTTCCACAGGTAAACTACGCACGGTTACTAGTGAAAACAGAATGAATACCGTTTGGCAACTACTTTGAGAGATAGAGAAGTATTTCCAGTATTAAATGAAAAATATTACATCAAAATAAAATGTTATGTTCAGGATAAAAGGGTATCTAACCCTGAGTAACGAAACGTCAAAATATTGGGACAATTTGATATCTTTCACAAATAAAAACAACATTTTAATGAAATAAAATCTTAATGAAGCCTGGATTCAGTTTAAAATACATTACAAAAACCGTTAAAATGATAAAAAATCAAACGGAATCAGCACTGGAACATAATAAAGAGGTATTGGAGGTTTTTGACATAAAATTTTCAGACATGAAAATTCATGTTTTCTGAGGGAATCCCAAAATTCAAATTCGTAATTTATTACAGTTTAATTTTTATTTGCTACCTATACTTATGTATCTAATGTTTGTGATAATCAACTAAAAGCATAGAACAAAATTTTTTCGTGTGCTTGGAAGTAGGTAGGGGAACCTGGGGTAGAACGGGGTACCGGGGCGGAACGAGAAAGAGGCCGGGTGCTCGCTACAGGCGACAGAGACGCGTGACCATCGCGCACAACGTTCGGTCCGGTGTGCTGCGCTATACGGAGTGGCCGCTTTCAGTGTGAGAGTGCGCTTGGTTTGGATTTTATCGAAGGTCGACGAAAAATCTTGCAAATTTTAATTTTTCTATGCAACACCAAGGTAATTACACTATATACTATTCTTTGCTCGGATATTAACATTACATGTTTGTTTAAACATACTTTTGACTAACTAAACCTCTAGTGATAACTCAAGTCCAATATAACCGGCCATAACACTCGTGTTTACGTGAACGGTGCGTCGGGGCACAATGGGGTATACTCCGTTCCGCCCCTTAAATATTTGTACTTCTCATATAAATACGCATTTGTATTTCATCTGCAGATGGTGCGTTCGTATATAATAAAAACCAGCCGACAGTCCTGGTCTACATTGCTAATCCCGTTGCCAAAAGTGAAAGCTGGAATGAAAAGAGTTAAAAGAAAGGGTGGAAAAACGGCAATCCTTACCGCTTCACCTTACAAGACTGAATTAGAAGAATCTATTAAAAATATCACACAAAATATCGAGAAAGCGAAAGTAGAAAAAAATAAACAAGACTGACGTTAAAAGGTAAAGAAGACATACCTGAAGGAATGAAAACTAAGCGAAAGAAACAAAAAAGAATCAGAACTAAACCTGAAGAACACTCAGAAGACGTAGAAAATTTTAAACAAAAACAAAGAAGAAACAAGAAGAAAGAAACAAAAAAGAATCGGAACTGAATCTGAAGAAAGCTCGGAAGATGAAGAAGCGATCTGCTTGTATTGCCATGATTTATACTCCAAGTCCAATGAAGGCTAGTGGTCTTGTAGCATTTGTAAAAAATGGGCACATTTGGCGTGTGCTGGTCTAGATAGTGACGACGATGACAGTGTTCTCATCTGTGAACTATGCCAATAATTAGTACCTCATCGTGCCCCGGGTTCATTTCCCATTGTACCCCGGGGGGGTGGGGCAGAATGGGAAATTTCCCTTTATTTTTCAAACAATATTTTTTCAAAGTGATTATTAATAATGATTATTAACTTATCTAAAGTTTAGCTTTAATTTCCTTGTAGAGAAAGAAGTAAATAAACCTACAAATTGCCAAATAATGGTGTTGTTTCATTCAAACTCTCACAAATTGTAATCAAAGCTTAGCTACCCCGTTCCACCCCGGGTTCCCCTACACGAAAACTTTGTCCTCTTCTGTCCTCAATAAACGTAACTATTATTTTACTGAGTGACTCTGACCACAACTGGACAAAGACGTGTAAAAACATTTCTGTGTTATTATGTGTTGTGTACACCAATGGCTATGCCAGTGTCCAAATAAATTATGTTGGGCCCGCCCTACTGACAAATAAATCTGAGATTCTGACTAACCAGTTTTTTTCTGTAATCTGTAAAATAATTAGATCAATTCTGCTTCGTGATTTACTACTATCCTTATTGAGTCGTAAAATGTTGATACATACTATCATTGTTTTTTACTAATTGAGATCAAGGTAGGTAAAATATATTATAGTGGAGTGTAGGCTTTCTCGGCCGGTGTCCATATTAATTGAATCTTCCGGGCTACTTGGCCGAGGTCTTCTGGAATCTTTTCTCTTTTTTCCAAACGTTTCGTCGACAACTGCGGTTGACATCTTCAGTGGCGACTGCGATGTCAGAGATTCCAGAAGACCTCGGCCAAGTAGCCCGGAAGATTCAATTAATATGTAAAATATATTACTTAGTTTATTAATTTATTAGACAATCACCTAACAATGCATTGTTGCATTGTTAGCTTGCAAATAGAACTCGCCTGTTTTCCCCCATACATTCCTTACAATAAATCCTTTATATCACTTTATCATCCTTTCTAGTGATGTTCCATATCACTTCATAAGTTTGGCATAATACCTACCATCGTTAGGGGAATACACTATCATACGTTCATATCAAATGAACCGGGTTGGCAACTTCTACTTCTGAGGAAGGCTTCTTTAAAAACTCAAACTGTATTTACATAAAATGAATTAAATAAAGAACTGTCAGCACTCTTCCTATTATAATCGGATAGTATGTATTTTCAAATAGATGAATAATAGGTACATATTAATAGGTTTATTGTATTTATTTACTAACATATCCAAAGGGTTTGAATGGAGCCCTGTAGTGCTGGCTTTTCTACCTATCTGTCACTGGCCTTCATATATTAAGATAAGACGGAGACCTGAATAATCTTGTAGAAATGTTGAATTTTAGATACATTTATAATAGGGGTCAGTGTGGGGAAGTCCAGCATAGTTCATTAAAGTTAAATCAAATTAATGAATTTATACATTCTAGACTAACTGTATGGTAATTTTTAAGGCTGTAGATTGTAGATGATGTAAAATATTGTCATTGACAATTTAGATCAGTCTGAAATTGCATACATAAAAATCATACATTGTTTTAAAACTCGGCATGTAGACAAACTTCTCATGCTGTTTTAGGTAAGTCTATCTAGTAATAATTTAACACATAATTTGATAGATAATATGTATGAAATCATTATCTGTGCATAAAGTAATAAATGGCAATCACATGTGAGCTTTTCGTTAATACCTGTGATGTTGCAATTCATAGATATTGCAAATTTTTTCATTTATTGGGTAACACTGGCATATCTTAGCGAAAAGGGACTGTAAACATTTTCAAAAAATTTAAAGGCATTACTGAATTGAATTTTTTTTTTGTTTTTTTTAAAATCAAAGCCAAATGACACAAAATATTATATTGAGAATATAGAGGATTTACAAAACACTATCTACATAACATATTTTCAATACAACATGTAGTTACTCTATGCATTCTTGTGATACACTTTTATAAAAGATATGTATTAATTGTACTTATAGAGATCAGTATTTAGTTTTCAGTATCTATTAGTTTTAATATCAGTCTAATAGGTTTTTAGCAAACTCTTACAAAATAATCACCCGTATATTCTCTCCATAACCCTATAATAACATAATATATTCCTATACATATATTCCTCTTAAAAAAATTGTACATAACATAATGGCCACTCAAAACCTCTAAAAATAAAAAACCTTGAAAACAACTACAAAATCAATAATAATGTTCCAATTTCAAACTTAAAAATCTTATGATTTACATATGTTTCTTTCGACTTTAGATAAGAATTTTATCCTTTTAATATACATATTTTTTAAAAGAAATTCATTTGTACTTACAGAGATCAGCATTTTATGTCAGTCTAACAGTTCTTTAGGGGTGACTTTTTCAATCTCAGATAGGGTGTAACCTAAGAATGAGGGTTGTAACCTAAGTAACATAGGGTTGAAAAAATCACCCCATAATCTTCAAAAAAATCACTTTAATCCTATTAGTCCTAACCTTAACAAGTCATTCTATCATCATGGCATGTGTTTGGTGATTTATTAGTGGGGTCGTGGTATAGTTCAGGGTTATCTTTAAAGCCATTTGAATTACTATGTAAGCTTTTTTTTTGGAAATTCGCGGTTTCGCCTGTTGCAAATTGTCTGCAATATAGGGTAATAAGCCTGTCTGCCGGATGGCGCACGCTGCCTAACCGAACCTTGACAAGGTTACGCACACTAAAGCAATACGAACTGTATAACAATAAAACTGTAGGAACACGAGACTACTAAGCGTAACTTTCGTGAGATGTAAGAACTTATATCATATTATTATCTCATTTCTATGAATTTTTATGTGGAAATTTAATTTTGTCACTTATTTATTTGTAATTGGGTCTGAACCCATATAACAAAGTTATTTGTTTACCGAATTACAATATAAAATCTGTACAAAATGTGGTTAAAAAGTTATATTGTTTCTTATAATTTCAGATGACCTCATATATTCCAGTAACACTGGTGGGGAGCAACTTGGGCCAAAGACACCGTTACCTCAACTCCTTGGTCAACGAAGCCTACAAACAAGATGTGTCATTTGAATTATTACAAAATTTGGCCGAAAAATCTGCAATTGACAGACTGTTCAAGATTGATCTGGCTTCTAAATTCAAAAATATAAATTATATAATTTCTAATTTAAAAGATGAAGATATGCTGTATGTCAGCAGAGCTTTAAAATGCTCCTGGCTTTTGGATTCAGAAAACTCTAATGTTATAAATCCTTCTTACTTGGAAAATGAATTATTCCCTGAAATGACTGTTACAGCTGTAAATAAACTACAACATTGGATTCAACTTAATTTGAAAGATACAGTTAGAAATGAAGAATTTTATAAATATTACATTGGCAGGGGTGATACAGATATAGCAGTTAAATTTCTATTACATTGTTCCGAAGAATTTGTATTGAATACAGTTAAGACGCAAAATATTCTTGAAAAACTGAGTCCAAAATATTTAAAGATTCTATGTGAAAAGTGTCCGAAAATTGCTGTAGTTTATTATGAAATTTTGAAGAGTAATAAATTAGTTTTGTCGCAATACCTGAAGAAGGAAACACAATATTACTATAAATTGAAATTTTTGTTAAAGGTTAATCCAGATATATTTCTGGATATCACTGAGAAATATTTCAATAATTATAAGTTTAAGGCATTTAGCTCAAAGGCGACAAAATACATCTTGAAACATCAGAAAAACAGATTCACTAACAAACAAGAACTATATTCGGCTTGGTTGCTTGATATGAAGACTTTAGGCAAGTGTTTAAGTAGCTCTGAAATCAAAGATGTTATACTAAGATTGGCGAAGGCGGAATATCTTGGTACCAGATTTTCATATAAACAAGTGGAACCACTCATTAAATGTTTAAATCCCGAAGAGAGGCCAAGTTTTAAAAGACAAATATTTGTTGATAAAATAATTGGAGACAATGTAAAAGAATGGCCATATACACCTCCATCTGCTCCTCAGAAAAAGATATTTGAAATAAACATATTTTCAGATAATATTTCACGAGACTGTACAGAGAACATGCAAAAATCATGCTGTTACTGCTGCTGCAGTCAATCTGTTGCAATGCGATGCCTCAAAAGAACATGTATTGTTAAACAAAAAACATTACTAGATAATCTTTTCGACCAGTATCGCTTTGCTAGCTTTGAACATACCCTGTTGGAGTTAAAAAAGCGCATTTTGAGTGAGAGCAGTTCACAGAACCGCCAATACATGATACTGGTATTGGTGAGCAAAACCGGTGGTCGAACTGAGAGCGTGGGCGCACTGCTGCGACTGCTCGTAGCGCACCACAGTAACGAGCCCGCTACACTACGAGCCGCCGTCGTGCGCAGTCTGGTGCGGCGCGCCGCCGCCTGGCGTCTGCCGTCCAACTTATGGTGTTTACTTCTGCAACTCGCACAAGGACTCGGACTAGACGGTGCACCTGCCGATGCGTTCTGTTGTGAAGGACTGCATGCCGTCATGTTACGCCATCTGTTATTTGACGATGACCTTGTTGCACCCGTGCGCAACGCTTTCCTGCGCAATTTTTCACCCCTCACTGACTATACGCTCGATGCTAGTGAACGATGTCGTGTCCGCGACTCATTAACGGCACTACTATTGACCGTGGCCGCTGCAGAGCCCTCCACTGCACCTGAGCGGCTTGCACAGCTACTCGATACGCTTGAAGCGTACCGCCTTCGCGCGGACCGATGCCCAGGGGTTGTGGCCGCTATCACTACCGCCGCACGCCTCAATCCCAACTCGGCTCGACCCCTGTTGCGTCGTCTTTTTGATGCTCGTGTAGCACGTCGGGAGTTTCTCCGAGAGAACTTTGCTTTTATACAGACCGACGCTTCCTATTTAAACGCTCTGCGTCACGATACGAAGGTACTTACCGCCACCGACCACTTTGAAGAACTTGTTGAGCGTCATCAACTTAATCATGAGCGTTATCTGCGAACGCTAGCTATATATTTTTCCGAGGAGTCCGGCCTTGCGTTGAAATGTTTGGCGGTGTTGAAACGCGCTATTTTTGAAACGACACTGGACATACGACTCGCCCGACCGACGGCCCGTCTAGCTGGCTCCACACTATTGCCGATGCTTCAGAAACTTGATATCTATCCTGCAGGTAGTACACACAGGCGACTGGCCGCTGCATTGAGAGGATGTGGACATCTAGCGCGGCCACCACTCGATCTAAATGCTATGGGATGGCGCGCTGCTGGTGTAAAAGCGGTCGCTAACCGAATAACAATATGTAGCGTGGCCAACGCGGACCGGCATCTACGGGATTTGTTATCATTGCGACGTGGAGCGCGGCTAGCGGCGTCGGTGGCATTGCGACAGGGATTGTCGATGCCGGTCTGGGCAGTGCTACAGGAGGTGGGCACGTTGCGACCGACCGCAGCGGTGCGGGCTGCCTTGCGTTATTTTCGCCTCCATAAGGAAACATCCGACATTCGTGTATGGACCACAGTTAAACCCTTCATGTTTCGTCTTCATTTCGACACAAAGTCTCAGAAGCAATTACGGGAAGCATTCGCTGAAACTTACTCATTACCGCCTAGTATAAAAATAGATTATTGTGTCGTAGTTTACAAAGTTTTGATGAAAACTTCCTATACCATAGATATTACTATTCTAAAGACGATAGAGACTCAATTACCTGAGGTGGATGACGAATTCTTGACTAACATTATGGATAACTTTATAACTAAGGAACTAGTTTCAGGTATTTCATACTTCTCCCAGAACACTCGTACTACCGTGAGGCTCCTAGCCAAGTTTCTACTGTTGTGTAAAAACGAAATTGTACAGAGGGACCGATTGAATAGCTTGTGCAAGCCGTTTTTTGAGCGAATTGAAACACTACTAAAAGTTGTTTCTAATAAAATTGCTTGCCATCATATACTGAATGATTTTTTTAAGGGTCTGAAATACAACGCCGTGTTCTTCAGTTCCGAATACGTATCATGTTTCAATGTTTTCGAATGGATCACAGCGTGGATGCATAAGGCGTTGCCACTGGAGCAGAATATTGACAGATATGTACATATACACATGACCTTAGTTTATTACAAATCAGTAAAGCAAAGCATTAAACAAAAACCAGAAGTATTCGCAGAAGAAACAAGGAAAATGAATGAAGGTGTGGAAATTGTGGGAACAGTTTTCGGAAAATATTTGTCGCAAGAGGTTGACGAATTATTGAACAAATATTTTATTTCTATAATGGATTTGTATCAAAAAGGCGTGTTAGCTTATTTACAGCGTGAATTTTACTATGGAAATAGTCGTGAGAAATTTGTAACTTCAATCATAAAGGGGTTCCTTGAAGATAATTGCAATAAAAATTCTCAACTTTTGGCGGAATATTTTTACCAAAAGGACATACGTCACTTCAATAGTTCTTTTGCGAATGATGTACTTAACATTTTGAAAAATACTAATAGTAAGGAAATACAGTTCTTTCTTGCTGCAAATGACTACTCAAATATATTCTACTAACGTTATAATTTAATCTTGTTGTCGCTCTGTCCGTAAAACGGTATGTTTTAAGAATATACCTCAAAGCTAGCTTCTATAACACATAATTTAACATTTTTAATTCGAGAGTATTTATGTAAACAAATTAATGTCCTTGTCAAATTGACAGATACAATGATTAATTTTCTGTGGGATTTTTTTTAATGTTACCTGTTTTTATTTTCAATTAGTAGATAATTCTAATCATAATGAATCTGTTCTACATGATTCTACAATATCGAAATATGTATGTATAAATTATTATGTTTTCTAGCAAAACAAACTATTACTATTGTACTTTTAAAATACAGTAATGTCTACATTCAATACAAGATGCATGCAAGCTATTACCATAAACTGATTTGTATACGACTTTTACTACTGAATAAAATTCATAAACAGGAATTTATTCATAAACTTATAAGACAAAAAATAGGTTTAAGAAATAACACTACAAACGTAAATAAATTATTATTAACCTCGTACTTTCGCTATGGTGGGGGGCCTCATTCTAGAAATTGATCGGTACGGCTAGTTGGAACAGGCGGTTGTATCTGCCTTTTTCTTCTAATCTGAAGTGACTTGAATGAAACTACATGTGCTATTTTTGCTTAAATGTTAATTAAAATTATATGTATATTATATTAATGTGTATACTCGCACTAACGCAGTTTTAAGTTTTTTTTACTAACAAACTTTGAATCTGATTCTGCAACTTTTTTTTTAATAAAACGCATACACGGAATTTTTTCTAAGTCCGTTGTTTGGTTAGACTTGACCGTGCCGTTGGAAACAAAGTGATATAAAACACGACTAATTTTAAGACCGAGAATTGCCTATTTATATGGCCTATAACTAAAGTGTACAAATACCGGTACAAGTACAAATACTACGCCTTCTAACAAAAAATATTATTAATTGCTAGTCAACAACAATAAATAATTATTATCCAAGTAATAAATATTTTTTATGATATTTCTGCTTATATACAAAAATATATGTACAAAACACTGATGCACTATGGGTGCACTTTATCATAAAAATATAATCATTGACACCGTTTTTAGTGAATGCAGAAGTTCTGTTACCTAATCCTTCCTATCCCAGGAATATCCACCTTTCCCATATGTTGGGTGGAAGTTCAAGCGCCACAACACCGTGGTTACGTGTGACAAGGAGTTACTCGAACACGTGTACAAGAAAAAATCTGCCAAGAATATACTTGCATATTATAAACGACTGTTACCTATCCGTTTTTATTATCATGTGAACAGTTGCAGGCAAGAATCGTATAATATTTGGTCGCATATGACAATCATATATGTATGTATAATCTTGCCCGAACCATTCGAGAAACTTGTGTAAATGAACCTTTAAAATATAAAAATATGTCAATATGTTTCTTTGAAACTCTTTCAAACATTAACGGGTGAACGAATCGTGCTGAAATTTTTCACCCTAACAACCACTAAACTGATATAGGTAATAAGCTGTTTCTTTCCGGGAAAATAAAAGGTTCCCACAGGGTAAACGGAAATTCAAGGCATAGGCTGGTCTAATAAATTATGGCGAATAATATTTATTCTCTGTAATTAAATTGTAGGTATGAAAAACCATCAGAATTCGGTTTTCGTATGTTTTTAAGGAGTCCATCCATCTTTGTCCTAAATAAATTTTACAACTTTTCCGAGTGACTCCTGAAGCAGAGCATTCACTGAGAAACAATTGTATATTAAACACTTTCAGAAACGAAATCCACGTGTTTCTGAAACTGTTGCTACGTGTTTATCGGCATGTTTCTGTACTCCCTGCTGGTGGCGGTGGGGAGCAAGCGAAACAATTCATTTCGTAGCAGATATTTACGATTGTCTACGCGTGTTTCACTTGTTTATAAACACGGCGATATTGTGGGATGACGAAATGATTTATAAATTAATAGAAATCTTCGAGACAGCGGATTTTATGGCATTGCTCAACTAAAGATTATAAAAACGAAATCAATAAAAGTAATCCCAAAACAAGACGTTGAAAGCAAAATGCATACATATATTACGGTCGCAGTTTGCAGGAGAGAGAGAAAATTTCGTCATCGAAAACTACAGGAATTGGGACGGTAGATACCGAAAAATCTAAATAAAAAGTTTCTGTTAAACAAACAGTGGTGGTTCAAATACCATGATTAAAACGGTAAGTGCATTATTCATATTTATACTTTATTTTTATTTAACCCTATTAAGGTAACCATACGTCTCTCAGACGTATAAGTGTATTCAGACTGTCGCCATGTTGAGTGTGGTGGTGGGGGGAGCCCTTCCTCCCAGTTATGCCACAGGCAGCTATCCAGCTTCAAGTCAGTCGCACCACTGCGGTCCTTCAGTGTACATAAGGTGAGTTTTTTCGTTTTTTACGAATGTGTTCTTGGTAACAACACGTCTGCCAGACGTGTTGTTACCTTTTGACGTAATTATTTGTACGTCTCCCGGACATATTGTTGCCAATAAAGGGGCAATTTTTCTACGTCTTCCGGACGTATTGTTGCCAGTAAAGGGGTAATTTTTCGATGTCACCCGGACTATTGATTATGAAATAAACCTCTTATAAAGTAACAAGTTACCAAGCAAAATTTATTTTGTACCTAAATTCATCAATTAATTATTGTTTAATTTTTTTTAGGTATCAAACATGGAACAATTGCGAACAGATGAGGAAATTCAAGCTTTCTTTAACGAAGTGGAGGAAGATGTGGATTTAGAATCGGAATGCAGTGAGGAGGAAGATAATGTAGAAGTCCAAAGTGATTGTGATCTTGATTCCGATGACGATATAGCGGATCCTGATTACATGCCAGAGGAACGTGACGAAGATGAAGTTATAATGGCAGAGGTGGCGGAACAAACTTTTGCGCCTACAATTCATTCTGAATCGTCAACTTCTTCAGGATCTGGGCAAAGTAAGAAACGAAGAAAATATGAAGAAAATATGGGACCAATTGAAGACCCAAAAATAGTAAAACCAAACTGCGACGTTATGACAGGAAAGAATGGAGATTTTATCTGGAATACTGCTGTAACACCATCATCAGGAAAAACTGCATCAAAAAATATTGTTCATGTGAATCGAAAACTCAAACATGAAGCGCTCCATGCTACAGAACCAGTGGAATGTTTCAATTTATTTGTCATAAGTGAAATAATTGACAAAATGCTTTTGCATACAAACCAACAAATTTCTGTTCAGAGGGAGAAATATAAAAATAAAAAAAATTATACATTGAAGGATGTTTCGAGTTTAGAGTTGAGAGCTCTTTTGGGGACAGCGATTTATAACGGAGCAAAACGAGATAACCACTTAAAAATTGAGGCACTTCATGAAAATGTGCTCATTCATGAAAGATATCAAGCATCATTTTCTGCAAGAAGACACAAATTTTTGTTGAGTGCACTTCGCTTTGACTCACGTGACACAAGAGAAGAAAGACAGAAACAGGATAAGCTAGCTCCCATTAGGGAAATTTGGGACCTAATGATGGAAAAGTGTAAGTCACTTTATGAACCAAGTCCCTACTTGACTATTGATGAGCAGCTTGTTCCCTTCAGAGGGCGAGTTGGGTTCAAGATGTACATTCCAAATAAGCCCGCTAAGTATGGAATGAAGATAGTTATGATTTGTGACGTTGGTACCCACTACATGTACGCCGCTATACCATACCTCGGAAAAGGATCGTCACCAAAAAATATTCCTGCGGCACAATATTACGTCGAAAGCCTAGTCCAGACCCTGAAGAATACTGGTAGGAACATTACAATGGACAATTGGTTCACCAGTATTCCTTTAGCACAAAATTTATTAAAAAATTATAAGCTAACAATGGTGGGAACTATCAAAAAGAACAAGCCTGAGCTCCCACAACAGTTCGTAGATTGTTCTTATCTTTCACGGCCCGTTGGATCATCACTGTTCCTTTTCCATGATGATTTAGCAGCCGTTTCTTTCATGGCAAAAAAAAATAAGTTGGTTACTCTTATTTCAAGTATGCATAGTGATGATGCAGTAAATGAGGCTAGCTTGAAACCTGAGCTCATTTTGACTTACAATCAGACGAAAGGCGCTGTTGATTCCTTTGACCAATGCGTGGGTCACACCTCTTGTATAAGAAAAACAAGAAGATGGACCATGACCTATTTTTACAATATGTTGAATATTGCTTGCTACAATTCTTATGTAGTTTATCTACTAAATTTTCACAAGAATCAATCGCAAGCCTCAAATAGAGAAAAACCATTGTCAAGATTTCAATTTTTGATGAAGTTAGATGACCAGTTGTCATTTCCCTGGTTGGAACAAAGACTTTAACAAAATTTGCCTAATTCACTGAAACAAATCATCCAGAAAGTCCTTGGATTAGAAGTGGATCAAATTCAAATTGTTGAAGAACCAAGAGAACAAAATGTCACTAAAAAGTACTGCTCATATTGTTCATATAAAAGAAAAAGAATGTCCAAAATGATTTGCTATAAATGCAAAAAGTCTGTATGTAGTGAACACAGCAAAATAATATGCTCAAAGTGTCAAAACTGAATTTATACATTTTTTCAAGCTTATCCGAAGAGTTTTTAAATGATTATTTTTTAGTTAATTTTTTTTTACTCAATTTCAATTTTATATTTGAAAAGAAAAATATGTTTGAACTTTGAATTTGTTTATTGTATTTTTACTTTTTATACCATACCATATAATATTATAAATACCATATAGGTATTATAGGTCCAAAGGGGAGTTCAAACTAGAACTTCTTAAACTCGTTGCCAGGCTCGCACTACCCGGCTAGCCGGTATTACGCGTATTTATTTATGTTTTTGTGCTACACATAGCATAGTGAACTTAATATATATGTATATCATATTATTATCGAAATTTGCCAAAAACTGAATATGTGCGTCTGAGAGACGTGTTGTTACCAATAAGAGGGTAGTGGTCCACGTTACCTTGATAGGGTTAAACAGCTGTTGGGGCGACTTCTTGGGCAAATAAAAAACTACGCCTAAACGATATACTAGTAATATAATGTTGAAATCTTAGGTGAGAGTCTAGCGGAACAGCTCGGGCTGCGGCGTGTGTGTAGTGATACTGATGTGATATGCCGTCTATGTACCGACGTAGTGTGCGAGCAGTACGTATAGGTACTTCTACATAGTATTAGGTGGATCGTTTCGTCTGTGGCGGTAACTTCAAATTTGTAAGCTAACCCTGTAACTATTGTTTATGATTACAAAGTTTGCACAATTATAGCATTTTTTTTCACACCACAGACTAGACGATTCAGTCAAGTATCATTGTTTTGCCATGGTAGGCTTCCTCCTTCGCTCATGAAATATTCACCAAACTGATCCCTTGTGATTCAGTTATAATTGATGATTCGGTACTCGGTACCTGGAAAAAAAAGAAAATTCACTCAATATTACAGGCAAAGCAAAAGGACCTCCTGGAAACCGAGCAGCCGCCAGAGACTGCCACTAAGTCCACGCCGCCGCCATCTGCGCCGGTTCTACGTAACCACAATCTACATTCTACATCTACATGCTAGCATCTTCAACTAGCCAGAAGACGGGCAAACGAAAAATGGATGACAATCTGAACGAAATATTTCAAATTGTTAAATCCGCTTAAAGAAAAATGGATGAATCTAAAGATGTGTTTGATATCTACTGTCAGTATGTGACTTCAGAATTAAGGTCGGCAAAAAATGAGAATTCTGTACTTCAGACGTCCTATATTAATAATATTGTATATTGATATCTAGATATGAGGACGGGCAAGTACAACTACAGTTACGGGTATCAAGCTCATCACAGATATGAAACTACATCGGCATCAGCAAGTTCTGCAACAAGAATTTGAAAACAATGAAGAACTAGTTTCATAAATTGTATCAGTACCAGAAACCAATACCAATGCCCACTTTTTAATATCATTTATGCTAATAAAAGGTTTTAATTAATAACTTGCAGTTTTTCTTACCTGGATGTAGTTCTCCAACATGTTATTTTTTTACAGACTTCTGGTATAATCCGACTGATGGTATAATCAGTTGCTTCGAAATTCTAAAAGTATATGCGAGTGAAAGATCTGAGTCTCCAGTAGATAGGTATCTTAAAGTAATGGCTAGTCTAGTTTGAGGGGTAACTGCACTTCGAAAAGTTGTTTTGTTTGGCTATAAAAGCTCAACCATTTGCAAAAGCAGTTCAAAATCTGATTTCGACCTATGAGGTATTTGGGGTGTAAGAGGCTCACCTACCATAAGCCAACCTCACCTGCTAGTGGTGCACCCTGCTGTTAACTGACGAGGCAATGGCGTTCCCTTTTTGCGGTGGGAGGGTTACTCCGTCGGCAATGCTACCACCCTTCCGTCGGAGTCCGCCGCCATAATGGTGCCTTATAAGCCGCGAGGCCCGCATCGTGTTCCGGCGGTGAGCGGAAGAAGCCGTCCCGAGAGAGATATTGTTGCGTGTGGAAATGAGGACCGGCGGTTGCGGGGAATTACAGACGCGCATGGGCGTGACATGTGGCGCGGGGATCAGGGAGCCCCGGTGAAACGGTTGTCCGCTGACCGCCCGCGGGTTGTTGCGGGCCCGAGCCCGGGGATCTTACTTTAATCTCCACCCCAGGAGGCTGCCCCGCCGCACGCGAAAAATCCCTTGGGGTAGCAGTTGTGCCGGAGGAGATCGGAGTGGAATCCGACTGCTGCCCCCAGGGGGGGGGGGGGGGGACCGGGGGCCTTTAAGTACCCCGTGCCAACAAATCACAGAACCTTTGTGACCTGGTTTTTCTCTGCTCCGTGCTTTGTCCTTTGATCCACATGCAACCCATCTCTCTCTCCGTCCCCCCTTTTCTTCTTCTTCTTCTTCTTTTCCCTATTCACACTCACTATGATGGCCAAGAAAAAGAAAAAGTATAATGTTCACTCAGTGGCCCATCCCGTATGTTCCACACTGCAAGTGGACTTTTGCAACATCAGAGGGATGCATAGTAACATCGACGCCGTCCACTACCACCTTGAGACGGCAAAGCCGGCCTTACTTTTCTTGACGGAGACACAGATTTCCTGCCCGGCCAATACATTATATCTTCATTACCCCGGTTACAAACTGGAGCACTGTTTTGTGGGACGTTCTGGGGTATGCATGTATATCCGGGAGGATATTTGTTGCCGCCGCCTCAGCCATTTTGAAGACGGGGACCTGTAGATTCTCTGGGCGCGTATTGACTACGGACGTTCCACTAAAGTCTACGTTTGCCTTTACAGGTCCCACAGCGGTGATACGGAGACGACTCGTTTTTTTGAGCGTCTACAAGAAACGACTGACAGCGTGCTCGAGCAGTTCCCTTGCGCGGAAGTGGTTCTCCTTGGTGATTTCAACGCTCACCACGAAGAGTGGTTGGGATCCCGAACTACCGACCGCGCAGGGAGAGCAGCCTATAACTTTGCCCTGGCCTATGGTTTCTCGCAGTTGGTGTCCTCACCTACGAGGATACCTGATATCGAGAGCCATACTCCATCCTTACTGGACCTCCTGTTGACTACGCGGCCGAATGATTACAATGTTGTTGTTGATGCCCCGTTAGGATCATCCGACCATTGTGTCATTCGAACTGCTGTGCCAGCTAAGCAATCCGTGCCGACCCATTCACAGGGAACGCGCAAAGTCTGGCACTACAAGTCAGCAGATTGGGATGGGGTGCGCGAATTTTACGCCTCTTATCCCTGGGGGCAGCTTTGTTTCTCGTCGGGAGATCCGGATACCCTCAGACTCCGACGTGGTGTTGCAGGGCATGGAATGTTATATTCCTTGCACCGTGATACCGGTAGGCGGACGGAGCCAACCATGGTTTAATCAGTCCTGCAGAGAGGCCCGTCGTAATAAACGGGCCGCATACAGGGCCCGAATACTAATGATAATGATCCGAATACCTCCGACTTGAGGAAGAAATTTAACGCTACCTCGAGGTGCAGTAAGAAGATCATTGTCAGAGCAAAGAATGAGCACATCCGCAGAATTGGCGACCGACTAGCTAGCTGTCCTTCTCGAAGCCGGGCTTTCTGGTCGCTCGCTAAGGCTGCTGAAGGTAACTTCTGTCAGTCGTCACTCCCTCCACTGCGGAAACTCGATGGGTCACTGGCCCATGGGGCGAAGGAGAAAGCCGATCTCTTGGGCTATCTCTTTGCCTCAAACTCGACTCTGGACGATAGAGGTGCCTCACCACCGTCTATCTCAAGGTGCACAAGCTCCATGCCGGAAATCTGTTTCACACAGCGTGAAGTCCGGCGAGCTCTAGCATCTCTTGATATCCGAAAGTCGAGTGGGCCAGATGGTATTCCTGCAGTGGTGCTTAAATTTTGCGCTCCCGAGTTGTCCCCGGTGCTTACGCGACTCTTTAGGCTCTCATACTCTACAAAAAGCTTCCCGTCAACATGGAAGGTAGCTCATGTTCACCCTTTGCCTAAAAAGGGTGACCGCACAGACCCGGCCAACTACAGGCCAATAGCGATCATCTCCCTCCTCTCCAAGGTGATGGAGCGTATCATAAACACACAGCTCCTTGGGTACCTAGAGGATCACCAGCTGATTAGCGACCGTCAATATGGATTTCGCCATAATCGCTCCGCTGGTGATCTTTTAGCGTATTTAACACACCGCTGGGCTGACGCCATTGAGAGTAGAGGCGAGGCTCTGGCTGTAAGCCTAGACATTGCGAAAGCTTTTGACCGGGTATGGCACAAATCGCTGCTTTCCAAGTTACCATCTTTCGGGATACCCGAGGGATTATGCGAATGGGTTGCCAGTTTCCTGACTGGACGGAGCATCAGAGTCGTTATCGATGGTAGCTGCTCCGACACCATGTCTATTAACGCTGGCGTCCCGCAAGGCTCCGTGCTGTCCCCAACTCTGTTCCTTCTGCATATCAACGACCTGTTGCAAATTGGTGACATACGTTGCTATGCAGATGACAGTACTGGAGACGCCTTGTACAGGGGCCGCGCCAACATCCCTCGGGTCGAAGTGGAAGAGAGTCGCGCCAGGCTTGTGTCTGAAATCGAAGACTCTTTAGATCTAGTCTCAATTTGGGGTTCTCTGAACCTATTGGATTTCAACCCCAGTAAGACGCAAGTCTGTGCATTCACCGCTAAAAAAAAACCTTTTGTTGTAGCACCTCGCTTTCAGAGCATACCTCTTAAGATCTTGGAGAGTATCGGGATCCTTGGTATCGACATCTCCAGCAAAGTCTAATTTAGGGGTCATCTGGAAAATAAGGCCAAAATGGCCTCCAAACAGCTCGGTGTGCTGAACAGAGCGAAGCGGTACTTCAAACCTGTGCAACTCCTTATGCTTTACAAAACTCAGGTGAGGCCCCATATGGAGTACTGCTCTCATCTCTGGGCCGGCGCACCGAAATACCAATTGGACCCATTTGACTCCATCCAACGACGTGCTGTTCGTATTGTCGACGATCCCACTCTCACGGGCGATTTAGAATCCCTCAGCCTTCGGAGAGACGTTGCGTCTCTCTGTGTGTTCTACCGCCTGTACAATGGGGAATGCTCTGAAGAATTGTTTAATATAATTCCCACCTCGGGTTTCTACAACCGCACCTCCCGTCACAGAAGTGCGGTCCATCCGCATTTCCTCGATACGGAGGTCTCGCGCACTGTTCGGTCCAAAAACTATTTTATACCGCGAACCCGTAGGCTGTGGAACGAACTGCCTCAAGAGGTCTTTCCATTGAGCTACGATATGGGGTTCTTCAAGAGAGCTGTGAGTAGAATTTTGCAAGGTCGGCGGCGCGTCCGCATACTCCCTGGTGTTGCAGGTGCCCATGGGCGGCGGTAACACTTACCATCACGTGGGACCGCTTGCACGTTCGCCCACTAGTCTATAAAAAAAAAAAATTGCACAAAATTTGTAAATGATCCGTCAAACATGCGGAGATCACTTAACACTTTTTGTCTTCTTAAAAGATAGTTTCGAATCCACCATCTTTTTCTTTTCTTTCGATTAGACATCGCCGTAAAAAAATGTACGCAGCACCCAACAACATTATTTGTCTGCGCGGTGTTTCAGAAACTGTGTATCAACTATCAACATTGTTTCTCGGTGAATAGATGGCTTGACTTTCTTCAACGTGACAACATCACGGATATTGACAAGATGTATTTTTAATTAACTTTCTTACACCTGCTTAAATCACACTATTCAATACATATGTGCATAGTACATTATCTTATAATATATATAAATATTTAATTATATTGACGTAATAGGTATATACTAGAACAATGAACCTAAAACTAAAAACCTTAAAAAATATAATATAATAACTAAAATATATTATTAAAAGGAGTCCCTTTAGGCAAGGTTCCGAAGATACTGGCAGCGTTCCCCCTTTGAATAGCTAGACTAATTCTTTGCCCGAGGTAGCTGCCAGCTAATTAATAATTAATTAATTTATTTTTAATTAATTATTACTTACTTTTTTATTTTTTTGAAGAAACCTTGACACTGGCAGAATGTGCTAATTGCACCATTGTCTTAGATGAAAAGAAAGAAAAACATGGATCTGGAAACTGGAAGCTTAAAATAAACTTAAAAGAACTGGAAAAAATTGTAAACGTTAAAAAATCTAAAAATTTAAATAAACAAACAAAACAAATAACAAAGTGAAATTTTGTTCACCCATTCGATATATCGAATAAAAAACATCGATACATCGAATATATCAAAGCGTTAGAAATACATCGGTTGAATTCAATACATTGGTACCTACCTACATACCTACTATAAATTGAGTGTTTTTAATATATCGATGTATATCGGCCATCCCTACTTTTGACCGATTTTCTTTATCAATTTGCTTGTTGTAGAACAAGGCCCAAAGAGTAATCTAATACAGTCATTTGTCGATATAAACAATTTTTGAATATTGTATCCAATAGTTTCTAAGTTATATAGGCGTAAGTAACAATGAGTGCTAAAAAGGGCAAGAAAAATTTTGGCAAAAAGCACTTTCCTATAGCAGAGTCTGTAAGCATAGCACTGAAGATTCAATTGGATAAATTCCTCAGCGATGAAAATGAGACGGAGTTAAAATTTCCAACATTCCTCTCAGCACAAGAACGTGGATTTATCCACGAGGCTGTTGCGAAACTGGGCCTGAAGTCTAAATCGCGCGGGAAAGGTAACCCTTTTTAAATTTAAAGGTTGTGGCTAATTTTGCAATCTTTTTATGGGAACTGGTTTAATAATAGGACTATAGTATAGTTTATTTTGCTAATCTAACTTTCATTTCGATTTTATTTGTAATGGAAATTCTATTAAGAATCAAATATTTTTCACAAATGTAAATATACCAGTTTAAACCATTTATTTTGAAGCTGTTACAAAAATAATTTATTTCAAAATTTACTTCATTCATTCACATAAATATTTATTTAATAACACACTTGTATTTATTAAAATTATGTATAAATATTGTGTAACAATTTATAAGTCATTATTTATGCATAATGTTACATTAATTAAGAAATGATTTTAAATGCTTTATCATGATTAAAAGTAAGTATAATTAATTTGTCCTGAGAATAATATTGAAATATCTTTTTTTTTGCCACATTAGCAATACAAATCACAATCTCATTACTATGGGTTTTGCATATATGTATTAGTTAAATGGTAAGCTCTACTTATTTGCTTATAGGAGACGCATACCCCTGGGTACTACATGGAATTCTGAAAGTATGTAACTTTAACAAGTGTTAAGCCAAGATTTTATTTTAGGAGTAAATCGCTACATAACAATATACAAGCGGAACGGCTCAACTATAATTCAGAATGATGCCAAGTTGATCCTTGATTCAAACATGAGATGCAGCATTACTGAATTGTTCAGTATGTTCCCCATTACGAGCAAGGAGAAGGATGATCTCAGTTGTTGTCCCGAGAAGGAAAGGAGCCCACAACTGGTGCATAAGACCCTTGGACAGTTGAATAATGGGGTTGCACAGGTACACACTTAAATTTGAACTGAAGCGTGCACTACAAGTAGGAAGACTTTTGGTCATTGATATGAGGTCAGCCAAGACTACATTTGTATGAAATCAATTTCTATGAGCTGCACATCAACCACTTTACTAGATTTCCATATTAAGGTTCAATAATAATGAAGGGTCTATAAAGTGGTCTCTGTGTGACAATTTCATACAAATCTTTGCATTTTGTCTTGGCTGACTTAATGTCAATGACTGAAATTTTTCCTGCTTGTGGCATGCATTTAAGGTCGTGCTTTAAGGTGCTCGTAAATGGGCTAATTTTTTGGTTAATTTCTAGCTGCAATTGAGTAGCTGCCAAGTTGCAGTCTATATCATGCAACTCAGTGCAATATTTGCTGCAGTCTTTCAAGGTATCCCCAAGTATCCTGGCAATATTGCATTTATATTTAATCTAGCCGTATGTGTCCGGTATCTAGCTGGCTAGATTACTAGTGATATTAACCCACTTTGATGATACTGCAACATCCCCAGACAATATTTATGGGTTAACCCTGAAAATTTGTACCTTTTGAAATTTCAGTGTATCTGTGATTTTTGAGACATTTACTAAGTACAGTTATCTTGTTTAGATTTAACTATTAGTGCTGAGCACTAAATGCTTAATCCAGAATTATGAGTGATCAACAAAATACTGCGAAACATTCTGTTACTCATAAAATATGATGTTTCCTAAATCACCAATTTAAATGTTCATACTAAAATTGGGTGTCTCCTGAATACAACTTGCATTTAAACTCAACTTATTCCGTATTCTGAATTCAAATTAGGAACAATGGCATACTGAAAAGTGAAATGATGGTTAATATGCCAGCTGAAATTGCAGGGTAGTTCGATTCAGGTGGTTGGGAGTGTATTATATGTATTTAAAATAAACATATACACAATAAAAAAAAGAATGTGATTACTACAGTTGTAGATGGTATCCACGTTCTCACAACTCTTCATTTTCTAGACCTGTGTTGGCTAACTCAGCATTTTTATATTCTACTGCAACTTTGTTTCTACCAGCCGACTTTATACCTCCTACTACTATACCCTTGATGTTATTTTTATGAATAAACTGGACCAGTTTTAATGTCCTTAAAGGTGCACTGGAAGCAATATGTGCAGGATCTGATTTACTAATGTGCACAATGAATGGTCTTTTATTTGATGCTATATATTTTAGTTTTTTAAAACATTGGATCTCTGGCACGGTATACATTTCTTGGACAGAAGCAGAAGGAAATATATTCTTTTTGGCACTGTCTTCAACTAACTCATGCTCTTGCCGGGCGCTTTACAGCAGACTTAGAGGGAATAGGTTGATTTGATTGTGAACTTTGGGAAAATAGTTCCTCGGACATGACTAGATTTCCCGGGGAATGACCCTCCCAACTCAGCCTCAGGGTCCATTTTAGTTAATTTGCCCTCTTATCGATTGTTATTCATCTCTTACCAGATAACAAACACAAATAAATCAACACCAAAGACCACCACCACAAAAAACTTATATGAAGGAGTATTCCGGTCGAAATTAAATAAAAAAATACTAAAAATATGTATTTAAGAACATGACATAAGGAAGTTACATCAACTGAGAACATTAACCAATTCAAAAGTAGACTCGATCAATATCTTAGAACACAAAAACAGATAAAGAGACCCATCAGCGCAATCTGTTTGTCTAGCAAATAATAATAATAATATAGTACTACTCAACTAATTTGACTCATTCATGAACTTAACCCCGATATATTGACGGCGATATTTGTTTTAACTTTCAGATACCCAACACAACATACAATCCAGAGTTGTATAAATTCAGAGAGAAGTTACCTGTGTACGAACAGAGGCAAGATCTACTTAATGGAATCATACACAACCAGGTAAACATATCATTGACTTCTTGATTGACTTGATTGTGGATTGACTTCTTTGGGACTAAATTTTCAAATCAGTTTTCAGTGTGCCTATGCACTAGGCACTATGCCTATGCACTAAGCACTATGCCTATGCACTAAGCACTATGCCTATGCCTATGCGACTTTACATTCCTACAATATCATATCATCATTCAGGCAGGTCTATAAACCTTAAAGAATATTGTCTTAGTATATGAGATTAGCGTAACAGACATATGCCGTACTTTATAATTATTATGGATAAATAAATAATTTGCTTATTTTGTTAGGTCAAATAACATTTTTTTTTCATTTATTAGGGATCTTTGCAATTATAATTCATGTTACCCTGAGATGCCGAAATCTTATGTCTAACCAACAAAGATGACATATAACAATCTTATTAATAACTTATTTGTAATTAGTGTTCACAGTAGCAACTTAGCCGCTCGCGCGGGGTTCCTTATGGGTGGCCGCTTGCGGAGAAATACAAAATGTGTAGGTACAGTCGACCACTTGTAATGTGCCAACATTCAAGTGCTACTGATAAATTTCAAATGTTAAATGTCATGTATCGCGGATGTCGCACAGTTCGTCTCACTTGTCTACTTGTAACTGATAGTTTTTAACTTGTCAGTAAATCCAGTGTTTAGTTCTTCAAATATCACAAAATCAAGATACTTTTTCTATGAGAACGGGGCAAAGAACACATAGATTAACTTAATTTTTGAGATTTCTTCTTATTTTTCACATATATTTATCTATTAAACGGGTTTTAATGCACAAATTTTAATTGAGAAGATGGATACCAATTGTCTTTGACATAGAATCCAATGATTAAATAAAATTGGCTATTTGACAGATATAACAATCAGTTTAAAAAAAAAATTGGTAATGTAGCTTATAGGCCAACAATAATTATGAGTACCTTTTTTTGCATTGAAAACTTAGGGTGACTCGCTCAGTCGGAGGCGTCGCGTCGGCGCGGTTGTGGCAAGCAGTAGCACTATGCGCTCTTCCCCATGCTATCAGGGCCAGAACAAGCGTGTCCAGCGCCGTGGGCGGAAAATTTACAACGCCTCTTTAAATGTATCGTTTTTCGCGCTTATAAAAAGAAGATCGAACATTTTTTAATGGTTGACATTTTATGTATATTTTGGAAGCAAGCTTAAATGAACATTCAGATGAATCATATAAAATCATATCTTCCGCTTGTGACGTGGACTCGGGCGTCCTGAGGGATTCTCCAGCTTGTCCAGCATTTTATCCGGCCCTGCATGCTATGTACATATTGGAGATGTTTCGGATATTCGCGTTATTTGACATTTTCAAAACGAAACTAATCGAATATTAATAGCCCAATGGGAGTAGTAGTTAAAAGAGGTTTCCTACAAAAAAAAATCAGTTGAATTTGAAAATCAGATATGTAGCTGATTTTTTAGTTTAATTATTAGTAAGTGATTTTTTAGTGTAATTGAAACTTAGATAGATACCTAAGTTTTGATTAAACACTATATACTAGTTGTAGACATTATATTTTGTTATTTAAATCTGTGCTTATAGCACTAACTTTCAATTGGTCTGAAAAGTACCAACTTACTCATTTTACAAGTATGTACGTAGCAGTCTAGGTACTATTGTAATTGTATTCACGAATAGTGATTTTTGCTGTTCGAAACATGCCTAGTACATATTATGGGTGTAGGTGATAATAGTGGCGGGCGCGACCGGTTGCGGCAAGACCACTCAGCTGCCGCAGCTGGTGATGGACTACTGCCAGGAGCACAAGCAGCCGGCGCGCGTCTACTGCACGCAGCCCAGGCGCATCTCCGCCGTCTCCGTCGCCGAGAGGGTAACACACAATATATACGGCTTTTTGGCGGGAACTTGACAAGTGATGATTGAGTTTATGTTTAATTAATGTAAACAATATGTATTATGCGTATTGTGGTTTAATAGTGATAGGTCAATGAACTTCAGAATGTTTTTATAACAGGATATCACTGCGTTTTTCGTATGCTTTCAAGGAGTCCATCTCTGTCCTCAGTAAACATACTATGATTTTACTGAGCGACTCCTGACTTACTTCGACGTGCACTTTGCAATCCAACAGCCGTAATACCTTGAAAGACACAACACTACCTTGAAATGTACTGCAATTCCCACTTCATCATATTCCCGAATGTACATACGTGTTTCGGTAGTGAGTGAGATATGCCAGAACCCACTCTCATCCCATCCTATCCCTTCCCATTTTCTCATCCTTTCTCCATATCTATTGCTACATCAACAAAAGTTAGCAGCGCATCTGAGGGCGTGTCAACGTTTGTCATTCTGAACGGATATTGGCATGTATCGCGGATGTCCATGGGCTACAGTATCCACTTACCATCGTTTGGACTGTATGCTCGTCTTGCCAAATCGAATTAAAAAAAAAATCACTAATCTTGTTTTTATTTATTGTTTTTAATGTTACGAAGTGCTTAAAGAATACATAAAACAATATTAAATTGGCATAATTTCGTTATTTGAAAAAAGTCATACGAAATTGTAACTTTTTGTGGCCTGATCCATGAAACATGTCATATATTTTGAAATTAATATAAAATAATGCTCGTTCACAGGTAGCTTATGAACGTATGGAGAAGATAGGTCTATCCATAGGTTATCAGATTCGCCTGGAGTCCCGAGTAAGTCCTCGTACAGTACTCACTTACTGTACCAATGGGGTCTTACTGAGGACTTTGATGGGAGGAGACAATTCACTTACTGGTAAGTGACATACCGCTTTTTCAAATTATTTGTATCAAAGGACAATTGGCAGAGCTGTGGTAGTTCGTACATAGGCCAAACAAAGCGCACCGTAGAAGAAAGGGTCAAAGAAAATCACAGCTATGAGGAATCGCCCGACGAATAAATCGGCGATAGCGGGCCATGTATTCAACGCCGGGATCAATTACTGCATAGAACTCCATAGTCCTAAAATCCTCTCCACTGATCACCACTATTTCTTCAGGATTGTGCGTGAAACAAATGAAATAAAAAAACAGAAATTCCAATCGAGAAGATGTAATTGTCCTCGACATGGAATCAAGTGATTAATAAAATTAAATTTCGCGATTTTTCGTCTGACACTACTTCTGATATTGTGAGTGTCAGCTCGTGACCGTGGTTGGTACAACCCAATCGAAACGTCGAGTAAAATAAATAAGTTAAACATTCGCGTTAATGCCCTTTAAATAGATAAATATATCTAATTCTTATCCTCAAGTATTCCCTATTCACAATTTTCCATTGTCCGAATCCAATCCAAGGTAGGCAGCTGTAAGAACATTCAAACGTTTGTAATTTTTTATTGACGCTGGCATCTATCGCGGATGTCCATGGTCATCCAGTTCACCTTCCTATAATCATTTTTTATGGACACAGAAGGCGGTAGACGAGCATATAGTCCACCCGATGGTAAGTAGGTATTGTCGCCCATAGACATCCGCGATACATGCCACATCATTCCAGAATGACGAAGGTTAGCACGCGTTTAATTAGATTTTGGAATGGGTTTGGAGAAAAGGTTGGGAAAATGGGAAGGGGATGGGATGGGAGATAGGATGGGATAGGAATGGGTTTTGGCATATCTCACTCGCCACCGAAACACGTACGTACATTGAGTAATAGAATAAACTAGGAAGTGCAATATATCCTAGTGTCCTGTGGGGGGTGACTTGGCCGGTTGAGACGTACATTTATGGAATGGAGTAAACTAGGAAGTGCAATACATGCTAGTGTTCTGTGAAGGGCGACTTGGCTAGTTGAGTGTACCCAGCGGCTGTTGGGTTGCAGCGTGCACCCTTCCTCTCCCTCTTTATAAAAATTAAATAAGTGATTATCGACCAGGTGCGTCGCATATATTCGTGGACGAGGTACATGAGAGGGACAAATTCAGCGACTTCCTGCTAGTGGCCCTGAGGGACGTGCTGCCCAAGTACAAGGACCTCAAGCTGATCCTCATGTCTGCCACCATGGACACGCAGATATTTAGCAGGTAATAATATTAGTTGATAAATAATAATAATATTGAGTGGTTGATAAATAATATTATAATTATAGTGGAGTGTAGGCTTTCTCGGCCGGTGTCCATATCAATTGAATCTTCCGGGCTACTTGGCCGAGGTCTTCTGGAATCTCTTCTCTTTCTTTTTTCCAAACGTTTCGTCAACAACTGCGGTTGACATCTTCAGTGGCGACTGCGTTCACTTTCGGAGAGATGTTATCTCTCCGGCTTCTCGAGCGCAACTGACTCGACGACTGTGGCGCACCGGTATTTATAGTGGGCGAGAGTAGTTGTGTTTGTGTGGTGTGTATCGAGTCTGTTTTTGTCCCCCCCTCTCGTCTCTCTTCCCCGTGAGCTTGATGTCTTCGGAGTGCTGGATACCAGATATTACGGACTCTTAGATTTTCTTCTTTTTTGTTAAAATGAAGTAATACAATAATTATTGAAACACCGTTAAACAAATCAGAACAATTATCAAAACTACAGAATTTTCAGGAGCTAGCATCTGAATACACTCAATGAAGAATTAAAGATATCAGACATGTTGCCTTTTCCTGATAGTTTATTGTGTGACACATTCTAATAACGGGATCATTACGAGCAACATTGTTATTACATATTGCAAGCAGCCCTTCCAGTATCCACTGCTGGAGACTCATGTGCACTCATGCACATTGTCTCCTGGCAACTCCACTCTTGTAGAGATGGTGTACTTCCTCAGGGCTCTGTTATCCCTTAGTCACCTGTACGACACCCACAGCAAGAGAATGGGATGTTGCTATTCTACAGCCACACGACACCACATGCTAATTAGAATCTATAATTTAAAGCCTTGTTATAAAAATCAAAGTAAAACTTGACAAAGTTTATGAAAAGTTATTTAATATAATAAATATATAAAACCCTATCAATAGAGTATAAAGTAAAATTATTTTTATTATTATATTGTATATTATATAATATATTAATAAGCGTAACGGATATACAAAATATAGATTCATGTAATATATAAAAAGACAAATTAAGTTTTGAAATACCTACACAAAAATGTACCTTAGTAACCGAACCCATTGCAATTAAACAACTTTAACGGTTTAAATCGCGTATATTTGACATTATTTATATCCCGACGTTTCGAACACTTTGCAGTGGACGTGGTCACGGGGTGACGTCCACTGCAAAGTGTTCGAAACGTCGGGATATAAATAATGTCAAATATACGCGATTTAAACCGTTAAAGTTGTTTAATTGCTATGTATAGTAATCGCGAAAACCTAAGAAAACCGAACCCATTGTTCGCCAACAAACTGCTTCGCAGTTTGGCTAAACATTTATCAGTGTAGAAAGGATTAGGGCCTCTCTCACCACCTTCTGATAAAGTATCAGTAATTGTTAACAATCTGATAGATAAATTATCTGCCAATTAAATCTAGCTGATACTGCCTTTCTGATAAAGTATTACTGATTTTCTGATAAAGTATCAAGAGATGGTGAGAAAGGCCCCCAATGGGTATGAATACATAAATTTTAAAAAAATGTTCGTAATTGTCCGCAGGTACTTCAACAACTGTCCAGTGATAACGATCCCGGGACGACTACATGAAGTACAGCGGTACTACCTGGAGGACGTCCTCAAGATCACCCAGTATAGGACCAAGAAGATGGCTCAGCTCGAGAACGAGCTCAAGAACAAGCTCAACACTGGGCGGAGCTACTGGTCGCACCTTGAAGGTAAGACTATGTTTTGTAAGGTAAGATTGTATGTTTTGTATGGTAAGGTAAGATGATATGGTAAAGACTGTATGTTTTGTAAAGTAAGATCGTATGTATGTTTTATAAAGTGAGATATTTTTTTCGTAATGTCATCACTCGTCAATAAGCATATTTTCGTATCTAAAGTGCATAATGCAGTATTGTTTTTAGGCCAGAGACAGAGTCCCGAGGAGGCGGGCTGCAGTAAAGACAATAAAGAAGAGATTGAGAACACGACGGACCCCGCTCTGCAGGCAGACATGGATGAGTTTCTCGAAAATTGCTTCAAGGACGGCAGTTTGGTAAGTTATGTTATTAGTAATTTCTTTATAGAAAAGAATAATTTTTAGGTGAGAGACAAGGAGTATCCAAATAATTAATCTTTCATTAAGTGACTGATGTATGTTCTAGTGTAATTTTTCTTTTATTATTTAGTTCTAGTTATCTCCTATACTTCCTTTATTTATATTTTTCTTCAATCTTATCATTGCTTGTGTTACTACTTAATCTCTTATCCTAATTATCTTATTACTTACTAGCGGTGCCAGCGACTTCGTTCGCGTGAACTTATGATTCCCGTGGGAGAGGGGAGAGTGCACGCTGCAATCCAACAGCCACTGGGCGCACTCGACTGGCCACGTTACCCCTCTCTCACAGAAGACTACCTTGAAATGTACTGCATTTCCCACTTAATCTTAATCTTATTTCCCTAATGTATTTCGGTACCGAATGTAACCGAAATGTAAATCTTATTTCGGTAGTGAGTGAGATGTGCCAGAGCCCATTCCCATTATATCCCTCCCCATTTCCCCAACCCTTTCTCCAAATCCAGTCCTATATCTAAAGGTAGGCAGCGCATCCGGGGGCGTGCCAACGTTTGTCATTTTGGACTAATGTTGCATGTATCACGGATGTCTATGGGCTACAGTATCCACTTACCATCAGGTGGACTGTATGCTCGTCTGCCGCCTTCGTCCATAAAAAAAAAACTCTATAATGAATCTGGATAAAAAAGTGCCCTAAATGTTAAACCGGCACATAAGCTATAACTATGCCTAATTTCGTTAAAATCCGTCTAATAGTTTTCGCGTGAAGCGCGTTCAGGAAGACAGGATAATTCCGAAAATTGTTCTTTTGGGCTCTGTATCCCTCGTATTAGGCCCCTAATACGATTACCTATGAAATTGCTGTTTGTTCATAATGGGCACTTTGAACCTCCAAAGGTAAGCAACGCATCCCGGGGCGTGCCACCGTTAGTCACTCTAGAATGATGTCGGCGCATATCGCGGATGTTCATGGGCGACAGTATCCACTTCTTTCCAGTCTGCAGCTTCCTTTCCATAAATAAAAATAAAATAAGGCACCTATCACCCGCTCTCCGCGCAAGCCCCACATTGTCACACCCCCGTACCCCTGACGGTACCATAGCGTAGGCGAGCACTCTCTTATCTTGTTTGTATATAGTAGTTGTTTGAGCGTGTGTCCATTGTTCGCAGGACTCGTTCTGCCAGATTCTGTACATGTACCTGTCGGAGGGCGTGGGCGTGGAGTGTAGTCAGGCGGCGAGCGGTCGCACCGGCCTCATGGCGGCCGCCGCGCACGGCCTCATAGAGACCGCGCAACAGATACTGCACATCGGTACGTGACACACGCACACATGCACACACTCCACTCACACTACTTGAGGAACATTATATAACAACATTTTTATATTACACACACGACAGATCACGTAAAAACCGGTTACTAGGGTCCCCCGCACACACACATACACACAAAGAGTACCTACTCACCAATTTTGAGAAAAATTAAAAAACTATATTTTTATATTACACACGACCATATAGAAAAAAAATCAGTTGCCCCTATATATGAAAGCGGACATGCTCATGTTTATGCTCTCTTCAGTTAGTTTGACAGACAAAATGACACGATAGAATCGAAATTCTTTACTTGACAACGTCATTCTTTTAGGTCATTTCACTGACCGTTGGTTACCTGAAAGAGATCACTTTTAGCAATAAGGCCGCCCATAGCCTCTGTATAATATTATTATTATACCTAATCGAGCCATAAATATTGTTACAAAGAACACACATCTTTTAATTACGCCTTTATCAAAGTTGTCAATACCAGTAACCGGATTTTTTCTCGTTCTTTTTCTGCTAGGGTCCGAAAGACCGGCAAGAAGTCAGATTCATTGGCGCCCTTTATAATTCGCTGCACAGTGACTAGACGTTGCAGCGGCCTCTGCAGTCCTTTTTTGTACCCAATATATAAAAAAATATTATTTAAAAAGAAATCAGTATCATTTTATATATGTGTGTTTTATATCTGTAACAATAGCTATTATAAATTTCTATAAGATTATTTTAAAAAATCTGTAAATATTCTACATAAATATATCTGCATACCCGATGTAAGTTATTCACTCCTTCAGTAGCTTCTTTTTGCATATACTTATAGACATCATAAATTAATTTCCTCGTTAGCCTTCGTAAAGTCACATTTTGTCGCGGCATTATTGATTTTAATTAAAAACAGTTCTTAAAATATTTAATAATATATATTAATTTAATATCCTTGACCTTGAGATACCAAAATCGATGTCTAATATTATAATTAGAGTAAATTATAAACGGAGACATCTATTGTTGAGTAGCAGAACTAAGAGTTTAGTGCTGTGTTGTTATCTTCATTATGGACAAAAACAGCCAAGAGTGTCGGCCGCGTAAATGATATGGCTTAATAATTTCATTTCAGTTACCTAATTTTTGCTTCAATAATATTCCCTTTAAGTTGAAAGCAAACAAAAAATTATTTAAGTAATAGTTAGTATTAGTAAATAAAAAATAATTAATAATAAACACTGAAGTTTAAAATGCTATATAATTAAGATGTATGTAACTGATTCGTTTCTGAATAGTGTTTCAATTTCGTTCAGTTTTATAACAGAAAAAAATATATAGTACATATGAAATTCGTTTTTTTTTACATATATTCCGCAGGAACTTCCGAAGTCTGAACAGTTTGTGTTAGTCTCTCTGTGTGTATTATTGGTGTTATTTCTTTTTTTTGCAGGTGCGAATCCCTGTACAAAAGATAAAAACGGAAAAATAGCTTACGATTATGCCGTAGAGAACGGTCACACAGAATGTGCCAAGTTATTGGCCTCTTTCAACCCTCCAGAGACCAAAGACAATACTGACGCTGACAATTCCAGTGACAACTTTCTTCTAGATGTTTACCATCACACGGTCTTGGAGGAACTAATTGACCGTGATTTATTACTGGCTTTAGTAAAACACATACACGTCAACTTACCTAAAGGAAGCATCCTAATTTTTCTGCCGGGATACGACGATATAGTGACTTTAAGAGACATGATACAAGCGACGACAGAAATGAACGCGCTTAAATACCAAATATTTACCTTACACAGTAGTATGCAGACTCTAGATCAGAAGAAAGTGTTCAATCCACTACCAAATGCTAGGAAAATTATTATTTCGACTAATATAGCGGAGACTTCAATTACAATTGATGATGTGGTGTATGTGATTGATTCGTGTAAAGTCAAGGAGAAATATTACGAGTCGAATGTAGGTGTGTGTTCGTTGCAATGTGTGTGGACGTCCCGAGCTTGTTGTCAACAAAGGGCAGGAAGGGCGGGTCGAACTAAACCTGGACACTGCTTCCACATGTGTTCCAAACGAAGATTCAACACCCTACCCCTTAATTCCGTCCCAGAAATATTAAGGGTACCCCTGCAGGAGTTATGTCTCCATACAAAATTGCTGACCCCTGGCAATACCCCCATAGCGGATTTCCTGTCAAAAGCCTTAGAACCACCATCGTTTTTAGCCATAAGGAACGCCGTGACATTGTTAAAAACTATAGGGGCCTTAACCCCCATGGAAGATTTGACGGAAATTGGACAACATCTGCTAGATTTAACTGTAGAACCAAAGTTGGGAAAAATGTTGTTATATGCATGTGTGATGAAATGCCTCGATCCGATACTGACTATCGTATGCAGCTTGGCGAATAAGGAACCGTTCCAAATATCGATGAACCCAGAAAATAGAAAACAAGGGAGCATGGCCAGAAAAGATTTTGCAGCAGACAGTTATTCCGACCATATGGCGTTACTAAGGGCGTTCCAGGCTTGGCAATCGGCGAGAGCCAACGGGACAGAAAGAGCGTTTTGCTCCAAAAATTTAATTTGTGGTGCTACCATGGAAATGGTAGTCGGATACCGGTCTCAGTTGCTAGCTCAACTTCGAGCCTTGGGATTAGTTAAAGCTCGAGGCTCTGGAGATATAAAAGATGTGAACTTGAACTCTGAGAAGTGGCACGTAGTGAAAGCCGTACTACTTAGCGGTCTATATCCGTCCATAGCCAGAGTCGATCGTGATTCGTGCACTTTACGAACGTCCAAAGAGGTCAAAGTTGCTTTTCACCCAAGCTCGACGCTACATAAAGGCGGAGGGGCGTTGGGGTCACAGAAATCCGTGCAAAATTTACCCACAGATTGGGTTGTTTTTGAAGAAATATCACGGGCTGGGAGATTTTGCTTCATACGGTGCAATACCTTAGTAACTCCCTTGACTGTAGCGTTATTCGGTGGTCCGCTAAGGTTGCCACCCGGGGCGTTAACGCAGAGAGCTAACCCGCCAGGGTTGTCAAGTGACTCAGACAGTGAAGCAGATGAGAACAATTCCTCGCCTGACACATCAGTATTGACTTTAGATGACTGGATGGCTTACACGGCTGACGCATCAGACGCTATAAACGTTTGCTATCTTAGACAGAAATTGAGTGCATTGATCATACGCCGTATGTCAAATCCGGCGAAACCTATGACTCCTCTAGACGAACAGATACTAAATACAGTCGTTCACGTGCTGGGTGCAGAAGAAAAAAATGTCGGATTGAATCAACCGAACGGCATAGGACAAAGACCGAAACCTTTAACAGTGGATTCGCCAAACTGGGTGCGACTGAGAGAAGACGATTACCGCCATGATAAATTCTACCCTCAATACAATCAGAACGATTATGGGAACAATTTCTATCAAAATTCGTACTATAGAAACGGCCAAGGGAGGCCAAATTGGAGGAATGATGGGTTGCCGCAAGGGTTTTCTCCTCAACCCCACAACGGGCCGAAAAGCCCGATGTCTCCCAATGGGAAGACGTTGCTAGCTAATATAGAAAAGTATGCGGAGAATGAAAACAGTGCGAGGTGTTTCGTAGTAAAAGCGGATGAAGTGCATAGTATAGAAATGGCACAAACTAGCTTAAATTATAATTTTACGCCAAATACCGCTAAGAAGTTGCAGAAAGTTAAACAGGTGAGTTATGAATTGAATATAGTGCGACTTTTCAGCGGAAAATAAACGTAGTAAGATAAAGGTCTAAATGAACGTAAGGAGTGAGGGTGCAATGGCCTCCCATTGAACCCCTGCCCCTAGTTTAAGAGATGGTTCAGAATTTAACCCTGAACAAATTTGTGGTATTAGTCAAAAATGACATACAGTCAGAAACAGGTCAACGTATACACAACGTGCCTTAATATCCAATAGCAAGGACTCGAATCGAACGGCTTTGGGAGCATTAACGTGCTGCTTACTACACCTAGTCTAGCCATAAATATTGTTACAAAGAAAACATTGATATTTTTATTTTTAATTTAGAAGAATTTGTGTTATTTTAGAAATAGGTAAGCATTTTACAAATAGCATTTATTTCAAATGTCACCATTTGCTTTTATACAATCTTTCAAACGTTGTGGCCAGGTTTGCATTGAAACACGCACCCTTTCCATGAGAAAATTGCCAACTGCCTTATGGTATGTTTTAGGGTTTCAATGACTTATGATCCCTATGACCTGCTGCTGAGTCTTGCTGAAAGGTCCATTTCTTGGTCATGGAACAGGGTGTTGTCATGCGACTTTTTTATTTAAAGCCCTATTTTTATTTAAATGATTAGTTAAGAAATGACCAGTATGTACTAAATCATCTTTTAAAATAAGTGACACGGTTCTATGTGCTGTATTCATCTCTCTGGATGAAATCTTTTCCTTCCGGACAGGATGTCTTCGGATTCTCTCCTTCACAGCTTTAATCGTCTGTTTAGTACGAATAGTGCGTGGAAAGCTATAACTTTTTCTGTCGCAAACAGAGGACATTTTAGTATACCTACCAATAGCTCGGTACAGAAACATTTGGCTAATACCAAATGGATGGAGAGTTTCAAAAATTGCATTTGGCTCCCTACCTACTTTCTGTAATACAATTACAGCAATACGGTTTTCGTTATCAGTTATCACCCCACTCCATTTTAATATTAATACAATATTTAATAATGATTGGCGCCAAAATGAGGAAAACCATTTATTTTTCATGTGAGTGATAGATTCCACATTCAAATGTAATTTTTTTTTCTTTTTTGTAACGGTATTTATGGCCAGACTAAAATGTTTTCATATTTGTCATTTTTGTTTGTTACCACAAATTTCTGTTTCGATTGTAACATTTGTCAAAAATTTGAGACTGACAAATGTGTCAACGTATGTATGCCTATGGGAAATGTCCATAGGCAACAGTATACGCCTACCATCAAACGGACTGTATTATTACGGATCTTATACCATCTTTCTGTGGAAATATTTCGCGTTATATTATAAGTAAATAAAAATATTCGCATTTTTTAAAAGTAACCTCCACTTTTCAGGATGGAAGTTGTGTTTTAGTATTCTTCTCATGTACAAACGCTTCAAAGTTCGTGGGTTGTGCGTGGTTTACGGATGGCGGTAGTACCCAAAATATGGCAGGTCCCTCGGGTACCCAGGGTACACAAAGTGGAGTGGGTACTGCGAATACCCAAAACGCGGCTGCTAGCGGACCATATACAGGGAATTTAGAGTGGGTCCACACACAACATGTGCCTTTTCACACTGTCAGGTGAGTAGAAAAAAGTGGTTATAATTAATTTTGTTTCGTGTGATGCCTATATGTGGGTGACTAGGTCAATTTTGAGATACAAAAAAAATATTTGGGTTACAACACAAATTTTTACTACAACTTCTCAAAATACTCTCCATTAGCCTCTGTACAGCGATTCATTCGACTAAACCAAGATTTAAAGCACTGGCGATACTTTACTTTAGCGAAGTCCTCAACAACTGCCAAAAAAGCATTCCGAGCCGTCCTCAGGTGTTGAAAAGAAGGCCACGGAATCCAAGCTTCATTTTTGGAAAGAGAAAGAAGTCGCATGGAGCTAAATCAGGGCTATAAGGAGAGTGGCTCAATTCTTGGATCTCTGTGGTCTTCAAAGACTCTTGGGTAAGTTTTGATTTGTGAGATGATTCATTGTCATGATGCAAGAAAAACTGTCTCAAACCTGTTTTAGGACGTTTTTGATTTAAGACATCGAATACAATTGGTAAACACACTTCACTGTACCATTGGGCATTAACAGCTTTTTGAGTGTCTAAAGAACTTTTTTTTAAAGACTTAAACTTCTAAAGACGTATGTCCCCAAACGCTGATACTAATCTGCACTTATGCTGATACTAATTTACACTCACTTTCATTTAAACCAATTTTTAAATCGTATAACTTCATTGCACGAAGATGTTCTCGTTCGAATTCCATTGTTTCAAAGAAAAGCGCACGAAATATCAATAAAAAAGTGAACACACCATTTTTTCTTTGACTAAATGGCTTTCGAATTTCAAATAAATGATGTTTTAAAAACGGTACAGTTCATATGAGTTCTCTTGCTGAAATTTGATTATCTCAAAATTCACATAGTCACCTATATATAGTTAAATATAGTGTATATAGTGAAATTAAATAGTCAATAAATAAAAAAAAATCTTACTCTGTGGTTAAAAAGATAAAAGTAAAAAATTCAAATGACATGACAAAGAAAAATGAATTGCGAATTAACTAACCAAAGACAAATTATTGTAAATAAGAATAAAACATAATCTTGATGTCTATTCGAGAGACACACACATATCAATCTATCTTTATGATGAAAAATATTGTAACTACAGAAATCGAAAGTAAAAACGTAGATAGGATAGAATAATATCGGCTGCCTGTATTTTTTTGTACGGGAGTAGACAACTATACGATTTTTCATTTGGTCCAAGATCACGACGGCAGACAATTATGTACGGAGACAGATTTGTCTGTGAGCGTGTATGTGGCTGTGTTAGGTTGTGTATGTGAGCGTTTGATGTCAAAGTAATATTGTAAAAATGATCGCTGACTGCTAAATCGGTAACTCGGCGCTAATGAACATTTAGTACTGTTGGAATATTTGTAATAAGGACTAGGATAACTGATTATAGACTTGATTTAGAATCTCACATTTACCAACGGCACATGCGGTTATAACAGAGTGACAGTTTATGGTTGACAGGTGACAGCTATTCACAGTTGACATTAATAGCGCGTTTACGTTTACAAACATTCTAACAAGTAGGTACTTTAACTATTTTAGACTCGAACTTTTAACTTTAAGCCTGGTATCAAACTTGAAACTTGTGAAATTTTTTAACTACAGCGCTCATGAACGTAATAAAGTATCATAGTATTTTTATTAGCTGGAGTAAACTGACATTAGTTGCCAGTTTATGATGAAATAAAAATAGTGTTGTGACAAAAGGATTGACCCCAATCACTCACTCAACAGGTCCTCAATCAAAGTACTAATTTTTATTAATTGAAGGTTTTAATAAAAAAATCTCCCAGTTATATGTTTAGTAATGGACATAAAAATGATTTTGATAATTAGTGATGACAATGAGGGAAATATTGGTGATGATCTCATCAATACACTCCTCCTATCCTATTTCTAGAGATTAAACTAGATTTTATGCTAATAAATCTATCTAGAAATAAAATTTTAACTTTCGTATTTTGATCTCGTATAAAATAGATCATAGAAAAGTGATAGAGGTTTAGGGAATAACCTAATAAAAAGGCGGTCTTTATTCCTAAGTTTATTATTTATTTGTGCATGGGCATTTCATAAAATGATACAACTGTGCTATAAGCCGACCGTTTAACTCGCGTATCGCCTGCGCGGTAAGAAGGGAGCGGGGGGAAATGTTAGCGGATGGGTGAAAGGGGTGCGCGGAGCAGAGAGCTTACGTCAAGTGCGGCAGTGCGCTGGCTGTGCTCGCAGCGCGCGGTTGGTATTTTTTGTTACGGACGCTTGGACATTAACGCACAAGGTATACGACTGCCAAGATAAATCTCAAGATGAATCGCTCTTCCAGTTTTGCGAACAAAATTAACAAGCAAGCTAAACAAATAGCATACAATGTATATTCCTTTTTTAAAGCCAGAAAACAAGATCATAATTCTACAGAGTATCTTGAAGACGTAAATCTAAACAAACTTGTTGCTAAAGCTACAGGACTTTCGGTGACTACCATATGTAAAATAATAAAAGAAGGAAATGAACTGAAAGATGAACAAAATAATGTAAATTTTTAATCACCAAAAAAAATTAAACAAATCCGAAAGAAAAAAATTGAAGTTGACAGTTTTACAGAGGGCGTTGTTAGAAGAAAAATAACTCAATTTTATACGGTTTTTAAGAAGGTTCCTACATTAAAAATTTTGAATGCGAAACTCAGAGAAGAAGGAATTTTAAATTGTGGCCGAGAATATTTGAGAACATTGATTCATAAACTTGGCTTTCGATTTAAGAAATGTCAATCAAAAAGAAAATTACTGATTGAACAACCAAACATCGTATCGTGGCGGTGGCGTTATCTTAATGCGATAAAGAAGCACAGAAGAGATCAAAGAAACATTGTTTACCTCGATGAAACATATGTCAATTCGTCATTAAATGTACCGGCGTGTTGGCAATCCAATGAAGAACGAGGGGTGCTGTCGCATATTGGCAAAGGGCCACGTTTAATTATTGTACATGCTGGTGGACAAGCCGGATTTATCGATGGAGCTCTTTTAATTTTTAAATCCAAAAGCAAAACCGGAGATTATCATAGCGATATGAATTTTGTAAACTTCAGCAAATGGACTAGAGAAAAGCTATTGCCAAATTTACCGCCAAGCTCAGTTATTATTATGGATAATGCCGCATACCACTCGGTACAAGAGGACAAAAAGCCTACAATGACATCCACAAAAGCCACCATGCAGACCTGGCTGCAAAGACACAATGTTGAATTTGATACGTCTTTAAGAAAATGTGATTTATTGAATTTAATTAAACAACACGCGACAGAAAATACTTACAAAATAGATGAAATTTTAAAGGCGGCAGGTCATGAAGTCTTACGACTGCCTCCATATCACCCAGACTTGAACCCAATCGAATTGGTTTGGGGGGATATCAAAGGACAGCTCGCAAAAATTGAAATTGATTCTAATTTAGACAAAAAGAAAAATACACTGGAACAGTTATTTGCCGAATTCTCTGTAGAAAAATGGGTTAACTGCGATAAACATGTACAAACTATTGAAGATGAATATTGTCTGCACGATCGCATCGTTGATGAAGAGATGGACCGATTTATTATTAATTTGCAAGATTCTGACTCCTCAAGCTACACAGACAGTGATGATGATTCAAGCGATATGGATATTAGTGACGAATAGTCCTATAAAAATTTTATCTGTGGTTAAATATTTCTTAAACGGAGTTAATTATTGTTTTATGATTTTGTACCTATGAAGCTATTATAAAATATTTGTAAAACTTAAAAATAAATACTTAAAAAAAAGATACTTATTATTTTATTCTTTACCAACAATGTCTATCTCGAGATAAATCTTTGGATTATTGACTCCGTGTGTAGCGTTACCCGCCCCCGCTCCCTTCTTACCGCGCAGGCGATACGCGAGTTAAACGGTCGGCTTATAGTTAGATATCTTTTTATTCATCATACATCAGTAACATTTATAAGAGTTCTTTTTTCAAAATTTCAAAATAAAATATAGCCTATATTAGACACTGATAATATAGTTTCCTATTGGTGAAAGAATTAATTGAAATCAGTTTAGTAGTTCCAAAGATTACCCCCAACATACCCACAAACAAACACAATTTTACCTCTTTATATATTATTGGTATATATATGTCATATATCTGTCAGAAACCTTATCGATCATGTGGTCGAGATGGCATAGGTATTTTATTTTCTTCATTTATTATATGAGCCACGCAGCTAGTGCCATCTTTCGGCAGTCACAGTCCTTCTTCGAAAAGATTTTGACTTCTGTCACTTTAAACGTTTTGTTGTTTCTCGCAACATATCCTTTTGCCTGCACCCAAACCAGCTCAATGGGATTGAGCTCACAATGCTCACAATGGTAAGGGGGTAGGCATAAAACAGTGACTCCGTGCTCCGCTGCCATCTCGTCTACAGCGTACTTGCCGCCGTGTTAAGTCTCGAACATCAATGAACTGTCTTCGACAAATCCTTCTTCCCAGCCTATATGGCCGGTGATTAGGCGTTTGCCTTTCCCCAAAGGGGCTTCCAAGCCCGTGGTCAAGCCATCTAGAAATGCCTGCCGGGACGATTGCACATTGATATCAATCCACCTGCGAAAAAACAAAAAATACCAATTAATCACTAAACTAAGTTCACGGGCAGTGGCAGTCACGTGAGTAGGTTGGTGTAATAGACAACATAGTGAATTGAAATTACCTTCGCTGACCAAGGTTTCATCTTGGTAATAAATGTACCTTCTTACTCTTCGATAGTTTTTTATTTTTGAAGCTATCGCTGGCGCCATAATACAATATCCTGCCTATCAATTCGGTATTCCCTATTCTATCACATAAACAAAAGTATTATTATTATCGGTTAATAAAAGTATTTAATGCTACTGCTACTATTGTCTATAGTCACATCACTAGTTACATTAATATGATATATCGCAAATCGGTAATCTGTCGACGGCGTAACTATAATAATGCAGATTTCTCTTTATCTTGTATTTGAAGACGTTGCGCATCATAAGTGTTTCGGTGACGTTAAAAGCAACCCGTGGTCTCTTTTTATTTGGAGAAAAAGAATCTTGTTGGCTTCATGTACTTGTCTTGGTTGAGGATCCATGTCGTTTGTATTAACAACGAAACAATACAAGGACGGTCAAGAAAACAAAACTTAACAATAACCACAAATACAACGTAACAGTAACAAAAAACAACTGAATCGCGTGTGAGCGAAGTAAACACAGACCAGAGGTTAGAAGCCGAATGCCAAACCAGATGGCGACGATCAGCACTTCGGTTCGACGTATGTGTTTTTTATGGAAAGGAATTATATTATGCAGACTTGATTTTTTTCATCTATATTCGTCGTGTCTTTAAATAATTTGTAATAATAATAATTTGTATATCTAATAATTATCAATACGTAATGAATTATTATCTATTAATAATGATTTAGCAGATTAATCGTCAATACATTTCTAATGTTTTCTCTTTGACTCTATATGAGTGAGCTGATTCACAATGTACACACGTCACTATTACAATAAACATGGCGGCATTATATTACAAAGTGACATTAGCAGTTATCAGTTTATTCCAACTAATAAAAAGTACGATTTTAGTCCATAGTATTAAAGGTTAATTAACGCTCACTGAACGATTGAATGTCGAGCGCTTATCGCTTATTTTTACAAGAATACATGTTGTCACCGCAGACATATCCCGAACACATTGGCGGGGGGTGCACGTGTGATCGGCGCTCGGGACGGCACAGAGATATGCCTGTCTTCCGCTCGAGCGCTGCAAGCGGCTATGAGCGCTCGCCGCCGCGCGCACCACCCGCAGCAATACCACCCGCAACCGCACCACCCGCACCAGCACCACCCGCGCGCGATACAGAAGCACAACAACCAGTGACCGGTACGTATCACTATTCGACGTCATTTATTATTTATTAAAAATAGGCTCACCAGTGGTACATACACATAAACATCATTAACAGAAAATCGTAGGCCTGTATATGCGCACACAGCACTCACAATTTTTTAAAAAGTCTTTGGAGCTCACAGCAGTAATAATAAACAAAAAAAAAAACTCGATTGATAGTTAAAGTTAATTAACACCAACACCATCCACATCAGCACATCTCGCACACACGCCAACATCACCCGCGCGCCATACCAGTGACCGGTACATACACATTACTGACAATCCTCACTGGTGGGTGTTTGGGAATTATTGTACGTATATGTATTTATTTATAGTTTTATTACACTGCGGCACTCAGGCAATCACTTTTATATTATTAAATTAATGATCACTTGCCTTTTATCTTGAGTTTTATAATTAAAACTGCAGAACCACTTCAAACACGTCTTTATTGTAAAAGTAACCATACAGAGAGAGCGAGAGAGAGAGAGAGAATGAAACAGATAATACAATTTAGAATGAAATACTAAACATTCTCGCCCCTAGGTAAGTAGCAACCTGGTAGCAGAAGGCTATTACAAGTCAAAAGTACTTTAAAAGGTTGCAAACACTATAATTATGGTTAGTATTATGAGTACGTACAATATGTCTATTACAATTTGCTATACACCAATGAAGCTAAGTGGTAGCAATACATAAACTTACATAGACTAAGTACTTTGAATTTACCTTAATAGTTAATTATTAAATAGTTTTTATAGCAAATTGTATAAACATTGTAGAACAAACAGTTGCTTGAAAGTTAAATTCTTAATATTTAGACAGTTATAATTAAAACAACCTTGTAGACATAGAATGTAATCATTAGCATATCACATAACAAATAATATGTGTTTTATTTTACTTATGTTGCTTTTGAAGAGCAACTTCTGTATCCGTTTTTAATAACTTAATCAATTTGTGTATCGGTCTGATGTGCTCCTTTCCAGAGGTACGTACAACCACAGACCTGACTAAATTATCAGTTTTATTTGTGTTTACAGAAATGACTCTACCAAGAGGCCAACATGTAGGAGGAGTTATATCCTCTTTAATAATAACTAAATCCCCTATCCGCAAATTAGCCCTAGGTTCCAGCCATTTGTTTCTAGTTTGAAGTTCAGACAAGTAATTACAATAAAATTCTTTCCAAAATCTTTGTTTTACTTGTATAATTCTTTGGTAGACATTAAGCCTAGATTCCTTATAATCTAACATGTTAGGCTCAGGTAGATCCGTTATAGGAGCGCCTATAAGGAAATGAGCAGGAGTTAAGCAAGTAACATCGTTAGGAAAATCTGTTATTGGACTGAGGGGTCTGGAGTTCAGTATCCCTTCAATCTGAACTAGAACAGTATATAACAATTCATATGTCAGTTTAGTGCTAGAAAGATGCCTTTTTAGTAACATTTTTACTGATTTTATCCCGCTTTCATATATTCCTCCCATGTGGCTGGCTAATGGTATGGTAAACTTATGATCTATACTATTTGAAGTATAAAAATCTACAATTTTACTATAGGAGTCATCATTTTTAAACATCTTATAAAGGTCATGAAGTTCTGACCTAGAACCCCGAAAATTTGAAGCATTATCTGTGTACAGACAAATTGGAATTGAACGTCTAAAAATTAAACGTCTTAGAGCACCAATATAAGCATGAGCACTGAGATCAGTTACCAGTTCTAAGTGTATGGCTCGAGTGGCCAAGCATATAAACAGACATATGTATCCCTTTGAATATTTACAATTTCTACCCATTGAACTGCGTATAGATATAGCACCACTGAAATCCACACCGACATGCTGGAATGCACGAGTCAAGGTGACTCTGGGAGGAGGTAGGCTCGCCATTTGCTGCCCACAAACTCGCCCCCCAAACCTAATGCACCTTACACAAGTGTGTATTACCTTTTTTACCTCATTCCTACCATTAATGGGCCAGTATTTCAGTCTGATGTTGTGTAACGTGCTTTGAATGCCAGAATGTAACATTTTTAAGTGATAGTGCTGTACTATGAGTGTTGTAATGTGATCTTTAGTTGGGAGAATAATAGGATGGGCATGGTTGTATGGTATATCTGAATGTTGTATACGTCCCCCTACACGAATCAGCTGATTTTCATCTATGAAGGGATTTAATTTTCGAATAGGACTTGACTTTAATGCCTGAGATATGTGGTGTGATTTTGATGTATTTGACTGTATGTCTACCACATCCTTGATGCTATTTGAATGTTGTATGTTGTTTTGAGCGGACTGTAAGTAAAGAATCTCTTTATGAAAGGAATGTAATTGTGTTGTACTGATGACAAATTTATGCGCCTTTTCAAGCTCGGAGACACTTAAGTGTGATGTAATTTTATTGAATTTGTTCCATGTGTTGTGAATAAATCTAAACATGTATGCAATTGTTCTTATTAACCTTGTGAAATTTGAATGTTTGCAGAATAAATCATAAAAATAGGAAGAGCTACTAGGATTGAATCTTTGTGGGCAGTGTGAACTACCCTTTCTTGTTTGCTTTGTTTAGATGTATCAACCTCAGGTATAGATGTAGATATAGGCCAGGTATCTTGATCCTGAGCTAGCCATGGTGTCCCTTGCCACCACAATGAACAGCTAGGAAGGTGTTTTGGCATGACTCCGCGAGTAATGAGATCAGCAGGATTTTGCTTTGTGTTTATGTAATACCAACTTCCACTTTGAGTTATGTCAATTATTTGCATAAGGCGGTGTGATGTGTAGCTATCATAAGTGTGCTTGTATGGAGACTTTATCCAACAAAGAATAATATTTGAATCAGAGAATAGATAGACTTTATCGATATTAATCTTATTTTGTATTGCTTCAGTAATTTTTTTTGAAATTTTTGACAACATAACTGCTCCAGCAAGCTCTAATTTAGGGATTGATAGTTTTCTTTTAATGGGAGCAACTTTTGATTTAGCCATGATGAGTGTACATGTAGATGGTTTTTGATTGTATGTAGCCTTTAAGTAAAGATAAGCTCCATAAGCTTTGTTTGAAGCATCACAGAATCCAATTAAGTATATGTTGATAGGTAAGTCTGTGAAATACCATCTAGGTATTTGAATAACTTGCAAGTGGTGTAATTGAGTTATAAATTCAATCCAATAAGATTCCAATTCTGGGGAAATTACAGAATCCCAATCTTTGTTCTCTTTCCATATGTCTTGCATTAGTATTTTAGCAAGAATAGTAGTAGGTGCTAAAATACCTATAGGATCAAATATTTGTGATATTTGTGAAAGTATGTGTCTTTTTGTACTTTTTCTTTGGATTCGCGTAGGTAAAGATAATTGAAGAGTGTCTTGTGTAGGTGTCCATTTTAATCCTAGTGTTTTCACGGTATCTGAAGTAAAACTATAGCTAGCTTCTGATGTGTCTGTATGTTCTAGCTTCTCAGAGCTTTGTGTAGCTGTATCAGTAGGTAATACAGATTTTAGTATTTGTAAATTGTTAGAGGTCCACTTGTGTAGTGAAAACCCAGCTTTCTTAAGCAAATTTATTAATTGAGAGCATAATTCTATGCATTCATCTACGGACTGAGCCCCGGACAAGTAATCATCCATGTAGCTATTGTATTTTATACATTGTGCAGCTAGATTGTGTGTGTGTGAATGTTTTTCAGCTAGATGAAGCATAGTGCGACAGGCTAAGTATAGTGCACATTTGGTGCCATATGTTACAGTGGTTAGTTCTAAACATTTGACAGGCTCTGTACTTGTTTCTCGCCAGAGTACTCTCTGCAGACTTTGTTGTTCAGGGTTTATAGAGATACCTCTGAACATCTTTATGATGTCGCATGAGAACACAAATTGATTTAACCTAAATCTTAGTATGATATCTAAGAGATCATTATATATATTTGGACCCTCATAAAGTATGCTGTTGAGTGATAAACCTGTAGAAGATTCTGAACTTGCATGAAATACAGTTCTTAACTTAGTGCTTCGTGCCTCAGGTTTGACAATCGGAAAATGTGGAAGATAGTATGCGTTTAAATCTGTAGGTGAGAATTTATTTATATAGCAGGCATGACCTAGTTCTACAAACTCATTCATGAATGCCTTATATTGAGAATGTAAGATGGTATCCTTTTGGAACCTTGCCTCGAGTTGCATCAAGTATTGATATGCAGTATTGAATGAATTACCTAGCTCAGGTAATCTTTCCTTTTGTATAGGTAGGTTAACGATGTAGCGACCTGTCTGATCTTGTGTAGTGGTAGATTGATATAAATCTTCACAATATTTGTCTTCTGGGGAGAGTAGCTTGTTAGCATTAGATATTTCTTCTTGTTCCCAGAATGCCTTTAGAAGAGTGTCTGTAGTAGTCTGTGTGGTAACATGCAAACTAGTATGTAAAGTATTGTTGTGATGAGTCAGTCTGTCTGTGTTGACTGCGCCCGACACAATCCAACCAAAGGTAGTTTCTATTAGAAAAGGTAGGTTAGGACCTAGTTTAATCCGTCCCGTCTGTAAGATGTTGTAAAACATTTCAGCTCCTATGAGAAGTTCAATGTTGCCTGGTTTGAAGAAGGTAGGATCCGCAAGTGTCTGCACTAATTTGTTAGGTATATTCCAAGTCTGTGTATTTATGAATGACTGTGGTAGTGGCACTGTAATGTTGTCCATAACTAAAAATGTAAGATTAGTTGTGCAGTTATTGTGTCTTGATGAGATATTTGTAGTGACACTCACTTGTGATTGACTATTGCTGTTGCCCACACCCTGTATGGTGCATGGATGGTAGTTATTCTTTAATTGTAGTAGAGATGCGAGTTTGCAGGTAACAATATTGATTTCACTTCCGGAATCGAGCAGGCAGCGAGCATTCAACCACTTCCCAGAGGCATCTTGGATTCTTATTATCGTTGTGGAGCGTAAGATTTGTTGGCTTTGGTTATTGGTAGATGTAAGTACAGCCGCAGGCGTTACATGTGGCTGTTGTGATGTACTATTGTTAGTATTGAGAATACTTTTATTAGTATTAGTAGCCAGCGTAGATGGTTCTGAATGAACTGCTGAGTGCTTTTGCCTTGAGTTATCATGAATCAAGGAATTGTGAAAGCCGTGACAGAATCGGCACCTAAACTTTGAGCATTTATGCTTATTTCTAAATACCTTGAAACAATTGAAACAAAGAGATTTACTTCTAACAAATTGTATGCGATCAGGCACTGATAATTCAAGAAAGGTAGGACAATTCTGTAAAAAATGATCTTTTTGACACATAACACATGAAAGGTTAGATTTTACATTAGAGATATATGAACTCTTGACTGTAGTTTGTTTGACACCTAGTAATTCAAATGCAGTCCTTCTCAAATTTAAAAACTCAAGAAGTTCACTCAATGTAGCGAAGGTATTGTCTTTACGATTCAATTCCCAAGCAGCACGCAATGAATTATCAAGTTTTTGAGAAATTAAAAACACTAGCAGGGCATCCCAACTGTCGACTGGCAATTGAACAGCTTGCAGGGAATCTATACTTTGCTGGAATGTGTTTAGAAAGTCTTTAAGGTTAAGCTTGGTTATTGTATCGCAGTTTACAATGGATTTTAAATGGTGATTTACAATAATTGTTTTATTCTCATACCTTTGACACAGTGTGGTTAACGCTTTTGGGTAATTTTCTTCTGTAATTAATAGCGATGAGATTAATCCAGCAGCTTCCCCATGGAGCGTGGACTTTAAGTACTGCAGTTTACTCACTGTTGGTATATCCGCTTTGTCCACAGTCGCATAGAATATGTTCTTGTATGCAGGCCACTGCCGAATGTCCCCACCGAACTTAGGCAATTCCAATTTAGGTAACTTAACACCTGAAACTTGTGTTTCGCACTGTGGCTTTGTATCCTCACTTGTCGACTGCGTGTCTAGGATGGCTTTCATCCGCGCCTTTGCCGAATAATATTTTGCTTCAAATGAACTCCTTTCTTCGTCGTCCTCCTCATCATCCTTGAGTTCCTCTATTTGGCTTTGGATATCCTCAAAATTCGACCAGATGGTATCGATGTCGTTGTAGCGTAGCTGTACCTCGTGTTCCAATTGCGTAACATTTTCTGATTCTAAAAATTTATGTATCCTTGCTAATTTTGCTTTTAAGTTACTCCTCTGCCTTATTAACTTTGACATTTGAGCCATGCTATCCCGTATTGGAAGTGTTGTGATAGTAAAATTATTACTATCTAGTCGCTGTAATGGCGTCTGCGCCGTGTTGTATTCTATTTTTCTTCGAGAGAACAATAACGTGACGTGTAGCGGAAGTTTGTATTAATATTTTGCACCTGTCTGCAGCTACTCCCCGCTAGACGGCTCTACTTTGTATGGAAATTTACAGCACGTGTCGATAAAGCAGTCCTTTATTCGCCGCTGTGACTTGGCGCTAGTAGTATTCAGCCGATACGAATTTGGTTTCTTGCGTAAACGCTGCAAAATGGCGTCTTCAAATAATTATTTGGCTCGAAACTGGACCAGAATGTTTGGGAATTATTGTACGTATATGTATTTATTTATAGTTTTATTACACTGCGGCACTCAGGCAATCACTTTTATATTATTAAATTAATGATCACTTGCCTTTTATCTTGAGTTTTATAATTAAAACTGCAGAACCACTTCAAACACGTCTTTATTGTAAAAGTAACCATACAGAGAGAGCGAGAGAGAGAGAGAGAATGAAACAGATAATACAATTTAGAATGAAATACTAAACAGTGGGGACATCGGGAATTGTAGACAAAACTATTTCCATTGTTACGAAATACCCTCAGCAAGGCCAAAATAAAAAGAAGTTGTAACTAAACTTGCCAATTAAACTTGGACTAGTTGTAATTTTAGTAAATACATTCGTTTACGCTCATTTCCTGATTGTTCTTTTTTATTGTTGAGGTATAATAAATTTACACCTACTCACGGCAATGGGGACAACGATAACAATTTTGTCTACAATTGCAGTTGTCCCCACTAACGGGGAATGCCACTGGGGACAACGGAACCAAACCAGATTTTTGTCTTATTATCACTCCATTTTCCAACCGCTAGTTTACACGTGACTCTTTATACCAGAGAACTGTCTCTGGGTTATATCGTATAAAGCTTATTATATTCTTTCTTCAACAGGGTCCACATCGCCAATCACTACATGTCCCCAAAAGCATCTGTTCATCCAAAATGTTCAAGCGACTTCTCGACTCCCACAAACATATCGACCAATCTACTATAAATTTCTCCGCTTCGTAATTCTTTGTTTCTTTAACTTAAACATATGTATTTATATTCGGGCGACGTTATGTGTGCTTGTTGCTTAAACCATAATTAGCGTACATTGTAATTAAACTGTCATTATATTTTAACAGAATGAAGGTCACAGACAAGTAAAAATACTTTTTTTTACATAAAGAAGGTGACAGTGACCTTATTGGCATTTGTTACTCACTAAACTCTCAACTTCTGTTTATCTTTTTTTTATCTATTTAAACGCGTCTTAACCCGTATTTACCTTATTTATTTTACTCGACGTTTCAGTTGGGTCGCACCCACCGTGCTCACCAGCTGCTTGTCTAGATAATACGTTTAAATAGATAAATATGTGAAAAAATCGTGAAAATCTCAAATGTTATATTCAATGGCTAACTATTTTGAAAATTGTGTGAAATTTGTTATTTGACACAAGCTGCATTTTTAAATTACTGAACTCTTAAAAATACTATGAATACAATTTCTAATTAAAGATATCTTTTAATTGGATCAGAGTTCGTAGCATGCGTAGCAGACGTTGATGACGTCACAAAACGCAGGACTGCTACGTGCATTTTTAATACCATACAATCTAATCGAATCTTTCTTGAAGCCGAGAGGTAACGAATAATAAATATGAAAAATTAAATTTTATACTTAAATTTATAATAAATTTTATACTTTATAATAATTAAATTTTATGAAAAATAATTTCATTAAAATTACTCTTAGGGATTTATAACTTTTGCTTATAAATTATTATTTCTTTTTATCATATAATAAAGTAGGTAGTCTTTTGGCAACGCATAAATTTAAAAATTTCACAAATAACTAGACTTATTTATTTTTTACCTCTTCACTATAGATGAAAAAATGCATCGTACATTATCAAAGAACGAATTTCTCAATAGAAACGTACACCGACTCAATTCCTTAACATGGCTCCATCGACACTGATGGTTGTGCCCATGTCAAGGTTGAAACAGTCAAACAGTAAATACCAATGTTGCCACAAATCCAAAATAATAAGTATACAAAATAAGAAGTATGCCTTCAGAGACAATAACCGCATTAATTTGTTTATTAAACTCGTATCATTCTATTTTATAAGAATAGCGGGTAGTCACGAATTGTATAAGCACAGATACCGTCGCCCGACTATACCGTATCAGTTGTAACTTGTCACAGATTAAGTATATATGTTCTCAAATAGGTTGCAACTAATGGTTACTAGAAGTTAGCGAATATAGTACAAGTAGTTAAACACCAATCAGCTTATGGAAGTGGAAATATTTTGTAGTTAATTAACTGTATTTATATGAAGAAGTCGCCAGCCAATTGTAAAGTAGAAACGACTTGATAATTATTATACAGGTATGATAAAAGTACTTAACTATGAAACACTTTCGTGGTAACTAACAAATAATGTGATTCTCCTTTTTTAAAATTCAACAAATTTTATTTTTAAAACCTAAATAAAATATTTTTTATGTTACCAAATGTGCATGTGCAATGTGCAACGTTATCAAACTGTTAAAAAGAGAAATTACAAGCATGCAGTGTATTCTAATGATTATAGTATATTTTAAGTTAAGCGGAGTGATAACTTTTTTTAGAAATAAATAGTAAATTATATAAAAATGTTCTACGAAGGTGCAGGTACTTTCATTTGCAGGTATTCCTGGAGCAAAAGCTCACCTCAAGGGATTAAGACCACCAAACATTAAAAAATTAGACGTAACGCTCGCGTCGATAGGTTCACGAGCGCTCTGCTATTGTACTATACTACTACGAGTATAATTATTACTTCATTTACTGTTTTCACTAAATGTCAGATAGTTTGAAATTTTTAAACTATGCAATAAGTACAATATCAAGTAACATGACAATGTTTCAAGTTGTAATTCATAATCAATCTTGCATAAAATATTAAAACTTTCGCAGTAAAATTAGCTAATGCGAAACTACAATAGTTTGTTGCGAAAACATATGTTCGATCGTGCCCCATAGATTTCATAAAAATGCCTATAAGAAAAAAAATACAGGTTATTATTTAAACAAAAGTTTTACAACCCCCCCCCCCCCCCCCCCCCCCTGTCATAGAACCGAGACATGCTTTGAAACAGTGTTTTAAAGGCGACTGACCAATCGGGTTATTGCATCTTGGCCACAGTGAAAATTTGCAGTCGAAAAGAACATACGATCAGCAACAGGTGGACGTATGTCCATCGATACCATAATTGCGCTGGTAATAAGAACTAGATTCGAACGGTTTAGCGTGTTGCCTGTACATATCCGCCCTAATAGTGGCAAACAGATTTTTTATAACATGATTTTAAAAAAAGCACGATTTGAAACTTTGACAACTATAACAAGACGTACTTGAAGTATTATTATTTTGTATACTGTGCTAAAAACTGAAGAAAATTTTTTGCAGTCAATTGTAAAAGGATGAAAATAAATTAAACATAAATCGGTTTTTCTCTCAATATCTCCAAAACTGTTCACCCTGGCAGAAAGCAAACTTTATCAGTGTAAAGAGCTCAAAAAGCTGAATCTTTTGGGATAATTGATTTTGCCCGAGGCTATGACAAATATATAGATGTGGCGAATTACCTGTATAGTAGTAACTTGCACATGAAAAAAGAGTTTTTAATGTGTAAACTCGGTACAGATATTTATGTCGCTCAGCTCAAATGTACTTTTGACAACCGATGCCTCAAATGATTGTAACCTTTTTGAAAATTAATATTTTAATGCTATTAATTTTAGTTTTCTTGTTTCTACTAACTACGAAAAGAGCTAGTTTTGTAAATATTAACCCGCGTTGAATATGCGCGTTAATTAAAGTCGTGGCGAATATTCATGTAATGTATGCACTTCAATAATATTTTATTAATTTTCATTGTAGCGAATATAGCAGACAAATTGCTTGGTGGAGACCTGTTGCACCAGTGTTGATTTCTATTTTAGTTTTTTTTTATGATAAAGGCTTATTGTCATAGAATACATTAGTATATAATGTATTTAAATACTCAGTAATACGTTTAAATAAATGAATTACAGAGCAGCGATATATTGTACTTTTGAGGCGAAAAATAAATTCGTTGCCTTTATTGTAATTAGAATAATTATAGTCCTATGATTGTTTCAAATGAAATATAAATGAATTTAAAAACAAATAGATTTGCTAGATGTATAAGTTGCACGTTTCCGAGTTGACTCAGTGGTTTTATTTACATGTACAGGGTTTAACCAAACCTAAATTTAAAAAATGATAGCAAATATGATCCCTAAAATTTTCCTGGAAAGGTATGGTTACACTCTGTACAAGCCCCTAGAGTAGTGGAAAATATCCGTATCATTCAACGAAGTTAAAGTAATATTCCTTCGTATTGGCCAGGCGTCCGAATGATTAACAAATCCCTTTGCAGTTCGATATCAACCTATTCAACGGGCGGTCATGTGACGCCAACTGCAAAAACAACGTTGTAGTACGATCCTATTTTTTTCCGGCTCGACGGACCAAAAACACGAAATATGTAAACAAAACATGCATGTGTTGTAAGAATGAAAGGAAAAACACGTCCGTCTGGTTCAAATGCATGACGTGGAACTTTTTATTGCCACCATTGATTTTAACTATGTAGTTATAATTTTATGACGTTATAATTATATGTTATGACAACCATGTAGTGTTGTAACTATACCATTGCAAACATTTATAACATCAAATATCTTAATACCTTGAATAAGTTGTTTGTGAACCGCAAAAAACAGTAATTGTTCGAACGCATCTTTGGCCTTAAGACATCTGCATGAAAATTCTCTAATTGATCCAATGTAATCCCAACAGATAAATACAAATTTCTTATATTCTAGTTGATTTTATTTCTATTTTATTTAACTTTAAATCGACGTTAATCGATGTTGATTATCAATGATTCGGATAGCACACCAAAAGATGTGTCATGCATGACCAGTGATCGGAATAGGTAGGGCTAAGTTGGCGAGAAGGTATAACAGTTGTTAAAGCCACGAAATATATTTATTTATTTTTATCGAATCCCGTGATCCCGAAAATAGTCGTACTACTTAGTACATATGAAATTACTCATATTGTTGGATTTTCTTGCAATTTCAGCGTCTCTCATGCAAAAAAAAATGCATATAACGTGATGGCCTCGGATTCAGTTGAAAATTAGTATCAGAAGATTTTGAGGCACTGTGATTCTAAAAAAAACTAGGGATGACCTCTTCAAGAAGGATGATAAGAAGGATGGAGTTCAACCTTGTTTTATTTCAAGATTGAACCCCGTCCTTCCTTACTATCTTGTAATAGTTTTGGAAGGGGGACTCGCACCGCCATAGGGTCGCCCCTGCGGGAGAGTGCACGCTGCAATCCAAAGCCGCTGGGCGCCCCCGACTAGCCACGTTACCCCTCTCTCACAGAAGACTACCTTGAAATGTACTGCATTTCCCACTATCTTATTTCCCTAATGTACGTACGTGTTTCGGTAGTGAGTGAGATGTGCCAGAGCCCATTCCCATCCTATCCCTTCCCATTTTCCCAACCCTTTCTCCAAATCCATTCCTGTCTCCAAAGGTAGGCAGCGCATCCGGGTCGTACCAACGTTTGCCATTTTGGACTAATGTTGGCATGTATCGTCGATGTCTATGGGCGAGAGTATCCACTTACCATCAGGTAGACTACCTGCTATGTGGAAGGTGCTGTGTCTGCACTGTATGGAGAATGAATTATAACTTCTCAGCCAAGATACATCAATTTTTTTTAGTCATCAAAGATGTATGCGGTCGAGCATTGTCGTGATGGAAAACTACACCTTTTATATTCATTAATTCTGGGCGTTTTTCTTCAAATGCTTGTTTCAATTTTACAAATTGCTGACACTAGACATCAGAATTAATTGTTTGGCCATGTGTCTAAAGCTCGTACATAATGCTTTTCCAGTCCCTCAATACACACGACATGACTTCTTCGGAATAACTGGCCTTTGGGACTATTTGTGATGGCTCACCTCGCTTAGACCTAGATCGTTTGTGAACATTGTTATCGTAGGTGACCTATTTCTCATCGCCTGTTACCAATCTCTTCAGAAATGGATATATTTCATTTCGTTTTAGTAACATCTTACATATGGAAATTATATTCACCATGTTTCTGTCATTTAAATCATGCGGTACCCAAACATCTAGCCTTTTTACAAAATTGAGTTTATGCAGGTGATCCAAAATTGTTGAATGGTGAATACTAAGGCTCTTCCGCAATTTGATCACTGCTTATATGTCGATCTGCTTCATTTATTTCAATGATAACATCAACATTTACCATACTAGGGCGACCACAGCGAGGAACATCATTACCGGACCTGAATCGATTAAACCATTTTTTGCAGTAGTTTTAGATAAACCATCTTCTCCGTAAACACCACAAACATCTCTTTTTGAGCACTAAAAGCATTCACACCCTTGTCGAAAAATAAATTAAAAATATTTGAAAATTGTTAAAAGATATGAAAAGCTAAAACTATTAATTTGTAATTTCAATATGCCGCCATTACAGAAAAGTCTGTCAAATGGTATATCACTTTCCCGCCAGTGTAGTCGGAAATATAGCACGCTAAAGTCATACGTTCAAAAAGGCCGCGAACTTTTCCACCTACCTACTATTTAATCTATCTTTTAAAATGCTTTCTTTATCTTTATTTATTGGTGAAAAAATGTTTTATTTCATTTTACGAAGTTTTAAAAAAATAATAAAAGATGAAAAAAAATGATTTCTCTCCACCTCCTGCTAAAGTAGTAACTGTTAACAATCTGATAGATAAAATTATCTGCCTATTAAATCTAGCTGATATTGATTTTCTGATAAAGTAACAGGAGGTAGTGGGAAAGGCCCTTAAAACTGTTATTGAAATGTAGTCAGTCATAACTTCATAACTTTTAAAAAAAAGACCGACCGACCGACCGACCGAATGAGATTAATTTTAGTCTATTAAATGATTTATGTGGGCCGATCCCGGCGGCACTGCAATGCCGGGCCGACCCGCGACGGGAGTGGAGCGAGCCCCGAACATCCCGTCTGGTTACAAAAATCAGTTTAATATACTGGTCCCTCGATGAGGGAACTTTCAGATATTAAGCTGAAAAGAACAGATACTACACTTTGATCTTAGCCGATAGGCCGAGAAGCGATGTCGCAGTTACGAAGTACTGGCAAAGTCATTAAATCAAGGAAAATCTTAATAGCGCGATATAGGAACGGCACAACGACATCTAGCTACAGTTTTTTGAACCAACTAGTGGGTATTTAGTTAGTAATACCTACCTATAGATGGAGCCACTTTCTGTGTTTATATTTAACATTCAACTCTGTTTAATATAATCAGAGATGTAAAAGATACCTCCTAAAAAGTATCTGAATACAAGTTACAAGATACTTTTAAGTAAAGTATTTGAGATAGAAGATACTTTTGGAAATGGTATTTGAAATACTAGATACAAAATACGTATTTTCTAAATACTTTTTTCAAATAAAATACTTTTTGAAAACATATTTTTATTATTCTTAGGTAAAACTTAAGGTTTATTTAGCTAATTACATACATTTTTAATTCAACGTTTCGGCCTCATTTCGGCGACCGTTTTCAAGAATGAAAATTCTTAAATAAACCGCGACAAATAGCCGTAAAAGTAATTTTGGGATTAAATAATAGGGGTTAAAGTATGAAATTGCCGTTTTATAGTAATAGATACTTTGAATTGACATAAAACCTTCATGGTGTGAGAATTTCGAGTGAAAGTTTTTTCACATGATACCTATGAGGTTCTTGTTTTAAAAAATGTGCTACATTCGATTTTCGACATTCAATTGTTTTTTTTATTCAGCTTAGACGGGAAAGATGGATACTTCGAAAATCCGAGTAATCTTTGAATAAGAGTTCCGACGCGGCACTAACGCGGCAGAAACGGCTCGCAATAATAATGCTGCGTTTGGAGAGGAGACTGCTAATGAACGAACCGTGCGTTTTTGGTTTAAACGCTTTCGTAATGGAAACTTCGACTTGAAGAACGAACCACGTGGAAGACCGCCCACACAGGTGAATAACGCTGAATTGAAGGAGATGGTGGAAGCCGATCCGAGTCAAACTACCCAGGAATTAGCGGCATGGTTTAACGTTACCTTACCTACAATATTGTCTCATTTGCATCAAATCAATAAGATAAAAAAATATGAAAAATGGGTGCCTCATGATTTGACTGATCTGCAGAAAGAAACGCGTGTTGAAACTTGCGTTGCCTTGTTGAATCGGTACAGAAAGGAATATTGGATCGAATTGTGACATGTGACGAAAAGTGGATTCTTTACGATAACCGAAAGCGAAAAATGCAATGGCTGACCCCAGATCAAACGCCGCAACAGTGCCTAAGGCAAAGCTTACCAATAAAAAGGTAATGGTAACTGTTTGGTGGTCTATTCATGGTGTTATTCACTATAGCTTTCTCAGGTCTGGTCAAGCAATAACAGCAGATATTTGCTGTGCCGAACTTCGAACAATGATGGCGAAACTAGCAGTGAAACAGCCCCGACTCGTGAATCGATCTTCACCATTATTGCTCCATGATAACGCAAGACCTCTACACTGCACGAGAAACCGTTGTAACTCTACAGGAGCTGCAGTTATAAACCATACGTCATCCTCCGTACTCGCCAGACTTTGCTCCAACGGACTACCATTTTTTTTCGTGATTTGGACAATTTTCTACGTGGTAAAAAATTTTCTTCCCAAGAGGCAGTACAAAATGCTTTCACACAGTTTGTCGAATCTACATCCCCAGAGTTCTATCGCAAAGGCATAAATGAACTTCTGATTAGATGGCAACAATGTATAGATAATGAGGGTAAATATTTAGATTAAATGAATGTTACATTTTAGAAAAAAACGAGTTTTGTGTTTTCAGTACAAATCGGCAATTTCATACTTTAACCCCTAATAGTAGGTACTTCTACTTATAGACCATACAGTCTTTTGATAGGTTAATTAGGTTAATTGATAGTTAATAGGTTTTGATAATTAAAATTTTAAGGGTGCGTTCAGTTCTGTCTTTATGATGCCGTAAAAAAATGCTTAGGTAACTAATAAAAGTATTTTAGCAAACTAAGTATTTACAAAATACTAAGATACCAAAAGAATGTATCTAAATACAAGATACAAAATGAATATTTAAAAAAGTATTTCAGATACAAGATGAAAATACGTATTTTGTATCTTGTATCTGTATTTCAAATACTTGTATCTAAGATAAGTTACATCTCTGAATATAATATACTGAACTTTAAGAAAAAAAAAGGTCATAAATGATGATCACAGTTCAAAAAATTTTGAGCAATTGATAATTACATAATATGAATCATTTACCATTGTACAGATTTCCCAAAAAGCCCCGAGGAGTCGCAAGGTATTTATGGAAGTTCCAAAGAAAACACCTTGCTCAGGACATAGACTTTTAATGATATACATTCACGACAGGTCATGTTTTGGCGGCGCATCTTAACACCGTGATCTAGTCTAGAGTGCACAGCGCCCTCTATTGAGGTGTAAGCAAATTAATTCTTGGTGACTTAACATTCCGCCCACCATGGACAGAGCGAATCAAATTATACACTATACATGAATCAATCCGCCCACCATGACAACAGTGAAGCTGCTACCTAAGAAAAAATACAAAAATTGTAAATTAAAATAAACTTAACCATATTTAACATTAACCATCAAATTGAATACACATTAATATCTTAAATCTTAAGTTGTCACCGGTAAAGTAATAAGCCTTGATACAGGTCTTTTGATTATTGATCCCTTACAATTTAACGAAACGACGCGCGTAAGATTGTCCGCACCAATATGCTTGTCCGTTATGATGCCATACAGCCATCTTGCCGGCGGCAGATCATCCTCCTTGACCAACACTATATCTCCTACCTTAGGCTCAGGAGTAGTATGTGACCATTTATAACGGTGTTGGAGTTGTGTTAAGTATTCGTGCGACCATCTACGCCAAAAATCTTGGACTAGCCGTTGAGTAAAGTGCCACCTTCTGAGAGTACTTATATTAGACTTCTCATAATTAGTGTCCGGAACCAGCACTAAAGGTTCACCCACAAGGAAATGTCCCGGGGTAAGTGGGTACGGATCTTCTGGGTTGGAACTAATTTGGGTAATCGGTCGTGAGTTCAGACACGCTTCAATCTGGCACAAAAGAGTAGTCATTTCCTCGAACGTGAGAGTACTATTTGCGATCACTCTTTTAAGGTGATGTTTTGTGGACTTCACTCCAGCCTCCCACAGTCCACCAAAGTTTGGAGAGTGGGGTGGAATGAAGTGCCAGTTAGTGCCATTTGTCGCTAACCAACTAGCGATGTCACTTGCTACCACCGATCCTTCCCGATGGAATAAATCCCTTAGCTCCCTATTCGCTCCAACAAAGTTAGTACCATTATCACTCCACAAGTCTGCACAATGCCCTCTGCGTGCAACAAAACGCTTGAAGGAAGCCAAAAATGCCTCTGAAGTCAATTCACTCACTACTTCGAGGTGAATTGCACGAGTGGCCATGCAGATGAATAAACAAATGTAGCCCTTAGTAGAGTGATAACCGCGTCCCCTTGTGGGCCTGATAGCGATAGGTCCTGCATAATCAACACCGCTTTGATGAAACGGGCGGCAAGCAGTGACACGGGCGGATGGTAATTGACCCATCAACTGTTGGTTCGTTTGAGCAGAATGACGAACACAAACAACGCATTTACGAACATGCTGTCTAATGAGATTCTTCGCATTAACAATCCAATATTGCGTTCTCAAATAGTTGAGCATTAATTGAGGACCGCCATGAATAGTACGCTCATGCGCATCTGCAATAATTAAATTTGTTAGATGCGATTTGTTAGGAAGCAGTATCGGATGTTTCATATCTTCCATGACGTTAGCTTTCTGTAATCGCCCACCAACTCTGAGGATTCCTTCGACGTCGAGAATTGGATTAAGCGAGGTAAGTTTACTATTTTTGTTTACTTTACCTATTCCTTGCAAACTCTCTATCTCCTTCAGGAAATGCTCCCCTTGGCACAACCGGATACAGGTAAGTAATGATTTATTCATTTCTTTAAACGTTAGCCAACGTGTAGTGTTAGTTTTGGTATTAGCTCTATTAGTTATATCTAGAAACCTTCTACAATATGAAATAACTCTAAGTAGTCTTTTTAAATTTGAAAACCTTGAAATTATATCTATACCCTCAGTAGTAATGTGACATAAAACTTTACTTTTCTTCTCTTCTAAATCTGTCTTCTTAAAATTTCCTTTGCTGTAATGGACTGTATTTTCTTGTAGCCACTTAGGGCCCTTTCTCCATATTTCAATTTCAGAAATGTCACCGGGGCTTGTACCCCGCGATGCACAATCTGCTGGATTATCTTCAGACTTGACATGCGACCATTGGCTGTTGTCTGTTATAGTCAGTATCTCGGAGACCCTGTTTGCCACGAAGGTCTTCCACTTGCTTGGATGACTACTCAACCAAGCAAGAACGACGCCAGAGTCAGTCCAAGCGTGAATGTCTCCCTTTGGAACAGCCAATACTTCGGATGTTTCTTTGAGTAGTTTCGCTAATAAAACAGCTCCACATAGCTCCAAACGAGGTATTGACACCTGCTTTACAGGAGCAATCCTCGATCTAGAGGCGACCAAATTCACATGAACTTCACCGTTACCGCTTACTGTCCTAACGTAGACAACGGCTGCGTACGCTGCGTTAGACGCATCAGAAAACCCTTGTAGTTCCATGTGAATATCGTCTTTGCTTGTCCCCATCCACCTTGGTAGGCGATAACTAGTGAGATGAACAAGATCCTTGCGATATGAAATCCAATCCTTAAGTATGTCAGATGGTATCTCATCATCCCACCCTACACCAGCGAGCCATATTCTCTGAATAAAGGTTTTGGCAGTTGTTATAACCGGCCCAATCCAACCGAGTGGATCAAACAATCTTCCAATATCCGAAATCACCTTACGTTTAGTCACAGGCGGTTCAAACGGAGGAAGTTGGACAGTGTATTGAAATTCGTCAGTAGATCGGTTCCACGTTAATCCTAGAATTTTTATAACCGTATCTAATTTAATTTCTAAGCTTTCCCTTTTTTCTTGTTTGCCTTCCTCTATTTTTTGCCGTAAATCAGTGTTACTGCACGACCACTTCTGCAGCTCAAAACCACCGTGACTAAGAAGTTCGTTCATCTGCTGATATACATGCATCCCTTCTTCAACACTTTCGCAGCCTGACATGAGGTCATCCATATAGAACTCCCTTAAAACTCTGTCAGCTGCTAAGGGATATTTATCACCTTCATCATACGCTAGCTGTTGCAGAGCTCGTACTGCCAAGTAAGGTGCTGAGGATGTACCAAATGTAACACGTAACAACCTTAGATGTTGAAGTTCTGAATTTGAGTCACTACGCCACAAAAGACGTTGAAAATCAACATCTGCCTCAGAAACCTTTACTTGCCTATACATCTTCACGATGTCGGCAACAAGGCATATAGGATAACATCTCCAACGTATGATAATATGCCTCAAATCAGGTTGAAGAGTTGGGCCAACCATCATGTCCTTATTTAATGATGTTCCATTATTTAGGGAACATGATGCGTCGAATACAACCCTAACCTTGGTTGTGGTTTTATCGTTTCTAACTACCGCATGGTGTGGTAGATAGACGGCAGTAGATTTGGCTATCTCTGTTTCTGGAACTACCTCCATGTGTCCCAGTGATAAATATTCTTCAATAACATCCGAATATTGAATCCTAAGTTTAGGATTGTTATGCAACCTTTTTTCTAATAAATAAAACCGTTTCCGAGCAATGTCGAAGGAATTTCCATATTGACACTCTGGATTACTTGTCTTAAAAGGTAACCTTACTTCATAGCGCCCTGACGAATCTCTTTTGAAAGTTTTTGTAAATAAATCTTCGCAGGACTGCTCTTCCTCTGATAAAAGCTTCTTGCCCTCAGAAGGAGGCTCCTCTATCTCCCAGAACTTCTTCAAGAGATCGTCAGTAGATATTAGCGTGTGCATGCTAACCATGTTTTCTTGTTGCAGTGTACTATGGTTCCGTGGTGAATGTATACTGCCAGAGAGGATCCAACCTAGTTTGGTATTTTGTGCTATAGGACATCCAGGTGGACCGTTGATAACTCCTTCCGCTAAAATCTGACAATATACTTCTGCACCTAGAAGAATATCAATTTTGTTTGGTACCCCAAACAAAGGATCGGCCAATTTCAAATCCGCAATTTGTGCTGACCAAGCCTTGATAACTGTCTTCCTTTCAGGAAGAAGTGACGTTATCTTGTTAAGAACATGAGCCTTGACATCAACTATAAAGTTGGGATCGTGGCGTGACTGAACCTTGATGGTTACAAACCATTTTGACTGCAATGTTGCACTCTGGTCACTGCCAAGTCCTGAAATAGAGCTCTTGTTCGGTATCTTTTTCAGACCAAGCATCTGAACCGCTGATTCGGTTATAAAAGATGCTTGAGATCCCTGGTCTAATAGAGATCTCAATAGGAAAGTACCTGTTCTCGCTTCTACCTTTATTAAAGCAGTGGCCAATAATACTTGGCTGTTCACATTGGAGAAACAGGATACAATATTTGACGTTTTGTCCTGTGATGTTGATGGTGGAGTTGAAGAATGATCCGCACCATCTACCTTCTGAACACTATAAGTGTTGCCACTTCTAGGGACTGATTTTGGGTGGATAAGAGAGTGGTGTCTGTTTCTACAAATACGACAAGTGGCTGACTGACGACATGATAATACCAAGTGATTTGGACCAAGACAATTGAAGCATAACCTATTAGTTCGGACAAAGTCACGACGTGCGTCAACGTCTTCTTTAGCAAATCTCTTGCAATTGATTAATTTATGATTTTCAGAACAATAATTGCAAGTGGCAACTGAGGTAACATGCATTACCCTTGAAATGCGAGTACTATTAATTGGCTTATTAATTTTATTATCTAAAAATTCAAGTGACCTGAAGCGCTGATCTAAGAACTCTAAAAATTCGCTTAACTTAGGTAATTCTTCCTTAACTTTACAAACTTGAATTTCCCATAGTTTTCTAGACTCTGTATCAAGCTTTAAACTTAGAATATAAATTATAATTATATCCCAAGAAGAGATATCTATATTTAAATTTTTAATGGCGTTTAAACATTCATTACTTGTATCTAATAATTCTTTTATTGCACTAGAAGATTCGGACTGTATGTTCCTTTGATTCATGAATCGTTTAAAAGTACAATTAGCTAAATGCCTTTTGTTATTATAACGTTGTTCTAATTGTTCCCAACTTAACATATAATTAGCGGCCGTAAGAGGAATATGTCGCAAAAGTTGCTCGGCTTCACCTGACAAATAACCTTTAAGGTAGTGTAGCCGTTGAACGTCGTCCAATCCTTTGTTGTTGTGAATCAACGATATAAATAAATCCCGAAAACTAGTCCATTCGGTATAATTTCCACTAAAACCAGGGATCGAAATTTGAGGTAACTTAACACCATAGGATTGGCCAACGTTTGATACATTAACTTTAGAATCAGACAATGCTACAGCAATAGAATCGGTCTTAAACTTAAGCATGCATCCTTTCAATTCCGTCTTATAATCTGTATATAGTTCTTCCGCTTCTTCATATGCATCAGACGAGTAATAACTAGACTTCATCAATTCCCTGCTATCAAATTCGGAAACAATCATTTTATGTGTGTCACGGTAAGAAGTCCAATAGTTTTCTAGTGTTTCCAGCCGAGTCTCCACGTACGATTGCGTTATTCTTTCCTTGGGAGATTTTTTAAAATTAACTCTGGCTTTTTGAATTTTTAATTTTGTATCTTCTTGAACCTTAATGTATGTTTCCATCTTGGAGTCTAATAACTTTATGTGTAATTTAAATCTCCTTAGTTGCAGTAATAGTTGTAATTTTCATAAGTAATGATTGTGCCCAATAACAGAAAAAATATAAGTTTCTTAATATTGCAAAATGTTCTAAGTTGATGGACTTTTTTCTCAAATTTTTCTAAGTGTTTGCGCATTAATTCTGTAGGAAAACCGGCATGGATTCCCCGTCTGTTCACTTTTAAAGAAATTATTCTAAGTCCTAAATTTCTTGAATTTTAACTAAGTCAATAAATAAAGAGTACTCACAGTTTTATCACTTGGTATACTTCCTGGTCCAACACTAACACATCACAACACTAACACATGTCACAACACTACACTTGGTAAACACGCCAATCCTACCACGTACTCACGCCGCTGCAGCGATCTTCTCACGAGTACGGGTTCAATGGTCTCAGTGACCACTGTGCAATCCAAGCGCGCCAGTCATCCGGCTCGAAGGACCATGTACAGATTTCCCGGAGTCGCAAGGTATTTATGGAAGTTCCAAAGAAAACACCTTGCTCAGGACATAGACTTTTAATGATATACATTCACGACAGGTCATGTTTTGGCGGCGCATCTTAACACCGTGATCTAGTCTAGAGTGCACAGCGCCCTCTATTGAGGTGTAAGCAAATTAATTCTTGGTGACTTAACAACCATTAATAAACTATAACCAAAAAAATGCCAAATATTATGGTCTAATTTTGAATAACAAATTAACGGTTAAATCGCATGTAAATAATTTGAAATCAAAAATATCGTCACACAGTTGAATGTTATACAAAGTGGTCACATGTTACTTTTTGCATTGTTAGTGTACATGTTCGAGAGTAAAGATTCTTAAACCGTAATAATTAAGATGTAGAATTGACTAAAATCTAAATTATATATATAAAAAAAAGTTTGATTTAATTAACGTGCAACGAGATTACATCGAGGAAACTCTTAACGTCGCGATGTAGCAATGGTATTTTACATCTGTTGATAGTTGTTTGAACTAGGTAAGATTGTACTCATTAATATAATTTTATAATCAATACTTCTACAAATATTTAACACTGAAAATTATTCACTTTTATTTCTGTTCATCAAAAGTCAGTTGGATACTCATCGAAATAAGGGAAAATTAAAAACAGATTTTATTCTAAAAAACTATATTTATTAGCAAATCTTAGATAACTAACTTTAAATTAGTCTTATTATATATCACACAAGTCAAAATGAAAAATGTACTTCAGCTATCATCCACTCTTCATAAATAACAGCAGTTAATAAATGAGTAAATCGATTTTTCCAAGTACAATATATTATACCGATTTAAAAAATACATTTTTTATGGACATCTTCCCCATGGCGGGGACGGCAAGCGCCCCACCGTGTACATACACCCAAGTACACCACTAGTGGATGTGGATCACTTCTGCAACGCCCGCTTCTCAATTTTGTCCTGCTGTTCGCGGGATTGCAGCTGTTGCAGGGTAAGCAGCGAGACTCCCAGCTGGTCCTCGCGAGTGAACGGTTGCGCCATTTGACGCAGCCACCGCTTGCAGATCTGATACATTTTTTTACATATAAAGAAGGCAACAGACGACCAGACAGTATACGGTCTCTCCCTGCGACTAGGAATGTGGAATAATAATCGATTCCACTAGAAATAATAATCAATTATAGATTAATATATTTTTCAAACAACTTTATCGTGTTTTTGAAGTTCTAAGGTGTTTTAAAGTTTTAACATGAAAAATACTACCATTTTTAAATTAAAACTGAGAATTAGTGGTGATTATTTATCAGAATATTACCAATAAATAATTATCTACCAAATAAAGTAGAAATTTTCTAATTAAGTTATTTTTTTAATTAAATAATCATCGATTTTTACTACACAGTCGATTATAATTATCTGAGAAACTGACTATGCAAGGGAAAATTTGATATTTTCGTCCATTTGTCACATTACTAACTGCGACATCCGCGATACATGCCGACATCAGTCCAGAAAGAACGACAGACGCTGGTCCCCCCCCCCCCCCCCCCCCGGCCGCGCTGCCCCATGCGAGATTTAACAGTAAAGACAAAAATATATAATACTGATCTTTATTTGTTATTTGATGACATTGGGGTTTACATTCTCGTGCGTGTGCATGTCTAAGAGAGAGTGCGTGCGTGCGTGCGTGCGTGCGTGCGCGTGTGTGTGCTTGTGCATTTGTGTACGTGGTGAGTGCAAGTGCGTGGGTAGTGTATGTACACACCTGAACGGCCTCCTCGGTGCTGAGGTTGCAGAGCGAGTCCTTGAGGTGCTCCTGTATCCAGCGCGGCAGCTTGCTGCGCTTGTCCGCGCGGCTGAAACGCTTGTCCGCGAATATCATTATACCGTAGTCTGTCTTGCCGCTATAAATTTACACACACATACATTAATACGTGTCGGCCGAGGCGCGGGCCCGCTGAGCGGGTGCTGCCATGAGAAATAGTGACTTTACACTGACGCCGCGACTGTTGCGACAGTATAAAGCCATCGCTATTATAGTTAGAGACAGAGTGGTATGGACCGAGAATTTAAATTCACCATCACGCGAATGTGAGTCGAGTATAGATACCCCTAGGCCAGCGATGACGAACCAATGGCACGCGACAAAATAATTTGGGCACGGCATTAATTAAGGAATTTAGGTACCCAATTGAAATAATTTACTTTTTCGTCTACATTTGAGGTCATGGTAACAAAGTTCATTGTGAACGGGGCTACCGGTGCCGGAATGGTAGCATCAGAAGTGGCACTAATTTTTTCTTTCATTTCAATAAACATAAAACTGATAATAGGTCGCCATTAATCACTAAATCAAGATTGCTTGACGCACGTCATGGCCACATTAAACATTTCTTTAGAAAAAATGGCACGTAGATCAATAAAGGTTCGCCATCCCTGCCCTAGGTTATCACCGCTCTACCACTGAGTTTCTACTTGAGTACAGATACTTTACGAAAACATTGCCCATCGGCTAATCAGGAAACAGCCGAACGCGTCATCCACGTTTATGAATTACCGCACTTCTAATTGCATACTTTATTATGAGATAAATACAAAACTTTATGAACATGTCACGAGTCAGTGCAGAGAAATATATGGTATTTTCCCTTGAAAAACTAATGACATTATATCTTTACTAAACAAGTCACTAGATTCTTTTTATTTCTGGAGCATGGAGGCGGGGCGGGGGGCGAGGTCGTCACGATGTGTTCCTCTCATCGCCGAGCTAGTCTCCCCCAGGCTATCGCCCCCACCACGCCCAACACTGACCCAAAACAACTAAACAACAGCAAAACACGATGTATATATATTCTATATACAATATTTTTTTTGCTGTTTTCTTTTGTGTTTTCAATTTTTTCAATAAATTTGCTAAACACAACATCTGAATTATATTTTTAAACAAAAGTAGCGCCCGTTTCTTCGCAGTCCCATTAATGGAACCCATTGCTCTCTGCGGTTATGAAATCTTCCTTCCTGTAGGTATATACCTACATAGTACCTCTTTGCATAGATAAACTGTCTATCGTATAGTGAAGTGACTGACGATAAATAAAAATGACTTGATATTTATTACTGATGAATATATTTTCAGGGTAATTATTTAAGTACGTAGTTATAATAAAGAAAAATTAAGATGTATATATATATTTTTAACTTTTTGTAGTTTCACAGCAGTTGTCGTCGGTCTCTGCTGTCTATTTCTTCTTTTCTCGCTTTTTTTTAACAAGTATTATTTTTTTTTTACATACCATATTTTATTCTTCGTGTTGATTTTGTTGATGTTGTTATCAGATCCCCAGCTATATATACAGGAAGTAGATAAACAACAATGGGACTACGAGAAATAAATAGATCTCCTTCATGGTTCCATTGGTGGGACAAAATCATGGGACCGCGAAGAAACGGCCAAAAGTAACTTTATATTATATGACAATTAAGGTTCTTCTACATATAGCAAAACTGATTTAACAATGCTGTTAAAAATGTCCAGTTTCAATCTATTTGATAGATGTTTAGACTGCCTTTTGCTGTCCAGCTCCCGATACAATACCTTCGAGGTCAGTAAAACTGGAAACTCTCCACATCCTCTCCACTCATGAGAAACAAAACTGTCATCATTGCGTGTACTTATAAAATTAGTAGAACCAATAAAAAATGTAAAAAACTATCTTACCGAAGCGCTCTCCCGACGCACTGCGCGGCGTGACGCATCGCGTCGAACGTCAGGAAGTCGTTCTCACGGATCTACCATCATACACAATAATCTATCTATATATTATTATATCCGTACACGGCAGCAATAAGTTGATAATTCGAGATATATAGGATTTACACAGTGGCTACCTCAAGCGCTGAACAACTGCACCAGCTCTGAAAGCGCGCGCGCCACTCGCATACAGTGTGCCGTTTTAAGGCCACATGAACACATGCAGTTCTGAGGGCCTTAAGGATTAACTTTACAACTAGATATATGCATCGTATTCTATAGTCGGAACATAAAATTTGTGGATGGCGGGATTACGCCATTCGCCCGATACAAAAGTGCACTCCATACTTATTCAACACCTCAACGTTAGGTAAATATGCACTCGAATATCCGATCTATAGTTATAACTTATATGGCGGGTTAACATTTAGGATACTTTTCATCCAGATCTATCATAGAGTTCTCACGGGAATCATTAGTCCACGCCAACGAAGTCACGAGCACCAGCTAGTATTATGATATTTTCTTTGAACATTGTAGCATGCAAGTTTAGGGTATGAGGGAACTGTTCCGACATAATTTCTAGCAGTTGGCACTCACCTGGAAGTTTTCGCGCAGGTACTCGAGGCGCGCCTTCAGTATGCGGCTCTGCGTGAACACGTACGGTATGCCGAACATGAGCACGGCGCGCCCGAGGTGGTGGTCGAAGTCCACGCCCTCCGATACTTTGCCGCGAGCCACCGACAGCAGTACTGCGCCACGGCCCGACTCGCACGCCTAACAGCACACGACACGATTATAGCCTAGTCGATAGTGGTGATGGTTTAAGCGAAAGCGGTAAATAGCCTGGGGGTCGACTATCTATACTCGACTCACATACATGTGATTGTGAGTTCAAATCGCCGGCATATGCCAATGAATTACGGATTTTAAAATTGTCAAAGCATCGCGAGGAAACATCGCACATGCTCGAGAAATTAAAAAACAAAAATACTGAACTATTTGATCCACCAATCCGCAGTGAGCCCGCGCGGTGGATTAAAGCTCGAAATTCCCCGGTGATTGACTAGGGCCCGTGCCCTGCGGTGAGACGTTATACGAGTACAATACAAATATATAACCTTGGAGAAACTGTAAAAATTCTCACATTTCATCCGTTCCGTCGCTCCACAGCGGGACGTCGGAGTGGAAGTGGCTGGTTAGTAGTAGTGACTAGTAAAGACGACAATACACGGCTGGTGTTGTTTTAGTTTTTATCACATTTTTATTAATAATTTTGTGTTTTATACTGTTATTTCAGATACTATTGTAGTTTAAAACATTAATTATACACCTTACTCCCCCCACCCCAGCCCAACCCGACTTTTTGTAAAAAATACGTGCTTATCCCCTTAGGAGATTTTTACCAGCAAACCTGAGTGTATTTTATGAAAAAATGTAACCACGTGTGCTGCTTGCGCAGAAAACCGTATCTACAGGGCGGCGCAGGCACATACCGGCGTCGCACGCGCCGTGTCGATGTATACATACACTCACACATAAAAATGCGTTATGTACAAAAGCCTGTGGTGCGTTGCGCTGTGTGGCCTGCGTCTTCGTGTACGGCTAGGCTTATAGCCCGAGAGGCGGTCATAAAAAATTGTCATCTACAAAGTTTTAGTTAAAATTTGTTTATTTTGGGACGTTTAAAAAAAAAATCACTTCATATTTGCCGTCCGGGAGCATGTCCGCGCTGGGCTACGCTCACACCGTTATTTCAGTGACAATTAATAAAATAAATAAAAAAGTTAATGAATTAAAATCATCCCTAGGAAATAAGATGTTTTCTTCACACTCCATAACAAACTCGAACAATATTCACACGTTGGTAGGGGGAGAGTGCATGCTGCATTCCCACAGTTGTTGGGCGCACTCGTCTGGTCACGTACCCCTGTCTCACAGAAGACTACCTTGAAATGTACTGCATTTCCTACTTTATCGTATTTACCCAATGTACGTAAGTATTTCGGTAGTCAGTGAGATATGCCAGAGCCCATTCCCATTCCCATCCTATCCTCTACCTCCCCATTTTCCCAATCCATTTCTTAATCTGGAAAGGTAGGCGCCGCATCCGGGGGCGTGCCAACGTTTATCATTCTGGACTAATGTTGGCATGTACCACAGATATCTATGGACGACAGTATCCACTTACCATCAGATGGACTGTATGCTCGTCCGCCGCCTTTTTTTCTATAAAAACAATCATAATATCTTTAAAAAATAAGTTTTCTACTGCTCATTTTAAAAATAACACGTTAAAGCACATTTCTTCTGAAACTAGATAGGTAATTGAAATACTAGATGAAAGACTCAATAAACATGGGATTTGTGTAATTTAGTTACTAATAGCTATTTACTTTAATATAATTGATGAGAGCAAAACTAGTTTCAGCGGAGTCCTGCGTCTCTATGAAGAGCAGCTTGTGCCGCTGCAAGCTCGCCACAACACCTGCATATAAGATTATACAAAAATAGCGTGAAATATTTTAATATGTCAATCAGTACACTAAAACTAATATATATAAATAAAAACATGTACTTCATGATTTATTACAATAAAAATAAATAATTGGCGATTAATTTACTCGTATGTGCATAACACTATCCACACTTCACACTTCATGCAGCTTGCTCGTTGCTTGTTCGTTACATTGAACGCGCCCGCTTCTAATGCCTACGTAACGTGTAACGAGTAAATTAATCGCCAATTTAATGTACTTAATGTGCACAATGATCAGAATGATATTTTTTAATTATATTAATGTTAGTGACTAGAATGCTGTTTAAATGATACGAATTTTACAGTGATTAGAATGCTGTTTAAATGATACGAATGTTACAGTGATTAGAATGCTGTCTAAATGATACGAATGTTACAGTGATTAGAATGCTGTCTAAATGATACGAATGTTACAGTGATTAGAATGCTGTCTAAATGATACGAATGTTACAGTGATTAGAATGCTGTCTAAATGATACGAATGCTACAGTGATTAGAATGCTAGTTAAATGATATGAATGCTAGTGACTAGAATGCTATTTAATAATTCACCTTGGTCGTACCACGCGCCAACGACACTCTCTAGATAAAGATACGACGTGAAGAAACAAACGACGCCGTCCGGCACACACGTGGATATCTGGAAATTTTATTTTATATACAATTAACTGTAAGAGCCGGGTTCCGTTTGGTCGTGACGACACATTGTCGTCCCGGTAAAAGTTTCGTGGCTTGTATATTTAAATAGAACTGTTCACAAATAGTCGTACAGGATAAACTGTCGCCCACGACACTTTTACCATGCGATTTGTTAAGATTTTCTGTGGTGTCGTAAGTTATTGGCATATAGTTTCTTATTGCACTGTTCACATTTGTCGTCGCGACATTGTCGTCCCAGTAATAGTGTCGTGGCTAGGATAAAACTGTCGTCGCCGACACTATGTTTGTCGTGCCAACCGCATCTAGACACCCACGCAACCCTTCTCCCCGCTCGACTGCCGGCCAACGATAAGTGTCGTCACGACCAACTGGGAACCGGCTTTTAGAGCCATAGACATATATGTATACGTAAAGGACATGGCTATTGCTACTTCAATTTGACATACCATCAAATGGAAGGAAAAACGAATTAAGACTCCTGTTACATAATAAATGACAACAGATAATTTTTATAAATTAATTGTTAGCTGGTCACCTCAGTATAAAAAGGTAAAACGGTTATAATAAAAAATTATGGCTGTCGCCTTGTTCTAATGTGTCATCCATCATAGAGTAATAAAACAATATGTATTTATCTTCGCCCTGAACTTCTGGTTTAATTTCCCCTCAAACCATCAACTCCATTGGGGGTTTAGTCGATTATATTAGTTCGTGACAAAAAATTACAAATTGTGCTGTAAACAACCACAAAAGAAAACGGACAAAAAAAAGAATTAAAATCCAAATGTTCTTTTTGTTAAACAAAGAGGAATAACAAAAAATAACAACAAATTCGTCTTTAAATACATTTTAAAAATTATATGCCGCTATCCGACGATTACATTGTTACGTAATGCACGTCAGCTCTAGTATTTTACATGGTAGTACTTGTAAAATTCTACAGATGGCGCTGATTTATTATCTAAGAAAATATTTGGGTAAGGTGAAAGACCTGTCATTTATATCTATGGTTACAACTTTCAATTTTTGTGTTTTTCGCACATATACAGCATGTCAGGGAAACGATTCAAAATAGGAAATCTAAAAATAGTTGTTTTTCGAAGTGATTTCAGTACGGATACTTAAAAATCACACATGTTTTTTTATGTGTACTGTTATCTGTATTTAATTATGGTACTTAAAGATAAATTTTTGTTGCTATTTTGTGATTTGCCATTTTGAGAATTGCACGTCTTTTGGCCGATTGCTTTTACTTTCTCGAAGACCTAAATTGATTGACCGTTTTTATTTTTAAACTATAATGACAGATAACCGACTACAATTTTATAATAAAATTATAACTACAATTTTATAATAAAATTATAATAAAAAATAAACAGTGCACTGACCTCGACGAGCAGCTGGCCGTAGTTCCGTATGACTGCGACGTCCTCCCTCGTCTCGTACTTGGACGAGATCGCCACCTGGTCGCTGCCCTTTGACACTATCTATAGTACAATATAAACAAATACTTTTAACCCACAAAACTCAATCAATAGCCAACATTCCAGGTTTGGATAAATTGGACCCATAATTTTCCTGGAAGAGATGGCTTCGGTGATAAGGCCGCCTGTGGTACTTTTCGTGTTACTTACTTAAATTGTCCTTTTGCAAACATGTGATGATGCACAATCAAAAGTTTATCTTATCATTCAAATCGCTTTTCTAATGGGAGCGGAATCACTTGCTAGGATTAAACCACAAACCACATTAATCCAACGATTAAACCACAAAACGTATAATACACAATGTTTACAATTAATCAAATAAAAACTTCTCACTCCTCGAGTTCCTGCCAAAAAGTCCTCCTTATAGAGTGATATATATATCTCACCATGGGCAATATGCAGGGCCTCGCTAGAGTCATGGTGAATGAGCTCATGATCACTGGGTTGAAGTCTAGGATCTTAGGGTACATGTCCAGTGGCGATAGGGTTCCTGTGGGAAGTGACACTTATTAAAACCACTCAGTGAATTTAAAAACAAAGTATGAAGATCAAAAATTACATTTTTAATGCCCATAAAGAAATGTGAAGCTTATTTTTGTTTAAATTAAAAATCACCTGAGGTTATAATGACAGTTTGAAATCTTGCGAATACTGGTCTCATAGCTATTGACGAATCCATACATCTGCGAAATAAAAAATGGAATACTTTATCATAAAAATGATATCATTCTTCTATAGTCATTACAATTATGCACGAGGGAAAGAGATATACTCCGGGGCATTTACAATGGCAATGGAGGTCATTGCCTCAACTTTCAGTCCAAACTAAGGTACCCGTATTTACGATAGCAACACTTGGCAATGTTCGTCAATAGCAGCCACGTTTGATATCAACATTGAACGTGGCTGTCAAACAAGTACATCAGTAGGGAGGTGTGAATGCTCGCTATTGCCATCTTAAATAGCACGAACTATAGCAATAGTTCTCCACCACTTCCAAACACCCAAATATTTTCACTCATATTTGTTGGATTCCAACATAAAAATTAATATTTGTAAGAGTGGCAACACTGGGACTGGCTCGTCATTCTTTCGTGTTTTTAAAACGAGTCTACTACCATTTCCTCTCTTTTTGTGTGGATCGTTGACAATACACGTTTTTAAATGTTCTAGCGAATTTCATTTCTCGGTTCTCTCCAGGCCCTCAGTCTACTTCTACTACAAAACAAACATTGCTCTTACGAGCCGAACAAACTATATTTCTCATCCAATCGAGTGATAGGTCTACTCCCTATTCCAGCCCCCTCCTATTTTCATTGAAATTCTCATTCTATTCTCATTAAATAGAAAGAATTATATAATGGGATAACCGCATTATTCCTCATAATCCTCATTCCATCCCATCCTTCTCAAGCCTTTTTAGAATGGGATTTGGAATCTGGAGGCATTCAGGTGCGTATCAACATTTATCAGTCCAGAGACTGATGTCGTCGTGTATCATGTATGTCGCAGGGCAATATTATACACACATCATCAGCTGAATTATTTGCTCGTACCACCTTTCTTATAGAATACTAGCTGTACCCGGCCACGCGTTGCTGTGGCTGCTCAACCAATGGCGCTTACCCTGTCTTTACCTGGTTTTGGGTAAAAAGCATGTTTTTACCCTGTGACACGTATATAAAAACACGCGCGTATTCGAATGCAACGTTGTGTCAAAATTTCAAAGCAATGGGTGAAGAATTTTCGGAGATGATTTTGAACAAACGGACATTTACATTTTTATTTATATTGGCTAGCTAATTATATAGCATATTTTATTTATATATGGCTGTGGTAAATAAGGGGTATGAATATGAAACTAAATTAAATATCATTGTTTAAAAACAAATAATTTAAATTTTGATAAATAAAGACAAAAACAATTAATTTCAGTTTATGTTTTCAAATATTTACCAACTACAAAAAAAGTATACGTGGCCGTTACGCGCGCTACACACGATCGGACCTGATCGGCCGACGAGAGAGATAGCGCTCTATGTAAGCTAAGGGTACTATTACAGCGTTCCCTTTCTTTCGTATGACGCCGTCTCTGTCATCGGGAGATCAATACGTCAGCTCTATAATTTCAAACGTAATAATTGCGAAATAATTTTATTATAAAACATGGAGTTCTATCTAGTCTTTAAGAAAACATTTCGGTAAAAATATTATAAATTTGCTCGTCAACAATCTTTTTTTCATGAAAGAAATAAAATTTTTTAATTAAAATCGATATCTATAAAAAAAAAAGTTGATAGATGGGAGTGCATTTCACTAACTAAATGCTTTGCGTCTCGATGGACTCACACTATTTTCCTTTCCTTATTATTATACAACTTTCAGTATAGATAAGGTCTAAAATAAAAAAAAAAATCATACTTACGAGAAATGCAGTATCGGGTTGGAGACAGTAGGCGTTTTATCGTCAAACGGTTCGATAATGATGGTGAACCCCTTGGTGTACGTGGCGACGAGGGTGGCGAGGTGAGTAATAAGGGTGAGTGATGCTAAATTTGAGGGGTCGGCGATCTCTAGAGTCCTCATGAGGGAGGTGAGTCGAGTCGCGCAGAAACGTAACGGTTTGCGTTCTATGCATACGCTGGAAGATACGTCTTTCAAAAAACCTGGAAATATTTTATTTTGTTGTCCTCTTATTTTATTTGGACACAAGTATAACAGGACATATTAAATATAAAATTATAATCAGTTTATATACGCTGACATGTCATTGGTTTTAGAGCAGTCTCTATCAAGAATATACAAGGTAAAAATAAAGAAATCAAGAATATACAAGGTTTGAGGAGGAGACTGCAAGCTGCAATCCAACAGCTGCTGGGCGCGTTCGACTGGCCACGTTACCGCTCTCTCACAGAAGACTACCTTGAAATGTACTGCATTTCCCACTTTATCTTATTTCCCCAATGTACGTACGTGTTTCGGTAGTGAGTGAGATGTGGCATGTATGGCGGATGTCTGTGGGCGACAGTATCCACTTACCATCAGGTGGACTGTATGCTCATCTGTCACCTTCGTCCATAAAAAAATTAAAAAAAATATATTTTTTGTGAACTAGAACCCATAGTAGCGGAGTATCGCGCGGGGTGTGGGGGGAGATACAATCGCACCGGAGCCGTGACGTCACGTGGTACGAACGCGTTCCCACGAGTTTTCACTATTGGCCTCGTATAATTTTTTTTCTAATTTTGGGAGATTTTTTATGCTCATATTTTTAATTTGACCTTATTGTATTGATACTACGTAATAATAAAGGGATTGCGTATTTAAAACATTAAAAATTCAGAAATTTAAATTCAGAAATTTAGTTAAGTTAGTTAAGCTTCACAGAAATTAATTATTACATAAATGCATTATCGAATTGGAGACAGTGGGCGTTTTATCATTAAACGGTTCTATGATGATGGTGAACCCCTTGGTGTACGTGGAGACGAGGTGAGTAATGTTAAATTTGAGTGGTCGGCCTCATGTGGGAGGCGAAGCGAGTCGCGCAGAAACGTAACCGGTTTGCGCTCTATGCACATGTGGGATGATAAGTCTTTCAAAAAACCTGGAAATCATTTATTTTTGTTCTTATTTTATTTGGGCACAAACAGTATAATAGATAGATAGATATTCTTTATTGAACACTAACACATGTTGCAAAACAACAATTTAAATAAGTAACACGAAAAGTACGACAGGCGGCCTTATAGCCAATGCGGTGCCAATGCCAATGCCAGTGGTAAGGAGAAAACAGATAACAATATCAAATAAAGATAGATGGGGCAATTTTACATAACAACTTATTATAACTGTTTTAATTTAACTTATTATAAAATATTTTATGCATATAGCGTCCTCGTGAGGGACGAGAGGCGAGTCGCTTAAAAACGTAACGGTTTGCGTTCTATGCTAACGCGGGACGATACGCCTTTTAAAAAACCTGGGGGAATGCTTTTTTTCATACCCATTTATACCTTCATCATTTTAATTATACTAGCTTTTGCCCGCGATTTCATTCGCGTGGTCTACGTGAATATGTTTCGTGTTTGAGGAAAGTCCAGCATGGAGGAGGATTCATCTTGGCTGGGCAGCATTTGGGAAAATGCGTAGGCACTTGTCTATACCACAATGCTTGAAGACGAAAGTCTTTTGAACAGTTTTGAAGCTGGCATATTCACCATCATTTTAGTGTGTTATTGTTCCAAATTTGAATTCACGAATTTGAATCACAGAAGAAAAGCCGAGTCAGTTCATTGTTTTGTAAAAATAAGGAAGCAGAAAGTATGAATTGGAGCAGTTTTTTTTTCGATTTAATGGTGTTGTTTTTCAATAAAAGTTTCGTTAAATTGTTTTCCCTGAGATTTAATCAGAATCCAATAGAAGTTTTCCCCATGAGACCTGTTATACTTAAACTCATTTTTTTCAGTACCCTGAATTCAAATTTGGAACAATGGCATACTGAAATGATGGTTAGTATGCCAGCTTCAAAACTTCAAGCTTCAAGCCAGTTCTGCATAGAAACTTTTTGATTGATCAAACATTTTTTTAAGTTTCAAGCCGTCAAAACTGAAAATGCAGGGTGGTTCTATTGAGGTGTCCGGGAGTGTATGTATAGATGGGATAAAATAATATAATAAATAACGCCACACTCAATGGGCCACACACCCACTAGAATTCCGTGTGTCGTGGGTTCAGAGACACATATGATTATATAAAAAATTAATAAAACACCCCAGTCATACTGTACCCAGTCATAAGGCCAGTCATATTCTATATCTGTATCTTCAATATACATACAATAAAATCAAAACAAAAACGTGTACAAAAATATTTTTCAAAAAAAAATCATTGATTTGTACAGTATGAATTATACAAATCCCAAAGCAATATTTTTTTGGAATTTCTGTCTGTCTGTCCGAACGTGCATTACGTAAAAACCTCTGGAAGGATTTTAATGCGTTAACATTTAGGGTACTTTACATCCAGATCCCACGTTCCCACAGGAACGAAGCGATGAGGGGATGTAGCAGTCTATAATAATAGATTAATGTGTGTGAAAAATGCAAAAGAAATGAAAATTGTAAAGTGTTATTCCCACCTGCAGGTGATTCCTGTACAACATGTTGAATCCGCAATCTTGTTTTGAGATACTCGATGAATCGTTTTAGGAAGCCTAAGAAGTGTTCTGCGTTCCTTATGTTCCCGGGGACCACCTCTGTAATTAAACATTAATAAATAAATCAAATAGAATTGTATAACTACATGCTAATGGACATATATGATTGTAAGTAGAATCGGCATTCTAGACAAACTTTCGGAGTTTTTAGAATGATATGAACGTTACTTTTTAAGTTTCGTTAATCTAGTTGATAAAAAATAAATATCTAAATAAAAAATATCTATACATATAATAAAATCATAACACATGAAATTTAAAAAAAAAAAACAGAACGATACGATACAGGGCCCATATCAACCATTTTTAGAATTTTGTCTGTCTATCTGTCTGAATGCATATCACGCAAAAACTACTGGACGGCTTTCAATGATACTTGGCATAGTTTTAGCTTATGTGCCGGGTTAACATTTAGGGCACTTTTATCCATACCCTTTATAGAGTTCCCACGGGAACTCTGAAGTCGCAGGCACGGCTATTTCATAAATAAAGCAAGCATTAATAAACATAACGAACATTCATAAATATAACAAACATTCATAAACTAACAATCATTCATAAACATAACAAACATTCATAAATATAACAAACATTCATAATTAACAAACATTCATAAATATAACAAACATCCATAAATATAACCAACGTTCATAAACATAACAAACATTCATAAACATAACAAACATTCATAAACATAACAAACATTCATAAACATAACACACTCATAAACATAACAAACATTCATGAACATAACAAACATTAATAAATATAACAAACATTCATAAATATAACAAACATTCATAAATATTATCGCATTCGCATGACAATAGAAAATTGGACTTTAGAATGAAAAGCGTATTTAGAAAAAGGGTCCAAAGGGATTGTAGTAAAATCGTTGTAAAACGACTTTTCTTAGAAAACAATTTGTTAAAAAATAAAACAGAAAGCAAAAACCGGAAATAATGATTTACTCAATAATGCTAAATAATTCCGCAACACACAGACGGACGATCAACACAATTAAATAGCAGCTGACAGTTTTAATAAGCGGTAAATCTTCAGTAATAAGTTATATCAGTTACCTATTCTTTTTTATAAGTAGATTAATTATTCTGAAGATAATTATTCTGAAGATAATTATTCTTTGGGGTTTGTGTTTATTGACGCGTAACCGGTCATTCCTCTTGGTATGACAGGATTGTCCGATTAGTTGAATCAACCGTAGTTTATTTTGGATTTGGTTCAACTGATCTATCTGATCAGGAGGAATTTATATAATCATTTTGTATTATTTCCTCTGCTGCTAACAATAATGTTTTAATGAATGAAAAAAACTACGCGTAGTCCAGTAGTCGGACAATCCTGCCGGACCAGGTGATATCGCCCCATTCTTCTTACCATTTAGTACTTCATCAGGCAGTATGGGGTTGCCAAGTATCATGTCGGTTTCCCTGGCAACGGCCGCCTCTCGCAACCCCTCCACCATTTGTTCGTACTCCGCTGTTAATCTCGCCGCATCTTCTTCACGGATACTACATTTTTTTTAAACGTTTTTATAGATAGAAAATACAAATAGTTTATTTGCTAAAATTATAATTTAATATGAGCTTACTATTGCCCCTCCCAAATAAATAGGTTAACTGGAAAACATTCCATAATAAAAAATGTACAATTTAAATTGTAGAAACTATTAAAAGTAACTTTTTTTATGTACGTAGGCGGCAGACGAGCGTACAGTCCACCTGGTGGTAAGTGGGTACTGTCGCCCATAGAAATTCACGATATATGCCAACATCAGTCCAAAATGACAAACGTTGGCCTGCCCCCAGATGCGCTGCCTACCTTTGGAGCTATAGGAATGGATTTAGAGAAAGGGTTGGGAAGATAGGGAGGGTTAGGATGGGAATGGGCTCTGACACATCTCACTCACTACCGAAACACGTACGTACATTAGGGAAATAAGATAAAGTTCTCACACAGGACATTTCAAGGTAGTCTTCTGTGAAAGTAGGGTAACATGGCCAGTCGAGCGCGCGCAGCGGCTGATGGATTACAACGTGCACTCTCCCCTCAAAAACTAAATTCGTGATACTAGTAATGACAACTTCATAACTGTAAATAACCATCTCTCGTCAAAATCGTGGTCAGGAATCAAGAGAGCTTCACGTATTTAACTTAATTAGGCTTATATTTTAACACTAGAAAGACCGGCATTTGTATCATACCTAGAAAGACCAAGGTCGTCATTTTGACGCTAGGATGTCCGTTGACGTTGATATGAAATTATTGTTAGGTTTGATAGAGAAAAACGTGAGTATTATTTATTAACTTTTATTTATTTTAATCAGAGACACATTTAGTACAAATTATGTTCTTTTTTGTATGTTATATACATTTTCCACAGACTGGTTTCTTACAAGTATCACAAAAGTAAGACGTTTTATTTCTTTTACATTTTATATTAATTTGACAAGTTCGTCTTTTGTTTGACTTTGTGTCTTCTACCATTTCGTTTACATTTTCGGGATTGCAAAGTAGACGAGCCGGACCTGGACGATTTTTTCGATGTTCTGCTCGCAACTCATAAACGAGTTGGAGTATGAAATTATGCCGAGAAATATTGGTTTGAGTAATTTTTCTGTAAATAATCCATGAATTTATGACAGCTATGTCTAAAATATTATAAAATACATGCATAGGCCATCTACGAGTACCAGCTCTCACGGAGTATTTCCGTGCCATTTGATCCAAAATGTCTACACCAAATTTTGTTGCATTATAAAATTCCACAGTTTCAGGAATTTTCTTCTCGCCTGTGCCAATTTGAACACTCGGATGTAGAGTACTGAGAATTATAACATTTTTATTTGGTTTTCCTTGATAAATAGTTAGGGTAGTATCAGTGTCTGTCTTCAAAATAAAGGAATCATAACGTGGAGTACGAATTATTTTACAGACTGTTGGTATTTCTCTTCTCGCACGCCTCATTGTACCCACTATGCTTGTTTTCTCGGCTCTCAGTTTATCTGCCAGTTTTATAGAGGTAAAAAAATTATCTGTAGTTATATTTCGTCCTTTTTTCGTATAGGGTTGTAACAGTTTCAAGATCACATGTTCTGGTAATGATTCGCTTGTACGATCTTCATCTCGGCCTAAGTACGGAAATCCATTACATAGATATTTAGTCTCCACATCAACCAAAAGCCAAAATTTTATGCCGAACTTGTCAGGTTTGTTTGCTATGTATTGCGTAAAGGGGCATCGAGTTTTAGAAGGAAATAACTGTTCATCACCAGTCAAGTTTTCACCAGGTATGTAGCATAATTGACAATTTTCAATGAATTTATTCCAAATTGCTGATACTAGCGCAAATTTATCCGTTGTAAGTCGCGACGATCTTGTAGACCGCATGTCAAAACGCATATATTTCATAATTTCTTTGAATCTGTTCTTGCTTAGTGTTTCGCCGAATATAGGTGGCCCCCAAAGTTTGACTTTGCGACAAAGCTTTGCGTAGGGGGTTGGGCCTGAAACTTCTCGAAGCACGTTTTGGTTACTGCGCCGACCTGTCTGGATTGTACTCTGGGTATGTGCTACACACTTCCATTCAGTCCCATCACTTGCAATCAAAGTATCACCTATAGCAGGAAGTGCCGATTGTCTCCGATACATGCTTCTTGATCCGATACAGCGACGATCAGGAACCACACTAGTCGTAGACGTTGTTTCTATTTGAATTTCTTCACTCGAATCTGAACTGTCCGATGACGATATGTTTCTGATCGCCGGTATATAATCCGTATCTGAGGTATCAACAATTTCAGCATCAACACTATCTTCTCCCCCCGATTCAGACTCCGAATAAGGTAAATTTTGAAGATTGTTCAATTGTTCCTCTATTTCAAAGTCAGATAATATTTTACGAGCACTCATATCGAATTTGTTCAAAATAAATACAGAAGGTTAAAATTATCCAGCTTACACACCACTGAGAGTTTCAACACTGATCGAACAAGCAAGCACAACAAAATATTTAGGGATAATGTAAACAAATATTTCTAAGTACCCTCTAGTACCATAATTAACAGAGTTCTCTGCATTGGGTCATTTTGACGACAGTGGTCTTTGTAGGTATGACTCATTATATTTCGAAAACTAATTAAGATAACAACTTTATATTTCAACAGGGACTATAAAACTACAAAATATTAAAAGTCAAAGATTATCATGTTTAAACAAGGCGTAACTTTAAAAATATGACCATTTTACTTCACAAAATCGTCAATTTGACGATTCCGGTCTTTCTAGTGTTAACGAGTAGCAAGAAAATACTAAATGGATGGCAAATCATGATCAAAAAACCAACTAGGTACACACACATATTGACATATTTTTGAAGAAGTGAAATAAACAATTTTCAATTACTAAGAATGCCAACACAAAGCCGACGTTGTCCCGCTTCGAGGGACTCTGCTATATCCTCATTGTACCAGAAAATATAAACTCAACTCACTGATAAATTTGCTGCCACTTTCAGTATTTCTGGTGCTCATTTCATAACACATAAAAAGGACAATGGGTGAAAGTGACACAAAAAAATCAACATGCACCAACACACTTGAGCTTTTATACCTCAAATGAAAGCTTTCATTACATAGACCTTTTGATGTTAAGATAGTTAATGATAAAACCGCAGACGAACCGTGATATAAACCCGTTTTCTATTCTTGTCTTTTATTTGTTAAAATATTTTTCATATATTTATTATTCTTACTCACTGACAACATCCATACAACGAACTGACCTCCTAAAATTTATTTAACATTTCAAATATAGTGACCAATAGTAAGCTCCTTGCAGACTGTGGTCTATAAAGGCCGCTATCCCAATACACCGATATTGACTGACGATTGAATTCTATGGACGTGTGCTCTGCTTTAAGTTTTTGGCGTTTAAATAACAATTAATAGTGTTGTATATCAAATAAAAAATAAAAATATTTTTAGTAAAAATTTCCATTGCTTTAGCAGTTATAATTACTTACCAGATCGTGGCCAGGATTATCGGGCCTTATGTCAAGTATGTATAAAATATGAATGATATATTTAAAACATGCCTACTTAACCACTAGTGACCTTTGACCACTTATTATTTTCTTTTGTTTAAAATTTCACCTGTGGCTACAATACGACAGACTGATTAATATATAAGTATGTTTTCACACATAAATAAGAAAAAAAAACTCACTGTGCAACAGTTTTCTCGAGCTGCTGTAAAGCCTGTAAACTCTTGTCTATGGTTCGTCTGGTGATTTTCACGCTGAGTGAGTCTATGCACACATTGTCTATGTTGTGCGCTTCATCAAACACCACGACAGCCTCTTTATTGAGCTCCTTTGACACCACTTCTGCTATTTTGGGGTCTAAGAGGTAGTGGTATGAATAGACTACTATTTCCGCATGAATTATCTAAAAAAAGGATGATTTTTAGATTGAAATATGTATTGGGCAACCAACTCAACTAGCAAAATAAATTTATGGAATGCACTGTATATCACAAAAATAGTGATGTCAAAGTATCCATTGTGATATCTTGCACTTTGCTGCAACGACACAGTTATAATAAAATTATCCCACTAGGTTGTCACATTTGGAGCTTTGATAAGGCGATTATTTCACTACGAGAACTGAATTGCATTATAACTGCGCCAAACCTCATCTGTACAAACGTGTATACATATAAATTTTATAGGACCAATGTTTACGAACTTTTGCTAGTTGAGCAAGTATTTGAACAATTACAATAATGTATTATTATTATTTAGGTATATCAACATTTAATGCACCCCTCTTAATTCTCTGTTTGCCTAAAGGTAGAAAATAGAATGCCACAGAAATAGGCAATATACCATAAGGCATTAAATCCGACTTTTGTACATTTTAATGTACTAGCAATGTACTATAATCTTACTTTTTAAGTTTAAAGCACTTAATATAAACGTCAGTAATCGTAGATAAATGGTTTTTGATTCGCGAAATAAACGTAGTATTATTTTAATGATTGCTTTGTGTTTAGGAAACGTTTATATACTTTTCAATGATATATGAAGTGTGGTGGGACCATTGGCCGTATACTGTCGTGTGGCTTTGGAGTACCAATATCCCATCTCTAAAGGCGTTTAAGGGCGATTAATGGATAACAAAGCCACCACCACAGGTGTATTCGCCAACCTGCAAGGTCTATGTCTAGCAGAGGATGACAAAAGCGCTGGTTATGGTTTTTTTTCTTCATATGGCAATGGTGCAAGTAGCACATTCTGCCAGTCGCAGTCGATGGCGCCTCTATACACAATACACACGGAAGAAATTTTCTTGACATATGACAGACTACAGCTGACTCCTGTATAGGTTTGACAATCGATTGTGGTAGGTCACGTGACTTAGCGACCAATCTCCTGTGACTGAGCAACACTGTGCGGCCGACGCTTAAAGATTCAACTAACTGGTGGACATACAGTATATATGACTCACAGCAAACCTAGAAAGGAAGTAGGGACACCAGTTCCTGTCTGCTCCGTACTGTTTGAGGTCATCAATCGTGTACACTCCATATGGCAACATTGACTCCTTACCTTCGCGGTTAAAACCCTCATAGAATTGACCTGGTAAAAAAGGATGTCTGTCTGTGTGTTATAATTTCAGAATCTTTTGTCATAATCTCATAATTTTGTTGCTGGGCATGTATGTTTATCCAAGGATCTAAGGGACATTTTATCAAAATCAGTTTAGTTTTTAAAACGACTGGCAAGGGCTATAAACTCATCACAATGTGATATCTGGATGATATTGTAGAAATATATAGTGAAGTATCTAGTTAAAGCGAGCGCCACGAGCAGAAAGAATTTCAGTTATTGACATGAGGTCAGCCAAGACTGGTCGGAAAAGAGATTCAATAATATAATATGACTATATATTATATATTCAATAATATGAGGGGTCTAATAAAGTAGTGGTGATCGACGATTTCATACAAATCTCTTTTCCGTCCAGTGCTGGCTGATCCGCGCTTTAGATATTAATAATAACCACACACTTGAGTACGCCAGCAATTTGAATAAATGTTGTGTAAAAATTAAACACAACAACTGTGAAATAAATAAGACAAAATAAAGTAGTAAATCCGAAGATTTGTGCAAACAAAAAGCAGGATTAGGCCTTTATATAATGTAGAGAAAGATAAGCATGAAACCATTTTATTTACATAAATGGATTTTTTTTTTTTAGTTTTTTTTTGCAGAAATTAATCTGTGACACTAAATAGAAATAAATTACTTACATATGGGCACAGTAGTATCCCGTTCATGCCTGTCCCTTATATAGCTGGCAGTGAGTGAGTGACACTTGCCATCCACCAGCTTGCCTTCCCTCTCCCTTGACACCTACATTTTAGGGATTATTAAGCATTTTTAAATTACACTTCTTTAGACAACTTCTTTTCCAAAATTAGTTTATCACAGAGCCCATTTAACTGGCTTTGTTTTGTTTAACACCCTAGCTAAACCATCGTTTCTCAACCTGAGGTTCCGGGGAGTATGTGATATGGGGGGTCAGAGTTGGTCAGGAAAAATTAAACACTTATGTATGAAAAACCATAAGTGATTTATAATCAAATGATACAGAATAAAAACATAATTAGGACCAAGTTATTAATAAAGGATTATATAATATTGTGATGTCATTTACTTTATTTTTCATCTTTTCAGAGGCTCGTGACATTAAGAAGGTTGAGAAAGGATGCCCTAGCTAGACAATCAACTATATTGTGCGATTTTATGAATTGCTCAATGATTTTGATCAAATATAAGAAGTGTATTGAATCAAATTTGGGTACAAGATGTGATTCAATAATATTGTGAAATTATAGTTGAATTTTATTGTAGGTTTAGCCTCCTTAGAAAAAGGTGATCTCATCATTCATAACATAATTTACCATACAAAAACATTTGAATTAACACAATCACTTTTGAAGTAATGTAGTTATTAATATTTTTACTCCACATGGCCAAAAGACTGTTAAACAAAACCAAATACTAACACCAGGATGTATGCACAGATTCTTCCTAGAACTGAGCACAATTCCAGTAAGACTGGGTTTCTCTCCCTGACACTTCTCATAGTACTTTATGAGATTCTTTAGTTCTTCCACAACCTTCTCTATCTCAGGTATTGTGCGGGAGCAGTAGATAAGTTTCCTGAAATATCAGAAAAATATTGGTTATTTGAAGGTAATGTACTATTGTCCACAAATATACAAGGGTGGATTTAGAAGTCTGCAAGACAGAATATGAAAACTAGAAGAAAATTTTATTTTTCCTAATATCCCTCTCTAACTCATGCATTTAATCTACTAGTTTTTCACCCTTTAAACTGTTTAAAAAAAATATTCTTTGCAGATCTTAAAAAAGTGTCCACAGCAGCTTTGACCTCTTCATTAGACAAGCAGTTTAGTTTTGATATTTGTAGAAACGTTTATGACATTTTGAAACTTTCCTTTAGCATTACCCTAAGCCAAGGACCGTTTAAGCTCCATATTTTTTTGTCTTTTTTATTCTTACCTGACATGATGTGGGTTTTGTATCATGTAAGCAACAATCAGAGACAGGAGTGATATTGTTTTCCCAGTGCCGGATGGCATTTCCAGCAGTCCATGACCCTGTAAATATAAAATATTACCAGTGTTTTAAACATTATTGTTTGGGATGGAAGAAGGTGGAGTAAAGTACCTTCGAAAGTTCCCATGCTGGTTTGAAGGCGTCGGTTGTTGTCACGCCCTTTATCCTTCTCCTTTCCGATTTCTCCCAAACCAGGTTGATTTTCATAGTGCCTCCGTAGACCGAAAATCGTGTCTTGACGGCAAATAGTGGAGATGATGCTCAATAATTTCATAAACGCATGGACCAAAGATAATACGTCTTGACAGCATAGTGATTCACGGCAGAGAGAGAGATGATGAAGATACCACTCTATACGAGGTAATTGGGTGAAGGAAAAAGAAAATATTCCCACTTACCTACAAACAGGCATCATCGTAAAATATAAATATTGTGTTCCATTTTGCACTATAATTAATGACCTAACATGTTTCGATTTAAGCTTGCATTAGATATCTAACAATTATAGTTTATAATAAAAAACGTTTCATGGTGATTAATAATCAACATCAGTCTGTATATAACATACTTCTCTCTTTCTTCTTTTAGTCTTAACTTTCTTTAATTTCCTAATTTTCTTTTAAAGGTTAATTAATAGTCTTAATTTTCTTTTAAAAGAAAGGAGGGAACGAGGATACTTGATCGAAAGTTACAAGATTCTAAACAACCACTAAGATGTCCCCTACCTGACTATATACAATACTAAACTAATACAAGCTTGAAGACTAATGTGAATTATCACTACCTCCAACCCCAACTATTCCTATTAAATAGACTCAATCAACTCATGGAATAATCTACCGCATGAGACAGAAATAAGGCAGCACAAGTGTATTACTGTAGGCGCATTAGTGAAAGCCTAATACGTAAATAATAATAATAATGCAAAGCTACCAATTCTGACAAATATGTATAAAGGGGTATTTTTTTGATTGAATGACGTTTTAACATATAGCTTAATTTCCCTATGAACATAAAACATTTTAAACCTATTTATATAAGATCCCATTGTAGTGTTATCCTCCTCTTGAAATCAAGAAGGGGTTCTAGTTCTAGTTTGAACCAATAGTTCAAAAATTATTTACGCCAACTAATACACTACAGTTTACAAACTAATTTTAAAATCATATAACTTATTTTGTTACGCTGCTTTACATAGTTAGAAATAGAAACTGTGTCTAACCTATTTGAACAAAATAAAAACATAACCTAAAAACAAAACAATTCGAGAATATAGGAATTTGTGTTAATACTCACTTTAGCATCCAAAGCCCTCTTCAGCTCAAGCATATACGCATATTGTTCAGGATATATGTAATCGTAGGGAAAATATACCAACAAGCCGTCGACGGTCAACCTTCAAGCAAGAAAAAAACAGAAAATATACATATATGACATGGTTAAATTAATACATATGTACAAGAACTATGCTTATGAAGGACACGTACTTCATGTTATAATCTTAAATTATTTTTAATAAAATATAATTAATTATACGAGTTTGACAAATTTGCCGGCTGGGTAAATTGGGTTGTGTTCCAAAAATGTTTAAATGTCTGTCTCTATTTGACGACGTTGATTGATTCTGCATCTCTTTCTATACTATGAAGAGAGAAGAAGAGATTTAGAGTGATTAGATTGTCAAGTTGCGATTTTTTTTACGTTTTGGAACCATCTCTACTAATAATCTCAAGGACTTTTTGGCGGGAACTAAAGAAGTAAAGTTGAGTTTTTATTTGATTATTGTAAAAAATGTGTATTGTGGGATTTGTGGTTTAATTGTGATAGTTTATTAAACTTTAAAGTGCTTAGTGCGAGTGCATAATAATAATAGTAATAAAGAATTTATTTCAGGCATATGCCCATATACATAAAAATAGGTATCGGAGTTTAAGTACCTGGGGCACTGGGACACGGAGACGCATAATGATGACCTAGACATAAATAGAGAATACAAGGTGCTGACGGTCAGGTGTAATATGTCGGCCCGTAGGTTTGCACGTCTTTTTGAATGTCAGTGACACTATTCAGGATTTATCGTCAGTCGTTTTACATGTGTAGCCTATGGGTCAACTATACACAGAAGGCTCTCAGTGCTCTGTGTGTCCAATACAATAATAGGTTCAGGGTGTTGTTGAGGCTGCCGCGCTTCTGCAGAACATTCCAGATGTTTGTTGAGGCACACGTAGATGGATTCCAGTCCATCCTAGGTGGTAGAATAGCCTTGATGATGCGTCGCGTGCGAAACAGCGCCAACTAGTGATGGGTAACTCCGGAGTAAATGAATAAAAGAGTTGAATCCGCGAACGGAGCAGAATCCCTTAATTGTTCCATCGAATTGTTATTCATTCCGAATCCGATTCCGGCGCCAGTCATGATTGTGAGTGTAATCCCTCATTGGCACTTGTAGGGGGCTCAAAATCGAGATGCAACGATGGCATGACCTTTTTTTTTGCTTATGCAACAACCGTTAGGGAAAGGGACTGAAACGCTCTCGGAAGGTGATTAAGTAGGTGAATTGAAATAGTTAAGAATTAACTAAGAGGAGCGGGATCCGCAAGCAGAGCAGGATTAAGTGAGTTAAAACACTCCGAGAAGTCTAGATTACCCACCACTACCGCCAAAGGATATCCTGGTGACATTGGCGAAGAAAGTGGACTGCCCTATACTGAAGCATAGGACAAAGGCAATATCAGTGCTGTTGTGTAGTGTCTCTTACACGAATTTATTTTTAATGTTTCTATATTTTTAAATTTTTATTGTTTTTGTGTAGGTACTCTTTTGAGAGGTGCCACATAATATGACTGGCGGAACATTGTCGTAACTTTTACTGCCAGCCTGAAGCACTAGCCACTTACTCTTATTCGTATTGTACCTGAGGGCATAGGCCCGGGCTCACAAATACTCAATAATTTCCTGAGGGTACTAACCGAAGGGCTTAGTAACATCCAGTGCCGACTTCACCTATGGTGCAGGGTGTGCGGCGCACACGGGCGTGGGGTCTTAGGGGGCGCTCTCAAAGACCCTGCGCCCGTGTTCGCGCGCCTACTAGAGGGCGCCAGGGTTTTCATTGCACCCGGGCGCTACATGGGCTAGAGCTGGCGCTGGTAACATCATAGCTTAGCTAATATTTATTAATGGATCTGCCACCAGCCTACAGATGAGTTGCTGAGCTCAGCGATCAGTCGGTTCATATAATGTTTGTGATAATTAAAAAGCGTGAGACTGCAGTTTTCGTGTTCTTACAAGGAGTCCAACTTTGTACTCAGTAAACCTACTACTATCACTTCACTGAGCTATTCCTACTTCGACGGGACTGGGCAATGACGTATAAAAACAATTCCGTTTTATTATTTGCTGTGTGTGGACCAATAGCTATAAGAGTGTCCAAATAAATATAATAATATCGACTTGCCATTTTCATTTTATTCTTTTCATATATGGCAATGGCGCTATTAGCTCATTCTGCCAATGTCAAATTTTCAATGATGGATAACTAATGTGATAAAGGTGGACCGAACAAAATTCACAAACACAAGACGAACCCACAGATTTGCAGATATTACTTGATTTTGAATATTAAAGTAACAATTTAAAAAAAAAAATCATTTTTTTGAGTCGATTAATATTATGTGCTTACCTATAAAATAACCGATTTGATTAAGAAATTTTTGTTATAAAAATATTTATTAAGTTAGTCGAAATATAAACCCATATTATCTATACACTTTCGCTACCTCACGGGCAGTTGATTGATGCTACTCCTGTAAGTCTCCTAGACAGGTATCAATGAATTCTTCAAAAGCCCCAATCACAGCTACTTCAGAATCAATTTTTTTTCCCTGCAAAAAGTTGTCCAAATTTCGAAAGAAATGGAAAACTGTCGGGGCAAAGTTCGGTGAGTGTGGTGCGTGAGAGAGAGTACAGGCCCAGCTCTTGAAGTTTTAAAACTGTCTTATGACAAGTGTGAGGGCGGGCATTGTCATGAAGAAGTGGAGATGAGCGATTGACCAAACTTGGTTGCTTTGTTGCCAGCTTTTCCATCATTGTCTGGAGCTCCTTACAGTAAAGTCGTCGCCACCACTGAAGTCGCTCAAACGCGACGTAGCTCAGATGCGGCGCTCAATTTTTTTTTTTTTTTTTTTTTTCAATTCGCGCATGAAATGTTGCCAGCAAGACGGGCAATAATTTACCCCTTTTAAAAGGCAACCTATTCTAATAAATTAATTAATAAATCAATGCATATGATAAAATTAAAGCAATCAATAAATTGCTAATTCATTCACATTGTAAAAATAGTTTCACGTTTCACATTGTTAATTTAGGACAACAAGCAAAGATAGATAATAGGGTTTTTAATAGACATAAAAATAAAATAATTATCATATTGCACTAATTTAATTTTTATTAGATACATTTGGATTAAATTGAAAAATTAGGTAATTGGTAATTATGGTCATCATGATTTAATTCTTTTATACAAGACATATGACAATCGCTATCACTTGTATCCAGAAATTCACTATCATGTTCAGATTCAGTGTGGCTATCACTCACTGTTGATATTATGAATCTCTCCATTTCCACATCTATGAGTCCATAATTTTTGAAGTATTCTGCTTCAATATTTTCCACATGCTTGCATTGAATACACCAGTCTTCTGCTGTGATGCTTGCAAAAGCTGCTTGTGTTAACTCTATTATTTGTTTTGGGTCTTGAGCAACATTTTTTTCGGCAACACGTCTTTTGGCAAGACTTTTGGCATTATTTCAATTGGATTCAAATCGCAATGATATGGAGGTAATCTTACCGCTTCGTGATTATGTTGCCTTAAAAATTCATCAAGGGCATAAACTGGCGGCTCTTTGTTTTTTTTTATTATTATGTCGTATAAAACTGGTTTTGTCCAGCTCTCTTCAAAGAAAATATTTTTTTCTCTCAACCATTCTTGCATTTCCGATTTAAGGTTGGACATTGTTGGAGGTTTATTAATCTGCGTGGAGTGATAAGGTGCATTATCCATCACCACCAAAGATTTTTCAGGAAGATTTGGTACTACCTTTTCCGTCATCCATTTCAAAAAGTTTGTGGCATTCATATCATTGTGATAATCTGCAGATTGAGATTGTGACCTGAAAATCAACAATGCATTCTGCACAAATCCATTTTCTGATCCAGCATGTGCAATAATGAACCGTTTTCCAGCTGATTCCGAGACCAATAGTCCATTTTCGTCTGCGCTTTGCCAACAACTCTTTCCATGATAAGTAGGATGAATGTAGGTTTCATCTAAATACACCACAAGTCTCCCGTCAATTAATCTATTTCTCTTTATTCTTTCAATATATCTGGCACGCCAAGCGGTAATATCATAGCGTTCCATCAAAACTTTGCGTTTAGACTGACAGCGTTTGAATCGGAAGCCTAACTTATTAATATTCTTCGTAGCGTTGCATTACTGTAGTATTATATGTATATATTGTATATGTAGCACTGTTGTATTTTTGGTCGAAAAATAATCTTCACTCAAATGAGCAACGATGAACGAAGTTCATTTATGCACGAATGGCTTCGATAACAAGTAAAATTGTTAATAAAACAAGTAAAAGTTATAGCAATTGAAGCGATGAGAATCCTCGGGAAATTCAAGAGCGTCAAATGCATCCCGAAAAGGTCATTGTTTGGTGTGGATTTTGGTCCGGAGACATAATCGGTCCTTACTTCTTCCAAAATGAGCAAGGAGCTGGACTCACTGTCATTGGCGACAGGTATCAGATGACGATAATCGATTATTTATTTGTGGCCCCGGATAGATGATATGGACATTAGCCACATGTGGTTTCAAGAAGACGGCGCGACGTGCCACAGCGTATGCAACAATGCACATTCTGCAGAAGTTCTCAGACTCCATTATTTCGCGAGGCGGCGACATCAACTGACCGCCGAGATCGTGCGCTCTTAGACTTGTTGTGGGGTTACATTAAAACCCAGGTGTATGCAAATCCAGCCCCATTTATGCGATAGTCATCGAAAATGCGACCTACAGAATGCGCGTCACTCAACTTAGCCGCAGCTCCCAATTGGCCCATATAATATTCCAAAACTAATGCCAACGATTGACCTTCCAAATAAAGTAAAAAAATGGCGGTATCCATTATACAACTTGTTTTATTTATATTTAAAGCTAGAGCGCACTTATTAAAATACTCTTTCCTTTCTATTCTGTATAATTTGTGATCTAATCATAATGCTAGAAAGTATTATCATCGCCAGATTTATTTTTTTGCTTTAGACAGATTAATTTGATACTCCAGATTTTTTTGAGAAAAATATAAATGTATAAAAGGAATATTAACAATAAAACAAAATATCGCCAAAGTGAAACTATTATTTATGTTATTACTTCAGTTGATATTTATAAAATAGATAAAATTAACGCAACCAATACATACGAGTACAGTTATTATAGGTCAAATATTAGTTCAAAGACGGTCAATAAATGTGTCTGCTAATTGTGTGACCTCTGCTCTGACTCATGATAAGACGATGAAGAAAAGTTCGTACATTGTTTTACACTGCAGTCTCACAGATACTTTTGTGAGAATTAAACAGTGGTTTATAAATATGGTTAAAGTAGCTGTTGTAGGCGCGGGAGTAAATGGTATAACCTGCGCATTGAAAATTAAGGAGAAGTACAACAATTTTGATGTAAGATTAATTCACGGTTTAATTCATCAATTCAATTTCTATTTTCGTCTAGTTATAGTATACTGACTTAAACAGGTGGTGTTAATATCAAAAGATTTTTCTCCGAATACAACTGGCGATGGCTCAGGCGGGCTTTGGTATCCATACCTCTGCGGGGATACCCCGGGACACCTGCTCACGTAAGCTTTTATGAATGACTTTTCTATATTCTAAGGATATATATGTACCTATAAATAATATAAGTCCATTAATTTCGTTGGTAGTGACGTACTCGTAGGCAGGGCCGTCTTAAGTCTATTCTGCGCCGGGGTGCGGGAGTGTATCCTAAGACAGTCAAACATCCTATTGTGTATCCTATGACAGTCAAATATCCTATTGTGTATCCTATGACAGTCAAATATCCTATTGTGTATTCTATGACAGTCAAATATCCTATTGTGTAATTGTTTACTATAGCGTTATATTTTTTCATTACCTTTAAAAGGTGAGCGCCCGGGGTGCACCGCACCCCTTGCACCCCCTGGTAAAGACGGCCCTGCTCGTAGGTAGTAATTGCATCGCACGCTACGGCGGGGGCGGGGGGGTTATAAATTATAGAACTTTTGAAGAGTATATCAAGCATAAAATGTTAGCGTAACTATGAATCAATGGGTCACGTTCCTCCGTCCTCCCGGGATATACCGACAACGAAAATTATAAACTATATTATGCGATATCACAAAACGCCTGTTAATTTCTATTAGCAAGAAGTTCGTAATCGTTACATTTAATTTCACAGAAAGTGGGGCGGTGAAACATATAATTTCCTATACAAAAAGTGGCTTCTCAGTGAATTGAAAATAAGTCTGATGCCGATATACGTGTTATATAAACACGGGAATACGTCTCATCGGCCAGTTTGGGCTGATAATGTTTTTGGTTATAGAGATTTGGAGGAGCCACAATTGAATTTTTTGAGTCGGGTGGATTCCGCTAAGTACAAGTGAGTATATTTTTTAAAATTAAAACTATAGATTATAGACACTTATGTAATTGTATTATTGATCTATTTATACCATCAATCACTATTTAGTCCGCTTAATTAAGGGCCAAGTGTCTTTATGACTTAAGGCATTAAAAGCTCGGTAAGTCAATAAACTGCGACCATTGCTGATCTATAGCTATGATCCGTAGGCTGTAGATATTATAGAATAGTTTTACAGCGAGTTGGTGGACCCCTTCCCTTTCAAGTATAGTAGGCGCGTGAGCTCCGTGCCAACTTAAGGAATGCGGCCAGTGTTGTAACCTAATTAGTAATAACCACTACCAATATCGAGAAAAAAGTACCTACTAGTTATTAAATATTATTATTAATTATCAATAGATATCAGATTGTGAAATGTCTGATAGTGATGAGTTCACGGTTATTGTCTATTTTAAATAGAAAAAAAATGTTCAAACTATACAAACATAACATTAATAAAAAGTTAACATAACTTATCGGTATTTCGTATTATCGAGAAACGTGCAGTCGCACCAACAACAGCACTAGAAATAGGGTGATCGCAGGGCGTACAACGGCTGAGGGGAAGCGGTCTCGCGATTTATCTCATACCCCGATTGCACGGAGCTCGCGCGCGTACTATACGTAGACGATACATCATAGAACCATATTTTTTAATTTTTTATAGAGAAAAGGCGGAAGACGAGCATACAGTCCACCTGATGCATCCTGTAGCCCATGGACATTAGCGATACATGCCAACATCAGTCCAAAATGACAAACGTTGGTCCGCCCCCGGATGCACTGCCTACCTTTACGGATTAAGGAATGGATTGGGAGAAAGGGTTGGGTAAATGGGGAGAGATAGGATAGGATGAGATGGGAATGGGCTCTGGCATATCTCACTCACTACCGAAACACGTAGATACATTGGGGAAATACGATAAAGTCAGTAATGCAGTACATTTCAAGGTATTGTCTTCTGTGATAGGGGGGTAACGTGGCCAGTCAAGTGCGCCCGGCGGCGGTGGGAATGCAGCGTGCACTCTCCCCCTACAAGGTGATATTTGCAAAGTAGATGCATTATCCCGCTCGGAACAAAATCTTTTGAAATTATTAATTAAATTGAACATACTCATGTACAAATATAGTTCCTGCTTAGAGAGTGTAACTCACAGAAGAGTTTTCTTCTGTATTCGGTTGTCAGGTTTTTTTCATAAACAAAAATAGACAGTAAAACATTTATTTTCAGCTCCGGGCATACCTTCACGACATTCATAGTGCACACCTCTTCATTCTTGTCGTACCTTTACCAACAGTATGAGAGAGCAGGCGGTATCATGTTACGAGCCGACGTGAAATCTCTACGAGATCCGACACTGAACGGTTACGATGTAGTGGTGAATTGTACTGGTATCGGAGCGAGGGACATCGTGCCGGATAGAAGAGTGTTCCCGATTAGGGGCCAAGTCGCAAGGGTATGTGACGATAATGTTACAGAGAGGCCGGGGGCCCAATCCACTTCCTATTTATCATTCATTAATTTTGCCGCTCCTTTAAGAGGCTCTCCACACAGCTCTGATAGACCAGCCGATAATTTATATGATAATCTGTCTTAGTACCTACATTTTGTATGGTACCGCATGAGATTTTACATACAGCCACGATTATCGCATTACGGTTAAAGTAGAGAGCTACAATAGCCAATTAGCCTTGCTATAATACCAACGCGGTATATCGCGTACCTTTGGAAGCCTTTAAAGGGCTTTGCAAGGTACTCTTTATTGGTCTGGACAATTATTCTTCAGTCATTACTTTATAAATTACTTTGCGAGGGAGAGTGCATGCTGCATTCCCACAGCCACTGGGCGCACTCGACTGGCTACATCACCCCTCTCTCACAGAAGACTACCCTGAAATGTACTGCATTTCCTACTTTATCGTATTTCCCCAATGTACGTACGTGTTTCGGTAGTGAGTGAGATATGCCAGAGCCCCATCCCATCCTATCCCTCCCCATTTTCTCAACCCTTTCTCCCAATCCACTCCTTAATCTGCAGCGCATCCAGGGGCGTGCCAACGTTTGTCATTCTTGACTGATGTTGGCATGCATCTCGGATGTTTATGGGCGACAGTATCCACTTACCATCAGGTGGACTGTATGCTGGTCTGCCGCCTTTTTCTATAAAAAAGTAAAAAAAAAAATGTAATAAATTAATGAAAATGTTATCTTTGGTTTACAGATAATAGCTCCGTGGATAAATGCAGCAATAGTTGACGAGGATAGTGGGAATTACCTCATACCAAAGTAAGTTAGCACTATCTCGCCACTCAATCAAAATTGAAAAAGAAACTGATATTTGACAGACTCTTATAGGTAGGTATTACCAAAACGGACTTTTAAATAGACATTCCATATTCCAGCTCTGAAAACTGCGTAATAGGAGGCACTCACCAAGAACACGACTACAACACTGGCATAAACGAAAAAGACACTCTCTTCATATTAAAGGGATGTCAGGAGATATTGCCGGGTTTAAAGGTAAATAACGCTGCCGTAAAATGTTTCTGGGGTGAGATTTGGCAAAGCCCATTTTCACTTTTCTCTCATCTCATCGAGTGGGTAGTGTAATGCAATAAGAAAATACTCACCTTAGATTGCAAGTCTTTCTATTTACCCCCAAGGAAAGAACAATGAGCTATGGCAGAAAACTCCCTATTCTCCATCCATCCCAATCCTAAATCCCTCGAGGGTGGGGTTTGCCGACGTTTGTCATTTTTGACTTCCCGCTGAGTAGGCGCAGCATTCTGGACGCAACCTAAAACTGAAAGAATCTTTAAAATAGGTCCAGTTGTGAGGTTACAGTTTATATAGTATTATAACAAACTTAAGAGTGATTTAGAAAGACATGTATCAAGCGAAAATATATAGGTAGGTATGTCTCATTTGTGTAATGCTAATGTCACACTATAAAGTACTTTGAGGGAGAGAGTGCACGCTGCAATCTAACAGCCGCTGGTCGCGTTCGACTGGCCACGTCACCCCTCTCTCACAGAAGACTACCTTGAAATGTACTGCATTTCCCACTTTATCTTATTTATCCAATATACGTACCTATGTATTTCGGTAGTCAGTGAGATGTGCAAGAGCCCATTCTCATCCTATCGCTCCCCATTTTCCCAACCCTTTCTCCAAATCCATTCCTATATCTCCAAAGGTAAGCAGCGCAACCGGGGCGTGCCAACGTTTGTCATTTTGGACTAATGTGTTGGCAAGTATCGTAGATGTCCATGTGCGACATGGATACTCCACTTACCATCAGGTGGACTGTATGCTCGTCTGAGCCTTCGTCCATAAAAAAAAGTATTTTTTTATTTACACTATGATAATGTGTTACAGAATGCGAAAGTAATAAAGCACTGGGCGGGCCTGAGGCCAGGCAGAGACCAAGTGAGGGTGGAATTGGAGCTGAAGAACGGAACAGCGTACATACACAACTACGGACATGGTTTGTATATTTTGACCACTAAGTTATCACTTAATTGGTCCAAGTGATACGTTCTAATCACATGACAAAAATCTTAAAACATAAAAAAATATCATAACGCACATAATAATCACAGAAGACTACCTTGAAATGTACTCCATTTCCCACTTTATCTTATTTCCCCAATCCCATTTCAGCCAGAGCCCATTCCCATCCTATCCCTCCTCATTTTTCCAACCCTTTCTCCAAATCCATTCCTATAACTCCAAAGGTAGGCAGCGCATCCGAGGGCGTGCCAACGTTTGCCATTTTGGACTGATGTTGGCATGTATCGCGGATGTCTATGGGCGACAGTATCCATTTACCATCAGGTGGACTGTATGCTCGTTTGCCGCCGTCGTACGTAAAAAAATATATATTATTATGTAGTGTATCTGGCGTAGATTTGCCATCATGTCAAACCATATGAGGATTCATCAAATGATGATAGTGACTTTACCTACGTACAGATGACAAATTATAATTTAATAATTATTTAATTGTAAGGTAAGGGGTATTAACAAAGGAAAACTTGGGTTTGATCTCAGGCAGTCTAGATAGCATTATAAGATTATGACTGAATACGAAAAGTTCAAGTCGCAAAATGACTATAAGAGTCGGTAAGTCTGCATCATAATATAAAATTTATATAAAATTATTAAAATGTAAAAATACTGAACCGAAATTGTACCACGAGTTCCGAAGACATAATTATTTTGAATATGTACACATCAATTCCTCCTATCTAGTTCCTCTTAACTTCCTTCCTCCTTTCCTCGTAAAGGCTGTATTATGAGCGTTATTGTCAGTCACATTAAGCCAGGAAATATACTGACTTATAATTTCTTATTCTGAACGCATTACAAAACGATTTTTACAGACAATCATCCATGATTCAAGATTTTCAAGAACTCTTAACTATGTAATACACATAGTAAATTTAACCAAACAGTTATTTACTTAGTTATTTGAATCTCATAATACGAAGTAAGACGAGGCAGTTTAGAGCTGTAAACTGACTTGCTTAGAACACGGGTGGTGGGTATTTTAAAATTTCATTCCTTTATGAAATCCAGGGACCTGTATAAATAAATCAAATAATATCTCTAGTATAAGTAAATAATCTAAAGTAGACTTCCCGGCCGAAAGTAATACACATCGGCCTTTAGAAAGAGACTAATCGGCTAGCTTTGGTTTTGTAGAGCGTCGTCTCTGTCGTGTGCCGTTACGACACAGACGACGCTCTACAAAACCGAGCTTTCGTTTACTTTCGGCCGGCAAGTGTACTAAGTATGTACCATAAATAAATGTTTTTTGCAGGTGGCAGCGGTTTCACATTATTTTGGGGCTGCGCTAACGACGTCCTAGAAATACTGGAAAAATATCTTGTTTATTTGCAAAGAGAGAACAACAAACAACTGTTGGTTGAAAAGTGTAAACTTTAATAATTACAAAATTACAAGCCTCGAACAAGAAATATTAACTATACAATTTATAATTATTTTATTATGTAAATATAAGTAATAAATATACACATTAACTGTTTATTGTAGTAAACTTCTATTCATAACTGCTAGAAGTTTTATAAATTCGAGTGGATACTGCATTCAAAATTTTACTTACAGTAAAAATACCTACTCCAAAATTATTTATGTTAATTTTTTTTTGCTGACAGTATCATAAATATCAGTTCTTCTTTGAACTCTTAGTGGTATTTGACTTCTAACTTCCTCCATAATGTTTAAATCTGAAAGTACAACAAGAAAATTGCATAGAAATTGACTATACCCATATACCATAAATAAAGATTACAAAATAATCAGCGTCAAAAAGAATGAATTATCTGTAGGGATTTGTGGCGTGTGGTGTCGGCCGCTCATTCATAGAATAGCACCACCCCAACTCTTCCCGTGAGTGGTGTGAAAGGCGACTAAGGGATAACAAAGCGGTTACCACAACTGCTGAGGAATTACACCACCTCTAAAAGAGTGGACTCGCCAACCCGCTTGGCCAGCGTGACGTTTTAAACCCATACATCCCTCATGCACCAGACAATGTGCACGAGGAGACCCATTTTCAGGGGGAGAGTGCAAGCTGCAATTCAACATCCGCTGGCCACGTTACCCCTCTCTCACAGAAGACTACCTTGAAATGTACTGCATTTCTCACTTTATCTTATTTCGCTAATGTGCGTTTCGGTAGTGAGTGAGATGTGTCAGAGCCCATTCCCATCCTATCCTTCGCCATCTTTCCAACCCTTTCTCTAAATCCATTCCTATATCTCCAAAGGTAGGCAGCGTATCCGGGGGCGTGCCAATGTTTGTCATTCTGGACTAATGTTGGCATGTATCGCGGATGTCTATGGGCGACAGTCTCCACTTACAATCAGGTGGATTGTATGCTCGTCTGCCGCCTTCGTCCATGAAAAAAGCAGTGGATAGGTACTGTAAGCGCCGGTTGCATTGCATTTTCTTTAAATTTTAACATAAAATATAGGTAAATACTGTGAAGTTGCGATGGTGGTCGTATGAGTAAGTTACGACCCGTTTTTAATGTGAATGTTTTTTTAAAATGATTTTTGTTATATAAAAAGATAGTTTTTTAGGGAATCTATGGCATACCTTGTTGGAAATGAACACTATGCAAACGATTCTTGCCGTTCGTCTGGATTCTAACGACTTTGAATATTTTGTCCGTTCTTACCTATATCAGCATAAAGAATATCAGGGCTCTCCTTCAAACTCCCAACGACGGATCCCCACGGGTTTACTACCATAGAATGACCCCACGCTACATAATCAGCTTTGGTATCCCTCGCCGAGGAGACCAGAGCTACCCATAGTTGTAGATCGTTCGCTCTCGCTCTAGCGAGGAGCTCCCAATGTAATGGGCCGGTGGTCATGTTGAAAGCTCCTGGGTAGATCAAAAGAGAACATCCTGAAAAGTAAGAGGATAAAACAACTGTAGTCCGTTCCAATCTCAATTTGTCCAAAATATAAACAAATATGGCGGCCTAAGGTAACTGGCACGCCCTCTATAATTAAATAGTGATGTGCCAGATAATACAAATTCGCTTCGCGTTTGTTCGTTTATTTATTTATTTAAATATTGCCGCACATAAATTGTACAGAGGGTGGACATAATGCCTGATGTCGTTATAAACTATTGGTTAAACAAAAATGTTGAGGGCGGTGCAAAGCAACGCTCATTCATTTTAATCAAAACAAAAGTATAGTGGGGCGTTTTATTTTTACCTTGTTGTGCCATGACATGCGCTAGGTCCGGAAACTGAAGGTCGTAGCAAATACCGATCCCTATCTTGATGCCTTGGGAGTCAAAAGTTGTGATTTGGTTACCAGGGCAGAGCGCGTCTGACTCTTTGAACGTTATCTTCCCGGGAATATCAACGTCGAATAAATGCATCTGTAAAATAATATTTCTTTATTACAAACTAGTGACTCGCCCTCGCTTCGCTTCGGTATATAAGTTTTTTTTCAAAATTTTACAAATTAAATATAGCCTATGTCCACCCTGAAGGTCCATTGATGAAAGTCCATTGGTATTCTAAACATTGGTGAAAGAATTTTTGAAATCGGTTCAGCACTTCTAGAGATTACCTCCTACATCCAAACTTACATATATGTATATATATTATTATTGCAAATGGGTCTCTAAAATTAAATATAAAAGGTAGAGCTGTAATATAAATTTTAATCATGTTCATACATTATATGAAGTTTCATACATTGGCGTGATCTGCAGTGGCATTAGTCACAATGGCGTTAATAATTCGCGCCAAAAAATAAGGAAGGATTCTTGAATGTAGCATTACATGATTCCTTCATCGTTTGGACGGACGTCTATAATGTCTATCAGACTGAAAATGGTATCGGCGTTCACAGCTGCATCGCAATTATGTGTTTGTATCTGTGTGTAAACCTTGTAAAAGTATGAAACGTAAGATGAGATTAATAAAACCTTTCTGTGCTGTGCGAGTAATTTCCCGCTGGAGTCCCAGACGGTGCACGTGTTGTAGAGTTTGTCGCCGTAGCGCTCCGGCACGCTGCCAGCCACCACACACACTTGCGCGCGCGCCGCCGCCGCCGACAGCGCGCGGCACGTCGCGCCGGAGGGCACCTCCTCCGCATACTCCGGGAAATACTCTACAAAAGTTACATTGACCCATATTATGCCATACAATATAAGGTCAAAAATAATGTACAATAAAATATTTTAATATTAAATAAATTTAAATAACCCCACACTCAATGTTCCACAATAGGACTCCCTGGGTCATGGGTTCAGAGACACATACAAAGACAAACACACACCCAGATCCGAACATACATTTGTCTTATTTTTTTTAAACAAATGTATGTCCGACCGGGATTCGAACCCGGGACCAAAATCACAACAAGCAGGGTCACTACCAACCGCGTCAATCGGTCGGTGAACTAACTGTGCCAATATCAAACTAAAAATTAACATATATTTCATGTTTTGAATTAATTGAATTAATAATAAATAATTGGTGTTTTTTTTTACCCGTATGTGCATAACATTATCCACACTCGCTTCCTTATTGTTATTAGATATTGCCCTTTAAATACAACCGCATCTGTTTCACTATGGTTTAGGATTATATAATCTGTGATGTAAACCGAGTATTAGATTGACTATGCTTACTAGTTCCATAAGGAGAGTTGAAGCATTCACCCAAGGCAACCAGTTGTGCTCCTGCCTTCTTAGCACAATTGATTTCTTCCACTACACGCTTGACATTCTCGACCTTGTCGCTGCCCACTGCAGTCTGAATTAGAGCTATCTTCATAACTGAATCATTCAAAAGAACTTATTAGCCTTAACAAATATCTATGTTGTACCAAAGTATTGTAATTCTTCGAAATAAATTTTTAAAAATAAACCCGTAAACAGGGTCTTAATTAGGATCGTTTTACCATTTCAATAATTTTGTCCCGTCAATCAAGTATTAAAATACTTTAGTCGTTATTACACTAGATGTATATCTATAGGTATGCGAGCACTTCAATAATTTCAAGCAATCTTTAATATTAACTGCGACAAAATTATTGAAAATATAAAATGTTTCTGAATTTACTCGGGAGTCACTGATAACTTTAATAACTCTCAAACGGTGGAAACTGGTTTATAGGTCACAGATCACATAATGACTTAACTGAGCACTTTACAGCTTGATTTATAACTTCATTGTAGCATAATATTGCATGATCAACGCTATAATTATTCCTAATAATTACCTCTATTGTTGAGCATAATTGCTGCAAAAAAATATAGCCGACTGCAAAAACTAACGAACCGCAATGATAATCAGAAAGCAAGTAACATGTCGCGGTAACATACTTCCACTGTAGGTAGGTATAGCCTATTGTAGTAGGTATAGGTACTTCTACTTAATGATAAATAATACTTCACTTTTGGCATCGAATATCAAAGGCGAAAATAATTTACGTAGGTAATTTTTATATACCTACTCACTGTTCATCACCAGTTATATTAGGTACAGTATTTGTAACTCATGAGCGCGCGTCTACTTTGTATATAGTGTGTCTGCACATACAACTTTAAAAGTTAAAATTCAACTATGCAAGAGTCAAATAAGTTTTAGGTTCTTTAGGCCTTTTACATATGGCGTAGTCGCAAGTCAGTTATAAATACCTACCTACTATTTAGTTTGTAAACGTGAGACTATGCCACAGATAAAAGGGCTTCTAAAGAACCTAAAACTTATTTGAAACGTTTGCGTAGTCAGGTTTTAGTTTTTAAAGTATTTTTTTAAACCATTTTGGGGTCTGCTATTAAATCCCTAAATTTCGGAAATGTATCTAAAATAATTATGCTCGTAATAATATTTTCTTAAATATGTTGCACTAGGACGGGAATATTAATAACTGTCATCGGAGAATAGCTAATTTATATAAATTATATATTTTTGGAATGTGCACGTTAAAATCTTTCACTTGATATTAAACACGATATATTTTTTGCTACGCGTATTTTCGTGTTTTATATCCGCCATATTAGATTTAAAGAAAAGTCATATTTGTGCCACGTTACGCGGAGCATCAAGACGAATCCAACGACACCTAATTTCTCAAAATGTGAAGAGTGGTTAGGAACTATGAGAGATCAGATGAACATACATACATACTAACACAGACTGCTAAAATCATAACCCTCCTTTGGCTTTGCCATAGTCGGGTAAAAAGAGACCTCATGTCCTTCACAATATACCTTTAAATACATTGATGCGAAAGTTGCTTATCCCGTATACAAACATTTATACACAAGCAAATGAGGTTATCCACAAGCAAATGAGGCAAGGACAAGGGCGCCCATGAATTGCAAAAAAATTATATACATGTATTGAGATAACTTATCATTTCTGATAAGAGTGATAAGAGACGTGGCCGACTGGCGAAGATTGTGGATGATATCAAAGATGTGGATTTATTTGAAAACGATAACTGCCCAGAGCCGTGGTCGTCAAACTGCGGCCCGAATCAATGATCTAGCCAGCCTAGGCTTTCTGTAGCTCTACAGAAACTGATTTCTAGTACGATATAGTTATACTTATAATGCATCTATATATACAATGAAATCTTAACAGAGCCGTACATGATATATTTTTTGAAAAAAGTGATTGCAATTTAAAGTACGAATGATAAAGCCAAAGAATTTTTTTTTTAATTTTGTCTAGCGAACGCGCATCACACATCCAAAGAACTGGACGGATTTTAATGAAATTTGCCATAGTTATAGACTATTATATGTGCGGCTTAAGATTTAGGTTTCTGTTTATACAAATTTATTATAGAGTTCCCATGGGAATCATTCTAAATTAAAGGCGAAATAAGTCGTTGGCACTGCTAGTAAATACATATATTTGTATTTTAGCAGCGGTGCGAAGTACCCACAGTAAACCGGTTCCGTATAACACAGTATAACTATGCCGCCAACCCTCTATCGAGCTCTTACTGGTAATCATAAAAATAGCAAGCACAGTAGTGCCATAGCACGTGTCTCTGTACTTCTATTCCATTACTGTATGTGAAAAATCCCCACCATTACTTACCCGTGGAAGTGATTATCACTTATCGTCAAATAGTAAGCTGCTTTGTAGCCATTCGTGAACTGCTTACAATCTATCAACAGGCACCTCTCAACACCTACTATCAAGACGCACTTATTATCTACAGTCAGGCGATTACTTTGTTAATCACTTGTCAGCAAATACACTCAACTTTAGCTAAGCTGGACGTTAATCGAAACTCATGAATACTTAAGTACTTTAATATTGCCTGATAATTGATGAATTACATTTCATTAGAATTCGACAATACGCGTATAGAGCTGAAGGTTCTTTGTATACGGTTATTTGTTTGCTATTAAAAATATTTAGACTTTATATATAACTAGCAACCCTTATATTAGCATAGATATAGAAAACACTAAGTAGTCCGGCAAATGAAACAAGAAGAGAGCCATAAATTAAATGAAAAAAATAGGCTAAATTTCTTTCGAAATTCACTTGTTTCACTTTTTAACAGAATATATAAACAATCAAATTGGTCTTTCCTGATTAAAATGAGTTTCACCAGCATTTTTCTTTTAATTTGTCAATCTTTTGTGTCGCTTTTGATTTGCAAAATTCTACTTAATCTACCGTTTATTGGCAATAAAATAAAAACAAAGAAACACTGAAAAGTGGAAACTTTAATAAGTACAAAATTACAAATTTTGTACAAAAATATCAACCATGTTTAGCAATAATAATAACATTGCGAAAATAAAAATATACAGTTTACAAATTCACTATTTCTACTCAGTAAAAACATACCTACATGAGCATACCTCTCTTTTCTAAAAAAGTTTTTGAGAATCGTTCCCCAGGTTGTATTTTAATAACCTTTAATAATATTGGTAATTATTTAATTAACTTGCACATGTAATTGTAATATTGCACCGGTAACACTAAACTAAATGTTGTCGTTTATTGAGTGATAAATTCATCATTTGACTGACACATGCTGTCTCTTTCTAAATTATTAAAATAAAAAGATACAGTGTATGTATATTAAATGTCAAATACTGAATTTCGCACGTTTTGGAACGCAACCGTATACTTGCAAATAAAGATGTGATGGATTATATATAACCAACGAAAATAAATAATAAACATCTTAATAAAGAGGTATTATGTTATTTTTTCTTGCTAATGGTATCGTAGATGTCAGTTCTTCTTTGAGCCCTAATTGGTATTTGACTTCTAACTTCCTCTACTGTTTTTAGATCTGAAAACAAAACGGGAAAGTAAAAAATGTAAACATTTTCAATATCCATTGGTAAGAAAATAAGGTTCTTTTACTGTTTTTATTTTCATCGAAAATGTATGAAAATGCAGACTTTTCCAACTCAAATAACACGGAGATTATTCTACAGTTTTGATGTCATAGTGATAAATGCTTGGACTAATAAATTCTAACCGAATATAGGATTACTTTTGTTTGGCCGGCACTTTCACTTTTTGGTTCGTAATGATCTCCTTTTCATATAAATTTGTTAAATACAAAGCCCAGAAAATAGATATTACTACAAAGAAATACATAACATTTTTTTAACTCGAATCATGAGCAGATTCCAAGGTTTCAGGTTTCGGTAAAGATCTGGTTATACCTTCCTTGTATATGTTGTTTTCACTCTGAAGGTATATAAAAACTTACCTATATCAGCATATAGTATATCAGGCGTCTCCTTTAAGCTCCCAACAACGGTCCCCCAGGGGTTCACCACCATAGTATGTCCCCACGCAACATAATCCGCCTTAGTATCCCTCGCCGGGGAGACTAGAGCCATCCACAGCTGTAAATCATTCGCTCTGGCTCTAGCGAGTAGCTCCCAATGTCGTGGACCGGTGGTCATGTTGAAAGCACCCGGGTAGATCAGAAGGGAACACCCTGAGACGTAAGAGGAAAATCTGGGTAAAAATACTGTGCGGGAAAAATACAGCTTTGACATTACAGACAACGTGAGGATTATAAGTTGGATGCAGAATTCTGAAACCTGAAATTAAGTCCTATATACAGTAGGGCCTCCGTATCCGCGGTTTCACTTATCCGCAGTTCGGGTGAGCGCGCGAAGTCGTCAGCTCATATATAGGTTTAAAACTTGTCGAAAAATGCTTAAGAATTTACGCGCGTTTACGTATATGTACTAATGAATTTGTTTAGTTTTGCTTAAACTGTCCACAAAGACCGTGCTCGTCCGTTATTAGCTTATTTTATTACATACGAACCCAGCAAGTGTAATTAATTAGTTCAATTTTATTTGTGTCACAGCATATAAATACTTATTTCATGTTAATGTAAAATAAATTTTAATGAAGCGCATTTTCCTTTTCGTTTAGTTTAGTATTAATTTTGCTTTGTGTGTACAGTAGGACCTCCGTATCCGCTGGGGTTTGGTTCCGCCGTCTTCCGCGGATAGCTGAAACCGCGGATAGTAACGAACACCATATTTTGGGGTATAAATGTACACAAAACAAAATTAATACTAAACTAAAAGAAAAGAAAAATGCGCTTCATTAAAATTTATTTTACATTAACATGAAATAAGAATTTATATGCTATGACACAAATAAAATTTAACTAATTAATTACATAAGTCAATTAATTTTATTTGCTGGGCTCGGAAGCAAACGACGTGGACGGCTTTATATACGGATCATCTATAGTTTTATCGACTTTTTTTAAACACATTGTTATTGGATGTTGTCATTTTTGTCTTTTCTACCTTTAACTAATATTTTATCACACTGTAGCTGTAACATTTGCAGTTTGGGGCAGTGTTAGAAACTTGTATATGACTTCGCGCGCTTACCCGAACCGCGAATACCGAGTCCGCGGATACGGAGGTCCTACTGTACATTTATACTCCAAAATGTGGTGTTCGCTACGATTCGCGGTTTCAGCTATCCGCGGAAGACGGTGGAGACAAACCCCCGCGGAAACGGAGGCCCTGCTGTATATGACTTTTTTTACCTTGTTGTGCCATAAGATGTGCCAACTCCGTGAAACGCAGGTCGTAGCAAATGCCAATTCCAATCTTTATGCCGTGGAATTCAAATGTAGTAACTTGATCACCAGGACAAAGCACGTCTGACTCCTTAAATGTCATCTTACCGGGAATGTCTATATCAAATAGATGCATCTGAAAATAATATCTCCATTGTACCAACGGGTATCACTTAAGGAATCATTAATTTTAAATTAATAAGTTCTTGAGTTTACAAAAAAGACGTATCGTAAAGAAATTAAATAATTAATATAACATCTTTCCTAATGAATGAAAATCACAGCAAAAGACGATTGGGGAAAATTACATCGGACCAAATATACGTATTTTCATCGTTAAAAATAAGACAAGTGCGTGTCATGTTCACATTAAAATATTGTTTCCATTGGCTCTAATTAATAATAAACATTTTTAAAAATAAAAGAACTGTTTCTTTGTAATAACTATAATTTATTTTCATGGCGACATTGAATTATACTTTTATTATAAGTAACACATAAAAAAATACTTATGTCATTGTATCTACTGTCTTAATATTTGTATGCCTTTTCAATCAAAGTATGTGAAATTTGATATAAGCAGAAAATTTGTAACCACATTTAACGAATAAATAAAGTTCACTTCATTTTATTGATAACATAGGCAGATACTACCCTGGACTCCAGAAGTTGAATTGACGTATGCATTAAAACTACAAAAGTCAAGTGGGATTGGGCGAGCATGGACAAGAATAACTTCTCAGCGGACCCCACAATAAGTAAAAAGACAATATAAGTAAGTAATACGAAAAGTACAACAGGCGGCATTATCGTCTAAGGCCTAAGCGGCCTCAAGCTTTAGGTGGTAAGGAGAAAACAGATTAATCTATACTAATATAATAAAGAGGTAAAATTGTGTGTTTGTATGTTGTGGGTAATCTCTGGAACTACAGAACCGATTTCAAAAATTCTTTCACAAATAGGAAGCTACATTATCCGTGTCTAATATATGCTATACTTTATTTTGATGTTTTGAAAAAAATAAAAAATAAACCGGAGTGAAGGCGGGTCGCTAGTATAAAATAAAGGTATAAGGCAGCGTAGCGTTCGTCGACCGCAGCGAGTGAGCGACGTGACCTTGAATTGTTTCAATATTTTTATCGGTCTGGTATGGATTCAAATAAACTTTGAACCGGCTAATAATTATTCAGAATTTAAATATATTATTTTAAAAAAGGACCAATGTTATACACATCTGCAGTGTTGCTAGTGTCATGAAAAATCAAATTACCTAATTATGACAGTTATTTATTTAAACCAAGTTCACAATAATTAAAGTGTTTATTTAAGTCAGATGTATGGATAGAAGGGCCAAAAAATTGTATAACTTTGTTTTTTGTAACAAATCAGTAAGTTACTATTAGACATATGTTTTTTTGCAATGGTCTCACCTTTGTTGACATAAATATTATCGAATTATTTTTTTTACCTTAAATGATGTAATTGTATGTAATGTCAACATAACATATCTCAAATAAATCATTTTATAGATGTACACTGCCTAACAGTAAGACACAATACAGGCTACTAAACAAAGTTTAATATTTGAATATTGGAATTATTTAAGAAAAATCAATGTAGACCATTCACAAACCTTTCTGTGCTGTGCAAGTAGTTTCCCGCTGGAGTCCCAGACAGTGCATGTGTTGTAGAGTTTGTCGCCGCAGCGCTCCGGCACGCTGCCGGCCACCACGCACACTTGCGCGCGCGCCGCCGCCTCCTTCAGCGCGCGGCATGTCGCGCCCGAGGGCACCTCTTCTGCGTACTCCGGGAAATACTCTACAAACATTACATTGCACCCTTATGAGTTGAATGATTTGAAACACTAAGTGCTTATTCAGAGTGAGGCGCGGGCGAGGGCGCGGGCGCGGGTGCGTTGGTCTTGGCGTCTTTTTTGTTCACAGTGCGATACTAGCAGCGAGTGCAAGTAGACGTGTAACCAACGGTTCTCAAACATGGACGACGAAGATTTGCTTATATTATTGGAAAATTCATATTTGCGTTTTGAACTAAATTGTTTGAAAGTTGGAACACATGAAATAAATAAACAAAGGGAAACTTTGGGCGAATTTAACACAATATATGAAGATTTAAGGCAAAATTCAGACAAATTCTTTGAATACACTAGAATGTCTATACTTACTTTTGATTACATATTAAATAAGATCTCAACACGCATAACTAAAGTTGAGACTAATTTCAGAAAAAGTGTAACACCTGAAGAAAAACTTCTTATTACATTAAGGTGAGTAAAACAAAAAATTAATTGTAAATATTTAATTAGAAATCAATGGTATTGAAATCATTATTAATGTTATTTGTTCCGTAGCCATATGAACCAAATCTTCGCTCGTATTCCATTTTTTCCGTCTCCTCCATTATCATTTGCATAATTTTGTTTTTAATACGCATTTTTACTAAAGGTGGGAATTCTTTTAATTGGGGAATGATACTTTTGAAAAAATGGTAATCTTCACATTTTTCGTCATCGTTTGAAGAATTGTTTGCTAGAAGTTTCATTTCCAACAATTTTATTTTTTTACTTTCAATTTCAAAAAATTTTTCTCTGAAATCGGAAGCACCCATGCGCTTTTGAGTGATTCCAGAACTTGTTGATGGCGTATTGCCATCAGACGATTCCCTTATTACGTCTTCAGCGGTATGGTCTTCACTGTTATCTTGTGAACTGTCCTGTGACACTGAACTTACAGAGTTTAAATTTCCAAATGATTCCTCTGGCGTTATATCATCGGTACAAAATAACATTTGTTGAAAATGAGGCCAAGTAGATTGCAAATTTTCAGCTGAATCACGTGACCGCGAAGGCGGATATTTTTTCACTTCCTTGCGGAAATGGTCTCTTAAATTTTTCCATTTTTTACGTAGTTGTTTATCTGCGAACATTTAAAATAAAAATTATTATTTTGTTTTAGGTTTTTATCTACGGGAATGTCATTTACAGCACTATCGCACAGCTTTAGAATGGGAAAAAGTACTATATCAACATTAATTTACGAGACATGTACTGCACTGCAATATGGAAGGAATTAGTGGGTATTCATATGCCGCCACCATCAGAACAACAATTACAGAATATAGCAGACGATTTCTACAGAATTTGGAAATTTCCTAACTGTATCGGAAGTCTAGATGGAAAGCACTGTCGAATTAAAAGACCCCCAAATAGTGGATCATTAGATTTTAATTATAAAAAGTTTTATTCTATTGTACTTCAAGGACTTGCAGATGCAAGAAAAAGATTTATTTCAATTGAAGTAGGCGGGCGAGGAAAGCAAAGTGATGGGGGCACTTTTCATGCTTCAACTTTACGACATTTGATAGAAACTAAGCAATTCAATATCCCCAAGCACTCCAAATTACCACAATCTAATATAGTTGTTCCTTATGTACTTGTGGCAGATGAAGCATATTCCTTGAAAGAATATTTGATGAGGCCATTTCCTTGTAATACATTAAACGATCAACGAAGAATGTTTAATAAAAAACTATCGGCAGCAAGGCAAACAATTGAATGTGCTTTTGGCATACTTACTGCGAAATGGAGGATATTACAAAAATCTATTGAAACGAATAGAACGAATGCTTGTTTAATCATCAAAACCACGTGTTTACTTCATAACATAGTACGCGATTTAGATGGCAATGCAGACCCTGACTGTCAGATTTGGGAAGTTACCGAAAGGAACAACAATATTAGACAAAACTTAATGCCAAATCGGGATAGAAATCCTTCAAGGCAAGCAAAAATAATACGTGACAAGTTTATGAATTACTTTTGTGAACAAAACAATTAGATAGGAAATAAATAGGTATATAAACTTACCATCACTTCCTGGGAACAATTGTTTTATTTCTCCCCATAGTTTATTAATTACAGTTCTATTTAAATGATGGCGATGTTTACTTTGCCAAATAGCCGTGCGGTCTTGTACGGCTGATATAAATTCTTCCGTGTTCAGGTCCATTCTTGCGTCTAAATCAAACAAGTTTAGAACCACACGCCAGTAGGTCGCAAAAACCACGTGAACGCGCTAGAGCACTGTGAACGTGACTGGCGGTTTGAAGCAATAGAACAACACGCGCGTCCCGCGCCCGCACCCGCCTCGACGCAGACGCTACTTCGCTCGCGCACTGTGAACGCTAGTAGCGGTTGGATTGTGCGGGTGCTTGTATATTTAATGTATCTTGATCTGACATTGAATTAGACGCACCCGCACCCGCACCCTCGCCCGCGCCTCACTCTGAATAAGCACTATTAGCTTCTCCTTCTTTAGCTCAGCAAAAGAAATAATATTATGTAAGCAACAAGTATAAGGTTGGTAGCCATGTGGACAGATGACTTAAAGAAATTTGCCAGTGGTGGTTGGATGACAAGCGCTGAGGATTGTGTGTGGTGGGGACCCTTGGGTGAGGCTTATGTATATCCAGAGACATAGTCTGATGGTATGGTATGGTATGGGATGCTAAAATAGGTACTTGTGACATAGTTCACAACGATTCCCTATATAGTTATTAAACGAAATTAAACTTTTCTAGAACCTCTTTTGAATTAGGAATTGATTCTACAAACACATGTTATCTCGTCATGAGAAGGTTATGTGACAATAACAGGCACAGATAACTGGTCTAGAGCTTAATGTGACAGAAATAAGGGCCAAAGTTATGTGTCTTTTAATGTGTTGGCTGTGATAGTTGCTGTTTACTAGTTCCATATGGTGAGTTGAAGCATTCCCCCAAGGCAACCAGTTGTGCTCCCGCCTCCTTGGCACGATTAATCTCTTCCACTGCACGTGTGATATTCTTGGCCTTGTCACTGCCCACCGACATCTGGACCAGGGCTATCTTTAGACCTGGAATATTAGAAGAGATATAATTAAATAACATGTAAATAATTAAATATATCTCCAAAAATTAAATATATATATTAATAATAAACATAGCTGTAAAATTAAGATGTTAAATTGGTAAGTTCCATAAAATGTTTGTAATAAATATTATAATGGATTGGAATTAAATATAGAAAGTATAGGGAAAAAAATCTTAAATAATTTTTTACATATTTTATCATATATACTAATATATGATATGAATAAATTATTAAATTATAATTCTGAATTTAATTATATTAGGTATTATTAATATAACAGGGTAGGACACAGGCCTCCCCTAGTAAATCACTAAAGGATTTTGGGCATAGCTCAAGATGAGGGCCCCTGCAAATTGGTGGATATATATGCTGCGGAATATTTAAATTTTGGAAAATGTAAGGTAGTGATATTCTTTTTTAAATTCATATTTAAGTAGAGTGGTGACAACCTAGGTTAGGATTATATAATCTGTGACCTAGGGATATATATTCTTGAGTCCCATTTATTATTATTACTTATTTACTATCCACAAATTAGTAGATAGTTATATTAAGGAATAACAAGAAGTTGTTTCTTTATAAAATGTATATTTGTTCAGTCTAAAAGAATAACAGCCAACATAACCCTGGCAACGTCACATTCTTATGTTATTTTGTAAAGGATATAAAAAAGACAGGAAGCGCTGTGTACTGGAAGTGCTTTCCTAACATTCCCTCTTCTTTTTTAATCCGAACTCTTCACCGAGTCTTACCAATCTTGGTTTGTAAACTGGCTTTGTTAAAATGTCAGCAAGTTGATCTGCTGTCGGTACCTGCTCAATGGTTACGTCCTTCTCCGAAACACATTGCCTCACGTAGAAGTGCTTCAATTTTATGTGTTTGGTTTTACGGTGCTGCTCATACAGAGGGTTGTAAGCAAGCTTGATTGCAGATTCATTGTCGATGCGCAAAGTAGGTGTGTCAAGGTTTATTTTAAGATCTTTGAACAATCTCTCTCCAAACTTCTGCCTATGGCTCTTGCCGAAGACGCAGCCTTCACAGATATCAGCAGAACTTGAGTCTATTTTTACTCCAAGCTCTTTTTGTATCAGTTTTGCTATATGTCTTTTATTCTGATGTCCTAGACGTTCATGGAAGAGTTGAAGATTCTGTGACGTCGTTAGTTGGTTTATCTCATGCTTAGGCATCAATATTTTAACGTTAAGTTTGTATAGACCACCGTACTTGTCGCGATTCCCGACTAAAATGACTTTGCCATCATTCTTCACAATGCATTTTTCAGCAGTTGATTCAAAGATGCTATTCTTTAGCGTATCTTGTGCGGCTAGCACAGAAAATAAATTCCTTTCAATGCTTGGAACGTACCATACGTTTGTTAAGACCAGTAACTCTTTGTGGCCGTTAATATCAGCTTCAATTTGAATAGAGCCTTTTCCGATGGCTTCGATTATCTCTCCATTAGCTGTCATAACTTTATGCGGTTCACCAAAGTTTTCGAAGATGTGGAATATGTCTCTTCTATTGGTGACATGGCTTGTCGCACCATTATCCACATAAAACGAGTCTTTCTCTGCAGTCTTACTCTCGCATGTTAAAGCTAGGCCTGTCAACATCCCAATATTTGATGATTGCTTTGGAGGTTTGGGAGGTTTACCGTCCGCAATCCACTTCTTGCATGATGTGACTTTATGAAAGCCTTCTCCACAATAATTGCATTTCTTCCATTTCTTTTTGCTTTGCCCTTGCTTCTCATACCGTTTCTCATCTCTGAGCATAAGAAGTTCATTGTTACTTCCGCCTTCTTCTAAATTCTTTTGTAGAAGAAATCTTTCATAAGCACATACTTGTGTGGTCAAGTTTTCTATATTTCGATCACTTTTATTCATCAATAGCCAGCTTGATTTGAAACTGAAATATTGTTCAGGAAGTGTATCTAATATTTTACATATCAATAAAACTTCAGGCAGATCATTTCCTTCAATTTCATTGTTCAAGTCGTACCATACAGTTTTGAGAGTCGAAATATGAGTGGCCATATCATGCTCTTTGCTTTTCTGGTAGCGGAAGAACTTCATACAGAGATCGTAGCTCCTGTCTTCCTTTGCCCCATCATAAAGCCTATGAAGCTCTTTCCACATATCACATGACGTTTGACATCGCATTACCTTTTGTAACGTTTCTTCAGTCATATTGGTTGTAAGAATAAGAAGCGCCTGACTGTCACATTTTTGAAACAATTGCATTTCATGATTATACTTTTGTATATCTTCAGCTTTTCCCGTTTCTCCTGCATCTTTTGGCTTAGTTAACTTGCCTTCGACTGCTTCTAGCGTACCCTGAGTACTTTTAAGTAAGAGTTTTACCTTGTACCTCCATGTATGCCAGTTAGTGGGGCCGTCGAGCCGACCGATCTCGATTTTTACGCTTGCCGTTTGCATATTCGAGTTCTTCGTCCACTATTGCACCGAATAAACAATCGTTAATCTATTTAACCACGCTCTGCTACCATATTAAGGAATAACAAGAAGTTGTTTCTTTATAAAATGTATATTTGTTCAGTCTAAAAGAATAACAGCCAACATAACCCTGGCAACGTCACATTCTTATGTTATTTTGTAAAGGATATAAAAATGACAGGAAGCGCTGTGTACTGGAAGTGCTTTCCTAACAAGTTATGCACCCTACACTTACGCATAAATAACATCCGCTCAGCAGAATCTGATTGCAACATTGTATAAAGGACATATGTGTCAAGAGTAATGTAATGCAACGTTGCAATAGGATGTTTATTGTTTAGTCTAAGTGGCCCACCTGCGAGTGGACCTTATACCATAAGAAACCATTGTAGAACACTTAATAAAGAACGGTCGTACTGTGAAGACGTGTCGTCTTTTTAAAAAGTCAATCCCTGACTCTCAAACTTGACTAGATCCTAGTTGTCATAATATTTACTATTGTAGTTCTAATAGATTTGTTATTTTGTAAATATTATTTTGTTCATACATATATTTATAAGGATAATAACATGTTATTGTATGCTTAAAGGAAAACTTAGAGGAAACATTCTATTAATCCTGTAATAATACTACCATTTATTACAATGAATAAATGAATGAAATAGATTAATAATGAAGTCATTACTGACATACTGTTTTAACTTTGTAATACTGTATTTGTCTACAAAGGAGCATGATTGTATCAAACATGTGTATCAGTAACACCATGTAACACAATAGGCTATTTGACAACATTGAAAATATACTACAAATTGTGGTCATCCTATCAGATAATAGCGTAAAAAAACATATTTCACTTTATTTTAAACTAAATTATGTATATTTTTTGCAGATTACACGAAATAAAATCTAATATTTATTGAAATTTTATCTGTGACGGGAACGGCCTGTGATTGGTTGCAACTCTGATGACGTCACATGCAAGTAAACATACCTTGCTCGACTGATTGTAGTTCGCGTTTTATGTTTTCTGGGTGTTCTATTCGATCTTTGAGCTATTTCTGAAGCAGTTTTCTGATAATTTTTGATAAATCTTATAACTAGTGGCATAAATATTCGTTTCGAATCTCAAAATGGAGTCAAATTTTGTGAGAGCCGATAACAGCAATACCTAAAATAGACGCATTTATGGTTGCACTTTTCTTTAAGAATGACGCTGATTTCTATTGTGGAACTTAAAAAATGTAAAAACAGCAGTGTAAGTAACACGTAGGAATTATTTATTTACAAACCTTTATGTATGATCATTCAGAAGTTTTGTAAAATCTCATTTTAGGTTATGTTGATAAATACTCAGAAATTTCATGTAAATTGAGACGATGCGATTGGCTATGTCCAACTACACCGTGGGGTTTGCACAGCTAAGTGTAAAATGTGCCCAGAGCATAAAATAAGAACCAAAGCATATAATGTAACGATGATTATAAACGAAAATGACAGCGAAATTATTAGCTGTCAGTGCCACAACTGTGCTGCTTCAGCTGGAGGATGCAAGCATGCAGTTGCTTTTTTGATGTGGGTCCATCGTCGCACTGAGGAACGTGCATGTACTTCCGTAGAGTGCTATTGGAAAAAGCCTAATTTGTCCAGAGTAGGGACTACTCTGAAGTACATCACTGTGCAGCAGATGTCTAAAAGGAAGTACCTCACAGACCGAGTACATCAGCACTATATACTGAAGTTATTTCAGAAGCCAAAAAGAGTAAAATTGACAACTGTGAATTGCTAAAATATCAGCATGATTTTAAACATAGTGATGTGATGCAGTATTCATAGCACTGTTTTATAATGGACCAATCCCCAGAAATTAAAGCAGATGTAGACAAGCTTGTAGACGTGATGAAAGCAACATTCACTGCAGCTGTGATAAGTACCATCGAAGAAGCAACAAGGAGGCAGAACAAGAGCAGCTTGTGGTATGAGATGCGATATGGCCGTATCACAGCTTCAAAGGCACATGAAGTAAGTGTTTGTCAAACACCAGATGGTTCGTTGGTGGGTACTGTAATGGGCGCAAAAATACCTGATACAGCTGCAATGAAAAGAGGTAGAAATTTGGAACTATCCATCCGAAAGACAATTGGTAATAAATTGAAAAAAAAAATCACTTCATGTATGCCAAGAGAATCCCACGATTGCGGTGTCTCCTGATGGTTTAATGAAAGATGCCATTATTGAAATAAAATGCCCTACCAAGGCAAAAGCTAAGGAGTTATTTTAAAAATGGTGTTATCACAGAGAAATGTAAGGCACAGGTGCAACTACAAATGTATGCAACTGGTGTATGTATGCAAGTGCTATTTTTGTGTTGCTGATAGCAACTTTGAAGAAACAAAGAATGTAGACATTATTCTAGTGTCATACGATAGTGATTATGTTAATAACTTAATACAAAAGTTAGCTATTTTCTGGAAAACAAATATATATCCTATTTTGTATTGTAACACCAGTCTGTGATAATGATTAAATAAAAAACCATTTTGTATTTCTTGTTTTATTATTTTTGATTTTACATTATTTAATAAGAGAATCCTGCAAATTTATTAGAGCACATGCAATAATAATGACATGATCAAGTACACGAAGTATGTTAGTATTTATCACTGAATGTTGCTTCAGCATATGGAATTCTATTAATAATTCTAATTCCATTCTATTATAAGGAATTATAATTCTATTGTTGACGACCGGCGCACTAATAATGGCTCGGCGGGCCGACCGGTCGTATACGAGCGAAAGACGCGCTAGTGTTCGCGGCGGCGGGTGACGACAGACGAGGCATCTGAGTGCCCAACTTGAATGATTGTATGCCGCTCGCTCTTCATGTATGCGGGGTTCTCTTGAGGTCGGCTAGTCGGAGGGTTTTCTTGAGGTGCCGGGTGGTCGAAGTGATACTCGTAGGACTGCTGTTTGACGACTGTGTATTTTGGCCAGATTGGCCCCATTTATATTCTCAATACAAGCTGCTCCACAAGGGATGTTTGCAACCGAGGGTTTCCGCCCTTTTGTCCAATAGCACGCTACCTCGCGCAGTCCCCATTGTTACGGCGAGCCGTTTCCGGAGTCGCCGTAACGGTACTCTCGTCTTGTCTTGCTCCCCCACGTGGGAAGCGCCCATGCGTACCTCTCGCTCTAGCGCGTTGGTTTCTACACGACCTAATTCCGAGAAAACGCCATGCGCCAGATGTTGTACTCGGCGTCGCTTCTCCCACGTGAGAAGCGCCCGCATGGGATTTGTTTTCTATCAATATTTAACTTTCTGCATTTATTTACTCAGTAACTATTTGTATGGGGTTTTAGGTCGTGTAGGCCTCTCATGTTAGTGTAGCGTGCTATCCCTAATCTCTCATGTACGTAGGCCCTCGGTTATAACACCTCCCTCGCATCTCTTTTTATTGAGCAACTTGTACCAAATTCTCTTTATTTATTACAACTTATGTTACTATGTCTTATCCTATACACGTTACATGATATTCTTATTCTAGACATAGTACATAATACACTTATTCTAAACAATTACACATTATATTCTTATTCTAGACACAGCACATACTTATCGCTACACAATTATGCATTATATACACAACTACGCAATCACTGCACATCACTCATGTCATGTTACTGTTGGCTGTCCGCAACATTCTCCCCCCGGCGAAGACTCGTCGTAGCCTCTCGCTCCACAGGGAGGACAGCCAGCCTCGTTACCGGCCTCAGGAATGATCCGCCACTGGTCCGCACCACTGCCGTCCGCACCTTCCCGTCTCGCCCAGGGAAGACTCTCTCCACGATGCCGCGCGGCCACACGTTGCGCGGCAATTGTGCGTCGACGACCACCACGAGGTCCCCTTGCTGCAGCGGTCGCACGTCGTCCGCTGCTCGTCCTCGTGGCACCAATGTGGGCAGATACTCCGCGACCCAGCGCCGCCAGAAGTGGTCGGCGAGCGCCTGGGTCCTTCGCCATGTGGATCTGTCCGCTTCTGTGCATGGGCCGGTGAGAGGTAGGCCCGATGATGACCCCAACAGGAAGTGGTTTGGGGTCAGCGCCTCCGCGTCGTCGGGCCCAACAGCAACGTGGGTCAGAGGCCGGGCGTTGACTGAGTGCTCGGCCTCCGTCAGCAGTGTCTGTAGCGCCTCCTGTTTAGGCGCCTTCTCGTTCAGTGTAGCGTGGAGTGCGACCTTCACGCTGCGTACCAGGCGCTCCCAAGCGCCACCCATGTGTGGCGCGCCTGGTGGGATGAAGATCTACCGCACTCCCCGCTCTGTTGCGTAGTCTCGTAGTTGCGGCTCCCACTCGTTGTAAGCCGCACGTAGCTCGCTGTCGGCGCCGCGGAAGTTAGTGCCATTGTCCGAGTACATGGTACCCGGCCAGCCGCGGCGCGCTGCCATCCGTCGTATTGCCATGATCGCCGAGTCTAATGTCAGACTAGCGACCAACTCCAGGTGCACGGCGCGCGTCGCCATGCAGGTGAATAGCGCGCCCCATCTCTTCTCGCGGCGCCTCCCGATCGTCACGGTCATCGGGCCGAAGTAGTCCACGCCACAGTGCGTGAACGGACGTTGATGCACGGTGACCCGCGCGGGCGGCAAGTCGCCCGGCGCTGGGGTGCGCGGCGTCGCTCTTCTAACGCGACACCACTGGCAGCTGCGTGCAGTACCGTTGCCGCAGATCGTTGACCACGCGCTCGTTATTCGCGTGGCCCGCTTGACGATGCGCGTCGGCGACTAGTAGACGGGTGAATGGATGTCGCCCGTCCAAGATGATCGGCGACTTCGTGTCCGTCGGGACGTCGGCCGCCTCGATCCGCCCTCTGACGCGCAGCACGTCCCCTACCAGGTAGGGGTCTATGGTGAATAGGCGACTCGTCCTCTTGATGGAGTCGCCTCGCCGCAGGGCTTCCACCTCTGCCCTGAAGCTGTCTGCCTGTGCCCTGTTGATCCACAGCGCCGTGGCTCGCTCTATGTGTCTGGCCTCCAGCTGCGTTCCCCTCTTCCTCAGCTTATCTGTAAAAAATAGCACATATGCGGTGCTTCGCATTAATCGCCGGAAGTTGGAGAACCTGGTCACGTCGGGTAAGTGGTCGTGGCTTCTCTCGACGTCTTCCACGTGGAACACTGCTTCGGGTGGTGGTGGGTAGGCCTCTTCGTCTTCTCGCGGCCACTCGCTTTCCTCCAATTGCAGGAAGGCCGGCCCGGTGAACCAACGTTCCGTTGCGACGGGAACGTGGTTATACGACGCCCTGGTTGCGTCGTCCGCCACATTCTCTGCCGTCGGAACCCACCGCCATTGTTGTAGGTTTGACTCCTCTTCGATTTCGCCGAGACGGTGTGCGACGTACGGCGTATACTTCTTCGCGTTTGTCCGTATCCATTGCAGCACCGTAGTCGCGTCGGTCCAGTATGTAATCGAGTCGATGGCACGGAACCTGTGCTCGCCGCACACGGTTTTGGCGAGCCGGACTGCGATCGTCGCCGCCTGTAGTTCCAGTCGTGGCACCGTCAGCGACTTCAGGGGCGCCACCTTTGCCTTGGCGGCGGCTAACGCGACTCACACACCGTCCCTTGTTGTGATGCGCCAGTACGCCGCCGCTGCGTACCCCTCTCTGCTGGCGTCGCAAATAACATGTAGCTCGAGTCGGTCCGGCGTCGAGGTGTAGTAGGCGCGTGGGATGCGCAGGCTCGCCGTCTCTGTTAGCGCCTCCAGCCACGTGCTGAAGCTCCTGGCATCTTCCGCGGGTATGGCCTCGTCCCAGCCGAGTTTCAGGCGCCACAGTTGCTGCAGCGGTATCTTCCAAGGTGCGTTCCGCGCGCTTGTCCTCGGCGCTCACCTTCTCCGCTCGCGACACGCCCAGCGCGTCTATGCGGAAGTGCTCACGCACAAGATCCTCCACACGGTCCCTACTTTGTGTGGCTGTCACGTGCAGCACTGTGTCTTCGTTCTCTCGTATTACACGGCGTGGCATCGTGCCGTGTAATACCCATCCCAGGCGCGTCCTCGATGCTGCGGGTTCGCTGTGCCCGCCGACCCGTAACTCACGTGTTACGATCGCTGCCCAGTTGTCCGCGCCCATCAATATGCGCGGCGTAGCTTCTCGACGTGAAGACAACGGCAGGTTTTTTAAGTGGTCGTATCGGCGCACGCTGGGTATCCGTTGGCCTCTCAGTTTGAGGCCGTTAAGTGTCCGGGCGGTTATTTGTAGACTCCTCTCGCCGGGACCGCGTATGGTGCACGTGACGCGCTTACTTGTAGCCTGTTCTAGGCTTGTGCCCACTCCTCTTATTTTTAGGGCTTGTGTCGGTCCGTCCAATCCGACTTCCTGGGCCAGGGCTTCATCCATCAGCGTCACCGTGGAGCCCTCGTCCAGTAGCGCGTACGTGTGCGCCTTGCCCCGCGGTCCGCTTACTGTCACCGGACATACCTTTAGTAGGACGTCGCTTGCTGTGTCGCTGTGCGTTGACAGTACTGCTTCCGCCGGCTCTGTTTCCTCTCCCCGCTCTGGGGCCGGTGGGGCTGGGCCTGCTCGCTCGCTGTGAAGTAGTGGGTGGTGGGGGCGGCGACACCCGTTGACGCCGCATGCTCTAGCGCGGCACGATGATCGTCGATGCCGCTCGCCGATGCACTTGAAGCAGACGTTGTTCTTCTTCGCCCACTCCCATCGCGAGTCCATTGCCATCTCCTTCAGCTTCTTGCAGCTGGTGGTGCGGTGCCCCTCTCCGCAGCAAAGACATGTGACGGCTGCGTCGGCTGTGTGGTACGCCGCTTTATAAGTCACACGGCGTGGTGCGCTTGCGGGAGCTGCGCGCGCCTCGTTCCTTCTGGGCGCGCTCGTTGCGATGGGTAGCTGGGCCGGGCGGGTGTATAGGGCCGCCCGATCCGCTTCACGTGACAGGAACCGCGATAAGGTGACGATCTCTGCTTCGCCGCCTTCCCCGTGTTCGTGGGCGTAGTCGCACCACCTGCTCATTAGGTGCGGGCTGAGCTTTTCTACCACTTCTTGGGCGAGCATGGGGTTTTGTAGATAGCCCCTTTTGTCCACTGTGGCCAACACGCTAACTATGTTTTGGACCCGAACTGCGAATTTGTTTAGGTCCGCTGCTGAGTTCAGCCGCGGCAGCTTCTTTAAATCTTCCAGCGCCTTGTACACTATAGTCTCCGGCCGGCCGAAGCATCGTTCCAGGGCTTGGACGATGAGCTCTGGATCTGAGGCCGTGTATAGCAGCGCCGCTACCGCTTCGCGCGCTTCTCCCCTCAGGCTTGCGCGCAGGCGCGCTAAGTTTTCCGCCGGCGTGAGTCGACATAGCTGCGACGAATCTCTCAACGCCGCTTTGAATGGCAGCCACTCTGTTGCTGCTCCGGAGAATGGTGGCAGCTCCATGGCTTGGCGTGGCGGTGGACGCATCCTCGTGATTCTGTCCAGCGCCTCTGCGAGCTGCCTCGTGCCCCGCTCTCGTTCCGGCGTAGGCGATCTGGCGCGACGAATGTTGTCTCGTCCATTCGCCCATCGTGGCCCCTCTGTGGCCGCGCCTCTGTCCCCGCTGGGTTCTCGTCGACAGTCGTCTCCGCGGCGTCGGTGTGGCTCCCTGTCGATCCGCTTCTCCCGATCTTCCCATGGTGCTGGAGTTGCAGGCCAGTTCTCCCTCAGACACACGTTGTCGAGGTCCCCGCGCTCCCCCCGTGGATTGACCGGGTCCGTCGCATTCTGGATCCAGCTGCTGACGCGTGAGTGTGCATCAACAGCGCTGCCTCGGTCCGATTCCTCCGCGTCTATATTAGCCAAGTCCAATTCCAATTGATTCCGCACCAGCCTAGCCTCTATTTCTAATTCCTTCTTCTGTATTGCGGCTAGGCGGGATTCTGCGGCTACTTCGGCGGCTTTCTTCTGCGCCGCTAGGCTAGCTGTGGAGCGCCGTGATCGTACAGTGCGCCTTGATGCACTGTATGTAGGCGATGAGGCGCGACGACTCGTTGACGCGTCCTCCCCCCGGTACGCTAGCTGTAGCGGCATGTCCCCCCCCCTGATGTGTCTGTACCCCTCCGGGGATGGTACTCGCGACGACGCGTATGGCTCTCGCTCGCGGGCGGGCAACGCGGGCTGCACAGTGCTGCCCGACGTCCTCGACGGCGAACGCGACGACTCGGTGAACGCGCGCATGCCGGGCATTCGCTGGGAACGCTCATCCAGCGCCGCCCCCTGCGGCGGGGCGGTAGCGGCGGCATGGCGGAGAGCCGACTCTCTCGCGGCTTCCCTCGTGGAAGTGGCGATCACGTGTCGTGGCAACACGTCAGCGGTGACGGTGCCCCTCGCGGCGTCGGAGGCGACGGCGGTAACGCGGGCCGTCACGGCGGGCGACGGCTGTGCGGGCGGTAACGCGGTATCGTAGCCCGACTCGCTTCGCGAATTACTGCGCGTCTTCATGGCCGGAACGTTGTGGTGCTGATGGTGCAATGTAGCTGCACAGATCCGGCTACTCGAAGGACCAGCTTGTTGACGACCGGCGCACTAATAATGGCTCGGCGGGCCGACCGGTCGTATACGAGCGAAAGACGCGCTAGTGTTCGCGGCGGCGGGTGACGACAGACGAGGCATCTGAGTGCCCAACTTGAATGATTGTATGCCGCTCGCTCTTCATGTATGCGGGGTTCTCTTGAGGTCGGCTAGTCGGAGGGTTTTCTTGAGGTGCCGGGTGGTCGAAGTGATACTCGTAGGACTGCTGTTTGACGACTGTGTATTTTGGCCAGATTGGCCCCATTTATATTCTCAATACAAGCTGCTCCACAAGGGATGTTTGCAACCGAGGGTTTCCGCCCTTTTGTCCAATAGCACGCTACCTCGCGCAGTCCCCATTGTTACGGCGAGCCGTTTCCGGAGTCGCCGTAACGGTACTCTCGTCTTGTCTTGCTCCCCCACGTGGGAAGCGCCCATGCGTACCTCTCGCTCTAGCGCGTTGGTTTCTACACGACCTAATTCCGAGAAAACGCCATGCGCCAGATGTTGTACTCGGCGTCGCTTCTCCCACGTGAGAAGCGCCCGCATGGGATTTGTTTTCTATCAATATTTAACTTTCTGCATTTATTTACTCAGTAACTATTTGTATGGGGTTTTAGGTCGTGTAGGCCTCTCATGTTAGTGTAGCGTGCTATCCCTAATCTCTCATGTACGTAGGCCCTCGGTTATAACACCTCCCTCGCATCTCTTTTTATTGAGCAACTTGTACCAAATTCTCTTTATTTATTACAACTTATGTTACTATGTCTTATCCTATACACGTTACATGATATTCTTATTCTAGACATAGTACATAATACACTTATTCTAAACAATTACACATTATATTCTTATTCTAGACACAGCACATACTTATCGCTACACAATTATGCATTATATACACAACTACGCAATCACTGCACATCACTCATGTCATGTTACTGTTGGCTGTCCGCAACATCTATTATTACTCTTTCACTATGAATTTGCAAGCTAGCGATTATTTTAGTTTGTCACCTCAGTTTTTGATAACTGCACCAGCATTTACACTAGGTGGCCTTAATAGTTTCATGCCCTTTTCATGAAGTATCTGTTCAAGGTGTTTGAAGCCTCTATCAGCTAAGATGCAGGTTCCCTGTTGTAATCCATCTAGAAAGTTACAGTTTTCTATTATGGTAACATCACTTGTTCTACCCCCGAACCCTTGAGATACATAATTAACCAAAACATTAGGCGTGCAGGATATTAAATACTTCACAGTATTTCCCTTTTTGTACTCCGACCATGTCAGTGCGTGGCCTTTGATGGTTTTTGTATATCAATTTCTAGACAATCGATGATGCAGCTGACATTGTGATCTTCTTCTTCTTCTTTGTCGTTCCCTCACTAATGAGGATTGTGACCATATGTGATTTGTCTCCATTTGCTTGTGACATTGTGATAGTTATGTCTAAATGCAATAGGAAGATTCTTTTTTATTAAGTTTTTGTCTCAGTTTACAATTAATGGTCTTAAAAAACTACTTATTATTGGTATGTTTCCTAAAAATAATAACTGGCATAAGATAATGATATTCCAAAATTATCCTCTAGTTCAGAAAATGTGCTGTTCAATCTATTTTTTATCAAGCATAGCAAAATGTGTTCTATTTTTATATTTGTGTCTTTTTGCAACAACTGAATTAAAAAATAACATTCTTTGGAAATACATACATTTGGAATACATCAAAGGTTTCTTGTCAATTAAACGCATAGTATTTTTGAGGCACTGCCTCTCATTGGTATCTGTAACATTACTATCGGAGTCAGTAACCCTTGATGATGATGTAGCTACAAAAGATGATAAATGACCACTTTCAAAACAAGAAATATCACTATCTGATTTTTCATCTTCGAGGACAATATTTCTCTTAATTGCTTTAACAACTCCCGACTGTGACGGTTGAAGACGGCACGGTTCAATCTTAAACAGTGAAGTGAAACGAGATGTTGTAGAAACTTTCAATGATGAGGTAGAAATACTTTCATTTTGGCATCTTGTTTGCACACACTTGCTTCTATAATGCATATTCACTTTTGTTGTTACTTGAACAGATTTTTCTACAGTTATGATAGGGTCGGTGATCGTTTCTTTGTCTCGAGTTTTTGGTAATTCTGAAAAGACAAACATACAAAATTATTTATTAATAAATAAATTTAAATTTAATTTAAATTAAATTTCATTAAAATTATCATTTAAATGTGAATAACATAAACTTAATTATATTATGATATTTGTAATAAATAGATAACATACCTTCAGGCTCAATAATTTCTTGTATCATATCGTCATCTTTTTGTAAGCTTTCAGCATGGGTTTCAGTAGCACTTTGACTTTGCAGACATTCTGTGACAAGATCAATTCTTTGCCTTTTAAGGAACACTTCTCGAGAAGATCCAGCATCCATCTTTTGCGATCCTCTTGACAATGAAATTTAGTTGGCACAGCCTCATCTACCAAAAGTATTTTCTGACTGAAGACCATTTTGTACTTTATGTAGTTAATTGTGTCTTTTTCCATCTGCAATTCAACATTATTGCCGATATAACAAGTGAAATACCTAATATTATGTTTGACAATACAATAGACATTACAAGACAACACAGAAAACTATAAAGAAGATAGCTAAACAACATAACAGAAAACATTTGAAATCCTACAGAGTGGGGTGTTGTGCTGCAATGTAGGGTTGAAAAGGATCCTTCCAACTTATGCTGCAAGATTAAGCCATATTAAGAGGTTAGGTATTAAAGATGTTATTTCGTTTTATAAAAACCGATATTTTTAGCTACTATCTAGTATATATAAAGTTAAATATTACTTACATCAAAGTGATCTTCACACATAAAAACATTTGAATGCGATAAAATGCTCTTTGGGTCTCTTCGAGCTAATTGTAACCTTATTTCTCGTCTTTTGGGATTCGTTGGAACAGAAACAAAGTTTGTGTGGAATATTTATAGACGTATTTGTACATTGTGGCACTACACACTATTTATACACCATTCTATCCAATAAATTTGAAGAAAAACGATGAAATTCACTTCAGGTGCACTGTTTTATTAAGGTTATTATCTTGTTTACTTGCATGTGACGTCACACGTATCATATGACCAGCGCCATTACAGAAACAGCGTTTTTCGCGCGGTTTTGGAAATTTAAACTTTAACATTGATTTTTATTGATTATACAGTAGATCTCCCGGAAATATCAATGTAGTGTGCTTATTATGTAATAAAGAATAATTTAAAACGATTTTCTGAAATTAGTCAAATAGCCTATTGAGAACAAAATCAAAACAATGTTATTGTCTACAATTTGCCAACACTGGAAGTGGAATTGCCTCACTTATCATCAGAGGTCGGAATTAGGTAGTGTGATTTATGTACTAGCAATATCATAGAGCAAAAGAATAATATGGATATTCCTCCCGGGATTCCCGGGATCCAAGGATTTCAGTTTAAAGCATATTATAAATCCGATAAAGATAATATTTATAAATAAAGTAGGTTAATGTTTGTAAATATAAAAACTGAAACTGAATGTAAATGTGTGTAAATCATTAATATATTAAGTACTATTGAATAATTTTGTTTTATTTATCTTATCTCTGAGATATCGATACAACCCTAAAAACCATCACAGTGCCTTAAGATAGTAAAAAAATATACTATTGGCAATACATTACAGGTCCCAGGATTATTATTCAGAAAATCCCAGAAATGTTCATGTTAATATCAACATTTCATTGCAAGTACGTAAATCACAGTACCTAATTCCAACCTCTGCTTATCATATCTTGTGTCAAAGTTCATAATGTGACATTTAACCAGTAGAATACAGACTAAATTGTAATAATCAATGTGTCTTGGAATTCACCACATACAAATTTATCCTACTATTATAAATGTGAAAATTTGGATGTTTGTTACTCAATCATGTTGAAATGGATAGAACCTACTTTATTGAAACTTGGCAAATAGGTAGGACATGCGAACAAAATTGCGAGTAAAAGCTAGTTCAAAAGCAATAACAATTCAAAAGGTTTTTTCCCCGATTCTACAGATTCCCAATTCTATAGCAAAAGTACAGTCAAACAACATTACTGTTGTTAACCATAATGTGTAGTATGATAACGGACTTAGTTTACCTAACGCAGTTTTATCAGTATTGTTGTATAACAAATTAAATAAGCTTTATGAATGGTAACTGTTAAGATATCGCGATAAGTTTAGATATTTTATATACGCAAATAGAACGTCTTAAATTATGTAATCATGATATGTAGAAATCTTAAACGATATTTAGAAATTATCGGTTTGAAAATTAAGTAAAACAGATAAGGAGTTTATACCTGATTTCATTTAAAATATCATACCCCTGAAATTCGGCACATGTTTGCCAAGAAACCGTTGATGCACCGCGTCTGTAAATGTGTCACTCATGATGTTAAGTAATTTATTAAATACTGTAATGATTCTGAATACCTCTTTTGAGCATAGTTGCTGCAAAAAACGCTCTAAAAACCGGCTAGGAAACAGCAAATCGTTGTCGCTGCTGGTTATTATGACATTTGATTGTCATGTCAATGTCAGCTGATGATGTCACGCATGAATGTTCTTTTTTCTTTGTCTAGGGCAATGGTGCAATTAGTACATTCTGCGATTGTCGAATTTTATTCATAATAAACAATTTCAAAGTCTAAAACGTATCCTATCCACATTCTGTTAATGTCCAATCCCATTGTTAGTCAAGAAAAACTCAGTAAAATGATAGTAGGTTTATTGAGGACAGAAGAGGACTCCATGGAAGCACACGATAAAGGCAGTCCCATGCTTATCACATGACATTATCACTATCACACATCTTAGTTTCATTATCACAAACACCACGCACAAAAAGCACTTTGAAATTTAATAAACCGTCACTACAACCTACATATTACACGATAAAACGCTACGCAATTTTTATAAATAATCAAACAAAAACTAAACTTTATTTGAGTTTCCGCCAAGAAATGAATATATGGATTGGAAACATACTTTTTGCGCCAACAGTAGAGACATTAAATTACACTCTACATGTGTAAACAAGTAAACACATGTTATAGTATAGTTTTGATAAAAAATGAAAACTAGAAACGTACATGAAACCCAAATAAATAAACCTACAACAACCCTAATTAAATAACAAATCATATAAACATGTATTTCGAATTCTTAAGTCTATAATAATAGTTTTTAACATTGTTAAATTATCACCGATAATTGATAATGTGTATCAATGTAGTCTTTTCCATATTATTCAATTCAACTAAAATATCATGTTCATTATTAGTTTCTACTAAGTATTTAATAAGTCTCTTAGAGTAGGTGATTTTTAAGGCTTGTGTTTCGCGTTATACAAGAAATAAAATACTTAATGTTCTCGAATATTTATTAGCGTACAAAATATAAAGCACAATGCATTTTACAGTCACAATATACATAAAAGAACAAAGGACCTTATCTACTATCTAAAAACTAAAAATACTTTTAGATGTAGGTTAGCCTAATACACTAATATAAACAAAATTTTCAGTTCCATACAAATTGCACTACAAATATATTTTTAAACAAATATTTTGCAAATATATTATTATTATTATTGTGATAGACATAAAATGGATATCGTGAATATGATAACTCGATACGAGCTATATTCTTTTATCAAATATGTAGGAAGTTGACGATTTTTTTTTCATTATGTTGATGAACATATTTTATATGTTATCTGAGAAAAGAAACATTATCGGTAATAAACTCAAGGTAATGAGTGATGGCGCATAGAACAGTCACCAAGTAGTGCTTCAAATATGTACAAAATTTTATCGATAAAATAACGATCATGTGTGCTCTTAAATGTTCTACTCATAATGCTCTTTCTAAAATGTCAATAACTGTTATATTGGTTAATTAGAGCACCTATGCATAATTGTAGATACATATATAAATATAGTAACTTCTCGATTACACATAGTTGGTCTAAAATAAAACATTAATCATTCATAGATACTTGTACAGAGGCCGCACCAACATCCCTCGGGTCGAAGTGGAAGAGAGTCGCGCCAGGCTTGTGTTTGAAATTGAAGACTTTCCCTGAACCTAGTGGATTTCAACCCCAGTAAGACGAAAGTCTGTGCATTCACCGCTAAAAAAACCCCTTTGTCGTAGCACCTCGCTTTCAGAGCATACCTCTTAAGATCTCGGGGAGTATTGGGATCCTTTGTGTACACATTTCCAGCAAAGTTGAATTTAGGGGGCATCTGGAAAGTAAGGTCGAAATGGCCTCCAAAAAGCTCGGTGTGCTGAACAGAGCGAAGCGGTACTTCACCCCTGGGTAACTCCTAATGCTTTACAAAGCTCAGGTTAGGCCCCATATGGAGTACTGCTCACATCTCTGGGCCGGCGCACCGAAATACATTGGTATCCACCATTTGTCTCCACGACCCATTTGTCTCCATCCAACGACGTGCTGTTCGTATTGTCGACGATCCCCCTCTCACGGGCGGTTTGGAACCCCTCAGCATTCGGAGAGACGTTGCGTCTCTCTGTGTGTTCTACCGCCTGTGCAATGGAGAATGCTCTGAAGAATTGTTCAATATAATTCCCACCTCCGGTTTCTACAACCGCACCTCCCGTCACAGAAGTGGAGTCCATCCGCATTTCCTAGATACGGAGGTGTCGCATACTGTTCGGTACAAAAAATATTTTATATGGCGAACCCGTAGACTGTGGAACGAACTGCCTTAAGAGGTCTTCCCATTAAGTTACGACATGGGGTTCTTCAAGAAAGCTGTGAATAGGATTTTTCAAGGTTGGCGGCGCGCCCGCATACCCCCTGGTGTTGCAGGTGTCCATGGGCGGCGGTAACACTTACCATCACGTGGGACCGCTTGCTCGACAGCCCTCTTCTCTATAAAAAAAAAGAAAAAGAAAAACTTCCTGTTCCAATTTCCTAAACTTCTTCACCAAATTTATTCCTAAATTACCTTCCGACCGTCAATACACTTTTTCATACCAATAAAGCAATTTCCATAACATTTATTCCACTCCTCAGTGGTGACCTTGGGAACATATTAGAATGGCTCGTGAGATCTACGTTTTTCGCATTCGTTTGTCTGTTTGGCTGTGTGAGAGCTGACATTGTTATGGTACAAGATTATGCGGCGTTTACGGTTTTTACGGAGTTCTTCAATAAATTTCGGCAAGCAAATGGTCGTGTATCAATCAACGGTACGACGATTCTCCAAATCAACAGTAGCCATGAGTCGTTTTTTTTTTAAAAAAAGAAGGCATTATCTGCTTCGCGGCACTTTGCACACGTGCTACTTTGGTGCGGTTCGACTCATCTTGAAAGACTCAAATGGTCGATTGCTGCTTTATTTCGGGGTCGTAGCTGTAGATCCATTTTTCGTCAAGTGTTACTATGTTCCACACCAAATTTGACGCCCCTTCGTTGAATCTGGTAAGCATGGCATTGCACCAACTGACACATTCCGTTTTTTGAGCCTCAGTCAAATTGTGTGAGATCCACACAAAAAAATGTCTATTAGATGAAACAAACTATATTCTACTGTTCCATTTTCAAAGATTTGAATTACTTTTTAACACGTTGACGGACAGTAGGAACAAGCGAAGTTCGAAAATTGACACTATATGTTTTTGTGATTTTTAGAATGTTAGAAGTATAGTTTTACTCTTTCTGCTTAAATAAACTTTTATTTTTGTTTAAAGTATAAAATGAATAATAAACAAATACATACCAGTATAGTTATATAAATAATAATAAATATCGTTAAACGTATCAATAAGAACTATAAATTCAATAGAAAACACGATCGCACTACTCCCTTCACAACCACGTGCATACTGAATCTGCAACTCGTATAACAGGTGAAATATGAACTTCAACCTAAAAAGATGTTTTCAAAACACGACACTATGCTTCTACGTATACGCCAGTAAGTGCACATTTGTGCTGCTATAGCCGTAGTGTCTAAAAACGACCGTTTCGTTTTGGACGGCTATAGCAGTCATGCCACATTGTGAACTTCGCTTTGACGGCTATAGCCGCAATTGTCCGTCAACGTGTTAAATATTGTTTATGTAAGTGGCCAGTTCCGGAAATTTTCAGTGAGACCTATGTATAGTTAATTATTTTTGATAGTACACAAATTTGAAAGGAGATATTGGGCTTTAAATTCCAAAATGCACTTTAAAGGTGTTAGGTTACAAGATTAATAACAATTATTAATTACTTTCTGAAAATGTAAGGAACTCATGAACGTTTGTTCACATTCTTTAACTCGGCTCGTTGACTTTATCTTACTTTAGTATATGAACGGTTGATTCAGCGGTTCTTTCTGCGGTTGTGTCTTCCGTCTTTCAGCTCTATTCCGACTGACATAGGGCATGGGTTGTTTGAGGTGTACAGTGAGTACGTGCAATTTGCGACTGTTTGATTGACCGAAAGCTTTACCGCATACTTCACACACATAAGGCTTTACCCCGGTGTGGCTCTGAAAAAAAAAAAAACATTTTTATGAGATGCAAGACTGCACTATCCACTGCTGGATACTGGTCTTCTCGTGCATGTGGGATTTAAGGCCTTACAACGCCACGCTGGTTAAGCAGGTTGGCGAGTCCACTCTTTTAAAGGTGATGCAGTTCCTCAGCACTCGTGGTAGCGGCTTTGTTATCCCTTAGTCGTCTTTTACGACATCCACGGGGTTCTATGGGAGGCCGACACCTAACGGCACTAAATAATAATAAATAAATAACGCCACACTCAATGACCCACACTAGGATTCCGTGTCGTGGCTCCAGAGGCACACAAAGCCAAACACACACCTAGATTCGAACGAATATTTAGCTCTATAAAAATTAATGTCCGACGCGGAATGGAACCCGGGACCTTTTGCACAGCAAGTAGGGTCACTACCAACTGCGCCAATCGGACGTCATGATGGTTCAAGAATTAATAATTCCATGCATGGCGAGAATAAGTTAATAAGTCGAAATCAAGTTTTTCAATGCCAAGTTTCAAGTTGTTTTTCAAAGAAGGCGGTAAACAAGCAGACAGTCCAACTGGTGGTAAGTAGAGTCTGTCGTCCTAAACCAGCCTCAATACAAGCTTACATCAGTTTAGTTACAAATGTTAGCTAGTCCCGGGATGCAATACCTAACTTTGAAGACTTTTTCACCACTACCTGATACTTTATCAGAAGGTATCAGAAAGTCAGTGTCAGTTAGATATAATTGGCAGATGATTTATCTATCAGATTAATTATTAACAGTTACTTATTAGGAGATGGTGACAAAAGATTTAAAAGACAAAAGATTGTAACTCCAAAAATCATGAAATTCGTGTGACGTAATTTATGGTTGGCCCCTAAAGAGATAACATTTTATTAGTAAGTATTTTCTTTTAGTAAGAATACTGTTTTTTTTTAATAAAATACACGTAAATATAGTAATTGCATACTTGTAATACGATTATCATAGTTCATCCACTTTGTTTTCACATTTCAACTACATTGTCTGTTATGTTCGTTAATATTTGGAGCGTAACGAATCCCAAAAAGCAATGCAATACACAGTTAACGGCAACGTCGTGTGCGAGAATTTCTAGTGGTACGGCTCGAGGAGTCGTCGCGAGTTAGTGATGAGATGTCCAACAGTGAATAAGAGAGCCAATGTTGGGTATTTGCAACGTTAACGTGCAACAGTTAGGGATTAATTTAGCTTGCACAGCAGCAGCAGCGAGCCGGCGACATGCAGGTCCGGTAACATAGGTGGTAGATACCATTTCTATTCTCTTTGAAACAAATCGCTGCAGTGTACTTTACGAACGATACAGAACCCAAAACAGACATTTTTAGAATTTTTGTCTGTCTGTCTGTCCGTCAGTCTGTCGCGTATTACTCGAAACCTACTGGACTGATTTTGGTGAAACTTGGTACTTATGTGGCGAATTAACATTAAGGACACTTTTTATCCAGATTTATTATGGAGTTGCCAAGGAAATCATAAGTTCACGCAAACCAAGTTGCAGGCATCACTAGTTTCTATTTATTTAAAATTATAGTAAAATTGTTTGTTATTATTGCTTCCCCCTTGGATGAAATTCTGACTACGCCTTTATCTGAGGAACCGGTATCTGATCCTCCAAAGGGTGGTAAACACGTAAGACATCTTGTCAAACGTGAATCTCTTTCATGTATATTCTGCGTGATGTGTAAACGATAGCCCTGCATCTATTACCTCTCCTGGCAGAGGTCATCAGTTGAAATCTATTAAAAAGTTGAAATTAGAAAGTATTAACAGTCAAGTATTTTAATTTGCTGTTAAAACACTCACCCGAAAGTGTCTGTCCAAAGCCCCTTTGCACTTGAAAGCTTTAAAGCACACGTTGCAGGGGTAAGGGCGGTGGTCGGAATGCGTTTTCTCATGCATCTGCAGGTTGGTTCTATTGAAGAATGCTTTAGGGCATTGTAGGCACTTGTATGCACGTTCCGAGAAGTGGGTGCGTTTGTGGTAGACAAGGAATGCATTACCCTGTAATATTGGTAGATAGAAGGATAGATATATTTTATTGTACACCCAAAATATACAGAGAAACACACAGTATAAATAATTAGAAGTACAGCCGTTGGTCCTATAAAGCGATTTCTTCCAGGCAACCTTTCAGTGGTAAGGAAGTCTGCAGACAAAATAGACGTAGATGGTGCAAAAAAGAAATAATGTCTTTATATACATACAAAGATATATACATATATACACAGACAATTACATAAATACAAACACAAATCTCTTATTGTGCCAAATTAACCAAAAATATTTTTTATTATTTTATTAATTAATTCTTGATGTACAAATAAAGTCTATGTTAAATTAAATCAACCAGTTAATTTAGATAAAATAAATAAATCGTCTGACAATTGTAATAATATGCTGTACTAATACACGTTGAAATTGTAATGATTTTCAAAGCCATAATTTAACGTACAAACAATGTTTACTACCCCTGACGGGAACTTTGAACTGAACACACCTGGCGAGTCCGCGGCATTATATATCAGTTAAATTTTAATTTGATATAAAATTATCTAAATATGAGAACCAACAAAAGGAGGCATTAGTCTGCGTCAAACTCAACGATTAATTATACATTTTAAAAATTCAATTTTTTAAATGTTATCATCAAAAGCAGCGAAAATACGCCTAGTGTGTTGTCGGTCCTGTTCGAGATTCCTAATAGACACGCTAGTGTCGGCGGCGTTCAATGTGTTAAGGAAGTACTTACTATCAATAGATAAAACTATTGCACACCGAAAACAATAGAAAATGATAACAGACATTGTAGACATAAAATGCACCAAAGGCGGTGTTATCGCTAAAAGCGAACTCTGCCAGACAACATTTGGGTACAGAGGAAATAAATATTTTTATCACAGGTAGATGGTGTATGGTATACATAATTAGGTATGTAATATGTCATATACAATCTATATATCATATCATATATAAATATATATCATGTCTTTATACAATAAGAGGAAAATGGTAATGAATATACAAGATATACAGGCGAAAATAAAGTTGCATAACAAAATATATTACTTTTTTAGTGAATTGCAACACATAGTAGCAGGTGAATTGCAACACAAGCAGGAGGTCAGTGCACTCGTTTAGCTAGACTTGCACTCGTCAATGCACTCGTTTAGCGGGCGAGTTCGGGGTGTCGCGCTTGTATTGGTATATGTGTACGCGCGGATATTTTCGTTTTTTTGAGAAGAAAATGCCGCCATTTTGACGTGTAGCCAGGTACGGTCACGTGGTCGCGTGGCGGAACTCCGTCCGGAGTAGTCCTGTCGGGCGACCGAGTGCGAGTGTTGGCCACGCCCCGCGGTCGCACGTCGCGCATTGGTAAGTACTGCATACAAATCATTATAAAGCAGTGCGTCGCAGTCGCACGATTACGGTCTGGCGTCGCAGCCGCTATGATCCGAATGCTATCTTTAAGATGAAAGTTTAATAGGAGTAACATAGCGCGCCAGCGCTCGAGCGTTCGGCACTCGTTTTAACAACACTATCTCCAGCTCAGTATAATGCTCAAAGCCTGAGATAAGCTTAGGTGACTGACAATGAGTGCATTTAAATTAATATAGTAAATATTAAAAAAATAGTTCTTGTCGGAGTGTTGTAGCGGTGGAAGTACGACCAGGTTGTTCGAGATCTGTTCCTAACACCGGTGGGTAGAAATAACACAATAGTAATCACCAATGTGCAATCACTCGGGGTCTTATTTCTGTTTGAGCTAATAGTTGACGGGTAGAAAACGCCATATAGCATTAAGTCCGCCATTTATACAAATTAACTGTGCAATGAAGTTTAAATAAATAAATAATGGCTCACCCGAAAACTCTTCCCGCAGATGTCACAGACGTAGTTCTTCTGTATGGGGTAGTTCTTGTCGGGGTGTTCGCGGCGGAAATGCGTCCAGTATTCCCGCGCGTTTGGGATTTCTTCCGAACACTGGCGGGTAGAAACAAAAATTTTATATTATAGAATATTTAATACGTACTTCTCATTTATCGAGAAATTGGGTCGAAAATTATCCGTATAAAAAGGCAATCTAGATTTAAGTTTATCTATTAAAAATAGGTTTTAACGCGTAATTTTTTATCTTTTTTACTTCATTCGACGTTTCGGCTGAGTCACACTAACCATGGTCACGAGCCCACTGGTAAAGGTAAAAATTATGCATTAAGACCTGTTTAATAGAACCTGTTGTGTAAAAATCGCGAGAATCTTAAGTTAATGTTATCTTAAGTTATGTTAATCTTATCTTATAGGTCTGCGTATGTAATTATCATTTTTGTATGTTTCTAGGGCGAAGTAGTCGTAAGGTAATTAGGACATTTACAAGATATTGAAAATTAGTGAAAAGGACAAAAATATTCAGTTGATTATCTCAATGGACCATTTTAACGCTAAAAGTGCAATCCTGATTTTTTTCAATAAATTCATGAATGTATATGATTGTGTTTTTAAATTACGTGTACAATAAATCAACGAGTCACGTGTTTAATAAAGCCGAATGTGTGTGATTGTATGTGTTACTTACGTGTTCATTAAACCGATGACTGTATGTGTTAACTCTCGTGTTTAATAAAGTCATCAATGTGTGTGTTACTTACGTGTTCGCACTTGGCCGGCCACGACATGTTGGTGGGTTTTTTCCCGTAGTTCTTGGGTCGTTTTCTCGCATGCTCCTTGCGGTGGTGCACACGCAACTCCTCTGCGTTTTTGAACGTTTCACCGCACACACGACATCCGTTACTGTTTATGACAAAAATAATAAAATAAATCTTTGCTTATCATTTAATTTTATGGAATTAGGCGTTACTTTTGAATAGTCCATAATGCAATACAACAATGAAACATACGTTAATTTGCTCTCCTATGTACCTACAGAAAGATAGAGCAATGTAACATATCTATCTTAGAACAGTGATGGTTTAGGCCCCACAACTATCAAATTAGTCCTATAACGAACGACTTATTAAAACCTAAAAGCTAATATTGCTAATATGGATGTTGTAATTTTGACCGTGGAACCTATAACAGTAACTGATGAGCCTGTTTTGACTATAAAACATTCATTCTTATTACATAGTCTTGTAAATGCCTATAAGACAAATTAATATGATGTTTATAAGCCATGTTCCGTAAGTATGTTTTCTAAATGAAGCTGTAGGATATTTGACTCCCTTTAGGGGAGTCCGTTTCTACACAGTTAGACAGTGACGAGGGTAAGAGCTGCCTTAAATCTACTCTACCTTGTTTTGAAGCAAATACAGTTGTTGGAGGGTTCTACATGAATATTACAAGACTAATTATATGTACGCTGGATGCAGGTCGCTGCCGATAGGTCTAAATGGCGGACAATGGGGGAGGCCTATGTCCAGCAGTGGACGTCCAAGGGCTGAGAAGAAGAAGAGAAGAAGAATTATATGTATAATTTTTTTTTTCATAACTGCATGTATTGAGATTATTTGAACTTGTTATAGACTTATCTTTGTATTATAAGAGAAACTGTCTTGTAAAAGATTTTAATTAACCAAAATTAATACTTATAGTTAGAACCCCGTCTTGGGGACCTCAGATCGATGAAATAAGCCGGAGGATGTTTGCTACGATATGCTCCTTGAAACGGTTATGGGAATTCCTTCCGACAGACACTAAAATTGCGCCAGCTCAATCTCTACTTTTCCCTTTACTCGTTGAGACCAACTCAACAAACTTGAGCGCCTCCAAAATCTGCATAAATATGACCATGTTACCGAGTTTCGTAATAAGGTCAAGTGGCTTCCAATCCGACTACCTTTTACCCCTTGACCCCACAATATTTGAAAGAGAGTTTTGAATTCTTTGCTTTTCAGAATCTAATTTTAAATTTTTAAATTTCCTTCTGCACTACCTATATCTCTCTTATTTTTCTCTATCCTAAGGTTGCCTGGAAGACATCGCCTCAGCGATAAGGTCGCCTATTGTATTCTGTCATTTATTATTTGTGGACATGTAATAACTATTTTTATGCAATAAAGAGTATTTATTATTATTATTATTAATCATAACTAAAGACCTACCGAAGTTTCGGTTTCGGCCAAAAATGCTGGTAACGGCCAAAAATTGGCCGAAACTGGCGTTCGTGAGCTGACGGATGAAGTCGGGTCATGTTCGGAACGGGTTCACTCATTCACTCGCCCATACCGCTTAATCTCAATCAGTTCACCGGCCGGTATTTAATTGTTAGATGTGTCTGTCCTCGCGCATAAATAATGATTTACTAATAAATTGAAGTATTTTATTTAACTTAATCGTAAAATCTGTTACAAAGCTAGGAAAAACACTAGGTTTCAGGGTATAATGTAAATTTAACTACATTTTAATTATGGCTAAACCAAATTTTTAATTTTAATTAACAGTTACGGTTTCGGCAGAAACTAGAAGACCGAATATTCGGTTACGGTTTCGGCTGAAAATTGTGTTTCGGTGGGACACTAATAATAACTGTATAATTAATAATGTTTGCAACTTTTACAAGACTGACAGCTATGAATATAATATTTATAAGATATCAATTACTCATGTGTCCTGTAGGTATATGTTTTTATAAGACTAAATCATTTTCGTTTTGATTTTTTTCGTGGAATCGCTAAAATAAAATAAAGATTAATTTAAATTATATTTAAGCAAATAAAACAAAGAGTGATGGTTTTAGAAGAAAGTTAGGTATTAGAAGGTAGTCTTCTGTGAGAGAGGGGTAACGTGGCCAGTCGAACGCGCCTAGCGGCTGTTGGATTGCAACGTGCACTCTCCCCCTGCAGGTAGCAAGTGTGGGAATTTGGGAAATGAAAACTCACTGCCTTACGAACAATAATTAAATTGTTCTCCAAATAATATAACAATTATAAATATCACCACAAAATTCTCACATATATGTACATTATGATTTCCAAATACTCATTATAAAATTATAAACACATTATAAAATTTATAAAAATTATAAAATTACATTTATAAAATAATCCAAAAACAATTGCACTTTAAAATTCACGTCACGAGCCGAAGGTCAATGCACCGTTGATGTGTCGCTCAGTGACCAGCGCGTTACTACGAGTTCTCACTGCTGCCTTGGTATTATGGTTTTTAATTTTGGTACCTTTTTATGATCATATTTTTAAATTGACCTTATATATTGATATGAATGATATTTAAAGGGGTCGCTAGACCATTAAATTAATTCTAAAACCATTAAAATTTCAGCGTGTATAAACAGTTAACCCGTTGACTAAAGCAACTCTTACTTGAAATGTGTGGTCTGCGTGTGCTTGGCGGAGGTGACCATGTGCCGTTTCCACGCCTCTACTGACACGAATTGCACATCGCATTGTGAGCAGTACGGAGCCGACTCTTTACTGTCTCCCTTCAACTCTGCCTTCTCCTGAAAACAATTTATAACCTGATATTCATATATTTCTACAAATTCAAATAATTTTTACGGAACACCGAAATTTTTTCGTTTTTCTTGGTATTAAAATAAAAACTAATTCATAGATTCTTTCTTACTTTATTGAATATCTAAATTCATCGTGATCTATGACACTCTGCCATCCATCAGGGAAAGTAAATATTAAGGTTTTATAAAATTTCTGGGTTTTTGAAGAGAAAAGGATAACTCAAAGCGCAGGGTATCGAGGGATAGTAACGCAAGCTGGTATAGAGAATAGTCAAGGAAAATACGATTTACTTAAGTAAAACTTATTAATTATAATAATTTCTTAATATATTTAAAAAAAGTATCATTTAAGTAGAAATACGAAATTAATATGTATTTCCAAATTAATAACTTGCAGTATGTACGTAATATCATCAAAATCATGACTGTGTCTCACGCCCGAAACATGTGAGAATTTACTACAAAAAAATAATCATTTTCAGGTCAGTCAGACGCTTATTTTTCAAAAAAATAAATCAGGTCAGACGCTCATTTTCAAACTATATCTATGAAATTTAAATTATTACTTTAGATTCATGTCTAGTTAAAATACAACACTTAATGTACATTAAAGTAAGTACATATATTTGTATTGCATATTTGCAACAGACTAATTAAAGCACAAAAAAAAATATGTACGCACTATATGCGGTGTCGGATATTGCGACACCTGTAAGCCATTATACAAAAAAATAAACAAATTACCACTTCCCTGCTTATATTAGGGCCTTACCCATGAAATTGCCGTTTGTTCATAGTGGCTACTTTGAACTTAAGTTATCTTGCGTTTGGTTTGGAATTCCAAATTCAAACTATTTTCAATTTTAACATTCTTTTACAAAATCAGTTTCCGTCAAACGACTTTTTGCTTAGATATCGTTGTGTTTGCGACCATGGAAAAATGTTAAAAATTCGCGTTATTTTCGAATATGAGTTCCGTCGTGGTAGCAACGCAGCAGAGACGGCACGCAATATCAACGATGTGTCCGGACCAAACACCGCGAACGAACGCACAGTGCGTTTTTCTGTGATCGTTTCCGTTCTGGAAATTTCGTCCTTAAGAACAAGCTCCGTGGACGACCGGAGACTAAAGTCGATAATGACGAATGGAATGCAGTAGTGGAAGCTGATTCATCTCAAACCACGTCTGAGTTAGCAGCAGCCTTCGGCGTAAGTGACGAAGCGATGTTGATTCATTTGCGTCAAATCGGGAAGTGAAGAAGCTTCTTGAGGTCTGGCACAACAATTAATACAGATGTGTACTGTGAAGAACTGCAAACGATAATGGACAAGCTCGCTATCAAACAACCGAGTATGGTCAATCGTTCTAGTCCACTGCTTGTCCATGATAACGCTCGCCCACACTGCACAATAGACTTTCTCAAACTTACAGGAGCTTCGACTGGAAACTCTTCGTCACCCACCGTACTCGCCAGACTTGGCTCCTACTGATTTCCATTTTTACCTTATACAGGGGAAAAGCCTTCAGAGAATTCCCGTCCTTATGTCCTTAAAATTGATTTTGGTACCTTATCTTTTATTTTACACTTTACCTAATCTCCTGTCGGAATTCTTTGGAATGTCTAGACTTTGTAGACAAAATATGTTACAGTTACAGAAATATGTAAGACATGTGATATATTATCTAAATTGAGTAAATATTAAATACTTTTACGAATGAAGCTCACTCACCTCCCTCACCTATACCGGCTACACTCACCGGCACGGAAAGTTGGCCACTTGTGACCTTTGCTGTAGCTTGCATTTAAATCAATTTTCTTCAATAAATTAAGTGCAAGTGAGCTCGATGTGTGTCGCTTTTATGTTTCTATAACTTTTTTGAAAGATTACCACACAAACAATAAAGTTTATTTAAGACCACGCACTTTTACACAAAAAAAGAATTTTAAACACTCAATTTTAAAACACTAGAAAATGAAGAGTATGCTAATTTTCTTTATCGTTTGTATGTTTTAGTATCGAGTGTTTCCTCCTCTGGACCTGATAACCGTCTGCATTCGATCTGGCATGCTTTGGATGATGTTTCTGACATCAACTTGCAGTATGTTTTCCCAAGTGTCCAGTACTGTATTTTGTAGCTGATTGAGTGTCTGTGGCGGGTTGGAGCTTGACGTTATCGTTCTTTTGAACATGTCCCAGATGTGTTCTACTGGATTTAAGTCTAGGCTACGAGCTGGCCACTGCAAGTTCTGAATACCGACCTCTTGACGGATCTCATTCATGCAACGTGCTATGTGTGGGTGTGCATAATCGTGCATTAAAAGGAATTGGTCATGTCCAGTCACCCCGAATAAGGCATAACATGATCCTGAAGGATCTCCTCGATGTATCGAGTTGCGGTTAGCCGATTATCGACGATAACCAATTCCGTACGAGCGTCGGAATTTATTCCTCCCCAAACCATTATGGAACCTCCGTGAAAACTCACTGTTTGTGTGGTGGTAATGGGTAAAAACCGTTCTCCTCTTCTTCTCCAGACTTGTTCTCGACCGTCTGGAGCACGTAAAGCGATTCTACACTCATCTGTAAACAGAACTTTAGCCCATTGCTCGTGGGTCCAGTGTGCGGGGTCTCGTGCGAACCGAAGTCGAGCTACTCGGTGCTGTCTGTGAAGCTGTGGACCACGTGCTGGTCTCTTTGATTTAAAATACACTTCCTCCATGCGTCTCTTCTCAGTGTACGTTCGCTAACATTCACGCATCTCGCGATTTGGAGCCGCTGGCGGATCTCAGCAGTGATAAGATGGCGGTTTCTCAAAATTTTCAGGGCAATAAATCGATCGTCTCGGGCTGATGTGCATCTTATCCCTCCACTGCCTGGTCTGCAGATGTAGTGGTCAGTCTCCTGGTATAGTTTCAGGGCGTACTGCAATGATGAGCGTGGTACATTAAGCGCGATAGCTACTTCACGTCGTGTCAGGCTCTGATCGATTAATGCTACGGCTTGTGCAACCTGAGCTGGTGTTATGAGCATTTTGTTTGGTTTTAAGGTACCTCTGAATATTGAATTTAAATCACAAAGTCACGAAAATGCAGTAATCTAATGGTACTCTTTTCACAATACCAAATTTAAGTTAATTATATTAAATCAGTTTAATTATATTAAAGACTCAAAAATCCCGCTTTGAGCCCGCGTGGTGAATTGTGGCCCGAAACCCCCTAGTGATATACTAGGAGAGGATTGTGCCCTGCAGTGGGACGTTAATAAGGCTGGAAAAAAGTATTATAGAAAATGCATACTTACAGCGACATCTTTATGCATCATTGTCTTGTGCATAGTTAGTCCTAGTTTGCTGACGAACGAATATCCGCACACGCCGCAGATGAACTCCGATGGATGTTTGATACGGACGTGGCTCAAGTACGATGTCCATTTGCTGAAATTCAAAGATCAGTAATAACCTCCATTACGTTAACTGTAAAAAATCACCAATCACCACATGGTGATCGCCACCACACCGTGTATTTGACGCCATGTTATTAGAGGACGTTTTTATTTTATAGAATAGATTACAGACGAATGGGCGGGCCACATGATGGTAAGTGGTGACCTCAAGTGGTGGTAGCTCAAACTTTTGTTCAATCATTGCATGAGTTTCAATAAACTCCGTAAACGATAAAAAATATTGAGCATTCTGTATAAACTTGCACAATATATCGAAGATGGTCGACAGCTAATAACCACATTTATGATAGATATTGTGATAATATCAATTACCATTTTCAGCTATACCGATATCATATCTTACTTGACTCGTGACCGTTTTTGATTACGTCATGAGTCGATTATATCAAAACGTAATCAAAATATATTAACCATATATTTTGATATCATATATTACATATATTTGACCATATGGTGTAGGGATGACCATATGGTGTAGGGATGACCCTACCTACACCATTTGGTTAAATATATGTAAATAATCTAGCGACCTCGAAAGGTTTTAGTATACAAGATATACGCAAATGTAGCCACGGGTAAAAGGTTAGTAATGTAAGAACCCGCCGGCCGAATTCAACTAGATCGACATCTAGTTGGTCATTACGTTTTAAGTCGTTCTTATTCTTTACGTCTGCCATTATTGATTTTTCTCTCATTTTTCGTTTTACCATCCGTATATTCAAGTGTTTAGTTTTAAATGCTCTTTTTGTATATATCTTTGTGTTTTTGTAAAACTTGCCTTCCACATAAATATATAGTGTTGTACCTGAGTGTGAACTTTTACTGAGAGGAGGCCCGAGTGTTCACACGCAATCAATAACCACAGCACTTTAGTAATAATTATGGTAATCTCAATGGACTTACGTGGAAACTTCGTTGCAATACTGACACTTGTATGTAACACCTTTATGCCATCTCTGATGTTGTTTTGCTTGAGTTCTGCAAGTATAATTTAACATTACGTTCTTATCGAGAGATAGTACAGATTTTGCAATTGAAATATTTGAAAGATTTATTTATTTTATTTATGAAAAATATCCACAGCAAATCAGGAATGTGAACTTATTATACACTAGCCGTGTGCCCGATGAGATTTGTCATCGGCAACATCGCAGGAACCATCAGACTTTTCTCACATACAAACTTTCGTCCCTTATTTTACACCCTAAGGGGATGAATTTTCAAAAGTCCTTTCTTAGTGCTCACTTACGTTATATAAGGAACCCCTGTGCAAAATTTCCTGCTTCCAGACCCACCGGTTTAGGCTGTGCGTTGTCTGTCAGACAGTCAGTGTTAGATTAAGTAGAAAAATGTAAAATAAGTTTATTTCCAAAACTGATTTTAGTATATATACAATGCAAAATAGATAATTATTACAGTCATGAACTATATTGCCTGAAACTCAGGTGAGTGTATGTATATACTCGTACCTGTGTGTATGTATGTAAAGATTCAAACAATCAATAAAAATCTTTCAGAATTGCCTGTTTGGTACTCGTATACACACAAATTAAATATGGTGATTTTGTGGTAAGTGGATTCTGTCGTCCATAAATATCCGCGATACATGCCGACATCAGTCCAGAATGATAAACGTTTTGAAGATGTAGGAATCGACTTGAAGAAAGGATTGGGAAAATGAGCAGAGATAGGATACGATGGGAATAGGCTCTGGCATATCTCAATCACATACGTACATTGGGGAAATAGGACAAAGTGGGAAATGCAGTACATTTTTTAAGGATGTCTTCTGTGAGTGTATACTTACGTAGTTTTAGAGATGTAAGGGCACGACTTGCAAGCATATTTCTTCTCATGGTTGGCGGCGTGTTTTTGTAGCGTCCTCTTCGTTTTGAACCTGAACTTGCAAATGGGACACTCTATGTCGCCTGTTTTCTGTTGATAGAAAAACCTAAATACACTTAAAAATCTATACCAGATGAAAACGTCACTAACTTAACAGAGGAATATTTTAGTGAGAACCCGAGAAGTGAAGTAATTGTAAGTAAATTGTAATAATTGTTGTTTTCGTTTGATTATTGTAAAAATTGTGTATTGCGGGATTTGTGATTTAATAAATAATCAAATTCTTTTTTTTTATTTGCACAAGAGGTGTTATTGGTACATTTGATCATCACATTACCATAATGGCATGCAAATATTTAATATTGTCATAGGCATTTTTCGCGTGTTTCCAAGGAGTCCAATTCTGTCATCAGTAAAGCTGATATTGCTTTACAGTGACTCCTGACTTGCTTCAATGTGACTGGAGTTTGACAAAATAGTTTCCAAATTGTTTTGACTTTAATTACGAAGAAAACTAGACACTGGCAGAATGTGGTAATTGCACCATTGCCAATACGAAACAAGAAATTTTATAGATGTTTGACGCAAGGTATATTTACCGGGTCATGTTTACCGACATGGTGTTGCCATGCGTGTGTGTCAATGAACCCCTTATAGCAGAGGTTGCATTGGTACGGTGCGTTTAGATAGTTGGAAGACGTCTGCCGTTTCGTTATTTCTTCTATTTGCTCTTCTACCTGTTGAAATGAGAAAAAGGTTACCTACGTCTGTTAACGTCTTTTTAATGTTAACGTCTGTCGCTGTATCTGATATCAATACAACTCATTATTAACTTATTCAATACGCTGCTAAAGCGCGCGCCACGAGCAGGAAGAATTTCGGTCATTGACATGAGATCCGCTGTATTATGGAACTTTAATATGAGGGGTCTAGTAAAGTGGCCGGTGATCGACGATTTCATACAAATCTTTTTGTAGCCAGTCTTGGCTGACCTCATGGTACTGGACGAAATTCTTTCTGCTCGTGGCGCGCGATTTAGGTGCCCCTACAAAAATGATCTACAAAATTCATTCCAATACCCCAATGTTTGTCATTTTAGACTAGTGTTGGCATGTATTGCGGATGTCTATGGGCGACAATATCCACTTACCATCAGTTGGACTGTATGGTTGACTGCCGCCTTCCTCCATAAAAAAAAATTACAAACTTTGGCATGCCCCGAATTCCTATATCTCCCTACCTTTGGAGATATAGGAATGGATTTGGAGAAAGGGTTGGGAAAATGGGGAGTGATAGGAGGGGAATGGGCTCTGGCATATTTTACTCACTACCGAAACGTACGTACATTACGGAAATAAGATAAAGTGGGAAATGCAGTACATTTTAAGGTAATCTTCTGTGAGAGAAGGATAACGTTAGCCAGTCGAGCGCGCCCAGCGGCTGTTGGATTGCAGCATGGACTCTCCCCCTCAATAATAAAGATTGATAATAACTTATGAATAAATAAAGATCAAAGGGCTAGCCATCTATACATAAATCACATGAGTTTGTAGTTTAATAATTTAAAAATACATTGTTATAGTCAAAGAAATAAATTGAAAAAAATCTAGGTATATATAAACAGTAATAATAAATTACCGATAGTTTTATTATAGTAACGTATTCTTCTAAATCAATGTCCTCAGCTCCTACACCCCCTGTGTTCTTCGTCCTCCTAGATTTCTGTTTTTTCATCTCATTCATTGCAGATTCAATCTTCCTGGGTCGGCCCCTTTTGCCTTTAAGTTTGACCACGTTAGTGATTTCCGGCGGTAGCGCTAAAATGTCATCAGTGGCCTAAAAATATAGTTTTCCACTAACTTATGGTGAGCTTATATTAAATTGTTAAATATATTACATTTAAATACATTATGTGCTCTGTGGTGTCAGCCGCCTATAGAATAGCATCATACCATCTCTTCCCGTGAGTGTCATAAAAGGCATCTGAGGGATAACAAAGTGAACACAAGCCCTGAAGAACTACACCACCTCTAAAAGAGTAGATTCAACAATCCGCTTGGCCAGTGTGACATTTCAAGCCATACATACCTCATGGACGAGACAATGTGCATGAGGAGGCACCAGCAATGGATACTGAAAGGGCTGATTGCATTGCAATGTAATGCATATTAATTTCAAGATTTTGTCAATAACTTTGAAAAAGCTACAGTTCCATGTTTATCTCTAAATTTCTCCTGTCTTGGGTATCTATCAAATGTATATAGAATTGTTTAACATCTAGCCTTCTAAAATTTAGCAAGACAAATAAAAGCAAAGAAAAACATTAAAAACTGTATTAGAACTTTGTAAAATGACAGAACTCACTTCTATATCCTGTAACTGTTGTGGATTTATCTCTACATACAACTCTTCTGAGTTCTTTTTTCTCTTTTCTCTTTTTTTGTCTGCTTGATTCTTTACTTTCTTTTCTTTAATACTTTTATGTAATGACAGTGGTTCATCATCATCACTTGACATGGTTAAATGAGCAAAATCATCATAATCTTCTTGTTTAATACTGTCTGCGTCAAATGTCTCTGTATCTTTCAAATCTTCTTCCTTAATATTAAAATTAGTTTCATCAAAACTATAATTATGTACACTCTCATCTATTAGTCTATGGATTGTGAGATTTGAAGTTAAATGAACATTTTGTCTGTCAACTTGCTTTATGTCTTCGAATGTGATCTGAAAATAATGTGAATAAAGTTGAACATTAGTCAATATTTATCAACCTAAACAACATCCTACTGTTCTCATATATGATATATATCGCACAGATATATATATATATATACAATATGTTCTTGACTCTCATTTATAAGGTCAGGAGTTTAAATCCTCTGCCCATACCACTGAGTAAAGATTTTTAAAATGATGACTAACTTGAGTTCCAGAAAAAGAATCTACTGTATGTGTATCTAGCAAACCATACTAGGCCCACTTGGTGAATTTGGGACCAAAACCACCTAGTGGCTTACTAGGTGAAGGCTGTGCCCTGCAGTAGGACAGTATTAAGCTGCTATCAAAGAATTTTATTGTCACATTATACTAAAATTGACAAATAATTCCCCATCGCCATCTGTAGCATTTTTTTAAATTATATAAACCATCCTTAAGTAATTCCTACTTACTGAAATTGCTTCTAAATAAATACTGAAAAAAATTGGTTTTAGAGTTTATAGAGGGACATATTAGAGTTCCATTTTTTACTTTCTTCCTTTACCCAGTCAGATTTCCATTGCTTAAGTTATGACACTGTTCATAATGGAGCCTTTTTAATTGGCTTTGAATACAGTTGGTTGGGCAGCACTTCTAAACATTTGGTCTCTGGAGACCATATTCATACTGTACAATAACATCAGCCAGTATCTCTCCACTGCTGGAGAGAAGTTTTTTCTAAGGCTTGTCACCACACATGTCAACCTCTTCTCTTCCAGCCACTACTACTGCATTTCAAGTTGTCAGTGCACCTGGCCAGAGGGCTTCCCACACTGTGCTTTCTGCTACATGTCACACATCAACACATCACCCATCAGGACCATCATCATAACACATCAGGACACATCAACCCATCCATTGTCAGTCCTATGCAGACCATATCTTATGGATGGAAATAAAAACACTATTGTACTATTTAGTGATCACAATATAGCCCCAAGGTTGGCTGAGAGAAAATGGTTTTTAGCATTAAGTCTGCCTTTACTTTAAACAATAAAGTGTAAATAAATAAATAATAAATTACCTTTCCGCTTGTGTGTAGGATGCCATACAGGGCTGCTTGACCTCTCAGACATCGCTCCCTAAATAAATAGTACTTTTTCACAAGAGAGGCGCATTCAAAGCAGGCATATGAAGGCAAATCCATCCCACTGAAAGGCTGTATAGTACAAGAAAATAAAATTGTATTTGATGTAAGAAAAATTGAATCTTTATTACAACAAAATGAAACTATTTCCAATGGAAGAACTGCAAGCAATAAGACGTGCCTCCCGTATGTAAAAAAAATAACCATAGGCTGTACTCACATTAATGCCAATAATGGGCTCAAAATAAGTTTCCAAGGGAGACTTCTGCAGGTCGTACATTTTGATGTCCGTAGCTAGACATATTCGGCACGCTTTTACGTCCCCCATGTTATAAAATTTGTAATCTAATTAAAACAATTATGTTACAAATTCAATTCATAGATTCGCGGTACATGATAGAGTTATAAAATATTAGAAGTTCTGCACATAGTTGACTACAACGAATACTGAGAAATTCAAGTCTGTGCTATATTTAAATAGGATATTATTGTCAAATAAAAAAAAATAACACGTGTTTAATAATAAAAAGTCTATAATAGTAAAAGATACATTACATTAAACTAATAAATACGCAAAGAATGTCTAGTTCTACAAAAGACGCCAAATGGTTGCCATTTTTATTGTTGACGTTGCAACGTTTTGGTACATCTTTTATCTCACTCTTAATATTAATAAATTGTGTTTATATAATTTAAATTAAATATAAATATAAATAATAATATTTAAATAAATAATATACAGACAACCAGATCGGAAATATGAAATATAAACTATTTTAAACAAACTACGTAATAAAACTAAAATTATTATCGCCATATTAGTCTGAGCTGAAAGATGGCAAAAGAAAAGAGGGGCAAATTTAAAAACTTTAAGTTTGAATTATGTTCTGAATATCTTTCTCAATTCACTTATGTTTTGAGTTTCATACTAGTTTTATATCAAAAACTTTATGTAACATTCGTTTTTTCCTGATTAAAATGAGTGTGAACAGCATATTTATTTAAATTTACCGCCCTTTTATAAAGCCCGTTTTGTTTTCTTCGTAACTGGCAATGGTGCAATAAGAACATTCTGCTAGTGTCAAGTTTTATTCTTAACAAGATACATATTTTAATAGCTCCAGTACACGTCGGTCGAGCGCCCACGGCGAGTGCACTCGAGGGCAAATTTTAATAACTGTTCAAATGTTGGCGTGTTTCACTCTGCGTTTGCGTTGATGCGTTGACTTGTGCACGGAAAATCGACACTCGTTGGCGTTGGCCGCAAACGGGAAATACACCCAAAAAGCCTTAGTACATGTTGTCCGAGTGCACTCGCCGAGCGCACTCGACCAATGTGTACTGGAGTCATTAGACTTTTTGATTTGACATTGGCAGAATGTGCTATTCGTACAATCGCCATATATGAAGAAAAAAAAATACTAAACAAAAATTACACTTTCCTTATCCTTTTTTCCATATTTATTACTTTACTCCAGTGTATGTTTATTAAATTTATTGTAGACTTTTTATTATGAAACAAGTTTTATTTTTTATTTTACAATAATATCCTGTTAGAATATCGCATAGAATTTTACAGTGTTCGTTGTAGTCACCAATGGTTGATCGATGGTGCAGAACTTCTATTTTACTATCATATACTTCGAATCTATGAATTCAATTTCTAATTATAAATTAAATTACTAGTTTTATAACATGGGGGACGTAAAAGCGTGCCGAATATGTCTAGTTACGGACGTGAAATTATACGACTTGCAGAGATATCCCTTGGAAACTTATTTTGAGCCCATTATCGGCATTAATGTGAGTACAGCTTATAGTTAATTTTTTTATATTCAGGAGGCACGTCTTATTGCTTGCAGTTCTTCCATTGCAAATAGTTTCATTTTGTTGTAATAAAGTTTTAATTTTTCTTACATTGAATAAAGTGTTATTTTCTTGTACTATACAGCCTTTCAGCGGGATGGATTTGCCTTCATATGCCTGCGTTGAATGTGCCTCTCTTGTCAAGAAGTACTATCTATTTAGGGAGCGATGTTTGAGAGGGCAAGCAGTTCTTTATAGCATCCTACACACAAGTGGAAAGGTAATTATTTATTGTCACTAAATAGAACAACTATTAGTCTTTATTAACATTAATTGGAATATTATTAACATTGCGTAGGACTGACAATGAATAGGTGGCGAATCCTTGTATAGAGACTGTGTACCGGTAAGCACAGTGTGGTATGCCCTTTATCCAGGTGCACTGACTAGTTTCCAGTTGAGAAGAGGTAAACCAAAGGTTGTATGTCGTGGTGACCCTTGAGAGGTGCTGAGTTCAGATCCTCACCCATAATAAAAAGTTTCTACCTAAATACAAATTGTTTTCATTATCACTAAGCCTAGGGTTAGATGAGTTTAGTTGAGCCGAGAATAATTCAGTTGCATAATTCCCACTCTGTAATTTTGTTATGTTATTATGATACATTGCAGACTAGGACCTAATTTGAGTATTGAATTTGAGTCATGACAACTGACTTATATGTCAGGTAGCATTCAACAGATGTAGAGTTAATGAATCAAAAGAGTTGAATCTGCAAGTGAAGCAGAATCCCTTACTTGTTCCATCGAATTGTTATTCATTCTGATTCTGGCGCCTATCATGATTGTGAGTGTAATTGCACATCGGCACATGTCAGGAGCTTAAAATGCAGATGCAATGATGGCATGACCTTTTTTTTGCTTATGCAACAACCATTAGGGAATGAAACATTCTCGGAAGGTGATTAAGTAGGTGAATCAAAAGAGTTAAAAAGTAACTGAGACAGAGTAACTGAGAGGAGTCGGATCCGCAAGCAGAGCAGGATTAAGTGAGTTAAAATACTCCAAGGAGTCTTGATTATCCACCACTAATGTACAGACTTCATGACTTTCATTTGACACAAACTCCAACATGTTCATTCAAGGAGGCCTGACAGCTGTCATTTGCAGTGGAGTAGCAGTTCATATTAGGGGTTCTAGAAATTGTTTTGTTTTTCTTAGTATTAAAATAAAAAGGAATAGAAAAATTTGTCATTCATCATGATCTATGACACTGCCATCTATCAGGAAGAGTAAAAATTCCTGAATTTTTTGAGAAAAATTCATCTAACCATATCTATCCATTTTTTTCATTATTAAATGTCACATATAATGTAATAAATAGTAATTGGAGGGTAGATGTCTGATGAGGATATGCTAGACTCTTCTAACCAAGCACGGAAATTTGTTAAGGTTAACATGTGCATGTTTAACATGTTAAGGTTAGCAGTCTTTACATGGGGGAATAGGATAATATAGGAAATTCATGATTCATTTCATGATAGTCTTCTGTGAGAGGGGGGTAATGTGGTCAGTTGAGTGAGACTGCCCTGCCACTGAGGGATTGCATCATGCACCCTCTGCTTCTCAACGTTTTTTATAGGAAAATAGGTGGTCGCGCAAGCGACCCATGTAATTTATTTAGGTTTGTTTGGCGGCTGTAAAATCGAGAATTTTTCAAAATGGCAGTAAGTAGGTTTAGTTACAGTAGTTACCCTTTAGTTCAGTTACACCTTTTTATTTTATTTTCAGATCACATTCGAAGACATACAGCAAGTTGACAGACAAAACCTTCATTTAACTTCAAATCTCGCAATCCATAGAGTAATAGAGGAGAGTGTACATAATTTTAATTTTGATGATATTAATATTAAAATAAAGCAAGAAATTTTGGAAGATACAGAGAAATTTGACACAGACAGTATTAAACAAGAAAATTGTGATGATTGTCCCCCATTAACCGTGTCCAGTGATGATGATGATGAACCACTGTCATTAGTTAATAGTATTAAAGAGAAGGAAGTGGAGAAAACGAGAGAAAGGAACTCCGAAGAACTATATGTGGAGATAACTCCTCAACAGTTACGGGGTGTAGGAGTGAGTTGTCATTTTTAAGTTTTCTTTAAAATATTTTTTTCCTTTTACACTGATTTTCTGAGCCTACTTTGGTTCTGCCTTGCGCTGAACCCTCTGAGCACACTCTTGGAGGAGTCAATGAGGGGCTTTCAGTTTTGGAGAGGAAGCCTTTTATGCGCAAGACCATATATAACCGCAAGATATGCAATCTCCGAAATTATCTCTTAATGACTTCGTATAATGGGATACGTGGTGAAGTAGTGGCGAGTGACAAAGGACTTACCTCCTTGTCCTTAGCCCCCTGAACAAGGGCAAGACCTGGTGGTACGTAGCACCTAGCATGTAGCACGTAGATCGAGAGGCCGTATGGAAGGAGAATGAGCTGCACGGAAGGTTTTTCAAGGCTCTACATGAGCCCCACTTTGTCACAAAAGCTTCCGTACACTGGCTGCGTTTCGATGATGTTTTGGAGAAACCAAGGATTTGTCTTTGCTATACGGGATCAGGTGGTCTAAACGCGGAACTACCGGAAGTACATATTGAAAGATTCCACTGAAAACCTATGTCGGGCGCACGCCCGGCTATCTCGGCGAGTCATTCAGACATGTCACTTCCGGTTGTTCGGCTCTTTCCAACACTGAGGACTTGCACAGATAACGTGTTTGTTTGTTCGTGACAAATGGCTAGAATTTTTCACCAACAACTTGCTCTGAATTATGCTGTCCTAGAACAAATTTTGCCTTACTATAGGTTCACAACAGAGTCGATGCTCGAAAACGACCGCGCAAATCTCTACTAAGATCGGCCCGTCACCACTGGTCCATTCTCGCGAATAAGCCTGATATAGCATTTACGAATCGGGGACATTCTAAGGTGTTTCTAGTGGACATTACCATCCCGCATGACGGAGGCTTCGTGAAAGCCGAAACCGAGAAGAGAAGGAAATATCTCGACCTGGCACACGAGGTCAAAGACGTGAGTCGTGACGTCCACTGAAATCGTCCCAGTCGTTTTATCCGTAAACGGCTTATTCCCGCCACTAGGCTCGAGTCCAACTTGAGGCGGTTGGGTTTTCGTGGCGACTCGCTTACGGCGAAGATGCAGAAGGCGGTGCTGCTCGATACAGCTCGAATCGTCCGCCGATTTCTCTCCCTAGGGTCCTGAACCCCGGCCGACTGCGCTTATTCCGTCTCTCCCTCATTTTGGCTTATCGAGGCAGAGACGAAGGTTTAAGACCATTTTTGAATAATAGTAATAATTTATTTGCAAAAATGTGAGTACAACAGGTGATAATTTTACTTATATGCTACCATTCTACTGTAACACAGCCTGCAAAGACTAATAAATTACAATAAACTATTATTATCGATAAATTTTATCGTCATAAATTATGAATGGGTTAGGCCCTTGTTTGTGTAAACAAAGCGTAATTTTCACATGTTTATAAAACACTTATTTATAACCCAATATTTAAAATTATAATAAATATATTATAGAAATAACTGTAGATATTCATTAATAGCAATTGCTTTAATTGGCAAAATGTAACTAAATTAACGAGAAATATGATTGAAAAGTTCAGTGATCTATTTTATATTTACCTGTGAAAACTGTATTTAAATGGATTGTTACTTTTTGTAATTATTCAATATTAAAATATCAATTTGCATTCGTAGAAATAAGCACAATATATTGAAAATAATTGAACCACTCCGTTTGATTGAAAGACCGTTGATTTCTTATAGTCACTAAAATCATGTTATTTGACAATTCCTGCTAACTCTTTCTCGCTTATGGCGAACATGCTTTAGTTTATATTCTCACTCTAAGTGGCAGCGCCGGCTCTAGCCCATGTAGCGCCCGGGTGCAATCAATACCCTGGCGTCCTCTAGTAGTCGCGCGAACACGGGCGCAGGGTCTTTGAGAGCGCCCCCTAAAACCCCAGGGCCCGTGTGCGCCGCACACCCTGCACCATAAAGCCGGCTCCGCTAGGTGGATATCTAGCCCATAACCCCACCCCACATATCTAGCTCTGTATATCTAGCGGTAGCAGAAATATTAGATCTGTGATTTTGACATTGTTGACTTACTTTCTTGCAGAACAACTGATACTCCATTTACTGTCTTCTGACCACCAGTTAGTCAATATTTTAATAGAAAGTAGATTAGCCAACAGTCCACCTGGTATTGCCATGCTTTTGGATTGCTGGTATAGCTGGTATTGCTCCGAGTGTGCTGCCTACCTTTTGGAGGTTAAGGGATGGATTTGGGGAAAGGGTTGGCAAATGGCGAGATATAGGATAGGATGGAATGGGAATGGGCTCTTGTCATATTATCTCCCCCACTGCCGAAACATTGAGAGAATAGAACAAAATTTGAAATTCTGTAAATTTTACAGTAGTCTTTCGTGAGAGATTGCGGCATGCCGCTGTGGGATTGCGGCGTGCACACTCCCTCTCAAACTGTCATCACTCCGTTTGGAAAAGTAGCCCGCCGAGTTTAGTGCAAAGTTTAGTTGCACCTTTTTATTTTATTTTTAGATGACATGCGAAGATATAAAGCAAGTTGACAGACAGAACTTCCACTTAACTTCAAATCTCACAGACCATAGAGTAATAGACGAGAGTGTACATAATTACAATTTTGATGAAACTAATTATAATATCAAGATAGAAAATTTGGAAGATACAGAGGCATTTGACACAGACAATATTAAACAAGAAGATTATGAGGATTCTGCTCCATTAACTACGTCCAGTGATGATGATGAACCACTGTCATTACTTAAAAGTATTAAAAAGACGAAAGAGAAAAAAAGAAGAAAGAACTCGGAAGGGTTATTTGTGGAAATAACTACTCAACAGTTACGGGGCGGTGAAGTGAGTTGTCATTTTAAAGGTTCTGATACTGTTTGTAAATTTTGTTTCAAAAGAATTACTTTTCCGTTTTTTCTCTTTATGCCGTAAATTTTACTGGGTTAAAGATCAAGGGCATCAAGAATGTGTCATAGCTATTTAAAAAATTATCACTGTAAAAATGTGATTCCGTAAAAACTCAGTGGTTAAATTAAAGTTAAATAAACTCGGTGGCGCTTTATGGAAATGAAAACATCTTACAATCTCCTCGAATAATTGAAGCAGCTGTTATTGTTATTAAATAAGATCGAACCGATCAACCTCGAACAGACTGTTTTATTCATTACATTGACGGAATTATTGTGGATCCTATTACAAAATACAAAAAGCCATTGAGCTTTCAATTTGAAAAAGCACCCATTTAAATGCATATTCGTTAAAAACACAGTGGTCCTAATTAAGTACCTTTATGTTATAAAACAATGTCTTAGAGCACAAAAACAGATATAGATATAGCTGCTTGTCTATCTATAATAATTATATTTCTAGGACGAAATAACAGACTTTGTTAAGCCTAAGGGCAAAAGGGGTCGACCAAGGAAGAATGACAGGAGAAAGCTGAAACCCAGGAGGACGAAGAATACAGGAGGCGTAGAAGACGAGGACATTGATTTGGAGAAATACGTCACTATAGTAAAACTATCGGTGATTATTATTGATATAAGATCCTACAAAAATAGTGTGAATATTTTAATATGTCAATCAGTACACTATTAAATCTAGCTAAAAATTAACATGTATTTAATGATATTTTCTTAGGTTTTCGCGATTACTATACATTGCAATTAAATAACTTTTAACGGTTTAAATCGCGTATATTTGACATGATTTATATCCCGACGTTTCGAACACTTTGCAGTGGACGTGGTCACGGGGTGACTGTCAGTCACCCCGTGACCACGTCCACTGCAAAGTGTAGTGTTTAATTGCAATGTATTTTATGATTTTACATAACACCATCCACACTCGCTCGCTCAGATCTTTGAACGCGTCGCTTCTGTAAAGCGCCTGGTAAACGATCAAATTGTTTGTAAAATTTTACGTGTTTGTCAAATTATTTGATAGTATGCAACTTTGTTTGACGCGTTTGTCAAACAATGTGCGCGTTTGACGTGTTTGATGGAAATCTTGATTGACGGCGTGTTTGACAAACAAGTTTGAAGGTGTGCGGCGGTATTTGTCAAACAAGACCTCAGTCGCCTTGTTAACATGGAGGACACTATGCCAAGTGACAACAGCATGGGGAACCATGCGAATGCGCTGAGTGGCAATATTACGGAGAAAGGGTTTCTTCTGCATTCCATCTTCATTTGTCGTGATATGCCGATGTTATGGAGATTAAAATCGAAAGATTACATGGACAAAAATAAGAGAAGCGCGGCAATAAAAAATGACAGATTTATTATTTATCTTTCTTATTTATACACGGTGCTAGCGTCAATGCTAAAAATGCTGTCGTTATTGCTCATAGTCTATACGTTCGCGACGAAAATTGAGTCAAAACTGAATCCGATGTTTGTCAAGCTCATTTGAACAAAGCGTAAAATTTGTCAAACATGTTTGATCGTTTACCGAGCGCTTTAGTAATACGCGTAAGTAGGTATTATGCACATCAGTTATCATGTGTTATCCATATGTGAGTAAATTAATCGCTAATTATTTATTTTTAGTGTAATAAAGAAATTTTGAAATACATGTTATTTTTAGTAAGATATAATAGTTTTATAGTGTTTACATTGACATATTAAAATATTTCACAGTATTTTGATAGGACTTTATATAAACTTTTTCAATTTATTGCTTTGACCAGAATAATATCATACCATCAACCTATGCACCTACTGCTGTATACGGGCCTCTTCCTTGGCTCGCCACTACACACGATCTTCGGCTCTTCTCATCCAACCACCACCGACGAACTTCTTCAAGTGGTCGGTCCACTGGTCCACATTGCGTCTCACACTGCTTATCCTGGGACATGGCCTCCATTCGAGAACTCGTCTATCATATTGGTTATTAACAGTCCTGTGATGTTCTGGCGTTCCGTCAAACTTGATTGCAATTTTCAACCACCTCGTCGCCATTATTGGAAGTAATTCAACGGGAAGTAACCTATTGCAGACTATTTAATTAACCGTCACTAACTGCTAAAGTTGCCAACTCACAATATTATTATGTATGCACCTACAAATATACAACACGTTCGTAAGCGAGTTATTGACCGTGTGGTTTCGTGAGGCTTTAGAATAGTGCTACCCCATCTCTCCACGGGTGTTGTAAAAGACAAGTAATGGATTACAAAGCGGCTACCTCAAACCCCGAGGAACTACACCTCAAAAAGAGTGCGCTCGCCAAGTCGCTTAGCCACTGTGCTGTTTTAATATCACTCATTTTTTTTTATTTACGAAGGCGGCAGACGAGCTCACACTCCACCTGATGGTAAGTGGATATTGTCGCCCATAGACATCCGCGATACATGCCAACATTACTCCAAAATGACAAACGTCGGCACGTCGGGATGCGCTGCCTACCTTTGGAGATAATAAGAATGGATTTTTAAAAAGGGTTGGGAAATTGGGGAGGGATAGGATGGTAATAATGGGCTTTGGCACATCTCACTCACTACCGAAACACGTACGTACATTAGGAAAATAAATGGGAACAGTACAAAGGTAGTCTTCTGTGAGAGAGGGGTAACGTGGCAAGTCGAGCGCACCAAGCGGCTGTTGGATTGCAGCGTGCACTCTCCCCCTCAAAAATACAATACACAAGATAATGTGCATGAGAACGTCCATGTCCACCAGTGGACCAATGTTATGTTTAAACGAGTTATTACTGTGACTTTAATGTTCATTTTTATTGCTATAACTGAAACATCAGACTTATTCATCAATGATGTATTAGCGGCTGGCGCCACATGCCCACCTATTGAATAAATTGATAGTGACCTACAAAGGTATTTGTATTCGTACGAACGCTCGATTAGCCGACGTGACATAATTTGAGTCTGATTCTAAGAGGTACAGATTATAATAATTTGGATATAACCTAATTGGACCTAATTTGAAAATGTATACGATATAAGTTGCAAAACTGCAAAGAATTGTGTAACAATTTAATAAACAGGTAAAGATAAATCTTGCACTGTCGGATACATGGTGTCGCCTGGTCGAAGTGATCCGCGACAACTACGGGGTCGATTGAATGTGTTCACACGGCATTAAAGTTGCATGAGCATCATTTCGAGTCGAGAGCTGGTCGTGCGACTGGGCGACACCGTGTACCCAACGCCTAACACTACGTAGTGTGCGACTTATATATACCTCAACAGGTAAAAGAGCAAATAGAAGAAGTAACAAATCGGCAGACGTCTTCCAACTATCTAAATGCACCGTACCAATGCAACCTCTGCTACAAAGGGTTCGTTGACACACACGCGTGGACAAACCATGTCGGCAAGCATGACCCGGTGAGTATGATAATTTATCATCTGGAAGTGTAACGTTAAAATGTCAAATAGTCCAATGGATTATAATGTCCAATTGTCAAACCGAACAATGTGTACAGTCAAATAGAGAAATATTTTAAATATTATAAGTTACGCTCACAGGCGGTATTTATTATTATTGAGGTTTTGGGGCCCCGTGAGTCAATAAAGTGTCGTAGCACAAAACATTGCTGATCTATTGTGGTTGTCACCTTTATTATAGTTCGCTGTCAATGCGTATGGCCTGCAGATATCGCTGCATGGTTGGTTTTAGCAGTGAGTTGTTACTCTTCCTGTTTAGTAGGTGAGCACCCGTATACTTGTATCTTATGTACATCAGAGGCCACATTCGCAAAGCAGGTGTATTGGTGATTCATCCTGCTCGTAAAAAAGGTGAGTATAACACTTGACAAACATTTCTGCCTCTGTTAAGTTAGTAAGTAACGCTTCCTTCCAATAATAAAAAGGTCAAATCTGTATATTAAATATTTTTGAAAAAATAAATGCTACGTATTATAGAGGCGATACTTAGACGAAAACGGGTGTCTTTTAACTCAGTAGAATGAAAATCTCTGAATAGATTTCATTGAAACTTTGCAGTATTATACCTTGACGGATCAGCCAACACCTGCAATTGAGAAATCGGTCAAGTGTGAATTTGAAAACTATCATTTGACATAGTTATTGATACGGTCATTTTCTTAGAAAATGTTTAAAACAGAGTGCATTAACAACTTTGTTTCTCTTTGTAATCTCTCCCAATTAAACAACATATCGAAATAAACCATTCCTTTTTCGTTCTTTTTCACAATATCTTTCTAAATGTTCTCTTATTATAAGCGTTTCTAAAACATCTATCCATTTACTGGGCCCCGCGCAGACAAGTCGCGAGCAACACCTAGTAGAATTATAATAAGTCTATTTAAGTTTTTCTATTAACAGAAATCGGGCGACATAGAGTGTCCCATCTGCAAGTTCAGGTTCAAAACGAAAAGGCTCCTACAGAGACACGCCGCCAACCATAACAAGAAATACGCCTGCAAGTCGTGCCCTTATATCTCTAAAACTGCGTAAGTATTTGCATACGTGCAATTGTATTTATATGCATTGATTAATACAAAAAACATGTATATTAATAAATTTATAAAAAAATCTAAATAAATTACAAAGTATTAAGTATATTTCTATATCTCTACCAAATACAATAATTTTTTACATCTAAACGTGAACTTGACGCCTAGAGTCGACCTCCCTCTTATACAATGTAACGATTAAACAGACCTACACACATAACTTTGCCGATGAAGGATATCGTTGCTATCGACGACAGTATTACTATTATAAACATTTTACTCAATTTATGGGTAAAGATCATTCATATTTTAAGCAAGATGTTACGTTCAATACTTTATGGATTCCTAAATTTAATTAATTAATTAAATGATTTCAAAAATTTTAATGTGAAATTTAGTTCCGAAATTGACCACCGGCAAAGTTACGTGTGTAGACCTACAATGAGTTTTATTTATCTATCTCCCTCTGACTAGCTGTCTGACTCTCTCTCGTAGCACTGCAACCATTTAAACGATAATGGACAAAGAAACATTGTACAAAAGGCGGACTTAATGTCTAGTGGCATTCTCTGCCTGTCAACCTTTGGTTAAACAGAAATACGAAGGGCGGTGCATTAAAAATTAATCATGTTGGCGTTGAAAATGTAACTTTCAAAATCCACCAAAATACAGTAGATATACAAATAAGCCCTCTTTCATTACAACAAACACCTTTGACCTCAATTTTACATATATACAGCCCATTTGAACCAGCATCTTGCAGCATGCATTGTTACTATGCACCGTCTTTAGGCCGCAGTTCTATTTCCGTTTCTATCGTATCTTTATTAAATCTGGAATATTTCGAATGCAAAATCTACAGTATCGACATTGTCTCAATATGAACATACTCATACTGTTAAATTTCACTTGCAGAACACAAGCTAAACTGCATCAGAGATGGCATGAAGGTGTTACATATAAATGTGACTAGCTGTCTGACACTCTCTCGTAGCACTGCAACCATTTAAACGATAATGGACAAAGAAACATTGTACAAAAGGCGGACTTAATGTCTAGTGGCATTCTCTGCCTGTCAACCTTTGGTTAAACAGAAATACGAAGGGCGGTGCATTAAAAATTAATCATGTTGGCGTTGAAAATGTAACTTTCAAAATCCACCAAAATACAGTAGATATACAAATAAGCCCTCTTTCATTACAACAAACACCTTTGACCTCAATTTTACATATATACAGCCCATTTGAACCAGCATCTTGCAGCATGCATTGTTACTATGCACCGTCTTTAGGCCGCAGTTCTATTTCCGTCTCTATCGTATCTTTATTAAATCTGGAATATTTCGAATGCAAAATCTACAGTATCGACATTGTCTCAATATGAACATACTCATACTGTTAAATTTCACTTGCAGAACACAAGCTAAACTGCATCAGAGATGGCATGAAGGTGTTACATATAAATGTGAATATTGTGAGGAAATTTCCACGTAAGTCCATTCAGTATATCATACTTATTATAATAAAGTGACGAAACATATTGTTTTTCGGCCATTCTTTTCCAATGCGGTCGCGAATCACCAGCATTTACACACTATCAAAATGACCATATTACATTGGAACGATGCACTTCAGAGCATTGCTTATAAATTTCATAACATGAATGTAACTTCCGAAAAACCATTCTGCGATTTCACTCCTTTTTTTATTATATATGTCTAAAGAAAGCGTCAGACGAGCTGTCAACAGTGATAAATGGGTACTGTCGCTCTCCGACATCCGCTATACATGCAAACACCAGTCAAGAGTGAATCGTTGTCACGCCCCCAGATGCGCTGTCTACCTATAGAGATTTAGGAATGGATTCCCAATAGATATATTTCATTCATAGTTGATTTAATATTGATAATTTGTTCTTAAGAATCAGTAAGACGTCTTCAAAATTTGTTAGTAAATAATATGGCTTCCCTGTGATCCTGCCGTAGGTTGTGCCAAATGTTATTTCGTTAATAAATCGGCAATTAGTTCATATTTCAAAAAAAATCTGTCATTACAGTTCTTGTTAATGCATTTTATATCATTTTTTTTAGAAATGCCCAATATTAACAAATATATAAAAAATAAGAGATATTTTGATGACTACGTCATATTGCAACATGATCTATTAACGATCCTGTTTTTACCAGTAGAGCTCATTTATCATGTTCCAGTTAAAATTGTTTTTCAGATTAAAAAAAACTACTATACCTAAATATTTAAAAGTTCGATCCAAATAAAATAAAAATAGCCTTTATAATTAGCGACTATCAAACTTACCTATTTACTTGGAGCATTGTAATTGCCTTCTATCAAATTTAAGTTTTATTACAACGATGTAAGTAACATCGTTCTATACCAACGATAGGGAAAGCCGTGCTCGGGCGCATGCGCAAAATCGACCTCTCTACGAACCATTTTTGAGAGATTTCTTAAGGCATTTGCTGAAGATTCGTACAAGCGGCGCTAACAGTTTAATACTTACCTATTTATAGACTAATATTGTACTAACTATATATATATATATATATTGACTACTATTTGTATAATAAAATCGTAACAAAGCCGTGTCTGCGCATTTAATATTTTTTGAGAAAAAATAATGATACCGAGCTCAAAACAACAATTTTTAGAATTTTGGTCTGTCTTTTAATGAAACTTGTAACTAGTTATAACTAGTTGTCTAGTTGTAACCTAGACATGGGGTTATTTCCATATGTATTTCTCGGTTTTCACACACTATTTTTCGTTTATAGTGCATATTTCTGCATAACTCATTTTCTGAAATGATCCGAAACAAGTTAGACGCCGTTCAGATATAAGTGATATGCACTGCCGCCTGCGGTAGCGATATTCACGTAGGTACGCGATTATTCCTTCGCTAACCGCTTCGGGTAGCGATACAACGCGTACAGCGACCTAGGCCCAGTATTAACAATATCGCTTGTCCAAGCGATAAAACTCGTACCTAGGCGATATTCGCTTCCCTTGGCGGGATATCGCCTACACATTATAGTTACCGCAGGCGGCAGCGAATATCGCTTATATCTGAACAAACCTTAAAGTTCATGCGAACGAAGTTGCTGGTACCGCTGGAACCCAGGATAGTCGTCCCCTGAGAGACCCTAATGAAGTAGTATTTAATTTAGCGTAAATTTCAGAAAATGGACGTCATACCTAAGCCACATCCGTATCAAACATCCTTCGGAGTTCATCTGCGGATTTTGCGGTAATTCATTCGTCAGCGAACTGGGACTGGCCATGCACAAGACCATGATGCATAAGGACATCGCTGTATGTATGCATTTGACAACTAATTATACTAAACATTCCTGTATTGGACGAGTTTTTAGATCCTATAACAATAGTTTATTGAATGATGTAGATGTTTTGTTTCAATTGAAATACCTTCAAAAAACTTCTCTTGAAAATACTATTGAGATTTAAAATTTGTATTTTAATCTCTCTGTATTGTTCTGATCTGTGTTAATTAATTTGTATCGTGTCTACAGTACAGTGTAGGTACCTGTTGTGACGCAATTACTCCCTTCACACCCTAAACGGTTTTTTTCCAAGTTCCTTTAGAGTTTAGACCTTTCAGATTTTTCTAAAATTCTTTGTTCTTAATTTCTATTGATTTTCAAATAAAGATTCTGTTTTGTGTCATAATAATCTAGCCTAAATGAGTTTTTTATCCATGTTGTGCATGTTGTGGTTAAAGAGGTCGTTAATGTTAGGCCGTCGACAGATTACCGATTTGTCATTATGTCATATTAATGTAACTAGTGATGTGATTAATGATTATAGACAATCGTAGCAGTAGCATTAAATATTTGATTAAATAATATTAAATAATTAATAAATTAAATAATAAATTATTAATATTAAATAATAATATTAATTAAATAATGATAATACTTTCTTTTAGGGCTCCAAACAATTACGTTTAGTGTAAAATTGCCTAAGTCTGTCATTTTCGTGTGTCATTATTAAAAATATTTTTGTCGTAATGTGTACGCCACTTCAAAGTTATCTCATCCAACTGTTCATGAACTGTGAAATTGGTAATCTATGGACGGCCTAACAATAATTGGGATGGATACTTGACTTTAGTCTTATCTTAATTGTATTGTACTCAAATCATTTTGCTAATGGGACATATTGCTCGTAGGTCCTTTTGCTTTTAGGGCATTATGACACGTAGGAGCTCGCTTATGTTATCAACGATGAAATGTTGCTTAAAGAATTGACATACTGGTTTGTTATACATTATTGTATTTGCGGTTAACGCCGGTTAGGGTGTACGGTTAGAATAAAGGAGTTTGTACGATTTGAGAGTAATTTTAAATAAAATTATCCCAATTTGCATGTCACAACGAATGGACTAAATATGTGAATCTATTAAAAAAATAGAAGAATCCAGTTCCTATCCAGATCCAGACTACTATCCAGACCAGACAAAGTATTATCGAATGTCTATCAATTTATCAAATACTACCGTAACGACAGGAATACAGCGATAAATGGTGCGTTCCTTTAGAACACGCTTTTTACAACATTGCGGCATTTCCGCGTCATCGTGCAACATCGCGGACGCGCGCGTGCTACATTTTGTTCGCACAGGATGATGCTTTTTTAGCCGGTAGGAGTCCGGCACTACCTGGTACCACCTAGACTAGCTAGACTAGATGGTACCAGGTGGCCATGCAGGGTTTTCCTTGATTGTCTCACCTAAAATTAAAAAAAAAAAAATGATGCTTGCAATATATATATTTTAACTTGCTACGAGATATTACGAAATTCCCTAACCTTAACGGATTATTTTACACTTTAACGGTTTTCTGGACATTAACGGTATCATACGAATATCAATGATGTATAAATTGTTGTTTTTAGGAGGACTCAGATATGGAAGGAGACGGTAAGGAATCTGGTCCGTACTGCTCACAGTGTGATGTGCAGTTCGTGTCAGTAGAGGTGTGGAAGCGACACATGGTCACCTCCGCCAAGCACACGCAGAACACACACTTCAAGTGAGTCTCTCTTCACTCAACTTTGCTATGGGAACCTTAGTTTTGTCCTTTTCGTGATCCTCTAAAACAGGGTTGTCCAACTGGCGACCCGCAGGCCGCATGCGGTCCCCGATGCCGTTTTGTGCGGCCCCCGAAAAGCTTAATAGACAAAAAAAATCAGAAAATTACTTTAAAATGCCTTCCTTTTGAAAAAGATTTTATAATTTAATATAAACAAACTTTTACCAAATATGCTGGTTTATAATTAATTAATTAAAATAACATATTTAAAACAAATACTTGAGCAATATAAAGAAATATTACTACTTTTGGTTTTATTAATAACTTTACCTTACATAGGTTCTTATCGATACTTTAAAATTAAAAGTATATAATAATAATTTAATTTAAAGTTTAAATTAAAGTATTATTATATGGCCCGCAACTACATTCAAGGTTTTAATTTTGGCCCTTGAAGCTTTGTAAATTGGACACCCCTACTCTAAAAGGTTCATGTGAAATTTCAACTTTATCCGTCCGTTCGTTAATCTGTTTATTTCGTTGATCTGTTTTTTCAACAGATAATATTTTTACTATCTTTCTAACTTCTCATGTAATCATATAAAGTTTCAATTATTAATGATTTTAAACAGTAACGGTTGTCGCGTGTGCGGTGAAACGTTCGAAAGCGCGGAGGCGTTGCGCGTGCACCACCGCAACGAACATCCGAGAAAAAGACCCAAGAACTACGGGAGGAAACCATCCAAAAAGTCGTGGCCGGCCAAGTGCGAACACGTGAGTAACACACACATTCATAAAGAGTAGTATAAGTTATGAGTATATTTTGTAAGTCGGCTCTAGAGTCACGTTTCACGCGGATAACCGTGAACGAGACTGTGGATGGTTGTTGCGAACTTTTCGCGCATTCACGGCTTGTTTCCCGGTCAGTGTCGGTAAGCTGTGTCCGCGACAAAAGGTCTTCAGTACGCCGCGAGAAGCAGCTGCGAGTGCATGTACGTTTAGCATGAGGACAGTTGGAGCAATGAGTTAGAATTAAAATTTTTATAATACCAAGCTGAAACGATGCAATGCTATGCAAAATATCCGCTATACAACAATAATCACAATGCGTGGCCTGGAAATAGTGTTTTGTTTTAAATTTCAGAGCCAGAATTGGAATGAAAATCATGTTGAGTTATAGGAAATACATGGAGATGGTAAACGATTACATAAATTCGAGAGTTGGTGCAGCTACTGTTAAATAAATTTCCAACAAGTGCGTAAATACGACTGAACAATCGTGTGTGAAGAGAGGTCTTTTCGTAGCACGTAGGTTCACGGCGTGAATTCTCGACGCGGCTTCACAGCATGAGTCTAGAGCTGGCTTTATAGTAGCTGTGCGTTATCCTAAAGTTAACACGAGCCCTTCGGACCACCTCCTGATACTTTATCAGAAGGTATCAGAAAATCAGTATCAGCTAGATTTAATTGGCAGATAATTTATCTATCAGATTGGTAACAGTTACTTTAAGAGAATGTGGTGAGAAAGGCCCTAAGTATTGTATAGTATGTATAAGGTCCTACAAATATAGTGTGAAATACATATTTTAATAAGTCAATCAATAGGTACAGTAAAACGATTATATCTAAATAAAAATCGATATGTATTGCATGATTTTTTTTTATTATTTTAAAAGTAAATAATTATTACTTGCATTTGCATAACACGCAGTTGATACCTACTTACGCGTACCACTAACAAGCGGCGCGTTCAAAGGGCAAAGACCTAATAGAAGCGTGCGAGTGCGGATAGTGTTATGCACATATACGTAAATTCATTACCATTATATTAATGTAATTTTAAGTACATGTTAATTTTTAGTTAGATATAAGTGTACTGATTGACATACGTGGGTGACATTGAAAGTCACCACGTATGTGACCCAAAAATGCAATCAGATATAAAGATGGAGGTTATTTATTGCTTTTCGAAGTATTCTGCGCGACAATCGATATACTTTTTCATGCGATGAAACCATTGTGTGAAGCATTCAGCTTCTTTAAGCACCTCTTCAACAGCCATTAGGAATGCCGTTACTGTCTCTTCTGCATTCATAAAACGTATTCCTCTGAGTTTATCCTTAATTATAGGGAATAAATAAAAATCACAGGGCGTAAGGTTGAGACTGTATGGCGGATGACTCATTAACTCTACATTTACGATACTCAAAAATTGCTTCGCTTGTTTAGCGGAATGAGCTGGTGTATTGTCGTGATGGAGGATCACTCTGCTTCGTGGGCGTCGTTCTTTGACTTTTTCCATAACAGACTGCAAGTAGCAGTTCACATACCAGTCCGCAATTACTGATCTTTTATTTTCTAAAGTTATAGTAGCAACGTGGCCCGATCTGCCAAAGAAGGAGGCAATCATCTTCTTTTCAGCATTCCGCCCTTTCTTCACTTTCGTCGGCAACTCTTCCAAAGGAAACACTTACTTGCGCAGATTGCCTCTTAGTTTCAGGCTCATAGCAGTAGATCCAGATTTCATTACCTGTTACTATGTATATCAAAACAGCACGTGATTGACCATTGTCGAATTTTTCAAGCTTAGAGACACCATTACACGTGGCAGTGTTTTTGAGCTTCGTCCAAATTGTGAGGAATCCATCTAGCACAAAGCTTCCTTACCCATAGGTGATCGTGTAAAATAGTTTGAATTTGACTCATACCAATACCTATTGAATGTCCATATCTGCTGATATGTCATTCGTTTGTCTGCTTTAATCCTGAGCCGTACAGTTTTGATGTTTTCCTCCGTCACCGCCGTCGCAGGACGCCCTTCTCTAACCAGTTACAGATCTAGTTATAAACAGTGGCAGTGGATGGGGTTTCATCACTAAATACTAACTTAAGTCTTTCATTACTTCTGGTTTAGTCCGTATCGCAAGACATAACAAAATCATTGAACGAAAATGTTCTCTTGTTAAATTATTTTTTCCGCAAACACTTAATTTTCAAATTGCCGCCAGAAATAAAAAACAAATGACAGCTTTGAAATTTTAATGGCGTTTGACAATCAAAGAGTTCCGTTCTCAAAATTCGATTTTGACCTACCGTATTAAAATATTTCACACTACTTTTGTAAGACTATTTATATAAAATCTATTTGTACCCACCAGTGTTCAAAGGAGATCTCGAACGCGCGGGAGCATTATACGCACTTCCGGCGCGAGCACCCCGACAAGAACTACCCCATACAGAGGAATCACGTCTGTGACATCTGCCAGAAGAGCTTCCGCGTGAGCTACTATATATTATAATTGATTTAGACCGGATTCCCGCCAATCGCACCTTTATTTCGATAGTGAATTTTATCTCCAACGTATATGAATTGAACGACGTTCCTCCTGAAAGTCTTTTACATTGTACATTTTATATTCAAGGCAAACCAGTAACTTTATTAATTAATAGCGGAACCGATATATCCGTCATACATAAAGACAAAATGGGTTCTTGTAAAATCAATGAATGTAATGTTCTCAGTACTCAGTCGACGACCCGAACATTCGGTACAATAGAAATTACCTTAGATAACTTATTAAAATTTCATGCCGCTAATTTAAACATTAAAGCAGACGGCCTATTAGAAAACGATTTAATGTCTAAATTAAATTCAATGTTTATATCTATGTTCAATCAAAACCAAAGCGTATACGTTAAATTTGTGTGATACGCCAGCGCAATAACACAATAGCACAATGATGCTGTATAATGTCTTAACAGTAACTGTTGTGATGGACTCTTTCGAGTATTGCCCTTTACCGAACTTCTTCCTACTAAATTATAACAACCGACCGCTAAATAAAACCTACTGTCCCGGAATGAGCTAAATGCGCGCGCGGTGTGAGGTGTGGTGTAAAACTTTGTAGATGACAATTTTTTATGACCGCCTCTCAGGCTATAAGCCTGGCCATACACGAAGACGCAGGCCACACAGCGCAACGCACTTTTGTACATAACGCATTTTTATGTGTGAGTGTACTGTCCCGGAATGAGCTAAATGCGCGCGCTGTGTGAGGTGAGCACATCCCCCTCCCAGCCGTCTCGCCGCACTTATACCGGCTAGTTAAGTAAGTGATGCGCTTGCTCGCTTTCTATTGTTTCTCTTGCGTCATCGATATAACACGTGTTGGGTAGTTTTTTACTATACTTACTTGTTAAAATGAGCGACCAAACCTGATTCTGACTTGTCTGCATCAGGTGTTACAAGTGATGATTGTAGTGACTAATATTCATTCAAAACAATATGGTAGTCTTTTATGTCTTTTAGTACTTTTAAGTTATTTTTTATTATTAATAATAATGTAATGCGTAGTAGATTTTTGTTGTTATAATATTGTTTTTTTTTTTATATTTCTCTCGATTATTAATTTTTGTACTTATTTTTTTCTTTTTCTTTTTTAGTAACTTTATTTTTCAAAACTAAATATTAAATACCCATTTAAAACTAAAAATTATGTAGGTAACTACTTACTATATTATCTAATGTGTGATAAATAATAAATAAATAAATAATGAAAGTAAATAAAAATAGTAAAAAATAAGTGATGTTTTTTATAATTACATAGTCGTGTGTTTTATTTTTGACCGCGATATTTAAATTAAAAATATCGACTTTTACCAATATCGATATATATACCTATCTTTCACTAAGATCACTGTAGTGACATAATATGTGACATAAAACGGTCGGTCACATTCCTTCCTCGCGCATTCAACTCGTTCCGGGACTGTAGATTTAAATATGCTCTAAACTCTTTTGATTCACTTTGCTGTCCAATTTTCGATGCATAAAGACGTGCATATTACTTCGGAAAAGCCTTCAGTGCAGTGCCGCTTACATTAATGCACCGCGACTACGTTCGCGTAGACTTTCATTACATTCTGCTGCAATGGGCCGTAGCGTAGGTAGTCACCTGGATTCTCCCCTCGCTATACTCGAATATTCACTATACAGTAATCCCCCCTATAACACGGTAGATTGGTTCCGCGTTATAGGAAAACGTGTTGTAGGAGTATTCCCGTATAACTCGTTTTTACGACCCCGTATAACGCGTTACGTATAAATTATTCACGTTTAACTTTTCTCGCTAAAGGGGGTTTAAATCGAATATTAAGAAAAAACTATATTATGAACGAAATATGTACGTTTTATTAAAATCAAACTAAACTAAGAACATTTTAAATAAAAAACTTATGCATATGAACTAAAAAACAGTTAATTTCAAATAAATTACACTATCATTATAAATTTCACAGTACATACAGAAATATAATGTGGGAAATCCCCGCGTTATATGGGGGAATGCCCGTGTTATACGGGGGATTGAAATCGCGTAATGTGAAAATGCGTTATAAGAGTACCGTGTTATAAGGGGGATTACTGTACTATATTCGATTCAAAAACGTTCGTAAAGCTTAAACAGAGAGACAAAAATTCCGAAAAAAATCTGGCCGGTTTGACTTTCAGACATCGATAGATCCAAGAGCTCGTCGGACTTCAGGTTTCGTGAAGCAGATCTACAGCTTGGAGCTTACATACCGCGAGATCGTGGGCAGTGTGGCACCCCCATCGTCCAAAGTCGAGTTAGAGACAAAATAGGGGACCCAGTACAGCCTTGTCCTTTGCACTGTGGGCCAGTGTGCCATCGGGTTTCCGCAGTGGTGGCAGGGACGATAGACAGAAGTTATTCTCAGCAGCTTTGGCAAGCGACCAGAAAGCCCTACTCCCAGAAGGGTAGTTCGCTAACCGATCACCAATTCTGCTGATGTGGCTGTCGTCTTCTTGTTGGACCTCGAGACAGCATTGAACTCTTTCCTCAAATGGGAGACATTCGGATCGACAGACGCCCGCGCTTCGGCCTAACGTCGTCGCGTAGCAGCACTAGGTTAGCGAACTCTGACGCACCTCCGTCCAACACAACAAGAACTATGAAAACCATAGTAAGTTTTTATAACATGTAAAAGGGTAAAATAAATTGTTATACGACAATCAGCAATTTAATTAATACTGTTAGAAATAAAGGAGCGATCGCGCGTGAACATACTTAGTAAGCAAATATAAAGAGTCATTATAGATGTCATCAATTATTTAGGCTATTTAAGAGTGCTGTGCTAAGTATAATAAATAAATAAACATATATTACAGGGCAAGGCATTTCTAGTGTACCACAAACGCACTCACACCTCGGAACGTGAGTTCAAATGCCAGAAATGTCCCAAAGCGTTCTTCAATAGGACCAACCTTCAGATGCACCAGAAAGCGCATTCCGACCACCGTCCTTATCCTTGCAACGTGTGCTCTAAAGCTTTCAAGTGCAAAGGGTCCTTGGACAGGCACTCCCGGGTGAGTATACATAGTTTAGTTACAGTAAGTTACACATAGGGTTTTGATTTCTCGAGACTCTAAAATTCTCGCAAATCTGATGCCGGGAATTTTCTGGAAATCGAGACATATCGAAGATCTTATAAAAAAAAGGGTTAATTTAATTTGAGTAATCAATTCAATCTTTTATAATCAACTTTAATATTTACTATTATTCAAAAGTCAGTTCAAAAGTTGCTAATAGAACTATAACTCAGTGATTAAAATAATAAATATCCTTCTACTGTTATCTTTTAGTCGTACTAGCGATGCCAGCGACTTCGTTCGCGTATACTTTATAGAGTTATTCCCGTGGGAACTCAGTGGCTTTTATAGTGATGGCTATATATGGCTTTTATAGGCTTTTTTATAGTGGGTGGTGGAATAGTCAGCGGCCAATATTGTGCATGCGTACTTAATGATAATTCCCTCAGGAACTCTATAACGAATCGGGGTAAAATATACTTACTCTAAATGTTAACCCAGGCAATAAGCTATGATTATGCCAAGTTTTATTAAATTATGTCCAGTGGCTTTTGCGTGATGCGTGTTAAGAGAGACAGACAGACAAAAATTTTCAAAATGCCTGTTTTGGGTTCTTTGTTGTTAGTAGAGTACCCTGCAATGATTTTTTTCAAAAAATATTTCATGTGACTCGTCCGATTTTTTCAAAAAATGGGACTCGTCCGACAAAAAACCGGGCAGCGTGTTATTGGTCGAAAGGGCTGATACACTCGGCTATAACGTCTCTAGTTGTGTAACATAGTTTAGAAATATAAGGAAGGCCAATCTGGGCCGAAAATTCATCTCAAGGGTTTCATTTCCGCAAGAGAATCCTCCACAGCCCCAGTTGCGTCCGGACGCGACCCGCCTTAATGAGTACTTGTGTGTCTTCTATAGTATTCAAACAGCCGATCCGTCTAGCCCGCCAGGTTTCGTGCTCGTCGTCAACAACTTTGATTATCCTTTTGTCACAACACTATTTTTATTTCATCAAAAACTGGCAACCCAGTAAACATCAATTTACTCCAGCTAATAAAAAATACGACTTTACTATCACTTTACTGAGTTACTTCGACGGGACTGGACATTGACGAAATGTGTCTTAAATTGTTTTGATTTTACGAAGGAAACTTGACACTGACAGAATGTACCAATTGCACTATTGTCATATATGAAAAGAAAAAAAAATCTTTTAATGTCTTAAACCATCTAATTAAAAACTATTTCGTTTCAGATTCACACCGGAGTAAAGCCGTACGTGTGCAAAGATTGTGGTAAAGCTTACGGCCAAAAAACAAGTCTTAAATTGCACACATTCAGTATACATCTCAAACAACCTCCACCTTATGTCAGACTAAGTAGACCCGAAAGAAGAAAGATGATTCTAGAAAGAAACGCTGCACAAATCGTTCATACTAAAGTAACATAAAGCCAACGAGCCGACGTAGAGAATGAGTCGACAAATATCCATGAGTTAATAACATTTTCAGAAATTAATTAGCATTATTAATCTTGTAATATATGAAGTGAATTTGGAATTTAAAGTGCAATATAAATATATTTTTCAAATTCGTGTACTTAGATATAATTATTAGGGATAACACTTAACCGCCGCAAAAATATCACGCTTATTCAAAGCTATGTCCAATCTGTATAAAATGTCTACAAACTGACACGGCATTAAATTAAATAAATATCTCAACTAAAGCTAATTAGCTTTAAAACTGGCGCTCTCCATGAATCAAATTATGGATATGAAACAATTATTTATCACTATAATCCGCCGTGTTTCTTTACATTTTGGACAAATTTGATTGGAACGAAATATGCCTCCGTTCACACGGATCCACAATCAGGCTCCACGGGTAGATCCATGGATAATTTTTCCTCCCCTTCGATCCATCCATCAACCGGTGAAGCCTGATTGTGGATCCATGTGAACGGGGGCCGAAATATAGATAAGAAATTTCCAAGTTCCAGTTCGCAAGTTCCAGAAATTGTATGGGAAAACAAGCACGTCGCGTCACGAGTAAATTTTAGTGATGTGGGAAACTACTCGCATCTTCCTTAAATTGTATAGAGTGTAATGCTCAGCAGTCGGAAATTCCTGCGTTTAGTCTTTATTTTTCTGTGTATAAGTGAACTGTTTATGTATTTATAAGTTTAATGTTGAGATGTACGTAAAATAAAACAAATTTGTTTTTAATTTATAGTTTTATTTAGTAAACCCTAATACATAAATTTACAAACATGATTCAAAACAATTATTATACATCTTAGATGTTTTTCGTAGTAACTAAGCACCAGTTGATCAGTATGGTAATCCAAATGGATGACAATTATATTTAAGTAGAAAGAATTTAAGTAGAGTAGAAAGCTTATGCGAACTATTTACTCTGCATGCAAAACTATTGTACTTTTCCGAAGCGCCACCATCGTCGATCGCGATCAATCATGGCATGACAAATGGTAATGTACCTACATTGTATGCACATAATGTACATTATATGCACACAATGTACATTTTTTGCACACAATGTACATTATATGCACATAATGGACATTATATGCACACAATGTACATTATATACACATTATGTAGATTAGACGCAAATAACTACGTATGGTAAATGAGAAAATAAACATTAATGAGCGTTCTGTCAATGACAATAGGTACTTGACAATGACTTTTGTAAATCGATGTACGAATGTTCTTATTTTACTTTTATTTATTGCGTACATAATACTCCAGGTTTACATACACTAAATACAAATCTGTCCAGAGCCAAGTATTTGTCGAAAGAAAGAAACTGCAAGTCATATAGTTACCCAAATACACCAAAGGTCTGTGCTAGGGTATAACTATTTAAATAAAATTGTCTCATAAATAAATGTATATAAGGTGGTGTACGAGTAATGTTTGAAGTTAAACTAACAAGTGAAAGGTTTACTTTAGTAAATGGAGATCTATGTATCTCTTGTATCTTATCTATCTTATATATATTCAAACATCTATGCATATTCTTTGGCCAAGATTTCATTTTTATGCACGATAACACAAGAGCGCGCATTGCAGGAATTGTCAGGGAAAACCTTCATAACGTCGGTATCACAGTCATGAAATGGCCAGCAAGAAGCTCAGATATAAATCCCATAGAGCATTTATGGGATTAGCTAAAGAGGCGTGTCCGAGCTCATCACCCAGCTCCGCAGACCTTGCAGGAGCTGAAAACTGCCGTCGAGGAAGAATAGGAGAACATTCCACAACGTTGATTGATTCCATGTCAAGCCGCATGACGGCCATCATAAACGCGCTTGGAGGCGTTACTGAATAAACGATTTTTTCAGGTAAACCATTGTTTTCTTAAAAAATCCAATACCTACATGTCTTCCCCGTGAGAAAGGCGGACACACGACTTATTACACTTAAACTCTTTTTTTTTTCAGTACTCTGAATTCAAATTTGGAGCAATGGTATACTGAAATGATTGTTAGTATGCCAGCTTCAAAACTGTATATAAACATTTTGATCGATCAAACATTTTTTAAAGTTTCAGACCATCGAAACTGAAAATGCAGGGTGCCTCGATTCAGGTGTCCGGGACTGCATCTCGTTTTATGTCGGATACCACTAGACTCAGGTGCTAGAGGAAAGACCAAAATATTTTTAGACATGAATATAATGGCTTGCCACGAATAAAGCCCACGGGGAGTAAAAATAATAATAATAATCGGTATAAAAATGTTGTTTATTATGTATGTATATATTGAAAATATACCTATATCTGAAATAATTTGATGTCATTAAGGTTTACGTTACGTTGAAAGTTTACGTTGAAAACTCCTGAATGTTTTAGGTTCGCAAAACGTTTGGACTTTACGAACTCAATATATTCAGGCGATAAAATATAACTTTAATTCTAATTCATTGCTCTAACTGGCGTTCATTTCGAAAAAATAAATCACGTAAGACGTACATTCGCTTGCCGCTGCACTGTCTACTGAGGACAACGCATGAATGTGAAGCGTTCGCGCCCCCGAACCCTTTGTCGCGTACACAGAATACTGACTCCGACCGGGAAACAAATCGTGAAACCGTGAGTAGTCCGGGAAAACCATTCACGGAGCTTCACGGCGTGAGTCTAGAGCCGGCTATACTGAGAAACCATGAAGTGTAACCATAGAAATCTAAATAATAAGAGATTTTTTTAGATTTCTATGGCCGCAACCCAGTAACAGTACCACGACCCTGAGGGCAGCGGGGTGATATTAATACATCACATATACATGTGTATTAATCGTATTCACATGCATATATTATTTAAACATATATCACATATGTGATATTAATAATACATCGCAGAGATCAAAACGTTAATACATAAAGGTGCCTTAAATAAATGTAGGTGTTCATGTGAGGCGATGATCACTTACCATCATGTGGGCCTCCTTGCCATCTATTCTATAATTATAAAAAAACATACCTACATATTATAAGGAATGTTTTCAGAATGTTCGTGCCTTTGTTTTTGATGTTGGTTAGCTTAGAATCTTGTCATGATTTGTCATGCATGACACAAGATAGCTCATCCATCAAATGGACAAGTACGTATCTATTGGTAGGTACGTGACAGATTAAAGTGAATAGGGCTCCAAACATCGATCAACCAAAATACATGACGTCCCAAATTAGTGCTCAGGTTGTTTTTAAAGAAAATACCAACTTATAATGTTCTATACCTGGCAAGAACAGCACGTAGTACCGAGAAGCACACTGTGCCTCACCCTCTGGGCAAGTGGACTGACAATAGTGATGGGTAACTCCGGAGTTAATGAATTAAAAGAGTTGAATCCGCGAGCGGACTTCTTCTTATGGTGCCGTCCGCTCGCGCAGTTTGGCAATCATTATAGCGATTACTCAGCCATAATGATTTTCCTGGGAAATTATACATGGTGGTTTTCCATTGCCTTCCATGCGCTGTACCACTGTCGTACGGACGACTATCGCCTCCAACAACGGTGCTTCTATTCTAGACAGTACCGGCCCCTGGGCTTCTCCCTAGAATATACGACTACGCAGCTGCCCGTAGAAGAGGAACGCTTATTTAATGGCGGCGTTACTCGCCATGTCACAGGCATGTCATTGGATATTGCAGTATTTTATAAGCACTTCTTTCCTAAGGAAGTACCGCTGCATCCTGATACACCTGCCGCTGTGTGGTCGGGGACTGCATTTGCAGCTAGCAAGGATATCTCCAAGCCGATCCATGATCCGCCACCTATAGACCCCGGTAGTGGCCTACAGCTCAGCCCTACCACGGAGCGAGACTACACGAGCGAGCGGACTAGAAACCTTTAGTTACTCCACCGAACTGTTACTAAGTCCGAGGAGTTATTTAATTCCGAGTACTTACGTATTCTTTTGACATTTTGTTTTTGGTTGGATTGTGGCGCGACAATCCAACCAATTTTTTGTTGTTTTTTTTAGGATAGGTGTATCAAGAGTGAAATCCCTTAATTGTTTCATTTACTCCTTACTACTTCGATCGTCGGAGATTACTCCGCGATGGCGCGACCTTTTTTATTTGGGATAGATGTATCAAGAGTTAAATTGTTTAATTGTTGCATAGAGCTTCTTTTTTTCCTTGTGCTTGATTACCCAGCACTAGCATCGATAGTGATTACGTAAAAGAGTTAAGGAGTTACTAAGAGTTAGGATCCACAGGCGGAGTAGGATTAGGTGAGTTAAACTACTCCGAAAAGTCTTGATTACCCACCACTAACTAACAACTTGAAGAAGCTCGCCGGTGATGGTTGAATGACAAAGAGAGGTATGGGGTAGCGACTGGAGAGGCATATACCCAGTAGAGGTATGGTATGGTAATGTCCTGGTTAAACGAGTACTTACCATTATTATTTAATGTTGTAGAATGTAAGTTTAGGGTACGATGGAACTGCCATGTGCCAAGGCATAAAAGTTCCTTAAAAAGAAAATAAAAAAAAACATTATATTTAGTTCAACATCACGTCAGTAATTTTTCAGAGGTTTTTTTTTTATCACACAGTTGAAACTGAAGTGTACGAGTACACTAGTAAACTATTTTCATTCATCTTAATGCGATGTTTTTAATCCAAAAGGACTTTACACTGTGCAAAGCACGGCGTAGAACACAATAAATAGACTTATTAATAAAAATCCATGTATGGTGCAAATATTGAACGTGTTAAATGACGATGACACTCTCGTGAAAAAGACGATAAATTGAAAAAAATTGGAAAATCATTGTTAAACGAAGCAAATCGGACATAGAAAAATACGATTTTATTAAAGAACCCCAGGATGCAGTTAACTTGTGGCGAAATGAATGTCTATTCTTTTGTATAGAATAGCTTTATACTTGACGTGTTGGAAAAAATTTAAGTTTGCACTTTCTAAAAAATTAATAAACCTATGTATATATTTGATGTGTTGCAAAAATATGTTATTTTTTTTTGTTGATTACTTGGTGTATTGGAAGAAATATATAGCTAGCAGAAGTTTGCCATTATTTTTGTACCTATTATTTAAAATAAAAATTTGTGTACTTTTGTGTTCTATTTGTGTACTTTTGTGTTCTATTTGTGTACCTTTGTGTTCTATTTGTGTACTTTTACTTTTTTGAACAGTTTCCTATTTGAGTCCTTTTACTGAAGCAGCCACTGAAGTGTTAACACCCAACTAAAAGGTTCAATAGTCCGATTGCACTGTATCACCGAATATCTGAGCAGCTTTTGTATCAGCAGTCCTCTCAAGCGGACTACTGTCTGGACTACTGATACAAGACTAGATGTTTGGTCGATGCACGCAACCGAACTACTGAGAGCACTGAGACTGAAAAGTCTCAACAGGCCGATCAACTGGACTGCTGATAAGTTAGCGCTACATTAGGGCCGGCGCGCACAAGCAACTTTTTTACAACAACTTTTTGTCTCTGTCCCAGTCGACACGGGAGCGCCAGCAGTATAACTTTTTCGAAAATTTTGCCTAATTCATCAACATGGATTTCGAAGAGACGGTTGTGGTTTGTGCGTTTGTTATAAGAAACCGAATAAGACAGCGAAAAAGGCAATATTGGATGCATTATGGTCCATTATGGAGTGAAAGACTGACGTTAGGAAAATTTCATATTATTATAATGTTTGAAAAATTGAGAGCATCGAATGAGTATCGAAAGTTTTGATGAATTTTGCATAATTTTACGGCCTGACAACTTACAGCAGAATTTATCGGTCATGAGGATAAAATTATGGGATTGGCTATCTCACCTGAGGAAAGACTGGCGGTCACACTGAGGTATGTTTACGACTATTATTATTACTAGCAATAGGACAACACTTTATAAAGCACATTTTTTTATTAATTATGTATCATTCTCTGACACGAAAGTAAAAAAAAAAAAATTACTTATTACTTGTTGTAACATACGTCATCTGTTTGGAGACGTAATATTTTGTGGATTAGGAGGTAGCAATGACAGAGATGATAAATTGAGGTAGTCTTGATTTTGGGGGCTGGTTGAAGGCAGAGACAAAGGAGATGTTAGGGGCTGAACGGTAGTGTTGTTTGTAGATTGCAGAGATGAAGAAGCTGGGCGTAGCTGGATGATTGTGTATCGTGCGTCTCTTATTCTTAGTTTCTGGATTTCATCTTGTGGGATTATTTTGTACCTTTATTGGATTATCTTGGTGTTTTGCGAGCTGTTTCTTCTGCATTACTTTCGTACTCTTCACTTTAATCGTCATTGCGGTCGTCAGGACTAGGTAGATTTCCCGATGTTTGACGTGTTTCCATACATTTGGTATACTCGCTAACAAGTGGAGAATTTTTCACAGGCCTCTCGACGTTAATCTTGATTTTTGGGACATTATAGATAAGACTGCTTGCGTTCTACATAATTACGTACGTTGTAGAGATGGTATACGATTTGCTGACACTGCGTATGAATGTTCATAGCGAGCAGTTACTACAAATCCCGCTGACAAAACGATTTCAGCGCCAAATATACGTAACTACTTTGCATCATATTTTACTTCACCACAAGGTTCAGTTTCTTGGCAATATAATAAAATATAAGTTTCGCCAAGTCCGTCTGTCTGTCTATCTGTCCGTCCGTCTGTATTTATATATTCCATTATTTATTTCCATTTATTCCATTACTGTTGCACCTACCGAATTGATATAGCAAATAGACGTAAATTATGAACCCAAAATTTAGGTACCCACTAAAAGTCACCAAGTATTTTATTAATAATGATTCATTATATTAATATTTAATAATTAATTATTATTAATACCGAGGAAATAGTAATGCTCTGAATAATAAGTTAATATCGTACGCATTCAAATACGGTTTTTCAATTAATTGTAAGCATGTAATTAGTATATAGTGAACGTAAAAAGTTAGGTTAGGTAAGTATATTAAATATGTACAATATGATACAAGGATGTAGTGAATTGAATCAAAAAATAAACTTATTTAAACTTACCGGCATCCATTTTTTCTTTCGCTGATAGCTAACCCCAAACATGTAATAACTGTTGGCACACCTCTTCCCAAGCATTGGATTTAGCGTGTATATCCGAGTATTCTTTTAGGGTTTTGTTGTACAACAAGCCTGCTCTCTACTAGTCTACTGCGTCAATCAGTCTGTGATTGTCAATGTCATCTTCAGAAATCCACATTTTGTAATGTAGTAGCCTATGGTACGCTGTAAACGACGGTTGACCGGCTACTGGTTCGCCGGCAACATTTTTATCGCTGTGCGCGCACTTGCATTGCAACCAATAGACGGGGCAACAGTTGCGTCGCCGGCCTGTCTCCAAATTCGCGGACAAAAATGTCTTCTGGCTGTCGCGTCGCTACATACGCGCACTTTCATACAAACCCATAGACTTGATGTGAAAGACAAAACTGTTACGGAGACAAAAGTTGCTCGTGCGCGCCGGCCTTATACCTAGAATAAGAATACCTATACTTATACCTACTTAAGAATATACCTATTAGGTACGTAGCAAACAAGATTTCATATCGCGATCCAAACCTTAAGAATAAATAATAACTAAATAGGTATCTACCTACATATTATTTATTCTTACGTCCATTCTTATACGATCAACCTAAATGGAACATTTTTATGCTACATTTAATTACGAAAATTCCCGTGTAAGCTATTGTATGTTTCCGAAGTTCAATTCTGTGTCAACGAGCTTACTGTGACAGACAAAAAAAAGATAAATATTATTAGTAAAATATTTCTTGAGTATTTCTAAGAAAAATTCTGAAATCTTGCTTTAATAATAATATTCTAATAATCTCTTCTTTAAAATAAGACAACTAATAGACCAAGATATACCTAAAACGGAACCACAAAACTGTTCGCAGCTTGCGTATCATCAAATCATCGTTCAACATTTGATTCATCAACTTTTAATTAATTCATCAATATCATCTATTATTATCATTAAAAAGTTAACTAATTAAATAAGTACATAATTAAAATTATCCATAAAACCGAATAGGTACCGTAAAACGTCGCAACTTTACCACAAGTCTTTAACATTGCCTAAAATAGTAATATGCTGATAACTCGCAAAATATTTATGTTGCATCACTGAAACCAATGGTATATTTTGTAAAGATATTCTGACAACACAAAAAATGGTCGCCATAGTACTAATGTCACCTACCTTCACGTCAGTGCCGTTTTGAACGTCAAGAAGGAGACGGGAATTTATACTGATGCTCAAAACTTTTTCGGTAAGTCGAAATAGAATATTGTTTAAGTTTTGGTAATATAGTTATCTTATCGATTTAGTCTTCTTTAATATAATGCAATTGCTAGATTCGTTTTGTCGTCAAGCGTTCTAAAATAAATTAGACTTAGGCAAAGATGGGATAAGTTTGATAAATAAGTAACCTCAACTTTATCTACGGTAGGGTTGTTGCAGTTATATTTTTGAAATTATATAATTTTATTTTTTTTATCATTTAATTTGCCTTATAATGTAATTTTGTTTAATTGGATATTTTTTTAACAACGAAACGAATACCTAATACATTAGGTAAAGTTACTACGTATTACTTTAAAAATTACTTTAATTAAGCAGTTGATATATATTATTTTATTTTTAGGTCCACAATGGAAAAATATAGAAGAAAGCCAGGTGCCAGGCGCTACAAAGATTATGAAGATAGCTTACTAAATTTAGCAGTAGATTTGGTAAAAAACAAAAATTTAAATTCATATGAAGCAGAAAAACAGTTTGGGATACCAAGAAAAACAATTTTAAATAAAGTAAAGCTGAAACATATGCGTAAAGTTGGATGTCCTAATAAATTGTCTGAAGAGGAGGAGTCAAGAATTGTGGAAGCGTTGATTCTTTGCGCCAATTATGGCAGTCCTTTAACACGTTCAGAATTGAGAATAATCGTTTGACTACCTTAAAAACACACAGAGCACATTCTGAACTACGATGAAACTAATTTATCTGATGATCCCGGTAGCCTGAGATGCATTTTTAAAAGAGGTGTTAAGTATCCTAATAAATTTCTCAACAGTACTAAAACTGCAATATCTCTCATGTTCGCGGCCACTGCGTCCGGAAAATTATTTCCTCCATACGTAGTTTATAAGGCAGAAAATCTGTGGAGTAACTGGTGTGAAAAAGGGCCGCCCGGTACAAGATTTAATAAATCGAAATCCGGTTGGTTTGATAATCAAACCTTTGAAGATTGGTTCAATACTATTATAATACCCTGGGCACAAACCTCACCGGAACCCAAAGTAATGATAGGGGACAATTTGTCCTCGCATTTAAACATAAGCATTATTGAGAAATGTCGTGATAACAATATTCGCTTTGTTTTTCTACCACCCAATTCAACTCACGATACCCAACCACTTGATGTCTCATTTTTTAGACCCTTAAAAAGAACGTGGCGCAATATTCTACTCGACTGGAAAGTACGACACCCGTCCAGTAATTCTTTAAACAAAAGTATTTTTCCAGAATTACTAAAATCATTAATTGATGCAATAAAAATTAATCAAATATTTAGAAACAATCAAGAATGGATTCAAGGCCACTGGGATACACCCTTTAAACCCTGAAGAAGTTTTAAGAAAATTACCTGATTACAACGTGGAGAATAGGAAACCAGAGGTTACCTTTAATAATGCTCTTCTCAGTTATTTAAAAGAATCAAGATCTCCCAATAATAACATAAACAGGAAAAGAAATAAAAAAGTTCATATAAAACCAGGGGAATCTGTGTCAACCGAAGACTTTACAACAATACCGAATACAGAAAGATTAGAAGCTAGTTCTTCTTATCAAAATATAAACATTCCTCCAGGTGTGGTTGTGAATTGCGAAGCACCACAGAACTTATACATTTCTAATAACCGCACTTTATTTACAAAGGCATGTGAAAATGACCCTCCAACCTCTTGTGTTCCTGTTGAACCCAGAAAAATATTATCAAATATTTCACTCAGACAACTAGACAAAAGCCAAGGGTCAGATTCAGACAGTATAACTTCATCGTTTTCTTTGCATGATTCTTCAGAAGATGGCCCATTTGTAGACTCACAGAGTGATAGGTACTGAAAGTTTTTATGAAGATAATTTAAATTTCACTGAAGAAGATTCCACTGATGACGTTACTGTAGGAAAATATGTACTAGTTAAATTCCTTGCAAGGAAAGTCAATATATACTACATTGGTTTGATTATAAGTCATAATGAAAGCAATGGTACATATTTAACGAAATATCTGAGAAAGAACACCAAGGGAACATTTTCTTGGCCATTAGTGGAAGACATATCCGAGATCACACGTCTAGACATTGAAAAGGTTTTACAAAACCCTAAAGTCGGGCGACGAGGCCAATTAATTTTCAATATAGAGTCTATAATTCCTCTGATAAATATTAAGTAAAATTAGTTAAATTAAATTTTTGCTTACAGCATTTGCCTGTTTATTTGATCATTAAACATTTAAATAAAACCTTTTTCGAACCATTTAGGACAAATTAAGTGGTATTTTTAAAGCCGAGAGCGAAATACTCCGTTTCACCCAAAAATATGGATTGGATGTTTTCTTCATAACTATGTCCATTTCTAAAGAAATGTTACTTATTATAAGTAATAATGTTAATGTTAATAATATTGTTAATGTTAAGTAATAATAATGTATAAAAAATTATTACACTGTGAAAAAAAAAGTCGTTCATTTCTAAATTTGTGACAACCCTATACAAGACTTTGTCAATGTATGAAAATGACCAAAATTTACATCCCAACATTGCCTGGCTTTAATTTAGGCTACTTATGTACATTTTTTCGATTTTTAAATAAACACTAACATGATATAAGAATATAGTTCAATATAGAGTGGAGAGTTTGTGGATTTGTGTCTTGTAATACTTTTTAACAACGTAGGCAAAGTTGCGATTTTTCAGCCCAACTTTGCCTGGTATTAAATGTCGTTACAGATCTACTCCTTTAGTAATATAATGTAATATCACCATGATATCCCAAAGACAAGATTTTGAACTTTATTTAGTACATAGAAAAGTTGAAAATAGCTTTTAAATTTCGAAGATATCTTTAAAAAAGCGTAAAACTTAGGCAATGTTGCGGCAGTTTACGGTAAGTACTAAAGTAGGTTTGGTACAATCAAATCCAGGTAAGTAAAAAAGTTACAATCAACCGAAAACCGCTACGTACTACGTATGCCTACTTTACTATAAAGTAGGTTAGAAGTGCTTACGTAAGCTTTTAATTGCATTATATACCTACCTACGTTCTCTAAGTAAAATACCTAAACATTTGATATCTACTTTTTATATAACGCTATCTCGTTTACTCATGTAGGGGATTATTGTTCAAGGAATGCGCGCGTCGGCTAGTCTCGCTACACACTGTTCATACGGCGCAAATTATACGAACTTGCTTGAAAGCTTGAACTGTGTTGCTAAGAACATAAAATTCACTTTTGTATGGCTTGTTGTCTGGCATCATCTAAACAACGTTAAACGTGTGTCGCGAGACTATCCATAGTGACTACTTTGTATGAGTACATTTATAATAATTTCATTAAGAAACTATTAATTCTTTCTATTATTCACTGAACTTTTGGAAATATATTTGTATTTTTAGAAAAATATATATGGTAAAAATGAACAGGGTTTCTGACTCATATAGCTAAAACTAAAACTTTTACAAAACTAAAGATACAAAGTCCTTGAGAAGTAGTCTCAGTGGGGAGTGCGACTACGTCATCAACAACTTTTTGTATGTATACGTATGACCGCTAGCAATGCCCGATTGGCCAACAAAGCCTTGTCGGCGGCCATTTTGTTAGTGCTGAGTCACCAAAAGGTGAAAAATGTATGTGAATTGAGGCGCACTCCCCACGAGACTATACAACGGTATTGGCCATTTCCCTAGTGAACACAAAATTCGGGTTTCATGTTCCTCACCAAACCGTGGATGATAAAATATTTTTTTAAGCGATTTATCCTATGCCGCGAATTTAGAGTTATTATTAGTAATTTTTAATTTGCCGCGAAAACCAGAATTTCAAAAGTTGCAAAGGTTAACTCAGCGGAGACTTATTTTCCAGCACATTCAATTCAGATGCTATCGACCCTGGACACATGGATGCAAACTAATTTTTGAACTTGAAGTGTAGTGTGTGAACAAGAATTTTTAGAAACTTGGATGTATACACATGTGTATCATCTGTCAAAAGTGATGTTTCGCGTCGTGCGGTGCCATTGTTTACGTAGTCGTTGACCGAAACTATTCAGTGCAGTGATGCAGGATGTAATCCTGTAATGTACTAAGTTGTGAAGAGTTGAAGGAACTAACATTGTGAAGGTTACCGGTGTACGCGTGGTCACGGCGTAAACATGACGGAACCGTTGGTCGAGGTGAAGACTGAGCGGCCCGATGAGGCCGAAATCAGGGAGTTGGCCGCGAAAATGGTCGAGGCCAATAAGGCAAAAGCGCTGGCGGCTTCGGTGGCAGCCGCGCGCCCGCCCGGTACCTTAGGGGCTCCGCCGCCGGGCGTTGGCGGGCAAATGGGGATTCTGAATTTTCTGACGCGGAAGCCGGGTACCACCGCGCCGGGGATGGAGGGACAGCGACCAACGGAAGGAGACAAAAAGACCCCCGCCGCGGACGAGGCCAGCTGGAAAAGCCACTTCGGCTGGGACATGCTCGGCAAATGCCACATCCCCTATATCTTCCGGTCCAGCGAAAAGTTTGTTGCAGTTAGGATGGTAGAAATAAAACTCCTTAATAAGTACCTGAACTATCTACATGCAGATATATACTCGTGCACATGCATCAGGAGCTATTACATATCGGAGATCGAGGCTCGGTTACTGAATGAGATTAATAATAGGCACTGTGATGGACAGTTTGGCAGAGAACCTTTCACTCAAAAGGACTTGGTCGTGAGGCTATCTGACGCATATGAGTTCTACAACTTTTTGGACGTTTGTTACAATAAGTTATTACGTGGTACAAGTAATAATAATAAGGACAAATGTGGTTTTATTAGAATTAACAAGGAGTCAGTAGTTCCCTATACTGTTCGCGATAACCAAAAGTTTGTTCCCCTGTTCTATTTTGAAGGTGAAACGGACAATTTAAAACTGAAGGCGGACCAGTTGAAAGGTTGGGACCTATCTTATTTGAAATTCTGTTGTAAAGTGCAGGGTATTAGGAATGAACTGTTTGCAAGTGAGACGTGTTCAGTTATTAGTTTGTCTGACATTAAAAGTTATTTTCCACCTGGAACGGAGTTTGAAGAGTATTGGCCGAACAAAGTTGTTGACTCTCAGCTCTTGATCTCTGCTAAAGGTGAGTTAAAAAGTATAACTTTTCTTTATTTTTTCCAGGTCTTATCTCAGTCTAATTGGTATATAAGACTGGTTTTGTCCTTTTGAATATAGTCTTGTAAACAATTTTGAAGTTTTGAAATTGTTTATTATTCTTTAATTGTGATAAAAAACCTTTGCTCCAAGTAGTCCTGTACATGGGTATATAAGTGTACATGTTGTGTATATAAGTGTACATGTATGACTATTTGGAAAAAATATTTCATGTAGTTCTACAGACATGTATGACTATTTGTGAAGATAACTGCTTATGCTTATAAGAATAATTTCATTTAAGTTTTATCCTTGCTAATGGAATTTTTTATGAAGTTCTTTCTAGCATGTTTTCATTTACTGCTGTATGTATCCCTCTCCATGATATCTCCACTTGAAGCAAACTGTACCTTCTCTAGTCCAGGTTAAACCTGCAATGAAACTATGAAATATAATTTTATATTAACTACATCCTAAGTTTTTCAAATATGAATATACTGTCAGTTCACAACAAATATCAAAACTATCTCTTAAAGTATGCACCAATTGAGCATTCACACAAATATAAATTCCTTTGCAGCTCATTATTAGCTTATTTTGTAAGGGTTAGGTAGCGCCAACTACAAATAAAATGTAGAACACACCAATCCATTCAACTAGAGCAGTGGTTCTTCATGTGGTCCATCAAACTCCTAGGAGTAGTCTGCAAAGAATCCAGCAGTTAGTAAGACAAATACAAGCTCCAAAAATCTCAATAATCTAAAATGTGTGAAGAATATTTCTGAGTTTTTGTATATTTGTATTTGACTAATTAACACTGAATTCACTGTGTAACAATAGTACTTCTTAGTTAAAACAAGTAACTTTTTGGTTAAGTTTTTTCTTTCTCACCAAACCATATATAATCACTGATTATATATGGTTTGGTGAGATTATTAATCAGTAGTCTATGGTGAGAAAAGAAATTGGTGAAATCATGAAATGTTTCTTGTCTCTAAAAGGTTAAGAACCTTCGAACTAAAGTAACAATAACTCACCAAAGCATGCCTTACACCTTCCGATTGGATCCTAACTATTGGATAAAATTGTTTAATGTATAAAGCAATCCTCCTAAAATTATTGAAAAAGCTTCCTGGCCGAGTTGCCTTCTGTGCTTCCCAACCATACAATGCCATGCCACTAGGCCACAAGAATTTAGCCAAAAAAGATCTAAAATTATCATTATTATTATTGAGAAGTTAGATCAGAAGCATCCAACCACCCCACATCCTAAAACCACCCCATATCCTAAGACCACCCCACATCCTAAATCGGATGGTTTATACAATGGTCGAAGAGCTTTATCCTACAAAACATCATCACTTGCTGTCATGCAGTGTCAGGTGCAAATGTGTTTTCTTTTTGTGCACTTTTTCAAAATGTCTGATGTAGAAAGTGATTCCTAACAGCCAGCCTGCAAGTACTTTGTATTACAGTATCACACTTTTCAATAAATAGACCCACCATACTCAATAATTTTGAATCACCTATGACCTATGCATGCATAGGTCATAGGTGTAAATTTTTTTCTTTGTCTGTAAATTTCTGCAGCTCATGTTTCTCTTTTTTACATCCTTCCTTTTTTATCATTTTAATTTTACCATTTTTACCATCTTCAAGAGAGCTGTGTACAGGATTGTGTAAGGTTGGCAGTGCACCCGCAAGCCCGCTGGTGCTGCAGGTGTTCCTGGGCAGCAGTGACCACATACAATCATGTGGCTTGCCTGCTCGTCTGCCATCTATACCTACTATAAAAAAGTTAATAAAGCCAGTGAAATCGAGCACATGATAGTAACACACAACAGCATCTGCACTGCCTTTCTGCTGTTTTGTGTCTAATAAATCGGAATACTAATCTGAAAGTGTAGAGAGAATGTTTCCAGATTAGGATCGGTTTGGATAGGATTGGAATAATAGGAAATAGTAGTGCTTAAGGAATGCAAGGAAAGCTAATGTTTTAATCCTTATTACTCGAAGGTGTTTTTGTGAGGTTGAATTATTGCTGATGGTAATATGAGTTCATTCATTAGTATACAAGCTGTATTCCTTACACCACATTATCAGAGGCTTCTCATAACATATGGGAGCATAAAAAAAAAAATTAATTTTTTTATATCTTTCGATAGTACAAATCATCTTTAACTCTATCATTATCAATCAACTTAATCAAAATTATACAAAACAATATTAAAAAATATTATCATACAAAGTTTATTAAGTTTTGCTCAATTGCTTTTAGTTTTATCTAGTTCTTTTATCTTTGTATAGAATGATACTACTACACTCAATATCCTGCACTAGTATTCCCTGTGTGTAGGGTCTAGAGCAGGGATAGAAAAAAACAGTTGTCTTTATTAGGAACAAAATGTTTTTTTTTTTTTCTGACATTGTTTTTTTTGTTTAAAATCAGTTTTTTATTTTAATAAAAAAATATGTTCCTAACATGTTAGAAATCCACATTAGTTACAAGAAAAGTTTATGTAGGTTGTTACCTACATAAACATTATAACATTATAATCTAATACATACATGGTAGCATAGGTATGTATGTACCTGTCCATGGATACTCTATTGCCCCATTGATTGGTCTTTGAAAGTATCGAGTACTGATACCTACTTTACCTTTTTATAAAACAGTAGAATTGAACCTTATTTTCAGAAGATTAAGTTTTTAGTTCAATTATTACTTTGCATCCAGGTATCTAATAAATCAATCAAACTCGATGCTGATTGAGGATGCTGATGTCGGTTATGAATATACCCCAAGCTAGCGGATCCCAATTTTTTTCTGCTATGGAACCCTAAATGATCACCCTTCTTTTGGCGGAATCCCAACTCCTATAGATAAAGTTAGGTAATTATCAATTGTGAACATACAAACCAAATTTATTTTATATAAACATTATTATTGCAGGGGGCACCTAATTGTTTGCATATTGTCATGTTTGACTTGAAAAGAAAGATTATAATTATTTTGAAAATATTTAAGGGTGTAGATTGTTGGCCTGAGATCTCGATTTCGAGCGACCGCAGCGCCAAAGTTTAATGTAACATCCGACGGGGCGGATGAATGACCTAGAGAGCGCGATTTTCAAAATGTTTTGCAACAAACGTTCCACGTTGAGAAATTGTTATTGAACTTGAATATTTACAGCATAACAATAACGTTGAATTTTTGGAAACTAGCTGTTGATTCTTTTTAATAGATTAATAAGAGTAGTTGAGACACAATTTTTATGTTTTTCTATCATTTGACATCTGACATTTTTGTATTCTACTTACCTAAAATTCCAACTATTTATTTATTTGTAATTTCACTACCAAAATTTATTCTAATTCGTAAAATATTCATTCAATAAAATAATTGCAAATTCAGTAGGAAGTGTGTTTATCTCTACGCAAGGAAATGTGCCTATTGCGTAAACTCAAATACTTACTTTTTGTTTACGATCACCTCGTCGATATCTAAAAAAAATCCTAGGGTTTTAAAAAAAATGTCAATAAATGAAACACAAGTATAAAAATGATTTATTTACTACACAATAACAAATATGAGTCGCCATTACTCGCTATCTCAAAAGCGTGCTAGGGTTGTACAAAAATTAGTAAATAATTCATTTATTTACTAATTTTAACAGAAGTTTGTAAATTATTAATATACTAATTAAAAGTATGTAATTAAACAATAACGAAATATGAGTTCAAAATTCTAATGGTTTTTCATTCGATTACGGATCAAGTTCTGATTTCTGCTAATTTGATGATAAAATCAATGGCTATCACAAAACCTATCAGAATGAAAACGTTACCAGCTGCCCGATTCACGTAAGTAATAAAAACCGTAGCGCAGTGACGTCACTTCGTTTTTTGCAAATTTAGCCCTTTTAACCGACTTAAAAAAAGGAGAATTCTCAATTCGCTGTATTTTTGAACCAATTTTTATGATTCTTTACACCAGGTAACTCAGAAATTGTATAGTAATTGAGCTATTGGAAGATTTATGACAATCCAAGACTAGATAAGTAAGTGCGTTTAAAACAGAAAACCAAAAGGCGATTTCTAAGTTCCTAAGTTAAAACGACTTTTGGACTGGCGTGTTTACGTGAATCGACTGGCTGGGTAGTTAAGTTACCTGTATCTTTCAAAATCATTAGGCGTTCTTCTCTTTCATAACACGTAAAGCTCTTTCTTTCCTCTCTTTCATAGCCTCTATGATACTGGGCGCGTCACGAATGGGCGTGCTTCGTGACTGCCGAGGATCAACTAATTCTGGAAGTAGGCAATCGTAATAAAACCTAACTAATTTCATCTCCATTTTCTCCTCCCAAAATTTGTCGTCCTTTTCTATAATATAAACTTTCATAGGTACAGTAGCACCAAACCAGATGCCAAGCATGCAAACGTTTCTTTTAGTAATATGTACCTGTCCCTGAATTTGGAAATACCAGTTATGATTTTTATTTATGACATAACCCTTGGAAGCCTTGTCCTTAACCCAAAAGGTATGTTTGGCCATTGCTTCATCAAGAGTCATGCCAGCTAAAGAATGTGGGCACTTAATTTCAATTAAACCGTTTGCATAAATGCCATCTGGTGTAGTACCAAGAAATTCATATTGATCGTCGACGAACAAACCGCAACCTTGTATACTAATATTCTCTTGAATTTCTAACTGTTTAATTGCGGTTTCTTCGTTTTCGATACCGTACCGTACAGCAGGCAAACTGGAGATATTACTACCATAAACGATTTTACGAACAAGAACAGCACAACTTGTGCTCTCTCGTTTTTTACAAACTTCCCCGAACGATGATGAGGTTAGTAATTTTCTCCTTGTACTCATCCACTCAGAACTACTTCTTTGCAAATGGGTCGACCTTTCAAGCTCCTCTCTTTCAGCACAAGACAACTTTAAATCGGCTAAAAAAGATGACTTGGCTTTCTCATATAATTCTGGACTCAGATCAGGTTTTTCGCAGTTTGGTCCATAGTGAGCGTCTTTCGATACAGCGCTGTGGCTCTTTTTCAATCTTAATTTAGGTTTAGCAATTAAACGGATTCTACGATTACAATTTTCCACTTTCGCGATCAAAGGATTAGGACTAGATTTAAATATTACTTCATGAGTTTTACTATGAATCGATCCTGTATTAAAAGACACAACAGCAGCTGCGCATCGGCCCGCATAAGAACCACGGGAAGAATAATTTACACGCTTACCCCCTACTAATTTGGCAATCACTGCGTTAAAACTTTCAACTATATTACTTGTACAATTATGAATTAAACTTCTAGAATGATATGACAGTCTTTTACTTAAAATGTGTACCGCGTCCATTAATCCGCATCCAACAATTGCTGGAAGCAACCCAACAGGTTCTATTCGACGAGTATCAGGTCTACAGAAATACTCCTTGCAATATTGGTGATTACCAAATACGTGTTGTGGACCATTTAGGATATCTTCACTAAGATTTTTTATTTTTTCTTCGAGTGACTGATTTTGATCGCCCCAATATTTAATAGCGCATTTTACACCCGTTCTTAAACGCAAATACCTTTCTTTTAGGAATTTCCGCAATTCGCAAGGATACTTAGTGTCTTTCGACAGTTTCTCCAAGCTATTGCAGTAGTTTCGTAAAAGATGATTTTTGCATTCAATTTTCTCTACTGTTAAATTACCGTACGGTCGCGAATCTAATATATTTTTATAAGTACTGGAATCGCCGTCTGCTACAAATTTATTATAAATTACACCGTGATCAACAATGGAACGTTTAAACCCCTCAACTATTATGGTCGATTCCATACCGGTAGATGATCCCGAATAATTCTTGAAACAACGGTGTTCCGAGGGCTGACTGTCGTTCTTTGCGGCTCGTGCACAAACTACGCAGTATTTATTTTTAACTCCAAAAAACAATACTTTATTAGTTTTAATGCCAATTATCGCAGCTGCGCCGGACAAGGCGGAAAAATTCTTACCATAAGATCTCTTGCTCCAACAACCGTCAACAGCAACAGATATTAATGGTGTACCATTTTTATCAACACTACCTATAGACACTGCGTACTCCGCTTCTTCCTTGACAGCTTCTGCCATGGAATGTGCTGCTGTCTTTTCCCACCAATCGCAAACCGTATTATTAATTTCATTGTATAATGAAGGTGACATGATTGGTAGGGCTACTGCGGCAGTTAATGTTTTTAACTGATAGTAGCTCCCACCAGATGATATGATACCAGATACAATTTGATGATTCACTTCCATTCTATCTTCTTTCTTTTCAATCAAACACACAGTAAATTTCATACTACACATACTACATTTCATGATGAGTTTTGAGTCCAGACCAACTTTTACTTCACCTATTATACTGAGGTAACTTAACTTACAATCCATTGGACCGTGGTCCCCTATGGCCTGAAGAGCTTTAAAAAAAAAAAGAAACGTCTACAACTCTACGCCCAACTTCCATTTCATCCACCTTTCCCTCTTGGTCGTTTTCAATAACTAGTTCCTGTAAAGAAAGATAATGGCTTGATTTTTTTTATAAAAAATAATTAAAAATTTAAAAAAATGCAAAAGAATTAATACAATATTAGGTTCCTGATGAATAGAAATTATAATTTCTTTACGCATTAGGTATTGTTTTTTTATGACGTCACCTATTTGAACGTAAATTTTCTTTTGAGAAAGTAATTGAGAAGTATTTCGGTACTAAGGTGTTTGTCTCTCGATGAAAATAATAAATATTGCAAGAAAAATCTATAGGTAGGTATTGAGATTTTGTCTTCGCCCATCACTAACTAAGTAGTTTGTTTATTTATGTAACAAGTCTACAAGAATTACGTATAACAACTTACCTCTATACAGCGCGTAGCATTGTTGCTCAGAGTCTCGGCCCCAAGGTTTTCTTTATTTTCAATACTGGAAATATTATTCATCAATATTATCCACTTTTTATTTATTTTGTACAACCCTAAGCCAGACGCTAGGCGCCTCGCGTCTGTTTGGCGGTATAGGTATGTCGACAAAGTTGCGCTGTCGCCTACCTACTTCCACAATTTGATATTTAGACAATACTAGCCGACCCGGCGAACTCCGTATCGCCTTTTTTTTTTTTTTAAAATCCTATTATTTTGATATTACATACAGATACTTCAATTTTATTTATCAGTATAGATATAGATAATACAAACCAATATTTACATGTTATTGTAGGTATATGTCTGAATCGGGCGATCTAAATCATATGACATATTGTATTAGCTTTGTAATGTACCCTGTTCAAATGCGATAATAAATAAGTAGGGAGGAACTTACATTTTATTCCGAGATCTTTTGGCTTTCATATTTTTATAATGCGTACAAAACTTTCTTTTCCCTGGCATGCCACTCAAATTCAATCAGTCCTGCGAAAAAAATAGCCTATGTTACTCAGTGATAATGTAGCTTTCGAATGATAAAAGAATTATTAAAATCAGTCCAGTACTTTTTGAGTTTATTCGTTACATACAAAAATCCAAATCTTTCCTCTTTATAATACCTATTAGTGTAGATATTGTATTTTTTACGATTTATATCTAGTTCCATCATGGTTTTCTTTCAGACATTCATTATATCGATACTTTCTACTAACTGAAAATAAATTAATTATAAAAATGTTATACTTACAGTTTTTTACAAAAAACACAAATTCACAATACGTAATTCTGCTGTCTGCAGTCGACAAGCGTGGTGTCGCGTTCACTTACAGAAAGGAACTGCCGCTGCAGACCACCGAGATTGCACGAATGAAACGAACGTTTTAAGGTCTATTTACACATCACAGTGTCCGCACAGTGCCGTGACGTGACCGTGATGCCACAGTGCGTCGGAGACAGTGAAGAAAATATACTTTCATACAATATGTACTAAACTATTCCCACTTCGCCGGCGCAGTGACGGCGCAGTGCCGTAGTACTGTCGCAGTGTTCTCTCAGTGACGACGCCGTTTGATCGCAGCCGATATTTTTTAAAAATCACTGACTTGATGGAGGACGAGAAACTGATTGAACGCGTACGTCAATACGAAGTTTTATATAACTTATCACACAAAAAGTACATGGACTCAAAGTATAAGCTCCAAATATGGAAAGAAATCGGTGAACATCTTGATATGGATGGTAAGTAATATTTTTACTATTTTATTTTTTATATGACTTCCCCAGGAAGAGAGTAATGTTTTTTGAATGTATGTATGTATGTATGTATTTTGGTTTATTTTATTTTTGGCTTTTTCTAGCCAAATAAAAGATTACAAAATGGTTATCATTTTCAACATTTATTTTGTTCACATTCTGCCAAACATTGATCCTGTTTCAGAATTAAAATAATATTTGAATATTTCTCTCACTTGAAAGGCGTCTTTCGTCGTATTACCACCTCTTCTCGGCAAATTTTGAAAGATATTTATATTTACTTGTAATGATTCATCTAAACAGTTGTAACCGTAGATTGGCATGTCATACTTTTTAATAAAGTTATGAAGGATGCAAGTGGCAAGTACAATATAATCCACATTTTCAGGATTAGCCTGAAGTCTCCTGTTGTATATTCTAAACTTTTGAGACAAAATTCCAAATGCGTTTTCCACAACTCTTCTGGCTCGAGACAAACGGGAGTTGAAAATACGTCTGGATTCGTCTAAGTCCTGACCAGGGTATGGTCGCATCATGTACGTTTTCAACGGGAAAGCTTCATCTGCTACTATGACGTAAGGAACGTCAGTTACTGTACCTGGTAAAGCAGTACTGTTTGGTACACATAGTGCATTTTGTTCAAGTGATGTTCCCAGACTTGAATTAGCTAAAATTCCACCATCACTGTTTTTACCGTATTCACCTACATTAACAGCAATAAAATTGTATTTAGCATCCACAAGAGCCAAGAGGACAATCGAATAAGTCTTTTTGTAATTGAAGTATAACGATCCGCTATTATTTGGAGCTTGAATTGTGACGTGCTTTCCATCTATAGCACCTATACAGTTTGGAAAATTCCATAACATATTGAATTCTTGTGCAATAGCCTTCCACGTGTCATTTGTAGGTTTCGGAAACATTTCGCTCATTAAACACTCAGTTATTACTTTGCAAGTATTATTAACAATGTTTTGCACTGTACTATGACCTAGGCGGTAACTAAACGAAATAGTTTTTAGAGAATCTCCTGTAGCTAAAAATCTGAAAAAGAAAAGTCATAGATGTTTGATTAAAGAAATTTGGGGGATAAGTTTGTTTTAAGGGGTTGGCAGAGATTATCAACTGCTATTTACTATGATCCTGGCAAATCGTTTTTGTTTCATATATAATTATTGAACCTCCCATACGTGCTTCAGAAATAAGTTGTCCACTAAACATATAATTGCTTTATTTTTCAGGAATTACATGTCGAAATCGTTGGAGTAATATTAGAGATAACTTTAGGAAGTCACTTAAAAAAAATATAAGTAAAAGTGGTCAAAGTGCGAAGAAAAATAAACTGTACAAATATTATGAACAATTGTCTTTTCTAAAACCATATTTTAATGAAAGAGTAACAAAGGAGAGTTTACGCCATGACCAATCATCCGAAGAAATTACAGATACCCCATCTGAAAGCGAAGCTCAGTCCATACCATCTCCTACAGAAATTCTATCAGTTCACACAGCCATCTCCTCGGCGCCGACAACGCCTTCTCCGCAACCACCGACACCTTCTCCGCAACCACCAACCAACATAGTCACCAAGCGATACAAAAAAAGTTCTCCTACTGAAGCAACGGCTACATCAACTCTAATGGAGTATTTGTTAAAAAAGGATGAAGAACAATCTACTTCCATAGGTCAACATCCAGTAGATTCATTTTTACTGGGTGGTATTGCACCCACTTTAAAATCTTTAAATCCCTACTATCTTCATCTCGCAAAATCCGAAATTTTTGCAATCGCTCAAAAATATGAGATGAAGATGTTGATGGAGAATGTTGTTATTATGCATGAACAACCACAATACACTACCACACCAGTATCAACAATTGTGCAAGCTAGTACGAGCGAAGATAACAGCACTACAGCCAAAAATACAGTCGAAAATGAGAGGAATACAGTCGAAGACAATATGTCTTTAGCTAATTTTTTTCAAAATGTAGAACCTTAACCTTGTAAACAATTTTATAATATTTTTTGTGAATTGTTAAAATAAATATTATATTCAAATAAATAATGTATCATTTACCTCAAACAGACAGATAGACGTTCCTTCGGTGTTATTGCCTTTCTCCAATGCGTGTCATGTTTTTTCAAATGAATCTCCAGCTTACTTAATAGGATGTTAAAGCAATTTTCAGACATTCTGAAATACTCGAAAAATTTTTTTTGGTCTTGAATTAAATGTGGGTATAGCGTTGCGTATTCCCCCTCGTCTTCTCGCATTTTCCAGGCTTCGTGAACCCACCTACGCTTTTTTCTCCTTTGTTGCTGCTCTTCGTCCAAAATTAAAGCAATCATTGCCAAATGTGTATTTGAAAATCGAGGCATTGTCCCAATCGGCAATTTGCAGTGCACTGTTACGACACGGGGATGTGTGAACAGACCGCACTGTAGATTCACTGTCTCCGACGCACTGTGGCAACACGGCACTGTGCGGACACTGTGATGTGTAAATAGACCTTTATCCCATACATTTGTGTATGAAAAATTTACCTTAAAATATATCTAGATTTTAGGGCTTTAAAAGAGGAAGTCTTTGTTTGTAAAGGTATAAAAAGAAGTATACAGCTATACTTATTGGTTTCTTCAGTGTTCAAAAAGTGTTTCTTTTTATCAATTTGTGTTGATTTATGGGGTTAAATCTGAAAAATACGAAGTCATGTTTTTGCATTTTTACTCAATTTTGTGCGTTTGTTGACGTTTATTATATAACAACTATTAGGTTTAAGAGTTTAATATAAGCATGAACATACTTATTGGTCTTTGATTGTAATATATACAAATTATCATTGATATCAATCATATGTAAATAGGTTAAATATGAAAAATCGTAACACTCTTTTCGGTGATTTTCACGATCTACACCCTTAATGTGAAGAATGAAGTTTTTTTCATTGTTTTACTTATAATAGTTTTAAATTAGGTTTGATATCCGATAGTTGAACTTGCAGATCTGGAGCAGAATCCAGCCTAGTTCTGAACTTGTTTTTGGTGTAGGTGTAAGCTGAAAAGCAAGTTTTGCATCGCTAAATCGAGACATAGAGAAGCAGAGTCATGATAGCCTTCTCAGCGACTGCAGGATATTCAACCTTCAGTCCAATCTAAAAATCGTTCTGTGGTACTGATTCAAACTTGTGTTTTAGAGAGGATGAACTTTTAATATTGAACAAATTCTCATATTCCATAGCATTGATTAGCTCCATAGCAGTTAGCATTGATGGTTTGGTCCGGCTTGTGAATGGATTCTGTACCCAGTCGATGTCCCGTAAATCCTCTGGGAAATATTCTTTCAAAGTTTTTTTGAGGTTCAATAAATGTTCACTTATGTTTTTTCCCACATTTGAGGTTAATTGCAACTCGTTTTCTCCGAGAAATCCATTTAAGAGAGGAAAACATTCGTAATTTTTTTGTTCCACATGTGATCCAGAAGCTAAATTTGTTTTCCAGTGATGAAATTTTGTCTCTCACTGTGAACGTGGTGATTGTTTTTCCCTGTAAGGACCTGGTGACTGCATTGAGTTTATCAAATATATTGGCCAAATAAGCTAATTTCATAAGCCATTGCTCATCTTGCAATAGTTCAACATGATTCAGGGATTTAGAAATTGGTTGTCCCGTCAGGAAAACTAAGCTCGTCACGCAATTCAAATAGCCTGGCTAACTTTCCTCTGCAAAGCCATCTATCTCACTTCAGTGTGTAGGAGTGATTGATGCTCTCTTCCTATATCTTCACACGCCTTTTAAAAAAGTCTTGACTGAAGTGGATGAGCTTGACATAATTGACAATTTGTACGGCCTAATCAAGAACTTTCGTTAAGTCGAATGGCATTTTTTTCCCGACAAAGGCATGGCTATGCAAAACGCAATAACTGCTGTTATATTTTGGTGCAACATTTTTTTATTCTTGATACTGTGCGGCTTTTATTTTTTCAATCATAGCTGCAGCCCCGCCTCATTGCTGTATACGTCAATACATTTTTTCCAATTAATATGGTGTTTATTCATATATCAATGAGTTTTAAAACCTCTCCAGTTGTATTGGTCTTCAAAGGCGCGCAGAGAAACAAATCTTCGATAGATCCTCCGAAAGGATATCTCACGAAAACAAGCAGTGTTGACAGTCTGGCGATATCTGTACTTTCATCAAGTTGTATTGCAATCAATTCATCTTCAACAGGGCCGTCTTAAGTCTATTCTGCGCCGGGGTGCGGGAGTGTATCCTAAGACAGTAAAACATCCTATTGTGTATCCTATGACAGTCAAATATCCTATTGTGTATCCTATGACAGTCAAATATCCTATTGTGTATCCTATGACAGTCAAATATCCTATTGTGTAATTGTTTACTATAGCGTTATATTTTTTCATTACCTTTAAAAGGTGAGCGCCCGGGGTGCACCGCACCCCTTGCACCCCCTGGTAAAGACGGCCCTGATCTTCAATATGGTCTGAAATCTTATGGATCTGATCAGATATGGTGTTGTTGGAACATTGGACTGCTGCAACTTTCTTCACGGCATCTTCGAGTACGCAGCCAACTATTTCTGACATACATGGTTTAATTAAATTTTCTGCAATCGTGTGTGGTTTTCTAGCTCGATTAATCCTGTAACATGTCGTGTTATAACTGTCGTGTTACCACTAAGAGCTAACTAAAAAAGGGGGTAAACTACTCTACTTGGAAGGAAAGAGGTAAGTTATTTGTTCCAATGGCTTATATTGATATTTTAAAAAAAAGCTTATTATAAAAGTATACAAGTATATAAAAATCGGTGTTTAAGTGGCGGAAAAGGGTTCGTATCCCTAGACTGGAATCAGGGATGGTCGGCAGGAGGCGCGGCGCCCAGAGCGATGAAGAGCAGGCACTACCGCCAGCCGGAAACAGCGGCGGTCGGACGGGGCGAATGGAGGCTAGGCGCAACAGGCGGTGTCCAGCTGAAGCACCAGCACCCAAAGAACGACGGACCAGTGCTGGGGCGGCCGACGAGAGTAGTAGCCCAAGTGAACGTCGGAGTTTTGCTGTTGTGGTTCCTTTTATATTTTTAAGTAGCACTGGAGGCCGAGATGATGTGTCCAGGACAGCTGGGTTCCGAGACAGACCTGTGACTTTTTTCAAACTGACCTGTGACTTTTTTCAAACCGTCACCAGTCATCGTCCAACCATCTCGTCTCTCCGCGGCCCCCTAGATTTTTCATGACCGGGCGGCCGCCTAGATTTCTTTTTGCGTTTTCTCAGAATTTGTAAGATTTATTTTCAAATTTTAGATTTTTACGCTTAGAGCTGTTTCCAGCGAGTATCTATTGTTTTCGGCCAGTACTATTTATTAATGAAGAAGTGTAATGCGTTTCGGTTAAAACAAAGAAAAATAATATATAAAAAACATTAAATATTGAAATACAAGTGAAATACAGAATTATATACAGAATATAGATATTAAAAATACAGGGGTTATAAAAGTGAGCTATTGGAACAAATGTTACAAACTTAACAGGAATGATGCTTCTGTTGCGTCTTTCTATCCGAAAGATAGGTAGCATTCATCATATTTCCTCTTTTTCGAAGATTTTTTTCTCCTGAAGTTCGGGCCTTTTGTTAGTTGATATTACTGTCTTGCCGCTCACAAGAGTCATAAATAGTCATCATCCACCGCATTTGAGCCCTAAAATTAATAGCTTCGTTCGCGGTAAGGATTCAGAACTGATTCGGAACTATACGCATGCGCAGTTCAAATAATGCCGTTCGCGGAACACACAGTTCAGAATTTCTAGTTACAGTTCTGTGTTCGCGGAACCGTCGAACTCGATTCAGGATCGGTTCAGAATCAGTTCTATCAGTTCTATAACTTTGGCAAGAATCCGTAGTTCCAGACATGCGCAGTTTTTACCTAACGACATTTGACATACATGCTGCGGCTATATTCAGTTGGTTAGAAACTAATAAACTGGTTAAATAGTTAAATAAAATATAAATTTTATTAATTTATTAAGGGTTAAATAAAATATGGTTAGTTTTGTTTGTTGTTTATATAAGTTTATATAATACTCTAATAAGAGTAATCTGTTTTGGTGGGTCCACTTAAATACTTGCCAACTTAGGGGTTTTCCCCCCAAATTTAGGGGGTAAATAAGTGGGATGGGTTTTTTTAGGGGTTTTATATTTTCTTAGGTTTTATATTTTTAGGGGTATTTTTAGGGATTTTTTGACTCTTCATATATTTTTTTGAATATATATTTTTCATATATTATGTGTGAAAGTATAGGCCCTGGGACAATCCAAACTATAATAGCTAATCATATTTATTTGTTGACCTAGCGACTTAACGACATCTAGTACAAATATATTACAACTACTCTGTGGTGACTGGTGGTTATTGTGCCTATGCTTACTGGAAATACATATGTACGTTGATTATTGTTTACTTGTTTAATTCGATTTTGTTGTTGTACTGCTGTGCCGACAAGCAATTTGTTAATGATGCCTAAAAAACTAAAAATAAAAAAATGTACAGTCAGAAGTACACGTAGATTTGGGAAACAGATCCAGATTTAAAAGATAAAGAAATTTCATTGCATTTTTGTAATTTATATTTTTTCTTTTATTACATATTTTTTTTTAGGGGGATTTCTAAGTAATTGGGGCGATTTTGACTTAAGCTTTAGGGATAAATATTTTTGAGAGTTGGTAACACTGCCGATGACAGTAGATCGTACGCAGTTTGGTTCCGAAATCGTTCGCGGAAATAAAAATCACGAATCGGTTTATAACCGAGCATGCGCTCTACTACGATTCCAAATTAGTTCAGTACTAGTCCAGAATCAGTTACGAATCCTTACCGCGAACAAAGCTATTACAACTACTCTGTGGTGACTGGCGGTTATTGTGCCTATGCTTACTGGAAATACATATGTACGTTGATTATTGTTTACTTGTTTAATTCGATTTTGTTGTTGTACTGCTCTGCCGACAAGCAATTTGTTAATGATGCCTAAAGAAACTAAAAATAAAAAAATGTACAGTCAGAAGTACACGTAGATTTGGGAAACAGATCCAGATTTAAAAGGTAAAGAAATTTAATTGCATTTTTGTAATTTATATTTTTTCTTTTATTATATATTTTTTTAGGGGGATTTCTAAGTAATTGGGGCGATTTTGGGGGTTTTTGACTTAGGGATAAATATTTTTGAGAGTTGGTAACACTGCCGATGACAGTAGATCGTACGCAGTTTGGTTCCGAAATCGTTCGCGGAAATAAAAATCACGAATCCGTTTATAACCGAGCATGCGCTCTACTACGATTCCAAATTAGTTCAGTACTAGTCCAGAATCAGTTCTGAATCCTTACCGCGAACAAAGCTAATTAAATTATCAAACAATAAAGAAACAAGAGCGTTTATCTATCGATACGTGTGTAATTTATTGATAGATTTTTGTTTCATAAATATACATGGTGTTTCATTATTACAGTTATAAAACGCGAAAAGAAATTTTGTTCCATGAAATTTCGTCCATAAAATATAGCTACTTCATGGGTACATTAGTTACTTATTTAACCAACCATAGCTAACTAAATGAAGGAACCAAACGAAGCTAGGTAAGTATAATTTTCTTACCGAACAACCAGCAACAGCATCTTCCGAAATATTTTCATGAGACTCTTCCACTGGTGCAGATGATACGGTCTCGCCAGTTTGGTTAGTAGTAGAGTTCGAACTACTTTTGCCACTTGCAAGCCGCCCCGTTCTAAGCCAGGTATCCATTATAAACTGAAATAAAAAAATATGTACAAGAACATGTTACTAATAATAGAAATTTAGGAAAGTATTGGAAAATATGTAATTAAATACAATATTATTATAAGGGCTATTTTGAATATTATTATTGCAAGGGTTATTTTGAATCCAACTCGTATTTGATTTTCAGCAATGTTAAAACAAGTACGTAAATTCATACTTGTGGGTGGACTCTGAAAATTTTTGATTAAAACAACAGGATATACTTTGTTAAAATCAGACAGAATTAAATCACTCCACTTTCCATCAACAAAATTATTTACATCCGATACTCAATCACGAGCAGTCCTGTCGCGGTGACTGACTCAACTGGACTGGCGTCGGCAGGCGTTGTTGACACTGAAATATATAACTCGGGGGGAATCCCCGTGCGAACATCCCCGTACGTTTAAGCACAAACTAATAAGCGCAGTGAATCCTCATTCGAACTATTTTAAAAAATTGCGAATGATGTCTTTTGAATAGTTTTCGTTTTTTCTCTATATTGTTTTTTAAAGAATGCTGTAACCTTTTTTCAAAGATGTCTCTTGCTCGGAGTATGATCAGTCAAAGACGCTTTGTCTGCGAGGAATAATTACTAAATGAAGTGGAAGGATGCTCTTCTACTGATGTTGCTCTTCTGTTTGTTGTTGAATTTGTTTCGACAGTCGATTATACGCTTAGTCTTCGTAAATCCTCGCTGTTGACGGTGAGGGTCAATGGGGATGTAGCGGAGAAAATACAGGAATAAAAACGGCTTAATTGGTTCACACAAAACAGGAGGGGTATCTACTGGGCAAGGCGGCAATCGGCAACGAACTCACTTTCTGGCGGAGATTTGCTCACTAATTAGTACATAGTACTTAGGCGATTGTACAAGTCTAACTGTGGCGGGAAGCCTTGCTACCCTCCTGTTCCCTGAGGAATTTGTTTACTCTTCGCTCATTCATGTGTTACTTAGGATATTATAAGTTATAATAAGTTACAAATTATATACATATTGGTCAATAATTATTTTGCACATAGTCTATTTTCCATAGTGAAAGATAGGAATTAATAGATAGCCCTTTCGATGAATCATAACTTTTCTTTCCTCACCCCTCCCGGCGAGTAGCCAAGGGATTCGAGGAGTGCGGGAGAGGGTCTCTACGCGATTGCCGGAATGGCGTCGCTCCCTGTCCTTCTCTATCCAGTTCGCTACTTTGTGTTCTTACCTTTTTCTAATAAAACACACAGTAAACATAGTTTTTATTTGTTCCTAGACTATGTTTAAAAACCTAACTTATAACCTAGACATACACAAATGTAAAAATGGAAAGCTAAAAGTAAACACATAATTTACTTGTACTTGTACACATAATACATAGTAACACATAAACATTGACAAGTAAAATGAAGGAACTAGTATGTAATAATAATAAGCAACAGTATTATATACATAAACACCACATGATGGTGGTAAATACGCATGTAAATATCATCACATAAAAGTGGTTCAAACCCTCTTATATGGTCCTACTGCGCATGCTCAGAAGTGCTTCTGATGCTATTTACCCCTTGCGCAACTTCATTCAGACAAGTCCGTTTTCTCGGAGACATGGGACACTAGGGCACACTATACGTACTGATTTGAAACTATGACATTGAGGCAGAATGGCAAGTTTAGAAGCAATAGTCTGCATTTGCCTTAAGTAGATACATGAGAGTAGTTAATATATTTAAAGTAGGCGTGGCAATTTTCTTTAAATTTTTATTGGTGTACATATTTGGTACATATTTTCATTGGTGCAATTTTCTTTATTGGTATGTAGCTTACATTTAGAACAACGTTTCTAAATGTAAGCTACATACATATTTATTTTTTAACGTTCTTTCCTTCTTCCTTATTATACCTGGTATTTTGCACGATTGCACCCACAGACGGCGCCTATAACAAATAAAACAAAAAAATATTTGCTGTTAAAATGCACACTTATATTTTTATGTTATCAATGTGTATTTAGTATATGTATAACGTAACCAGTGTCACTGACTTGCCGCCTGTCAGTAAATTATTAAATAAATCATATAATTGCAATTACCAAAAATATAATGTCAATTTAATCATTCCACTCCTTTGTGGCTCACCACATTCTAATGCAAAACACTTTACACAATTACATTAAAAAAATCTCGTATATCCTAGTCTAGCCATAAATATTGTTACAAAGAAAACATTGATATTTTCATTTTTACGTTATCATTTTATTAGAATAATTTGTGTTATTTTAGAAATATTAGGTAATCATTTTAAAAATATAACTTTTGAACGGTTTAAATCACGTATATTTAACATTATTTTTGTGTCACTACATCCACTGCAAAGTGTTCGAAACGTCGGGATAAAAATAATGTTAAATATACGCGATTTAAACCGTTCAAAGTTGTTTAATTGCTATGTATAGTAATCGCGAAAACCTAAGAAAATATAATATAACTTTTATTGGAAACGGTTACCTTTTGCTTTTATACAATCTTTGACGCAACGAACGTTTCAACGCACCGTGCCAGTTTTCGATTGAAACGCACCCTTTCTATGGGAAAATTGCCAACTGCCATTTATGGAATGTTTTAGGGATTCAATATTATCACGGCGATTAGAGCATGCCATGTTCTCTAAAACATACCATAAATCATAATCGAGCGGATTAAGACCGGGACTAGATGATGGCCAAACTTCAACTGTAATGAAGTCGGGAATATTCCTTTCTAGCCACGCCTGTGTAGAGCGAGCCTTATGACCTGGTGCTGAGTCTTCTTGTTTATGGAACATGGCTTTACGACCTTCTCAAGAATCATATCGTCTACCCCATCAAACCGTATACACTTGAGCTGACGTTTTAATACTACTACCCTTTTCACAAAAATATGGTTCAGTCACTCCTTGATAGATAACACCCCATCCAACCACCGCTGAAACCGAATAATGTCCACGTTGCACCCTATTGACTATTGAGCATAAATGTGATCATTCTGCTTGTTAAAATATTCCTCAATAGTGAACATTTCTCGTCCGTAAATGAGATTTGATTGTGAACTCCCTTTGCTTACCGCCGAAAAAGTTTTTTGATTTATCATTCCTATTTTTCTTTAAATTATTACTATTATCAGTTAAGAAATGACCAGTAAGTACATCTTTTGTAAGCAGCACTCCTAAATCATCTTTTATATAAAACACATGATATGGTTCTGGTTGCTATATTCATCTCTCTGGATAAACTCTTGCTTCCGGACTGGATTTCTTCGAATTCTCTCCTTCACACCTTTAATCGTCTAATTCTCTCCTTCACAGCTTTAATAGTCTGATTCTCTCCTTTACAATTTACTCTTACTCCTCTTTACGGTACACACATTCGACTAATACCAAGCGGATAGAGAGTTATAAAAATTGCATTTGGCTCCAGGCCTACTTTATGTAATGCAATTACAACAATACGATTTTCGTTATCACCCCACTCCATTTTAATATTAGTAAAATATTTAATAATGAATGGCGCCGAGTACGTAGTACGAGTACTAACGACGGACTGATTGACTGACTGGCGACGCTCTAATGCAGGTTGGGGTGACAATAGTTGGCCAGTGATACCATTTTTAATCTATAATATTTAAAAAAATGCAATGAATTAATGATCATTGATCACATCACACAAAAGGAATAGAATAAATAAATTCATACACTTCTAACATTACTCAGACTACGTTACAAATATTCGGTATCGGTATTCAGTACCTTGAACTACATCACTATCTTTGAAAAACGAAAAGTGACACGACGTAACATTGTAACAGCGCGTCACAGTTTAAAAAAGAATAAGTTTTTTTATTTATTAAAGAATATTTAGGGCTCCAAATAATTACGTTTAGCGTACAAGTGCCTAACTTTGTCATTTTTGCGTCATTTGTTAGGCGTTCATATGCCTAACATAAGAATGTCGATATTTTCCAGAAGACAGAGCAATTCACGGTAGACTATTTCCCTTGCAACTGCTTTTGAGCAAAGTTTTCTTAAACTGATTATTTAACGGTACCTATATTAAAATGTATTGCGTCAACAAAATCTTTAAAGTGCAGTCGATAAAAAACCTTGCTAGTTAACATTGAGAGGTAGAATGTAGTCCAAGGATGTTGTAAAAATAGTAGGTATGTGTCTTATACAAAATAGATATTGTCCGATATAAAGATAGCATTGTTAATTTTCCTTATCTAAAACTTGCGCTTGGTGCTGTCTTTGTTTGACTTGGAAGAAGTTTCAAATGGAATTTAATGTTCAATAACGGATCCTATCTACCTATCTACCGGCACCTTAAAATTCAAATTAATTTCTTTGTAGAACCTAGATTTTGCAAACAAATTGACTTTTTATTCGTGCTATATGGGTGAAATCTGCTCATTCTACGGGTGGAAACATAAAACGCAGCATCACAGGGGACTGGGGAACTTTTTATTAGGAGACCTAAATTTAGGGCCAACAGAAACTCAAATCAAACTTCAAAGTGCCAATTCTGAATTTTGGCCAAAGTATAGGGTGTGAACAAAAAGAAAGCAGAGTACTCTCAGATAGTTGCCGCCGGATAATAATTGGTAACAAAATTCTGGGATTCCAGGTGTTGCACTATGGCATATATCGGTACAGAGGCTGATTAAAAATACATTTTAAAAATATTTGATTGGAAACGTAATACAATTTTTTTTTGTACAGTATAAATACTGAACCTTTCCAATCGGGGAGAATTTAGTACATTGAAGGTCATTTAATACACTAATAAAGCATCTCTATACTTGCCGTTCCGTCAAAGATCAATATTCGTATAAAATGAATGTCATGTTCAATAATATTTTCCTCCCTATATAAAACTATAATAGCCAAGTGTTTATACCTTTTTGAATACTGTGTTATTTCAGAATTCTAATGAATTTTTTTCATATTACATACTTATATATACAAATATATTTTTTTAACCTCTACTATTTTTTACACATACCACTAACTTTGACTAAGCTTTTAGGTGTTATCGAAGATTGCCGAAGTTCTGGAAATGACGTCAATTTATTGGTCATATAATCAAACAATAGATATGTATGAATCAGCTGCAGATCGGTGCAACTCTAGTTGCGAGATATGAATGACCCACGCATGCCGCAAAGATAATCATTAGGGAGTAGGTGCCAAAAATATTTAAATTGTTCTCTAAGCAAACGTCGTGTATGGCGGTTTTGCGTGAGAATTTTATTCTTTGATAACACTATTTATGTATTATATTCATTTATACAGTAATTGTGGTATCCGTGAATGATAAGTAGTCGTTTTGATTGCATGATTAGGTAACTGGAAATAAGAACCGCATTTTACCCGGTCCCATTTTCACATTTTTACACGTTAAAAGTTGATAAGGTAATCTATTTAATAAAAATCTAATTGACTGACTGACAGACAGCGCACAGCCTAAACTGGTGGGTCTAGAAGCATGAAATTTTGCACAGGAGTTCCTTACATAACGTAGGTGTGCACTAAGAAAGGATTTTTGAAAATTCATCCCCTAAGGGCGTTTGTCCACCGCCGCCGTCACCGGGACGTCACCGACAACGAGATGACGGCGCCGAAGTAGCGATACATGCATTTAGAGCCGCACCGCACTAGCGGTTAACCGTCAGCGGCTGGCCGTTGCGGCAGGCCGCACATCCATTTTTATATGAAACCGGAAGATTCATACGCACTTTGCGACGGTTAGCCGTCAACCGCTGCGGTTGGACAGAGAATGCGGCTGACCGTCCGGTTGCCGCCGCCGCATGCCTCTACACACTGCTGCGGCCAGCCGTCCGCCAGTCGACGGCAAGCGGTGCTTGTTTGCACACGTATTCTCTACGTACACAAAGTTGTTATCACAATAGATTTAGATTTCAATACGTAAAAAAATATTTTAGAAATCAGAGAACGTCCGGCCTTTTGGAATACCAAATCAACAGATTATGCCGATAGACAGAATCGATTAGATGCAAGATGTGATATGATAAGGTTTATTCGAAATGCTCAACAGAGTTCATATTACAATAACCATCAATAATAAATAATAATAATAATAAATACTCTTTATTGCATACAATAGTTATTACATGTGCACATACAGAATACAATAGGCGACCTTATCGCTAAGGCGATCTCTTCCAGGCAACCTTAGGATAGAGAAAAATAAAAGGGATATAGGTAGTGCAAAAGAACCGAAATCCAGAGATGGATCATGTTAAATATATACTCATCGACAATAAATATATAAATACATATAATAATAAATAACTTAATAATATATAAATAAATATAATAATAAATAACTTAATAATATATAAATACATACATACATATCTACATGTACACTGCACACAATATCAGTTCGTAAATAAGATTAAAGAAAAATAGGAAGGAATTGACAGTCTCCAAGGGACGAAATATCATTATCAATATCAATATCATTATCCAAATGCTCATTGGGATCACAAGCAATCACCGTATAATGAATATACTGAATATATAAAGTAAAGAATATACTGAGGTGCGGTGGGCCGCAATGGCAAAAATAGCAGCGGCCTGCCGTAACGGCCAGCCGCTGACGGTTAACCGGTAGTGCGGTGTGGCCCTTACTATGGCCGCGTGTCCACCGCACGACCGTCACCTGAGCGCCGTCATCCCGGCCGCCGAAGTTTCGAGTAGTTCGGCGCGACCGCTAGAACTCGGAAAGGAATTGAAAAGGGAATTGCAAAGTTAAATGCAGCATTTGCTAGATCATACTAGGTTGATCAATAAGTTTCTGGAATCGGATACTTTACATTAAATTATAGGAATGCATTCTATTTCATTCGAATCTCAAATTCAGTAGTAGCCAGCGCCAAAAGAATTAAGAAAAAACCGTCACCAATTTTTTTTTCGATAACTTTTGGCGGGAATTTTATTAGTGTGCAAAATGGAGAAAATCGAAGTTCCTGCGGTTATTAAATATTTCTGCCTGAATTTTTTTCTACGAAATATTAGGGGTTAAAGAATGAAATTGCCGATTTGTACTGAAAAATTAAAACTCGGATTTTTCTAAATTGTAACATATTTATTTAATCAAAATATTTACCCTCATTATCTATACATTGTTGCCATCTAATCGGAAGTTCATTTATGCCTTTGCGATAGAACTCTGGGGATGTAGATTCGACAAACTGTGGGAAAGCATTTTGTACTGCCTCTTGGGAAGAAAATTTTTTACCACGTAGAAAATTGTCCAAATCACGAAAAAAATGGTAGTCCGTTGGAGCAAGGTCTGGCGAGTACGGAGGATGACGTATGGTTTCTAACTGCAGCTCCTGTAGAGTTACAACGGTTTCTCGTGCAGTGTGAGGTCTTGCGTTATCATGGAGCAATAATGGTGAAGATCGATTCACGAGTCGGGGCTGTTTCACTGCTAGTTTCGCCATCATTGTTCGAAGTTCGGCACAGTAAACATCTGCTGTTATTGCTTGACCTGAGAAAGCTATAGTGAATAACACCATGAATAGACCACCAAACAGTTACCATTACGCTTACCAAACAGTTGGTAAGCTTTGCCTTAGGGCACTGTTGCGGCGTTTGACCTGGGGTCAGTCATTGCATTTTTCGCTTTCAGTTGTCGTAAAGAATCCACTTTTCGTCACATGTCACAATTCGATCCAATATTCGTTCATTTCTGTACCGATTCAACAAGGCAACGCAAGTTTCAACACGCGTTTCTTTCTGCAGATCAGTCAAATCTTGAGGCACCCATTTTTCATATTTTTTATCTTATTGATTTGATGCAAATGAGTCAATATTGTAGGTAAGGTAACGTTAAACCATGCCGCTAATTCCTGGGTAGTTTGACTCGGATCGGCTTCCACCATCTCCTTGAATTCAGCGTTATTCACCTGTGTGGGCGGTCTTCCACGTGGTTCGTTCTTCAAGTCGAAGTTTCCATTACGAAAGCGTTTAAACCAAAAACGCACGGTTCGTTCATTAGCAGTCTCCTCTCCAAACGCAGCATTGATATTGCGAGCCGTTTCTGCCGCGTTAGTTCCGCGTCGGAACTCGTATTCAAAGATTACTCGGATTTTCGAAGTATCCATCTTTCCCGTCTAAGCTGAATAAAAAAAACAATTGAAAGGCGAAATTCGAATGTTGCACATTTTTTAAAACAAGAACGTCATAGGTATCATGTGAATAAAGTTTCACTCGAAAATCTCACACCATGAAGGTTTTATGTCAATTCAAAGTATCTATTACTATAAAACGGCAATTTCATACTTTAACCCCTATTATTATGCTCTTTAGATTATCTTTAGAAATAAAATAGAAATTTTATTTTATTTAAATTCCTAGTATATTCCGATATAATTCAGTAAAACTGAACTGGCATTTATACTATAAATAGAAATTTTATGATGCTTATGTACAACTTCGAAATAAGAAAATTATGTAAAAATATATAATATACATAATTACAAATACCTTGCGACGTTGCTTTTTATTTAATTCTGTAAAACTGGATTGCATTCATACACAAAAATATATGTTATTCGAATATTGTTCCGCAATATGCGGTCTATCAAGTATAACTGCTTACAGATTAAATACAAATTGTTCATTTCATATGTACCTTCTTTAGTTAGAAAGATAATGTATTCTTATATACGTATACAAATTTCCAAGCAACTAATTCAAAAAATAAAAAGTTCAGAATTTTAATCAGAAACTGCGCGATGTTGTCCATAGTGCGCCGTCTCAGTTGCGAAATCTGCTGTTTTAAAGTGTGGCTTCACGGAAATTCGCCATCCATAGTCCCGACTTGGTTCCCAGTGAGGCGTACTTAAAGGGTAGAAGATTTTCCACTGATGATTAAGTTGCCGCTGCGGTTTTCGCCCACTTTGAAGACAAAATATCTGACTATTTTTATACTGAGATAGAAATGCTAATTAAACGATCCGAATAGGATCCGATTCGGATCCGAACGATCCGAAATGTGCTCAAATAGTCGGGAGAGTATATTGAAGAATAAAAATAGTTTCATGAACTTGAGTGTTCATTGCTTTGTCAGTGTGGAAACATTTGGACCTCCCCTCGTACATTTTTCGGAATTTTTTACCAAATTATTGTGCTATTGTTTCGAAAGCTGCTTATATTGGATATTTCTGGTCCCGGTTTAACCCTCCCCTATCGTTTCTAAATATACACATACCGTGGCTTGTTATTTATAGCCTGTGGACGACATATTTGAGAAAAAAGAGCAACTACGGTTTAATTATTTATATAATTTGTGTGGTGTTCATCATTCGCGGAGTAGACTACACCATTGTGGCCCAATTACCCTTGGTTGATAGCCCGCATTCGGGTGTCTTTCCTATTCGAGCAAATTACTAATTTAAATAAAGAACCAAAAACGAATTCGGGTACACCCGAATCGTTTTTGGTTAAGTTAAGTGTTAAGTTGTTAGTTGTTAAAGTTAAGTGTTCTGTGAATGGTGTGTTTGGACTAGCATGCGATCTCGAGTATAAACAATGTTTCGAGCACCCGAATTCGTGTAAAGGCATTTGAGTACCCGAATTCGGACTAACGACCATGTGTAATTGAGCAATTAGTGTCCCCCATTTAGGGATATTTCGAAAAAATCTACTTATCTACAGATTACCGAATTATTTAAACACAGTGTTATGTAGGCCGCTTAATATAAGGAATTCTTGAACGGGATTCTATATGATGTTTCAAAAATTGATTGAAATGTGCTATAAACTATAACATATAACGAGAAATATAACTTACATCCAAATATTAAACTTTAAATTTATATGTATATAAGACATTTGATTTAAAGAATAGACCGAATAAATATAATGTTATTTTGTCTTTTTTACCCGCAAACGATGTTTATGTTTTTCGTTTGGTATTATTTTATACTATATCAAAGCAATTCCAACATCTCGTTCATTTGAACTCGATTTTCCTCTTTCATTGAATACCAATAAATGATGCGTTCACGGTAAAGGACAATTGTTAATGAGCCAATATACGTAAAAATTTAATACTCTTCTGTGTATTCTTCTGTGGGGCCGTTCCGCAGAAATTTCTGATGGATGTGATGGCCTTAATCCTTGCCTTCTACTATTATTATAGATAGTTTTAATATAATACCAATACATTCTGCTGTTATACTACTATAACATTTACATAATGCATTTAAATAATTTACTCGAGTTTGCACATATTTTTTACTCTATTAAATGGGACGCATACATATTAGTGTTTAGAGCGGTGCTGGCCTAAGGGTATCTATACTCAACTCACATTCATGTGATCGTGAGTCCAAATTCTCGGCCCGTAACCACTGAGTTTCAAGGTTAGCTTATTTTTAAAAAGGACAAATTTTAATATAATAATTGCACGACTCCCATACAAATTGTCTTATGCATGAGAGACACATCATATACATATATAGCCTTTAAATGAACTCTGGCGAAGCTGGTTGGCTAGTCCACTCATTTATATGTGGTGCAGTTCCTCAGGGCTTATGGTTGCCGCTTTCTTATCCCTTAGTTACGTTTTACAACATCCACGGGAAGAGATGGGGACGGATAAGACACTTACCCAAATGCCCAAGGACATCACTCACATAACTTAAACTTTTAATATTTTTTTTCTTGTCTTCGCCAGGCGCAGTAGCGGGTGGCGGACAATGGACGAGGGCTCCGCCCGCGCCACCTCCAGGCGTGGTCGGCGCTGTGGGAGTCGGTGGTGCAGTCAGCCTAAGCGCTGTGAACACCGCGTCAACGAGGGGTCGCAGGGCGAACACACAACGTCACAATACTGCCGCGTCGGCAATGCAGGCGATGCCCCATCCAGGGCTGTCGGCAGCCGCTGTCCAGGCCTTAGCAAACGGCTGGAACTTGCCCGGGACGCTGACGCAAGCACAGACGCAACAAGTGCTTAGGCTAGCTCAGGTGTGTACCGAACAGTTTTTTTGGAAACTGAGAAAAATGGATCCAATTGACAATTGACATTGATATATACGCCTAGGGCTCTGACACTAACTTATAAACGCGAGCAACAGTTGCTAAATTAAAATGTTAAGCTTTAATTCTCGTAAATCTATATCATTTGTATTTATTATTCAAGTTACACGCTTTTATCTGAATCATTTTTTTCTTAATTTCGAGAAGTAGCGCATTAAAATTGCCATACAGTTACTTGGAAGAAACACGTATCCGCTTCAATGCGATTCCGAGAAGAATTAAAAAGCAACATTCAGACATACGGTCCCCTATCACACCGAGACCTTTTTGTGCTACTTTATCTTTGCATATATATCTATAGTATCTATATAAAATAATGTAGATCATATAAGGTCGGGGAAAAAGTTTCTTCGTATTTTATATACAAATTCAAGACATTTTTTTAAAAGTTTAATTACATTTAATTATAATATATATGTGCCGCTTTGTTCTATAACTTGTTGCCATCTTGTAGGTAGTGACATGATCCCGTTGCTGTAGAGATTTTGGGATTTTTGGTCAAAAAATTGCGACAAGTAGTTTTGAAAGTCCTCTATTGAAGTTAACCTTACACTACCTAAAGAATTCTGAAGAGACCGAAACAAGTGGAAATCTAAGGGCGCAAGGTCAGGGCTTACTGGTGGGTGCATCAACACTTTCCAACCAAGCTCTCTCAATTTTTGCCGAGTGGCCAAAGATGTGTGTGGTCTGGCGTTATCATGATGAAAGATCTTTCTGTTGATCAATTCCGGGCGTTTTTTCTCAATTTCTTGCTTTAGTCTTATCAGCTGTTGGCAGTAGAGATCCGAATCGATGGTTTTGCGCGGCGGTAAAAGCTCATAATGAACGATGCTCTTCCAATCCCACCATACACACAACATCACCTTATTGCGTGTTAACCCGGGTTTCGCCACAGTCTGTGGAGCTTGGCCGCACTTAGACTATGATCTTTTCCGCACGTTCTTGTCGTAAGTGATCCACTTCCATCACTAGTGATCAATCTTTTCAAAAATGGTTCGGTTTCATTGCGTTTTAATAGAGAATCGCAAACGAGTACACGGTTCATTAGGTTGCTTTCAGTGAGCCGATCTTGCTGCACTTTTTCACAAATGACATTAACTTTATCGGTAACAGGGCGACCGGAGCGAACTGCATCTTTAACATTAAGATTTCCTGTCTGAAAACGCTTAAACCAACTTTGTGCTACTCTTACTGACACTGCATTAGGTCCATAAACGGCACAAATTTTTTCGCGGCTTGTGTCGCATTTTTCACTTTTTTGTAATAAAACTAAAATGTATCGAATTTCTTCGCTAGATTCACTCATTTTCTTGGACAGAAAAACAATTGAAAAATGGCGAGAAACAGTTTTTTATTTTTTTTATTCCTTTTTCTTAAATGTTACCTTTTTAATGGTATCATAACCAGCCAGGAGGTACAAACAGTTCAATCAAAGATATTGGATCACAACTTCATACATACGAAATACGAAAAGACTTTCTCCCCGACTTATTATTATGTTGAGGCTTTTGTTGACTTATTATTATGATTTGGAACATGTTTTGACGGCCAAAGCTTCTAAATTAGAAGATCTGAATTAGGCCAAACCTACGGCAACATTTGCCATTTTAAATATAATTTAAAAATAATAATTTAGTAATTGACTAGTTCTTTGTTTACGATTGTGGATTACTTTTGCAATAAACAATTTTATTGTTTGTGTGTGAGCTGCAGCCGTAAAGTAAATCGCAATTCTACTACGATCCTATTAATATTATAAATGCGAAAGTTTGGATGTTTTTTTTTTAACCCAACAGAGCATACATCATGTAAATGAAAGGGTTACATGCAAGAATGTTAATTATATAAATGTCACTCTACTTACAAGGCGTTTGTTACTAATCATGTTGAAACGGATGGAACGATTTTGTTGAAACTTGACATTGGCTAAATTTACAATTAAAATCTACCTATTTAGTTATATTGTAATCCGGATTAATATAAAGGCTACCATTTATGTAGACCACTCAATCGAAGTCGCGACTAAGGCTAGTATTACGTAATACATATGTATGTAATTTTATTCTGTATTAAAGTTTATTTTGTTGTAGTCAGTAATTTGTTCAAGGGAGTTATCGTTTTTGCCGGCAGGCGCAAGTGGCGGCTCAAGCGCAAGCCGCTGCCCGCTACAGCAATGCTGCCATCGCTGCCGCGGCGTCACTGCCACAACATCGATCCCAGCACCAGCGTAACGTTCAGGTATCATTTTGCACAATATATTATCATTATTACATAATTACATGAAAATTCACCGTATGCTCTTAGAATACAATTGGAATTCAACCACCCCCATCTCTTTCCGTGGCTGTCCTAAAATAAGACTAAAGAATAACGAAACGGCTACCACAAGCCCTGAGAAACTACACCACCTCCAATAGAGTGGGCTCGCCAAGCCCTTAGGCCTAATATTTCTATAACGGAACGTTATAGAATAAAACGTTACCCCATTTAGAATATTTATTCTATAACGAAAATAATACGAAATTCACTAAATAATAAATCAATACACGTTTCCTTTATGAATAAAAGTTCTAGTACATACTCAAACCGCAGTGACGTCATAATGCACTTCCCAACCTAAAGGAAAAACCCATTTCATGAAAAGTTTACATCAGCGGAAATTCATAGTAAATACTTAATTATCTGTATTAAAGGTAATTTCTATGCAAGTTTTTGCATGGTTCAATGCAAGTTTTTGCATGGTTCAATGCAATTTAACGGTATTTACGTTTAAATATCGTTATCTGACATGCCATTCAGTGGCAAAAATAAAATGGGTGGTCAGAAACACAAGTGGTCTATGATAGCCAATGGTCCAACAATTCAATCGTTTAATGTTATATATATCAATTCATCTAAACTGCAACTGGTCTGAAAAGCATCCTTTTAGACCACGTTGTCGCTTGCAGTTTTTAACAATATATATGTGCAGATACTTGTGTGCCACTTGTGGTGAATAATATCGTCAAAACATCAGCAGTTTACTTCTATATAGTCTTCTGTTTCGGACACTGTCTACTTGACAGGTTATGCTCGTAGATGTGATTCACGCCTGCGTGCGTTCAAATAATGTGGTACTTACCATTTTTCAAGCTTTAGTTTGCTGATTTGATACAATGAATCAACATTATTTTGACGCTAACATCAAACGACGCTATAAACTAAGCCGTATTTTAGGAGTAATAAAGAGTTAACGATTTTCAAGTCTCAATATACCGCGCTCCCTCTACAATGATAAATTATACGGACATGATATACATATCTATTGAAACAAATAGTGATGGACCGAATGTGGATTCTGTGGAATGTCGAGTTCGGCCGAATATTCGGTTAAAACATGTGCTGGAATCGAAATTCGGCCGATGTTCGGTCGGTCAGGAGTCGCTCAGTAAACCACTGAGCGACTCCTGAATTTGACGGGACTAGACATTATCAAAATACGTTTTAGACTTTAAAATTGTTTATTGAGTAGAAAACTACTGGCAGAATGTACTAATTGCAACATTGCCATATATAAATTGAAAAAAATGTCATATATGATTGAAATTGATTTATTAGATAATATTAATAAAGGATAATTTATAATACATAATGTAGTAGGTATTATTCTCAGAAAAAAATTGAAAATATAAAAACAGTTAATTATAAACACTAAATTTATTTATCATCTGTATATATATTATAAAACAGTAAATAAGTCTGTTAAGTCTGTACATAGAGTTTATTTTGAAAAATAAAATTGAGGGTTTTTTTTAGAAGCTACACAACCTAAAACAGAAGGTTTTAGAATTTATGCCTGTATGCATAAATGCATGCATAATGCATAATGTGTTGTCTGCATCACGTAAAAACTACTGAACGGATTTTGATCGGATTTTCACTAATGTATAGCTAGTTGAGTGTCCACAAAGAAAACTGATGTATGTGTCATCTTCATATGACACAAGGAGTAGTTAAATAATCTTTTACGGCTGTTTAGTATAAGCGAGCCGAGCTGTGGGTAGCAGCTAGTATTATCTAATCGTTATAGAATAGTCAATTGTCATTTTAACTAGTAGGATACAGGCTAGGCAGGCTACTAGTCTAGTCAATAACGTTAGTTCATGCTACCGAATTTTCGGCTCATGAACGGAAACACGGCCGAATACTGATGAATTTTGCCATTACCGAATGTGAAACGAACTTCGGTCCATCTCTAGAATCAAATATACTCGTTAATTACCTTCTGCGAGTTTGTTAAAATAAAAAGTAAGGAATTTAGATAATACATAATTATGATTTACTCGAGTAATGATTAGACAACAGATGCGTCTGCTTTCCAAATTAGGATCGCGCATAAGAATGTTCCCGATCTGCGATTATAATTGATCATCTATTGATCATCTTAGACAAAACATGATAAGCAACAAATAGTGGTGATTAACTTTTTGATGTTTCATATGTACAAACCCCCTAGATATTATAGTTCTTGCAACTCATGAGCACACTTTACTGCTTTGCTCGTAGCGATGACTAAAAAGTCTCATTTAACACGCGTAAAAAGAGATCTTATTATATCCTTCACAATATATAACCTTTAAATAAAGTCCACGGACATTTTTATCGACAAGCAAGTTTGATGAACGAGCAATAAAAACGAGCTATTTCAACGTTTCAGTTGCACGCTATGTTTTAAAAAAAACATGCAATGAAAACCGATGACAAATTTATGAGGAATTTATTTTAATTATGGCATCATTATTTTTATCATTGGCACATAGACTTTTTATTTGTGGTATTCATACTTCGTGCCGCGTAAACCGTGTTGTTTCCGTTTCCAGTTTCCGAACAGTGCGATAACAATGGCGATGGGCCAGCAACCCCCGCCGCCGCTCGTAAGGAGCTCGGCCAACACAACGACTATGAAGTGAGCATCCTTCGTTTTTCACTTTGGTAACACGAAACCTTTTTGCAGCACACCCAACAATAATCTCATGACAATAATGTTAATAATCTATTACTGATTCACAGTCCCGTTAAAACCGACAGAAATTCCACCCAACATCCTTATGTAAAAGAAAGGATAGTATTATAAGTACTTGAAAATATGAGTTAGATCTCACAAGTGTTTTGTACATCTCGTACGTCCCATTCGCCATTGTCTTGGCACTGTGACTAGGTAGAGGCATTGCAACAAAAATGAAAATATTGTGCCAAACTTTATTTTTTGTGATGGCACTACATTTCAGATATAAATTCACTTATTTATTTATGTAATCTACAGCCTTTTATGTAACTTATTTAACTAATATGTTGCTAGTGCTAATGGCCAAATACAGAACACTGACATTATATACAGTATTTAATAGATTGTCCGCAAGTAATAGGTGATTTTTATTGTTCTTATTAATAATACATGTTGATTTGTGTTTGCATTGCATTAAATATTTTAATTTCAGTGTGTCAAATCCTCACACGAATAAAAATACGAAGAAAGGCAAAATACCTGGCTGAATTATGTTACCAAATTAACGTATTACCTCCTGAGATTTCTCCACGTGTAAAAAGCATTATATTTGTATTCCTTACAATGTTTTTTCTATAATTTATGTTGATTCCATATTACTCTTTGATTTGACGATCAAGAATTATTCTTTTTGAGATGCCTTTATTTGATATTAAGTAATTTTATTTAGAGCTTTCTATATATTTTAAGAAAATATGGTTCATTTTTATTAGAAAAAGTTTTTGTTTTAAGAGAAATATCTTAAAAATTACTATCGCATTTAACGTAAAATGTTTTTTTTTTGTACATGGTAATGTGAAAGTTTCTCAATATTCCACTAGAGACGCTGCTTCCATTCTGTATATAGAAAAAACCCGAAAAAGATAGTAGCATTTGCAAACGAGAAAGTCTTATAAACCATCGGTCCCACCACACTTCATGCTTCTGTGGAAATAAAACAATAGACAGACTTACTGTAAATTCAGCTTTTGTAATTCCACATGAAGGACTTTAGGTTAGTTGGGTCAGAATCTAGATTTCTCCGGTACATTCCCATATGACCACATATCCCCACCAGTGGGGATTTTGAGAATATATTATTTCTCCGGACTTCTGGTTTTTGGTCCAAGGGTTTATTTTTCACAAGTCTTTTAAAATTCCTAAAAGTTGCTAATTAAATACTACTCTTTGAGTTTGAATAAAAACTCTTTGTTTTGAAACCGTGTTAAAAAAAGGCTACGTCTGAAGTGGGCGGTTTTAATAGTCGAAAAATTCAGATGTATAACTGATTGTTCTGGATTAGTAATTCCGTAGATGGCAATCAATATTTGCAATCAAACGTGAAAGAGGGCGGAACGGTCATATAAGGATTACCAATTAAACCACTCAAATATTTTATAGGAAATATCTTATTTACACTAACAAGTCCTATTGGAATCGTTGATGTTTGTTTTTAACGTTGACTTAGCACTCGATCTCTTATTTTTACAACACTGGTATCATAGACATATTTGAGTAATATGAAAATGTTAATAAATAAGTATTACTCGTATTTTATCGTATACCAATATACTGTACTTGAAATGCATGCTTTTTCACTAGAGTAAATGTTTTTATATAATTATTTAAAATCTCACGTAAGTCAACTGAATTTAAGTGCTTATGAGAATAAAGTTTCTTTAAACCGAATATGGACAGTGTTATTGTGTTACAAAAGTGCTGGAAATATATATTTAAACGAATAGCGAATAGTGGTAACACATATAGTTCTTGCAACTCACAAGCGCGTCACCCTTGTTTATATAGTTATATTAAAAGTAACTTTTGTGTTAGTGTATTCATATGTATACTGTAAAGGTTTCAAGGTCTCTTTTTACGCGTGCAAACATTCACCACTACACTTCTCCTTAGAAAACAAATTTTGATTAATTTCCATGACATTCGAGAAAAATGTAAAAAAATCTAAAATTTTTCATTACTCAGAAATCACGCCAGTCGCCAGTGACTTGGAGTTTTAGACAAAACTAGAAAAATAACCATTATTTATTCTCTTTATCTTTAATATAATGTTACATATTGATTTCGTTACTGATGCTTTTTCTTAGGAGGACAAGGCAGACTTGTGCTCTCTAGTTGCAAGAACTATACCGGTAGTTCTGTCAATAATCTCACATTTTCAACATTCTCTCTTTTCGTGTCATTTTTCGCACTGTGTAATACGTGTCGTTTCTTCGCCAGTGTTTCCCAACAAGCTACGGCTTCGATGAATGGCCACTCAACCTCTCACCCAGCGGACACGCGCCGAAGACTCACGCCGATACCGGACTTCAATACCAGTGGCAACCATACGCCGTATAAGGTAAGTTTTAGTTCTAGTTGCAAATGGATTTGTTGTAGATTACTTATTCTACTTGACTACTTGTACGCGACCGGCGTCCGTTAAGATATATAATTGACCTTTATGTGTCCAAATTTCGTGTCTCTTAACTTCAGCTGTCTCGGCAAAACAAATTCCCGTACTGTACATTCAGTTAGAACTACGAATTTTAACTTTAAAGTTACCCTTATCATTCTTCACGAATAGTAGTTACCTTTAAGTGGAGTGACATTTGTAACAAATGTTTGTAATCGTGCAAATTGTTGGCCAACGCTTGCAGATAACTTTTTCTATGACTTACATCGTCTATCGCTAGTACGCTACAAGGAAAACTTAAAAATACCAAATGAATTTCATTCTTTATTGCTGTTGCACACTTGCCAAGAAGAAAAGAAATTCTAGGAAATTTAGAAATCTTTGAAAATATAAACACTAACGGTTGAAATAAACTGTGAGTGAATTGTGAAATGGCCTATCTTATAGGTTACTAAAAATTTGCATATATCTATTCACTGTGCCCCAAAGAATTGGTGTACAATTAATTGATTTATTTCCAAAAATGTGGTATTTACAAGGTCTTTATGTTTATACATATTTTGTTACATTGTCATACGTTCTGCCAATGCTGACAGAGAAATATTAAAATAAAATTTAAATAAACATAGATAACTAAATACTACATAGTGGCATATAATATAACGGAAGCGTGAGATTTCTACTTGTGTGATACTCCCTCCCTCGCAGCGCCATCATCATCGATTGTGATCAGCAATGATATATTGCAATGTACGTAAAACGTACATAATGTACATCAGACGGAAATAACTGTACGTACAGTAAATGGCCGAAAGTAATACACATCGACTATGATCGCCTAGCTTCGGTTTTGTAGAACGTCGTCTTTGTCGTGTGACGTTACGTTTCGGCCGTTTATTGTACACCAGTTAACGAGAAAATGAACTTTGTTGGAGTATACTCCAACGCTAGCTAGCTAGCGTAATATCCGCTAGCTAGAGAATACATTGCGCTACAAACTATTCATGAATAACTGAAATAAATAATTGTACATTACTAAGAATGTAAAGACAAAGTCGACGGAAGGGTCCTCCTGTCTTTATTGTCACGAGAGAACCTAAATCCAATGAACCTTTAAATTTGCTGCCACTTTCAGTATTTTCCATTATAAATTAGTAGTCTGTATTTTTCTCCTCTAGGTTCAAAAAGCGTTGGTAGAGCACACAATGGTGCCGTGCATCAACTGGAAGCCGTACCAGTATGGGGACCTATTAATGACTCTGCCGGACTTAGCCAGCCATTTCTTCCCAAGAGTCTCACTCACTACCTGCCGAGCCATGCTCGACGCGCTCGAGATCACGCTCTATAGACCTAACACGTAAGTGTCTTTGTTTTTTTAATAGAATAGCTCTTTCGTGTCTTCCAATACTCTTTTCGTGTTTCTACTCTTAAATTATTGCGGAATCATGACGTTCTGTGCATTTGCCATGTCATTTTGCGAAAACATACAGCCACTTGACATTCTGCGTTTTTGTCTTGTTGCCATTTTGACTTACCGCTTATTGTCCTATGGTATTTATTAACAATACGCATTATTAACGTTATCGATTTACTGACTTTGGTTAAAGTGTTTTTAACTATATATATATATATTCGGGTACTCACATATTGTCCGAAGGTCGCCCGGAATAGATTGTTTTAGCGATAAGGCTACCCTCTTGTATACATAATTATTTAAACTTTTATATCACTATATTTTTTTGTATCCGTTTGGTTCAAAGTGTGCTTTTAAGCACACTTTATTGTATACTCAAAAGATACTCGCGTGACAATGAAGTCCTCCTCCTATTAGGATTAGTAGGATTAGGATGCTCCAAAGCATATCCCATAAACCCTTAAAAGCAATTCAAGATATTTTTCAAGATATTCTGACTTTGATTTCACTGTTTTCTTCTTTGGCCTTTCATTGGTAATTACAACTTTCCCCACTGGTTCCCCGCGACCGGTGACTCCTGAAAGGCCACTAGGGCCACAAGAACTTAAAAAAAAAACCCACTGGTTACTATTTCGGGCAATAATTTTCTTAATGTTGTCCTTCTACCTCATTAGTGGTCTCCCTATACATAGTTGTTTTATTAACAATAAAAAGGTAATATTTTATAAATAGTAAATTTTAATCATTTCTTTCACAGTACCCAACTGCAAGTGCTACGAAATTCTGGCAAATGCAAATCAGCAGCTGCAGGCGAAAATGGACTCGCCCTAGTGCAGATAAAGGACGTCATGCAGCATATGCCTCAGTTCAAATACATGTTGAGGTCAGGGTTGGCTTCAGAAGAGCCCCCTCATCAAGCCCCCCGCCCTGCCCACGCTCCCCCTACTGCTCATGTGAAGAGAGCTCGAGCGAACTGAGTGTTACTCGAATTCTGGTAGGTGATATCATCTACTCTTTCAGTTTCGGTCGTAGCGTATTCGCAGTTCGATATTAAACGCATTGCAGTCGTATGTTGGATGGCTGACTGTTTATTTCAATTAATCTGAATAATGTTGCACTTGCAATTGTTTTATAGTAAAATGATGTTTCCTAGATTTCTGTAATTATATGGTTTAGTAGTAAAATGTGCAATTCTCAAAATGGCAACAAAACAGTTATTTTTTCTGTTTTGTTGCCATTTTAACATTTGAGCATTTTGAGAATTTGCCATTTTGAGATTCATTTAAGACATTTACCATTTAATAATTGCACATTTTGCTACTAAACCAAATCCTTAACTCGAGTTAGATAAATGCATGTAGGGTTTTGTTTTTGTTAATCGCAAAGATCAACAGCGTGCGAGCGAGAAATTAAATCATAGTACATTCACTATAGGCGAGACAGAGCCAACTATCAAATGGCCTACGTTGAACGTGTTTCAGTCTAAATATACTGAGGTTGCCGCAATTCCTATCTTCCAGAGTTAAACAAAAAAGGAAGCATAAGCTAAAAGAAAGTTACTCGAATTTGGTAAAGGTTATATTTGCTCTTTCAGTGTCGGCCGTATTGTATTCGCAGTTCGTTATTTGAGGTCAAGCAGTTGTTGGCGCGTTATTTGTATGGGTGGCCGTTTTTTCTATTAATCTAAATAAAACTCAGTTTTTCATACTATTCACCTGTCAGTTTAAACAGTTCAGTGAAAATTGTCAATTTTAACTGATCGTATGTGGCGGCCATTACACTTACAATGGACATGGGCCAATTTTTCTAACAGCCTTGTTTTTATGTATTTTTATATACGAGTACGTAGACCAATATAGATTTAACCACAAAGTGGCACTGTTCAATGGAAAAATGATAACATCGGAGAGTTACAACATTTTAAAGTCTTCATTTATTAAAAGTCGCGCGACATTAACATTTAAAACATTTAAAAATATCTCGTCATGTGTTTAGCCAAATATTGACAAAACCAAGTATGAACAAATCAAATACATATAGACAAAACTAACGGACAAAACCTATGTTTACGGGAAACAAAACTAACCGACAAATGGTACGCGATTTTAACTAGTCAAAGAGGCCCGTAGTCCCGACAAACATCGGTTATTCGAAGGATGAAACATCCATCCCTTGTTGTCCCATCTATATCGCTTAATTATGGCCGATATTACGCTGTTAAAGTCAAAATCAAATCTCAATGTTTCATTAGCATATTATTAGCGATGATTTAAGTGTTATATCTATTCAATGTAATTATTTCTATTCAAAAACACAGAAATATAATTATTTCTATTCAAAAACAGAAATATAATTATTTCTATTCAAAAACACAGAAATATAATTATTTCTATTCAAAAACACAGAAATATAATTATTTCTATTCAAAAACACGGAAATATAATTATTTTAAAATTAGTTAAAAAAAAAACAAGTGAATGAGCAGCAAATTTATAGGTCAGTTGGGTTTAGGTTTTCTGGCGACAATAAAGACATGGAGTCTCCATCGACTTGGTGATGACATTCTTAGTAGTTAATTTAAAATTATTTACTCTTCATCATCATCATCATCATCATCATCATCTCAGCCTTTAGACGTCCACTGCTGGACATAGGCCTCCCCCATTGTCCGCCATTTAGACCTATCGGCAGCGACCTGCATCCAGCGGGTGCCCGCAACCTTGCACGCATTTACTTTACTTATTCAAAAATATTTTGTTTCGTTGATCATAATTTGCTGCTCATTCGGTATACTTTTGCTGCTCGTTTAAATACAACTCGAAACAAACAACGCGATACCATCTGTCGAACAGATCAAGCTAGTCATGTGACATACAAAGCTGGGATTTAAATGCGAAAATCGCTCATAGACAATATACACAAACACGTATCCTTTACTGCCTTCATAAATTTGAGCAATACCTCGCTCGCTGGCGATTTTTGCGTAACAAAATCAAGTATCAGTTTTTTTAGGTTGACAATTTTAGGTATTTGATTGAGGAGAATTTGATTCGCCCGCCTAATTAGAATTTCGTATGTACCCCCATACTGCGTGTTGTAAAAATGCAAAGTTTGTAAAAAGACTTGATTCCTTTGATGATGGAACTGAATCCATCTTTTGGAGTTAACGAAGGATGCACGGATACCAGTGATACAGCCTATAAAATATATAATAAATGCTGTAGATAACATTTAGAGACGCTGTCAATTTTCCATAACACTGTAAAAATTGTAATATACACTGTAAATCAGCAGGTCTAAAACAATGATCTATATATGTACTAATTTATAGAAAGACTGAAATTTATTTTTAATGACATATGTTGAAAGTTCTAAAGTTTAGATATATATATTTTGTATTATTTCATTGAGGTATTTTAGTTGTACAATATTTATAAAGGGAAACAATGAAATGACCAGTAGAAATACTGAAAGTGGCAGCAAATTTAAAGGTGCGTTAGGTTTAGGTTCTCCAGTTGACGATGACGATCTTTGGCGGGAGCTCGAGAGGTGCGCTTGAGCTTTTATTTGATTACTATAAAGTTATGTGTTACGCAACTTTTTTTTATTATAGAAAAAGGCGGCAGATGAGCAATACTCGTACAGTCCACCTGATGGTAAGTAGATACTGTCGTCCATAGACATCCGTGGTACATGACAAGATCAGCCCAGAATGACAAACGTTGGCACGCCCCCGGATGCGCTGTAAGAGATGGATTAGGAGAAAGTGTTGCGAAAATGGGGAGGGATAGGATGGGATGGGATGGGAATTGGGCTCTGGCATATCTCACCCACTACCGAAACACGTACGTACATTGGGGAAACACGATAAAGTAGGAAATGCAGTACATTTCAAGGTAGTCTTCTGTGGGAGGGGTATAACGTGGCCAGTCAAGTGCGCCCAGAGGCTGTGGGAATGTAGCATGCACTCTCTCCCTACCAGCCTTTGTGGTTTAATAGTAATAGTTTATTAAAGCTCAAAGTGTCGTGTTTGTACGTAATGTTTGTGATAATCAAATAAAAGTATAAGCCTTTTCCATGTCCTTTCAAGGAATCCAACCGTCCTCGGTAAACGTACTATCGCTTTATTGAGCGACGCCATATTTACTTGAAATTCATTTATATGTGACATTGGCAAAATAGTGGTCGCGCTCGAGTCGACGACTGATACTGGCGTCAAACCGAACAAGACTTTGTGTTCATATTCTTAGTAATTAGAAATTCTTCATTTTAGTTATTCAAAAATAGTTTGTTCTGTTGGTCACGATTTGCTGCTCATTCAGTATTTTTTGCTGCTCATTTAAATACAAACCAATTGTAAATAGATCGGGTATTTATCTGCATTTATGCAGCGCTTATGTTTATTTAGCAATATTTTTAATATAGTCCATCAACTTCATGGGCGGTGCTCTAAGGTAGGACTTTTGCATCGGAATCAAATCATCGTATTTATTTCAAGGTTTCTTCTTTGGCAGATATTTTAATAAAACGTAGCACTGGGTGGCGAAACCGTAAAGAATGGTCAAAATATACATTAACGGCTTTTCCCAGACTTTGATAGGTGCCGGAGCTTGTTCAGTTTGAATTCATTTCATTCGGAGATATAGAATTACAACTAGTTTTCTTCGGTTTAAATGATTATCGAATATTTCGATAATTCAGGTATATATGTGCATCTCGCATAAAGGGTTAGTTTTTATAGCTGTCAAGAATACTCCTAGCTCCCCCAATTTGCGCGCAACCGCCGACGAAGTTGACAGATTATATAAACCTGTAAAGGAGAGGTAAAGGGCAATAAGTTTAACTGTTTTAGATTTTTAGAGTTATGGATTACCAAACGGCAACTTTATTATATAATAATAAAAAAAAATGCTATAAGCAATAATTAAATACGCAATATCCCTTAAACTAATTCGCGTTTCTCGGCTGAAATTGCTCCCCAAGAACTTATTTTTACTCGTTAAAATGTATTTTTCATACTACCTATTTTTAATTGATACTGGTATATTTAATACCAGTTGGTAGTGACCCTGCCGTGTAAAAGGTACCGAATTTGATTTACGGTCGAACATTAAACTGTTTAAAGACCAAAGTATGTTCGAGGCTGGGCTTATATGTTCGTGTCTCTGGTCCCACGACAGAGGGAATCCTAGTGTGGGCCATTGTGTTATTCTTGTTATTCCTATATTTGCCTATCCTATACTATATAGCCGTATACTTGTTATTCTTTATCTCTCACAACATCATATAAAATAATACTTAGCATTTTAGTATATATCACTGAAACTAAGAGTTGTTTTATAGTATTTGCGTAACAAAAGTATTGTCTAAATAGCATAATAAAACGCTTAGAAAGTAACATCACAAGTGTAAAAATCTCATTTTCACAATTTAAGGTCACATAGGCAATTATTGTGTAAAGATTTTAGTAAGATAAAAGGGAGAATTAAAATATTCCAATTTAGAATTAACTTTGTTTTAATTTAACGCAGCTACAGATTTGGAGTGATTTCTCTTTTATATATTTATTTTTTAATTTTTTTTTATTGTAATCTTAGGTACTCCCATAATCATTTATAGTTTCATTAGAAATAGGCCAGGGACTGTTCAACTAAGTTCAGGTACAATCTTTATAAAATCTAATTGTTGTATAGTTTTAATGTAATTAAATAAATATTTAATATAATATGTGTAAAGGCTTTATTTTTATGTTGCGGTAACTTTATCACTTCCGTCTGACAGAGCCCTAATTTAATTACATTTTTGATAAGATCGAACTTTTGTAACTATTGTTCCTGGCCGCACCAGTGACTATATCCAGTATAAGCCAATCAAGCGTTCATACAAATACAAATTTATTTGCAGCTGATTATGAACATATTCAATAAACGGCTGGGTGGCATCAACTGCAAACTACGTTGTAACAAACATGTTCATTCGGTTTCATCGACGATATAAACCTTAAATTCTGCTCAATAAGTTGTTTTGGAATGCAAATATTTTTGTAATTATGCGAACCCTCGATTGGCCAATACCCAACCAACCGGTTGGTTAGCTAATTATATAAAACAAATTCCAATAGGAGAAAAACGATGTTTGTTCCTATAGTTAGATATATATATTTGCCGACAATATTAGGATTTCATTCGTTACCCTTTGCCCAACTATAATTAAAGGTTAAGTAGCAAAATATGTAATTCTCAAAATGACAAATGAGTCTCAAAACGCCAAATTCTCAAAATGACAACAAAGCGGTTACTTTTCGAAGTGATTTCAATACGGATAGACATGAATATACACAAAAAATTATGTGATTTTTAAATATCCGTACTGAAATTACTCCGAGAAGTAACTCTTTAGTTGGCATTTGGAGAATTTGCTGTTTTAAGAATTTTCCATTTTGAGAAATGTACATTTTGCTATTAAACCTAATATGTGTCCCTCTTGACAGTTCCCATATATGTAGACTGAATAAAAAAATAGTGCCATCTGGTGGTTTCAGTTTGTATTTTTTTATTCTTTATTGCACAGAGTGACAAATGGCGTACTTTGAAGCATTATCTCCCAGTCGACCTTTGGGCTATGCAGATGTGAACGGTCGTAACGTACAATCACAGTTAAAATTATAATTGTACATGACGCGATAATGACCAATATTATTATGTAAATAATTATATACAAATACCCACGGTGTTCTCTAAGTTTGTATTTACCGGTTGAACATTAACGGTGTCTATTAATACAATTTGCTAGGATTACACCGATCATGAAGGTAAGCGAAATTAATTTCGGAAGAACAAAAATTTTATTCACCAACATTTTCTTAATGTTGTAAACTCCGGCCGCGCGTGTCCGTTACTGTCGCTTGCTGACAATTTTCGCCAGAGCTGCATGTATTTTCTCGTATAACGAAGCTACCTTATACGGACCTCACCTTATACGGACCTCACCTTATACGGACCTCACCTTATACGGACCTCATACCTAAACCAGACCATTGAGATTTTTAACTAATATCTATACAGGCTTAATAAATACCAGCGCCCTCTTTAACACTGAATTTATTTCGTGAAAACTAAGAACTTATTTTCTATGACTTTATAGTATTCTAAAAATTCAATTTTTGTTTTGTACCTAATAAATAACGTAATCTTATGTGTTAAAATGAGCATAGTTGACAAACTGTTTAGAAAGAGAAATTGAAAGCGGACAAATAAATCCAAAGACAAATATGTAATAAAAAAATATAGGACTGTATTATGTAGCTTCGCGTTATCGATCCAACTTCATTATGTATAATAATACATAATGATGACAATATATTGGTATTATCGCGAAAAGCGATAAGATAGAAATCAATAATTAAATGGAATCAAAATATTGTCAAGACGTCGGACTAGATTATAATTATTACGCCTTATTCACAACTTCACAATTTCATTTAAACGTTTTCTGAAGACAAATCTAAAGATACCTGCACATTGAGAACTGGAACGAGCTTTAACAGTGTTGCCAACCTAAGAAGAAAAGGCATAGTAATATTTTTAATAAAAACATGAGAATTCACCAGATTACAATTTACTGCAATATATTGGGCATATAGTACTGGTAAAATATTGGTGTACTCCATGGTGCTTCCAATGTCACAGTGTACACTAACTAACTAACTGGGGTTCAGAACAAATTTCAAAGGACCTCTTTTTAAAAATAAAAAATCTTCGCTCATTTTATCGCCCTTTAAATTTCCATCAATTACAAGTCAATTCAAAACCAAATTTTAAATTATTTATGAAAATGAAACTTATTTAATGAAAAATATGACAATATTAGAAAACTGTGAGTGAAATAATGACAATATTAAAAATATGACAATATTAAAAACTCATAGTTTTCTAATATAGTCATATTTTTCATTAAGTCATTAATGACAAAAAAAAGTTTAATAAAGTAGGAATACCAGCCAGCAACTTAAGAGTTTCCTTATCAAAATAATCAGCGCACTCAAGGAAGCACTAAACATTTTCAACGTGGTCATACGTATTTTTTTAAAAGACAACACAATGGAGATAGATGGAAAAGTACTGGTATAGAAGCGTGAAAACAAAATCTATTCGGTACCAGTAGCGACTGACCTGTAGGGATAGATGGAACAGGCCCGATTTTGACGATCATTTTAATTACTGTAACTTAAATCTAACAGGTTTGTTTTAAAAAGTTGTATTTGCGGTTGACGCCATCTAGCCGCTTATTGAATAAGTTGATAATGAACTGCAAAAGTGTTTGTTTGTGCGGACGTTGGCTAATACAATACAGAAATTGGATACTTGTAAAACAATGCCAAGAATAGCTTGTTTGTTGGTATTTTTTTACAGGGTGAATGTCGATGCTGAATCATCATTGGGTTAATCGGTCACACAACTGTGTTGTGTAACGTCGCAAGTAAGGACATGTGTAGTATACAATTACATTAATTTTAAGACTTAAGTTCTAAATCAAAAAGTGTGAAGTGAGTGAAGTATATTGGGCCTTTATATGAACAAAATCATTAAGTAGGTTGAACGCCTTTTATAATTCTACTACTACTATATTAACGCAGAGCTGTGTAAATTGTATGCTAATTTATTTATGATGTAGCTTTAAATACTATTTGATAAATTTTATTAAAATGTAAAATTACGGTTTAGTAGGCAGACGCGCGCTGGAATTTTAAAAAGAAATAAATAAAAATATGAATTTTTAATTCCACAGAGCACGCACAAAGAACACAATTAGTACTTTTTACACGTGATGTTTTTATAAATCATAAAAGTAAACTGATAACGTTTCTATTGAAACATAAATGGATTATAAAAAATGTTATAGCTTTAAACAATAATGAATCTGCGACATCACAATTTATAGCATTTTCAGTGCCACATAAAACATCTCGTGTGGAATAGACCTTAATTGTACCGCGCGTCGAACTTGAAACAAATAGCTCTTCATAAATACAGTGTTGTATATGAAGTAATTGATTCTGTATTAAATGAAATAAATGAATTTCTTTTACGTTTGTCTATTATTTTTTGGTTTATTTCATTATTATTTTTGAGAATCTTTGATTTTTATAAACCTTATTTTTTTATATACCCATTTAATAACAAGCGTCCCTTATTCTGACTAGGCTACAGTGGTGGATGTGAATTCTACTATAGTCCGGTTTTCATTGGAAGAGCGCTGACAGTTCATTTTATGTAAATACTGTTTCCTCCATAAGTCATTATCAGTGATCGCAATAGGTAGGGCTATTTTTTCTAAAGTTCGCGAGAAGGTATAACAAGAGTTAAAATCACAAAATATATTTATTTATTTTTATCGAATCCCGTGATCCCGAAAATAGTCGTACTACTTATTACACATGAAATTACTCACATTGTTGGATTTTCTAACATTTCCAGGATCTCATGCAAAAAATGATGTGATGTACTCGGATTCTTTTGAAAATTAGTATCAGAATATTTTGGAGCACTGATTCTAAAATAACTAGGGATGACCTCTTCAGTAAGAAAGGATGGAGTTCAACCTTGTTATAAGGTAGGTATGGCAATTAACGCCGTCTGTTAAATAACGCCCAAACTACAGAAAACATACTTTTATTCGAGTAAGCCGCGTTATGGCTCACGCACACATAGAATACACCAATAGGGACACACCTAGAGTGAACGCAAGTCTCTCGTGCCGTCATCTTGCCAGTTACTCGCCGTGCTTCAAGGACTTCACTTACGGACGCCGTTGTCATAAAAATTGCTCGGACAAAATTTGTAAGTTTTTAGTTATTTTCTTGTATTTTTTGTATACTTGTATATTTGTGTTATAATGTAGGTGACTACCCTTCATATTTCGTTAATATTTTTAAGAAAATATACGTAATGTAGTGTAAAAACGTTCGAATTGACAATAACACTCACTCGGATATTAACGCCCTGTCAAATTATCGTTGGTCAAATTATCGCCCCATCTTGGGCGCTATTGGCCTAGACGTGGGCGTTTTTATACTATGAAAATAACTGTACTTAATTATGTAGTAATTCTAAACTCATGCTCATCTGTAATGCGGAACAAAATTTTAAAATAAAATTCTTGTCCTGGAATCAGTCTTAAATATTATTTCAACTTATTTTTACTTCCTATACCTGCCTACTTTCTTAGCGAAGTACATTGTAAATTCTATTTCTTTTTAGGACAGCAAAATGTCACCACCTAGCTCTATGAGTAGAAAAAGAGGGGAGTCGTGGACTGAACAAGGTATGAGAGCTGCAATTAATGCTGTGCAAAGAGGCCAACTCACTCAGGGAGCTGCATCTATAAGGTATAATATACCGAGACGAACTCGTAAGAGACCATTTAAAGACAGGGAGCGTTACAAAACGTTTGGGACGAAAACCTATTTTTACAGAGTCAGGAATCGGATTTGGCTACAAGAATAAAAAGATTTTAAAATTGGAGTACCCCTCGGACCAAAATTTATTAGGAAACAGGCTTTCCTTTTTTGTGAAAGATATGATATAAAAAATAACTTCAATGATTTGAAAAGGACAGCCGGTGCCGATTGGCTAAGACACTTTTTGAAACGCAATCCATCAATTAGCAAAAGGAAGCCACAGATAATGAATCCGGCACGAGCCCAGAAGTTAAATAAACCGATTGTTGAGCAACATTTTCAAGCTGTTAAAAAGTTGTACAATGAGTTGGACATCCCACAACATCCTGAGAGATTATACAATATGGATGCGAAAGGGTGTCGTAACTGTACACAAGCAACAAACAGTGTTGGCTGAAAAAGGAAGTAAAAGGATCCACCTCATCGCACCTGAACACGCAGAAAACGTGACCATTGCAATGTGTATCAATGCCATCGGTACAGCAATCCCACCTATGATATCATTTAAAGGGCAAATACAAAGACCTGATTTGGCAGAAAACCTACCAGCTGGAACGTTGGTAAGAATGGTACCGAAGGGTAGCATGACGTCTGACTTATTTGTAGAATTCATCCAGCACCTAGGGAAGTTCCAGGTCACTGGGAAATGTTTATTGGTTTTCGATGGTGCTAAATGTCACCTCTCAACCGAGACACTTGACGAAGCGGATAAAATGACATAGTCTTGTATTGTCTCCCTTCCAACACAACACATGAGCTGCAGCCATTAGATAAATCAGTAAATAAGTCTTATGAACACCATTGGGATGAAGCTGTTATGAACTTCTTGTACGCTAACGCTGATAGAAAGTTGACAAAATCCACATTTAATAAAATATTTAGTCAAGTCTGGCCCAAATGTATGACACACAGCAACATAGTTAATGGTTTTAAGGCAACAGGTCTCTTTCCTTTTAATCCTAAAGCAATCCCAGAAGAAGCATTTGCCCCATCGATTTTATCAGGAATTCCATGCCCTCCAACTCGTGAGCAACCCATGCAGGACTCAAGATCAGACCATGACACTGGTAACTTTCAGGATCTTTCAGTAGAATCACGAGTAACCTTTGAAGACTTTATAAGAGTAACGCCCCGTCTTGTGGAGTATAGTTCATCTTCTGAATTTTCAGAAGGACATACCGTACACCGTCCTCCATCACCTTCTATTTTCGCAGCAAGTTGTTCAGGATTACAAAAATCAAACAGAGAAATAAGCCCATTCCGAGTATTTCAAGTACTGTGTCGGATGTGGATTTTCTCCATCACCAAAATAAGTCCAAATTTACAGTTGCAGATGTATATAGTTATTCGTCATCCGAAGAAGAGAATGAAAGGCCGTATTTCATCAATAAAGGAGATACTACACCCAAAAAAACAAACTATCAATTCATTGCGAGATATTAATAAAATAAATTCTGATGGCTCTACGCGTTCAGACGAAGATGAAGACAATGTTCCATTAAACACATTTAAAAAACAAAACAATAAAACGCCATTTCAAGAATTTCTGCCAACGCCTAACTATGCAGTATTTAAAACTAAACATTCGCGTAAAAAAGCGATCAACTATAAAGGTCGATGGATTACCAAGGATCTATTCACACAAGACAAGGATGCAAAACAAAAGAAAGGAAATTTGTCCATGGCCAAAAAGTATAAAGAACAAAAAAAGGATGTAATTTTTCTTCTTTTCTTCAAAAAAGTTCTTTTACCTAAAAAGTCCAAGAGTTAAGGCAAGAAATATGAAGAAAAAAACATAAAGGGTAAAAAAACAAATAAAAAAGAAAACAAAAAGATAGAAAAAAATAAAGAAAATGATGATACAGAAGAGTGGTACTGCCACGCATGCTGTGAAAATGAAAAATTAACTATGTGGCAATGTAGCAATTGTAAGAAGTGGTACCATGAGGAGTGTGTAGGTCTCACAAAAAAAGATAAATAATTGATTTGCTCAGATTGTTAAATTAATTTCGTAAAAGAAAAAATGAAGTAAAAGATTTTCGAAGTATCCATCTTTCCCGTCTAAGCTGAATAAAAAAACAATTGAAAGTTGAAAGTCGAAAATCGAATGTTGCACATTTTTTAAAACAAGAACCTCATAGGTATCATGTGAAAAACGTTTCACTCGAAAATCTCACACCATGAAGGTTTTATGTCAATTCAAAGTATTCTATTACTATAAAACGGCAATTTCATACTTTAACCCCTGTTATTAAAACTTATGTTACTCTTTTCTTGGGTCGGTTGAAAATAGTAAATAATAGTGTTACATAATATCCATCACTAGTCATGACTAGCGATGGGTAACTCCGGAGTTAATGAATTAAAAGAGTTGAATCCGCGAGCGGAGTAGGAACCCTTAGTTACTCCACCGAACTGTTACTAAGTCCGAGGAGTTATTTAATTCCGAGGACTTACTTATTCTTTTGACGTTTCGTTTTTGGTTGGATTGCTGTTCGCTCGCCGTGTGACCGCGTATCGACACCTGTCGTGAGTCCAAGCAAAAGCGAGATGCAACAATAGCATGAGCTGTGTGTGAAAGCAAGAGAGTAGTTCTTTCAAATATGTACACGCGCGACGCTCCTGCAAGAGCCCGCCCCCCTTCGTTTTACGAGCAGTGAAAACGTTTCTTATGAATTAGAAAATAAGATTAAAATTTGCTCGATCAACTTACGTTGTACGCTTTTTTCAAATACTTAACATAGATAGTTTGTTAATGTTTACATTTCTTTAGCACAATCCAGTTCACTCCACCACTAATCATACTTTAAGCGATATCCCTGTTATTATTCAAATACGTATTTGGGACTTATATAGAGAATAGATAACATTATCAATTATGCATTGTTATTTTGTGTCTCGACTGTTTCGCCTGATTAGCGATCATCTCGTTTAAATTCATTTGCGGACTAAACCGACATTTTCTGCGTGCGTTTGTTGTGTTTTCTCTGAAGAAGTAAAACAAATATAATGGTGTAAATATAAAATAAGTGTTAAATTAAAGTGTTTTAGCGAACAGATTAATTTTAAGTACCTATGTATTGTAATTAGTTTGTATACTTAGTTACTTTTTTTTATTATATAGTTCAGTATTTTTGATAATACTGAGACAATGAGTGACCGATTGCAACTTAGGAAGAAGCGAAGCCCATATGGGACCATTTTAATCAAATAGAAATTAATAAGGCCAAATGTCTTTATTGTTCGCAAACACTGAATATGGCACCGGGGTTAACTAGTAATTTATCGAGGCATATGAACCGCAAACATCTCACTATTACCATATTAGTTGAGAGGCAACAAAAATGTCGTTCGAGTTGTTTCTGTTGAGATCCACGAAAAAAGTACACTGCTACTACATTTTCTACTAAAGTATGACTTATTGCAAAAAGTTAGGACTTAATTTGAAACAAACCATTGGTTGTCTAGTTCACTTTGACCTTGAACTTGACTGTTGGTGTAGCACCGTGCGTGACCCGCGAGTCCCGCGACACACTTTTATTTATTATTTTCAGAGTACTTAGTAGTATCGATTTATCCCTAGCCATAATTCAGTATACAGATTTTTTTTATTCTATACGACTTTTTACCTTTACATCTCAGTCATAAGATTCACACGATTGTTTGTATGCTATGTAATTAAAATATGTACATAAACAACAAACCAAGAAAAAAATTGATGATACCAAATAAAAATAAATACCCACGCAGTACGCACACTAATATATTTTACCTTTACTTTTTGTATCGTTTGCCCGTCGAGAAATGAATAAAAATCTACCTAATACTTATATCAGGAACGGAACGTCCATGTATTGTTCGTACTTCATATCGAGTCGAATACTTCCTACCTAATCCACATAGAAAACTCAAAGGGAATGAAACGCTCTCGGACTCTTATAAAATATAAGTAGGTGAATGAAAAGAGTTTAGGAGTAGCTAAGAGGAGTTGAATCCGCAAGCGGAGTAGGATTAAGTGAGTTAAACTAGTCCGACAAGTCTTGATTACCCACCACTAGTCATGACCAACTGACTACTGACAGACGTCAGCAACGCATTCTCTCAGCGGCCGTAGATTAAGAAGCTAATACTATATGGTTGCATTCATTTTAAGGGCTATCCGTCATGTAAAAATAAATATTTTTGGTAAAAGGTCGTAGTGGGAAATAGTATCCCCTTGCCTTATTAAGGGTTAAAATTAATTCTAAATAATACATATAGGTAAAGCCTCACTAGAAAAATAAAAAACTTGCACTGGTGCCGCCACATTTGCTTTTTTTCATAGTTAGTGGTAAACAACTATTTCCTTTGACCCCAAAATTTACCACTGTTAATCATGTTATTTAATTTATAATTTAATGTTTTCACGTAATGCGTTTACAGATTTTATTCAGTCAAACAAAAATTATCTTGTTTCGTAATTGTATAGCAGAACTGGAATTTCCTTGTCATATATTCCGTGCTCTGTATAATTTTTCATTTGTAATTTGCAAATATTAAAAAAATATTTTTTTTTATATTGTTTTCTTTATAGAAAATATTGCCTTGGTTTCATGGATATCGTTTAAAAAGTTCGTATTAAATGTTCAAATGTCAGTTTGATTTAATTGAGTGTCAACTGTCAAACAATTGAAACAATACAGCAAATTGCAAAATGGTGGAATTGAAAGGTCGACATTTAGTCGATTAACCTTGAATCGATAAATAAATGAAAAGCTATCATTTTTATAACTATAGAATTAAGATTTTACGACAACAATAAAAACTTTCATGTCTTTTAGTGGCAAATAAAGACCTTATTGTTTAGTTACTTAAACTGTTTAGTGATACACCATGGGGGCTTATACAAAAACATGTTTGGGTCAATTGCATTTCTATTTTGTCTTTCATAAATTACATTGTTAGATTCATATTTCACATTGTATATTGTATTAGAGTATAAGTGTCACTGTCCATTTAGTATTTTTAATTCATTTACTGTACTTTGTAAATATGAATGTTCAGGTTTGTAGGGATCCCTCAGACGCTGAACCATTGTATTTGCCACAGCGTCTGTATTTGAAATCCTTCGCAAAGCTGAACATTTCTGTCCAGCTCCCTCTCAACAAGGTTCACGGCAAGGCTATTTCGAACTGGGAATTAATGGAGAACTTACGGAAAATGATCCAACCTGACAGTTTTTCCATACTAAAAGTGGCCAAGCTGAGTTCAGAAGTGATAAGATTCGAAGCCGAGTTAGAACAACACGATAAACTAGAAAGAGTGCTGCAAAAACTGGAAGATCGAGTAGTAAAACTTGATGCCTTCCCAATCAATTTAAAAGTTAGGGCTTCTGAGGCGAAATTGGACTTCCCCAGTCGACATTCATGGGATTCGTTTTTCCGTGATGCTCGCGACATGGATGAAATGAAACCTGGTGAGCGACCAGACACCGTGTACATTGCCAATTTACCTATTCGTTGGTTCATCCATCATTCCGAGAGAGACGAAAATGCACCCCCATCGGAAAACATATTTAAAAAAGTATTTGAAAAGTTTGGTTCAGTTCGTCAAGTGGATGTTCCTGCTGCTGATCCATTCAGAATGCAGATGAAAGAGTCCTTGAGGGGTATAAAGACACCTTTGCAGGATGCAGGAGTGTATTTTGAGGGTTATGTCCAGTTTGATGATTATGTCAGCTTTGTGCGGTGTTTGGATGCACTTAGAGGCTGCAAACTGTTGCGGAAAAAGGATGATTTAGCAGAATGGTGTGGTTTTAAAGTTGATTTTGATAAAACGAAGCATTTAACTGATGCGGCCATGCGGAGGCGGGCTATTGTCCGTGAGAGGATTATAGATCGGGATAGAGCCAAGAAGGAAGATGAAAGGCAAGAAAAGGAGAAGATTGCTCGAAGAGAAGCTAGAGAAAGGTAATTGTGTTTTTTTAAAGAAAGTATAAGGTATATCTTTTGATGACTCCATATTTTGACCATTACACATATTGAATATTTCATCTAATAAACATTTGACCAATCATTGTTGATCAATCGACAGGTGGTCTGCCTGGTGGTATGTAGATCTTGTTGGCTTTGTTGCCCATTTTATAATGTAAATTATGTTTGAATGCATAATTAACTGTACATGCCAATACCAGTCAGGAATAACAAACAGTATGTTCCTAGGGACATGCACGTGACATGAGGATGCGTCTAGATGCGTCACCTATCTTTGGAGATTTAGGAGTGAATTTTGAAAATGGATTTGATGACTAAAGTCAGATTTTTTATTCCAGTCTGGGATATGACATGTATAACTGTCAATAAAGTATCATTTCCATTCTCCTACAAATTTCACCTTGTTTAACAGTTCTGTATGTCATATGCCCGACTCGAATAAAAAAGCCTACTTTAGTTTTTATTATTCAATTACACCCCCCCTATTCTACATTTTGAAGGAGTAGGGAGTAAGTTTTTTATACATTACAATACTTTTTTCTCCTTTAATAAGAGGATTATTATATATTTTTCAATTTTTGTATGAAATGTATGAAAGGACATCATTATTTCTCCATTCCTTATTCAAATGGTACACAAATTTTTTTTTTATTTTAGTTAAATAAGAGTTATATTGACTTTTTTATTTTAAGTTAAATAAGAATTACACTGATTAAAAACCAATTAATTTAGTTTTGTTAATTTTTTTTTTATTTCAAAGTATGTAGTTACATAATAGTTTTACATTTTTATGGTAGACCCATAAATAGTATAAAAGGAAGTTATACCTGTTTACAACTGGATGACAAGGGGTTGGGACCAAGTGAGAAATGGCAACTCAAACTTTTTAAGTTCTTTACATATCTCTTTGAAATGGATTATATCTTATCTTCAAAACAAGTGAAGGAAATTGTTCGAAAAAATAAATTAATTAAATTTTAATTAAAAGTACTCGCAGCCATATTTTTATAGGCAACCCGGGCAGAACTGTATTTCTCTATTAATAATTATCTATAAAAAATGTATTTTGATTACATAACAGATGGACGTAGAAATCACGCGGTGGGAACTTGTACTATAGAGAAATATGGCCTACCAACTTGTAACTAGTAATTAGCTCCCAATAAATTTCATAGAAGGCTAGGGAACCATATTAATGCATCTCGAATCCTATTAATGCGTCTCCAACACACTCTTGGTGGGTTATTTAATTACTCCAAAATCATATCCCAATGTACAGTCCTTTACTTGTTTATAAGAATCAATATAACTCTTGTGTTATCTAAACAATGAAGTCGGAACATATGCCTAAAGAAATGATGTAACTCCTATGTTATCTAAAATAAAAAAAAAATATTTGTATACCATTAGAATAGGTTGCACATAGTCTTTCGATCGTCCAAATATTATTGCTGGCTGCATCCAAAAAAAATGATGGCAGATATAATGATGTCCTTTCATTATGTTAATTTATTTCTTAACATTTTATTTGTTTCATTGAATGTGTGATTATTAATTGCGTTTTTCTTCTTTATTATGAACCATATATTTAAATGAAAGTTTGTTAGATATACTTTTCATTAAATTGTTAAGCTTAATAGGTCTGAGCATGTCTATCACTGTGAGATAATATTTTTACTATTTTTATTCTATCTTGTACAAAATTTTCATAATACAAGTATGTATTGTCATTATCACATAATCATCTGTAAAATGAATACTTTAGAAGTGGGCTTTATTTTAGCATTTTTACATACTTTATAGAAGAGGGCTATAACTATTATTTCATGTAGTACCCTGCTGTACTTAAACACTAAAAACATGATAAGTAGGTTGCTTTTATTAACCACACAACAATTAACACAAATACACAGATTTTTCCCAGGGTTTTACACGGCATAAAGACAGTATAAACCATTAATTCCATGTATGATATGACTTATTATGAGGCATACATACTAGCAAGTCATGACTTATGTGTTTCTATGAAGATTTAATAACCTTGTCTTTTTTTTTTTTTACTGTGCCGTAGCCTTCTTCTATTACAGTGAAAGAGAAACATGCTCATATAAAATTTTTCATCATTTAAGAAAAAAGAAAGAGAAAGTCGAATGGGAGAAACTGGAAAGCATGAGAGAGAGAGAAGAAAGAAGAAAACAGCGGCAGCTAGCAAAACTCATGTTGAGAGATGATGTGGATCTGACTGGCAAAGTAGCTGAGGAACGGAAGAAAATGCTGCTCGCACGCAAGAAGCTGCAGGCTATAAGAATAATGGGCGAGCTCTATAGAAGGATGGAGGTAAGGCTTGGATTCCTTTTTTTTTTTTATAGAATAGATGGCACACGAGTGGGTTAGCCACAGATTGTAAGTGGTCACAGCCACTCATGGACACCTGCAACACCAGGGGGCATGTGAGTGCACTGTGAATCTTGCATAATCCTTTTCACATCTCGAGAGCCCCATATCGTAGCATAATGAAAAAACCTCAGCTGGCAGTTAATTTCACAATTCAGACATACAGTCTGCCCAATAAATCTGATTATCTGCCTAATAAATCTGATTATTATTCAGATGTCTAAATTATTGCTATAGTCCCGGAACTAGTTGAATGCGCGCAAGAAGGAATGTGACCGTTTTATGTCACTTGTTTTTAGTGTTGTACTACAATGATCTTAGTGAAAGATAGGTATATCGATATTGGTAAAAGTCGATATTTTTAATTTAAATATTGCGGTCAAAAATAAAACACGACTATGTAATTATCAAAAACATCACTTATTTTTTACTATTTTTATTTACTTCCATTATTTATTTATTATTTATCACACATTAGATAATATAGTAAGTAGGTATACATAATTTTTAGTTTTAAATAGGTATTTAATATTTAGTTTTGAAAAAATAAAGTTACTAAAAAACAAAAAGAAAAAAATAAGTACAAAAATTACTAATTGAGAGAAATATAAAAAAAAAACAATATTATACCAACAAAAATCTACTACGCATTATATTATTAATAATAATAAAAAATAACTTAAAAGTACTAAAAGACACAAAAGACTATCATATTGTTTTGTATGAATATTAGTCACTACAATCATCACTTGTAACACCTGATGCAGACAAGTCAGAATCAGGTTTGGTCGCTCATTTTAACAAGTAAGTATAGTAAAAAACTACACAACACGTGTTATATCGATGACGCAAGAGAAGCAATAGAAAGCGAGCAAGCGCATCACTTACTTAACTAGCCGGCACAAGTGCGGCGAGACGGCTGGGAGGGGGATGTGCTTACCTCACACCGCGCGCGCATTTAGCTCATTCCGGGACAGTAGTTAGGCAGTCAAAGAAAACATCGTTGAGAAGCCTGTATGTCTGAGAAAAAAATCTGTGGCATACCAATCACCATTAGACCTACGTGGTGGATTATGATCTGAAATCCTTGAGATTACGTAATAAGGGAGGTCAGTGCTCTACAGTAAAACGTTAGAGACTGATATTGATTGATACAATGAGAGTCAATGAGAGGCCTATTACCGTTTTATCGACTTTCTAAACTTTTGTAAAGAAAGAAAGAAAATAAGTTTATTTGTCACCACAGACAGCACACAGATTTAACATAGTAACCGTGAAATGGTAACGTAGTACAAAATGTGTGCACATGGTGCGTCTTCAGCGATGTCGGATGGAAGTGTTTGGTTGGTTTGCGACACAGACTCACAGCCGCCTTGTTTTCAGGTGTTCATTTAGGGCGATGAACGCTGGGGGCGGGTAAGATTTCTCTCATCTTTCAATGGAAACGTCTGGCTCGAATTTCCGGACTAAATTTTCAATAATGGGCTGCGACGGTCGATTATGCACACCAAAGTGGACAATATCATATCATTTTTTTAATGGGGTAAACGATCTTCCAAATAGTAACGTGGCGTTTTCAAAAATGTCAATGTTTCAATTAACAAAGTACCAAGTATGGCTGACAGAACAATTGACAATCGAAAATGGCGCGCGATTCGAATTTCAAGTTTTCGTTGAGACACCCTTTACTAGAACATTTTCACAATTTATCCAAATGTGTAGGTCCATATGCCTTAAACCTTTTCGCCTCTCCCTCTATAAGCCAAAATTAAGGAGAGACGGTATATCCCCTGGCGGAAGCGCAATCGGCCGGGGTTCAGGACCCTAGGATGAGAATCCGACGGACGATTCCTTCGGTATCGAGCAGCACTGCCTTCTGCATCTTCGCCGAAAATGACATGTAGCAGGCCCTGCCGTGACCAAGCCGGCTGGTGGAGACGATGGACGTGAGGATGAGCCTGGTGGTCGGCCCACACCTCGTCGTTACCGCGGGCTCGCCCCCTATCACGCCCAGCGCCAGCTCTGGACTATCATGCCCAGCACTAGCTGTAATAGGCTTAGCAGCGCACGCTGTTGCGCTTAATCTGGTTTTTGTCATTTGTGCATCTGTTTAGCATGGTATCTATAACATAACATTTTGTGGTAACTAGTTCCACTCATTGACAACACGGTTTGATATAAAATATTTATAGGGATTGGAGGTGGAGACACTGCAGTCCAACTTCATTTTTGTCCTCTGAGATACATGTTTATATTATTTTTCTTGTACATAGATTCCAAGTTTTAATGTTAGTATGTTTGTTATTACCATAACGCATGAAAAAGTTATTTATGAAACAGTTATGTTTAATTTCAGTTGCGTCCAGAGCTTCGTCACAATGGACACAACGATCGTCACCACAGTGACGATCGTGCTCGGGAGCGCATCATAGAGAATATGCTGCGAGATCATGAGGAGATAGTGGGAGAATTGCAGGAGAAATACAGACACGCTATTGAAGGTGAGTTTACTAGTTTTGGATTTTTCTTGAAACCTGAAATCAGATTCCATTCCTTATTCTGAGTTTATTGATTTAAAAAAAATACGGATATTTTTTTGGAAAAGATATTCAAATTTTCATAGTAAATTGCGAGCCTACTGAGCCCAAAACATGGATATGTATTTTTACAAAAATATATGCTTATATATCTTGGTTTATGCCATCTAGCCATCTGAGCTTAGGTCTTCCCTGGGCTCTTTGTCCCTCTGGTTTGCCATGTAAAAAAATGATTTAATGCACTTGCATATTTAGAGAAGTTGTGGAACTGTATTTAGTACTGTACTGGCTGATTATCTGATGATGACATAGCAATTAAACAACTTTGAACGGTTTAAATCGCGTATATTTAACATTATTTATATCCCGACGTTTGGAACACTTTGCAGTGGACGTGGTCACGGGGTGACTAATTGATTTTATTTGTCATTTGAGTTATTAAGAAATTATTTGAACTACCGTCTGAAATTTTTTTAATCATAACATTCCCTATGCACGCAGTATTCGCTCATGGTGTCTAGAGGTCTTGCAGTATTGCGTTGGCCTTGGGATTTAATTAATTTAATGACTGGATCCCAAGCCGGTGGTACTTGCCAACCATCTTTTCTATTGAAATTTGGGTGCTTCTTGATTTCAATAGCCTCGCGTAACATTCTTGGCATGAACCGGGTCTCTCTAGTGAGGATTTGTGGATTATCAAATCGAATGTAATGGTTGGGTTTGTCCAGAACATGTTCACAAACTGCAGACTTGGTCGAGCATCTGTTCTTCATGTCAGCTATATGTTCTTTTATCCGGATACCGATGCTCCTCTTTGTTTGCCCAATGTATGATAACCCGCATTCACAATCAAGCTTGTAAACACCTGCATCTTGTAGGGGGATATTGCTCTTGGCAGATCTTAAAAATTGGCTAATCTTCTTGTGCGGCTTGAAGTAAGTTTTAATTGAAGCTCATCTTAAGATATTGCCAATTTTGTCAGTGATGCCCTTGATGTATGGTAAGATGGCAGGTTGTCGCTCAACTGTAGGAGGCTTGGGGCGGCTTTTGTGACGCATTCGTGGGAGTTTGTGATTGTTGTTTCGCAGTACTTGTTTCACATGCAGAAGCTCTTCCTCGAGGTGGTCAGTGTCACAGATGCCGTGTGCTCTCTGTAACAAAGATTTGCCTACGGTAGCCAACTGACATGGATGCTGATGGGAGTTACCATTGAGATATTACCACCCATACAGATAAATATCTCAAAATCCCGATTTGAAAGTTTGGCGACTAGAATAAGCAGTTGAAAGTGTGTTTTTCGACGTTATCAATCAGTTTGAAGAGAAAACTAAACAAATTAAATAAATATTAATTGAATCTTCCGGGCGGCCGAGGTCTTCTGGAATCTCTTCTCTTTCTTCCAAACGTTTCGTCAACAACTGCAGTTGACATCTTCAGTTGACTCCGTAATATCTGGTATCTAGCACTCCGAAGACATCAAGCTCACGGGGAAGAGAGAAGAGAGGGGGGGGGGGACAAAAACAGACTCGATACACACCACACAAACATATAAATACCGGTGCATATAAATACAATATATAAATACTCGCTATAATGCCGGTATAAATACTATAAATACCGGTGCGCCACAATCGTCGAGTCAGTTGCGCTCGAGAAGCCGAAGAGATAACATCTCTCCGAAAGTGAACGCAGTCACCACCGAAAATGTCAACCGCAGTTGTTGACGAAACGTTTGGAAGAAAGAGAAGAGATTCCAGAAGACCTGGGCCAAGTAGCCCGGAAGATTCAATTAATATGGCCGAGAAAGCCTACATTCCACTATAAATTAACTAAATACATTGAAGAAAAACTTGAGAATCAAGTGAGAAAATGGGAAAAAATATAGAATATAAAATATAGAAAGAGCTTAATTAGTTTTTCTTTTAATATTTCCAAAACGGTCCATTTTAGCAGAATACCCATTTATCAGTAGGAAATTTTCAGATAATCGTTTTTGGCCCTATCGGGGCTATATATTTAATATTGTTAAGAAAATATTAAGAAATTGTTAAGAAATATTGTTAAGAACATAAGATTGATTAGCATTTTAAGCCCACCAAACTGTACTTACCTTAGCCCTAAGATCTGCTTGAACTGTAATTTCAGTATACATTAAAGTATTTTGATTCTCATGTATTTGATTATTCAAGTCAGGGATATGGCATGTAGAACGGTCAATAAAGTGTCATCTCCATACAAATTTCACTCTACATTCTACTGCATCAGTTTGACAGTTCTACATCCAACTATAGCAGAGATCGCTATTAGCGATAAGACCGCCTTTTGTGCATTTTTTGTTTACAATATTTGTTATTTTGTTTTGTGTTTGGTGTGCAATAAAGAGTTTTTCTTCCCCCTATCTCGGAAAGAATATTTTTGCTCTTCGATATCTGAGTGCAAAAGCCGTTTTTATCCGCTAGAGGATAAAGTAAATTGAATTTAGAACATCGTGTGCACTAAGTTTGTGAATTCAAAACATCATTAAACCTATTTACTTCTACCTCCATGGTGCCGAATTTATCATACAACCTTTTTTAATTTGTTAAAAACTCAGACTCGGAACCTTCTTGGTGCACTTTTTTTTTAATTTGCTTTGCGCGCGCCATTTTCTTTTCACGTCATATTTAAATGTAAATGTTTTTTTTTTGCATTTAGTCAATTCCTCGCTGAGGTGGGATGAAAAGTTACGTGTTGCACTCGAGTGCAAAGATTTTTCACCTCGTGCTCTTTTGATTCCCTCGCTAACGCTCAGGATTCTAATTTTTGAATCCTTCGCTTGCTCGGTCATCAAAATTGAGCACGCGGTTAAAAAGCAACTTTGCACTCTTGTATAACAAATAACTATTGTCTAACTGCAATGCAGTCAGTATCCACTGCTGGACATGGACCTTCTCATGCACATTGTCTTGTGCAGGAGGGATGTATGGCCTTAAAACGGCACGCTGGCCATGCGGGTTGGCGAGTCCACTCCTTTAGAGGTGGTGTAATTCCTCAGCAGTTGTGGTAGCGACTTTGTTATCCCTTAGTCGCCTTTTACGACACCCATGGGAAGAGATGTGGTGGTGATATTCTATAGCCAGCCGACACCATACGGTACAATGGGGTCAGTCTCCTCCTGACCAGTCCTAGTCAAGCTGGTGCACAAAGAATTGGCCCTAGTCAAAACCTATGTACCCTTATGGTTTGTGATTGTGATAAATTCTCAACTTGGTTAAGGCGATAATAGCAACAGAGTAATAATAATAAAGAGTGGTCTCTTCTCAAAGTCAATAGTCAAAGGTGATTGAAATTAAACACAGTCAATTGTTTATCTATTTGTAAAAAAAATATATTTGTTATTTTCAGGTCGCATAGTAATTCGGTCTGCCCTGGAAGTAGGTAAACCGCGTCGCGATTCATCTTCCAGTTCTCATTCCGATGAAGTGCGAAGGAAGATCAAAAGGGAGAGGAGCCCTGAACAAAACTATCCACACGGTAAGATTATGTGCATTTTAATTTAGTGATACTTGATTTCATAAAAATGGTCGATGACATGTGTCATTCAGTGATCTATGTTTTGATATTTTATTATCATTATTTTGTAATAGGCGAGCAGCATTACTGCATATGCTTACATCTTATGTTAGCTAGTGTTACAAGAGTTGCCATATCTCTTCTGGAAGCCATTTGTCAAGTCTGTCCTTGAAACTGTTTATAAACTCCCGGACACCAGAATCAGGCCACCCTACATGTAAAGGCCTGAAACATAAAAATAATGTTACGGGCAATGTAAAAGTTTTTATGCAGTTTTCAAACTGGCATATCGTATATACCATCATTTTGGTATGCTATTGTTCCAAATTTGAATTCGCGAATTTGAACCACAGAAGAAAAGCAGAGTCAGTTCATTGTTTTGTAAAAAATAAGGAAGCAGAAAGTTAGAATTGGAGCACTTTTTTGATTAAATGGTTGTTTTTCATTAAAAGTTTCGTTAAATTGTTTTTCCTGAGATTTGAACCGATTGTGATCTTAAAATTATGGATACTGCGCCTGAATTAGCTGCGCAAGCTGTGGCACTTCTTCAGTCTGGGCTTAGTTCATTGTTTTTTCCAAAAATTCAATACAACTCTTCCCCACGAGAAAGGCGGACACACAACTTGTTATTCTTAAACTCAATTTTATCAGTACTCTGAAAGTCACTGAAAGTTTTTCTACGAGTTCCTCTACAAGAGTCCAACCCCCTCGCCAACCCCCTTGGTCACCGTGGCGTTTAAGGCTATTGTGCATGCGAGGCGCGTGTCCAGCACATGTATGGTTACGGTTACTTTATTAAAACTGTGCAACGGGACGAGAAAAACTTCCCAGCCCGTTATAGTCCGAATTTTTATACCCTTCATCTTAAACCTTTTCCCAAATTCACTCCTAATTGTTGTACCCGGGAGCGTACGTTCGTACGCTTTGTCATTCTTGATCAATATTGGTATGAACAGTCCATGGTTGACAGTCCATGTTCTACCACCAGATGAACTGTTTTACTTGTCTGTTACTTATTTTCTATAAGAAAAACGACAGATATAGATTATTTTGTTTGCAATAGGTCCCGAGTTCGATTCCCGGTTGGACCAATATTTGTTTAAATACAGGTGTTTGGGTCTGGGTGGGTCTGGGTGTTGTACGTGTTGTGTTCGTCTATGTATATGTCTGTAGGCCCGCGACACAGGGAATCCTAGTGTGGTGTTATTAATTATTATTATTTTATTGTGCAGCAGTGAGTGATCAAAGAGTAATAATAATGAATTTGTACAGGAATGTTTGGCATGCCACCAGCACCATATGGCTTCGGCTTTCCTGCCTATCCGACGGCTCCTTACCACCCATACATGCCGCAAAGTAAGAGTATCAACACTTATTTATTTTATTATTATTACTATTATACTACGCGGACCTTGATATATTTTTATTAAGCAAGAAAAAAATAAGAACGGAAATCATAAAAAAGCATCAATATCGCTATGGTATCTCCTAAAACACATTTCCCCACAAATATTTTAGCTCATCATAAATAGATACACACAGACACATATACACCCTCTCACTGGGGCGCACACACACGCACGGCACACGCAAACGGACAGACCTATGCAAACACAAATCAACAAGTATTATTAATGAAAAAAGAAATCTATTACTTGCGGACAATGTATTAAATTAAATTAAATACTGTATATAATGACGAGTGTAATCTGTATATGGCCATTAGCACTAGCAACATATTAGTTAAATAAGTTACATAAAAGGCTGTAGATTAGATAAATACATAAAGAAATGAGACACACGCATACACACACACACTCACACACACCCACTCAAACACTTACACGCTAACACACATATTCACACTCACACCCACCCACACACATTCACACTCACGCACACACACACACACACACGCACACACACACACACGCACACACACACACGCACACACACACATTCACACTCACGTTCACACTCACGTTCACACTCACGCACACACACACACACACACACACACGGACGTGGTAGACCTGTTGAGCTAACTGGTACGGCAACTAAACTGATAACGTAAAATGGGGCGACGCGACATCTAAACGTTTTAATTTAGAATGCGGCGCACGTCTAGGAGGACTCACGTCGCCGGACCATTTTCATTTATATATGAACTATCTGATCGTGGAACTGATAGTCCAAGATCCTTGACGCACGCGTAATAGTTTTATAATGACGGATAGCTGGCACACTGCGTCCTTGTCTGATAGACGGTGTGGTGCGCTAACTCTCTCTCGCTCTTATGTATCTTTAGCAGTTGGCAACCCCTATTTGCGGGCACTTTTACACAAGCAACCGTATCCCATCGTGTAGAGATAAAAATTAGCTTTAATTTGATATATAATTTATTAAGATATGTACATTATGAATGTATAAATTTAACGAAGTTATACCTGTTTACACCTGGTTGACAAGGGATTGCGGCCAAGTGAGAAACGGCAACCCAAACTTTTTAAGTTCTTTACATATCTCTCTTTGAAATGGATTATATTTTATCTTCAAAATAAGTGAATGAAATTGTACGAAAAAAAATAATTAAATTTTAATTAAAAGTACTTGCGGCCATATTTTGATAGGCAACCCGGCAGAACCGTATTTCTCTATTAATGATTATCTATAAAAATTGTATTTTGATTAAATAACAGATGGACGTAGAAATCACGCGGTGGGATCTTGGACTATGAAGAGCACTAGAATTGGACGTCACATTGGCAGGGTATGTGTCAACAACCTAAGTTATGCTGATGACATGGTGCTCCTTAGTCCCTCGATCAGTGCACTTAGAAAACTGTTATCAGTCCGTGAGCATTATGTAAATGCTCCCGGGCTGATATTGTAAATAAAACAGAAATGTTGGGTTTTTAGAACTGGAAGGGGTCCAGACAAAGTTCCCGGGATATTCCTTAACGGTTCGGCAATTCGGGTTTTACGTCAATTTAAATATTTAGGACATATTTTGATGGAAAATCCAGGAGACGATCTGGATGTGCAACATTCGCGCGTGCAGGTTTCGCAGGTGGTGGGGAAGTCAAGGGGACATTGTTTAGAGCTTTCTGTCAGTCTCAGTTTCTGTCAGTCACATGGGTTACTACCTTAATAGGTCCCACAGCAGCATGAGGATACAGTATAATAATGTATTCCGTGTCCTCATGAAGCTGCCGTGGTCCTCCAGCGCGTCGGCCTTTTTATTTCATCATTAAGACGCTCGTAGCATCTTTCTGGAGCAGACTGCGGGCGACTGTAAATGTCATCCTAAAAGCCGCGAATGGCGACTTGACTGGCAGAATTTTTAAACATTGGTGGTTGGTCCACCGGAGCGTGAACGTAAAATATGTTTTGCACCAAAGTTATTGTTACAACTATATACCTAGTTGTAATTATTGAGTTTTTAAGTGCATTTATTTATTGTCTTTATTTTTATCTATTTTTTTTATGGACTAGTGGGTGGACGAGCAAGTGGTCCCATGTGATGGTAAGTGTTACCGCCGCCCTTGGATACCTGCAACACATGCATATGGGTTAATATGCCTTTAACAAAGAAATTATATATACAAACTTATATACATAATACACAAGATAGCAGAAAACTTAAAGAAGTGAATAAAATATACTTGTAGATATTTAAAGATTCAGAGTTAGGGAACTCTGAATCTTTAAATAATGATCCTGAAGCACTTTTTCAAAAGATCTTTTACAAGATGGCTTTCTAATGTCAGTGGGAAGTGCATTCCAGAGAGTTACTACTCGAACAGCGAACGGAAGCCAGTATGGAGAGAAGGGACGTGGAGAGAAGCATTATCGTTAGATAAACTGTAATAAAATATATATAAAAAAAATAACTTTGATTTCATACTCAGGTTCAGAACTTTTCATTCCATTCATGCGATATTTTCGTTCTTCAGCGTCAGCGTACTACCCACCCCGAGGTGAATACTACGCTCCCCCGGATAATTATTCCCCCCGGCGGCCTTACCGCGGTCTGGGAAGAGGCCGTGGCCGTGGCCGCGGCCGCGGCCGATTGCCGTACTTTGATGGACCTGACGCCAATTTGCAGTATTTGAGGTAAGTAAGACTAAAAAATTGCAGATATGTACATCTTTATAATTTGGTTTCTAGATATATTCCAAATTTAAAACACTTATTACATGATTATTATTGTGGTGCGACTGATCCGAGAATGTTTTGACGGAGTACGGATGCGGGCGCGTACAATACTCAACATAACGGGACGCTGCGCCTGCGCACTGAACGGTCGTCGCCTTGCCGCCAGACCGCCGCGGGCTTTAGGACGCAATACCTGTGTCGCTTCCCGCGCTCTCAACTACTCGCTTATGCTAGATTAATTCGTGAACGTTTAATTGTTTTTCCTTCTGTGCTAGTGTCGTAATAACTAGTGTACCTAATTTCTTTCTGTATATGTTCTTCTGTTATTATAACGCTCATATACAATCTTCGCTTTTCTTTATTCCACCGTAAACTTTCTCATATTATATGCTATATACACGCACAATACATTATCATTATCTGAAGTGATCCGTCACGCACAATGTTCAGTTTGAATGAACATTTTGCGTAATGAATATTATGCGTGTTGAACATTTTGTGAATATTTTCACAGATCATGAAAATTATGCGTATTGATGGCGGCAGAATATGTGGATAAATACTGTTGCGTTTCGTCACGTCCAGTAGGGCTGCCCAACTTCTGATCTCGTAATACTTCCCTACAACTGCAATACGTCGCTTAGTATATGACACGAAACAATGAAAATAATATATAGCTCTTTTCACTTTCTTTTTTGTAATATTCTATTTACAAATATATTGTTTTTAAATCTATTTTCTAAACAAACATTACACATACTCGTAGTTCTGTGAGCGCAATTTGTATTACAAGTTCTATTTTTTTTACAATTTACTTTACCGTATTAATCAGATTAGGTATACCTAGTAAATTTAATCCAATTTAATACATAACAAAATTAAAATTATATAAATATTTTAAAATTATAAAAATCCAAAAAACTCATGCTTTTAATTCTTTTTGTTTTAGATATTTCCAAAAACTAGCCGAGGAAGAGCAACGCAACGGTCATGATGACCGCACGAAACGTACCCATTCTCGGTCTCGATCTCGGTCTCGTCGCCGCTCATACACTCGATCTCGGTCTCGAAGTCGTCGCAGCCGCCGGTCCCGCTCACGGTCTAGGAGTCGATCTAGGTAAATTAAATTGCCCTTCCTTAATTTACAACACGTGATAAGGCCAAGGCTCAGATAAATGTAAGGTCCTACAAGAATAGTGTAAGATATTTTAATATGTCAATGAGTACACCAAAATTATTCTATTTAACTGTCCGCCATTACGAGAATAATTAATAATTTAACAACAAAAATACAGATTACACCAACTAGTTACAAAGGCTGTGGAACGAACTGCCTCAAGAGGTCTTCCCATTAAACTACGACGTGGGGTTCTTCAAGAAAGCTGTGAATAGGATTTTGCAAGGTCGGCGGCGCGCCCGCATACCCCCTGGTGTTGCAGGTGTCCATGGGCGGCGGTGACACTTACCATCACGTGAGACCGCTTGCTCGTCCGCCCTCTTAAAAAAAAAAATAAAAAAAAAAAAAATTGGGAAGTCACAATCACACATAGGGTACCTTATGGTCCCTGTGTCGTGTGATCGCCTCACCCGGCCAACACCAGAACAGTTAAATCCAAATAATATGTATTATAACTAGTGATCGGATATTTGGGTGCATATTTACCTACAAGGTATAAAAGACATACAAGGTATGGAAGCGGCTTCTTAAAATAATTTATTTGAAAACCAAAATCCCGGGATTTCACAACTAATAGGATGCTTATTTATGAAACTCTTCAGCAGTTTGAAGGTCTCATGGTGACCAGGACAGAGTCTATAGGATCTAAGGCACTATTAAAGATATAAACTTCGGATTTGGAATCAAATTCTTAGTTCTAATGGCAATTTGTAGAAATGCGGTTCTGAAGATCTTAGGGATTAACTTTACAACTTTAGATATATGCATCGTATTCTATAGTCGGAACATAAAATTCGTGGATGGCGGGATTGCGGCATTCGCCCGATACAAAAGTGCACGCCATACTTATCCAACACCTTAACGTTAGGTAAACATGCACCCGAATATCCGATCTACGATATAATTAGAACCTTTGTAGTCAGGGGCCATCTACTAAACTTAATTTATGGGTATTGTGTAATAGTGCATTGTAATTATGGTCACGGATGCCTAATATAAGGGGCCATCCATAAATTACGTCACACGAATTTCATGATTTTTGGAGTCCCTCCCCCCCCGTCCTTGTCACAGGTGGTCACATTTGTGTGACCCCCCTCTCCCCTGGTGTGACGTCACATATTTTACAATTGTAATTTTAGAAATTATTAAATAATTAAAACAGCCTTATAATAATATATTGATAGAGTTGGTAATATTTTGAAGTTTTTCGTTAGAGTTGAAGTTTAGTTTTAATACTTTAGATTTATACATGTGACGTCACGAAGCTTATGACTCGTCCTTGTCACACGATGTCACACTTTTTTGACCTCCTCCCTCCCCCTTAACGTGTGACGTAATTTATGGATGACCCCTAATTGATTTATTTATAATTTTTTAATAAATTCTCAGTCTCATTATGATTTAAGGTTTTTAACCATTTATTTACCCTAGTTTTGATATTGTATTTGTTTAAGAAGTGTATATTCAAGTGCTTGCTTATCTGGTTATATACGTGTGCACCAATAATGTGAAAGTGTCGTTTGGAAAACAGTTCAATGCTATTCAATATTGAAGACGTTAAGTCTTTCCGACGCTTATTTTAAATTAAGTTTTTATCAAAAGGGATAGAATTATGTGTGTGTAATATTATATTAACAATAAATAGCTGTCTCACTGTGAGCATTTGACTATCAGAATAAATCTTAGACGTTGCATATAGTACTGCCCTCTGTGCCCTTTCAACTTGTAACATTGCAGTTTTATTAGCTTCACCCCGAACGGCTATGCAATAAGTTGGAAGCGATTGACAGTGAGCAAGATATGTCATTTTTAGTGTATTATGGTTTCCGATCTGTCGCAGAATTTTAAAAATATAAATTAAATTTCTAACTTTAGTGTTTAAATTTTGAATATGGTTATGCCAAATTAATGTATTGTCTATCACTGCATAGTTTCCTAACCTTCTTTAACTGCGGACCCCGAGGAAATCGAGCATATTGTTGCGGATCCCCTTAATAAAAACAAAAAAAAGTCAATTAATCTATTTTGTATAATATTTTACACAATTTTTAATCACAAGGTTTCACTTTTGCAAGTAAGTGATGTTTGGGTTGATGTTAACGAGTTGTATTCTCAAATCAGTTTCTATTTTTATTTATTTATTGTAAACAGAAGAGTAGAAAATTGCTCTTCAATGTATGTTGTCGAAAAAAGCTCTAATCAGTGCTCAATTCTCAAATTAATACTAATTCAAACTATTTCAGTGGTAATTCTGATATTTACAAATAATCTGTCTTTGAATTTACCCAAAAACTGGATAAAGGGGATTCTTTAAAATTCCTTTTCAGAACAAAATTACTGGATATTTATATTAATTAATAAAGTTGCGCCAGGTAAATGTATGTATAACTACATCCTACTTACTCACGCGCATCAACCGCCAACACCAGCGCCAACACCAGCGCCAACACCCGCAAGTGACCCCGTCTCCGCAATGATACATGAAATTTATTTAATTTATCTTCTTATTTTTTATATTCTAATTAAAAGTTGTACCTACGGACCCCCACGGATTGACTCGGTTGGGAAACACTGGTCTATAATACCTAAGTATTTAATATCTGACGTTCAAGTTAAAGACAGACAAGAGCAATCTCTAAGAGACTCAGAACATTTATGGACTCGTATAGTAAACGGATCACAAGCTTGAGAGGATTTGCGGTGAGAGAAAGTAAGGAATTTTGTCTTAGAAATATTCAGTGTTACTTGTTATTTGCAAGCCAGTTAGTCAGAATTTTCAGCGTACTTTCTACCAACAGACAACCTTCCTGTGAAGGTCGTCTGTTGGCAGAAAGTACGCACAGGAAGGTCGTCTTTTGGCAGAAAGTACTGACTAACTGGCTTGCAAATAACAAGTTAACACTGTGACGACAGACGACAGCGTCTACAGTTAAAAAGTGCAGTGTCGTCTGCATATGAATATCCAGGGAATTGCATATGTTAATACTGCTCCAGGGAATTGACACGATAAAATAAACAATATTGAGTTTCTCTGTAACAAAGTAATGTTTATTGTTTTTTCACATTGAATTATTTACAATAATGGTGGATTTAGCACAGTATTATAAAATAAAAATCCTACTTGTAACAAGAAACGACATTAAAGTCTATTCTTCAATTAATGTCAATCCCTTTCAACAATATACATTCACAATATTAAACTATATTCGCACTCAACAACGCCATCGTCATGTCACCATAGATCACCACACATCGATATATAAGATCGATAACCTTGTATATCGACCGCGCCCTTAATGGGCGGCAAATTCAAATTGAAGAAATAGATTTTGTTTACATGTATAAATTTTACAGTTAGGTAGATGAAGAAGACAAAAATCATTTATGCTGAAACAAAGTGGGTCCAAGCACACTTCCCTGTGGTACACACGCATTTCATGATTTTGTATTACATTAAAAATAATTAATTGGTGATTAATTTATTCGTATGTGTATTTAATAATATCACGAAACATTTGCTCAACAGTGGCACACACACATAGGCTAATAAAAAATATATACATATTAATAATACTCATAATCTTTACAGCAGCACACACCGAAAAATACTAAATACACCGATCTGACAATAGAAATCAAAAGATTATGGAAAGTTTCCGCGTAATGTGGAGTGTTAAGGTTGGGAATAACGGCCCGTAGTGGAGAGGAGTATGGGGACTATTGTGGCGGAAACTTTCCATAGTGTTTAGTAAATAGTTCCATAGTGTTTAGTAAACACATGCAGGATAGTCCGCAACTTCCTTAGAAGCACTTCACTTTGATCCGTGCACTTTTACCTCTTCATAGAGAAAGTACGAAAAACTTTATATTTAATTAAGAAAATACGAATTTATGCATTTGAACCTTATTTATTAATCCAAATCCGATTTTTATTTCATTTTATTGTAATTTCTTACGTTTTTTGTGGGAGCATTTTCGTCATTTGGTAACATCAACAAATGTCGCAATTCTATGTAATTAAAAATTTAGAACATGTGTCAAAAGTTTAATTTCTCTTAAGATAGTCAAAACCCAATTATTTTTACCTTTAAATACCTTTAGGAGCATATAGTCCAATTGGCAAATAGCCTAGCAAGGTAAATAGTCAAAAACCATTCGCTCAAAATGTATTTTGAAGATTATCATCAAATTCAATGCAATTATACCTTTTGATTTTCCTATGTGTTACTGAGCCGACATTGTATTTTATCTTTCTCATTTCTATAAAATTATACAAAACCAATATAATTACTGTTAATACTATTTAATATTAATTAATTAATTTAAATATTAATAAAAAAATATGTAACATCAAAGTGAATAATGACTGAATTTAATTAAAAAAATTCTAAAATGCTATTTGGAGGATTGCTTTTTAGACGATATACTCCTGAAGGTTTAAATATTATGTTTCAGGTCCTACACCCGTTCAAGATCTAGATCTCGGCGTCGCTCGAGGTCTCGCGGTCGCCGTTCCAGAACAAAATCCAGGTCCAAACATCGCAGTCCTAGCCCTAAACCCAACCAGAGAAAAGAATATCAAACCCCAGCACCTCGACAAAGGTCAAAAAGTTGGTCGCTACCAAAAGAAGGGGTAGCTGAGAAAAGGTGGTCGAAAAGTCCAAAGGAATGACTTCAGTATAGGAATGAAGTGGTGAATATGACTGTGCAACAAAAATGTGCAAGCACATTTAATAAATACATTATAGTTATAATGAGTCTTTTTCTTTAATGACAGTAAAGTAGAAGAAGGTGGTCAAAGTCCAAAGGAATGATTTCTGTGTAGGAATAAAGTGGTGGAAATGAGTGTAGAACAAGAAAAATGTGAAAACATTTAATAAATGTATTAATAGTTAGGTATAACGAGTAGTTTGATTTAATGACGGTAAAAGTTGGGAAAAGGTTGTCAAAGTCCAAAGGAATGACTTCAGTGAATGAACAAAGTGCAGAAATTCATGTAGAGAAAGATTATTTATTTAATAAATAATAATTTATAATAATAATAATCATTTTTATAAATTTATAAAACTTATTTAATAAATGTATAAAAGTGCAAGTGTAATAAAAGACTTGCAACAAGCAGTTTTATTGTTTGACGAAGGTAAAGTTTGGAAAGTGGTCGATATCGAAAAGGAATGATTTCAGTGGTTATAAGGAGGAATGATTGTACATCCAGAAAAAAATTGAAAACGCATGTATATTATATTGGGTGGTACAAAACGACCGACATTCCCGACAATGTCGGATTGAGCCTCGATAAACTATGTTAGTTAATATCTTTAACCGTTTTCAACTTACAGCTTGTCAAAGTTTAACGTAATAGATGACAACATTCAACCTTAAACAGGTGATCGGGTCAGCGACACTTCTAGAATTACTAGTGTTTCTAAAACTCACTCGATTTTCGCCCTTTTGACACAAATGGTTCATTGTTCGGACTACAAAAAAATAATTTAGCAGTGCGCTGAATATCACACCACTTCGAAATAAACAATTTAATTATTATTTTACCATCGATCAATTTATTATCCTGTTTCAACAAGTCATTAATTGTGGTGATAAAAAGGTGAGTTCGAAAACTAGTTGAACGTTAGTCACGTTACGTGTGACGCGAAAATTACGCAAGCGGATTGCGCGTGCATTAGGGTTGACACGCGAAAAAATATTTATTTTTAAATTATTATTTTAAGTTTTTAAATTTTTCTATAAACGATTGGGCATTTCTAATATAATACGATATTTGCGGCAAAGGCAAAGTTGAAGAAAAAGTCGTTGGATTCAGCATCAGCCTGGTTCTCCACTCAGCAGTGGAGCACGTCTAGGGTTGTACACCCCTCCCAAGGACCGTCACCACATACGGTTTTCGTTATCTCTCTTCTCGTCCAGCCACTACCGGTGACTTTCTTCAAGTCGTCATATCACCCGGCCGGAGGCCGTCTCGCCACGTTTCCCGATCACGGTACATAAACCGTAGACAGATAGATAGATCGATAGAAATTTTTATTTTATACACACAAGTGATCGTAATAACGTGACAATGTCTTATTCTAAAAATTAATTAAACATAGTTATGCAAACAAAAAAAATGAAATTAAAAACAAGGCGATAAAAACTGCGCGGTCCAAGCGCTGATTTTCTGACGGAACCAAATCGTTCCCCTTTTCTGTAAACGAATCGCACGTCAATTTATTTATTTATGGAAAAACCTAAACTCATAAAATCTCGCAAATAATTACCTTAATTTAATTACCTACGTAACTTTTCCTATCACAAAAATATTTTCTATCTTTACACTAATCCCAATGTACGATACATTTTGTCACTGGATTATTGAAAACTTTGAAATATCAAAGAAATTAATCTCCATAATTATTATCGTGAGATAAGTATTTTACCGATAGCAATGTGATTAATGTGAAACTAATTAATATAATTTAATCATAAGTGTGTCGCGGACTACCGAAACATGAAGGGCTTTGCGGTTATCTTGTTGTGCGTCTTCGTTGCCGTCCAGGTAAGAAATATCCCTTTATTTAAAAAAATATCCCTTTATTTAAAAAAATATTTACAATACCTTTCCATGACCCCGTTTCTCTACTGCTAGATATAGGGATTTTTTCAAGGTCCGCTGTCATATACGGTCTTACGAGTAACTGTTCATCCAGTTACTACAGACTTCAAGTCGATTCACCGGTCTTCATTGCTCGTCCCACACCGTTCCACGTAGAATTAGTATCCTTATTAAAGCGCGCGCCACGAGCAGGAAGAATTTTGGTCCTTGACATGAGGTCAGCTAAGACTGGACCTTAAAGAGATGTGTATAATATAGTCTATTACAAGATTGGACGGTAAAGAGATTTGTATGAAATCGTCTATTACAAGACTAGACGGTGAAGAAATTTGTATGTAACCGTCTATTAAATCGGTCTATCAGTCGTAATAAACGATTTCATACAAATCTCTTTATCGTCTAGTCTTGGCTGACCTCACAGTAAAGTGGTCACTTTACTAGACCCCTCATATTAAGGTTCAATAATATGAGTAGATAAGAGTGGAATCCGCATCAGGGCGATGAGTGATGAGTCGGTAGCGATAGATGGAATAGCCGGACCCAAGCTCAGCGACAGAAATGTTAAATATAGGGGTTCGTTGCTCTAATTTCCATGCGCGCCCTCCTGACTTTCCGGTGGCGTTTTTTTTATAGAAAAAAGGCGGCAGACGAGCATACAGTCCACCTGATGGTAAGTGGATACTGTCGTCTATAGACATTCGCGATACATGCCAAGATCGTTCCAGAATGACAAACGTCGGTACACCCCTGGATGCGCTACCTTTGCAGAATAAGGAATGTATTGGGAAAATGGGGAGGGAAAGGATGGGATGGGAATGGGCGCTGGCATATCTCACTTACTGCCGAAACTGATACGTACATTGGGGAAATACGATAAAGTAGGAAATGAAGTACATTTCAAGGCAGTCTTCTGTGAGAGAGGGGTAAGGTGGCCAATTGAATGCGCCCAGCGGCTGTGGGAATGCAGCATGCACTCCCCCAAATAAAATAGTTCTGCGCTTGATAAGGGTACCAGGTTACTCGGAAAGTTTTGCGACAAAGAGTTGTTATCTATGGAACACTGGCTGGTTTTGATGTCGATTAAAACTGACAATTTATAACATAAAAACAAAACATTCCAAATTCAAATTTCCCTCCATATTTTTTACGAGTTGAATCAAAATATCATGTCTCAGTAAAAATGGGTATTCATTACCGCGCTATGATTTTGTATGATTTTAAATGTTCTATAAAACTTGAAGATTCTTTTAATAGACTGCAAATGGCGTTTGCAGACAAGTGAATTTCTAAGGCAACTGTGTATCATTGGTAGGTACCTACAATGAATTTAAGCGTGGTCGACTAAGTTTGGGTGATGAAGAAAGAAGCGGTCGCCCTTTAATCGCTCTTACGGTAGAAAACGAGAGATTGCATCAGATAGGGGTTGGATAGGGGAGTCTATATGAAATATTACATGGGCATCTACAAGTCAGGAGGCGCTTGGTGCCGCACAACCTCACCGAGGCTCGTGTCGAATGGTGCCGTGATATGGTAACAAAATTTCAAGCACGGGTCTCGGCGCGTTCACTACATTGTCACAGGTGACGAATCTTGGATGAACCAGTACGATTCAGAAATTAAACGTCAATGAAAATGAAAAGAGCAAGAAACACTGTTTTTTTTTTCACTTTAACTGGCTATCTGATATCTCTACCTTTATGAAACCAAAGCAGCATTAACGCAGAATGGTACGTAGCCATGTGCTTGCCAAACGTTTTTACTGCAGTGAGTAACAACCGTTCAAACGGAGCTCTTACTAAGCGCTTAAAATAAAGGATTTTTGCACAGTACCCCAGTTAAAGTTTTAGGCTATCCTTCTTGCAGTCCCCACTTGGCACCATGTGGCTTTTTTTATTTCCCAAAATTAAATGCCAACTAAACGGAAAGCACTTTTCGTCGCCGGAACTACATTCCAAACGTCTTACGTTCGAAGAGGTTGTGAAAGAGGTACCCGAGGAAGAGTGAAAAAAATGTTTTCCAAATTGGTTCAGAAGCATGTAGCTTTGTATAGATCCAAGGAGAGTGACATAATTGGAACCCATGATTTTATTTTTATTTTTCACAAAACTTTCTGCGTTCACCGCCTTTGTAGTAGGCCCGACACTTCGTACTAGATAATCGTAATCGAAAAGAGATCGACACTTCGTAATAAAAATCTGTTATTAGTAATTACGTACATAGGTACGTATTCTAATGACAAATGCGATTTTTACGGACTGATTATAGAGGTCTATTGAGTACATGGGACCCCCTAAAGTCCAGGACCTTAATTAATTTAAGTACTACCTAATCGGTTATCAGTTATCAGTCCTGCACCCGTATGACCCGCCCATTGACACTTCAGGTTGTTAATTCTATGAGCTATGTCTACTTTCGTTCTTTGTCGAATTTCCTTTCGGATCTCATCCAGCAAAGAAACTTCGAGCGTAGCAACAAAACAGACCACGAAAAAATAAAGGCACTTTATAAAATATATTCCAATAATTATGTTCAACTCGGGTGCGTTCCAACTTTTGTCATTTTCGACTGATATTGGCGTGGACAGTCCATGTGCGACAGTATCCACTTACCACCAGGTGAACTGTTTACTCGTCTAACAACATCTTTCTAAAAGAAAAACCACATATTATAGAGGCATGGATAACGCAAGCTGTTTGCTATGTCCTACTTTCGCGCTGCTTGTCATTACAAAACACAAAAATGAAATTTTGAAAGGCTATAACGTCGTCATTTTTAAAGATATCCTAAAAAAGCAGTCGATTTTTTGGAATTTTTGTAACTTTCTTTTAGGTAAGAAATAAAAACTTCTTCATTTCACGAATTGGCGTTGTCTATCCATGTTTATGAGAAAAGTAGTAATAATTCGTTTACATAAATGTGTTATTGTATTATCAATAGATATTTTGTATTATCTGACGTAGGTTTTTCCAGCATTATCTATCATAATCCTGGGTTCTTACGTTTTAACTGGGTATCTACTAATTATCATACTGATTATAAGCTGATAAGTTAATTTCATTATTCCGTACTTATTAAGAATAATGACTATGCTCTATTTAAGAAAGATGTGTAATAATACTAATAATATTTTAATTACAATTAATAATCGTGACCAGCTCTTTTTCATTCACTACTGGGCTCTGTGTCTCATGCACTAGGGATGTATGGCCTTAAAACGGCACGCTGTCCCAGCGGGTTGGTGAGTCCACTCTTTTAGAGGTGGGGTAGGTGCTCAACGCTTGTGGAGGCGGCTTTGTCGCCTCAGTGCCTACCTTAGTCGCCATAGATGACATTTACGGTAAGAGATGGGCTGATGCTATTCTAATGCCGGCTAACTCCACAAGACCAATTAGAATTCATAATAATTTTTACTAACTATTCCATTTCATCAAACTCCACTGCTGCATATAGGATTCTTCAGCCTATATGCACCACACACTGTCTTCCGGTCTTCTCATCCAGCCACTACCAAAAAACTTTTGGGTACCCACCTAATTCTTTAAGACTGCTCTTCTGATCGCCTATACCACAATGCTTCAAGTCGAAAGTCTCGTCCTGCCAGTTATAAGGACCTTCGGCACCACAATAAAAAAATCTTTGTCATTTTAATTTTGATCTCACATGATTTTGTTTTTCGTTTTAGGGCCGCGCTCCCGGCGCGAGATGTGAGTACCATTTACCTACTTGCTGTTTACTTATCATATAAATTTTAAATAAATTTTGGTAGAGGGTAAGTTATTCAAAAATACCTACTGAAGTTGTTGACGGTGAGGGTCAACGGGGGTTGTAGGGGAGAAAATTTGGAAATAAAAACATTGCTTAACTGGTTCCAACAAAATTGCAGGGTACAGGGGACAGCAACGAGCTCACTATCTTGGCAGAGATTAACCTACTAATTATTACATACTAATTGGGCGATTGTACAAGTCGAACTGTGTCTGGAAGGTTTGAGCTTCCCCTATTTGTAGGAAGGAGTTGCCTTGCGATCCCCCCGTTCCCTGAGGAATTTATTTACTCTTCGCTCATCTATACTTTACGTAGGTTATAAATTAAAAAAAATTATATTCGTACATATTGGTCATTTATCGTTTTGCACACTCTATTTTCCATAGTGAAAGATGGGAATTGATAGCCCTTTCGATGAATTGTAACTTTATTTCCCCACCCTCCCGGTGAGTAGCACAATCGGGAAGAATGCGGGAGAGGGTCTGGACGCGAGTGCCGGGATGACGTCACTCCCTGTCCTTTATCTAGTTTGGTACTTTATGTTGTTATCTCTCTTTCTTATTACTAAAATAAAACTATGCTTAAGACCTAACTTATAACCTAGGCATACACAAATGTAAAAATGGAAAATAAAGGTAAAACACATAAACATTGACGGGACACACACCCTCTAACTGGGGCGCACACACACGCACGGCACATACAAACGGACACAGCAATACAAACACAAATCAACATGTATTATTAATAAAAAAAAAATCACCTATTACTCACGGACAATCTATTAAATACTGTATATAATGTCAGTGTAATCTGTATTTGGCCATTAGCACTAGCAATATATTAGTTAAGTAAGTTACATAAGGCAGTTGTCCCACCAACGACGAGAAAACGACTAACTATCGGCTATTTTCTCGCTCAAGAAACGTACAATAGATATACTTTCCGTGTGAACAAAAGAGATGCATATACAAACAGTTGATCGCTGACTGTTCACACCAGGGCCGTCTTTACCAGGGGGTGCAAGGGGTGCGGTGCACCCCGGGCGCTCACCTTTTAAAGGTAATGAAAAAATATAACGCTATAGTAAACAATTACACAATAGGATATTTGACTGTCATAGGATACACAATAGGATATTTGACTGTCATAGGATACACAATAGGATATTTGACTGCCATAGGATACACAATAGGATGTTTGACTGTCTTAGGATACACTCCCGCACCCCGGCGCAGAATAGACTTAAGACGGCCCTGGTTCACACTGCCGGCGAGCACTCGCTTCACTAGTTTGTCGCTGAGCGACAAGAGCTATGAAAGATAACACTCGCCCGGCGATACTCGCCAAGCGATTAGAACTCACGCCGAGAGAGCAACCAGTGGTCATTTCTCTACAGTGCGTATCTGAAAGTACACGTTTTTTTTTTTTTATTTAATATGAATATCGAAAAATCATTTGAATTATCATTGTTATCTAGTTCAGACGACGATGATGATGAATTCTATGATAGGATTTGTGTAGTGGCTGCGGCAATTCTGAATAAACGTAAGGAAAAAATGAAGAAAAAAAGAAGAATATGGATGGAAAATATTAATTATTTTAGAAAAGAATGCAGTGAATTCAAACTATTCTATGAATTAACAAATCATGGCTTTCGCACATATTTTAGAATGACAAGAGACGAGTTTGAATATTTGCATAGTTTAATAGAAGATGACATTAAAAAAGAAAATACAAATTATAGAGAAGCTATTGGTACAAGAGAGCGTCTCGTCATTACATTAAGGTAAGGCTCCATCGCTTGGAGTGATTTCAGTGGCAGACATTGAATCTTGGATCTCTTCGTTTTGGCTACGAGTAGTATGTTCTCCAATTCCAATTTGCTGCACACCAGAACCGCTGGGTTCAGGTGAGGCAGAACCGTGTCCAGAAGAAAAATTTGTCTGACTCGTAGAAGGGCGAGAGTTGTAAGAATAATCGTTTGAGTAATAACCGGTATATGAATAGTTTGTATTAGCAATATTGTCTTCAGCATCCATTACCAATTGAAACAACTTTCTTTTTATTGTTCTTTGATAATACTCCGGCATCTGCTTTGTACTATGATACATTGAATCAAAAAAAGCTTTTAAAGGATCACTTGATGTTAGTACTTCCTTACGTAACTCATCTCTCTGCGCAGTTCGTTTTGCTCGATTATCATCCATATCTTTTAAAAAATTTAACAAATCCTCGTCATTATGAATTATTTCATCCGTCTTCCTTTTTTTTGGAGCTGTTATCGTATCTGCTGAATCTCTACTAACATCTGTATTAGCTGTTTCCTCGAAACTTGTCGAAATATCAGGATGTGGTGTAACATTTGTATCTCGTTCCGCATTTGTCATATATGGAAGCAAAAATTCCATGTGACTCATGTACTTCCAGGGTTTTATTTGTTTTTGTGACTGTCCACTTGTTGTCTTCTTGATTTTTTTTAATTTTTCACGGTGCGTGTCTCGCAAATTTTTCCATTTTAACTTTGCCTGTGTAACTGTAAATAAAACAAATAATTATAACACACCACATCAAAATTAATTTTATGTTATTAACTAATATTATTTGATATTTTTATTTATTTTCAGATATCTTATAACCGGAACTACATATACAGCATTGTCAAAAAGCTATAGAATAGGCCGTTCTACGCTCTCCGAAATAATACCAGTAGTATGTGAATCTTTATGGATCAAGTTGCAGCCAAAAGTAATGAAGCTCCCTACTGAACCCGAATGGAAAGTTATAGCAAAAGACTTTTATGATTTGTGGAATTTCAATAATTGCCTTGGTGCAATTGATGGCAAGCACGTGGTAATTTTTTCGCCCCGTAAAACGGGATCACAGTACTTTAACTACAAAAAAACATTTTCGATTGTACTGTTAGCAATTGCTGATGCTCATGGAAGATTTATAATGATCGATGTTGGATCAATGGGCAGATACAGTGACAGCGGAATATTCACAGATAGTAATTTCTACAATGTGTTGCAAAACAATGGATTGAGATTACCCGCAGATGAACCCCTATATGAAGGAGGATTGCCTCAGCCTTATGTTTTTATTGGTGACTGTGCATTTCCGTTGATGACACATTTATTAAAACCATATCCTGATCATGAAAGGTTGGATAAAGACCAGTTAATATTTAATTATAGACTGAGCAGAGCACGCCGAATGGTAGAAAGTGCGTTTGGTATGTTGGTGCACAAATGGCGTATCTTTTTTAGGCCATTAGATGTTAAAATAAGTACCGCCAAAAAAATTGTAAAGGCTGCGTGCGTTCTACATAACTATGTATTACGCAATGAAATCGAAAAGGCGCCTTCACAGTCAGTTTTTTCTGATAATATGTCAAGAAATTACTCCGAGGTATCTGAACAAAACTCAGCAGATTTTGAAGACGGCTTTTTTGTGAGAGAATATTTCATGGAATATTTTAATTCCATTGGAACAGTTTCGTGGCAAAATAACCGTGTGCAAAATGTATTAGATTCTGATAGGATAACACATAACTTACATTAGACTCTGCAAAATGAATATTGATTTAACTATAGGTATATGTTGTGTTAGATAGATGTTAAATAAAAAACTTACCACTTTCTATGTTTGTTTTCTTTAAAATGTCTTTCCAAGCTGCGTCCTTCACGTCTAATTGTTTATATGAAATCAGTTTTGTGTCCCAAAGACACGGATATTGTCGGACACATTCAATAAAAAACTCATCCATTTTTATTGGAAAATTGGGAACACGTGTATCGCGTATGAGGCCGCAAGACTGACTGTACGCTTGACTGCCGCGAGCGAGTGATGCGAGTAATCGCCCGCCTCACTCGCACACTCGCTTATAGCCGAGCTACACAAATATCGGAACTACGCACTCGCTCCCCGCGTTTCTAGTTCTAGCTCTACTCGTTACTCGTTAATCGTTGCCGGTGAGACAAGTGCCTAAAAGGCTGTAGATTACATAAATAAATAAGTAAAAAGTCCTCGTCGCAGCATATTATGATGTGGCTGACATCTGTCAGTTGACTGTGACTAGTGTAGTGATGCATGGAATTTGAGAATATACAGATGCGACCTCCCGAACAATATTAATTCATAATAATAATATACAGAAATAATTTTGATTATTCTCTAAAGAAATGCGTTTACAAAACTATTTACCTTCACTTGTTTAGCCTTATCCGTGGCGCCGAGCAGCACCCCAGCGCTTGGCGACAATCCTTGGGTGGTGCATCTTCGCCTCGCCACGAGCTCGGGCGCCGGCCTTCTCAGCACGTGCGCCGGCTCTCTCATTGATCCCTCCTTCGTGCTGACCAGCGCTAGTTGCGTGACTGGGTAAGTAAAAGGTTAAAAGAAACTGCGAGACCTTCAGAATTATTAGGTGCTTGCTTACCTATGAAATGACCGATTTTATTACTGGCCACTTTGAGTTTTATTCTCTTCTCTCTTCTGTTTTAATTCGAATTTCAAAATAAAACAAAATGCTTCTAATAGCTACAATGATCTTAGTTCAAAAATAATATTTCATTTGTTTTTCTGTACCTACATTTTGTTTATGTGATTGTCGTGAAAATAAAAAAAAATTCGTGCTAGTTTTGAATTTGAGGCACCAACGCAAGTCAGACAGCTCACATTATCAATAGTGTGTATGGGCCAAACACCATAAACGATCGCACCGTGCATGCACGGTTTGAACGCTTCCGTTCTGGGAATTGCGATCTTAAGGATGACCTCCACGGACGACCTACGACCAAGGTTAATAACGATGAATTAAAGGCTATAATGGAAACAGATCCATCTCAAAGTACAGCTGAGTTAGCAGCAGCGTTTGATGTTAGTGATAAAACAATGTTGGTTCATCTGCGTCAAATCGGTAAAATAAAGAAGCTCGAAAAGTGGGTACCCTATGAACTGAACGAAAGTCAGCGACAACAACGCGTTGAAGTGTGCACTGTATTATTGAACCGTCACAAAAACGAAGGAATTTTGAATCGAATCGTGACTTGTGATGAGAAATGGATCCTGTACGATAACCGCAAACGTACGTATCAGTGGCTAGATCCAGGAGATGCAGCCCAACAATGTCCAAGACGCAAGATAACTAAGAAAAAGCTACTGGTATCAGTTTGGTGGTCCTATGCCGATATTGTCCACTACATTTTCTTGCGAGCCGGTCAAACGATTGATGCAGATATGTACTGTAAGAAGCTGCAGACGATGATGGAAAAGCTGGCAACAAAGCAACCGAATTTGGTCAATCGCTAATCTCCACTTCTTCTTCATGAGAATGCCCGCCCTCACACTTCTCATACGACAGTTTTCAAACTTCAAGAGCTAGACCTGGAGACTCTCCTTCACCCACCATACTCACCGGACCTTGCCGCGACAGATTTCCATTCGGATGTGATTAGGGCTTTTGAAGAATTCATCGATAGTCGCCCACAAGACTTTTTCAGGAGTGGCACGAGTCAACTGCCCGTGAGGTGGTGAAAGTGTGTAGATAATATGGGCCAATATTTGGACAACATAATAACTATATTTATAACAAAAATATTTTTTCAGTTTCTCATATAAATCGGTTATTTCATAGGTAAGCAAGCACCTAATATTATAGGGAAACAAATTATTTGAAAATTGTTTTTTTTTATAAGTGTTATAAATCAGCTTAATAAATATTTAACCGACTTAATAATATGCTACTAGTATTAAAATTATTCTATTAAATTTCGAGCAGCCAAATAAACGACGTGGATTATTCGAAAATCTAATCTGTGTATAATTTAATCACATTGTACCGAACAAATTATTGATTGATCAGACGCGTTTAATGTGATGAGACGTAATTTACTTGACTGGTGATTAAAACAATTCGTCTATCCCAAAAAAATCCTGATAGGTTAAATGCAAATACTAATTTTTGGTTAACATAGGTGGAGCTATTACTATAATATAGTAAGGTATAATCACTTTTAGAGCTAATCGAAAAGTGCTATGTACAGCTCAATGTACCTATCTAGGTATATCTATCAAATGTATTTCAATCACAAGATGTATTTTTGTTAATCATTAAATTTTAGAGCAGTTCATAACAAAAATACGAGCTGATCGGTTTCGCTTTGTCCGCTGATTACACACTGCTGATGAATTAATGATCTTCGCTTATCAATCTTAATTAAGTTAATTATCGCTGATCAAAACTTGAATAAAACACTGATCAGTTAAATTGTACCCATATTATAAATAAATAAATTATTTATCGGCCTCACGATCTTTTCCCATATCATTAATTTCTGGCAACACCTCTATCTATCTCTATTTTTCTCTCTTTGTGGTTAATGGTGACGAGCGGCTGTGTAATTCTGCCCAGTATTATTTAAATTACTAGTGTATAGTACGTCCACTATGAATTGGAAACATTCCACTCGAGATACGTAACTTGCTTATTGTTTGTTGGATTGCCAATATTAAAATCACTTTACCGCCGGCGCTGACCAGCTGCGTCTGCAATACCCGAACCAACCTTGGTCCTTTTACCTGCCTGCAAGGTACTATGTACTTCTATGTATTAAAATCGAAAAACCAATTATTCTGTAATTGTTCTAGATAGACTGTTGACGTTGAAAATTCACTTTTATCGTAAGAGCGTATAGATAGATTTGTCATAAATGTTAATTTTGAAGATCCCAGCTCATTAGACTCGGTAATTAGCTAGATTTAGTGTAAATAGTGAATGTGTAAATAGTGTAAAATGTTAAAAACATTTTTTTATTTTTCCCCAAGCATCAAAACTGCTATATCCGTCTAACTTTATATAATTTTACTACTGTCTATTGTCATATTTTACATTGATAATTATTTCTTATTTTTTTAAATTTTGCTAACAAAAAATAGCCTCCAGGCCTTTTCTCAAGTGAAATGGTGTCAATTTATAGTGGACGTACTATACTAAATACAAGAAGATTTTAACAATAAAAAGTAGGCTAACTACTACGTAAAAAGAAACTTATCAAGAGTGCAACAGAAACGAAGTCTACGTCGTGTATTCCCGCTGTCCGCTGGGGGACATCCCCCACCCTTTCTGCCTCAGTGGGTGGAGGATAATGGTATTTTTTCCCGCTGTCCCTCACTTGATCGGTGCCTAAAGCCATAATCGAAGTGGCAATTGCCACCTTTTTTCTACAATAAAATAACATCATTGCTGTTCCTTTCAGTGCTACTTTCATCTGGGTACGTTACGGCGTAGTGCAGGTGATCCGTCCACAGCTGGTGACGGAGACCGCGGCGGTGACTCTTAACCCAGGCTACAACTCGGCCACCGGCGTCAACAACCTAGCCATCGTCGGTCTCAATACTGTCGTGCAGACATCCGGTGAGAGATCTTTATTTCAGTTTGGTCTGTCGAGCCAGATTTGATTCGGCGATCTAAACTCGATCAAGTGCACGTGCACCGTTCGCCAATAATTCTGTTATTGGACCGTGTTCTTTCACTTCCCTTCACTTCTTGGGGTAAGCTGAGCTGATTAATCATATCTTTTTATCTAACCCAAATGAGTAACCCAAAATGGATCTAGGTCTTATTTATTTACAGTTTACTTTGCTGGCTCAGCGACCCTAAATGAGTCTTGACCTTTGATCTTAAGGAATGCCATCGTTAGTGTTCTAATATCGTCCTATGTAGCTTTGTTCCAACAGGCTACTTGGGGCTCCCTCAGATTTTGACACAACATTTAACTTAATAACCTGAGTTTAGTCCAACAAAAAGCGAGTTCAATTTTTGAAGTGATCCTTCAAAACTGTGAATTACTCATAAAAATAAGCCCTCAGGGTTTTTTATACCGCAATTTTACAGTGTGTTGAGGTACTACAAGATATAAATACTTTTCCAATCCCATCCATCAGTTTTGGGAGCCCTAGAAATGGCCGTAGCTTTCGTCAAGTACCGGGTCGGCCTAGAAACCGATTGCTCTTTTAATTAAACGGTCGTTAAAAGTTGGCGCGGACGGATAGTTCGTTTTATTTCCAAAGTTTTCCATTAATTTTCTCTAAATTGTTAGGAATAAATTGCGGTAGGTAATGGCTGGAGAAGAAGAACGGAATATCTTCTGTTGTGGCGGTTCTTGAGAGAGGCCACAGATATAGAGGGCTAGGATAACGCAATACCATCATCGTTACTCGTGACGTGACAGGCCTGGTTTCCATACGTTTTCTATATAGGTCTATGAGTATGAGAGAGACACAGAGTGATGGTGTACACTGTGCACACAGCCGCTAGACAAATAGACTGACGCCAGTGCTAGTCGAATATATCGTTATTTTCTGTACGTTTCAGAAAATAATGTTTGTATACCATACCTAAGTTGCAGACAGAGCATTTCGAGCCCTATCCAACGACACATAATTTGTATGTGTAGACCAGGGTTCGTAAAAATCTGATATTTATTTAATAAATATCAAAATATCCGATATTTGATATATATTCGATATATATCATGTATATAAAAAAAACGTGAATTTCATTCTGTAAGTGGTTTTAATGTGTCAAAATTGTTAAATGAAAGTTTTATTTTGATTAATAGACTTATTATTTATTATAAAACGCAACAAAAAATAAGAGTGTAATTAGTGTAACAAAATATTTTAGTCTTTGAGATTAATAATTAATCAGTCTACTCAATCAACATTCAACTAAATTATAATTATAATCTTTAGTGTTGGATCATTGGCAGTGGCAGTGATCATAATTATAATTATAATCTTTAGTGTCGGATCATTGGCAGTGGCAGTGATCATAATTATAATTATAATCTTTAGTGTCGGATCATTGGCAGTGGCAGTGATCATAATTATAATTATAATCTTTAGTGTCGGATCATTGGCAGTGGCAGTGATCATAATTTTTATTGGTGTCAGTATAATAATTTAAAAGCGTGGGATTTGCCAAAATTCTAGTTTTGACGATATATAGTTTGCTGATATACCTATATTAGCGAACCCTGGTTGCGAACGAAGCGAACGAAATTTGCGTTTTTTTGAAAAGAATGTAGGGTGGATGTACCAGTCTCAAACCATTTAAGGAAAGAAAATAACTTTAAAATGTTGTTATATAACCTAATTGCGATATTTATTACTAGTTTATTTTTTATATTGTACGTTATCTAGTTAAAAGTTATAATTGAAAAGGAAAACACTTAATTCCTTTTGTTTTTTTTATTATTTAACACAATCGGTATATAACTGGGATGTACCCTACTTTGACCAGCTGGCCCCAGTTGTTGAGAGGATTTGTACCAGAGGTTGACCATTAAACAAAGTGAAATAAAATCTACATTCCACAAAAGGAGATGTTTTTATAATCAACTTTATTAAGGTTTGTTCTTAGGGCTAATTGAGACCAACAAGTAAATTACTATTTTCAGTCTTAACAATCACAATAGAAATTCTTAAATCTAAATGGCACATTTTCAAATCACATGAAAATAACAAATAATAACTTCACTAAAACTTTAAACTTTATAAGTAACCTATGTTTTTGGTTTAATCATTATTAATATCAAATATCAAACATACCTAAATAAAATTTCTAACAATATCACGGAATGACTCAAAAGTAAAAATTGCAGATGAAAGGAATCAGATCCAAAAAAGATATTTGGCCATTTCTGGCACTTTATATGAACCTCTACTATTATTTGACGCAGGGGCATTTATTTTTTCGACTATTCTGTCATTAGCATACCAATAGCAACCAATCGTAGTTGTCTATTACGTATGTATGATCCTAATTCTATTTCGTTGTCTGATCTACCTTTCTTACTGTAATAGACCAATGGTAAATTGTCCTCTTCTGAATCAGAATCTATCCTATTTTGTACTCTTTTTCTTATTCGTTTTGCTTTAGGTTTCTCAATTTTGTTCAACTCTTGTAACTTCTTTTTTTCTTCTCTTGCTAATCTCTTATTTTCTTTTTCTTCTTGTTCCCTATTTTTTTCATTCCAATAGCAGTAGAGTATCCACTCTACTGATGTAACTGCATCCGGCAATCGCTTTCTATTCAGATTTTTCTTACAACCTTTTTTCAGTGGCGATTCTGTAGGCCAAACTAAAGAAGACGCAAAAGCAGGGCTGACTGTAATTTTAGAATATCCGGGTGTAGTTTGTTTTAAAAAGTCTCTAGACTTTGCAGATTTAGTGGGTGCCTTTTCTTGGTCGTTTAGTTTTTTGGATGATCCTGATTCAGGTGTTTTTTGTTCTGAAAACTCTATCATTGTAACAGATTTAGTAGGCGTTGCTTCTCGATTTTTACTATTGCAATCGTCTGTAACAAAACTTAGTGAGGTTGAACCTGGTAGTTGTTCTTCGTCGGATAATTTTGTCGATAAAGTAAGTTCTGACTGGCGAATTAATGCAGAGTTTGTAACGATGCTAATTTGTCGATTGTCGGCTTTGATTAATTTAGTAACTGTCTCTATTAACTGCTCTTTTTTAATAGGGATTCCCTTTTTAGCCATTGCATTTATCCACCGACATAGCAATCGTTCCTCATCAGGTGTCAAGATTGTTGGCGGGCCCATTTTTCGTTGAATGGGATGTCTCATTTTTATTTTATTAATCATTGTAGAATGGGGGATGTTATATTTGCGGCACGTTTCTCTGATTTTGTTTCCTGACTGTATTTCTTTAAGCGCTTCATAAATATCGTCCTCACTGTACCGAAAGAATTTTTTTTTTTGGTGGCATATTGAATCTAAAACAAGCAAAAATAAACTTATATTTAGAGAGCTTGGTCGATCATAGGAGCTTATGTTTTGTATGCAGCACCAATGTCAAACCACTGGTCAACTAAAGGAAACAATGCGATTTACTCCATTAAAATCGATTGTTGAGTTACAAATCATATCATAGACATGAAACAGATAAAAAAAATGCAAAAAAAAAGTAGTACTTCAGTGAGCTAGTCGTTGACCAACTGGTCAACCCCAGGAAAACTTAATCAAATCATGTACCTTTTGTTAACCAGTTAAATAACTCATGAAATATATTATTTGCACCTCAAATTCATTAAAATCCCCAAAATAAACATAAAATCATTACAAAAATCAATCATCAGAGCAAAGTACATTCAAAACAATACAAAATAAATATAAAATATTCTTACCTCGTCAAAACTCGTTCATTATTGCAATGGCGGCCGAATGGCAACTGTCAGCGACAAGTAAAAATAAAACGAAATTGTAGAGTTCACTGTTTGTCTCTTTCTAGCCGTAATGAGATTGGTTGATTTGTATTAGTAACGACAACATATAGCCAACATTAAATGAAACACATAGTGGCAGGAAATCTTAATATTGACACTCAAAGCCGCAAATGGTCAACAACCGGTGCCTGGTCAACTATAGGCTCAACCACCCTATTTATACTTGTATTAGCCCTATCAGGACTGAATCAGGGCACAGTCTCCCCTAGTAAATCACTGGGGGCTTCCAGTCGTACTCCATCCACCACGCAGGCCCAGTGCAGATTGATAGATCACATACTACCCAGATGTATATTTTTTTATTTCTGTGTTCCCTCCCGATGTTTTCCTTCACCGCCGAGCCAGTGACAAAATGTTGTAAAGTTTATACAGTCATAATTTTGTAACTACTTGTGTAACTTGTAACTGAACCGATTTGGCTCATCTTTGAACTTAATCGAGATATTAGACTCAAAACTATTTTTCCGCCAAATTTCATTTAAATTCCTGTATACTAATTTGGAAACTGATTGGTGTTTAGGATTCGCCTGGTGACACTAGTCGATATGTAGTAAATTTTTTTCGAAATTCGAAAGTCTTTATATCCACAATAGGAAATTGTTTGGAAATCTCCCTAATATAGACATTTCTTTGTTCGTAGCCAATATCCAGCCTGTTTCTCTGGACTTGTCCGGACAGGTGCCTAATGATGCTCAGTTCTGCGCATTCGGCGTTGAGGAGAATGGAGGTCAGTTTTAATTTATTCACATAATCTGTGCTAATAATAATATAAGAAGCAGTGAGTTGAATCTCGAATTGAGTGGAATAGAAATGACTTGTTCATTCATTGGTACAAACTAATATAAGTACATATAAAATTACCATGTATCGATTGCTGTTTTTTGTTGTTACCGAAACGCCAACAGATGGCGCCTTTCAATACCGTCCATCACGCTATCGTTATGTTTCGCGTAATTCTATAATATGTTTATTTTTTTACTTGTATGTATCTAGAACAGGCCATATCGATTTATCTTCAATAAACGGTTATGGCAAACTATTTTTTGAATAATATGTAACCTTTAGACCATGTTCCCAATCGAGACGAATATCTAAGTTAACCAGTAATCAGTGACGTAGTGAAGTGTTGTGTTGTGATAGTGAGCAAACGGTCGTTAGTACCGGGACATCAAAATTCTATTTGTCAAAAAAAGTGTCAAAAAGTTGAAACACAAAATTTTCGTGTGCTCACTTGGACACACACAACACAACACAGCCGGACTTTCCAACTTTTTTCCAACTTCACTTTTCACCTATTTTTTTTTTGAACTATCAACATTATCTATACCTAATCAAAGTCAACACTATGTCACAATGGAAGGCCTTAGTTTTATTCAAAAAGATCTTCAAGTGAAGTTTGCTAGCGCGTTTAGCAACTTTAAGAAAACTGCCAAAGCTCGTATTACTGCGCCTTATTTAGAAACGAGGCTTGAGATGCTGGAAGGATATTGGGTTTAAAGCGAATCATCATACAATCGTTCAAGCTGAGAAAGAAATCTGGAGGGATAACTATATATTCGGTGTACGATTTATGTGAAGATTGCTACATATTAAAGCTATTAAAGAAAACGTTGCACAGTGTTAAAGATTCAAGCAGTTGTGGCAGTATATCAATTAAATCAGCTCCAGTGCAAACATCATCAGCTATAAAGCTACCTAAAATATCATTACCGATATTCTCCGGTAAGTATATGGAGTGGTCAACATTCCATGATTTATTTAACGCCATGGTATACAAAAGTAAAACCTTGTCAGCAGGTCTTAAAGCACATTTGACGGGAGAGACAGAACAGTTGCTCCGTCTAATACCCATCTTGGAGTCTAACTACTATCGGTGTTAGGAACAACTACTATCGGTGTTAGGAACAACTACTATCGGTGTTAGGAACAGTTGAAGCGACGTTATGATAATCGACGATACGTAACGAATGACGTCATCACGCTTCTACTGAGCCAGAAATTGTTGAAAACCGAATCTTCAATCGGAGTAAGGCAACTACTTGATACCACCACAGACTGCCTTGATGCACTTATGAATATAAGTCTTTAAGTAGAACAAGTAAAAGATCAGATTGTCATTCGCCTTCTCATTTCTAAACTAGACATGGAAACCAGAAAGTTATGGGAGAGTAAATTGAGTGAACAGGAACACACAGACACTTTACCAATTTTTAAAGAGTTCAGAAACTTTTTAGATAGACCATTTTGAGGACTAGAATTTCTAGATCAAGGAAAGATGAATGAAAGACCCAAAGTATTGTCTATCATCACGACGACTGTGTCATGTCCATTTTGCTCCGAGAATCGTTTGTTGTATCTTTGTAAAATGTTTAATTAGGAGAATTGCAGTCAACGTGAGTTCGTACAGAGAATAAATAGACTTTGTTTCAATCGCTTTGCCACAAGTCGTCCAATTGCCGAACGGCTGTAACTCATGTAAACGTTGTGGCAAACTCTGCTATATCTAGGACAGCGACCCAAGTTCGTGCATCTAGCGGATGACAATCCATCTATCGTATCCGTACCAGTAGAGAGTACTTCTGAAAATCAAATCTCTTCTAATTTTACAAATAAATCTTTTATATTACCTGTCCAAATCTTGTTATCTACTGCGTTAGTTAAGTCACAAGCTAAGCTACTGCGACAGCGGCGTTGTTTCCCTCCAAACACCCCTAATATTGCCCTCGAACAATCCTTTGGCTAAATTAATCGTTGCCGATGCCCACGACCGCACCCATCATGCACCCATCATGGAGGACAGAAGCTAACGTTACTCTACATATGTAGAAAATATTGGGTTATTAAAGATAAAAGCCTAATCACTAATCAGACAACATTATAATAACTTTTGTGGTTTGTCACCAATGAAACTCTTCGCAACGATTTAAACATGCCTACAGTTAAGCAGGAAATAATAGCGGTGACTACGAGATACAAGAACAGGATCCTCAATCATTCTAACAGCGAAGCCAAATATCTCATGTCTCAAATTTAGTTAAACCGTAGACTAAAACAAAGGCTACACCGCAGGACATTGTAGTTAGTCGAACCAACTAATAAAGGCCACAATCAGGAATCATCAGGATGGTCCTGACCCACGTCCCTTCGTTGCTAAATGTCCTTGCAACTTCTGAAAGGAGATAAATAAAAATATTAATGCACATTTTCATGCTAAATCAATAGGATAAGGTAAACTCTTTGTCCCGTTAAACTTCCTCGTCCCAATTTACCCAACCCTTTTTTCAAATCCATTCCTAAATTCCTAAAGGTCTATAAGGGAACTCCTTCAAAGATAGTAGAACTATCGTGTTTGGACTAATTTTTAGTTTTTTATAGTTTACTAATTTATAGGACTAATTGGCGATGTTTAGTTCGATGAACGGTTCTAGTACATATGGGAGGATGTTGCTGTATGCTACAGCAGACTGGGCGTGTCTGACTGGTCGAGCTTTCTCACTCACAGAAGACTCACAGCTCGTGGTGCGAGCTTTAGTAGCCGTTTATGAATGGAGTAAGCGACATTGTCGTTTGGAGTTGTAATATAATGAAGTTAGTGTTTTTTGGGGAAAATATCAAGTTCAAAAAGTCGTAGAAAATAAGTTTGTTAGTTTTAATGATAGAAATATTTTTTAATTAACCTGTATCTAAATCGGTGTTACATTGTATGTTATTTTATGTGTTTCTAGCCCCCGGTGAAGAGCTGCGTTGCATCGATGTGATCGTGCGCGCCGTCGATGGATCTACCTTGTTCGCACTTAGTGAGGGAGTTGAGGACTTCTCGGTAAGGATTTTACATCATTATTGCAACTGCAACCTGCCCTTTTAGCATTCACTGCTGGATCTCCTCATGCGCATGGTCTTGTGTATGAGGGATATATGGCCTTAAAACGCCACGCTGGCCAAGCGAGTTGGCGAGTCTACTCTTTTTAGAGGTGGTGTAGTTGCTCAGAACGTGTGGTAGTAGCTGTTTTATCTCTTACTCGCTTTTTGCGACACCCACGAGAAGAGGTCTAAATTATCTTAATAAAATTTTCTTAACTAGTCTATATTCTTTGCAGCTTGACGTCGGTGCACCTCTGGTCGTCAATGGACAGCAGATTGGTCTGCTCACTGGCTGGCCGGCAAACTTCGTTGGCGGCAGTAAGTATAAATCATAGAGTAGCCAAAAATTCCTCATATCTGTGGTATAAATACTACTATTGTATACTCCAGTACAATAACCATATCTCTCTGCCTTTCATGGTCTATACAACTGACAATTAAGTGTAATGATAACAGAATTCTCCAAAGATAATTCAAAGAGATTTTGATAAATATCTCTGAACTAGCTACCTACTACAATAAGTATCTTTGATTATATTGCAGCATCATATTAATGAAATGTGGTTTTCAGATTTCCTCCGGCCCAGTGCGTATGCCAGCTGGATTTCGGGACTGACCGGACTCGACCTTTCTTCCAGAAAGAACTAAATTTAGAACCAGCTAACCAATATGCTGTTGGAGACACCATTTGAATATATAAACGTACATACGATTTTGTATTTTTTTTTTCCTATAAAACATGCAGTTAGGTTTAATTAGCAGCGTAATTGCCACAACACAGGCGGGTACATTAAAAAATAATAAATAACGCCACACTCAATGGCCCACACTAGGATTCCGTGTATCGTGGGTCCAGAGACACATACAAAGACAAACACAACACACCCGGACCCGAACATACATTTGTCTTTTTTTTTTAATCAAATGTATGTCCGACCGGGAATCCAAGGACCTTTTGCACAGCAAGCAGGGTCATTACCAAGTGCGCCCATCGGTCGCTCAAGTTACATCTATGCTGTAATGTTACATAAAAATATTACATTTAGCATACAAAGTTGCCAATTAAATAGGAAATAAATAGATAACAAGGGTCGCAATTAATGCTCTTATCAATCTTACTAACTTTTTTCGCTACCGTTCCGATTATAGGTCATAATTATTGATTAGATATGGAACTGATACGTCATTTATTTATTAATTTACTCTTTTTGCACTAAATTGTACAAAGGCGGACTTAATACCTCAAGGCGTTCTCTACCTGTCGACCGTTGGTTAAATGTGAATAATTAAAGCGGGTGCAGAAGAAAATAAACAGTACCTAAAGCTTAATACATCTGTATAAATAATACATTTATTTATACGATAAAATATATAAATATACATACTAGAAATAGATAAGTACTAAATATATATGAGAGTAACTTAGGACTGTGCGCTGTGATCTGAAAAACTGAATTTTAAGAATGGAAAATATTTTTCCGTATTAGCGACAGTATCGGAGGTGTAATTATGGAGTGGTTTTTTGGAAAATTAACCTGAATTGGTGACACGAGAATTTTATTCTCCCTTTAAAAATAGTAATCCTCTTCGAATGATGAAAGGGGCAATTTTTGATTTTCTTTTCTGGAAAGATGTTGACAAACGAGCAGTGCGACAGTATCCACTTACCACCGCGATACATGCATGCCGTTATCTGAGTGACAAACGTTATCACGCCCCAGAACAGGCTGCCTACCTTTGTAGATTTAGAAGTGGATTTGGGAAATGGGTAAGAAAAAGATTTCTTAATCAACTATTCAATCATGAAGGGAGATAGGGTGATATAATTTATTTTTCTATACAGTTTGTAATCAATGTATACTTATACCCAACAAGGGAGTTAGGTATACCTAAGTGAGACAAGAGTCCTCTCTTATATCATTAAACTCCTCACTGGATGGAATGGAATGGGAAATGGGCTCGTGCATATTATACTCACTTCCGAAATACGTACCCACTATATAGTAGGATTTTTATTCAAGTCAGGGATATGACATGTAGAACTGTTAAACATAGTGAAATTTGCGCGGAGATGACACTTTATTGACAGTTCTTCATGTCATATCCCTGATTCGAATAAAAAATCCGACTTTAGTACATTTTACGGCAGTCATCTGTGAAGTTTGAGGTCTTGTAAGACACTATGATATTCTTATGTAGTAAGAATAAAATTGCCGCTAACTTTGCCGAAAGAACAGCCCGTATTCAGGTCCATCATATCGTGGTCGATTTTGATCATAATCATTACCTACTGTTGTGTGGAAACATGGAAACTCCCGTTAAACACATATATGTAGATTGAGAATCGCAGAGATCAACAGCGTGTGAGCGGGAATTCAAATCATAGCACGTTCACCGCAGAGAACTATCGAGGTGGTGCATGTCCCAGATACGGGAGGCTTGTCAAACATGTCATGAGGATACATAATTCACTTTTAAATGAGTATACTATAAGTTCCCAATTTTAGTATTGGTATAGTCTTGCCCTGTAATTTAAATATGGCGCAATTAAATATTCGCAATTAATTTAAATATTCGCATGTTTCGGAACTCAGCGTAAATGTTGTAAAAATCTGTATTTCTTTCAACGTTTGATTTGCCATTATAGTCTAAAGCATTGGCCAACTGAGCGATCGCACGATTATTAAAGTTCCTATTTGTCGTACTAACTGAATAAATAAGTTTGTTCCACAACGTTATATTTGCCGTTGACGCCACCTAGCCGCTTATTGAATAACTTAATAATGACCTCTGCATAGGAGTGTGTATTTGTATGCATACTTGATTTGTCTTTACTTTAGAGGTAAGTAAATGTGACACGCATTTTATATTATTTATGACAAATAGCGCATACATAAGTAGGTAAAAGATTTTCGAAATGTGCAGGATTGTGTCAGTCTTGTTATTCTAAATTTATGGTTACACATTTTACGGAAACTATCAAACGCTTTTTATGGCATTTCAACGACATGCGAGTATCACGCAATCTTTTATACAATACATTTCTTTACACATATTTAGAGGAATACTTATTAATTCCTGCGATTTATCACAGATTCTTATTTTCCTAATCGCATTTTTTTAAATGAAGAATATAAATTTGATGCCTGATAAATTTTAATGTATTTGCATTTATTTATTTATGTAATCTACAGCCTTTTATGTAACTTAACTAATATATTGTAGTGCTAATGGCCAAGTACAGATTACACTGACATTATATACAGTAACTAATAAATAGATTGTGAGCAAGTAAAAGGTGATTCTTTATTAATAAAGCATGCTGATTAATATTTGCATTGGTGTGTCCGTTTGTGTGTGTTGTGCGTGTGTGTGTACTCAGTGTGAGGGTGTGTATGTGTATATGTGTATTTATTTAAGATGAGCTTTAAAATATTTGTGGGGAAATGGGTTTTAGGAGATATTATAATGATTTTGATGCCATTTTATGATTTCCATTTTTAATTTTTTCTTACTTAATAAAAATATAAACACTTACTTAATTACTTTATTTAATACAACAATTTTATTGTAATTTCCTTTAAAGTTAATGCAGTTCTAGAATCGTTCCTGTTATCGAGCTATGCGATAAGAATCTGGTATTAATTAAAAACTGGTTGACCGGTTGCACGCGTTGCACGGGCACCTAGATTTGTATCTTTATTTTATTTATTTGAAAAACGAATATTTCGTCAAAATTCGAAGTTTCACAAGTCCTTTGCAATAATATTTTGCTTTTATGGTTTTCGAGAAGTTTGCACGTGATAATTTTCAACTACTGAATTAGGCCGTGTGATGTCAGCCGGATTAAGAATAGCAGCACCCTATCTGTTCCCGTATGTGTTGTAAGGGGTAACAAAACCAAAAGCCTAAGCCTCTGTTTACTATACCAAGGAACTATGCCACCTTTTAAAAGAGTGAATTCGCCAACCGGCTCGACCAGCGTGGCGTTTTAAGTCCACACATCTGTGGTGCACGAGGCACTGTGACCGCGTCCACCGGTGGACGAAAGAAGGCCGTTTACTATCTTTGTAATCGGTAGAAATTCTTTTAAAATTTTCCTAAAATGCAATTTGATTGCATCACCTCGTTTGACGTGTTATTCGTTACTGATGCCTAAACTTACCGGTTTTGCAGCACCGACGACTCCGTAGGCAGAGGCGGTATCGCAAAAAAGTATCGAGAGAAAAGTATCGATACCCCCAAGGTACAAGCAATCTTTTTGTAAAGCATGAATTTAATTTTTTTTATACTCGAGGATATCGAATTATGCCGTAACCAATCCTTTTATAATCCACTATTGGATACGCGCCTCCTCATGCACATCGTTTCGTATATGAGGGACGTATCGCGTTAGAACACCATTCTGGCCAAGTGGGTTGACGAGTCCATTTTTTTACAGGTGGTATATTCCTCAGAGCTTGTCGTCATTCTTTTTGTATTTTAGACATCGTATTAAACTTCTAACTTTCCCGGAGTAACGTTCTACACAGTAAAATTTTGATTTTACGTTGACGCTAGTCTCACGTTTCTTACGTGTATTGTGGCACGCCACTTTGATTGGGCAACCCGACAGACATTTACATTCGTAAACACGCACAATGATAAGGATATTACACAGAATGGAAAGCGCTAAATTTTAACCGCTTTTAGGTATTAATTTAACACGAATCGGATACGGATCTATTTTTTATGTAACTGTTGCGTCATCTGGCAGACATTGACGGACTGTAGTTTACGGATTCTTGCATTAACACTACACACCACAGTCAGTCAATGGCTCGTCTCGTGTTAAATGATCGCAGAGGGTTAATTCATCCCCAATAAACTTTAAGAACCTTAATTGTTTTGGATTCAGTGTTCCACTAAGCTCCACCTAAATAATACTCCACTTCGGAGGCACTTCCGCCAGGTGGATCGACAGCTTGAAGAAATTACGACTTGACGACACTGACCGATTATTCAGTCGTTTCAGCTGGATAATCAGCCAGGTCGTGACCATGATTGATAAAAACCAGCCGTAACGTAAAAGGTAAACGTACGCGAAGAGTCAAAAATCGTGTGTGGTACATCAGTAGCGAATTTTAGGAGAGGCCTATATCCATCAGTAGAGATTCTCATGGTACAGTAGGCCAAAATAGGCCGAAAGGCTCGTGGTGGCCGCCCTGGCAAGCAAGAAGGTGGGATTATTGTCTCGTGGTATTCGGCATAGTATTGTTTCTCATTTGGCAGGACCCAGAGAACTTGTGTAGTGTGCTGAGAGGTAATTCCTTTGGGCACGAAAAACAGTTGAGCCACATTTATACAATTACTCACTTATCTATTGTTCTAATAAAAATGAAGGACGTCATAGATGAAATTTCAACGGTCATAAACCTCATTGATTAAATTTTAATGCCGTGATTTCGACTCTTGAACACGTGAGTTCAAATCCTCCGCTCTTATTACTGATTTTCTATTAAATATGGATATTTTTTAAAAAAAAATATCACATACTCGGATGTTACAGAATGAAAAAGAAATTGAGCATGTATGTACCAATCACCCCGTGTGGTGGATTATGAATTACGAGCCGAAGCCACCCAGTGATTTATTAGGGAAGGTCTGTGCCTTGCAATGGAATGTTAAAAGGGTTGCGACTGATTAGACTGAAAATTACTCTGAATTAAATTTCTAAGGACCAGTTTAAATTCGCAAGGATGCACGCTACTACTTCATAGAGACTCTTATTAGATCCCTAAGGAAGTGGGGTTCTCTGATGTCTCACGTCGTTGTGTGTGGTTTTGTGAAAATGTGTTCTGTGTGTTTAGGTATAAATGTGGGTTAACACGACGATGGCCGGACCTTTAGAGGACTATGATGTAATATTGGACCCTCGTGGCGCCAGGGACGGATTATACACGATTACTGTTAATATAAAAATGGCTGGTTGTTCAAAATAGATGTAGAAAAGGTTTTTAAATTTTGTGAGATTTCGTCGAAAAATGAGTTTACATATTAATACACAAATATGAGTTTACATATTAATATACACTTATTTCGATTATATTAATTTCATAATTAATATGCATACCGTATAAAAAAATACCTGTGATAAAATTCTTTTTTCGGAATAACTTTTAATTATTATTATTAAGACTATAAATGTATAGTTATAGTCAGTTTTCTTTAAATGATCTGAGCAGTCAATCAACTCTTGACACAATCGGCTCACTAATAATATATACCTAAGGTCAAATAACAAGATGGGAAAAGCTTAAAAAAAATATATCTTAGAATATTTTTTTAAAGAAAAGGAGAAAAAAACACGTCATTTTTTAATGTTTTAAAAATAATTAAATATTTGGGGTTAAATGATGAAATTGCCGATTTGTACTGAAAAATTAAAACTAGTTTTTTTCTAAAATGTAACATATTTATTTAATCAAAATATTTACCCTCATTATCTATACATTGTTCCCATCTAATCGGAATTTCATTTATGCCTTTGCGATAGAACTCTGGGGATGTAGATTCGACAAACTGTGTGAAAGCATTTTGTATTGCCTCTTGGGAAGAAAATTTTTTACCACGTAAAAAATTGTCCAAATCACGAAAAAAATGGTAGTCCGTTGGAGCAAGGTCTGGCGAGTACGGAGGATGACGTATTGGTTCTAACTGCAGCTCCTATAGAGTTACAACGGTTTCTCGTGCAGTGTGAGGTCTTGCGTATCATGGAGCAATAATGGTGAAGATCGATTCACGAGTCGGGGCTGTTTCACTGCTAGTTTCGCCATCATTGTTCGAAATTCGGCACAGTAAACATCTGCTGTTATTGCTTGACCAGACCTGAGAAAGCTATAGTGAATAACACCATGAATGGACCACCAAACAGTTACCATTACCTTTTTATTGGTAAGCTTTGCCTTAGGGCACTGTTGCGGCGTTTGACCTGGGGTCAGCCATTGCATTTTTCGCCTTCGGTTATCGTAAAGAATCCACTTTTCGTCACATGTCACAATTCGATCCAATATTTCTTCATTTCTGTACCAATTCAACAAGGCAACGCAAGTTTCAACACGCGTTTCTTTCTGCAGATCAGTCAAATCATGAGGCACCTATTTTTCATATTTTTTTATCTTATTGATTTGATGCAAATCAATACAATATTGATTTGAGTCAATATTGTAGGTAAGGTAACGTTAAACCATGCCGCTAATTCCTGGGTAGGATGACTCGGATCGGCTTCCACAATCTCCTTCAATTCAGCGTTATTCACCTGTGTGGGCGGTCTTCCACGTGGTTCGTTCTTCAAGTAGAAGTTTCCATTACGAAAGCGTTTAAACCAAAAACGCACGGTTCGTTCATTAGCAGTCTCCTCTCCAAACGCAGCATTGATATTGCGAGCCGTTTCTGCCGCGTTAGTTCCGCGTCGGAACTCGTATTCAAAGATTACTCGGATTTTCGAAGTATCCATCTTTCCCGTCTAAGCTGAATAAAAAAAACAATAGAAAGTCGAAAATCGAATGTTGCACATTTTTTAAAACAAGAACCTCATAGGTATCATGTGAAAAAAGTTTCACTCGAAAATCTCACACCATGAAGGTTTTAAGTCAATTCAAAGTATCTATTACTATAAAGCGACAATTTCATACTTTAACCCCTATTATAATAAAATTACATTAGTATTAATACTTAATAGTTTATTGTATCTGAAAACTATAAATGGTCATGAAAACCGCATGAATCCTATTTATATTATGTTAATCTAGTAGTTTGTATTAAAATAAATACACTCATGATATAATTAGAACAAATCGTAACGCGTACTACATTGATTTTTAAATACGATATTATACTTTTTAATTCAATTAATAATTCCACTTTATACACATGTTAAGTAATTACACAAAAAAGTAATCGTTGCTATGCGACAATAACACAACGAAGAGTGCAGACATAAGTCTTTTTTACAAAACCGTCTCATCGTCGTGTCACAATTATAGATCTTGCTATTGCGTCCCTGCCTCAACTTTCTCTGTTACAGCATCACAGGTTGCGCATAACAGCCTCTTGTTAACTCATTCGGATTCTTTGTACGCATGCGCGGGCCGCCACCATGCCGTGCGGCTAATTCAAATTTCGAACGCTAGTCTGAAACATATTTTTTTAGAATTCCACAATAAAAATGCCGAAATTCGTCCCTGCTTAAAAGTATTAGTGTTATAAAGTGTGTGTTGGGATTGCAGTTTACTGGATCAGTGATATTATAGCTGTGTTTATAAAGAAAATTATCCTTGAATCGAATGGTTTTCGGTGTCTTGTTATTGGTTATATCTTATTGGTTGGATATCTTTTTGGGATGATATCTTTTCTTTAATTTTGGTTAATTTTAGTGGTTAATGGGTACCTATTATTAGTAAAATTTACATGACCTTAGTTTGTGATAATTACTATATTAATTCAAAGATTATAATAAATAAATAAATAATAATAATAAATATTGTCCAAGATTATATAATAATTATTAGATAACAAATACAAAAAATGCAATATTAATTTCAAAGATTGATTCAAAGATTACACTAAGCTTGATTTACAAATTATATTTCTTTATTAAGATTTAAGAGTATTTTTTTTTTGATAATTCTGTGTTTACTGGATATATTTACATAAAATTACTATTTTATTGCACAATATTAAATAACAATGTTATTGTAATAATGAAATACCTACAATACCTTTTTTGACGTAATATTTTCTAATTAAAATTCTAAAGTTTGCCTAAATGTAGATAGTTGAAAATTTCATCGGAATAAAGGCTTAAATGTTAAGGAAAAAATTGGATCTACTAAAATAGAGATTTCAGACCCAAAGTATTTCGATTTTGAATAGTGATTAGTTAAATTTCATAACTGATAGGAAAAGATAATTATTGCTCAAACAGCGGTTTAACAAAACCAAAATAATGTTTTCGACCTGACCAAGATGTTTGGATTTAAATGGTCTATGATACAAATTGTATTATTTTTGACATATGCCCTTCAACACTATACCTTTGAGAATGACGTGCTGTGGTATATTTTTGCAATTCTTCTATGTTTCGCGATAGTTCTTACTTTAGTGACTCACGATCATGATTACTGGTCGTGTAAGGGGGTATTTTCTCCCCCCGCCTGGCCCTTGGTAGGCCATATACCGTCGGTGGTGATGTTCAGGGAGCAAGGAGGGATGTGCTTCAAGAGGATCTATGATACGTACAAGAATGTGCGGTTTCTAGGTGAGTGTGACATAATATGAACTATTGTCTGAGAAAACGTACCTTATTATGTATATTGGCCGTTCTAATTTCTCAGATTTGACGACCGATTAGCCCAGTTGGTAGGGACCCTGCTTGTTGTGTAAACGGTGTCGGGTTCGATTCCCGGTCGGACATTCATGTTTAAAGACAAATGTTTGTTCGGGTCTGGGTGGTGTGTCCGTCTTTGTATGTGTCTTCGAACCCACGACACAGGGATCTTAAGGCCATTGACTGTGGCGTTAAAAAAATCTTATTATGTGTTTTTTCCATTACCTAACTAACCTAGTTAACTAACCTTGAATTAAGTGCGAATACTAGTTAGTGCGAATAAGTTATTATTAGGTAAAAGTTGCGATCGTCCTAACAAATAAATAAATCAAAATTTAAATAACACATATTGGTATTTAGTTTAAACTGCTTTTTATTTTATTTTTTTATTTTAAGACTTGTCTGCGGCTCTGCACGCATACACTGATGTTCACTAAAATCTTCCGGAAGAAATAACCTACATTAAATCACACACTACATTTTTTCGAATATTCACGTTTGATGGGATTCCTTATATATTAATTGAATTATTTCTAAGGAGTTTCGACATGTCGTCGACATTCCTCCGAACTTTGAAGCGGGAACTTGAAAAGTGAAATCTAGTTTTTATTTGATTATCTACTATAGAAATTGCCTGTTTTGTGGTTTAATAGATACTGATAGTTAATAGTTGGGATAATCAAATAAAAGCGTGGGACTGCGTTTTTCATGTGCTTCCAACGAGTCCAACTCTTTGTCCTCACTAAACTTACTATCACTACAGAGCGAGTCTTAACTTACCTTTTTTTTCTTTATATATGACAATGGTGCAGTTAGCACATTCTGCCAGTCTAGTTTTCTTCGTAATAAACAATTTCAAAGTCTAAAAGGTGTCCTGTCAATGTCCAGTCCCGACGAAGGAAGTCAGTGTCAGTAAAGCGATTGTAGGTTTATTGAGGACAGAGGAGGATCAAGTCCGGTGACTCTTGAAAGGCCATTGAACCCACAAGAATTTAGCCGTCCTGCCAATATGTTATGAGAATATCTATATAGGTAAGTATATCAACGGCTACGTCGACGGCTTACTATAGTTTGATAAATTTTACAAGAGATGAATAAAAACGTTTTAAAAATATGTTACAAAGATAAACTTTAAATGTGAAAGAAATGCACACCTTAGGTGTACTACATTTTTAAACAGAAACGTAATTGAGGACCCCAGAGGTAAAGGGGTCTAAGTGACAAAATTTATGTTTTGAGATAATTGAACCAAAAGTCAACAAAATTTTGTAAGAGGGAAAGTTTTTCTTTTTTTGTTTTGACCATTTTAGGCCAACACTTTGGCCATTTGCTTCTAATTAGTACTAACAATAGATAGCTATTGTTAGTAGCTATCTATTGTTTATTACTAGCTATCTATTGTTAGTAGCTATCTATTGTTTATTATAGTAGATACTAACAATAGCAGTGTTAGCATGCACTACTAGTGGTGAAGGGGCAACACACTAAGTAGCAGCACCTGTCAGGGAAATCACTGGGATTTCCTCACCACTAAAAAGAATAGTATTTTAACAGTCTGTTACTGCATCTAACTCAATTTTTTCGAAAATGTCACTTAGACCCCTTGACCTCTGGGGTCCTCAATTAACAGTAGCCTACGGATAAATAGACGTATAAATTTTAAGTGTAGGTAGGTATAGGCAAAAAAACAAAATTGAGGAATTTCTAACTTAGGAGGTTTCAGTATGTAGTCGACGATATATGTATCTTCTTTTGCGTAATTATTATCGTTTTGATTATAGATTTTGTAATCAATTTCGAGTTAAATGACATGAACTAAGCAAGGCGGTGTATTAAAAGAATTAGTAGTAAATCTTGTTACATCGTCCTACAGGCGGAAATTGTATAATAATGTTACGCTTGATTTTATGCACTAATTATTGAAATAATAATAGCAACTTCGATGCACATTTTGATGTAATAGTAGTTATCAATGGATTTGCACACGTTTTTCCTCATCTCGTTGACAAATCAGATTGAAGTTCCGTGTAGTTTTCATTGGCCTCATTGCTGAAGAAAAATACACGTATCTTGTATTTTTCGTATATTCTGGTTTCTACTTTTCGATTGATTGGTTGAAATATCCGTCAGAAAATTAGTTTTGCGTTTCTGATTGGTCGTGTACCGATGACTGAAATATGAATGTAAGGAAAATCAACAATAATAGTAGATCATAAATCTATATATATAATATATATCTTTTATATAACTATAATATATAAAAGATATAAAATACTTATAACAGCTTAGTTATATTAGTAAGTAATTAAACAATGAATATAATAAATTATTAATTAATTATATTAACTTGTATTATACAATTATATTTGTATAATACCTACTCTATAGGAACAGCTATAATAATACTTATAGGTAATTCGTACCCGTAAATACTGTACATATGTAATATTATAATTAATTTTATTTATACTTATGGCAGATACATACGAGTACCTACGTATGTGGGTGACACTAAAAGTTTTTAGAATCTCAAAAATGAAATCAGATATAAAGATGGAAGTTATTTTATTGCTTTTCAAAGTATTCTCTGCGACAATCGGATACACTTTTTCATGCGATGAAACCATTTGCGTGAAGCATTCAGTCCAGTCTTCTTTAGGGCACCTCTTCAACAGCCGTTTTGAAGGCCGCTATGGACTCTTCTGCATTCATAAAACATATTCCTCTGAGTTTATCCTTAATTTTAGGGAATAAACAAAAATGACAGGGCCTAAGATCGGGACTGTATGTTAACTCTACATTTACGGTACTCAAACATTGCTTCGTTTATTTGGCGGAGTGAGCTGGGCCATTGTCGTGATGGAGGATCATTTTGCTTGGTGGGCGTCGTTCTTTGTCTTTTCCAAAACAGAAGGCAGGCAACGTCGGATGTTGTTATAATGAGTCTAGGATGCGGTATTTCCGAATAACGCGCATCGTTTTCCTTCAAGCCGTGCTATTATAGCTAGCTATTACTAGCTATGTGCGTTTGAGTTAAATTAAAACAAATCATTGTCTCTTCATTTCCACTAAATAATAATTTCAAGGAACAATTTTTGCATTTATATTGAACTTCTTCTAATCCACGTATTGGCGAGGAGGCTGTATTTAATAATAGTAATTATTTAATAACTGACATCAATAAAATGTACTCGGCATCTAACGGAATCGAAAACAAGATTGAACTGAAACAATTGAAATAATGATTTACAAGGGTAGGCTTGTGCCCTGCAATGGGACGTCAAAGCTGTCATCGGTACTAAAGAGAATGTTAGCTTGCGCTGGGTGACCGGCTTTATGAAGGAGGATTTGCAATTTGCGTAAACTGGAACAGGCGGTTAATGAAGTAAATAACGCGTTTCACTTCGCATTAGAAAGCGTTTGGACATTCCGAGGAAACGGTGGGACATAAAACATTTACACTTTTTATGAATACTGTACGAGTATCTTAGCAATTTTATAAATGTAACATTAAGTTTATAACAAAATATACTTGTAAATTTAGGTTGTTAATGTGGGAATGTTTTTTTTATGTAGGTACAAAGGCGGCAGACGAGCATACAGTTTACTGTCGCCCATAGACATCCGCGATACATGCCAACATTAGTCCAAAATGACAAACGTTGGCACGACCGCGGATGCGCTGCCTACCTTTGGAGATATAGGAATGGATTGGGAGAAAGAGGAGGGGGGGGGGATAGGATGGGAATGGGCTCTGGCACATCTCACTCACTGCCGAAATACGTACATTGGGGAAATAAGATAAAGTGGGAAATGCAGTAAATTTTAAGGTAGTCTTCTGTGAGAGAGGGGTAATGTGGCCAGTCGAGCGCGCCCGGCGGCTGTTGGATTGCAGCGTGCACTCCCCCCCTCAATGGGGTGTGAATATACACTTATCAAATGTTTATACATATTATTATCACCTTAATCTTTAAAATAAGGCGACTTTATCTCATTGAGAATATTAAGCGATAAGGTGATATATTCACTTTATTGAAATGAGTGGTGATGCCTAGGGTATCATTGTCTCTTATTCATGAGGTCGTGATTTTAAATCCCTACCTGTACCACCGGTTGAATTATTACTAATGTGAGGTAATACCGCTAGCGTTACGATTAGGTACCTGTACCTTGCCGCGAGGACCAAATTTGTACGGTTTCATTATGTAGGAATTATTAATATATATACCTACTGAAAATGATGTACTTGTATTTCATTTCATTTTTGTAGCCGTTATTGTATTTATTATCTTGTATTTTAGTATTACATTACTATTGCTATGTATAAATAAAATTATTATTTAACTTTTTGTTTAATTCTATTTAAATTGAATTATTATTTATTAAACTATTTATTAAAATCATCAAGAGAGAACTCGCACCATGGACCATTTAATATTCATTAATCTGCACTGGGCCCGTCTAGTGGCTTATTAGGGCTACCTCTATGCCCTACAGTACGGTGATATCGAAAATCATATTTTCCAGGCACCCACCAATTCTTCCAACGGACTCTTGTCATTCGAGACCCGGCTCTTATCAAAAGGATCTGCGTGAATGACTTCCAGCACTTCGTGGACCGAGGGTGGTACTTTAACAAGGATGTGGACCCATTGGCCGGCTCCGTGCTCTTCCTCAGGGGAAATGAGTGGAGGAAGTTAAGGGCGAAGATATCTCCGATATTCTCGTGAGTGTGTTTATTTATTTAGAAATTGAAGTTTTAGCCCTTCTCACCACCTCCCGATACCTTATCACAAGGTATCGGTTTTACTTTATCAGAAAGTCAGTATCAGCTATATTAAATTGACAGATAATTTATTTATCATAGTATCAGTTACTTAACAGTTACTTTATCAGAAGGTGGTGAGAAAGGCCCTTAGTTACGTTAAGTATGCAGGCTGTAACCGAACCTTTCTCGAAGCCTTTCTCGGCCGCGGATGTAAAGTCTAGACAAGTCTGGATAAAAGGTCAGTGGACGTTTTACATTTTTTTATGGCGGCAGACGAGCAGTCTACCTGGTGATAGTTGAATACCGTCGCCCGTGGACGTCCGCGATACAAGCAAATGTCAGTCGAAAATGACAAACATTGGCAAGCCCCTGGCTGCGCTGCATATCTTTGGAAATTTCGGAATTAATTTGGAGTAAGGGTTGAGAAAATGAGCCTTCCCATTTTCCCCAAACGTACGTATTATTGCATAGGATTGGAAGAGAATGGACCAAATACAACTCACTGCCGCAACACGTACGTACATTAGGGGAATAGATTAAATTGGGAAATGCAGTACCTACGTTAAGCGGAAGTCTTCAGTGAGAGAGGAGTAACGTGGCCAGTCAAGTACGCCCAACGGCTGTTAAATTCCAGTGTGCACTCTCTCCCTCCCACAAAAAGGGCAGTGAAAGTTTTAAAGTTTTCAATGAACCATGAGCAGAACCCATAGTTTTAGCCCTTCGGGAACCTTGTTCTAACTTCCTATATACATTGATGATATTATTATGTTACAGACCAAACAAGCTGAGGGGAATGTTCCCGCTTATAGAGAACACTGCAAACGAATTTGTAGACAGATTAAAAACTCTTCTTACAAATAATACAACTAAAGAGGCAGATACCAAAACAGAAGATACAGATTTTAGTTCTCCGGTGGTGGACTCGGAGAAACTGGTTGGTGGTTACACAGCAGATGCCATAGTCCCTTGTGCCTTTGGACTTAGAAGCAATGTTATGGATAATGACAATGATCCATTTGCGGTTGCCCTTCAAGCGTTCTACGAGATGTCTTTGTATAATCTGTTTGAGAAGTAAGTAAATTATTTTTATCATTGTTAGATAGTGAAATAAATTAAAAACTTATGCCAAACCATAGCTTTCTATTTAACAAAAGTCATCATAAATCATGATCAACGGCAGTAAAATTATGTTTATGTTTAATTATATTTATTAATTTATTATCCTCAGATATTTGACTCTAACAATCAAATATTTTCAAACTAATACTAATATAGTTAATGTCAAAATATTATGAAATAAAAACAAAAATTAAATACCTGCTACAATAATTATAGAGAAGTAAAGAGAACCAGGCAAAATCCTGAGTGCCATCGATGGCAGTCAATTTAAAACTGGGTTAAATTTAGGTTCTCTGGTGGCAATTGAGAAATAGGAGTCCGTCGACTTGACGATGCTAGTCTTAGTAATTTAACATTCTTTTTTTCATTTGTTTCTATGGCCAAAAGAAAATATGCATTTTTTCACCTACTACGCAGTCACCCGAACAGATATACTATATAGATATAAAAAAGATCTTACAGCATATAAACCTAAGATTTTGTTGAGACCTAAATTTTTGTTATAGTGGTTGAACATAAAAAATATTAAAAAGCAAAAAAGCTAAAAGCAAAAGAACATAAAAAAGCCGTTCGGCTTACTCACGATTCTTATCCGTTTTAACTAAAAGCGAACACAAGACCGAGGGTAAATTACGTCTGTCAATAGCCACAGGGTTACTTTACCCATCACCACCCACAGTCTCGCCATGACCATGTTTCATACAAATGCCCCAAAATGTCAGCTATATAAAACAAAAATCGCGAGTAATCCGTTTATATAATAAATATATAAGAGGTTGCTTGGAGTGGGTATTTACTTCCTATATGTGATTGAAGAAATAATATTAGATTACTATTGTTATGCATAAATACAATAAATAGACATTGTTATTTAACATTTTTATTTATGTATTTTATTTACACAGTTGTACAATACACGAGCCTGAAGATGAATGAAACGAAATGAACAATTAATAAATGTGACAGAGTTAAGTATACTGTCCTAAATGCTTCGTCTTCAGCTCCGGTAGCCTTCTTTGATCCCGTTGAGTTTAGACCGCAAGCAGGAAAATATTTCCTTGACAATATCAAGTGAATGCTAATGAGCGGGTCCTTATTGTGATATGTTTGCATGGTTTATCACGTAGAGTGCCTCTACTGATAGCAATTCACATAAATCCAAGCTTAAAATATGGTTAATGAGGATGTTTTATATATAGATATACTTTTTCTCGATTTCAGAACGATGCGTCAGTTCTGGCCCGCCTTCGTGTTATTTTTCCGAATGAGAATCATCCCGAAGAAAACGCACGATTTCTTCTACAATATCGTCACTGGTGTATTGAGAGCCAGGGAAAAAGGTCTGTTATTGATGATTATTTGTTTAGGTATTCCGTATTTGATATTTTTTTTGTGAGAAACATTTAGTCTATGTATTTAATCAAGATTTAGTTAGTTAACCGATTACCGTCCTCGCGCGTTATGAATGTTTATCGAATGTAAAGGAAACATGATCTTTCATTACGAACGAATATGATAGGTTGTATTAACATATTTCAGATTGTTAATAAGATTGCTTACATTTTAACCTTTTCAAAGGTAATTTGAGTTTTTTAACCGTCGGCGGTTATATCAAAACTTTCAATTTTGTCTTTCTGTTTTCAGTTTTTCAGTTATGAAACAAACAATCCTATTTTATTCAAACCCATCCCACACCGTTAAACATATCGGGTAATATAATGTGACGACGGCAACATCACATCTCATTATGTTGAATATCTTCCATACACTGTTACGATATGGGGTACTTCATGAAAGCTGTGAATAGGATTTTGCAAGGTCATCGGTGCACCCGCATACCCCCTGGTGTTGCAGGTGTCCATGGGCGGCGGTAACACTTACCATCACGTAGGACCGCTTGCTCGTCCGCCCAATTCTATATAAAAAAAAGAAAAAGAAAATACACTGCACGCGTGATATTTATATTTCGTTATAAATTATGTCTGCTATTTATATCTATATCTTCTATTATATTATATATTATATATCTATATATAGATATATATCTATATCTTCTATATATTATAGTTATATCTGCGTTACATGTCAACATCGGTCAAAAAATGACAAAAGTTGACACATCTGCAGATGCGTTGTCTACCTTTCGTAATTAAGAATAAGGATTTGGAAAGAACAATGGGAAGGATGGGGAATGTGATTTTTATATCACCCTGTCCATCTCGCTTTCCTCAATCTACCAGGTGAGGAAAAGAAGACGGGATGGCATGAAAATGGACTCGTGTCACTTCTGAACACGTTTGTAGATAGCGGTTTTCCGCGAGAGTCAGAAAACACGCCCAGTCTGCTGTAACATACAGCATCGTCCACTCCTGTGTGCTAGAACTGTTCATCGAACTAAACATCGCCAAAAAATCAGTCCAAACACGGATAGTTTTACTGTCAATTATTGACAGTAGAATTTTGTGGCGATGTTTAGTTCGACGAACAGTCCCCTTATTCACCCTAGTGAGGGAATTAATAAGTGATTGAATTACATAAGTATCTATCCTTTTAATACGGACTTGCGTTATTTATTAATTATATTATCCCACATATCATTGCTCTTCTGATTGACGTAACTGACGTTTAGCAAATTTTACAGAGCACGCTTTTTCGATTTTGTGCTGAATGCATTCTTCTATCGTATCGCGCTTAAATAAAATCGCATTGAAGAAAGCACACAGCTATGTTCTACAAGTCAAGAACTTTCTAAAAATATTAATTATTTACTTATTTATATATGTTTAAAACAGATACGTCGAAACTCAGCTTATGTGTTTTCTAAGCAACCGTAGCAGATGTCGTGATATAAATATTGATTAACGAGATCGATCAGGCTTTGAAAATACTTTAAGGTGTTCATAATTGAGTTTCGTCAAGAATGTCAGTTAGCCAGGAAAGCGACGTAATGGGTGTTGTTTTCCAATACTTTAGTCACAAACTATATTGTTTAATAAAAATTTGCCTTTTAGAATTTAAAATCAAATGCGTAGGATGCTAAATAATTTGCTAATGAAAAATTACAGGCGTTCAAGAGAAAAGAGGCGATTTTATCGACATGATGATGGCTTTGCGCAATGATGAAAAGAATAACAACGACTGTAAAATTGCTGACGAAGATGACGTGGAAATCAGTAAGTGTTTTCATTAAATTAAACAATAAACCCCTTTTTATATAACAATAAATCGCTCATGCTATGCAAAAGGTCCCGGGTTCGATTCGCAGTCGGACATTCATTTGTTTATAGACAAATGTTTGAGTCTGGGTCTGTCTGTGTCTTTATGTATGTCTCTGGACCCACGACCCACGTAATTCTAGTGTTTGCAATTGCTGTGTCGCGTTATTATTTAAAAAAAATATAATTATGTTTAACAAATTGTAGTATTTTTGAATGGTTTAAGATAAGTTTTAGTCCTGATAAATGTTTCACGAATATTCAAATTGTATATAAAAGAGAGTCCGTCTTTATAAATGTGAGTATTGCACTAAATAATACTAAATAAGCGTTGAGCGCCCGAGCGTTAAGTCAAAGCGAGAAGAACTTTGAGAACCTTAATTTTAACAGTTTTAGACTCGGGCTGACCATCTTACACGTAAACAATTTGAACTATAAGGTTCACGAACGTTTTTTTAAATATTTTTTTATGTTGCCTACTTTGTGCCCGTAAACCTAGAAGGTTTGTGCGGGCACTGCAGATTCGTATACAACTTAATTATTAAAATGTAAATTAACGTTTAACGCTTCGAGTCTTAAATGATCATTAGCGCTCGAACGTTGAGCGTTCAGCGCGCAATTTTAACAACACTAGGTGTGTGTGAATGTTTGCTTTTAACATTTTCTTTTTTTTCCTGGCCTTCTTAACGTCCCACTGCAGGGCACAGGCCTTCCCTAGTGAATCACCACTGGCTTTCGGGCCAGAATCCACCACGCGGGTCCAGTGAACTCCAGTGCGGTTTGATGCGCATGCTTCAAACTTTTGTTAATTCTGAAACATGCGAGCTAGTGATAAATTTTTAAAAATCTGTTGTATGAGCTGAGGATTTGAACTCACGACTTAACGATGGAGAATCCCTGCTTTTACATATTGTTTTCTTTTAAACATATACAGTTTAGCGCTAATGATGCCCCGGGCAAGAATGTCGTGGCGCCCTCTTTAAAGGGCACGAAATTTCTGGAAAAAATTAAAAAAAAAACGTAAAATCGATCGTTTTAATTTTGATATTTATAGAAATTTTTTGACACTGAAACTTTCATTTAGCATCACTCAAAACTAACGAAGTGGACGTAGAAAGTAATTGTATAGTTCGTGCCATTTAGTATGGCAATAGCGAGCATTCACACATCCCCACTATAGTAATGTACTCGCGTTTACTATAGCGACACTTGCCAATGATTCCAGTAATAAGCGAAAATAGATATCGCCAGCGTATCGTGGTAGCAGTCACGTTCGCTGTCAACGTGACTGTTACAATGCTAAATGGCACGGAGTATATAGCTTCCTATTTTTTGTCTTTTTTTTAATTTTGCGGACATCGCAAATTTCAGCTCCCTTGCAGATTTGGCGTCTTGAGCGATTGTACTAATTCGGGTGTCCCTAACTCCGGCACTGTTCAGTGCTGGCGTTATTAATAAGTTTTATATATTAATAGTTATAAAACTTATATAACGACGTTATATAAGTTTTTAATAGCGTTTAACACATCGTTTTGCTTTTTTCAGCGGACATGGTGATTTCAGCCAACGCCTTCATAATATTCCTTGGCGGTTTCGAGACCACGTCCTCGACTCTGGCCTTCCTGTTCCTGGAGCTGGCGGCGCACCCACGCGTTCAGGACAGGATGAGGGGCGAGATAGTTGAAGTGCTCGGGAAGTATGGCGGGAAGATCAGCTATGAGGTGTTGCAGGAATTGACATATATGGAGATGGTTATACAAGGTAGCTTCTTTTTGAAAAGGTTTTTAGTAGGTATCTAGGGTTGTCAATTGTCCCGCAGAAGCCGGGACGTCCCACTTCTAGGGCCCTAGATAAAGTGCGGGATTCCAATTTTCACGCCATACGAGATTTGTTGCTTTGAATTTTAAAAATTAAGTATGTAGGATATTCTTTCACACCCCTTTGTAATTATCCTAATATAAGTGAATAAAAAGACTGAAATAAAAAGAAAGTGTTGGGTGACACTGGACTTATAGCAGTTTGATATTTGTCTTCTCAAATAAACCTTCTACTATTGTATATAGATAAATTATATTATAATTCCAGAAATCCTCCGCCTCTACCCGCCATTCCCCAGCATCCAGCGCATGTGCACGAAGGAATACACCATTCCCGGTACAGATGTGGTCGTCGAGAAAGGAACCATCGTGCTGTTCCCGACTCTTGGCATCCAGAGGGATGAACAGGTGAGATCCGCTCCAGTTCTCTGTTATGTTGGGGAGTCCGTTTCTCCACAAGATCTTGCCGGATGCTGGAGTGATGCTGCCGTCCGCTAATTGAAAGGTGGCTGAGTGATAACTTTGAGTTTTGAGATATTGTTAGAAAACGTAGGTAATCATCGATATCTCTAGGAAATTTGAACATATACCATAAAGTTTTTAACACTGATCATTAGCATTTTTAATCTACGTTGCAAATACTTCGTACCGATTTTCTATAACCGATTTGCATGTCGACTGTATGTAACAACATGTCGACAGGTTGTTACATAATAATAAATACAGTCCACCTGATGGTAAATGGATCCTGTAACCCATGGACATCCGCGATACATGCCAACATTAGTCCAAAATGACAAACGTTGGCATGTCCCCGGATGCGCTGCCTACCTTTGGAGACATAGGAGTGGATTCGGAGAAAGGGTTGGGAAAATGGGGAGGGATAGGATGGGAATGGGCTCTGGGACATCTCACTCACTACCCACACACGTACGTACATTAGGGAAATAAGATAAAGTGGGAAATGCAGTACATTTCAAGGTAGTCTCCTGTGAGAGAGGGGTAATGTGGCCAGTCGAGTGCGCCCAGCGGCTGTTGGATTTTAGCGTGCGTTCTTCGCTTCTTAAATTACTAATTGAGTAAAATTCAATCGAATTAAACTTAATTGGAAACTTTTCCTGAATCTTTTATTACATTTAACTTAATTTACTGATTAACTTAAAAGTCACGTAATTAATTTAACTGGATTTATATAAAATAAATGGATCATAGTTATATTTAGAACAGGTGTAATCAGTATAAAATTATACTTGACTATGTCCCTCCCGCTCTGTAGGCATACGAAATTAATACAATCTATATGTACATACATTATAATAAAATCGTTACAGAGGCATCTTTCTATATGAAATATTAAAAAAAAGACATCGCATTATAAAATTGATAGGGAAAATGTACGGTGCAATTGAACGGCCGCTGAGTTGAGCGGCGCTCGAGCAGCCACGTGACCCTTCTCTCACAGAACGACTACCTTTTTAGCACATTAGCTAAAAGTATTCAAGTTTTCTTAAAATTCTTTGTGTAGCGTGATGTTCGTTCAGAGAGACCGATGAAAAATCAAAAGAATGGTTGTTTCGGGCATCTGTATCGTTCGTAGAAATACATTGCAATGATTATTCACAATATATTTCTTCTACAGATTCTGTTAATTTTATTATTTAATATTAATAGTAAATGTAAAAATGTAAAAATTTCAGTACTTTGAGAACGCTAATGCGTTCGTCCCTGAACGCTGGGCCGAAGGGAAGCCGCAGCCGCCGCCCGGAGTGTACATGCCCTTCGGTGACGGACCTAGATACTGTATTGGTGAGTATTTTTTACCCAACTGCGGAACGCGAGGTGGTCCCGATTGCACTGAGTCTAATACTGAATTGTCAAAATAGAGTAAAACAATCAAACTATTCGTAGTTAGTGTATGTAGTAAATATGCAAACTTGTCTCCTTAATTTTAGTTTATTTCAATATATGGGTTCAGAAGTTGGACATAGGCGGGTTTTTGTTTTGTAAATAATTAGAAAAACATAAATCGAAGACAAATAATTGTAGGGGGAGTGTGCACGCTGCATTACCACAGCCGCTGGGAGCATTCGACTGGCCACGTTACCCCTCTCTCACGGAAGACTACCTTGAAATGTATGTGTTTCGGTAGTGAGATATGCCAGAGCCTAATCCCATCCCATCCTATCATATCCCTCTCCATTTTCCCAACCCTTCGTCCCATTGCTTACCGCTCATTTTAACAACATTACAGCAAATATAATTTTTCAACTATTTTTTTTTCTATTCCTACTATTTTCTTCTCACAGTTTGTATTTTAATAAGTAGATGATAAAACATTTGAAGTCAAATCAAATACTTATTTATATTATTTACTCTGTATACACTATATTGTACAGAGGCGAACTTAATGCATCCAGGATGCTAGTGTGAATGCTAGTATTGAAACACGTCCCTCACTAACCGGGATCCTGCAAAAAAAAACGTGTCTGCAAAAAACGCTATATTGCCGTGGGAACGGGCCCTTAAAGTCGTTTTATCTTTTTTTTTTTCGGAATGGCTAAATTCTTGTGGCCCTAGTGGCCTTTCAAGAGTCACCGGTCGTGTTTAATTTAGGGCGAACGCAGAAGGCGCTCAGCCAGGAACAAAATGTGTGTTGCAACGAGCCTAAGGGCTCCGGCGGGAACGGGCCTCGGCTTAGGGCGTTGCATTGGGGGGATACTGCGGGATCGCCAGTCGGTGAGAAGCGCCCAGGCACGTGCCGATACCTGGTAGTCGATTTATCTGTTACACACAGCTTTTGCTGACCTAACTTATGAACAAACCTGGCGATGCCATGACGCCGGTGGTGTTAAATTCAGCATACGTTTGTGAATGCATTGTTTAGATTTTTTGCTAACCGTTAACGTAAGCACTTGTAATGAGGACAATAATACATAACATAAACTGATGTTGTTTTGATTATTAGTTTCTATAAAAATGGTTACGATTTAAAATTATGAATGTTGTTTTCTAATAATTAATAAAAAGTATTACGCAGAGTATTCACAAACGATATTGTGTGCTAAAAGTTTCGTTAAAATTTTAATTCATTTAAAATAAAATTAGGAACTTGGAGTTTTGAAAGAATAACCATTGTTTGTTTCATTTTTTTATTTTTTACTTCTGAACCACAAATAATCCACAATACACAATTTTTACAATAATCAAACACTGAACATTCACTTCTAGGGTTCCCGCCAAAAGTCTTTTGTGAGTTGAAAGATTATGATTACAAAGTGTTTGAAATCCCTATAGTCCAAAGAGCTGGTAGACAATTTTGAGTAGGTATTTGAGGCAGCATGAAAATTTGTGTTACACTTCTTTAGCAATGTCTAAACACAAAATCGAAGACCTGGCTAACGGGTAGCGGGATTTTGTCAACCTTGAATTTTTTTTTGCAAAAAATGTCCTTGAGGCATTTTGAAATTTTAATACCTTTTAATTTAGTATTTAATAAAGTAGAAAATAAAAAGCCAGATCATTTAGTTGGGTCTAAAATTTGCCAGGCGGTTTCAAAATTGAATTTCGTAAATTTCGAAAAAATATATTATATTTGAGGAAAGCTGACACTTAGACAGTATAATATATATACCTAAAAAAACATATTTACAAAAAGACAGGTCATTTTAGTGGGACTCTAACTGCCAGGTAGTCGGGAATGTTGTACATGAGCACGAGTGAGTAACGCTGTAGATTAGGTTGAATTGTGTGAGGCGCTATAGATTAGGCGTATATCGGCTATCGGCTGAGTTGAAGCGTACTGGAGCGCGATTGGTTCTTGAAAGACCACGTGACGTAGTAATTGAAACCTTAAAAAAAAAGAACTCCATAATACTTAAAAAAACTTTTCTTGATAATTTTTCAGCTTTGAATGTAACGTATGAAATTTTCCATCAAATAATCTCTCACCGAATATGGGATGTACACAATATCTTCTTTTCCTATTTGTATATTAGCAGAGCACAAGAGAATACTTTGTTGTTTATCATTGTGAAGAATGTGTACGCCTGCAATATGGAACTGAGAGAATAGAAAACGAGAAAATCGACCACGACTCGATCGATTGCGCACTTTGCGCACCTCCATCGACTAAACAATTTACTTGTGTTAAATCGCGACGTGCACACAACTCCACTGAAGTTTTTTCGAGGTAACAATTGAGTGTATGCGCTAGGCCTGAGATAACAAAGAGGCTACCACAAGTCCTGAAGAACTACATCACCTCTGAAAGAGTGGTGTTTTAAGGCCATATATCCCTAATGCATAAGACAGTGCACAATATACACTAATGCTGAGCACTCAGCATTCAGTATTATGTTAAGGTGAACATTTTTTCAGTACTCACGGCAGCGCTGTGACGCACAAGTAATTCTTAGGTACTGCCTCTGAAATTGTTATAATTGTTTTCATTTCTTGTTTTTTTGTTGTTTTTTGATATTTTTTTCATTTCTTCTATCGATTCCGCCAACCTCAGTATTTACAGAGCTCATATTTTCTACCCTAAAAATTAAATATAATTTTGAAACATACTATATATATTATATTTTTTCCCAATGTACTATATTTTTGTGGACGCATGAAAATAATTAGGCCTAAAAAAGTTCGCAATTCTAGTACAGGGTAGTGACGGAGCGCCGCGTCCGCTAGTTGCAATGATTACATTTGTTTGCAATGAGAACGATTTATTTTGAGCTTTACAATACATACATTTTACATTTTTTACATAAAATGTAAAGCTAAAAATTTAGCTTTACATTTTTTAGATTCAATAGAGACATTGAACATTTTGTATCATATCAATATCATCCGGTTAATCTTATCCGATTCAATCATTTCATCTCAAATCTCATTTCATGTTATAGTAATATTATTTCTTTAATAATTTCCATATTTTGTATCATTACAGGTAAACGCTTCGCTCTAATCCAAATGAAATGTTGCCTAATACGGGTGTTACCACATATACGCATCAACACTGCGCCGCGAACATATCCGCTCGGCGAGCCGCTCGACGAATCGCGCGCCGAGCCATTCACCGCGGACCCGCGCACACCGCTCACACTCCACCCGATAGATTCTCGAGTCAAACTGAGTTTATTATGACATTTTTTTTTAATTGAAACACTGGCGGATGAACAGTAGCAATATTGTGGGCCATGTATGTACATCCGCGATATAATTATGTCAACATCAGTCAAGAATGACCAAAGTTGTCACACCCTCGGATGTGTTGCCTATCTTGGAAGGGTAGAGGATTTGGAAGACGGATTAGGAAGGATGGGGAATTGGGAGTGTAATTAGGAGTTTTCTTTGTTGCGTTACATTTTCCATCCTTCCTTTAAGGGGGTATGATGGGAGACGATATTTCTTATTATATTTCATGTTTACTGGGTACCTACATAATAAATAAATAATTTTTTTTTTATGTAAATAGATGACATTATCTGACAGAAGATACCTTGTTGTCGGCTCTATAGTTTCCCAGATATTGAGACTAGTAAAATAAAAAAAAAAAATCTTTAGCTTAAAAATTAGTTAGAGCATGTCTCTAGTTAAATATAATCTTGAAGTAATGAAATTAGAAAATCTTAACCAAAAGTTCATATAGAAAATATAGATCATAAAAACAGTTAAAAAATATTATGATCTCTGGTTATTACTTTTTACTTTATGAATTTTTAGGTTAAGGTATACCTACAATGTTCTCTCTAACTCTGTTCAAACGAAAATTGTATATACTACATCCAAAATGATCCATTAAAATATATATCATAGTCGTCAGTCTCTTTATAATTTAGTTTTTTTTCTTTATATACTGGCAATGGTGTTGTTAGCACATTCTGCCAGTGTCAAGTTTTCTTCGTAATAAACAATTTCAACGTCTAAAACGCATCCTGTCAATGTCCAGTCCCGTTGAAGTAAGTTGGGAGTCTCACTCAGTAAAACGATAGCAGGTTTACTGAGCACAGAGCAGGACTCCAAGCACACGAAAAACGCAGTCCCACGCTTTTATTTGATTATTCACAAACATCACGCACGAAAAACACTGAAGTTTAATAAACTATCACTATTAAATCACAAAACGCGTAATACACAATTTTTACAATAATAAAACAGAAACTCAAATATTCACTTGGAGAGTTTCCATCAAAACTCCTCTAATTTACATACTTATTGGTAGATACTAATTTACTTGGGATTTTTTACTTGAACTTTATATGAATAGAAAGCATCTCAGACAATAATTAAACAGTATATTGCGTCTTTGGCTATGACTAGCGATAGAAACAGATAAAGTTATTATTCTTTAAGGTAATTAGTAACGCAACACATAGAGATTTTAAATGTAAAAAATATTAAGATGGGTGAATGAGTATTTTTACAATTTGTTGCTGTTTCGGCATCGAGTGATGAAACCTCTTTGAGGGAAAGAGACAGTTGCACTTCGAGCTGATTATGATAATTATGATAATACTTATGATAATTGGAGTAAATCGAGGTTTTGTATTCCCCAAATACGAAACCTGGATTTACTGCAAAAATACCTGCAAACGTGCAAATATGAAAACAATGGATCGGACTCTTTTCTGATTTGCAGTAAAAAATAGTTTCTTTATGTTGGTACGTTTTGTTGTTTTAAATAAGAGTTGTTAAATTTATACACGGGGCTTCTTTTTCGCAGCTTTTTAACGGGGCTTTTTTATTTTTAGGTGGGTCCTAGCTCCTATTATTAACAACCAATAAAAAAAAATCAAAACCTAGGGACATGGTCATGGTAGATATTTGTAACCAGTGAGCTTCTAAATACGTTCTGTGTACATCAATGTTTGTAACATATTAAATATAATTGCCCTATGGCCAGAATTCAGGGAGAAAACAGGGGAATACGTTTGTGTGTGTGGACAAGACAATGGACCGCTGTCGTCATCCCACTCCCGTTCACCCTACCCTCTTAACCATAAAAATAGAAATTGTATGAATTAAACTTATTTATTTTGTGCGAACGATGGTTTAAGATTTAAAATAAGACCGTTACAGAACAGATCCACCTCTTTTCGATAGCGATATAAACCCCAAAACATCTTTTAAGTACGATAGAAAAAAATAAAATTTTCTAAATAAAGAAATTGTATGTATTTTCGTTGATAATTTTGAATGCAGTATACGCCATTTTCGTTTGGACAAGAGAATACAAAATTGTATATTGTATACGCCTTACTTGCTTAATATAAATAAATAAAAAAATATAAATAAGGTTCCATTGGTCAGATGACGTCACAAATATATATTTTTATGTATAAGGTTCTCTTCTTCTGTAGTATTTTGTAAATAAATTTTTATCCGTATTAAAGATCTTTGTACTAATTAACGCTTGCTAAGAGTAGCGACGCGCTTCAGGGTAGATCCAAAAGGGACGAGTCCCCATTATTTTCGAACCATATTATGAGGACGGGCAATATTGCGTCTACCATTTAATATATCAAGTTACGAATAACAGTTTTGAATTCGTATTCAAAACTAATTTTTGGAATTTTTTTACTAAAATTAAATAGAGTGTTAGCAAGTTTCTTTCCGACGAACAGTGTTGTACTCTGTGCTAAAACGTTTACAAACGCTGCCAACCCTGCATAATTATATAAATTACATAAAGATGGCTTACTGTTTCTATTTATACCGTGTTCCGAACTTTTAATACACGTGCCGTATCGTAATACTTAATTAACCAAAATGTTATTATCCTAATGATAAAGGTTAGAATTATTTACTTAAACAATTTCACGGCACATTTAGTTTAGCGTGCAATATATTTTTTGTTCAGAGGTTCTGGGTTTAAATCGTTCATTTCTGAAAGGTGTCCTAGATTTCAATTTGACGGAACTTCATGTATATAAACTGCAGAATATTAATACAGTAGTCTCTCCGTGTTGAGCACTTCTTTGTTAGGTATCTTTCTCTTTATAGTATAAATCGAAGTAAATCGGTTGGTCTGGACCCATACGTTTATTCTTTCTCTTTTAAGCATGCCTCCTTCGTTTTTGAGCATGAAACTTTCCGTTTGTGACGTCCAAGAACGCAGTTCCCAGACCAGATGTTGTACAAAAATCCCGAAATTTTATTGAGGATTGCCGGCAAATTCTGTTATCTATTGTTTTGTTATTGTGTTCACGGGCACGTGTGCTGGTTTTGGAGGATTACAGTTTTTACGCTTTTGTGCGGTACAAAATGTTAGGATAATAATGACCACTGCTAACGTCCTGGGATTTTTATTTTACCTAATGGTTTATTGCTTTCTTTTAAAACGCTAATTAGTGCAGCTGGGGCAAGCCGATTGTGGCCGCTGAACCATGTTTACAAACACTCTACTTTCACTGTTAGGTACCCTCTCTATATAGTATAAACCGTCACGGTCCATTGAAATACTATATAGAGAGAGAGAGTACTGTATATTTAAAAAAATGACACCATAAGCGCGCGCTACGAGCTACTTAATATGAGGGGTCTAATAAAGTGGACGTTGATCGACGATTTCATGCAAATCTCTTTACCGTCCAGTCTTGGCTGACCTCATGTCAATGACCGAAATTCTTCCTGCTCGTGACGCGCGCTTTAGCCGGTTAGGGAGAACGTCGTGAGGTAACCCGCATAGTTGAGAAAAAGAAACTGAACTATGTGTATCCACCAATCCGCACTGAGCCCGCGTGGTGGAGTTATGGCCCAAACCTCCCCCAGTGATTTACTAGGGGAGGCCTGTGCCAGCGGGACATTATAGGCTGATATCATCATTGTGTGAAAAAAATTGAAATAACATCGTATTGTATGTCCAAGACATACAATAGAATTTAATGTAGATATTAATACGATACAGAAATTACCGTTTGTTCTTATTCCATTTATTGGTGGTTTGGTATTCTATTTCTTTCAGTATAAATAATTCAAAAAAAAATTCTTTCAAAATTCTTTATTTCATAAAACACACATTGTCTATGATCTAAGTGATGGAGCCACCCGGTAAGCAAGAATGCCTGTGTTGGGTGGCACCGCTCTTCCTTTAGGTTACATGAGTATGTGTTATGCTTAAACTACTACAATATTTAGTTAATCAAATAAGTCTTGATCAAAATTATGGTGTACATGGTAATGATTGCAAAGTTAAAATGTGTGCTATGTTTAAATAAAATAAAATAAGATAAGATAAGAGGCAACTTGGTGTTCATGAAACCAGGTGTATGTTAATACATTCATGAAAGAAATCAAAACCAGGATGTAAATCTCATCACTCTCTCTCTCTCTCTCTCTTTGTGTGTATATATATATGTATGTATTTGAGTGTGTGTGTGTGTGTGTGTGCGTGCGTGCGTGTGTGTGTGTGTGTGTGTCTGTGTGTGTGTGTGCGTATTGTGTTTGTGTTTGTATTTATAATATTATTGTAACAAAAACTCTGTCTCATCATAAGTTAAGGTCTTAAGCCAATTTGTGATTACTCTCTTGCAGTCGTGGTAAAGTTTCGGGTAAATGTCTAGTTGTTTATTCAATTTATTGTAAATATGTGAAGATTTGGAGTAAAACTGTCTGCACGCAAATGAAGTTCCTGTTTTTACGTATTCTGCTACAGCAGCTTTTTTCCTTCTATTTGTTTTATTTGTCTTATAAGGTAATTTTTTATGGCTTTTTAGTGTGATATGCAGGATGTATAATTTTCTGACCGATAGTAGATCACTGATCAGATGGAGTTGCTCAGTGGGGAATCTGGTTTTTTTGAAATACATAACCTTAATTAGAGCACGTTGAGCACGTTCCAGTTCAATAAAACGGCTCTTTGCTGACCCACCCCAAACGGAAACACAGTACACTAGGACAGATTGGACCAAGGATATATATATTTCATTTAAGATATTACGGGAGTTTGACTGGTTGTTCTTCCCTGGTACGATGTGCCTCAGTGCCCTGAAGATCCATGTTAGTTTCCTGACTCTACCTATGACTTGTTCAAGTTGCGGATACCAGTTAAGATGTTCATCGAGAATAACTCCTAAGTATTTAGTTTGAGCAACCTTATCTATTGCTGGACACCCACAGACTGACGAGGTTGGAGAGAAACATGAGTGGATCCTGAGCGACATATCATCTTTGGGCTGTGTACTATCCGAAATGCTGAAACATATGTAGTTTGTCTTTTTCGTGTTCAGAGTTAGTAAGTTCAGTTTAAGCCAGTTGTCTATTTGTGCCAAACCCTTTTCAGCAAAGATCTTAACCTCACTCCAAGATTTGCCAGTAAATATTATTGCAGTATCATCTGTATATGAAAAGAGTTTCGCATTTGGGATGGTCATGTTAACTAGATCGTTTATGTATACCAGAAATAAAGTCGGGCCCAGCACACTTCCCTGTGGGACACCATAAGTGACTTCTTCAAGCCCACTTATGACGTCCCCGAGCTTCACCCTCTGTCTCCTGCCTGAAAGGTAGCTCTCGAGTAGTGACAGCGGTGCCCCCCTAACCCCCACTCTGTCGAGTTTATGTACAAGAGTGGGGACAGAGACGGTGTCAAAGGCTTTTTTCAAGTCTAGATAAACACCCAGGCACTTGTTGCTGCAGTCCATATTTTTAGTCACTAGTGAAGTAAGTGCAATTATGGCATCTTCAGTAGATTTTTGTTGTCGAAAACCAAATTGGGCATCAGAGATAATGTTAAATTTGTTTAAAAAGCTTAAGAGCCTGGCGTTGATTAGTTTTTCGATGATTTTCGATAATGCAGGTAGAACTGAAATTGGCCTATAATTACTGACGTCGTCTCTGTCCCCTCCCTTGTACACCGGGGTGATTATTGACTGTTTTAATGAGTTAGGAAAGACACCGCGGTCAAAGCAGAGGTCCACTATATGAGTTATAATAGGCACTACTTCTTTAGATATGTGCTTCAAGAATGTTGTAGGTATGCCATCATAACCCGGCGCACTATTGGATTTCAGGTTATTTATTGTAGTATAAACTTCTTCATTGCTAACAGGTAATAAGACAAGAGATTGAGGTCGAGTAGGGGGGGCACCCAGTGGCGGACACGAATGAGAGTTCGGTGTAATTTTCAGTGCAAGCCCTTTTCCGACATTTGCAAAATATTTATTTATGTAATCTGCTGACTCAGGGGGAGTAGCTTTCATATTTAGTAATTCTGGGTTCAGTTTAATAGGTTTACTAGTATAAGTTAGGGTTTTTATATTTTTCCAAAGTATTTTAGTGTTTTTAATTGATTTTGCAATAAGCTCCCTCTCGTATTTTCTTTTTAGTTTTTTAATAAGATTATTACAGTAATTTCTGTATCGTGTGTAGGTTACTTTTAATACATCATTATTACGCAGGGTTTTTACGCAGTTCTATCTGTAATTTGTCACGGTTACGTATACATCGTAATAGCCCAGGAGAGATCCATGGTTTTAATATACGTCTACTACTAGGTATCACAGTAGTTTCCGTATTTTGTTTTACGGATTCGCTTAGTAAATAGATGAGGCGCTCAGTTACAATGTTTGGGTCTTGACAAAACATCAGTTCAGGTAAGTTTTTAGTCTGTAGGTATTTTAACGCGGCTTCAAAGTGAATTGTTGTTTTAGTTTTATTTATTATTGGTACATTTTTTGATTTGGAAAGTGATAGAAAAGTGGTGAAGTGATCCGTTGTAGTGGTTTTTATAATAGCTATAGTGGAGGAATATCTGACTTTATTTATTTTTAAGATAAAGTGGTCTAGACAGTTTTTTTCTCTTGTTGGTCTACTGTGACCAGAGAGAAGTCCGAAATTAGACAACATATTAAGATAGTTTGTTCGGTTTTTGTATTCGTGTAATGGCTCAGAGGGCTTTGATTTTATATTGATGTTAATGTCTCCTGCAATAATGATGTTCTTATGTAAATTCAAAGATTCCAATTCATTTTTTAAAGATTCTATAAAGTCTTCTGCATTTGTTTGCGACGGGGACCGATAAATACAAAAAACAGTATTATTTAAGATGTCTAGCTGAAGGCAAGAAGCTTGGCTGAGCTTTATTTCCGTTACTTTATGCTTCAAAGTATTTTTAACATAAACGACTACTCCATCATTTTAATACTTCATACCATACCATAATACCATAATACTTCACATCTTTAATTTTTTGTCAGAATATAAGTTATTATACTTAGTTACTAATAAAGTTAAAAGGTACAATTCCGATTGTTACGTGGTCAGCGAATAAACACTTAAAAAGGGATTATTTATTTAAATTACAATTAATATTATTACAACTGATTTTTTAGAATAATCTGAAAATATACGTATTGACCGATGCTAGGTTTGGGGCGAAGTGTCCCGAAATCCGGGCTGCTGGCAGGAACTGTGTCATTGCAAACAGTGCCGTTATTGTCTGATTATCGAGAACTATGTTTAATTGTTTATGCATTAATCTTAAGTTTATATAAACAAGCAAAGCACGTTGCGCGGTGTCAGGTGTTGTTCACAGTGCCGTTATTGTTCTACACATAACACGTTTATTATATTATAATTATAACCGTTTGGGTTGATTTATAGATAGGTATTAACATTTCTTAGAAATGAAAATGATAAGTTCAAGTTACATCTTAAGTGCTGAATGTGTATAACACGTCTATAAGAGCTCTAACAGACTTAGCATCAATATTGATGAATATGGGTTTGGCCGGCTTTAGAATATCGTCACACCATTTCTTCTCGTGGGTGTCATAAAAGGCAATTAGGGGGTAACAAAGCCGTTACCAGAAGCCACCCCCTCCAGGAACTACACCACTTCTAAAAGGATGGACTCGGCTACTCGCTTGACCAGCGTGCCGTTTTAAGGCCAAACATTTCTCATTCATAGGAATATGAGCATGAAGAGGCCCACATCCAGCAGTGAACGATAAAGGGATTGGTTATGGTATCCCTCGGTACCCATGATCTTTGCAAAAGTATTTTGGATTTCATTTCATTATCTATTCCTCCTATCCCTCCCCATTTTCCCAACCCTTTCTCCAAATCTATTCCTATATCTCCAAAGGTAGGCAGCGCATCTGGGGGCGTGCCAACGTTTGTCATTTTGGACTAATGTTGGCATGTAGCGCGGATGTCTATGGGCGACAGTATCTACTTACCATCAGGTGGACTGTATACTCGTCTGCCGCCTTTGTACATAAAAAAAATATATATTTTGATATGAATATCGAATGAAACAGAAATCGTGTAACTATCATTCCGGAAGCTGATAGTAAAATTGTGAAATTGTATTGTTTTATTTGATTTTCGCATCAAATACGTACCACATATTTTTACGCACATTTTTTACCTAGATTTTAAAGATATATTATGCATTGCAGATATACCTATTGTCGTTTCTTGGGGAGATCAGTCCCTGCAGTGAGCTTATGTACATCAATGAGTCCCTGTAGTGGGCCGTTGTAGGCTGAAATTTTTTGATTCGTTTGATGTGCCAACGTCATATACCAACATTGGTTAATATGGCTTTGCGCATTATGTAGTGTCGTGCAGCCTAGGTACTGACAAAGACAACTAACTATGAAGGAAAAGAATAGGGTTGTTTCAATAGCGATTTTTAATTTGAATTCATTTGTGTGAAGAGTACTTTAAAATACCGTTCACTTAAATGAAGATATGTAGTACCTACTTAGAAATCATTACAATGTTATTGTATGGATCAAATAACTTACAACGTCATACGACGAATCACTAACCCACGCATGTATAATAACTGATAAGACATGTGTAGATATGTACTTGTTGATAAATATTAATTATTCGTTTGTTAAATAGGTACAGTCAACAACAACAGTCGCCGAACATTTTTAGTTTTACATAATATCTAAACACAAAAATATGCCACAAGTTTTTGAACAGATTTAAAGTCAAAATAAAATGGACGCTTTTGTATTACATAAATAATTCAACACTCTCATATCAATAATAGCTATGCAATGCAATCAGCCCTTTCAGTATTCACTGCTGGATATAGGCCTCGTCGTGTGCATGAGGGATGTTTGGTCTTGTAACGCCACGCCGACCAACGCTGACCACGCGGGTTGGCGAGTCCACTCTTACACAGCTGTGTGGTGTCATTGATATGCGAGCATTGACTTATTTATGTAGGTAATATAAACGCGGTCATTTATTTTGGCCTTACATCTGTTCAAAAAGTCGTGGCATATTTTTGTGTCTAGATATTTTGTAAAACTAAAAGTATTCAGCGGCTTGTTGTTGACTGTATAGCCGTCAACACGTCGTCCTACACATATACAGGCGAAACTCCACAGTGGTTTTGGGTATATTAAGTGTTGCTGCTGACTGTACGTAAAGCTAAGTAAGTGTTCAAGTAAAACTTATGTAAATATTGAACGGTTTTATGTGAGCTGTAGTTCTGATGAAAATTTCCTTCTCGTTTTCCAAACGCCACCGACATATTTGGCTTGTTTTTTTTTCAAAAATAAACAGTGGCGTGCATTTCATACAAGCAAATAAGTAGAGCTTACAATTTAACCAATATTTATGCTAAAGCTATCCTAATGCCGGCGAAGTCACGGGCGATCGGTAGTGATGTTAGTGATCTTCATAATTTACCGTCGATTAATTAAAACAATGTTTATATAGGTAACGATAATGCATAGGGTTAGTATTGTTTACCAAGTTTCATAATCAAGTATGCTACACTATATTTAGTTACCCTTACTATAATTCACTGGTCCCATACCCTAAAGGCTCATTTACACAAGGAGAGTTTCTCATACGGTCATCGATGCAGGGTAAAGGTGTAGTCACAATCGAGTTAAAGTATTAAACAAAACTTAGATATTATTAAACATAATATTTATTTGAAAAATAATACATACATATTAGTCAATATCCTCATGGGACGGACCTCATGGTCCGTCTGCACCATGGAATATCCTCATCAGCATCACAAAGTGACAAAATTTTGTCTAGTGTAGGATATTTAAATATAATGAATGTACTTTTCGCCTTATTGCCCAATGATGGATGACCGAGCTCTTTTTTCACCGGTGATTTTAATGTGTTAGTTTCATTCTGTTCTCTAATTATTTTACAAATTGTATCTACGGACACACCACACGAACTTTCTGTTACACTATAACTTGCACACTCAGATTATTACTAGCAGTTTTGTTTAAAGTACCTTAAGTACAATTCTCGCTTACAACTGTTCACATGATGATAAAAACTCGATGACAACAGGGATAAAGCTAGACTTCCGAGCCGTGCTGCTTGCGGCTTGTGTCACGTGTCATTCGTCGATTGTACTATGCACTATGGAATTGCGCGGGCTATGACGCAGCGTAAAAAGCAGTGAGCTTCTAAATACCATTGATGTACATATGACATCAAAAAAAGTATCGACGCATATATAAGCGGGGCGGCCATGGCACGCGAACAGTGTTTGTTCATCAAAATATGAAGATATGATAAATGTGAAAGGATATTTCAAATAGGAGGAGCCTATTTGATTAATTTGGTTGCTGTACCCAGTCTGGCAATAAATACCGTTACAAAGAAGAAAAATAAATACATTTGAATTTGGAATCTCTCATTATCATGTCAAAAATAAATAATTTTCTTATTTTGGCGCCAATCATTATTAAATATTTTACTAATATGAAAATGAAGTGGGGTGATAATGAAAACCGTATTGATGTAATTGCATTACATACCATAAAGTAGGCATGGAGCCAAATGTAATTTTTAAAACTTTTCCTTGGTATTAGCCGAATGTTTGTGTAGGAGCAACACCTACTACTAAGGAAGGCCGGAGCGCTGACGTCAGAGGAGAGGCCCTACGTCATCAATATGAGGCCATACAATATCGCATAGAAGCCAGCGCCGCGGGGCTCGCGGCCACTAACGTAAACTTGATGTCCATGAACATTTATTAAGTTCGTTGTTGTACAATGTAAATTAGATGTCATTTTTAATATTGCTTCTAAATCGGTTTGATTATAAATGTTTTTGAATAAATATAAATAAGTAAATTAGATTAGACAAAAATTTGTATTTTAATGGACGAACCAATATTCACTCATAGTAAAATCATGTATTTGATTATAGACAATAGTCGATTACCCAACTCCATAAACACATTATAATGTCATCTGCAAACGTCTTTATCAAAAGCGAGTGTAAACTGTTTGTATATTTCGTTTTCTTTTTTTTTCAACATAAATATGGTGAATAAATGTTGTATCCCGAATTGTAAAACGAATTATTTAAGTGGTAAAGGGGGAGTAGTATTTTCTTTTCCGCGAGATGAAGATCTCAAGAAGAAATGGACTCGTGCTGTTAGACGAGACAACTTTCAACCAAGCAAACACTCAAGAGTAAGTTTTTATTTTATTTATAATATTGTCCATTTATCTTTGTATCACACAACATCTAACTATTTGTATTTGTACTAACATCTAACTATTTTCGTACAGGTTTGTGAACTCCATTTCACAGAAAAGGACATTCGCCGTACTGCTGAGAAGTATGACGAGAAATCTGGCAAGAAAATAATTGTTAACTTAGAAAAACCGCGTTTGTATCCTAGTGCAATACCGTCATTGTTCCATAATTGCCCCAGTTATTTAAGTGCTCCCAGACATTCAAGAGAAAATGTGGAAGAAAAACGTTTACGCATTGAAAATAAACATTTAGAATCTGTTATTAGTGAAAGTATTCAGACGCAAAGTGAATATGAAAATAGATACATGTTCAGTGATTTTAGTGAATTTTTGATTTGTTTATCTAAATGTGAGGTAAGTGGAGAATGGATAACTTAAAAAAGACGATGTAGTTATATTTGTTGTCATTGCATTTTCAAGCACTCCGAAAATATCAGTGTCTGCAACTTTTGATCACAATTTAGAATTGAAATTGTTTAAGAATCACAATGAAGTAAAGAAGTTTGGTGGGGAAACTTATCCAAAAAAGATTTATAATATTAAAGATATATTTGCAATTTTATATGACTTTGAAAGTCATAGTGAAACTGCAATGTCGTTTGAAGATGTTTGTCAGAATGCTCTTAAAATGTTACAAAATTCAAATAAAGATCATGATGAAAATAATTACACTTTAGATCATTTAGTAAAATATGCTTACACTTTAAATGTAAAATCTTTAAATCCATCTAGCATTGAACGTCAAAATGTTCAATTAGCATTAAATATATTTAACAATCATATATACAATGGTTTAATTGCTATTGGTTCGCAGAATAATTTACCAAATTATTACACTACCGCTGTTTTTATAGACATCATCTTAAAGTGGTGGAATACAGTGAATGTTAAAACTTTGTATAAAGGCAAGCGATTAATGGATAATTATATGTCACCCCTCTCACCCAATGAAGACAATTATAATTTTTTAATTAAATGTCTTGCTTGGTTAGATCACTGGGCAAATTGTCAGTGTGTTGGCTATCAACTAACAAAACAAACACATTTAGCATTTAGTCATTCTACATATGCCCTAATCCAATTAACAGATTACTGTGTTAATGAAATAAACTTTAAATTTTTATTGCCTGGTAAAATTTAAACTGATAGTTTAGAAGACCGCTTTGGAAAATATAGAGGTATGGCTGGGTCTCAATATTTAATTTCAATGAGACAGATATATGAAATTGAGTCTAAACTCAGAATCCAGTCTTTACTGTCCTTAACTTTAAAATCTCATACTTTTGGACAATTTAATGTTGATGTTACAGACTTTACAGACAATATTTCTGACAACCATAGTGATAATTGCAATTCAGTAACAGAACCCTTAAATTTTAATATCTCTGTATCTGAACAAGATTTCATAAATACTAAAAATCAGTTACCTATTCTCACTTACATTGCTGGTTACTGTACACAAACATTGCTTAAAAAAAATTGCTGCAAATATTGTTATTGTTACTTAGTTGTATCAGATAAAGAAATTAATGTTGATAAAAATTGTAATTATGAACTAATAAAAAGTTTAGATAGGGGAGGATTACTACTGCCACATAATGATGTTGTTAATTTAGTTCTGTTTAGTTATATTGTAGTGAATAAGTTAATTAGTATGGAGTTTGAACAAGGGTTTTTGAATTGTCAAAATCAAAGAAAAGTTGTAATAAATATAACATCTTCAATTGTAGCTCGTGAAGATTTCTTTCTTTCAGATTTTTATTGCAATGTACCAGAGCACTCTGTGAGTATTATTATGTATCATGTGATAAAAACTTCTGCAAATATATTGTTAAATAATTATATTAAAAAGAAAAATGATATTATTAGTGTAAAGCCAACAAAAAAGAAAAGAAAGTTGTGTACTCTATCAAAATAGGTATTGTAATAAAATTAACTTGTTACCATTTTATGGGTAAGTATGTACTTGAAATTGGATAATATATTATTCCAACATTCTTATCAACAGTGATATTATATAAATTTAAATTGTTATTTTTGTAATTCAATTTTATAATGAAGTTTCAGTTTGGTCCTTAAGAATATGATATTAATTTATACAAGGAGTTATAATAAATACCTGCTTGCATAAATTACTATAGGTACCACTTTTGAGTTTTTTGCCGATTCTTCTCAAAAGTTGTAATCGAATCGGTGGATTAATAAAAAACATTTTTTTTATTTTAGTACATGTAAAATTCTGTTGTTTTATTTGATATGCCTACCTATTATAATATTTAAAATGATAATAAGAAATCTTAAATCTATTATATTATAAAAATAATACTAAGAAAATCTCAAATCTATATCACAATTTGAAAATAACTCCACAAATATTTTAAACTTCGTCAAAAAATGAATGCGCGCGGCATGCTTGACTGAGCATCGGCCTCATATACGTGACGTCACGCGACCAGCGCTCCGGCCTTCCTTTAGTAGTAGGTGTTGGTAGGAGGCTATTGATAGGTACATTGAAACGTCCTCTGTTTGGAACAGTAACCGACACTTCCGTGGCGGTTGGCTCTCAGCAAAGAAGGCGATGCTTCTCGATAGGGCACGTATCATCACTGGTTTCTCTCTTTAGGGTCCTGAACCCCGGCCGACTGTGCAGGTGGAAACCTGGGGTTATCCCGTCTCTCGATCATTTTGGCTCACCGAGGGAGAGTCGAGATGGTTTGAAACAATATTTACAATTATTTACTCGGCCGTCTATTCACTGTGCATGTGTACTCAGCCTTAGATGCCCTTTGCACTGTTTATATTTAAGCACTCATATTGAAAGCTCGGTTCGGTAGAGAACAGTTTGCACCTGTGGCGAGTGAACGTTATACGATATGTGACTGTAATAAATTATTAAGGTCTATTCCCATATCGATGTATTAAGTAATAGGATTCATAACAGGATTTAATAATATTCCAATTTTAAAGTCGTTTTTAATCCGTATAAATTTTAGCTTTGTTCACTTTGTTTATCACTTGTGTTCAAGCAATAAGACATCATTACAAGGAATTTGAAGGTTTGTACTGATACTCTGTGTCTCTCGTGTAGTGATGTAAAAATGAGCGCTGAACGCTCGTGAGCAGTTATCGCCTGAGACTCAGTCTAAAACGGTTAAGGTAAAAGTTAAGTTCTTTAACCTGATTTAGCGTTTGTGTTCTCGAGTGATCAGCGTTCAATTTTATAATACGACCGGCTTTAATCAGAATGAATCCAACCCATATTCATGTGGTTTTAAGATGCTGGAGCAGTTTGCAAAATGTAAAACTGTTCGCGACGACCGGCTCCTAATAATTTGTATATAGTTTAAAAGCCTCTAAATAAGTATATATAAATTAAGTACAAATACAGTTGATTTAAAACAGTAGGTTAAGGTAGGATACTATAGTTAAATTGTCAGTGTAATTTCATTTATTTGTAAGCTCATTTTAAGGGACGTTGGAGTTGAACGGGAAGATAAAGCGCGCTACCAAAGGGTTTGTACATGTGCACTATTGACATTGAACAGACAAAGAGAAAGCGCGCTACCAAACAAAGGGTTTAAAAAAAATGTGATAAACCTTGTGTGATAAAACAAATATTGTGTTTTAAAAGCGTGTTGATTGAAAATATATGCACTATATTTTACTTTTTTGTCACTAAATTCTTTATTATGAAAAAAGTACGATTGTGGGTTGAATCCATTCTGATAAAAGTTAGTCAATACTATGTTATCTGTTTGTGTTGGTCTTAGGGAGAGTACGAAGAATTTTATTCAAGTCAAACAAAATAGAAGCATGCTCTAACAACATAGATGGCAGACGAGCGGGCGGCTTATGATAAGTAGTTACCGCCGCGCGTGGGCACCTGTAACACCAGAGGGCATATGCGCGTGCGCTGGCTATCTTAAGGGTTTTTAAGATAAAGCAATAAAGAATTATTTTATGTATATATATAATTAAATCGTAACAGAATTACTTAAAAAGTGATTGCAATATAAATTACGAATAATATAAAAATGTTCTTTTGGCCTTATTCGTACCTTATATTGCAGTCTGAACTTACCTTCGTACCTTATTTACGCGCATCACTCAAAAACCACTGGACAGAATTTGATTAATTTAGGGTATATTTTATTCCGATCCGTTATAAAGTTCTCACGGGAATTACTCTAAATTTCATGCGAAAGAAGTCGCTGGCACCGCTAGTTTTTTAATAATAATATGTTTGTTTAGTCAGCTATTCTGCCAGAATTTGAGACTAAAGTGAAAGAATCTTATTAAGCAAAATTCTTGTTTTTAAATAAATAATTACAAAATAAGAAGCTATTCACTAAGTAAACTATCACTATTAATTATTAAGAAAAGTTAGGTTCAAAGGGGGAGAGTTTACACATTTACATTAAAATTAAAATGTACTGTATGTAATTCGGTAGTGAGTGAGATATGCCAGAGCCCATTCCCATCCCATCCTATGATACACCTCTCCATTTTCCCAACCCTTTCTACAAATAAATTCCTATATCTCCAAAGTTAGGCAGCGCATCTGGGGGTGCGCCAACATTTGTCAACATTTGTATCGCGGATGCCCATTAGCTACAGTATCCATTTACCATCAGGTGGACTGTATGCTCGCCTGCCACCTTATTCCATAAAAAAAGTTACACATGTTTGTAAACTCGCGCTGATGTTCATTTCTGAAAAACTAAAATAAAACGACCTTTACACAACTGACCTAAACTACAGCAATTTCTAACAAAATACTTCTACAAACTCGGACTGCCGCCCTCATAACGGAGGATAAAAAGAATGAAGAAGGGGGCAAAAGACTGAGGGAGGACGTTTATAAAACCAAAAAGGCGGAAAAAAGAGGTTTTTAAATTACAAGCTAAGCGGGCCCATTCACATCAGTGGCAAACAGCATGCTATCATAATTGCGATCTGACGCCATGAATGGCGCGCCTTAGATAAAAAACTGAGCCTTATCTTTAGAACGCTATAAACAGAGATGAGACAGTAGAAATCTACCTCTGCTATGTATAAAGAGAAATATCCCGATTAATCGACTGACTTATCAACACTGACCCGAAACCGCTGTAACTAGCTAGACACATTGAGATGGCCAACTAGAGAGATATTTAGCCATTATTTAAAATTCAAAATAAGAAGGTTTTTGTGTTGCCAAAACAAATCCTATTTTTTTTCTCTCATCGCCGAAAAACATCTGCATAAAATAAATGTTAAGATGTCTAGACAACCCATCGAGTTGTTGTTAACGACGATAAATTAACTTGTATTCGGAGTTAATATCTTAAAATGTGCAAGTGCTACACTGTTGAGAGCCATTAGTAACACAAATTCTATGGAATTCGCCTCTGCTTGATGCTTGACAAAAGTCGTAAATTTATAAAGGGGAGACAGTTTGTAAAAAATGATTGCATGCACGTGTAGAACGCCCATGGGTCGACACGCACAAAAGAAATTATTATCGCGAGAATTCTGCCGCTAATTTTTTTTAGCGCCAAGACGCGGCACGGTGACGCTAAGATATGGACCAATCAGGAGCGAATGACTGGCTTTGATTTTTTCCCATTGGCAAGGAGCAGCATCAGGGCGTGGCTGGAGAGCTGGCTGCGCTTGAGACGAACATGAGGAGAGAGGACACAACGGTTTCATCCTTGGTCGAGCTCGCGCGCTTTTGCTCCCTGAAGGAACCAGATAGAAGTCTTGACTAGCTCACGCTAGCCCCATCTAGATAATAGTTCTTTATAGTGTGTGTAGTAGTAATAAAAGTTTTCCAATTTAATTTGTATAAGATAGGCGGGAATAATAAAATAAGTTGGACTAGAAAAGTTGTCTGGTAAAGTACAAACTATCATAATTATTTTAGTGCCTCATAACTTTGTACACAGTGTTATATAACTAACTGTCATTTGTAGCTAAACATAAACAAACAAGCTATTTGACAATGGATATAATATCTGATAAGGAATATGAATTATTGACTAACCACAGATCGTATTGGGAGATAGCAATTTCTTATATTTGTATTATAATAATTACCATAATTATACCTATTTACCAGATGCCGTCGAATAATAAAGACGAGAATGGTAAGAAATACCATTAGAGCCCATACAATCACCTAATTAAATATAATGAATTGATCAGCACTTACGATTCATGAAAGATACATTAAATTATGAACATGTGAACAAAGTTATGAGCAGATGTGTATATAAATGTGTATAAACTGTTTTAAATCATGTCTGTGTGAGATGAGGTGTGTAAATATCCAAAGATCATACTAAAATCCAGCTCAATAAAGAGTCTTCTCGAAATAATGTGCTTGGTAACAAATGATGATTAATTGAGTACATAATCATGTTATTCTAGTTCTAAACAAAACCACTCTCATGTATGTCGAGTCACTATTAAAATGATATTAATGAAAACCAACACACATATATATATATATATATATATATATATACATATATATATCATTATGTACTGAGCCAATCGCTAGACATAAATTCAGGCAGGTTATCCTGGATTAAACTAGAGTTCAATCTTCAATTAAATAACACCTCACCGCATACACAATAAACGTGTAATTTACTATGTATGTTTCTTTTATTACGAATAGATCTAAGTCTTGTGTAAATAATTGTGTTAGAATTAAGTAATACGGCATATAGGGTTTTTTGTTTGGGTCTTCTTTTTCCCTATATACAAAGCCTAGGAATAGAAGGACTCGGTTAGATGTGACTTTAATCGGTCACATCTAATCTAAATAATCAACTCAGATTCGATTATAATTTGGTTATGAAATAAATAATTCTTAATTTCATATTTCTGCTATTTCAATGGTCTAGAGTTAATTCCCTTCCCCATTTGGCTAAGGTAAAATGGAGTTTTAAAGTATGATAATTATTCAGTTCATAAAATCACGCAGAACGCGAATTACATTATAAATAAAGTACATAAGTACAAGTTTCATCCACAAAACCCCATAGTACACGCCTAGGCTATTTTTACGAATTATACACGAAGCTAGAAATTCTATAATTGAGCTTGAAAGATGGATAAACCAAACTTCTATCCGATCTTAATTGAACAAAGCCAGTTCTGTCTAGGACTCAAGTAATAGCTCAAGCTATACTCGGACACTATGTAGCTTTTGGTAATCATAGAGTCTTGAAATTAATATCAAGCATACATTGCATATATAATTGGACTTTGAGCCGATGGTCTAAATTGAACACAAGACACGAGACAGATGGAGAGGCCGAGCTGTCGAAAGTATTAGTTTACTCTATAACAGATTTGGAGACCATAACCTATCTCAAAATCTGGATACTGAATTCATTTAGTATATTTAATAAATTGCAAGACAGTGGTTATTTCAATGCTTATAGTCAAGGATAGCACATTTTATATGAACTAAGTTTGCATTAGTGTGGGAACTTAACACCACTAAAGGCGCAGACCGAGAGACGCTCCCTCGCGTGGATTCCGATGGACATCTACACGATAAAAGGATCTTCATTGTGTATCCATCGCCATAGCTGATCTTGAGATCGGCCTGAATTTAAGACGCAATTCTGGGTCAGAATTGAACTGTGCAAAGGTTGTCGGCGGCTAGCTAGCAAGTCTGGGCATCAGAACACACATTCCTCTCTTATCGAATCAACTCCGACCTCTATTCGGCCGAATAGAACCCTAACTGATATATACATATAATATAAAACTTTACCATGGTATCGGGGCAAGGCAGCTTTGTGCGCCTATAATTATCCATGTCCTAGGACGTGTTGATTTAACCGCTTCTCAGCGATGAAAAGGAGTTGAATTCGAGCCCCATAATTCCATGCGTGGAAGCCTTGAGCCAGGCCGTAGGAAATCCCCGTAAATGCCAGAGTGATTTGGGCAGCAAGATGGCTTTGCCATTGACTCAATTAACAGTCATATACGCGCGTCGGGGCACTTACTAGGCCTAATTTGCCTTTGTACATTACTAATTCGAGACAAGCTACTCTAGAGGTCTTAACGACCCCTTTCCGTAAATACCTAAAGGCCCATTTAAAGTAAGCCGAAGTGAATATATGACTTGTTATTTTGGGAATACCATCACTACATTGCACACTTGCATAATCGGACGCGATTGAATTAATTACATTTGCCACAAAGACTATCCTCATACTCATAAGCACTGAAGTTATCCTGTAATGAAGTAACTAAGCTCTTATACATAGATTCAAATATATAGACGATCACATATCTGGGCTTGAACCACCACAGAAAATGGTGCCGCAGACCAGCGATCCAACTACGTATTCGAAAAAACAATATGATTGGATTTATTAAATTTAACTTACTAAAAACACAACGTAGAACAAAAAAAAAAAAAAGAATCGTGTATTTAGACGTAAAATAAGCCTTTCATTTACGGGAATATTGACCAATTGATAAGCAGGAATTATTGTGAATTATCGTGTGTATGACCTACACGATCTATATGGTTATGTGTAAATTATGTGTAACAATATGGAAAGGACGAATAGTAATATGATACGAACTTTCAGGTCGACAAAAAAAACCTAGGACGATAGGACTACTATTATATTACCCCGTTCCTAATCTTATACATTTTAAATTTTGCAATTTTGTGTCTCTACGAATTATTATTTTATCCCCTTTACAAATTTATGACTGCTAGAACACTGTCGTGAAACACGAAAGCGAAAGTAATAAACAAACGAAGGTCTAGGGTAGCCCTATTGTTATTGCAAGTTGTACGAGAATAGTTTAGTCGTAGAGATGTCTGAGAGACAAAGTAAAAGAGTGAAAGGGAGAGGAAGGACGAATGCGAGTGAAAGTGACGAACGAATTACGGAACCTTTAAATAATACGACGTTGGAATTGTTACTACAACGTATGGATGAATTTAACAAGAAGTTAGAGCAGTTGAGTAGCTCAAACAGTAGTGACGGACAGAAGGATACGACGAGCGTATCATCGCGCGGTACAGTAGAAGAAGAAGGTAGTCGCAGCGATGGAAACATAACGCAGGAATCCGCGAGCATTACATCTGAGAGTGTTAGCACATCATCCTCAACTACGCGCAACATATTTGTGATCCAACCCACGGTTAGCAAACCTATATTTGATGGAAAACCGCTGTCGAACCCAATTGGTTTTCTCAAGCGATTGAAAAAGTACATCAAGGCATTGAATGCTAATGATAGAGAGGTTGATACAGCACTAGAATGTGTCACGGAACATGCACGTAAGGTGATGGAATTATATTCCAAGGAATGGACCTCTTTTACGGACTTCGAGACGGACTTTCGTCGCAATTATTGGACCGAACAAATTCAGGAATCTGTCAGATATAGATTGATAAATACAACATATTCGGACGATTCGGGTGTTACTATGTCAGAACACTTTGCTGAGCAAGCCGAGACTATGCAATCACTCACGATAGCATTTAGCGAACGAGATCTCGTTAACTCGATAATGAGACATTACTCAGTAGACATTCAACGGTTGTGGTTCACGAGAGCAGAAGAACCTACTATCATGAATGGCGCTAAGTTCCTCCGAAGCTTAGAACAAAACATTATAATGAAACGGAAAAATGTCATGACGAATAACCTCAACAGGAACGACCGGAAGGATAGGCAGTTTAGACGGCCTATCACCGCGACAATGTCGGCGAATGTATGGCGTAATAGGAGAGGTGCGTACAGGGGGAGGGGACATCTACGTGGACGTTTGGGTTATAGAACCAACTTTAATCGGGTAGCACCGGCTATCACGAGGAAAAACGAAGCTACCGTTAATCGACCAGCTATCGATTTTGTCAAGGAAAGTGAACCTTCCACTTCGGCAAGACTTGTGGGGGAGGACAAGCTAACAAAAAAAACTAAAGTCTCCGGCACAAGGAAGTCATAATAGCCTATTATTATTTTGTGATGGAGGGACTACAGAGACTTCGCACCTTAGTGAGAAAAATATAGCCTATAACATACTCGTTGGAAAGGGATGGAAACCTGGACAAAAGCTTGGAACAAATGGAAGGGGTCTCAAATACCCATTAGGAACAAAATCACAAGACGAAGACCAACATTGCCAATCATTAGCAACAGGGATCGGAATCTTATTGGACAACCAGTTTTGCCACGTACAGGAGTGCGATGAGAAGGGTTCAGTGTGTGAATTTTGTACGAAGAGAGACAGAGGAGTGTATACTATTTTTCACGAAATCGACGAGATAGACGAGAGCGATGACGTATGTGAAAATTATTCGTTACCTAAGTTACCTGAAATATGTGTACAATTGTATGGTCGGCACATAAATGCGCTGATCGACACCGGAAGTCAAATAAGTGGTATAACGCGGGAGTTATACGATTCGATGAAGGAAGAGAGCGGAGAATTACCCGAGATTGCCATACCAGCTATACAGATACAAGGAGCGTTTGGTTCACGAAGCGAGAGCACAAACCGATTGGTATTGATAGAATTCAAGTTGGGTAATTCAATTGTAGAAGCACCTGTATTAATTATGCGGAAATTACCTAGATCTCTGATACTAGGTTATGACTGGCTAGAGAGAGTGAAAGGAATAGTGAATTGCGGTCAAGAACGGACACTGACGATAGGAAATTTAGGAGTTGGGTCTAGTGTTAGACTGAACTCAGATAGCGAGATCGAACGACTAGGGGGAGAGACGAACGCTACCATTATCAACACAATGCTGAATCGGATCACGCTACCAACAGAAGGCATCACGTCAAATAAAGAGGTGGAATGTAGAAACAAATGGACGGACCATTTCAACACGACTGACTTAAACTTAGAACAAAAGCGAATGTTGATACCTATATTAGAAAAGCATATTAAGGTATTTGCCGATGGTTTAGGACGAACAGACAAGTACGAGCATACTATAAAGTTATTAGATGACACACCATTTATCAAACGGAGTTATCCAGTACCGTTAGCACATAGGGAACAAGTAAGGAAGTTCCATAAGGAGATGAAAATAGAAACCTTGATTTCGGATAGAGGAGCGAACTTCACTTCGAAGATCTTTGATACTGGAGTGAGACAGTTGGGAATTGAGCTAACGCACACATCTGTTAGAAACCCAAGACCGAATTCTACTGAGAGAGTAAACAAGGAATTGGGGAGATTATTCAGGACTTATTGTGATAAATCACATCGTTCTTGGGTAGACTTGTTACCAAGAATAGAGGAGTGCTACAACCAAATTATCCACACTACCACAGGGTATACACCGGATGAGATAGTAAATGGGAGGACAACCACACTGTCTACCGATTTCTTGAACGGAAAATACAGCAGGAAGAGATATCAGGAGGAGGAAATACAGCAAATCCGTCAACAAGCGCGATTGAATGCCGCAAAAGCAGCTGCTATTCGCGAATCTCACTATAATAGGAATCATAAATTAATTCGATTTGAGATAGGTGACCTTGTAAAGTTAAAAGTCTTTGCCAAGTCCGACGCAGACAAGAAAATAACTCAAAAGTTTGTACGATTGTATGAAGGACCTTTCGTAATAGGAGCAGTACCATATGACAACGTCTATACTCTAATTGTCGAAAAAACCAATAAGATCAAAGGAAATTATAATGCAATACACCTGTTTCGTTATTACGTAACCAAACAAGTAAACAAATAACAAATAAAGAAAAAAGGGGGCTGCGTTGAATGGGAATGTTATCGAAAGCATAACAAAAGCGAACCCACACGAAAAAAAAAAATACGAAAAAAAAAAACGGATGAATGAAAGGGAAGTTGGTGCTGTGAGAATAGTTTGTAAGGCGTGGGAACTGAGCCAGAATTAGTACAGTAGTCGATGGAAATAATTTTATTTTTTTATAGGATGAGGAGAAATATATTTTAAAACTTTGCTTATTGAAAATATCAGAAGGGAGAAGTCGAGTTTCAAAATCTATTTGGGGGAGTGTGAGATGGCCAACTAGAGAGATATTTAGCCATTATTTAAAATTCAAAATAAGAAGGTTTTTGTGTTGCCAAAACAAATCCTATTTTTTTTCTCTCATCGCCGAAAAACATCTGCATAAAATAAATGTTAAGATGTCTAGACAACCCATCGAGTTGTTGTTAACGACGATAAATTAACTTGTATTCGGAGTTAATATCTTAAAATGTGCAAGTGCTACACTGTTGAGAGCCATTAGTAACACAAATTCTATGGAATTCGCCTCTGCTTGATGCTTGACAAAAGTCGTAAATTTATAAAGGGGAGACAGTTTGTAAAAAATGATTGCATGCACGTGTAGAACGCCCATGGGTCGACACGCACAAAAGAAATTATTATCGCGAGAATTCTGCCGCTAATTTTTTTTAGCGCCAAGACGCGGCACGGTGACGCTAAGATACGGACCAATCAGGAGCGAATGACTGGCTTTGATTTTTTCCCATTGGCAAGGAGCAGCATCAGGGCGTGGCTGGAGAGCTGGCTGCGCTTGAGACGAACATGAGGAGAGAGGACACAACGGTTTCATCCTTGGTCGAGCTCGCGCGCTTTTGCTCCCTGAAGGAACCAGATAGAAGTCTTGACTAGCTCACGCTAGCCCCATCTAGATAATAGTTTTTTATAGTGTGTGTAGTAGTAATAAAAGTTTTCCAATTTAATTTGTATAAGATAGGCGGGAATAATAAAATAAGTTGGACTAGAAAAGTTGTCTGGTAAAGTACAAACTATCATAATTATTTTAGTGCCTCATAACTTTGTACACAGTGTTATATAACTAACTGTCATTTGTAGCTAAACATAAACAAACAAGCTATTTGACAATGGATATAATATCTGATAAGGAATATGAATTATTGACTAACCACAGATCGTATTGGGAGATAGCAATTTCTTATATTTGTATTATAATAATTACCATAATTATACCTATTTACCAGATGCCGTCGAATAATAAAGATGAGAATGGTAAGAAATACCATTAGAGCCCATACAATCACCTAATTAAATATAATGAATTGATCAGCACTTACGATTCATGAAAGATACATTAAATTATGAACATGTGAACAAAGTTATGAGCAGATGTGTATATAAATGTGTATAAACTGTTTTAAATCATGTCTGTGTGAGATGAGGTGTGTAAATATCCAAAGATCATACTAAAATCCAGCTCAATAAAGAGTCTTCTCGAAATAATGTGCTTGGTAACAAATGATGATTAATTGAGTACATAATCATGTTATTCTAGTTCTAAACAAAACCACTCTCATGTATGTCGAGTCACTATTAAAATGATATTAATGAAAACCAACACACATATATATATATATATATATATATATATATATACATATATATATCATTATGTACTGAGCCAATCGCTAGACATAAATTCAGGCAGGTTATCCTGGATTAAACTAGAGTTCAATCTTCAATTAAATAACACCTCACCGCATACACAATAAACGTGTAATTTACTATGTATGTTTCTTTTATTACGAATAGATCTAAGTCTTGTGTAAATAATTGTGTTAGAATTAAGTAATACGGCATATAGGGTTTTTTGTTTGGGTCTTCTTTTTCCCTATATACAAAGCCTAGGAATAGAAGGACTCGGTTAGATGTGACTTTAATCGGTCACATCTAATCTAAATAATCAACTCAGATTCGATTATAATTTGGTTATGAAATAAATAATTCTTAATTTCATATTTCTGCTATTTCAATGGTCTAGAGTTAATTCCCTTCCCCATTTGGCTAAGGTAAAATGGAGTTTTAAAGTATGATAATTATTCAGTTCATAAAATCACGCAGAACGCGAATTACATTATAAATAAAGTACATAAGTACAAGTTTCATCCACAAAACCCCATAGTACACGCCTAGGCTATTTTTACGAATTATACACGAAGCTAGAAATTCTATAATTGAGCTTGAAAGATGGATAAACCAAACTTCTATCCGATCTTAATTGAACAAAGCCAGTTCTGTATAGGACTCAAGTAATAGCTCAAGCTATACTCGGACACTATGTAGCTTTTGGTAATCATAGAGTCTTGAAATTAATATCAAGCATACATTGCATATATAATTGGACTTTGAGCCGATGGTCTAAATTGAACACAAGACACGAGACAGATGGAGAGGCCGAGCTGTCGAAAGTATTAGTTTACTCTATAACAGATTTGGAGACCATAACCTATCTCAAAATCTGGATACTGAATTCATTTAGTATATTTAATAAATTGCAAGACAGTGGTTATTTCAATGCTTATAGTCAAGGATAGCACATTTTATATGAACTAAGTTTGCATTAGTGTGGGAACTTAACACCACTAAAGGCGCAGACCGAGAGACGCTCCCTCGCGTGGATTCCGATGGACATCTACACGATAAAAGGATCTTCATTGTGTATCCATCGCCATAGCTGATCTTGAGATCGGCCTGAATTTAAGACGCAATTCTGGGTCAGAATTGAACTGTGCAAAGGTTGTCGGCGGCTAGCTAGCAAGTCTGGGCATCAGAACACACATTCCTCTCTTATCGAATCAACTCCGACCTCTATTCGGCCGAATAGAACCCTAACTGATATATACATATAATATAAAACTTTACCATGGTATCGGGGCAAGGCAGCTTTGTGCGCCTATAATTATCCATGTCCTAGGACGTGTTGATTTAACCGCTTCTCAGCGATGAAAAGGAGTTGAATTCGAGCCCCATAATTCCATGCGTGGAAGCCTTGAGCCAGGCCGTAGGAAATCCCCGTAAATGCCAGAGTGATTTGGGCAGCAAGATGGCTTTGCCATTGACTCAATTAACAGTCATATACGCGCGTCGGGGCACTTACTAGGCCTAATTTGCCTTTGTACATTACTAATTCGAGACAAGCTACTCTAGAGGTCTTAACGACCCCTTTCCGTAAATACCTAAAGGCCCATTTAAAGTAAGCCGAAGTGAATATATGACTTGTTATTTTGGGAATACCATCACTACATTGCACACTTGCATAATCGGACGCGATTGAATTAATTACATTTGCCACAAAGACTATCCTCATACTCATAAGCACTGAAGTTATCTTGTAATGAAGTAACTAAGCTCTTATACATAGATTCAAATATATAGACGATCACATATCTGGGCTTGAACCACCACAACATGAAATTTGGACATTAGCTTCCTTTTATGACATAAAGACTCATTAAAAAAAAAGATTTCTATATATTCAACCTCTTAACGGGTGAAACGGGGTGCCAAAGTTTGTAGCGAAAAAGAAATAATTGATAGTTTTTGATGGTCCTATTCGGTACCTAGTTCGTATATAAAAAAAAAGACAATTGTATATTTGGGTCTGGGTGTGTAATTTGTGTTTGTCTTTGTCATTGTGTGTCTCTGGACACACGACACAGGGAATCCTAATGTGGGCCATTGAGTGTCGCGTTATTTATTTATTATTAGAGATGTTCAGAATATTTGTATTGTAATATTCGCCATTTTCTAAATTAATAGTGAAACTCAATATGAATAGTGGGTAAAAGATATTTTTTACAAAAAGAAATACGTTTAAGATTAAACGTTAATTTGATAATCAGTTCTTAGCTGATCTCTTAATTTAATTGGTTAATAATTTATTTCATTAAATTATTTTTTAGGTAGATACCTAACTTTAGATTAACTAAAAGTAGCACTAACATTAAATTGGATTAAAAATTACCTACTTACTAATTTTACAAGTGCGCACTTGTTTGGAAAGGTACTAATCGAAATCGTATTCGTAAGGGAAATTATTAGTATTACATAGTATTGTATATGTATTTGAGAATAGGGATTTTTTGCTATTTCTAGTTTCTATTTTTTGTTGTGATTTTTTTGTATTTGTATATTTACAATACAAATAATTAAACGTGTGTTTTACAATTCTTCAAAATAGTGTCATGGGAGTAAAATACATTAAAATACTAATATATACATGTCCCGTTCGTATTTTTCACCCGGTACATGTTATATGCAATCACTTAATAACTATCTGAGGCGACTTCATATATAATTCAAATTTAGTAAATATGAAATTTAGCAGGAGTAAATAAGTACGTTTTTTTTTTCAATTTTGTCAAGGGAATTAAATACGCAAAATCATGATTCTATCTGTCTTTAAAGGATTTACGTAATAAAACAATAATTCTTCTTCTTGTATTAAACAGAGACATGAAACAACCAAATCCCTCAAACTAATTACACAATACTTCCTCCAATACCGATGTTTACATTTGACTCTATTCTGCCTGTCTCTCATTCTATACCTTCGCTTTAATTCTTGTCACACTGCACTGGTGCTATTCCCTTATTAATATTATTTGTATGGATATTTACATATTAGAATAATACTTATATATATATATATTTATGTTATACAAGTGGGAAGCCCTTGAAGAGCTGAAGACCGTGTATGGTAGCGGTCCTTGAGAGAGGCCTATATCCAGAAATGATGAGACACAAACTGATGGTATATAATGGTATTATCTGTGTAAGATGTCGCAAGTTGTTTGGAAGAGATTGCATAATTGCGATAACACCGCCCATTGGTTTCTGCTTCCATAGCTATGTGTGCCAATTACTATGTTAGTTTATACAATAAAGAGAATTATTATTATTATTATTTTAAGATTTAACTTTTTGACAAATTACTAATTACGTTTGTGGAAAAAGTTTTATTGTTTACATTTTTTTGTCCTTTTTGACAATTATAATTCAGACAGATTAGAAAGCGATAAAGAATTATATTGAAATTAATTTTAAAGAGCGTTTATGAGTAACCTCAATCAGCTAATGGGGTCTTTATAATAATGGAACGGTTTTAGATACGTTGAGTGTGACAGAACATATAAACAAAAATCCACTTGGGCTTGTAAAACATGTGCGATGCAATTTGAGCACACTTTTTGCTAAACAAAGATATTTATTATTTGGGGTTCCTCGTGTTAAATTTAATTAGATGACATAATAATATTCGCATTTATAAAATTACAACACTAGCGTTTGTTTGTGTTTTTATTAGTGTTTACTTTTGATTACGAAACGAAAATACAAAATGAGTAAAATAAAAATGAATAGGGAAGAAGCCAAGTAATGGCGCACATGTTGCTCTATTTATTTATCTATATCGATTGCAACTCATTTAATATACTTAAACATTTTCAATGTGATCATACACATTTCTACTATTAGCTATTATCAAGATGCAGATTAAGATCAAGATCCATGCAGAGGGAGAGTGCATGCTGCATTCCCAGAGCCGCTGAGCGCACTCGACTGGCCACGTTACTCCTCTCTCACAGAAGACTACCTTGAAATGTACCACATTTCCTACTTTATCGTATTTCATCAATGTACGTACGTGTTTCGGTAATGAGTGAGATACGCCAGAACCCATTTCCATTCCATCCTATCCCTTCCCATTTTCCCAAGCCTTTCTGCAAATCCATTCCTATATTTCTAAAGGTAGGCAGCGCATGCCAATGTTTGTCATTTACTGATGTTGGCATGTTACGCGGGTATGCGCGACAGTATCCAGTATCCAGTGATCTGTATGCTCGTCTGCTGCCGTCTTTCTATAAGTACAAAAATAAATAAATACACGTGGGATGGGTATAAAATGGGATGATGGGATGATGGTAAAGTATGTACGGATGTCGTCCCAACTCACTAACAAACATAAGTGATGTACCGATGTCGTCCCAACCCACCAACAAACATAAGTGATGTACCGATGTCGTCCCAACCCACCAACAAACATAAGTGATGTACCCATGTCGTCCCAACCCACCAACAAACATAAATGATGTACCGATGTCTTTCCAACCCACCAACAAACATAAAGCCAGTAATTTTGTACATACCTGTAAAAACATACACAAACGGACGTTTACAACAAAGTCAACGTTCAAAGTTAAAAAACAAACGTTATAAAGTTTAAAAACATAAGTCACGGTTAACGGACTGTTAAAAACGTTTGCCCGTGGTGATTGTATGAGAAGAGATGAAGACCATGTGTGGTGGCCAGCCTTGGGAGACGCCTAAACCCAGCAGTGGAGAGACATAGGCTGACGGTATGGTATGGTATGTACGATGAGTACAGTGTGTGTGAAATGTTCGTTCTAATCCCAACAACTGACATTTCTACTTTATTTTTAATTTTAATCTTAATGTTTATTTAATTTTATTAACTAATAATTTAATATTAACATTACTAATTACATAATAAACGAAATTACTAATTTCAACATATTATTGTATATTTGCTCACGTAATTTACTAACGGTTTTTCTTATCTGTTTAAATAAAAGTAATAAAGTAATGATTTGTTATAAATAAACAATTCATTAGAACTTATTTAACATTCAGAGAAACAGTAGAACAATTGTAGGATTCACGAATATATTTATCGAAAAGAACTTTCTTGTCTCTTCATAATTTTCGACACACGGATTTAGTGCCACTAATATAAAAGAGAACAATTTAAGGGCACACGTCATATAACCTTGATATGTTCTGTATATACCTATAAACTAACAAACTAAAAATTAAAAAATATACAGAACCCTTAACAAATATTCAAAATGTCACTTATCATTGTTTATTGATTTTGTAGAAAAGAAATCAACAATAAAAAATCCGAAGGATCATTTCTACCTAAGTGGTTATATTTTCTATTTATGCAGTGACTTACTCTGGGTTCAGTCAGTTACACTTAACCGTCATCACAACGTGTCTAGAAGTTCGTAATTTCGTACAGGACTTAGTTCTAAAAACTAAATTAATTGTAAAAATAATACCATATAAGTTGTTTAAAATTATATTCTTTTATTATATTATATATACTCGAGAAGAATTCGCCAATGCGTAGGAAGATCTAAATAAAATATAAAGTGGATATAAAGAAAACCAGAAGAAACAATGAAACATTTTTGTAACGTATTTGAAATGTTTCGAAAATGTGTGATCTGGTGCGTATTAATGGTGAGATAAATTAATTTACTATTTACATTTATTCACTTTTTCTCTTCTCATACCACGTCATATCACGAGGGTCGAGGTTACTGTTCGGGACTTACTGTTAATTTCTTAATTAGCTGTTTTTAATTAACACTCGCTCGGACGGACATATCGTGAGGAAACTCACGTGTTTATAAGATTTAAAATTAAACTCCAAATCCGCACTAGATTCGTGGGCGGATTTTGCCCCGATACCCCCTCTTGATAGTAAGTGGAAATCTGTGTCAGCGGATGAAACTGAAGTGGCTGTTTTACCCGTTTCGGGGTTGGATTACCAAAAATCACTTTTTAGTGAGTTTTATGCATAGTTGCAGCGGTTTCGTTTCGGCGTTGATAAGTCATTTAATCAGTCAGAACAAAGAAGCATTCACAGTTCTCATGAATATTTAATTTAATCTAATTATGCATTTAAATGTTTTAATGAAATGTTTTTATTTGATTAATAATGTATGATTACTAATAGGTTAGGATGTTAGTTAGAGTCGATATGTACGAATTGTTAGATTTCATGGTCTTCTTTAATTGTAAGATACAATGTTTGTTCGAGAGATTTTATCTCTATCATAGACCCTATCGATTGGTTCAATAAAATAGTGACTGTCTATTTTTTGCATTTTTAGGTGGTTCGATTCCCGGCTCAGGTAAGGTTTTTAAAAAATATTAGAATACGGTTATTCTTATGTTAAAAAAGAAAACAATGTTTGGTTTGAGTGAAATTTGATATCGTATTTTCCACCCTGTATATTTACCTCTACATATTCAAACGCATATCTTTGAGCATTTTTTGGAGAACAACCATACTTTAGAATCCAATCACACAAACACACTTATAATTGGTGATTTTAATCTTAGTAGTAAGTATTTACTGGAAAAAGACAAACGTTTTTCCTCTCTTCAAACTAATACGCAAAATAGGTTGTATGGAAATTTAGGCATAGATTTTTATCGCGTCATGATATCCACCAATACAACCACATCGTAACAAATACGGTAATATTCAACTACATCGTAACAAATACGGTAATATTCAACCACATCGTAACAAATACGGTAATATTCAACTACATCGTAACAAATACGGTAATATTCAACCACATCGTAACAAATACGGTAATATTCAACTACATCGTAACAAATACGGTAATATTCAACCACATCGTAACAAATACGGTAATATTCAACTACATCGTAACAAATACGGTAATATTCAACCACATCGTAACAAATACGGTAATATTCAACTACATCGTAACAAATACGGTAATATTCAACCACATCGTAACAAATACGGTAATATTCAACTACATCGTAACAAATACGGTAATATTCAACCACATCGTAACAAATACGGTAATATTCAACTACATCGTAACAAATACGGTAATATTCAACCACATGGTAACAAATACGGTAATATTCAACCATATCGTAACAAATACGGTAATATTCAACCATATCGTAACAAATACGGTAATATTCTTGACTTAACATTGAGCAACCGGATTATTAGAAACGTGTCTGAAAGTACGGATCCGCTCTCCATGATCGACGAATACCATCCGCCACTGATTTTTTTTTATGTACGTAGGCGGCAGACGAGCACACAGTCCACCTGATGGTAACTGGTACTGTCGCCCATGGACATCCGAGATACATGCCAACATCAGTCCAAAATGACAAACGTTGGCACACCTCCAGATACGCTGCCTACCTTTGGAGCTATAGGAATGGATTTGGAGAAAGGGTTGGGAAAATGGGGAGGGATAGGATGGGAATGGGCTCTGGCACATCTCACTCACTACCGAAACACTTACGCACATTAGGGAAATAAGATAAAGTGGGAAATGCAGTACATTTCAAGATAGTCTTCTATGAGAGAGAGGTAACGTGGCCAGTCGAGCGCGCCCAGCGGCTGTTGGATTGCAGCATGCACTCTCCCCCCCAAAAATCTTTGGTGATAATTTATCTTCATTTTACATTGTGGACATTACGAAACTCTGCTACTCGTATTTCAAAGCCGATTATGACAGTATCATTAGCGAGTGAAATAAAATAAATTGTTATAATTGTTTTTCTTTGTGCACTATTGTTGATGATATGGTTGAAGTCTTTTGTTACGGTTGATTATAATCAAGCATGTACCCAAATCAAACTCTAAGCATACTAAATATCCAATATGGGCTACATCTACACTTATTGCATTGTTGAGAGAGAAATAGATGTTCCTCTGGTCAAAACAAAGTATCTACGCCAAAAATTCAGTCCTTTCTCGCATTATGCAGAATTACAATAAATATTAGGCAACCTTCATATATTTTTATTAAGTAAGAAAAAATTAAAAACGTAAATCGTAAAAAAGCATCAAAATCATTATAATATTTCCTGAAACCCATTTCCTCACAAATATTTTAAAGATCATCTTAAACAAATACACACACACACATACACATCCTCACACTGAGTACACACACACGCACGGCACACATAAACGGACACACCAGTGCAAACACAAATCAGCACGCTTTATTAATAAAGAATCATCCTTTACTCGCCCACAATCTATTATATACTGTATATAATGTCAGTGTAATCTGTATTTGGCCATTAGCACTAGCAACATAAGTTACATAAAAGGCTGTAGATTACATAAATTAATAAATAAATAAAAATAAATCATATGAAAACGCAGAAATACAATAATAATCCTCGAGACATTAATTTTTTGGAGTTGTTGAGGTCTAGGTGCAATAATCTTCAACATATTTGTAATTGGAATTATATTGATCGATTGTAATCTTCTTTAAAATGTAATCCTAGGATAAGGATTGTAATCCTTATCCTGTGGTAACATCGTCGACCTACAGTGCGTCACATGACAGACTGCACTGTGCGCAGGGACACTTTATCAAGGAAATGTGGCTCGATGTTGATGGGAGGCGCGATGGTAAAAATTCGAATTTTCATGAATACACTTTATGTTTTCATCGTATAACATCATGTAGGGAATGTGACTGAAAGGTACAGTATATATTACCACGTTTTTACAGAATAATTAATGCATGGAGCCGCTGTGCCAAAATCAATTCGAAGAAGAGGACCTCGATGACCCTATAAGCCTGACAAATGCTGATAACAGAACCAATGTTTGGTTAAAGACCAAAGTTACTGGTAAGTCGGAGACGTGTACAATCTTACCGATAGTTTTTATTTTTATATCATATTATCATTATCATTACCATTATCATTATCATCATCATTGTCATCATCATTATCATTATCATATTTATATCATATTCCACTCTGTCCACTTTCCATTCCGTTCTATTCCATTGTATCTATTTTATTTATTTTGAGAAACCGAACAACTAAAAAATATATTACGCCTGGGAGCGTAACGTCAAAATGTTAAAAACTCCGATGAGTTATAAATTAATAGTTCGGGGCCTTTTTGAACGTATGACTTTAGCTCGCTATATTCACTGGCCGGAAAGTCATATAATGTTTGACACCTGATTTTTTTGTAATGACGACTAAATGAAATTACAAGTTAAAAGTTTTATCTTTTCATATTTTTTAACAATTTTAATGGAAGTTAATAAGGAGAAAATTAGATATGAGTTTCAATTTTTTTTTCAATTTTACAAGGGTATGAATGCTTCTAGTGCTCGATAATAGATTTTTGGTGTTTGCGGAGATGGTTTATCTAAAACTACTGCAAAAAATGGTTCAGTCGATTCAGGTTTGGTATTTTAGATGTGAATGATGTTCCTCGCAGTGATCGTCTTATTAAGGTAAATATTGATGTTACGACACATAAGCAGTCATCAAATTGCGGAATAGCTTAAAATTCACCACTCAACAGTTTTGAATCATCTGCATAAACAGAATTTTGTAAAAAGCTATATGATTTAAATGACAGAAACTTAGTGAATAGAATTCCCATATGCGAGATGTTGCTAAAACGAAATGAAATCGATCCATTTCTGAAGAGATTCGTAACGGACGATAAGAAGTGGATCACTTACGATAACAATGTTCGAAAACGATCTTGGTCTAAGCGAGGTGAGCCCCAAATAGTCCCAAAGCCAGGCCTCACTCAGAACAAAGTCATGTTATGTGAACGGTGGGACTGGAAAGGCATTGTGTATTACGAGTTTTTACCACATGGCCAAACGATTAAATCTGATATCTACATGAAACAAGCACTTTAAGAAAATCGCCCAGAATTAATGAATAGAAAAGGTGTAGTTTTCCATCACGACAATGCACGACCGCATACATCTTTGATGACTAAACAAAAATTGATGGACCTTCGCTGGGAAGTTTTAATGCATCTGTTGACGGTGAAGATCAACAGGGGTTGTAGGGGAGAAAATACGGAAATAAAACATCCCTTAACTGGTTCACATATACTCCAGGGATACAAGAGGAGCGGCAGTCGCCAATGATTTCACTTTCTGCGCAGAGATTTATTTATTAATTAATACATGCTAATTGGGCGTTTGTACAAGTCGGACTCGTGGAGAAGGTTAGAGTTTCCTCTAATGATAGGAGTTAGTTGCCTTGCGATCCCCCCGTTACCTAAGGAATTTATTTACTTTTCGCTCATCCACATTTTACACATGTTATAAGTTATTATAAAGTATATACATATAGGTATCATTTTGCCAGTTTGATGAATCGTGACTTCAATTTCCTCACCGCTCCCGTCGAGTAGCAAGGGGATTCGGGAAGTGTGCAAGAGCGGGTCTGGACCCGAGTGCCGGGATGGTGCCACTCGCTGTCTAGAAAGACTGCTATGTTCCCATCTTTTTCCAATAAAACACACAGAAATCGTAGTTTTTATTTGTCACTAGACTATGCTTAAAACCTAACATATAAATTACAATAACCTAGACATACACAAATGTAAAAATGGAGAGCTAAAGGTAAAACATAAACATTGACATAAAGTAAAATAAAGGAACTAGTCTGCAATAAGCAACAACATTAGTAGCTACATAAAAACATAATATTATAACACTCCACAAGGATAAATAAGGCATGTAACTAACATCACATAATCTGGGAGAAAAGGAGTTCAAACCTTCTTATATGGCTCTACTGCGCATGCTCAGAAGTTCTTCCGATGCTGTTTACCCCTTGCGCAACCTCATTCAGACAACTCCCTTCTCTCCGAGACCCGCGAGCTATTGCTAGTAGAGCTATTGGGCGCTCAAAATAAAATACAAAAAAAAATCTATCCCAAGTAGTATCTAAGATATGTCATTTAGAAAAAAAAATCAATTTTTTTTCATATTATTTTACGTATCTCTACACCACGGCTACAATTAATTGAAATCCGACGGTTTTTTGGTGTTATATTATAATATTCTTCATGGACTATACCAATAAATATGCAGTAAATAGTATGAATAGCTATTACTCTTTTTTTAAAAAAAAAAACTGAACTTCAATTTTCAGCATGAAATGCGGTAAATATTTTTTTTTGTAAAAGTTCAAGCGTCTTGGGTGTAAAAAAAATGTATGAAGACCTAAGTGGCCAACTATTTTAAAAAAATGCGTGTTTAATACAGATTTCAAAATGGTATCATACATCCTTTTACCTAATGTAAATACGAGGTTATTGCTATTAATGTGCAGAAGGAGTAACGTCTTAAACTGTACCTGACCATAAGGGTTTAATAAAAAATAATGTTAAACATTAATAAAACTTTATTTGATGTGTACATTTACAGTAAATGCTCAAACTGTCTGCCACCGACTCTGATACACGCCCGACATCTCCGAATAAAAGCTCTTTTAAGCAGTCGCGCATAACGCCGGTAAGTAATTTTTGAAGCGGCTTCTCGGACACGGCTGCGTAACTCTTCTAAATTTCTAATCGGCTTGGAGTAAACCTCTTCTTTTAGGCAGCCCCAGTAAAAAAAAACCAGCGGATTTAAGTCCGGGGAACGTGGAGGCCACAAAATGGGCCCCAGACGGCCAATCCATCTATCTGGGTATGTGGAATTCAAATACGCACGAACGTTTACTGCATAGTGCGCAGGACATCCATCATTTTGGAACCAATGGGATTCTCTCACCTCCTCGGGCACATTAAATTGGCATCATTTCGAAGATAACTTAGGCCAGATAAGTTCCCGGGCAGTTCAAATGGGCCAATTATCTTTCCGTTCAATATGCCGGTCCAATAATTTATTTTGAACTGGTACTGGGATCTGTCTTCTCTCATTAGATGCGGATTCGATAGTTGCCAGCTGTGGAGATTGTGCATGTTGAAGTATCCATTTCTCTTCAGTGTTGATTCATCGCTCCACAGAATAGTATTAAAAAATTGCGGATCTTGTTCTATTTTCGCAAGCATCTGACGGCCAAAACGCAATCTTGCGTAGTAATCTCTCGGTTGCAGAGTTTGCAAGCGTCTAATATGGTAGGGGTGGAACTTATTTTTTTTCAATGCACGGTGCACGATCGATTTTGCGATTCCAGTGCGTCGTGCTATTGCTCTTGTAGAGGTAGACGGATCTCGTTCAATTTCCTCAAGCACCGTCTCTTCAATGTCAACATTAGCGACTCTTCCAGTGTTAGTACCACCAACACCGCTGCCAGGTATTCTTCCTTCCGAGTAACAACCGTGGACTCTGATGAACACGCGGTAATCCGGGTGACGTGCGTTAGCGAAATGGAAACGAAATAAACACATGCGATGTCGAACAAGTCGAGTGACGCACTAAAAGCTTACCTTACCAGTTATTTATTAACGGCGCTGTTTATTACATTTCACTCTTTCTCGCTCGCTCACACTCAACTAACTCAAACTCTCATTGTCTCACATGAAGAGGGGTAGTGCAGAGCACGCTCAGGTAGCAAATATCAAGGGTACACGACCTTCACGAAACTATTTTAAACATTATCAAAAAATAATTTCATTTGGTTGAACTTGAACTCGCTGTGAAAGTAGGTTAAATAAAGTATTTTCAATGTGTAACGTTGTTTTTTATGAAGCCCTTAGGATCAGGTACAGTTTAAGACAAGAAATGATCTAGTTTTTTAAATTTTGTAATTTAGTCGAATTTACGCCTTCTGCACATTAATAGCAATAACCTCGTATTTACATTAGGTAAAAGGATGTATGATACCATTTTGAAATCTGTATTAAACACGCATTTTTTTAAAATAGTTGGCCACTTAGGTCTTCATACATTTTTTTTACACCCAAGACGCTTGAACTTTTACAAAAAAAAATATTTACCGCATTTCATGCTGAAAATTGAAGTTCAGTTTTTTTTTTTAAAAAAAGAGTAATAGCTATTCATACTATTTACTGCATATTTATTGGTATAGTCCATGAAGAATATTATAATATAACACCAAAAAACCGTCGGATTTCAATTAATTGTAGCCGTGGTGTAGAGATACGGAAAATAATGTGAAAAAAAAATGATTTTTTTTTCTAAATGACATATCTTAGATACTACTTGGGATAGATTTTTTTTTGTATATTATTTTGAGCGCCCAATAGCTCGACTATAAGGTGTTTCAGGCTTATCCATTCTTTCCGGGACACCCTGTATATGTATATACATATGATACACCACACTGCTGTTAATGCATTCATCATTCTGTCGTGTACAGTATCCTCCATTTTTGTAATACAAAAAAGTCTTTATTATTTTCACTATAAAAAGGCCGCGGACTTATCCGACTTCCTAATATATAACGCCCATATTTCACAATTAAATAGAGAAACAATGGGCATTATTTCTTCGTATTACTCTTTTTAAAACATAATATCTGTGCGGGCTTGTATTACCCGCACTGTATTGTGCTGGGATTGTGAAGAAGGAAAAAACGCAGTGAACTACTTTTGAGACTTATAAGTACAGACTTAACTATTTGTTAGACATGCGTTTACTGTGGTGACTACGAGTTGACTGCCGTGGCCTAGCATTCTGACACCCCTCTCAAGGAGGGGTGGAGTTCTGTACCTGGGCTTGTAGCCCACTTTTAGAGGTCGATTCGCTGCCCGCTACTATGGGCAGGTCTCTGGGGTGGCCACTCTTTCGAGTAGCCTTGGTTTGGTCTTTTCTTCACGCCGTCCGCGCGATCAAGCCCACCGGGGAGATTCCGCTTGTGGAAAGCCCAGTGAGCGACCTTTCACGGGCGGTGACTTAGGTGTCATGTCCGGGCGTTGGTGAAGCTCCTAGTGGAGCGATCTTCTGGCGGAGACTGCTGGCATTCCAGTGTACGATGCTCATAGGGTGACTAGTCATGCGGTTGCAGGAGTTTGCCCATTCCCTTGAGCACCACGGGGGTTGGGTCTTCCCCCTCCTCAATGGCTTCCAACACCTGCTGATGGCCGACTTGACAGTTGCCAAGTTACCACCGGCGATGGTGTTGGGAGATTTGGGCTTCGCCTTCTTCCCCTGCTCCGGCGCGATATAAGTTACCGGGGCTGAGGCGGCGACCGCCTTGGTGGCAGTGGGTCTCTCCTTACAAGGAGGGGCTCGCTTCACTATGAATTCTGCTGCTAAAGCGGTAGATTGAGGAGGGGGCGCTGATTTACCCTTTCTACGGTTTTTGCCACTCCTCTTCCTTCTCTTTTTCCCTTGGGGCTCTCCCCTAGTGCAAGGGGCGTTCGCCTCGGTCATAAGTGTGGTGGGCGTTTGTTTACTGTGTTGGGCAGCTGCCGTTGTGGCCACCGTGCCTGCCCTCTTGTTCCTCATTTCCCTCCTTAAGACAGGGCACTTGGGGTTTTTCGCTATGTGCGCCTCGACGCAGTTGGCGCACGTTGGTGGGGTTTCCCTCGGGCGTGGGCATTCTCGTGCTGGGTGGTTACCACTGCAGCGCACGCAAGCGAGCGGGCGATGGCAACAGTGAGAGGAGTGCCTGAATTTTTGGCAACGGTGGCACTGCGCGGGCCCCCTTTTGCCTCTTCAGGGTTCGATCGATTTTCACCCCAGGCGACTGCCGTGGGCTGGGATTCGCCCTTATTTATATTGATACAATGAGAGGCGCCGGAGTTGGGCGTTTCTATTGTTACGACGACCAATAGTGCGCTGTTTTTGGCCTACGTGCCCGTTACGGTGCACATGTGCAAGCCGTTCGTTTGGGATGCAATTTCTCTTCCTTTGTCTTTTCAATGTCAACAGTGAAGATGTGTAAACTGTTAGGTCGGAACGAGCTTTCTCGTCCTTTGTCTCGTTCAATGTTAATAGCGGAATTGCGTAAGCTGTTAGTTTGTTATTTCTCGTCCTTTATCTGTTCAATGTTTATAGCGGGGAAGCATAAACCATTAGTTTTTTACACGCTTTCTCGTCCTTTGTTCAACTCCAACATCCCTTGACAATGACTGAAATAACTGTCTGTATGAAACGAACTAGCTAATTTAATAGTAACTAGAACTAGATAATTTAACTTTAGTATTCTACCTACTGTTTTGGATCAACTATATTTGTACTTAACCTATATTACCTTAACATTATTATATACATATAAACTTATATGCTATGTACAAATTATGAGCCGGTCGTCGCGAACAATATCCTTCTTGTGCTTTCGACGTTGATTTCAGGTTTCCTTTTATGTTGTCTATCAATTATAAAATAATACTTTAGGCGTTTACTTCTTAAGTGTACTTTGTGATTTTAATAACTGGACATTATGATACTTGGGCATTGTGGCCTTTGGACATTGTGACATATGGACATTATAACCCATTGTACTTTTTAACATTTTGACTATGTTCAATAGAGTAGTAATTATTAAAACACATAAAGCTATAAGCTATTTGGCTATAAAGTTATATGATTTTAAATTGAAGTCACTATACAATCGTATGGAATATGTCTTTATATATTTAAAAAAAGTGATAAATATAATTTTTAAAACACTTTACACCGACCATTAATTAGTCGTCAGTAGTCGAAAGTCTATTATCCTTTATGTTGGAAATAGAGGATCACGTGGGCTGGTTTTTATTAATTCTAATTTTAATCACAAACTACTCAATAATATGTAATATTTTGAAAATACTTAAAATATTCTTACTAATTTCCAGATTACACTGCTGCGATGCAAGAAAAAACACCAGAAGATATAGAAGAAGAGGTTATTTTTATCCAACAATACAAATATGAGCCGCCGAACAAATCTGACATTAGTACATTGCCAATGTCATCCTTTGATATCTCCAGAAACGTTAGATTGTTGAAAAAGTGCCGCCCGCTAAGTATTCCTGTAGTGGATTGCGATAAATATTCATGGTTATATAAAAGATTTTATAAAAATAGAAGTCGAAGTTCGTCCAGTGATGAAACAATTATTATTATTGACGATCGTGAGGATTTAGATGAACATAGCAATTCTGATAGTTGTGAAAATGATGTGATTTTGATAACAAGTGACGATACAACTGTTGATGTTTATTCCAGTAACATTCCACCTTTAGGTAATAAAATAATTATAGGGAGAAAAGAAGAAGTAAAAGATAAAGGAGGCAGAGAAAATCGATCTTCTCTTGAAAGTAAATTACGACAGATTGATTTCAAGAAAAATCAAGGCTTAGTAGGTTTAAAAATAAGAATGGAGGCAGTTACACATAAAAACGCAACCAAAGTAAGTAAATTAAATAATAAACAAAATAAACGAGACATTTTAATAAATGACAATAGGAATGAAGAGAAGTTGGTATCTATTAGTGCAAATATACATGAAGAGGTAACTAAGTCATATGTTGTAGAGAGCGGTATAAAGGAAAGAGATATTCCTAAGCGTCAAGTAGAAAATATAATAAACAATGATATTAATAATAAGACCGTAGTAGCTGAAAAACTTTTGAAAGAGGAGGACCAGAAAATTGTAAAAGAAACGGTTCTTCAAGTAAATAAACAAAACAAAGTGAATAAATTACTTGACACGCAGAAAAATGGGAAGGAAAAAGCCCCAATGAAAGCAGAGTACGGTAGCAATATTACCGTATTAGATTGCAATACTATGATTTATTCTAATAAATATAAAAATGATGAGCTATCTCAGAGTACATTTACAAATAACGACATATGTAATAAACAGCATGAAGCGGAAAGTATTGAAAGTAAATGTATTAAAGTAAAAGAAAAGAATTTAAAAAATGAACTTAATATGCTGTTAATTAAACCTGCTTCAGAAATGTTTAGAGACGAAAGGGCAGCTATGGGGGATGATAATAAAGAAATTATGAATGGTTTAGTAAATAATAAATATAAAACTAAAATGGAAGCTATTAATGTTACTATACAAAAATTATCCGACAAATTGAAGAATGTAGTTATGGAGAACGATAAAAAGAATAAAGCGATAAAAGAAGCGGAATTGGAAAGACACAAAAAAAATGAATACAATAAAGAGACTAAAAGGAAACAAAAATCACCGGTTACTGGTGGTTCACGTACCCCAGTTATTCCTTGCACATTTGATAATAACAAAAAATCAACAGTAAATAATGTAAATTTAATATGCGAGGGTTGTAAGTCTACACCAACGAGTCCACAAGAAAGGGCTCAAACTAAGACAGAAGAGAATCAGGACATTTTGTTAAATAGAAAATTTAATGACACTTTCAATGCTCATAGTATGACAAAAGCTCAAGATCAGCAGTATAACTATACATCAGTTATAAATCAACAGACCGCAAGCTCTCAAAATACATTAATTAGAAAAGTGAAAGAAACATTTTTACCCGAAAAAATAAACTTACAGACCATCATAGTAAATAGAGATGATATGACAACTACAGAAGAAAAAATAATTTCACCTATTCACACAACAAAAATTCAGCCTAATTGTAATAGCTTGGATGCGCAAGCGCAAAATACTGTTAAGGTTTCAGTCACAAATAAAAAGAGAGATTTGGAAAATCCACAGATCATAAAACAAGAAGTAGAAACCTTCCCAACGAAACAAAGTTTGCAATTTAAAGAAAAAAGGGAAATATCGACTAATAAGGAAGTTGATGAACAACTGAATATCCAACGTTCTAATACACAAGCGCAGAATATTCCTAAAATGTTAGTTAATGATCAAAAGTTTGGACATTTGCAAAATACACTCATTGAAAAAGAAAAAGACGTATCGGCTACAACGGAAATAATTAATCAATCAAAAAATAATCATATGGATACACAAGTTCAGAATGTACATAAAATGTTAGTTATGCATGACAAAGTTAGAGATCTGCAAAATCCAGAGATTAGAAAAGAAAAGGAAATTACGATTGAAATAAATAATCAACCAAATAATAAAGCTTTAGAAGCTTGTAATATAGCAAATGTAATAGTGAGGAGTGAAACATGTGATGTAGGACAGAATGTACAAGTCAGGAAAAAACGAACTGAAATTTTGACCGTGAAAAATGTTCCCTATAATGACATGATTTCGAAAAAGGAAAACCACAATTATGGTTCTAAGCAAGGAACTGATAAAAGAATAGGAGTGTTGCAAAATCCTAGTAATAGAAGGAAAACAGAGCTAAATTCGTTTATGAAAACAAATATTCAACAACGTAATGATGTTATGGAAAACAAAGCCCAGAATGTTACCAATATTGCAGATGAAATAAGAAAGAAATCAAATCTCGAGGCAGAAAATAAGCCAACTATATACTACGGACCTGTTAGTTCATATAGCTCACAAACATCAAGACCCGAAGCAATTTCCACCACAGGTATTGGATTAAATTACGAGAGTCAGAAATCTCGAACTCTGAATAATGCTAATGTACCAGCGTCTTTACAGTCATTTTTTCCAAGGATGCAAAATACAATAGAGAAAAGAGTAACTCCTGTAAATACAAGTAGCAACATATATAATACAAATTTAGTCAATCCTAGCAATATGTTTATTGAACCTAATTTCTCTCATAATAATTATGTTAAAACAGCCAACGCTTATCTCAATACAAATGCGACGATGAGTGTTAATCAGAATGTTACATATAACAACATTTCTCGAAATACACAGAAGCCAATGGTAGGCAATCCAGGTAATGCAAACGCTATGCCGTATCAAAACAACAGTTATCCTACAAACAGGTTTTCTCGGCACAACTTTAAATCTGGTAGAATGATAGCACCGAACACGACAGTAGGTCAATTTCCTTCACAATTTTCACCGCAACATAAGCATGGACCAGTCAGACAAAACATGCCCCATTGCTATGTGCCGCAATATTACAACATGTTCCAAACTATCCCTAATAAATGGCATCCGAACCATGTGCAGGCTACGCCAGTTCAGAATGACTTGCCAATGATGAATGTAAACGCAAATCAGATATTATCGCATTATAATTCAATGCAAAATTTTTACTTTGGTTCTGATAAAATACCTAGATATTACAATCCTTTCTCTTTGCCACCACCGCCTCTGCCTCCATCTACACCATCGTTGCTACAAATTCAACAAAGTCTACGACAAATCCGCAGACCACGAGGAGGTTCCGAAAGTAACGCCTTAAAAACAGTTTTCCCTCCAGTAGCTGTACCTGTATCAGCTGAAGCAATGAAAAATAATAAAGAATACATGTTAGCTACGTTGAATAGTGCAATTGAAAATAGAATTAATGCTCAGAAAGATATGAAACTCCAAACTACACAAAAGACAAAACCAACTTCTTTTTTGAAGTCGCCTGAAATTCTTGAAATGGTTTCCAATAAAGCGCGAGAACAAAACGATTACGTTGGAAATTCGAACTCTGGTTATTCGCCACCGATCCTGCCAATTCCAACATTTCAGAAGACTTTAGAAACATTATCTTCTGAACTTTGCGAAAAGAAAACTAAAAGAGTTACATTTTCCATAAACAACATTTCAAACAATGGTACTGTTCTAAAACCTGTTAAACCTAGACAAAAAAATTTGAAAAGAAAATTGCAAAATGACACGGAACAAGAAAAGAAAGAAGAACAATATAAAAAAGACGAAGAGAAAAAGAGAAGGATCTCTTTGGATGAATACAAGAAGAGGGGAAGTACAAGAGATGAGAAAAAACTAAATTTTAGTGCTGAGAATAATAGCTGTAACACTGCTAGAAAAGATAATTTAAAGTCAAGAAAATACTCCAAAAATAGTACAGATCAGGATCTAGGCTATGTCTCAGATATAACTGCCAAACCATGACTTATGAAATCTGTATGAGACATTCGGTTCACTGTTAACTAACAACGTGAAATTGCATGACGCAATATATCCCATAATATAAATATTTTTTAATACTAGGAAGCTAGTGTACTATGCTTCATATTACATTGTTTAACTTTTTAAGGATGTTGTAAGTGTAACAAAACTATCAATATATATGATAGTTTTGTTACACTTACAATCACTGTTTATCACTGATATTGTAATTTTTTATTCAAGGACGAATATAAATATTTGTTTTTAATTAAAGTTTATAATTTTACTACTTAAACTCATTCGAACAAACTAATAACTGAATCTCATCGAGTTGTCAACGAGCACCTATGAAATCCCCCGTCACTCAAAATAAAAGAGGCTGGACCTCTGCGGGAAATGAATTCCTTGAAAGCTGCGAAAAATATTTCTGTAGATAACTCCGATACTAATTCCAAATGTAAGGCCTTTGTAACAAGACACACGAATAAACAAAAGTAAGCCTTTTTACTCTTGATGCCTCGTTTCTTACCAGATTTAACACCAGATTTCACAAAAGCCATAACTTGAGCCATAACTCTAATGTCGAGAATTTGGCCCAAGGGGTAACTTTCTTTAGGTTTATTTTTAAAACAGTGATTACACTCGAGTACAACTCTGTGGACAAGGTTAAGTGCGACCAGTAGTCAGTGTTCGTGGTGTAATGCAGCGAGCAAAAGACTAGAGACTGATGTGTCGTTATGTAACACATGAAAGTCTTTAAAAAATAACTAACTATATAATCCCCACAAAGCAATAAAACTAGCTCTTACACGAAGTATGCATACGTTCATTATGTAGAAAATATTACTTTTGAAAAATGAGTGCGTTGTATGCATTTAATTATATAAGTTTCAGAGAATTCGAGATCCATTACAGAAATTAACCCAGCAGAGCTTAACCCAGTGGTTTTAGCAAATCGCAAAATATAAACTGTTGTAATTAGTTTTCGTAAATACTCATTTCAATAATAAAACTATGCAGAAATATAAGAGTTTTATCCAACTCACTAATTATTCAATAATATCAATATTATTACTCAAAAATTTACAGAGTAATCGACCATAAAACTATATAACAGAACCACAACAAAATGACCAAAATCACTAAATGTCCACTTACGTGCCTCGGATTCGAGTTAGAGTTGGTCAGTTTAGTATCGATTATTAATAAATTTGTATTTATTATTTATTTTTTATTATTATTTGATCAAAATTTATTAATCCTTCGTTGTTTTGCGGATGGGGATTTTTATTGACCAAATTAATTGAGCGAGGAGATGAGCGGCAGATAACTCGACTTTTTTAAGCGTAGCATCGCTTGTGATTTTGCACAGAGCAACGAAACATTAGAAGCGGGAGCAGACAGCCAGTCTATGCGTTATATTACAGCGCCATGACCAAGAGCCAAGAGTGAGATACGAACCGTCTATAATTCCTACATGTCTAGGGATTTTAATTTCAGCAAGGGATGACAATTCATCGCGGATTTGAAACCATCTTTTGGTAATATTCTGAGATGTTTCCTCATCTCATGTGAGTTCACGCTTTCAACATTCCTGTATGAGGAGTTTCATACCGGCGGCTAATGGTGTGAGTAATCCAAGAGGACCATAAAGAGTAACCGGTTTGAAAGCGAAACAAAATTCTCGCAAACTTTGCAAACACCGCTGTGTTGTGAATGCAAACACCGCTGTGTTGTGAATGCAAACACCGCTGTGTAGTGAAATTAATTTTAATTGTGAAATATAATTTTTTTCCAAATTCTTTGAAATACTACCTGAAAAGCGGCGTAAGTATTGTAGTAAATAAAATAGATTTGTCTGTTGGTTAGATCATTTGTGTAAAATAAGATTGAGGTTTTTACCCGATATAGTTTTTGAACCTGCATTCTAATCTTCGAGGTTTCCTTTTCGGTAAACGGCGTGATGCGTGATATAATAAGCGAGTGCGGAGGCGATTTAGTATCGTATTCTTTATTTAAAAATCATTACCTATTAAAATATTTATCTATATATTCCCGTATTAGTTTGTTATACTCAACGCGTAGCATTATAATTTAATTTGCTTTCAATTGATAAGAATTTACGTTTTCCGTTAAAGTATGAGTCACCTAATTGACCATAACCTAAGTTACCATTTCGCGGATATCCTATCCGCGAAATGGTAACGAAACGATATAACCGCCGCTTGACTCGCGGAAAACATTTTCCTTAAAAATGTGTTCACATTTCTGGGATTTCAAATTTTACAATTAATAGATTAATTGAGTATCTTAACACATTGATTGTCACTCGCGGACACACGTAAACACGACTGACTACGAATGATTATAATTTTGCATATTAGCGCTAAGAGAGTGTTGATCGATACTGTGATCGGGAAGGTGCGTAACGTGCGAGTCGGCAGAAGTAGATTTCCCTCGTAACCGGCGCGTGCGATAACATCGTCATTGTATGCGCTCGAAGAATCGAGGCAATAATCTAAATAGGTTTTTTAACAAAGTGAATATTTTCTAAGTGTAACAACGTATGATGTCGTTTATTACATTTATAACAAGATTTATCAAAGTTGCATCATGTAGTCCCATGTCCCATGTCATGTAGCACGTCATTATGTGTGGAATCCTAAGGATTTTTGCAAAATGAGTTTTTTGCTATGATATCGAATCACGCGCTAAACTGACAGAAAACTGACTGACATTCTGATGTAAATAAAACGGGTGGTGGTCATTTGATAACAAATGAATGTATGCGGTTATTTTTACTGTTGATTTATTTTTATAAGCGCGCGGTGATTGATATTTAGCGCAGTTACTCATAGATGGCGGTAGGTGTGATTTATGAAGTTGAGTTCGAGAAAGATTTTTACTCTGTTAGACGAATTTATCAAGCGGCTACTGAGGCACCGAATTGTGTAGTAAATGAATCAAAATGTTGCGGGGTTGCGATCGTAACGGGTTTGAGTTTTAATATTTTTCTAAATATTGAGAAGCTAAGTTATGAGGATCTTGACATCTTTCAACTAGCATGTCCCAAATAACATGATAGATTTGAGACAACTGGTGGAATTCCAACTGTGATAGACAACACTGGCCTTCATAAATGGAAAATATTGTATACGTTCAGCTTACTGTTGATTTTCATGATCTTAAAAACTTTGGTACAATTGGGTTTTTGAAAAAAAAAAAATATCAATTTTTTTTATGTATTTTAAAACTTTATCACAAATTATATTAATAATCGATGCGAAATACTCTTAAAAAATGTTTATTTAATTTATTATAAACAATTTAAAATTGATAAAATTTTAAAAAGAATCACGTGACTACAAACGCGCTACGATTGGTCGCCATGTTTGTGACGTCATAATGTTAAAAGGATTTCTCGATAGTACAGTATCACAGGCTTCTACATGTAAATTGACGACAAATATCCGACATTTAGTTTAAAAAATTATTTATATTAACTACTTTTATTTAGTTATGTGTGATAAAGGATTTATAAAGGCTAATTCCGATAATATACCTGATGTGGATATATTTATGATAACAGATTTTCTTAAAAATGATATTCGGTTTAATTCAGCTGAAGTTCGAGGTGTTAAAGCATCAAGGTAAGTTTATAAAAAAATAATATTGTAAATTAAAATATTAAATGATTTATTCGTCATTAAATATAATTTGATGTTGTTTTGGAATTAGGTCGTCGCACTGCTTGGAACCATTTATTTCGACGTTTAACATTTTGTGGAACATTTAAAAACATTTTTTCAGGAGTTGTTTTTGTAGTATTCGTACATAATGGTACGAAGCAAGCACGATAACTTTTAAGGTTAGACATTTTCGATATATTTATTAATATATTGACGATAATAACAAGATTTAATCGATTAATAGTCAAAATACTGTATCAGCTGTGTGCTACAATGAGTAGAAATTAACATTGTGACGTCACACGCGCTCGGGTTTGTTCGGGAACTGTCCGCGTGTTTTCGGTACTGGAATCAAAAATTTATTTGTAATTAAATATAACTTTTTAATTAAAGCGAAAAAAAAACTAAAAATAGTTTTGTTATAAAATGTGTATATGATCTTTCCATTAATGACAAAAAATTTTTTTTTTCAAAAACCCAATTCAGTCCAACAGCTTGGATCACCGTTAACGGACACTAATGTTAAGACAGGTAGTTTGTATTTAGGTTTTGAAATAAGAAATGATTATTGATTCTTTGAAATTTGTGTTAAATTTTCCTCAAGACAGTATGACAGTTTGATATGATATTTGATAAAAGTCTCGATTTGAAAAATGAGATGATGCGATCAGATTTTGCGGCTAATTTAGCGGTTTTGTATGTCTTGAACAATATCCATAAATACTTCTCTAATCCGATCTGTTATTCTGCAGCGTATCAAGAACATTTTTTGATTATCGGGGGTAATTGCCTCTAGACTTAAATCGTATGCATTTTGTATTATACTAAACTGCTTTGCTGTTTACCATCGAGTATAGCGACATTAGGAGGTATTTTTGGTGGCATACAACCAAATTAAATGAGAAATGGTAACAAAAAGTTATAAACCGAAAATATTGCAGATTTGTGCGTGGGCGTTGTGCGTTATTGTTAAGGTAGGAATTTATGTGCAATAATGTTGTATGTAAATCCGGGATTGGAAAGACAGGATCACGGGTAAAAGGATCAAAGAAATCGGATGGTATGTAAATGTGTTTATTACGATGGGAACACTGACCTTGTTAAAACTTGGAGGCGCTGGATCAGTCAAGCCTGCTTGTCCTGTTCCTCCCGAACTTACACTGCACTAATTAGCAACTTTCTGGATAGAGAGAACAGTCACGAATTCGTCCACATGAGAAGTTTAGTCAAAATTTATACTTTAATTTAGCGCGGTACCTACATATTTATATTTTTATTTAATTTGATTGTGGAGCGGCCAGTGCGCGTGAAATCAGTTTTTACTGCGGTCGAGGTAGCGGGAGGGCAGTGATGATTTTTCGTGTAATGCGGTTGAGTATAAGCGTGTGTGCGTGTAAATGCGAATGTATGTAGCGATGTGTGTGTAGTATGATTCGCCAGACATAGATTTTTAGCCAGCCAGTTTAGCTTCTTTTTTAAATTCGTAAGTCGTATTTTCTGCTGTAGGTATAAATTTCTTCGAATTCTCCCTAAAAGTCTGTAAAAAGTTCAATGCGTTAAGCGTCGTCGAAAAGGTTAACTAGAATCTGTAAAAGATATGAGAATAATTTTATTTCTTAAAATAACTGTAGAATATTAATTTTACAAAGGGTCCGAGGGCCGGTTGTTACTCAATAGGATGTCGGAGGCCTTCCCCGTGTCTTTGTATTGTTTCCCAAATTAATTAAGGGACCCTGTTGTTTTCCATCTAAAGCACAGTGTAGAAAAGAGTGGTAGAGTAGCTCAACGGAGTGCTGCCATAACAGGGTCACACTAGGCTCGCGTGGTGGACTATGGCCCGAAACCCCCTGGGTGATTCTTCAAAATGATCCATATATCACTGACTTTTGATAACCACAGCCTCAGTAAATTTCAAATTGTTAAATGTTAAAAATAAATGAGCATTGTTGGCCAGTACAACAGAACTAAGTATGTGAAGCTCAGTACATCAATGATATTGACGATAGGATAACTTCCTAGGTAATAACGTTTTTTGTATCAAATCTCCATATCGATCGATTAATATGGTTGGATAGCGTGCAGCAGTGCGATAACTTGGACTAGTGCGGATTGGTGGATACACAAGTTTTAGACTCTTTTTAATTCCTGAATATTTTACAAATTTGTTCTTAAATAGATACTTGGTGCTACGGTGCAGAGTATTCGAACTCATGACCTCTCGAATCAGAGGCTGGAATAGATACCCCTTGTTACCGCTGTTATGAAGATTTACTACTGTTATTTCTATGTATTATGCTCAAAATATACTTCCGTTGCGCTTAGTTACAAAATTAATTTTGAAATACGGTAGCTTTCTTTGATTTAGAAAGTTGTTTTGTTCCGTTTTTATCTTTGCATTTCATTGTCTCTATTAACAATATGAAGTATTCGTCAGATTGTAAATAACCAGTATTTATGAAGAACATGCAAGTTTTGTTTTTAATAATTTCTTATTTCTGGTAAGTGAATATGTGAGCTAGTATGTCGGTGACTTTCATTTCGGTTCTAATCCCGCAAGGAAACAAAAAGAGATATCTTTATACCTTGCTGAAAGACTTCTTAATTAACAGCCACCTGGTTAGACGACTTGATCGTGTTTGGTGGCGAGCCTTGGAGACACATAGAATGAATGAATGAATAATTTATTGACTTAATAGCAACACACTACTACATAGACCTACAACATTATACAAACATATCAATAAGAATACAAATAATTAAGGGGGAGAGTGCACGCTGCAATCCAACAGCTGCTGGGCGCGCTCGACTGGCCACGTTACCCCTCTCTTATAGAAGACTACCTTGAAATGTACTGCATTTCCTACTTTATCTTATTTCCCTAATGTACGTACGTGTTTCGGTAGTGAGTGAGATGTGCCAGAGCCCATTCCCATCCTATCCCTCCCCATTTTCCCAACCCTTTCTCCAAATCCATTCCTATATCTCCAAAGGTAGGCAGCGCATCCGGGGGCGTGCCAACGTTTGTCGTTTAAAACTAATGTTGGCATGTATCGAGAATGTCTATGGGCGACAGTATCCACCTACCATCAGGTGGACTGTATGCTCGTCTGCCGCCTTCATCCAATAAAATAAAAAAAACTAATGGACCAATTTTGAAAGTTTACATTTAGGAAGCCAGGAAACAGATGGACACAGGCTGTTTGGATTCTCTAGGAAATCATAAATGACCGACGCAAGGTGCTAGTTCCTAGTATTCGATAATTGTAAATTAATTCCCTAGTGTAAAATAGATACCTATATTATAAAAAAATATTTCGCAATTTTCTCGCTCACTTTACTACCCATTGGCCACAAAAGCATTGTGTTATGAGCTGCCGTCATAATGCGCACCATTGTTCATTGGACAAACCTTTAGCTACCGCCAACTTGAGGCTTAAATCACAGTAGACGAGGAACAGAAGGTAAATACAGCGCTACTTCTGAAAACCCATTATATTTTGACGTCTCTGTTAAGTGTAATGCGAACTCAATTTCAGAACGGTCCTTCGACTCTCGGTTGAGATTTATTTCTAAATCGGTTGTAAAAATATTTGAAAAATGTACAAGTACCTACGACATAATTTTAATATGTTAATCAATACCTAAACTAAAACTATTAATGTATAATGTCTAAGTAAAAATAATATTTCACGTTTTTTTATTACGTTAAAACTCAATGATTGATATATAATTAATTTATTCGAATGTGCGTAACACAATCCAGACTCGACACAGACACAATCCTATTTACTACCCACTTGCTTTGATTCAGGGTACGAACTTATTGTACTAATTTTTGTTGTACATTGCGTGTAGTTAATCCATAAAATATTGCCCAATCAAGCAACCTTCTTTACAGTTCATTATCGATTTATGCAAAAGACAGGCTGGGTTGGCAGGTTGGTGGGGCATTGTAAAATAAAATTGTTATTTCAGTAGCAACGAATGTGATCGTTAAAAGTCATTATAATAACTCTTTTGCAAATGCAAAAACAGTTTGGAAACGTGCGAATGTTCGTTGGACCAATATGTACGTTTGAAAGAAGATTACTTACTCTTCATTTGTGTTTTATGTTAAACGCAGACAAAGGATTCCGCATACAGCCAAGTACATCGCTTTTAGTTTTCTGTTTGTAAATCACGCTAAGAGTCATTAACTCTTTAAAGCGCTTTACGCTGCTTTTATTATATTAGATGAATAGTTTCTCAAGTTTCAGTTAGTGTTGAATTGAAGCCAAGTTTTTAAAAGATTTATGGTTATATTTATTCGCTTTTACCCGCTACTTCATTCATGTGTTCTACATGAATAGTAGCCTATGTGTTAATCTGTGTATGCAATCTACCTATTTACCAAGTTTCAAAGAGTATACAGGCTACCTTGTGGTAAGTGGATACTGTCGGCTATAGACATCCGCGATACATGTCAATATCAGTCCAGAATGGCAAACGTTGTCACGCCTGCGGATACGCTGCCTGCCTTTTGAGATTTAGGAATTTATTTGGAGAAAGGATTGGGTAAATGAGGAGGCATATCTCACTCACTACCGAAATACGTATGTACGTACACGTGCGACGTGACTGAGTAACAAACATCCAATCTTTCGTATTTATAATATTAGAGGATACGTATGTGCTTCTAATTACATAATACACTTATGATACGATATGAATAGAGTCAACAAGGTGAAGTGGTAGCGAGCAAATCTCAAATAATTGATCAGTATGACAAGAACCGAAGATTGGGTGTAGTGACGAACGTACGGGACGGCGTGAAGTGGAGACTTGGAGAGACATAGGCTGTCCAGGGCACAGCAGTTTTACATAAACAAAATACGACATGTACATACATACATGTCTATCCGTTTATCATTATCTTTGAAAAGAAACAAAAAGAAAGAATTGAACAAAAAGGTCTTTCTAAACTCTTTGAAAGAGATAAGTTAAGTTTTGTTAAATTGAAAATTAAATTTAACATAATGTTTTAAAAACGAGCTTTTATTAAAATGAAAAAATAAACATAAAAGTCAAGGTAATTTAAACAAACAAATCTCATAAATCTAATCATTATGTTAATGTTTTTTATGTGATTTAAAAGCTTGTCGCGAGATTTGTAATTTGAAATTATTGTACTTCTAATTAATTAAATTGGTACGCAAATCTACATGAAAACACAATGACTAGATTTGTGTGATTTGTTTATTAAACTTAATTTGACTTCTATGTTTATGTTCTTTATTTTAGTGCATTACAAAAGCTTAGCAATTAAACAACTTTGAACGGTTGGATTTAATTAATTTAATGACTGGATCCCAAGCTAAGTGTTTACAAGTGCATCAAATCAAGTGCAGGTGTTTACAAGCTTGATTGTGAATGCGGGTTATCATACATTAGGCAAACAAAGAGGAGCATCGGTATCCGGATAAAACCCGGTTCATGCCAAGAATGTTACGCGAGGCTATTGAAATCAAGAAACACCCAAATTTCAATAGAGAAGATGGTTGGCAAGTACCACCGGCTTGGGATCCAGTCATTAAATTAATTAAATCCCAAGGCCAACGCAATACTGCAAGACCTCTGGACACCGTGAGCGAATAATGCGTGCATAGGGAATGTTATGATTAAAAAAAAAATTCAGACGGTAGTTCAATTAATTTCTTAATAACTCAAGTGACAAATAAAATCAATTAGTCACCCCGTGACCACGTCCACTGCAAAGTGTTCGGAACGTCGGAATATAAATAATGTTAAATATACGCGATTTAAACCGTTCAAAGTTGTTTAATTGTTATGTATAGTAATCGCGAAAACCTAAGAAAATATTATTATAAAAGCTTGTTTTTAAAAGTTTTTTTTAGACGATTAATTTATTTATTCCTTTTTAGTGTTCCAAGTTGCAGAAACTTCTCAACTTATGCATTTCCCGTAACGCATATAACTCGTTTGTTTTTGAATATGGGTGTAATTCTGGAGATTTCCTTCTCCTAGACAGGTTACAGACCAATGCAAATGACGCCCATGTCGCCGAATCAGACGGTCAAGCCGACATGGCTAACTTTTTGTCATCAAAATTTCGAACCCACCAAAACGTGCCCAAACACAACTTGTTTACTGTTCGCGGTTGAGAAGTTCCACAGTGTGCTGGCCCTCTTGTCTGCAGTCTCAGGTCTAGATCATCAGATTATTATATGTCATCGGTTTTATAAACATGTGTAAAATTTCACGATAGTAGTACAAGTGGTAGTGGGTTAAAATCGAGTTGCAAGATTTGATCGAAACAAACTAACAAACTAGCATACATGTGAAATTCAACCGGAGCAGTCGAGTCTCAAAGGGTGGAAGAGGTTGAACAACTTTAAAAGTTATTTGTTTCGGGAATACGATTGTGCAAAACAGAGGTTCTCCAACTTATTTGGCTTTCGGTCCCTTTTTTGATAAGAGTTACTAAGTGCCTCTTGAAACTCTTTAAGTGGATAAAGGAACAAGGCGGTGAAGTGATTTTCAGAACCATTTTACGATTTCAATAATTTTGACGTAAAGATTAGACTTTTTATTGGTATTACCAAATCTATAAACAAAAATCACGAAACTGTCATAATTGTATCTAATAAACCATAATAAACTTCTGTCATTAAAATTAACAATTTTTTTCTATGACCTTGATATTTTCCCCGATTTTTTTTTTTTTAATGAAGTGCTACCAATGACATTGATTTGGGTGTCATAAACAGCTGATAATCGAACCGCTACTATTAGATACTGTATCTATGTAGGTCGTTGCGAGTGTATCAACGCGGTGCATGTGAGTGGTTTGTGTGAAAAAAAATGCTAAAGATTGAAAAGTCTTATAACGAAAGGATCGCTAAATAAAACGTAAACAAGAGGGTATTCTGTTATTCAACCCTGTATACATTCCACGCCATTGAACGCGTCATATAGCTTTTTAAATTTTTGCATTTTGTACACATTTTATATTGTAAATCGTGTCTGAAAGCATAAAATGGTAAGAGGTAGGTAAATTCGTTTATTCGAACAAGCGGAAACTATAAAACACAAATAAAAATAGACAAATGCGAATTATATAAACCATAACACTTTTTTTCATATATGGCAATGGTGCAATTAGGACATTCATCCAATGTCAAATTTTCTTCGTAAAAAACAATTCGTAATTTCAAAGTTTAGGTACGTATCCTGTCAATGTGTCAAGCTAGTCCGAATAAGTGAGGAGTCGCTAAGTATCGCAATAGTAGGTTTACTGACGACAGAAGCGGACTCCTTGGAAGAACACGAAAAACGCAGTACCACGCTTTTATTTGATTATCACAAACACCAAGCACGAGAAATACTTATATTTAATAAACTATCACTAAATTTTATCACACTTAAATCACATTTAATAAACTATCTATTTAATAATCACAAAGCACCTAACACAATTTTTACAATAATCAAACAAAAACTCAATTTCGCTTCTCGAGTTCCCGCAAAAAATCCCGACCATGGGCGCATGTATTTCTACTTACAAAGAGTACATTTAAAAATGTACGATCTATAAAAGATACTCGTACATCATAACCGTAAACGGCAAGAGATCGCGTAAAAAAATCATAAAACGTAAAACAGGCCTTTTACCGTCGCTACGGACAAACAGCAAGGAACAAAAGATATAAAGGGCAATCAATGCAAATGAGCCCTTTTAGAAAAAAATACTCAAAGTTTTCAATAAAATTTTGTGCTTTTTACAATAAAAACTAAAATCTAAAATGAGTCTGTATACATTGTACCCAGTATATAATAAATGTACACTATATTAAAATTATGTATTATAGTTGTAAGCTGCAGCATCCGGCGCAGACAGTCAATGGTCGTGTTACTGCTGGTAGAGATAACATTGGCGAGCCACGAGAACAGCGGTTTGCGCGATTATAATAAAAATGAAGATCGCTTCGACATACAGTAAAGCGCCATACAGTCAACGACTTGTAAAGCGCTCGCCACTAGCAGAAAGAATTACCGGTCATTGACAAGAAGTTAGCCAAGACTGGACTAACTTTAATGTCTGCGTTGCCATTTATATCGGGGGGAGTCGGGTCCAATTGCAATTTCTCCATGTTTCCACGGTTCAGAATCCGAGGACATTTTTTTGTGTGTGTGACGTATTGGACTGGTGTTGTGTGCGTCCTTAAAGGACATTTTTGGTGAAGTGCGTGAAACCAAGATATTCAATGAGGCATAGTAATGAGGATTCTGATGCTACTGATGCTGATGTCAGCGTAAGTACTCTGAGCTTCCTCAATTTCATTTCCTTGCGTAATAGTGATTGTTAGTCCTGTATCTAAAATTGACAAAATTAATTTTAATTATCAAAACTTGACAAAATTGTTTAGTTGACGTGTCTAAAATTGACATAATAATTAGTTTATCTAAATTTGACATAATTATTAGTTTATCTAAAATTGATACATTTATTTTTAATTTACTAATTATAAGAAGCTGATGTAGGTGCACTTTCTTGTTAGTCCACCCCCCCCCCCCCCCCCCTCCACCCCAATTCCTCCGTATTTTGCGTATTGTTCGGACTACCAAAATTCAATACCGCGGATGTGAAAATTATGGAACGACCTACCGTTTGAGGTCTTTCCGCTGCTTTACAACACAGGTTTTTTTAAAGAGAGCTATGAATATGGGGCAATTGCTGGGTAGACATTTGTAATCCTTCAGATATTGCAGGCGTCCATGAGCTACATTAGGTCGGCTGTCTGTCTTATAAAATAATTGCACATTTAGATCTCCGATTACATTTGATTGCCTATTCTGCCAGTCGGTAGTGCCCTTGAATACTACGAAATACCCTAGTAAAATACCGTTCGATTCTCTGATGGATATTTGTTTAAATCGTCTTACTTTAACTACATGAGAAACTAGTTGGTATGTGATGGAACTAGTGTTGGAAAAATGAACGCCGAGTGCTCAGCGTCATCCCCGGTTGAACAGTGTGCCGTTTTAAGGCCATATGTCCCCCATGCACATTAGGCTCACGATCAGCAGTGGAGATACAAAAGGTCTGGCTATGGTTTAAAGTAAACATGGTAAATGTATATCTCAGGATCAGCGTATGTAAGTTAACTTGAGGTTAGCCTAATGGTTCGTACTCACCGCAAGGCGGGTGATCGATGGACGACTCGTGTGGGACATACCAAGCTGTGACTGAACGCCTTTGGTTACATTCGACAGCTAGTTAGATATACTTAATCTAACATAGATTTCGGTGTCGAAGTGAAATAGTCATTCTTGCCACAAAAAAGAAATGCCACAATTTCGGAAATGCTCGTACTCTGACAAAAGAATACCAGTGTCACCGAAGTGACTCCAGCTGAGATTTAGCAACGAAATTCAGATTGCCATATATGCGGAGTTGTTGCTGATTGATGCTGTTTTTGATCCACCACGAAACAGAGGTGGTATATGCATTTGGGGTAAGAGTATGTACGTATGTTTGTGTACCTCTTTGTTACCACTTTTCTCTGAAACGGCACGATCGATTTTGAAGTGGTCTTTCGTAAACGTTTGGAACATTACTTTGTACTTTGGAGCATATTTGAGAATGGGCGTTGTAGTTGCAACTCACCAGTGGGCGCTGCTGTGCCATGTTAAAAGTTGTAATGTTTTCTAATTTCTAAACGAATGTTGATACTTTTCCTGCATTCAACCCGAATACACCCCAACATTTAACAATTCTTATTCAGAACTCGCCTCCATAAAGGCTTTACAAAAATCATCGCGGATGCACGGGATGACACACGAATAAAAATAGGGATATTGTTATGCATGCATGCACCAGCTACACAGTGCTGCAATAATATTTCGTGTTGCAGTAATCTCACAGTATGCCAGATCACTTCTGTATAAGTATATTCAGTAGAGAAACTTCTCTAACTGTCAGAAATGTCGCGTATATTATTATATACTTAATCAATGTGGAATCGGCCACCTTTAGGAAGTTTAGCACACTGTGTCGGAAAAACTCAGAATTGAAATTTACCGCTCAGAAATTAAACAAAAGGCGGACCCAATGCCCAGTGACATTCTCTGGCAGTCACTCTTTTTTTAAATATAAATGCATGAGGGTAGTGCAAAGAACATTTAAGCAAGGATTCTTAAATGAACACAAAATAGTGCATATATAAATAAGTACACAAAATTTAGTAAGTACTAAATTTAGTTATTTATTTACAGTTATTTAGTTTAGTTTAGTAACACACAATAAGTACCATACATGCTTTTTTTTTAATTTTTTAATTATTTTTTGTATAAGTTTCGTCAACTTATATTGTACATTGCAACAAAATGCAAATATATGTATATATAATACAATATACATATCTACCTAGAAATACACATATCTACATACACAAATAAAATACAAAGACAAAGTATATATACAATACACGTTGGCGACAAGAAAGAGATTTGTACAAAGATGATTAATTAAGAGTTGTATCTCCAAAGGAGTAATTGGTTTTTTATTGCAATTCTGTGTTTGCATCACAAATAAAATTTCATAATCAATAATAAATACATAAATTTCCTGTGTCGTGGGTCCAGAGATACATACAAAGACAAACACATAACATCTAGACCCGAACAAACATTTGTCTTTAAACAAATGAATGTCCGGCCGGGATTCGAACCCGCGACCTTTTGTACAGCACCCGGGATCACTGCCAACTGCGCCAATCGGTCGTTAAAATAACAAACAAAAACAAAATTGAAGATAATTGAAGGTCAAGGTCATGTCGTTTGACGGGATAGTAATTGACTGTCATCTGTGAATTTTCTCTATTTATCTGTGACGTCAGTCTATTTTCACCTAGTTTCTGTACTGAGTACTGTATTGTCCTATGTCTTTATTTCGTATTCCGCACGAATACTTAACTGTGAAAAGCGTTGTTTCTATTGGTTTGTAACGTTTGCTTCAGGGGATTTGAGGAAATTGACATAGTAAAAAAATAGAAGTAAGATATCTTCATAAAAACGCAGCAGCCATGATTTGCGTGTGTGCGTACGATTTTTGAACGCTCAACTACATTACTGTACACTACATTACAAAATGACTGTGGATGATGAGTATATGAACGAGTGTCAACTGCTACAGCGGCAAAATAAATTGAAAATTATGTGAAACTTACAGCTAGCGACTAATTGTATAACTTGTTGTACAAAAATCCATTCTCTTATAAAATAATAGGGTAGGAACTGTCTCTAAAATTAATATGATTTATACCTTACACGATAACTAGAGATGAAAACAATGGTAGACCACAGCCTATGTCTCTCCACTGCTGAACATCTCCTCTCCTAAGTCTCCACTCTTCTCATTCGGCTATTACCGCCAAACTTCTTCAAGTCGTCGGTTCACCTGATCAGAGAGCATCCTACACTATGCTTCACGGCGTCCATTCAAGGACTCTTCTACCTCAGTTCCCATCGGTTAAATTATCGGTCTTGCAGCGAATATGACCTGTCCAATGTCACCTGAACATGCTGATTCTGTGAGCTGATATCCAAAATGAACAAAACCGGTTCTTGATGTCTCTAAACAAGGGACAAAGAATAAATTAATACACAACAACAAACGTTTTAAATTACTTTAAATTAATTTCAAGTTAACCGCTTGCAATTGGATGTTTCCAGCAACAAACGGATTTCGTGGAAGCTGACGATAAAGAATTTTATATTCTTTATGTTAATTAGTCTTTGAAATAATATCTGTTACATATCTACTTACACAAAAAATGTACATCTGTTTGTCTGTCAGTTTGTTTGTTAGTATTAATTCGGGATGTACTGGGTCGATTCAGTTCGGATTTTCAGTGCTATTTTGCGTGCGTATTAAGAAAGAAAGAAATAAATTAATTAGTTTATAGGTGATAATGATAATACACACTATTAAATCTACCGTACTATTAATTTACTGTTTAATTTCTATTGCACCTGCTTTTATTTATGCCTTTTTGTCCTTCGCTGTTTACTATAGTGTAAAAAGAGTAAATAAATAAGTAACATTACGCCTGCCTTTCTGTCTCGACCTATATTTCACATTCCCAAGTCTGCTGGAAGAAATCTCCTCAGGGAATTTATTTCATGTACTGTGTATTCAATAAATCATTAAATAAATAAATCAATTGTAAAGGAATGTATTTAGACGTCTGTGCAATTGGTCACATAGTAACAAATAAAGATTATTACGTGGGTGACTAGGTATTTTTAGTTACAACACAACATTTTCTTATAACTTCTCAATTTCATTAGTCTCTGTACAGTGATGCATTCCTCTAAACCAAGATTTAAAGCACTGGCGATACTATTTTTTAGCGAGGTCCTCAACAGCTGCCATAAAAGCATTCCGGGCGTCCTCAAGGTTGTCGAAAAGAATGCCACGGAGTACAAGCTTCACTTTAGGAAAGAGAAAGAAGTCGCATGGAGCTAAATCAGGGCTCAATTCTTGGATCCTATGGTCTTCAAAAACTCTTGGGTAAGTTTTGCTTTGTGAGCTTTGTGATTGTCATGATGCAAGAAAAACCCTCTTAAACCTGTTTTAGGACGTTTCTGATTTAACACATACATATACAGTTGGTAAACACACACTGTCTCATTGAGCATTAACAGTTTATTGAGCATCTAAAAAAATTGTCGCTAAATGGTCACCCGCAGAGAAGAATGTTGCACCATTTTTTTGCTCACACTGCATCCACGTTTGATCGTCCTGGCAGGCTCTTCGTCTGGAACATAGAGTATTATACCCTATAGAGCGGTAATACTGGCCATCCAATTCCGAAACTGATCAGTGATTTGCCTATAATAAATATCAACTCTCACATGCACCAAAATAGTACAGCACCAGAAAGTGACCTGTGTGTACGTCTCTGTATAATTATAAAACACGAGATTTGCTGTTAAAATGTCTTCCTGTTCGATTCGTTGGTGTGGTAAAAATAGTAAAACATCGAACTCTAAAACAGACGGCATCACATTTCATCGGTAAGTAACAATAAATATAGAATTTTTCAATTCACATCCATTTTATCACGGCTCAAGCTAAACTGGTCACGTCAAAATGAAACAATTGACAAGTATCTATGCGTCTTGCTTTTACCTAGTTACAACCTCGTTGCATCATCTCTTTCTATTTCTACGAACTTGTTACTAGTGTTGGACTAAGAAAATGAAATTATGTTTCGATATTTACGAGTAAAGTAGGTATATATATTACATTTTATTTAAAAAAATAACTTTGCACTTATTTTTAATGTCCATTGTCGATCTAACGTCGTAGTGCTGGACATATTATGTTTATCGATTTTTTTAAGTATATCAGATCTTGATCGAAAAATACGGTCTATTAGGCAGTAGTGTAGATATGATTTTAGAAATAAGTAGGTGACGTTATTTGACAATATCGACACCTGAACGTTTGAGGTCATCGTTTACTTTCTAGAATAAAAAAGTAATAGGAAAACCAAAACGATCTTAATATTTTGATGGAAACTGTCGAGCTTTCGCAGTTTTCAGAAAATGTAATAGAATACATAGCAGGATATGTGTCTAGCGAACTAGTTAAACGCATTAAATGTGGCACTTGTATAGAAGCGTTGGTATGTTTGACAGAAAACAAGAGAAGTCTAATTTATTACAGAGATAAGGGTGGCTTAATATATCCTTCGGTTAGTGTGCAAAAAATCTGCCGTCGTTCTGAGCAATTTATGAAAAAAAATTTCATTAATAGCGTGGACAAAAGAAAATATACAAGCGACTTCTTAGTCCACAAGACTGTCAGTAGCTTTGTAGGAGAATTATTTTTCCCGAATATTAGTACCACCAATAGTCCAATACTACGCAGAAGAGACAGACCATTTAATTGATTTGGCTAAAAGCGTAATGAAAAAATATATAGATACAAGGCTAGCATTCCTTAGCAAAAGGAGGCAATATAATGAGAAACAAGCTGTAAGAAGAATTTACACGAAATTAATTCATTTTAAAAACCAGTAACGCAATGTATAATAATTACCATTATACCGATTTAAATTGTTTTATTAAATGATAAGTACCTATTAAAATGTTGTTTTATCTTCACAACGTTATTTAATTAAATACATCTATTTAGGAAGTTTTCCTATCATCTAAATTTTCCATGTGCTCTGTATTCCGTAAACTATCAATTTTGTTCACTCTTGTTGGGTAGTATTTAATAGTTGGAATAATGCTATTTTAATTATTTTATTCATTTAATTTTAAATATGTATTTACGTATACATTGTATCTCTATAAAAAAACAAGAGAGTGTTATTTACCATGCCGTCCCACTAATCAATTTCTTTCGATATCGATATTTGCGTGCCCAACACTAGAGTTTATGTTTGACCTTGGGTCGACCAATCAGAGCGCAGTTGTCACCGCGGTGATTTGACGGAAATATTTTCAAACAAAATGAGTAGCATTTCGTCTCTATTGGGTATGTACTCTATGGTCTGGAAACACCAAACCGTTTATTGCCGCTTATTTAGTGGGTCATAATGATAGATCCAACTCTCGCCTCCAGTAATAATATTAAATGTATTCCGTCCCTCATCATTTTTGAATTTTACAATCATTTCCCTGCAGCATGTCACGTGAGCTTCTTTTTGTTCAGCAGTCATTGAATGTGCAACCCAACGCAAACAAAGCCTCTTGACTTGAAGGTGTCGGTGTAAAAATTCACGAATGACCAGCGATGAAACCTTAAGAGTGTCCTTTATCTGTTTGTTGGTAGTGTTTGGGTCATGCAACATTTTCCTTACCGCCTCGATGTTTTCATTCGATATAGAAGTCGCAGGACGGCCACTTCTCTCGTCATCTTTCAAGGAACATTTTCCTTGCTTAAATTGAGAAACCATCCAAAAATTGCTGCACGTGACGATGCGAGGTCCCCAAAAGCTGATATTAATCTAGCTTCACACTCACTTTCATTTAAACCAACTTTAAAATCGTATAATATCATTGCACGACAATGTTTTCGTTCGAATTCTATTGTAGCAAAGAAAACCGCGCGAAATGCAATAAAAAAGTGAATAGAACATTTTTATTTTTTTCGTTTTGACAAAACGGCTATCGGAATTCGTATTTCAAATAAATGATGTTTTAAAATCGGTACAGCTCAATTTAGTTCTATTTCTGAACTTTGAGTATGTATCTTAAAATCTACCTAGTCACTCTATATACTATATATATTTGGTATTAGGACGACACTCTCATTCGCTCCCAAGAACATGTTGGTCACGTAATGTCGTTAAACAATAATTATTATTATTATAAAGTATCAGTGTGTTTCTTCTTAAATAAATATTATTATTATTTTTATGCATGATGGCGGCAGGCGACCTGATGGTAAATGAATACTGTCGCCCATAGACATCCGCGATACGTGCTAACATCAGTCCAAAATGACAAACGTTGGCACACCCTCCGATGTGCTGCCTACCTTTGGAGCTATAGGAACGGATTCGGAGAATGGGTTGGGAAAATGGGGACGGATAGGATGGGAATGGGCTTTGACACATCTCACTCACTACCGAAACACGTACGTACATTAGGCAAATAAGATAGTCAGTTTGTCCACAAATTTCGTTATGTCCCATATATGCAGATACGATATCTACATCCCGTTATATCCCATATTATTCAACTGAAATAGGTCGTATGTGAGAAAAAAAATGCAATGTTTAGTATACTTTGCTAGGAGCTACAAACGAGGTTTTTGGTTTGAATCCCATATTTTTCTTCTTATTTCATTTCATCGAATTTTTTCTTCATATATGGCAATGGTGCAATTCACACATTCTGTCAGTGTCAAGTTTTCTTCGTAAAATCGTTTCAAAGTCAAAATTGTATTCTGTCAATGACCAGTCCCGTTGAAGTAAGTCAGGAGTCGCTCAGAAAAGCGATAGTAGATTTACTGAGGACAGAAGAGGACTCTTTGGAAGCACACGAAAAACGCAAACCCACGCTTTTATTTCATTATCCACAAACATCACGTATCACAAACATTATGCACAAAAAACACTTAGAAGTTTAATAAACTAACACTATTAAACCACAAAACGCCTAATACACAATTTTTACAATAATCAAATAAAAACTTAACTTCATTTCTCGAGTTCCCGCCAAAAAGTCCTACAGCATTCTCACTATAAAAAAAAATAATTAGATACTAAATAGCTCTTTCCCTACCTCATATCTCAATGTGTTTGTGTTTGTCAAATATTTAAAGGTCTCATTCATTGTCCATTCAATGATAGACTTTGATTGTCCCCTCAATAATGTATAGGGATGGACGTTTGCTAGAGATTCTTATCGATTGTTTCTATTTAAAACTTTTGAATATTTTGAATGCTAAATCTACATTACCAATACAGTAGTCTCTCCGCGTTGAGCACTTCTTTGTTAGGTATCTTTCTCTTTATAGTATAAATCGAAGTAAATTGGTTGGTTTACTTCAGGACCCATATATTTATTCTTTCTCTTTTAAGCACGCCTCCCTCGTTTTTGAGCATGAAACTTTCCGTTTGTGACGTCCAGAACGCAGTTCCCAGACCAAATGTTGTACAAAAATCTCGAAATTTTATTGAGGGTTGCCGGCAAATTCTATTATCTATTGTTTTGTTATTGTGTTCACGGGCACGTGTGTTGGCTTTTGAGGATTACAGTTGTTACGCTTTTGTGCGATACAAAATGTTAGGATAATAATGACCACTGCTAACTTCCTGGGATTTCTATTTTACCTAATGGTTTATTGCTTTCTTTTAAAACGCCATTTAGTGCAGCTCGGGCGAGCCGATTGTGGCCGCTAAACCATCTTTACAAACACTCTACTTTCTCTGTTAGGTACCCTCTCTATATAGTATTAAACGTCACGGTCTCTTCAAATACTATATAGAGTGAGAGAGTACAGTGATAACCTATCGATAAAAACCTATACAGGATGTCTGAATCTTTCCCGAAGCCTAAAACTATGATGATTCATGATGATTCTAAAACATGCATGTATCTGAATTCATTGTCATGAAAATTTCACGATACAAATATACACACCTTGTGTATTCCGTGGTTTTTGTAGTTACGTAAGAAATACTGAAGCTTTAACTAACTTAAGTCATACTTATAAAAAATAATACTTAAACATTTAGACAGCACATCCGGAGGCGTGCCGACGTTTGTCATTTTGGACTGAAGTTGGCATGTACCGCGGATGTCTATGGGCGATAATATCCACTTACCACCTGGTGGACTGTATGTTCGTGTGCCGCCTCCTTTCTATATAAAAAAGAAAAATATGTATACAAGAAATCCAAAAGAATGGAATTATTTAAATAGCTGATTAAATTATTTGAATTTTTTGATAAACATTCAATACTCTTTATAGAAGAGTTGACAGACAGGCGAACGGGCCACATAACGGCAAGTGGTCACCGCTGATCATGGATACCTGCAACGAGGTTGCGATGGCGCCGCCGACCTTGCAGGATCCGTTTCACTGTTCTCTTGACGAACCTTTGTTCTGTGTCTTACACGGAAAAGAAATGCGAGTAGTGTTAAATGGAGAGATGAAAGAAATTTGTAAGGTGTCAAGAAATGATGTACCGGAAAGAGCCCACGCAAGTACGGCGCGTATCTCCCATAAGATTGGCAGGACCATGGCTAAGGAGGGTAAAAAAAAGTTCTCTGGTAGAACCCCATGTCGCAGCTCAGTGGGAAAACTTCAGTTGGCAGTTCATTCTACATTTTGGGTTTTGCGGTATAAAGTGTCTTGAAGATCGCACTGTACACAAGGAAATGCGATTGTATAGATTTTTGATGATAAAATGTGCGATGGTAAAAATCCGAAGCTGGCATTAGATTGAACAACTCTTGAACAACTTGTTTTTCGTTAAACAACTTTCTGATTGTAAATACTACTCGAACAGCACTAACAATGTCCTCTCTCCGTTCTATTAATGACTACATTTCCTCAAGTGAATATTCTTATAAAGGAATTTCAACAAAAGAAGATCGTCCATTATCCCTTCGGTAAAGAGTTTTACATAACACGCAGATAAGTCCAAAGATTAATGGGTCCACATTTATTTTCGTAAGCCTTTATAAGAAATTGTGTATTTACGTAAAGTCGGTCTTAAGGTGGCTGGTTTCAACCCTTTATTGATTTGTTTCCACTAGAAGTGGGAGATGGATCGTTGCGTTCAATCATGGCGGGTTGAATGAAAAGTTTGGTATAAACAAGCTTTTTAAAGAGCATAAACCCTTGTGGTACTCATGATTTTTCTGGTAGTAGTGTTAAGTAAGTAAGAACGGAAGCGACGAATATTACGTTTAAATGGAAATGGCCAGGTTACGTTTAAAGTTTATTGCAGAAGTAATTGTACTAATGGTGGACTAAATAGAAAATATTCTAAATATTTCATATTTTTCTGAGGCAATAGAGAACAGACTGTACGATTCCAAATCCTAATAACATGCTTTCAAACTATTTCGTAATAACTGTAGTATCCTGTAGTTAGTATTCCTGTTACGGTAATGCACATGTTTTGCCAGCACACGTCTGCACTTGTTGGTGGCTCTGGCAATAATGACAGTTCACGTGTATCTGACCCTACGTTCTACCCACATGCGTACGAGAAAGAATATATAGAGAGACAGATAGATAAAACTCTTTATTGCACACCAAACATAAAATAAAAATATGAATAACCATTGTAGACACAAAAATACACAAAAGGCGGTCTCATATATAATATTGTATAGATTGATATTATTTATTGATCTACCTACATACACTACAATGACCTTTGACCCCTAAAGATCTTAAAAGACGCTAAGTCGTTTTAAAATCACACGTGTGCCGTAGACTGTCACCTTCAGTAACGCGAGCACACGGCGGAATTATCGCTGATTGGAAACCAGCGGTAACCGCCTCATGAATGTGTAACGAGGTGGGGACGTAGAACGTAACTGGGCGGTGAAAGTAAAATTGAACCGGGGGCTGTGTTTTAAGACTGATCTGAAATGTATGTAGTTTTCAATACAGGTTGCTTATATATTTATGAAAGTTATGAGAAATCAAGTAGTTTGAAGCCAAATCCCCAATTCGTCCAAAAATTTAGTAAACTGATTATTATTTATGAAAACTAACCTCTTGCTCGTCTTCTGCACGTGCGCTCGTGGGCTTTAGGATAGCTACAGTCCATCTCTTCTCGTGGGTATCGTAAAAGGGGATTAAGGGATAACAAAGTCGCTACCACAAGCTTCGAGGAACTTTTGCCACCTCTAAAAGAGTGGTCTTGGCAACCCGCATGGCCAGCGTAGCATTTTAAGGCTATACATCTCTCTTCATGCATAACGCTGCACGAGGATGCCCAAGTCCAACAGTGAACGACAAAAGGACTGACTACATAACCGAGGAGTTAACACTTCTCTGATGTAGGAGGTTGAGAAATCAAAGATACGTGTAATTTGGTCACTATTGGCACTTCATACTATACAGGTATGCATTAAAAGTAGTAGAGACTACCATAATCGACACACGATTGGTCGATTCAAAATAGTGTTGATGGCAAAACACTATCGCTCAAGCAAAATCTTTCAAAATGTCACGTTACGTATTACGACTGGTGAGATGTAAAGTGGCTTCGCAAAAACCGAGGGAAGATATCTGGAATACATGTATTTTACACCCGCCGAGAGCAAATTGCGTGAAACTCAAAACCTTTGAACTTTATCTCCTTTATTTATTTTATTTCTCTATATTAATATTTTTGATACACATGCTTGAGATTTTTTTTAATTCTCGACCTCGCGGATTTATCTAGGAGAAAACTGGCACTGGCACTTCTCACAGTGGCACATGGCACAGTGCTAGAGCCCATTCTCATCCCATCCTTTCCCATTTTCACAACCCTTCCTCCAAATCCATTCCTACATCTCCAAAGGTAGGCAGAGCATCCGGGGGCGTGCCAACATTTTTCATTTTGGACTAATGTTGGTATGTATCGCGAATGTCTATGGGCGACAGTATCCACTTACCATCAAGTGTCGTCGTACGCTCGTCTGAAGCCTTCGTCCACAAATATTTTTTTTAGAGGAATCGATAAAAACTGAATTATAGACAAATTTCAGATTTTTGAGAACTATTTTTGGCCTATTGCCTTTATTGTATCTCATAAGTTTACTACAGTTTAAATACAGTTTCGCTCTTCAGTTGGACCAAGTCAGTTGACCAAGAGTTATTACTAAGAGGGACGTATAAATCAAATAATGCCTCTATTTAATGATTTAATGTCGCTAAAAGTCGTTGGCTTAATGAACCAAGTTTTGTTTGGTTGTTTTGGTAAAAGTTTATTTTAGGGTTCCGTAACCAATTACAAATGCTTGTAAGGGGCCATTCATAAATTACGTCACACGAATTTCATGATTTTTGGAGTCCCCCGCCCTTGTCACAGGTGGTCACATTTGTGGGGACCCCCCCCGTCCTTTGTTGTGACGTCACATATTTTGCAATTTTAAATTTGGAAATTATTAAATTAAAACAACCTTATTCAACAACAACCTTTGTCTGGACACAGTCATATTGGTAATATTTTAAAGTTTTTCGTTACAGTTGAAGTTTAGTTTTAATACTTTAGATTTATACATGTGACGTCACGAAGCTTACGACTCGTCCCCCTCCCCCCCCGCCTTGTCACACGATGTCACACTTTGTTGACCCCCTCCCTCCCCCTTAATGTGTGACGTAATTTATGGATGAAATAGGAGACCCGCGAACGTCGACTTGGTGATGAAATTCTTAGCAATTTAACGATATTTATTTTAGATATTTAATAATAGTTTTTTTTTATAGGGAATAAGCAGGTGCTCCCACGTGATAATAAGTGTTACCGCCGCCCATGGACACCTGCAACATCTGGGGGTATGCGGGTGCGCCGCCGATCTTACAAAATCCAAATTTGTTTTGTTGATGGTGCTTTGTTGCTCGATTAAATACAAGCCTTATAATTTCGTCATGTTCGTCTGTTTGTCTGGACACAGTCATTTATCAGACCATGCCATGCTATACCATAGCATGCCATGCCATATCATACCATTGCCCTCACATCACGAGAGGGTTATGGGCTCATAATCCTCCAAGCGGGCATGAGTTCGGATTGGTGGATATTGCACACGTTTTTTATTTTTTTTTTAATTCACATGCACGTGGTTTTTCTCATTACGCATCCATTCGCAAGCTGTGATAATTGAAAAATGCGTGTGTAGAAATTCAGTGGTTTGGGTGTAAAATTTGGAACTTTTTGCCTTTCACCCTTCAGTCGCGAGTTATTAGTTTTCAAGGTTGGACCAACGATTCGAAGAAGTTTTCCGGTGGTGGCTGGATGAGAAGAGCCGAATATCGTGTGTGGAAGCGAGTCTTGGGAGAAATCTATTGATAGAAGCTGATGATACACTCGTGAATATGGTATAAGTAAATTGCTTACCACGACTGGCCACGTTACAACTCTCTCACAGAAGACTACTTTGAAATTTACAGCATTTTATACATTATCGTATTTCCCCAATGTACGTACGTGTTTCGGTAGTGAGTGAGATATGCCAGAGCCCATTCCCATCCCATTCTATCCCCCTATTTTCTCAAACCTTTCTCCCAATCCAGTCCTTAATCTGTAAAGGTAAGCAGCGCATCCGGAGGCGTGCTAACGTTTGTCATTCTGGACTGATGTTGGCATGTTGACATCCGTCTATGGATGACAGTATCCACTTATCATCAGGTAGACTGTATGCTAGTCTGCCGCCTATTTTCTATAAAAAATGGCATTTTTGTACACTGTATTTTATTGGGTTTACTGGAAATAATCTTTTAAAGATATAATAAGCTTCCATATTTGTTGGAAAGAGCTATGTTTGGAGTTTCATTGCGGGATAAGATCCGAAACGAAGAGATTTGGCGAGATAGCACATAGTTTTCTGGTCCACAGTTGATGGAGTGAATGAGTCCTTGAATAGAGACCACGTAGCGCAGTGTGAGATGCCATCCGACCAGATGGACTAACCACTTGAAGATGTTTGCCGGTGAAGAAAGTCGAAGATGGTTTTTGGTGGCGAAATTTGGAAAAGACCTATATCCAGGAGTCCTATATGTTAATGCTTTATGTCAGTTTTATATCGTTGTCAATCGCGAACTGTGGAATAAACTGTGTCAAAAGTATGTGAAGAATAGTAGCCTAAAGTAGAACTGGAAATGTCGTGGTGCAGCATTATTTCCTGCTTGTTGACTGAGTAAAGACAAAAACGCATCAGAAAGCGTCAAATATAGTGCTAGAAACCAATCTCGCTGTTCACAGCGTTCTATTACATACCATTGGTTGTTGAATGGAATAATGGAACAAACAGCCCGTTGGACAATAGCAGTGTTTACATGGCTGGCTAACCAATCCGGTCGTATTGTCGAGTAGTAATGAACGCTGATTACAATGCTGTTTGCATTCCTCTTTAATAGTTCTGTGGTAGTCTGTTTGCGCTGAGTCTTCAAGCATTTAATTCGTAAACGATGTTTGTTCGATGTACTCTTAGAAGGATACGGTTGATTTATTCTTGTATAGTTGTAAGACTCATTTGCTTTGCAAGGTACCGTTTTTACCCACGACAAAACGGAGATGGTATAATGCATTTGGGGTAAGAGAGTTACCACTTTTCTCTGAAACGGCTGTACCGATTTAGAAGCGGTTTTTCGTAAAAGTTTAATTGAGCGTGGTTGAGGATGAGTATTGTGGTTCTACCTCTCCCTGCTGTACCAAGGTAAAATTTGTAATACTTTATAACTTTTAAACGAATGTAACAATTCGAATGCATCTCTCTGAAGTGAATAGTTAAAGAGGTGTATATTATACACATAACCGTCAGCATCTGACGCTGAAGCCAGAAGGGGGTAAGGGAACTCCTTGAAATTTGGAGGTACAATGGTGGTGTTTGAACTTATTTTTGGAGTTGTTTGGTTCAATGAACATTTCTAATACATAGAGGAGAATGATGCTGTATACAGTGGTATACAGCTGTATACAGCCGACTGGATGCATTCAACTGGTCGTGTTATCTCATTCCAATAGAAGACTGATGTGTACAAAAGTGATTATAATTTCTAAATGAATGCATTCGTTAGATTGTGTACTTTTATTTTTAATAGCTAAAGATGTATACTTTACATATAACCATCAGTGTCTGTTGTTGGAGTCTAAGGTGGATAAGGGAACTCCTTGAAATTTGACTGTAGAGCTATAGTGTTTAGAGTAATTTTTGGTGATGTATAGTTCGATGAATAGTTCTAGTACAAAGGGTAGGAAGTTGCTGTATGAGCAGACTGGACGTCTCTGACTGGTCGAGGTTTCTCACTCTCACAAAAGACTCAGAAGTGTTCGGAAGTGAGTGAAAGTTGCCAAAACTTGAGTTCCTTCCTTTCCCATCTCATGCCATCCCGTCTCGTTTTCTTCATCCGCTGGATTGAGGAAAGCCAGATGAACGGGGTATGAGATATCTCAATCCCCTTCCTCCCCAATCCTAGTTCCAAATCCTTATTCTCAATTCCGAAAGATAGACAGCTCATTTGCGGACTAATGAACTTTTTAATTTTTGACCGATGTTGACATGTGACGGCGGTAATAGCGAAATATAAATATCACGCATGCGCGGAAAATATTCAGCATAATGAGATATGGTGTTGCCTTCATCACATTATATTACCTGATAGATGGGATGGGGTTGAATAACATGGGATGTTTCTTAACAAAATAGCTGAAAATAGTTTAAAGCTGAATTTAGATAAAATTCGCGACGGTAAGAAACGGTAAGAAAACGGTAAGAAAGGTTAAAATGAAAATATAAACCAGTCAGCAGTCTTGTTGACAATCTGTAATAGTTAGTAACTAGAGGTTTTTATCAAAATTTTGTCTTTCAACTATAGATATTAGCAAATAATCTTATATCTGTGATTTTAATTAATGACAATCATGACGGTTCCTACAATGTGGCAATCAGTTTAAATTTTGAGTACCTACAGTTGCCCCTGTTCTTCTGGTTCCTAACGTTTGCATTGCTAATTAAACCAGTCTTTCAGTATCCACTGCAGGATCTGGGCTTCCTCATGCACATTGACTTGTCCATGAGGGATGTATGGCCTTGAAACGCCGTGCTAGCGAAGTGGGTTGGCGAGTCCACTCTTTTAGTGGTGGTGTAGTTCCTGTGCACGACAGAACAATAAGTGCGTAGTAAAAGTACGGTGCCCATCAAAACACATGTATAAAATCAGTGAGCGTATATGTACGTGCTGACATCACACATCTCGGAGGAAAAAAGGGTTATCTAGGAAGAGTTCCGCAACCAGTAAAGCTCGAACGGCGGAATTCTTAAACATACGCCAATAGAGGCATAAAGGATAAATTCATACACCTTTCCTCCGAGATCATAAGATGTTAGTACGTGCATCATCGTTATTATAAGATGTTAATATTATATAAAATATTAGTTAATATGTCGATATTATGTAAAAAGTTAATATTGTGTTATACTATTGTTTATTTCTTTACACAATATCTTATATTTTATATGTGTCTTGCCTTCGCTCTCCAAATGTGTTAGGACACCTAGGTTATAAGTCGGGGTACTAGAATAAGATTCACAATAAAGACTACCGCCCGCAGTGTGTTTTATTTAGGTATAAGCTTTAAGGGTGTAGATTGTTGGCCTGAGATCTCGATTTCGAGCGACCGCAGCGCCAAAGTTTAATGTAACATCCGACGGGGCGGATGAATGACCTAGAGAGCGCGATTTTCAAAATGTTTTGCAACAAACGTTCCACGTTGAGAAATTGTTATTGAACTTGAATATTTACAGCATAACAATAACGTTGAATTTTTGGAAACTAGCTGTTGATTCTTTTTAATAGATTAATAAGAGTAGTTGAGACACAATTTTTATGTTTTTCTATCATTTGACATCTGACATTTTTGTATTCTACTTACCTAAAATTCCAACTATTTATTTATTTGTAATTTCACTACCAAAATTTATTCTAATTCGTAAAATATTCATTCAATAAAATAATTGCAAATTCAGTAGGAAGTGTGTTTATCTCTACGCAAGGAAATGTGCCTATTGCGTAAACTCAAATACTTACTTTTTGTTTACGATCACCTCGTCGATATCTAAAAAAAATCCTAGGGTTTTAAAAAAAATGTCAATAAATGAAACACAAGTATAAAAATGATTTATTTACTACACAATAACAAATATGAGTCGCCATTACTCGCTATCTCAAAAGCGTGCTAGGGTTGTACAAAAATTAGTAAATAATTCATTTATTTACTAATTTTAACAGAAGTTTGTAAATTATTAATATACTAATTAAAAGTATGTAATTAAACAATAACGAAATATGAGTTCAAAATTCTAATGGTTTTTCATTCGATTACGGATCAAGTTCTGATTTCTGCTAATTTGATGATAAAATCAATGGCTATCACAAAACCTATCAGAATGAAAACGTTACCAGCTGCCCGATTCACGTAAGTAATAAAAACCGTAGCGCAGTGACGTCACTTCGTTTTTTGCAAATTTAGCCCTTTTAACCGACTTAAAAAAAGGAGAATTCTCAATTCGCTGTATTTCTGAACCAATTTTTATGATTCTTTACACCAGGTAACTCAGAAATTGTATAGTAATTGAGCTATTGGAAGATTTATGACAATCCAAGACTAGATAAGTAAGTGCGTTTAAAACAGAAAACCAAAAGGCGATTTCTAAGTTCCTAAGTTAAAACGACTTTTGGACTGGCGTGTTTACGTGAATCGACTGGCTGGGTAGTTAAGTTACCTGTATCTTTCAAAATCATTAGGCGTTCTTCTCTTTCATAACACGTAAAGCTCTTTCTTTCCTCTCTTTCATAGCCTCTATGATACTGGGTGCGTCACGAATGGGCATGCTTCGTGACTGCCGAGGATCAACTAATTCTGGAAGTAGGCAATCGTAATAAAACCTAACTAATTTCATCTCCATTTTCTCCTCCCAAAATTTGTCGTCCTTTTCTATAATATAAACTTTCATAGGTACAGTAGCACCAAACCAGATGCCAAGCATGCAAACGTTTCTTTTAGTAATATGTACCTGTCCCTGAATTTGGAAATACCAGTTATGATTTTTATTTATGACATAACCCTTGGAAGCCTTGTCCTTAACCCAAAAGGTATGTTTGGCCATTGCTTCATCAAGAGTCATGCCAGCTAAAGAATGTGGGCACTTAATTTCAATTAAACCGTTTGCATAAATGCCATCTGGTGTAGTACCAAGAAATTCATATTGATCGTCGACGAACAAACCGCAACCTTGTATACTAATATTCTCTTGAATTTCTAACTGTTTAATTGCGGTTTCTTCGTTTTCGATACCGTACCGTACAGCAGGCAAACTGGAGATATTACTACCATAAACGATTTTACGAACAAGAACAGCACAACTTGTGCTCTCTCGTTTTTTACAAACTTCCCCGAACGATGATGAGGTTAGTAATTTTCTCCTTGTACTCATCCACTCAGAACTACTTCTTTGCAAATGGGTCGACCTTTCAAGCTCCTCTCTTTCAGCACAAGACAACTTTAAATCGGCTAAAAAAGATGACTTGGCTTTCTCATATAATTCTGGACTCAGATCAGGTTTTTCGCAGTTTGGTCCATAGTGAGCGTCTTTCGATACAGCGCTGTGGCTCTTTTTCAATCTTAATTTAGGTTTAGCAATTAAACGGATTCTACGATTACAATTTTCCACTTTCGCGATCAAAGGATTAGGACTAGATTTAAATATTACTTCATGAGTTTTACTATGAATCGATCCTGTATTAAAAGACACAACAGCAGCTGCGCATCGGCCCGCATAAGAACCACGGGAAGAATAATTTACACGCTTACCCCCTACTAATTTGGCAATCACTGCGTTAAAACTTTCAACTATATTACTTGTACAATTATGAATTAAACTTCTAGAATGATATGACAGTCTTTTACTTAAAATGTGTACCGCGTCCATTAATCCGCATCCAACAATTGCTGGAAGCAACCCAACAGGTTCTATTCGACGAGTATCAGGTCTACAGAAATACTCCTTGCAATATTGGTGATTACCAAATACGTGTTGTGGACCATTTAGGATATCTTCACTAAGATTTTTTATTTTTTCTTCGAGTGACTGATTTTGATCGCCCCAATATTTAATAGCGCATTTTACACCCGTTCTTAAACGCAAATACCTTTCTTTTAGGAATTTCCGCAATTCGCAAGGATACTTAGTGTCTTTCGACAGTTTCTCCAAGCTATTGCAGTAGTTTCGTAAAAGATGATTTTTGCATTCAATTTTCTCTACTGTTAAATTACCGTACGGTCGCGAATCTAATATTTTTTTATAAGTACTGGAATCGCCGTCTGCTACAAATTTATTATAAATTACACCGTGATCAACAATGGAACGTTTAAACCCCTCAACTATTATGGTCGATTCCATACCGGTAGATGATCCCGAATAATTCTTGAAACAACGGTGTTCCGAGGGCTGACTGTCGTTCTTTGCGGCTCGTGCACAAACCACGCAGTATTTATTTTTAACTCCAAAAAACAATACTTTATTAGTTTTAATGCCAATTATCGCAGCTGCGCCGGACAAGGCGGAAAAATTCTTACCATAAGATCTCTTGCTCCAACAACCGTCAACAGCAACAGATATTAATGGTGTACCATTTTTATCAACACTACCTATAGACACTGCGTACTCCGCTTCTTCCTTGACAGCTTCTGCCATGGAATGTGCTGCTGTCTTTTCCCACCAATCGCAAACCGTATTATTAATTTCATTGTATAATGAAGGTGACATGATTGGTAGGGCTACTGCGGCAGTTAATGTTTTTAACTGATATAGTAGCTCCCACCAGATGATATGATACCAGATACAATTTGATGATTCACTTCCATTCTATCTTCTTTCTTTTCAATCAAACACACAGTAAATTTCATACTACACATACTACATTTCATGATGAGTTTTGAGTCCAGACCAACTTTTACTTCACCTATTATACTGAGGTAACTTAACTTACAATCCATTGGACCGTGGTCCCCTATGGCCTGAAGAGCTTTAAAAAAAAAGAAACGTCTACAACTCTACGCCCAACTTCCATTTCATCCACCTTTCCCTCTTGGTCGTTTTCAATAACTAGTTCCTGTAAAGAAAGATAATGGCTTGATTTTTTTTATAAAAAATAATTAAAAATTTAAAAAAATGCAAAAGAATTAATACAATATTAGGTTCCTGATGAATAGAAATTATAATTTCTTTACGCATTAGGTATTGTTTTTTTATGACGTCACCTATTTGAACGTAAATTTTCTTTTGAGAAAGTAATTGAGAAGTATTTCGGTACTAAGGTGTTTGTCTCTCGATGAAAATAATAAATATTGCAAGAAAAATCTATAGGTAGGTATTGAGATTTTGTCTTCGCCCATCACTAACTAAGTAGTTTGTTTATTTATGTAACAAGTCTACAAGAATTACGTATAACAACTTACCTCTATACAGCGCGTAGCATTGTTGCTCAGAGTCTCGGCCCCAAGGTTTTCTTTATTTTCAATACTGGAAATATTATTCATCAATATTATCCACTTTTTATTTATTTTGTACAACCCTAAGCCAGACGCTAGGCGCCTCGCGTCTGTTTGGCGGTATAGGTATGTCGACAAAGTTGCGCTGTCGCCTACCTACTTCCACAATTTGATATTTAGACAATACTAGCCGACCCGGCGAACTCCGTATCGCCTTTTTTTTTTTTTAAAATCCTATTATTTTGATATTACATACAGATACTTCAATTTTATTTATCAGTATAGATATAGATAATACAAACCAATATTTACATGTTATTGTAGGTATATGTCTGAATCGGGCGATCTAAATCATATGACATATTGTATTAGCTTTGTAATGTACCCTGTTCAAATGCGATAATAAATAAGTAGGGAGGAACTTACATTTTATTCCGAGATCTTTTGGCTTTCATATTTTTATAATGCGTACAAAACTTTCTTTTCCCTGGCATGCCACTCAAATTCAATCAGTCCTGCGAAAAAAATAGCCTATGTTACTCAGTGATAATGTAGCTTTCGAATGATAAAAGAATTATTAAAATCAGTCCAGTACTTTTTGAGTTTATTCGTTACATACAAAAATCCAAATCTTTCCTCTTTATAATACCTATTAGTGTAGATATTGTATTTTTTACGATTTATATCTAGTTCCATCATGGTTTTCTTTCAGACATTCATTATATCGATACTTTCTACTAACTGAAAATAAATTAATTATAAAAATGTTATACTTACAGTTTTTTACAAAAAACACAAATTCACAATACGTAATTCTGCTGTCTGCAGCCGACAAGCGTGGTGTCGCGTTCACTTACAGAAAGGAACTGCCGCTGCAGACCACCGAGATTGCACGAATGAAACGAACGTTTTATCCCATACATTTGTGTATGAAAAATTTACCTTAAAATATATCTAGATTTTAGGGCTTTAAAAGAGGAAGTCTTTGTTTGTAAAGGTATAAAAAGAAGTATACAGCTATACTTATTGGTTTCTTCAGTGTTCAAAAAGTGTTTCTTTTTATCAATTTGTGTTGATTTATGGGGTTAAATCTGAAAAATACGAAGTCATGTTTTTGCATTTTTACTCAATTTTGTGCGTTTGTTGACGTTTATTATATAACAACTATTAGGTTTAAGAGTTTAATATAAGCATGAACATACTTATTGGTCTTTGATTGTAATATATACAAATTATCATTGATATCAATCATATGTAAATAGGTTAAATATGAAAAATCGTAACACTCTTTTCGGTGATTTTCACGATCTACACCCTTAAAGCATATAAAGTTGAGGGCTAGATGGCGAAGTTCCGGTATCGGCGCCACTAGGCAGCCATACACCCTCAGTCCTCCCATACCCCTTGCTACTCAAAAAGGGAGGAAGAGAAAATAAAATGAAAACAATTAAAAGACTAAATACCTATACTTCGCTATCGAAAATAGTCTTTATCCTCCGTGCAAAAAGAGGACCGACCCAAAAATGTACGACTTATAACCTAGATATTATGTATAAAACAGGAAGCGAATAGCAATAAAACTTCCCCAGGGAACGGGGGGATCGCTTGGGCAGCAAACTTGCTATAAAAGAGAAAAACTTTGGAGTTTTGCTCTTTTATAGCAAGTTTGCTGCCCAAGTGAACTGGCTTACTGGTCGTTGGACGACCAGTAAGCCAATTCGCCCTCATCACTCAAGATAACAACTAAGCCCAACAAGTAAAGTAAGCTCGTTGCCCACTGCCGCTTCCTCCGCACCCCTGTGGTTTAATGTGAACTATAGCAGTGTTTTCATTTCCGTATTCCACCCTTACATGCCCCCCGTTGGACGGTAACTTGCGGCCTGCAACATTGGCCTTACGATAGCATCGATCGGCGTTCACCACCAACAGTTCCTTTAGGCTTGCAGTGGCGATTTGTTATCCTTTAGTTGCCCTTGACAACCCTCACTTGGCACTTACCATCACGTGAGAACGCTTGCTCGTCCGCCCTCTTCTTTATAAAAAAAAAATATATCGAACCGAAATGCCTTAAAATGAATTCATATTTACCGGGCAAAAATATGATTAAGTAGAGCAAATAATTCGGTTGAATTCATACTTGGTGTAGTAGAAAATGACTTAGATACTGTTACAGTCTAAAAAGACGAATTGTACCAGAGTATTGATAAAAGTGCCCTTTGGGCTATATATTTCCATAATCCTTATCTCAATGGCAAGATAAGGAGGAAAGTTGAAAGACCGACCCAGTGGTCCAGAACCCAGAATAATCGTCTTCTAATTGTTTATTCCGATCTAATGGTTATGATAAGAATCAAGTGACCCAAAGTGGAAGGTTACTTGATATATGCACTAATGTTTAAATGTGTGTTACGTTATCTGAGCGAAGGTACCTTATTGTCGGTATGGACTTATTGATTTTGGTTAACGGTTTCTACACTGTTTAAAATTTCCTTGTTTCATAGAGACTTACTCTAACGTCTGATTTTTAAGATAAAGCAGTTACATCTATAAATTCTATACATGTACTAAAATCAGAACAGACCCGTGTCTTTAAAAAAGACATAAAAAAAATGCAATAAATTGCAATATAAAGTACGAGTGATATACTTAGAGTACAAAACAATTTTTTTTGTATTTTTTTCTGTCTGTTTGTTTGTCTGAACGCACATTACGCAAGAACCACAGAATAGAATTTAATGAAACTTGGTAAAGTTATAGCATATGACTTGGGTTAACATTAAGGGTACATTTTATCCCGATCTGTTGTCGAGTTCGCACGGAAACCATTTTAAAGTTTTAAAGTGACTTTAAACGAAAGGTTCGGTCACGACCAGTGACTCTTGAAAGGCCACTAAGGCCACTAGGGCCACAAGAATTTACACATTCGGAAAGAAAAAAAGAAAGGTTCGGTTATACCCTGTATTAATTACAGGGCTGGAGTTAAACTACTGTAGTAGGGGGAGAGTACACGCTGCATTCCCACAGCTGCTGGGCGCACTCGACTGTCCACGTTACCCCTCTCTCGCAGAAGACTACCCTGAAATGTACTGCATATCCTACATTATTGTATTTCCCCAATGTACGTACGTGTTCCAGTAGGGAGTGAGATGTGCCAGAGCCCATTCCCATCCCATCCTATCCCTCCTCATTTTCCCAATCCATCCCTTAATCTGCAAAGGTGGGCAGCGCATCCGGGGACGTGCCAACGTTTGACATTCTGCACTGATTTTGGCATGTATCGTGGATGTCTATGGTATTCATCACTTACCATCAGGTGGATTGTATGTTTGTCTGTCGACTTTTTCTATAGAAAGAAAACTGTAATATCTTTTACTATGACACAGTGCTATGTGAGTCTTATATATGCTATAAAACAAAGAAGACATTTAGAATATCTTTAAATTAATATAATTCTTTAATAATCTGCGCTTAATCTATATTTCCTTTCCTATTCCAATAAAAATATTTCGTTACTGGAATCGGAAACGCGGCATTTATTGACAGTATTATAAATACATATAATAAATATAATCTATACATATAATAAAATCGTGACAGAGAGTTGTAACAATACGTTTGTTAGTAACTACTCTGTTGAGGACAGGATTGTCAACTACAATCTTATTGGATCGAGGACAGTATTGTCAACTACAACCTTATGGATCGCCGGGGTATGTGGACTGTACATATAGGTTTTTTTCTTCTTGAGTAAATGAATGAATAAATAAATAAATAACGTCTTATTTTGTCTTGTTGATTATTAGTCAGTAGAGCCGGGGTAGCGCAGAGGTACTTGTTCTTCCTTACTTGTTGTTCTCGGAGTGGGCTTCCCGGCATTCCGACCCGCTGGTCGGAATGCCGGGAAGCCCAAAATGGTTCGTCTTTTATTCCGTTTTGGCTTCCCCCACCATTTGTTTACGTGTGTACCCCTCCCGCTACCCGCGGGGGATCATTTATTCTTATATCACATATTTCACATTCTTATTAGATTCTTATTATACATATTAGGAATCTTATAAGACATAAAACTAACCTAAGGTGGATCCAATAAGATCTTGACGCTATAACGTTCGGTTCCGAGTGGACGGGGTGCGTGGTTTGTGCGACATATTTACGTAACCCCGTCCCCCGCTTCAGGACTATAAATATTATATTTGCCCGCCAGGTGGCGGACCGGACCATTCCGCTCCGGATCGCGCTAGCGATCGGACGTCTCCCGCTCCGCTGCGCTTGCCGTAGCCGCCGCCGTCGTAGCTGCCGTCGTAGCGCCGTAGCGCTGAAGCCCGCGATTGTAATCAAAAGTTGCCTTTCTCAAGGCAGCGGCTGATTCCGCCAAAAACCACTGCAGTTCCGCAACTGCAGTTTTGCCCCTTCTGGGAAAATCAACAGTTTCGTGGTCCTCGGTGGTTAACCTAACGGTGCCAACGAACCGAGTGGGGTGTTGACCCAATCACACCCGCCGAGCCCCTTCAGGGCGAGGCAGTCAATTGGACGGGAGCTAGCAAACCGGCCTTGGGGGGTCTCCTAGTCGGCCTAGTCTCTGTTTTCCTTCCACAGTTTGCACCTAGTGTCGGTTGGGTGTGTCTACACCCTTCGCACTAGACCCCATAGGGCTCCGTCGCACAATAAGATTGGCGACGGATTACAAGCTTAGGGCTCACCAGTAGGCACTCACCTCCCTGCTTCACCCGCAGGGAGGGTTACACAACCCCGGGCGCACCTACCCGGGAAGACAGAGATAGCGACAAGCACGTTATCTCTTTCTCTCTCTCTCCCCACCCCAGCCAGCTATGGCGTCGCTGCTGAGCGACGCAACGATAGTTGCGCAACTAAAGGCTTCCCATCCGGAAATCTTTAGTTCTCTGTGCGTCACATTGGCCAAAAACTCCGCAAAACCCGCTCCAGCGGCTCCATCCGAGAGCCCCGCGTCCCCCAACTCCATCCCCGAGCAGGATAACTCCTGTGACACCTCCCAGGAGGACATGGACATAGTCCAGACCTCCTACGACTCCGACTCCGCATCTGAGGCGGAGCATTCCCCAGCCGAATCTTCCGACGTCGGCAAGAATCTTCCGTTTCTTGCCGACGACGGTGAAGCCGTCGGCAAGAAACGGAAAAGGTCCGTAAAGACCTCCTCCCGCACCCCCGCTGCACCCCCGAAGTCCGCTAAGTCGGACTTCGTAGCCCAGCCTGGCGCGGCTTCCCGCTCTCGCCAGAGCACCCCTCAGCCCCCACCCGCGGTCCCCCGCACCGAAAAGCCCCCACCCCCTGTCTTTGTCCAAGACAAGGCCCGTTGGGAGCACGTCCGCGCCGCCATGGAGATGTTGAAAATCTCCTTCACAAAGGCAACCAATACCGCTGTGGCCATTAAGGTCCAGGTCCCCTCCTCCAAGGACTTCAGGTCCTTAACTGCCTATCTTCGGAAGGAGAAAATCTCCTTCCACACCTACGCCACCGAGGAGGAGCGTCGTCTCCGAGTCGTGGCCCGTGGCCTCCCTCCCCAATTGGGAGAAGACGAGATCCTAGAGGATCTCAAATCCCAAAACCTCCCGGTGCTAGAAGTGCACCGTCTTTACAAGGGGCGCGATAAAACCCTTTTCAACCTAGTATTGGTTGTCCTTCCCCTCACCATCGAGGGGAAGAAAATCTTCGACACCCGCACTATCTGCGGGCTCTCCGGTCTCTCCTTTGAGACCCCCCACAAGCGTGGCGGTATTGGGCAATGCCATAATTGCCAATACTATGGCCACGCAGCGCGCAACTGCTACGCGCGATCCCGTTGCGTTAAGTGCCTGGGTGACCACGGCACTAGCGACTGCACCCGTCCCAAGGGCGCCGAGGACCCCCCTGGCTGTATCCTCTGCGGACAGCTGGGGCATCCCGCGAGTTATCGCGGATGCCCTAAAGCGCCGCGGTGGCCTTCCAGGAGGGTCCCCGCTAGACCCCCTCCCCCCGCCAAGCGCTTTCCTACGCAGGCGCCCCTGGCCCCCCTTATGTCGGTGCAAACTAAAGCACCATTACCCGCGCCTTCTGCGCAACCCACCCCAGCCGCAGTGCTCACACCCGCGAGCTTCTCCTCGCTCCCACCCAAACCTGCGCCGCAATCCTGGCGCAGGACCACTTCAGCCGCCCCTGCGCAGCAATCTTGGAGGATCACTCCAGCCGCCCATGCGCCGGCTCCCAAATCCGTCCCTAACTCCACCTCCTTCCAAAGCCAGGCTAGTCCTGGACTAATGGAGGACCTGGCTCTAGTCCGCCGCTTCCTAGGGGCCATAAACCCCCAGGAAATTAAAAACCTAGCCCAAGCGCTCAGGTCCACTGATGGAGACGCTCTAGCCCGTCTAGACCTTGTCTTCAAGTACGAGCACGTACTTAGCGCCCTCGGCCTCTTCAAGGCCTGCCCCTGAACTCTCTTAAAAGAACTCCAATGGCTAACACAGCTCGAATAAAGCCCTCTTCCCTGTCCGTCGCGTTTTACAACGCTGACGGCTACGGCTCCCAACGCACCCAGATCCAAGATTTCCTCAGAAATCATCAAATCGACATAATGCTAGTGCAAGAGACCTTCTGAAAACCTAGCAAACGCGATCCCAAAATCGCCCAGTACAGCATTGTACGTAATGACAGATTGGCCAGCCGAGGAGGCGGCACCCTCATTTACTACAGAAGGTCTCTGCACTGCATTCCGATTCCTACCCCTCCACTGACTAACATGGAGGCCTCGGTCTGTCGTATAGCTATGACAGGTCATCAACCTGTCACTCTGGCATCTGTTTATCTCCCCCCCGACAGAGAACTGCTCAGGACTGATCTTGAGTCGCTTCTCGACTTAGGTAACTCAGTCATCCTAGCAGGAGATCTCAATTGTAAGCACCCCAGCTTCAATAGTCATACCCCCACCACTAACGGTAATCGCCTTAACAGATTCATTGACCTACTCGACTTTGACGTGATAGCTCCAATGACGCCAACTCATTACCCTGCTACTGTTACCCACAGACCCGACGTCCTTGACATCGCCCTTTTTAAAAACGTTACCCTACGTCTAAACTCGCTAGAACCCCTCTCCGAGTTAGACTCCGATCATCGCCCCGTAGTCATGAAACTAGGACGACAGACCGATCCACCTCTCCAAGACAAGACGATTATTAACTGGACCAAGCTGAAAGAAGCCCTTAAGACTTCCAGCTCTCCCCACCTCGACTCTATCCCCGACTACCTGACCAGTGCGGATGACACAAACACGGCGGTCTCTGGCCTCGGCAGCCACCTTAAGGATTTAATCCAAAGCTCCTCCAGGCGAGTCCCAGCGGCGAACGATCGCCGCTGGGAGTTGCCTGAGGACATAAGGGAGCTGATAAGAGACAAGAACGCAGCCATCCGTGCTTATGACTCTTTCCCCTGTGACGAGAATAGGCGTAGAATGCGAGCCTTACAAAGGGAAGTAAAGCATCGCATCGCTGAATTCAAAAATCACAGTTGGGAATCCCTGTTGTCAGAGATTTCGCCATCACACACTGCCTACTGGCGGATGGCGAAGTCTATGAAAACAGACAATACAGCCTCGTTTCCCCCACTGACAAGACCAAACGGACCTCCCGCATTTGACGATGCAGAGAAGGCCGAATGCCTAGCCGACAGTTTGGAGGCCCAGTGCTCCCTTAGCCGTCAGCCGGTGGACGAATCCCACGTCGACTCGGTTGACGGAGAGGTGGGGCGCCGAGCCTCCATCCCCCCCTCTGACTCCCTTCTACCGGTTACGGTAACAGAAATCCAGGAGATTATCCAAAATCTCAAAATCAAAAAATCTCCTGGAATCGACGGAATACCCAACAAGGTGTTCAAAAGCCTCCCGATCCATCTGATCGCTCTCCTCGTGGCCATCTTCAATGCTGCCATGAGAAACCATCTCTTTCCAGTCGCCTGGAAAGAAGCCGTCGTCATCGGCATCCCCAAACCGGGCAAACATCGCTCGGAGCCCTCTAGTTACAGACCCATTAGCCTATTGAATACAATGGCTAAAATCTACGAAAAAGTCCTCCATTCTCGCCTGCTGAGTTACATTAACTCAAAAAGGCTTCTCATTGACGAGCAGTTCGGCTTTAGAGCCAAGCACTCGTGTGTCCAACAGGTGCACCGAATAACGGAGCACATACTCCCGCGTCTCAATCAAAAGAGGCCCTTCCGAACTCTAGCTGTCTTCTTCGACGTAGCGAAGGCCTTCGACAAGGTCTGGCACAACGGTTTAATTTATAAACTGTACCAACTGGAGGTGCCAGAAAGTCTCATTCTCATCATCAGAGACTTCCTTACCGATCGCACTTTTCGCTACAGAGTCGAAGGCACTCTGTCTAGCCCCCGCCCAATCAGAGCTGGAGTCCCACAAGGCTCCGTTCTAGCACCCACGCTCTATTCCCTCTACACTAACGACATCCCCCACACCCCAGGAATAGAGCTCGCCCTTTTCGCGGATGACACCGCCCTCTACGCCTCAGATAGGAACCTACGTATGGTATCTCTACGCCTCCAGCGCGCAGTCACCGCCCTAGGTGAGTGGTTTGCGAGGTGGAGGATAGAGATAAACCCGACGAAAAGTGCAGCCATGTGCTTCCCTTTTCCCACGGCTAACGCTCGTAGGCCTAAGCTGTCCCCTCTCCCGATAACCCTTTTCGGTCAAACAATTCCTCTCGTCAGGAAGACCAAGTATCTCGGAGTCACTCTAGACCACAGACTGACCTTCCGAGAACACGTCAAAACCGTCCGCAACCGAGCCGCCTTTGTGCTCGGTCGCCTCAACCCCCTCGTAGGCGGGAGAAGTAAAATGTCGCTTAGAAATAAGTTGACATTGCACAAAACTCTCGTCCGTCCCATCATGACATATGCTAGCGTTGTGTTCGCACACGCAGCTCCCTCCACCATTGCAATCCTCCAAAAATTGCAAAATAGATTCATGCGCAAGGCCGTGGCCGCACCATGGTACTTGCGCAACGTTGACCTCCACAAGGACTTGGAGCTTCCCTCCATCGTCAAATACATAACAGACAATGCCCGACGCTACTATGACGCTATCCCAAACCATTCCAACCCCCTGATTGTCTCTTCCCTCACCTACATACCGGACAGGAGTGCCCCTCCGCGCTATCGTCGCCCGCGGCACATCCTGGACGATCCCGACGACCCGATCACCGCTGCCAATGCGGTTCTCACTCTGCACCCAAACACAGTACACAGACACCGTCCCCGCCGGCCGAGACGTGGACGCCCCCCTCGTTACACCGTTAACACACACCGGCCCTCAGCCAACACTTTCACTAGGCATCGACACATGCCTGGGCGCTTCTCGCCGACACGCGATCCCGCGGTATCCCCCCAATGCAACGCCCTAAGCCGAGGTCCGTTCCTTCCGCCGGTTTACCGGCGGGGGAGCCCTTAGGCTGTTGCAACGCACACTTTTCTCTTGGCTGAGCGCCTTCTGCGCTCGCCCTACATCAACGCGACCGGTGACTCTTGAAAGGCCACTAGGGCCACAAGAACTAGACATACACGATGTTGAGGCAATCAGGTTACCACCTAGGCTGGCCCAGCCAGACTAGATGGTACCAGGTGTCCCATGCAGGATTTTTCCTGATTGTCTCTCCTAACAAAAAAAAAAAAAAAAAAAGGTGGCGGACCGTTTAGTTGTTCCCCGAACGCCATAGCGTCCACAACTTATCCCTAGCATGCCCTACTTACTCTATTCACCAACAATTATCCTAACAGGGTAATAAAGGACATACTAGGGAACATTTAAATATCAATTACGCAATAGACAACATAAAAACAGACATAAAGGACATTAAACAGATATTATATAAACATAAACAACTATCTACGAAAATGCGAAACTATCTTATCATAAATCTATACATATAAGTACCCTAGCTTTATTTACATTATTCTGTCGTTAACATACTCAATAAGTCGTTGTAAATTAATGTAAATAACGATGTACGGCGCGGGGGCAAGCAACATGCCGCGCGTCATGTTGCGTATCATGTGGCAACACCGCGCGCAATGTCGACAAACACGTTACGCGTCATGAGTTGTACGTCAATTGTTAGATCCAAGTGGATACTCGGCTTTATACAAAACTGCAATAAAAGTCACGGCGGGTGCACACAAAACTATTTTACCTGGCCGCGGGGAATTCACTAAGTTCGCCATTTCGTTTTATTGTCGGCTCCGATTATGTGAATGTTGGGACAGATTGTTTCATTATTACTTTTATTACACATGTGTTTTTAGTGGGGACACAAACAGGAGAAGATTTATTTTTCTACGATTTGATGTTTAATAATAAAAGTAATCTGTGAATAAGGATTATAAAGAATAGGATTCTGTGATCGTGGAGTAACTACTAAAGCCCATTCGTCCTGTGACGTAATTACCATGCTATTGTAAGTTTATAAATCGATCTATTTAAGGATATGGCAAAGGGTGTAGTCAGGCGTAGTTGTAGTTATCCAGGGTGGGGCGAAACCATACAATTTTATCCAGCCCGTAGCGGTTTGCAATATAACATTTGAGATTTTCGCGTTTCTCACACATATTTGTCTGTTTAAACGGGTCTCAACGCGCATGCGTACTTTATTTATTTTACTGTACTTATATTGTGAGTGTTGCGTGCCGTAAATATCCGGAATATGAAGACCAAATGCGGGTAGTTTAGCAATTCTCAATGTGGACTACCCACCTCTTCAATCAGCTCGGGACTATAGTTGCTGCAACCCAACCGAAACGTCGAGTATAATAAATAAGTTAAGCATACGTCTTGAGACCCGTTTAAATAGATAGATTTGATCTAGAGCAAAGCAAACAACTTTCTTATAATTTAAATACAAATGGTGTAATGAATAAAGTCCGTTACTTATTCTGTTACTGTTACAACGTACACCACCGTGGCTACGCCCGTGGACATGGCGTATCACTGCTTTCGAAGTTAACTGTGACGAGTTTCAGTGGAGGGGTAAGATGTTCTAATCTTCCAGATAGAACAGTAAATAAAACATATTCTACATGAGGTTCTTATATAACTGTCCGTTGTGACGTGCGGTACAGAAACAGTCTTTGACAGGAGGTCTGATGCATAAAGTCGATAATCAGTACTGAGTTAATCAGTGAGATATGGAGAGAGTTCGTTGCAGGATAACATTCTAAAGGAAGAGATGCTATTCTGGACTGATGTTGGCATGTATCGCGAATGACCATAGGCATTCACTTACAACCAGGTGGGCTCTCTACTCGTATACCGCCGTTTTTCAATAGAAAAAGCCACGGCACGGCGCCAGGAGATTCGCAATTCTCTTGGATTGGTTACTCAAGAGGTGCGAGTGGTATTGGATTATACATCAGGTTTTCCGTCTGCCTCTATAGCAATTTACAAAAAAAGCAATTTATAGCTAAGTAAAATTAATTGGCAGTGAAAAGCGAACTTCAAAATTTCAAAATTCCTCTTTTGTTTTAACTTAATTTAGGGAAGTAGGGTGGATGTACCAGTCTCAAACCATTTAAGGAAAAAAAATAACTTTAAAATGTTGTTATATAACCTAATTGCGATATTTATTACTAGTTTATTTTTTATATTGTACGTTATCTAGTTAAAAGTTATAATTGAAAAGGAAAACACTTAATTCCTTTTGTTTTTTTTATTATTTAACACAATCGGTATATAACTGGGATGTACCCTACTTTGACCAGCTGGCCCCAGTTGTTGAGAGGATTTGTACCAGAGGTTGACCATTAAACAAAGTGAAATAAAATCTACATTCCACAAAAGGAGATGTTTTTATAATCAACTTTATTAAGGTTTGTTCTTAGGGCTAATTGAGACCAACAAGTAAATTACTATTTTCAGTCTTAACAATCACAATAGAAATTCTTAAATCTAAATGGCACATTTTCAAATCACATGAAAATAACAAATAATAACTTCACTAAAACTTTAAACTTTATAAGTAACCTATGTTTTTGGTTTAATCATTATTAATATCAAATATCAAACATACCTAAATAAAATTTCTAACAATATCACGGAATGACTCAAAAGTAAAAATTGCAGATGAAAGGAATCAGATCCAAAAAAGATATTTGGCCATTTCTGGCACTTTATATGAACCTCTACTATTATTTGACGCAGGGGCATTTATTTTTTCGACTATTCTGTCATTAGCATACCAATAGCAACCAATCGTAGTTGTCTATTACGTATGTATGATCCTAATTCTATTTCGTTGTCTGATCTACCTTTCTTACTGTAATAGACCAATGGTAAATTGTCCTCTTCTGAATCAGAATCTATCCTATTTTGTACTCTTTTTCTTATTCGTTTTGCTTTAGGTTTCTCAATTTTGTTCAACTCTTGTAACTTCTTTTTTTCTTCTCTTGCTAATCTCTTATTTTCTTTTTCTTCTTGTTCCCTATTTTTTTCATTCCAATAGCAGTAGAGTATCCACTCTACTGATGTAACTGCATCCGGCAATCGCTTTCTATTCAGATTTTTCTTACAACCTTTTTTCAGTGGCGATTCTGTAGGCCAAACTAAAGAAGACGCAAAAGCAGGGCTGACTGTAATTTTAGAATATCCGGGTGTAGTTTGTTTTAAAAAGTCTCTAGACTTTGCAGATTTAGTGGGTGCCTTTTCTTGGTCGTTTAGTTTTTTGGATGATCCTGATTCAGGTGTTTTTTGTTCTGAAAACTCTATCATTGTAACAGATTTAGTAGGCGTTGCTTCTCGATTTTTACTATTGCAATCGTCTGTAACAAAACTTAGTGAGGTTGAACCTGGTAGTTGTTCTTCGTCGGATAATTTTGTCGATAAAGTAAGTTCTGACTGGCGAATTAATGCAGAGTTTGTAACGATGCTAATTTGTCGATTGTCGGCTTTGATTAATTTAGTAACTGTCTCTATTAACTGCTCTTTTTTAATAGGGATTCCCTTTTTAGCCATTGCATTTATCCACCGACATAGCAATCGTTCCTCATCAGGTGTCAAGATTGTTGGCGGGCCCATTTTTCGTTGAATGGGATGTCTCATTTTTATTTTATTAATCATTGTAGAATGGGGGATGTTATATTTGCGGCACGTTTCTCTGATTTTGTTTCCTGACTGTATTTCTTTAAGCGCTTCATAAATATCGTCCTCACTGTACCGAAAGAATTTTTTTTTTTGGTGGCATATTGAATCTAAAACAAGCAAAAATAAACTTATATTTAGAGAGCTTGGTCGATCATAGGAGCTTATGTTTTGTATGCAGCACCAATGTCAAACCACTGGTCAACTAAAGGAAACAATGCGATTTACTCCATTAAAATCGATTGTTGAGTTACAAATCATATCATAGACATGAAACAGATAAAAAAAAATGCAAAAAAAAAGTAGTACTTCAGTGAGCTAGTCGTTGACCAACTGGTCAACCCCAGGAAAACTTAATCAAATCATGTACCTTTTGTTAACCAGTTAAATAACTCATGAAATATATTATTTGCACCTCAAATTCATTAAAATCCCCAAAATAAACATAAAATCATTACAAAAATCAATCATCAGAGCAAAGTACATTCAAAACAATACAAAATAAATATAAAATATTCTTACCTCGTCAAAACTCGTTCATTATTGCAATGGCGGCCGAATGGCAACTGTCAGCGACAAGTAAAAATAAAACGAAATTGTAGAGTTCACTGTTTGTCTCTTTCTAGCCGTAATGAGATTGGTTGATTTGTATTAGTAACGACAACATATAGCCAACATTAAATGAAACACATAGTGGCAGGAAATCTTAATATTGACACTCAAAGCCGCAAATGGTCAACAACCGGTGCCTGGTCAACTATAGGCTCAACCACCCTATATTCAATGGAATCCGGCCAGGGAAAATGAAAATGTTCCCCGATTGGAATCGTCTCGAAAACCCTCGGAGAATTGTACAAATATTTGGCAGTATACTAAATCAAATTCCCGTTTGCTCTGTTGTTCTTTAATAAAGCGTTGTTTTGGACCATTTAATGATATGTTTATATAAAAGGCATTATTAATAAGTAAATTTTTCATAACTGTGAATAGGGTCCTGCAAGGTCGGCAGCGCACCTGCATCCTTCCTGATATTGCAGGTGTCCATGAGCGCCGGTGATCACTTACTATCTCATGACTCGCCTACCTGTCTGCCACGTCTTCTATAAAAAAAAAGTTTAAATGAATAGTGAACTTTTTTGAGTAATTGTACGCATACGCATGAATCATCAAGTAATTCTATCAGGTGTCAATGTAATATACTTACATTACGATTTCTTGCTGTAAACTGAACAATGGCGACATTCGCCAAGAAGCTCGTCCACAATACTCGGCGAGAATGGATTGGCTTCACGGTAGGCCATCAAATTTCAGCATCCAAATGTTTATGGCGTAATATTTCCCGTACAATCATAAAACAGTTTTGATAATATCAACGGTCGGAGTATTTATCTGGAGCAAACAAATGTTTATTATTAATAAAAAATATATACTTTAGTGTATTGGTATATAGTTTGCAACGTTTTAGCAAAAATTGCAGTGGCTCCAGAAAACAAAATGGCGGCAATTAACTGCTAAAAGAGTACAAATAACTAGTCGTGGGTATTCACGGCTCCTCGGAGTGTTTCGGCTCACTTATTCCGTCTCCGCTCGCGGATCCGACTCCTCTTAACGATTCCTTGACTCCTTTGATTCACCTACTTATATTTTATAAGAGCCCGAGAACGACTCATTCGCTTTGCATCATGTTCGTTCATGTAACTCAGCAATCCAAAAATGAAAGTAATAAATAACTCCTCGGAGTCGATAACAGTTAGCCGGAATTCGGCTTCCGCTGGCGGTTTCCGATCTTTTGATTCATTGAATCCGGAGTTACCCATCGCTACAAATTGTAATGTTCCTAATATTTTAACATATTTGTTATTCTCATACTAGCAATTGATTGTTTACAATTCACATGAACTTAGATTCTATTTGTGTGTTCATTAAGTAAAGACTTGTTCAACTACATTTATCTAATGACTTAATGAGTATCCATTAGGTAATATATTAATGATGATGTTCTAAGTCCATTCTACTGTTTGTATATCATTAAGATTAACGCCAGCAGAGCGTCTTATAAAATAGCTCTCAACCCCAATTTAGTCAGTCTTTAGTCTTCAAGTTACAAGTCTTCGTCTCGTGTGTCAAATCAGAGAGGCTCCTTCTGATCGAGTCTTGAAGGAACGGTCGGCCCTCATAATTCTGTAAGTCGCGGTGTTATTGTTGTTGGAGCAATAATGGTAAAGATCGATTCACGAGTCGGGGCTGTTTCACTGCTAGTTTCGCCATCATTGTTCGAAGCTCGGCACAGTAAACATCTGCTGTTATTGCTTGACTAGACCTGACAAAGCTATAGTGAATAACACCATGAATAGACCACCAAACAGTTACCATTACCTTTTTATTGGTAAGCTTTGCCTTAGGGCACTGTTGCGGCGTTTGACCTGGGGTCAGCCATTGCATTTTTCGCTTTCGGTTATCGTAAAGAATCCACTTTTCGTCACATGTCACAATTCGATCCAATATTCCTTCATTTCTGTACCGATTCAACAAGGCAACGCAAGTTTCAACACGCGTTCCTTTCTGCAGATCAGTCAAATCATGAGGCACCCATTTTTCATATTTTTCATACCCATATTCTTTTTGATTTGATGCAAATGAGTCAATATTGTAGGTAAGGTAACGTTAAACCATGCCGCTAATTCCTGGGTAGTTTGACTCGGATCGGCTTCCACCATTTCCTTCAATTCAGCGTTATTCACCTGTGTGGGCGGTCTTCCACGTGGTTCGTTCTTCAAGTCGAAGTTTCCATTACGAAAGCGTTTAAACCAAAAACGCACGGTTCGTCCATTAGCAGTCTCCTCTCTAAACGCAGCATTGATATTGCGAGCCGTTTCTGCCGCGTTAATTCCGCGTCGAAACTCGTATTCAAAGATTACTCGGATTTTCGAAGTATCCATCTTTCCCGTCTAAGTTGAATAAAAAAAACAATTGAAAGTCGAAAATCGAATATTGCACATTTTTTAAAACAAGAACCTCACAGGTATCATGTGAAAAAAGTTTCACTCGAAAATCTCACACCATGGAGGTTTTATGTCAATTCAAAGTATCTATTACTATAAAACGGCAATTTCATACTTTAACCCCTATTATTAAGTTAAATTAGTGCTAGTGTCAAGTCACTTTGTAACGTTCATTACATAAATCTGACTGTTACTTCGTAACTCCGCTGTTCTCATTTTAAATACCCCCTCCCGACCACCCGTACATTACCTATCTAAATAATAAATCAGGCGCGGAGTGCTCCATATGCCTGGAAACTATATTCTATCTCGTTTTCTCCGAGAAACAGCTTTGCTGTTTGAAAATATTTGCAACTTTTTATATATTGTATTGAAAGAATTTAAACGAAGGATTAAAGAATAAATAAAAAATAAGGGTTTTAGAAAAAAAGAAAAATACAATTGTAGCCTACCGCTGGCAACTAATTTGATGTTCTGATCAATGATCCGACAATTGATTCGTTTAAATTTTTTTGAGCCATAAATGACTTAACCTAAATCAAATACTTATTGGCGCGAACTAAGATTTTAAATTTATAAATATACAGAATTAAGTATTATTCAGAATGAAGAATGAATTAATTAAGTAAACCGCATTCAGAAACAATTGATTAATACAATTAGGGCCTTCCTCACCACCGTCTGATAAGGTAACTGATAAAAATAAATCATAGTTTTGTTGGAGTGCTCCAGGAACGAACCTGAGAGCAAGGCTCTGATGGAGACTCTAAATATGAACAGGTGTGATGTAGGGATGTACCATAGAATGTTTTCCGAGCCAACATCGAAAGCTGCATACATTCTGTGCAAATTTGCGAGTCGCTATCAGTGTCATAGATAAATTAAGATTGATAATAAGGTAATTAAGTTAATTATGATAGACAGACAGACGTAATTGGGTTTTTGAATAAAAATTTTTTTTATCATTAATGGAAAGATCATATACCTACTACAAAAACAACTTCTGAAAAAATGTTTTTAAATGTTCCACAAAATGTTAAACGTTGAAATAAATGGTTCCAAGCAGTGCGACGACCTAATTCCAAAACAACATCAAATTATATTTAATGACGAATAAATCATTTAATATTTTAATTTACAATATTATTTTTTTATAAACTTACCTTGATGCTTTAGCACCTCGAACTTCAGCTGAATTAAACCGAATATCATTTTTAAGAAAATCTGTTATCATAAATATATCCACATCAGGTATATTATCGGAATTAGTCTTTATAAATCCTTTATCACACATAACTAAATAAAAGTAGTTAATATAAATAATTTTTTAAACTAAATGTCGGATATTTGTCGTCAATTTACATGTAGAAGCCTGTGATACTGTACTATCGAGAAATACTTTTAACATTATGACGTCACAAACATGGCGACCAATCGTAGCGCGTTTGTTGTCACGTGATTCTTTTTAAAATTTTATCAACTTTAAATTGTTTATAATAAATTAAATAAACATTTTTTAAGAGTATTTCGCATCGATTATTAATATAATTTATGATAAAGTTTTAAAATACATAAAAAAAATTGATATTTTCTTTTTCCAAAAACCCAATTACAGTATAGATAGATGTAGATACGTAAGACATATAGATAGATAGTGAAATTGTAACTTTTAAGGTACGATGGGGTTCACATATACGACAGTGTAAAAGTCCCTAAATAAAATAAAGAGAAAAAAATATCATAGTTCTCAATAACCAAATTATTAATAATCAAATGAAATTATTAATAAATTAGTGTTGTAACTAGCATCATCTAGTACTAAATGTTTGAACGAAAAATTAAAATATTCATCAATATACCTTCCAAAATAATGATTAAAGCGTTAACCGTAACTGTTGAAAATCTGATTGATAAAGAATCTGCCAATTAAACCAACTGATCCTGGATTTAGGATAAAGAAGAACTGACATTCTGATACCTTCTGAGCAAGTATCAGGAGGTGGTGAGAGGCCCTTAATCCTTTCTCAATGAGAGACAGACAAACATTAAACTTAAATACAGTCGGGTAAAATTGAGAAATAGTTTCAAAGTACATTCAACTCAAACCCGAGTGTTTTCCTCTCTGCAACATAATAACAGCATTTTACACAATACGACACAATATACAAAAAATACATGTATCACGACTCAACGCTAAATTGTAACTATCGTGGCTGAGAAATACTTAAAATAATATTGTTATTGCAATTTGTTTTTATATAATTTACTTGGACACTGGCATAGCCATTGGTACACACACAGCAAATAATTGTTTTTATCACGTCATTGTCCAGTCCCGTTGAAGTAGGAGTAGCTCACTAAAGTGATAGTAGGTTTACTGAGGACAGAGTTGGACTCCTTGGAAGAACACGAAAAATGTTGTCTCACGCTTTTATTTAATTATTGCAAACATTATGCACTAACACGAGGCACTTTGAAGTTTAATAAACTATCAGTATTAAACTACAAATCCCACAATACACAATTTTTACAATAATCAAATAAAAACTCAACTGTATTTTTCGGTTTCCCGCCAAAATATCCCCATTTTGGAGGGACACCGAAAAATAAAGTATTGTTATTGTAAATAAGTATACGAATAAAAATACCTTACTTTATTGTTTTTAATGATTAGGAGGTTTGCGTGCTATCGAAGTCTCATATTACTGATGCTAAGCCAATAGCTCCTTATGTCAATGCAAGTATGATCTGTAGGTATTGTAACATAATTTTAGCAGCGAATTGTTGGCTCTATTTCCACTTTATCAGATGAGTGAGATGTGTATCTATGGATACAGTGCACGCAGAACATGTATGGTGTTTTACGTGGTTAGAAACTTGTGGTAGAGTGTTGTAACACCCGTACCCGTCAGTCGTCTCCCGCGTGCTTGTCTGATGTGTTGCACTTTTACTTAATTCGTGTGATAAATAAATGTAGTGGTATGGTGGATGATTTACTTCCGCAATCTTCTGATGCTGCTTATTGAAGAGTACAATAACTCTAGATGTAACTCTAAACTATGTATATTTTTGTATATCACGTCACATTGATAAAAGGTGCTTTCATTGTGCTCAAAACAGGTTTTGAAACCTTTTTATATCAATTTGAGCTAGATGAATTTATATGGTTAGATTAACACTTCGTGTCCTGCATAACTCAAAGGTTGACTGGGAGATAAGGCATGAAGTCCGACTTTTGTTGTAATTTATAAAAAAGAGTAGATTAATAAATCAATAATTAAAGCGGGAGAGTGCATGCTGCATTCACGCAACCACTGGGCGCGATCAACCGTATACGTTACTTCTCTCCTTGAAATGATTTCTCATTTCTCTTTTTTTTTTTTTTTTTTTATAGACTAGGGGGCGGACGAGCAAGTGGTCCCACGTGATGGTAAGTGTTACCGCCGCCCATGGGCACCTGCAACACCAGGGGGTATGCGGGCGCGCCGCCGACCTTGCAAAATCCTATTCACAGCTCTCTTGAAGAACCCCATATCGTAGTTCAATGGAAAGACCTCTTGAGGCAGTTCGTTCCACAGCCTACGGGTTCGCGGTATAAAATAGTTTTTGGACCGCATAGTGCGCGACACCTCCGTATCGAGGAAATGCGGATGGACCGCACTTCTGTGACGGGAGGTGCGGTTGTAGAAACCCGAGGTGGGAATTATATTAAACAATTCTTCAGAGCATTCCCCATTGTACAGGCGGTAGAACACACAGAGAGACGCAACGTCTCTCCGAACGCTGAGGGATTCTAAACCGCCCGTGAGAGTGGGATCGTCGACAATACGAACAGCACGTCGTTGGATAGAGTCAAATGGGTCCAATTGGTATTTCGGTGCGCCGGCCCAGAGATGAGAGCAGTACTCCATATGGGGCCTCACCTGAGCTTTGTAAAGCATAAGGAGTTGCCCAGGTTTGAAGTACCGCTTCGCTCTGTTCAGCACACCGAGCTTTTTGGAGGCCATTTTGGCCTTATTGTCCAGATGACCCCTAAATTCGACTTTGCTGGAGATGTCGATACCAAGGATCCCGATACTCTCCAAGATCTTAAGAGGTATGCTCTGAAAGCGAGGTGCTACAATAAAAGGGGTTTTCTTAGCGGTGAATGCACAGACTTGCGTCTTACTGGGGTTGAAATCCACTAGGTTCATAGAACCCCAAATCGAAACTAGATCTAAAGAGTTTTCGATTTCAGACACAAGCCTGGCGCGACTCTCTTCCACTTCGACCCGAGGGATGTTGGCGCGGCCCCTGTACAAGGTGTCTCCAGTACTGTCATCCGCATAGCAACGTATGTCACCAATTTGTAACAGGTCGTTGATATGCAGAAGGAACAGAGTTGGGGACAACACGGAGCCTTGCGGGACGCCAGCGTCAATAGACATGGTGTCGGAGCAGCTACCATCGATAACGACTCTGATGCTCCGTCCAGTCAGGAAACTGGCAACCCATTCGCATAATCCCACGGGTATCCCGAAAGATGGTAGCTTGGAAAGCAGCGATTTGTGCCATACCCGGTCAAAAGCTTTCGCAATGTCTAGGCCTACAGCCAGAGCCTCGCCTCTACTCTCAATGGCGTCAGCCCAGCGGTGTGTTAAATACGCTAAAAGATCACCAGCCGAGCGATTATGGCGAAATCCATATTGACGGTCGCTAATCAGCTGGTGATCCTCTAGGTACCCAAGGAGCTGTGTGTTTATAACACGCTCCATCACTTTGGAGAGGAGGGAGGTGATCGCTATTGGCCTGTAGTTGGCCGGGTCGGTGCGGTCACCCTTTTTAGGCAAAGGGTGAACATGAGCTACCTTCCATGCTGACGGGAAGCTTTTTGTGGAATATGAGAGCCTAAAGAGTCGCGTAAGCACCGGAGACAACTCGGGAGCGCAAAATTTGAGCACCACCGCAGGAATACCATCTGGCCCACTCGACTTTCGGATATCAAGAGATGCTAGAGCTCGCCGGACTTCACGCTGGGTGAAGCAGATTTCCGGCATGGAGCTTGTGCACCTCGAGGTGGACGGTGGTGAGGCACCTCTATCGTCCAGGGTCGAGTTTGAGGCGAAGAGACTGCCCAGGAGATCGGCTTTCTCTTTCGCCCCATGGGCCAGTGAGCCATCGAGTTTCCGCAGTGGTGGAAGTGACGACTGACAGAAGTTACCCTCGGCAGCCTTAGCGAGCGACCAGAAAGCCCGACTTCCAGAAGGATAGCTTGCTAGTCGATCGCCAATTCTGCGGATGTGCTCATTCCTTGCTCTGACAGTGATCCTCTTACTGCACCTCGAGGCAGCGTTAAATTTCTTCCTCAAGTCGGTGGTATTCGGATCTTCAGACACCTGCGCTTTGGCCCAGGCCCTGTATGCAGCCCGCTTATTACGGCGGGCCTCTCTACAGGACTGATTAAACCAAGGTTGGCTCCGTCCGCCTACGGGTATCACGGAACAAGGAATATAACATTCCATGCCCTGCAACACCACGTCGGCAACGGAGTCTGCACAGGTATCCGGATCACCCGACGAGAAACAGAGCTGCCCCCAGGGATAAGAAGCGTAAAATTCGCGCAACCCATCCCAATCTGCAGACTTGTAGTGCCAGACGTTGCGCGTTCCCTGAGAATAGGTCGGCGCGGATTGTTTAGCTGGCACAGCAGTTCGAATGATACAATGGTCTGATGATCCTAACGGAGCATCAACAACAACATTGTAGTCATTCGGCCGCGTAGTCAGCAGGAGGTCCAATAAGGAGGGAGTATGGCTCTCGATATCAGGTATCCTCGTGGGTGAGGATGCCAACTGCGAGAAACCATAGGTCAGGGCAAAGATGTGGGCTGCTCTCCCTGCGCGGTCGGTTATTCGGGATCCCAACCACTCTTCGTGGTGAGCGTTGAAATCACCGAGGACCACCACTTCCGCGCAAGGGAACTGCTCGAGCACGCTGTCAGTCGTCTCTTGTAGCCGCTCAAAAAACCGAGTCGTCTCCGTATCACCGCTGTGGGACCTGTAAAGGCAAGCGTAGACTTTAGTGGAACATCCATAGTCAATACGCGCCCAGAGGATCGACAGGTCCCCGTCTTCAAAATGGCTGAGGCGGCGGCAACAGACATCCTCCCGGACGTACATGCATACCCCGGCACGTCGCACAAAACAGTGCTCCAGTTTGTAACCGGGGTAATGAAGATATGATGTATCGGCCGGGCAGGAAATCTGTGTCTCCGTCAAGAAAAGTAAGGCCGGCTTTGCCGTCTCAAGGTGGTAGTGGACGGCGTCGATGTTACTATGCATCCCTCTGATGTTGCAAAAGTCCACTTGAAACGTGGAACTTGAGGGGTGGGCCGCTGAGTGTACATTATACCTTCTCTTTTTCTTGGCCATTGTGTGAATAGGAAAAAACTAAAATAGAAAAAAAAAGGGGGGACGGAGAGAGAGATGGCTGCATGTGGATCAAAGGACAAAGCACGGGGCGGAGAAAAAATCAGGTCACAAAGGTTGTGTGACTTGCCGGCGCGGGGTACGGAAGGGCCCCCGGTCCCCCCCCCGGGGGCAGTAGTCGGGTTCCACTCCGGTCTCCTCCGGCACAACTGCTACCCCAAGGGATTTTTCACGTGCGGCGGGGCAGCCTCCTGGGGTGGAGATTAAAGTAAGATCCCCGGGCTCGGGCCCCCAACAACACGCGGGCGGTCAGCGGACAACCGTTTCACCGGGTCTCCCTGATCCCCGCGCCACCATGTCACGCCCATGCGCGTCTGTAATTCCCCGCAACCGCCGGTCCTCATTTCCACACGCAGCAATCTCTCTCTCGGGACGGCTTCTTCCGCTCACCGCCGGAACACGATGCGGGCCTCGCGGCTTATAAGGCACCATTATGGCGGCGGACTCCGACGGGAGGGTGGTAGCATTGCCGACGGAGTAACCCTCCCACCGCAAAAAGGGAACGCCATTGTCTCGTCAGTTGACAGCAGGGTGCACCACTAGCAGGTGAGGTTGGCTTAGGCTCCAAAGATGTTAGGTGAGCCTCTTACACCCCTAGAAGACTATTTGAAATGTATTGCATTTCCCATACCATCAGCCAATACCATCTCTCCACTACTGGATATAGGCCTATCCCAAGGCTCGCCACCACACACAATCCTCGGCTCTTCTCATCCAACCACCACCGGGGAATTTCTTTAAAACGTCGGTCCACCTGGCAGGAGAGCGTCCCACAGTGCATTTCTCATTTTATCTTATGTCCTCAGTGTACATAAGTGTTTCAGTGATGAATGAGACGTGCTAGAGCCTATTCCTATCCCATTCCATCCTATCCCTCCCCGTCTTCCCAACACTTTCTCTAAATCTATTCCTAAGTCTCCAAATGTAGGCAGCGCATCAGGGGGCTGGGCCAACGTTTGTCATTCTCGACTGATGTTGCCATGTATCGCAGATGTCTATGGACGTCAGTATTCATTTACCACCAGGTCGCCTGTGCGCCCGTCTATCGCCTTTTTTCATAAAAGAGGCAGGTCGTCGCCGCTTGCCGCTCATTCCTTAAATAAAGTTTTCTTTTTTGCAAGAAAACTTTTTGACGCTGTCGGTGCGTAGTCAAGTGTTCGCGTATTACGTTTGTATCGTGGTCGTTTCGTAGCATACTCGTATAAATGCCATTTCAAACCCGAAACATTCTGTTCCACTCGTGTTCGCTATCCAACAACCATTACGCTAGTCGGACACCGCTTGATTAAATCGTGTTTTTGGCTGCTTTGTTTGTTTGAATACTCAACTTTATTCATATTACTAGCTTATACCTGCGAATTCGCTCGCATAGACTAAGCAGCTGTAAAATACTTTTTAACATCTGCGAAATCACCGATATGATAGACCTCTTGCCTGATAGCGCTTGCCTACAGCCTGGACATTATCTTATAGCTTCTCTCTTATATATTCATAACCTTCTGGAGTATATCTCAAATGTTGTTCCTCTTCATCACTGCTTTGAGAAATATTAAATTACAATGAAACACTCATACTTTCCCGGCTGTATCGGCCGTAAAGTCGTTCATAATCGTTACTGATTTTAGAAAGACCTGAAAATGTCCAAGGTGTTCCAGATTCAACCGCACGACGATGACGAGTAGTGCGATGGTAAAAACTCGAAGTTGGCATCAGATTGAATAGCTCTTCAGAACATTTCCCATTATAAAGGCGGTAGAAAACGCAGATCTCTATGGATGCTGAGCGATTCTAAACCACCTGTTAGAGTGGTTTAGAATTTATTTTTGGTATTATCTGTTATTATCTTATCGATATTATTTCTCTAAACTTGAATTGAGGTCTATTAGAATTTAATGCGCAAGTAATAAATAACCGTTATTAAATGAAAAAAATAATTTAAAAAAACTTGATGACCTTTTATGGTTATTAATACGATCAATATAGGTATTAGCGGTCGAAGAATAATTAATAGGTAAAGACTAATTATATTGTAGTTTGATATGTACTCGTAAATATTAATATACTCGCAATGAAAATTTTATATGAATTGAAGTTTAAAACTTAAATTAAGCGTCATCTGTTATGATAATTTCCTATAAAACTGTTTTTATAATCTGTCGCTAGATGTCGCCGTCACGGCAAGCTAGATCGCGCTATTGTTTGGTTTTAAGCAAATTATCACATTCCAAACATTTATATAGTGTAGCTAACTTTGCGCAGAGGCAATATCGTAACCAATGAGGTTAATCCGAGGTGCGATTATTGCTAGTTGAAAACTTTACCAATACCCCGCCTTGTGGACGTGAAATACCGTCCGCGATGGCAATTTTTGAACGGCCATTTCGGCCTAGTAAATAAATACAAAGAATTAGGCCGGAATTACATTATTGTGGTGTGGTCTGTTGTGGTGCGCTCTGACGTGACGGCGAGTGTGCATACTATTCTGTCGTGTCGGGGCGCGCTCTGACGCTATTTAGAGTCAATACAGCGGTAACCTTCGGAGTATACGCACACGTCCGTCTACAATGTTTTCCACCGACTCGGATAGTGATGTAGAAGAAAATCTTACGTGTCTGCTTATGTTAAGTCTTCTTAAAAAGAAAAGAAAGAAGAGAAGATATTGGATTCATCCAGTAAATAGACTGAGAGGGAGTCGAAGCGAATATCATTTACTAGTGAAAGAACTACAGAGCGATGAAGATAGATTTCATCAATATTTCAGAATGACAGAAATTCAATTTGAGGAAATACATTCTATGATTGAAAATGATCTTAAAAAAGTGCATACAAAATTTCGTCGACCCATTGGAACAAAAGAAAGGCTTGCTGTATGTTTAAGGTAAGTTTTTATTTTTATTTAATATTAAAACAATTAAACACGGTCATTTTCAAAATTAACACTTATATCTTTTCTTCAGTGGTTGTACTCGAATCATGTGTCCCTGGACTCCCGAGTATAGACTCAGAAGGGGGTGGACTATTGCATGGCTGTATGGATGTGAGTGATTGGTTAGGTTCCTGATAGTAGTGTGTCCTGGGTGAAGAATCATATGACAGTGCACTGTTGTATGCCTGGATGGATGTAGGTGATTGGATAGGGTGGTAAGAACGCGGCGAAATAATTGTTTGAGATGTTATGTTAAGCGGTGTTCTTAAAACATGTTCTGTTTGAGTAAGTTTTCGGATTTCTGCTTGAGAAATAGCTGTATGTAAATCCAATTTAATTTTTGTTTGATCGAGTTTTGGGAGCGCCTTTACTGCCTTACTCATGCTCAAAAAAAAAAGTCGGTCTCGTCCATATCCTGCTTAGAATGTTGTCTTTGCTGTCTTAAATCATATGATGACTTCATCAAGTCATACATTTCTTGTAAGCCAGGTTTGTTATTCGCTGATAATGGTCGTTTAGATGCTGAGCTCCTTAGGAGCTCAGCATCGAAACGACCTTGGGTCGCTAGCATCGCTAGAACTTAGAGTATGTGGAGGGTGCGATGCTGAGCTGCTTTGTGACTCATTGCTGAAAAAGTCAAAAGGGCTGTATGGAGTCGCGTCTAGAGGTGATTCTGGTGCTGGTGCCGTCAAATTAGTTTTGGCGTTTCTCGATTCCATGTGTGGACGTAAAAAATTCATTTGCTCTTCGTATTTCCATGCTATCACTTGTGTTGCGGCTTGTCCACTTATTTTATTTTTACGCCGTTTTAGTGCGCTGGCGTATGCATTTCGTAATTTTGTCCAAATCTCTTTACACTTTTCAACTGAAACGAAAATAACAATATTCAATATTTGTTTACAGATTTCTGGCTACTGGAAACTCTTTCCGTTCACTGGCATTCAATTATCGTATGGGATTTACTACAGTTAGGAATATAGTACAAGAAGTGTGCGGAGTGATCTGGAAAAATATCACACCAATTGTAATGCCTCAACCTTCAGAAGAGAGATGGAAAGAAATTGCAAAAGATTTTGAAACTTATTGGCACTTTCCAAATTGCATTGGGGCATTAGATGGCAAGCACGTGAACATAATTTGCCCAATAAATGCTGGATCAACTTTTTATAATTATAAACAAGAACATTCAATCGTACTGCTTGCTCTTGTTGACGCTCAATATAGATTTATTATGATAGACGTAGGTGCCTATGGTCGAAACAGTGATGGTGGTATATACGATAAGTCATTGATGGGGAAAATGTTTGAACGGCAACAACTGAATGTTCCACAAAATAAACCAATACACCAAAATTCAGAACCTATGCCGTACACAATTGTCGCTGATGCAGCGTTTCCTTTGAAAACTTACCTGTTAAAACCCTACAGTAAAGCAAAACTGGTGAATAATGATCCAAATAAAGTATTTAATTATCGCTTGTCACGTGCTCGACGAACTGTGGAAAATGCGTTTGGAATTTTAAGAGCACGATTTCGAGTTTTCCAAGGACCTATGCAAGTACAACCGGACATGGCGGACAAGATCGTACAAGCTGCTTGCAGCCTTCATAACTACTTACGTACCCGAAACCCACAAGAACATGAAGAAAGTTTGTTAAATCCAAATGAAAACAACAGTTCCCCAGATGGCTTGTCTAATATCGAGTTTGTTTCGAGAAATCCATCTCAACACGCTATTTATGTTAGAGAGAAATATAAAGAATATTTTGTTAGCCCAGAAGGAAAAGTACCATGGCAAATGGAATCCATCAGACCGGGTAGAATAGAATAACCATTTTTTTGTTATTGTATAACTATGTAAGTAAGTACACAAATTAAAAAGATTAAAAACTTACCTGGTTCATTCAATTTTTGAGCAATTTCTTCCCAAGCGGCGGTTCTTATTAGGTGATCCTTGTACTCTTTACATGTTGGATTGTACAACACTTCATATTTCTGAACGAGTTCAATTAGTTCGTCCGACATCTCCTGCGCAAATAAACGCACACGTGGAGGAGTAACAGTACACATCCACTACCTGGCTAGTAACGCGCCGTACTGCGCAAGATTCTCAGAAACATACTTGTGTGGAGTGTTCTGACGCGTAATAACCCCCACCACCGTTCTGTCGCCGATCGAAATCGAGCGATCGCCGTCACAACACAACGCGTCCCGACACGCTACGCTTTAGTAATGTAATTCTTATCATACTAAATGTATGAATTCGATATACTTCTGGCGCGTCACGACACGCCCCGACACAATAATGTAATTCCGGCCTTAGCTTTGAAAAGGTTAAAATAAAAACAAAAATTAGTCAAACAGCCTCTCTCTTGTTGTGAACAATCACCAATAATTTAATACAACCTATCCTATCACCGTCGTCGCGCGTTTAATGTTTATTGAATGTAAAAGTAACAAGAACTTTCGTTAGGTACACCTTTTAACCTTTTCACTATTGCAGATTGTCAACAAGACAGGTGTTTCATCTTGTTTGCAATACTTGAACATTCCGAAATAAAAAACTATGACTTACATATTTTAGAAACATTGAAACATGCACTTTTTGACGGGAACTCGAGAAGTGAAGTTGAGTTATTGTTTGGTTCTTGTAGAAATTGAGTTGTAGAAAACGTATTGTGGTTGAATTCTGATAGTTTATTAAACTTCAAAGTGATCTTCTTACGTGATGTTCTTGATAATCGAATAAAAGCGTGGGACTGCCTTTCTCGTGTGCTTCCAAGGAGTCCTCTTCTGTCCTCAGTAAATGTACTAGCAGTTTAATGAGCGACTGCTGACTTACTTCGGTAGTACTGGATATTGACAGTATACGATTTAGACTTTGAAAACTTGACACTGGCGGAATATGCGGAATGGGCGTACCATTGCCATATACGAAGAAAAAAAAGTACATGTACAAAGTATATGCAGAGTTTCTGATCGATGAGCTAGCGGAGTAGTAACTACATAAACGCAAGTAAACAGTAATCCAATATTTCAACGTTTGATGGTCTTTAACACTTGAGGTTAAAACCTCGAGCGCTTGTTTAAAGAGAAATTTATGTGTACTCTTAATTGTTGAAGTTCAATTTGAGTACACTATTAATTTCAACATAACAATAGATTTTTTTAAACACAAACGTTGACCGGGAACGTATTCGATTCTATCGAATCCATTAGCCAGAGAATGGTTATTAGAAGTGATATTTCTTTATTCCAAAACATATACATTATTCTTACTTGAACATTGAAGGTCGTAGATTTTTTGGGCAACCCCCATCACTATTCATTATAATAATGAAGCAATTATAATAATTGTGGATTAATCAATGGTCATACAGTCTCAATTAGAGTTGCAAAGTTTGAAAACTATTATACAATTAAAGTTTGTTTTGAAATCAATTTATCTCCATTTTTTTATTTCTATTGCGGAATTTAAGAAGGAACTGATATGTTCGAGCTCTGGTCATGGATGGGATCCCATCCGCAAAAATTCATGCTGAAAAAGGTGTGCAAATTAATATACGGCGTTGGTTTGGGAGATTGCTGGTATGAAGAGACACCACGGTCTCGGTACAAAAAAATATTGTAAAAAGTTTGGAGCGTAATGTCGCAATTTTTTTTAATTTTATTTATTATTAACGAATGTGTCGCCTTCTTTAGTCCCAATCTGACTTTCAAAGAGAAAAATGACTTAAAACAGTTTTTTGTGGGTCACACCGCCATTTATGGGAAAGTCGTCGTTTTCCACATTTATAATAGTCGCATTCAGTTAGTCCTGAGGAAACTGGTTGATGACAACAGAGATGTGTACTCCAACATAGATATTGATAAATCATCTGTGAAGAAAGCGATGGTCTACTACATAAGTTTGACGGTGATGACATACCTTTCGGTGGGAGGAGCTACACTTTTAGGAGTAATAACTTACTTTAACACCGGTAAGTATTAGAGAATATTCAAGAGTTACTAGAGAGAATAAGTGAAAACGTATTAGGGAAAATGAATCAAGTCTATTAAGCAATTTATTAGTGTTTTTTTTTATGGACGAAGGCGGCAGACGAGCATACAGTCCACCAGATGGTAAGTGGATACTGTCGTCCATAGACATCCGCGATACATGCCAACATTAGTCCAGAATAACAGGTAACAAACGTTGGTACGACCCCGGATGCGCTGCCTACGTTTGGAGATATAGGAATGGACTTGGAGAATAGGTTGGGAAAATGAGAAGGGATAGGATGAGAATGGGCTCTGGCACATCTCACTCACTACCGAACGTACGTACATTAGGGAAATATGGTAAAGTGGGAAATGCAGTTCATTTCATTAGATAGCTGCAAGATATATCTGCTATAAGATATAAGATATATACTCGTATATCTGCAGATGCCTGTATCTGGTAAAAGGTAGGTACAGCAAAATTGCATACCCTTCATTATTGTATTGGCAATTTAGCTGTCTACACCCACTACCTATTCTATTAATAATTGGACCATTCCGGTGCAATACTGATTGATAAAATTTAATATTGTTATTTTGAATTTAGCAAGATTTAGCAAATGTTGCAATGTTGCTTTAGAATAAGGATAGTCTGTGGGTGCGGTAAAATTCACCGATTACTTGTATATAGAGATATATCTTGTAACATAATTAAAATTATATATTTTACCCACCCAAGTCGAGAGTTGCATCCAAACAATTAGGCACACAATAACAGGCCGCTCACGGCTACTACTGACATTTCTGTAATTACTGAGATTAAATTTAAAAAATGTAGTAAATAATTTTTTAAATAGTAATTTCGCTGACTAAAATTCTCCCCAGGTATACCTGTCAGAACCGGAGTGACGTATTACCCGCCTACTAATCTAACCGGAACGTACATTAATATTCTTCGCTGCATGGTCGAGCTACAATATTGGTATGCGGTGACCATCATGATTGCCCTCGATTCTCTATCGTACTGCTCCTTGATATTCCTCGAGCACAAGTTTAAGTTGCTCCAGTCATACTTCCGAAACCTTAGGATTATGATTCTGGAGAATCGTGAAAATAAAACTCAGGATGAGCTGGAAGAAGAACTTAAACAAGGCTTCGTTATGGGAATTCATCTTCATGAAAACGCTCTGTGGTACGTTATTTCAATTTTTTATAGAAAAAGCCGGCAGACGAGCATACAGCCCACCTGATGGTAAGTGGATGGATCCATAGACATTCGCGACTTAATAAACTTTTGACATAAATACTAATCAGGACAAAATGACAACCAAATTTTTATTTCTTTCAACAAAAAAGTATCTAATCAAACGCTTATGTAATAGAACTCGATGAAGTCTTTTTGTAAAGTTCTAAATATTACTAGTCGATAAATGAAACGTTATTTAAAAATAATCCCTTGATTCTTTAACGGGCGGTCTTTCTTTCTTTAATTTCTTTAAGATGGTAAGTGATCACCGCCGCCCATGGACACCTGCCACACCAAGGCGGATTTAGTTGCGCTGTCGGCCCTACAGAATCCTATTCTCAACTTTCTTGAAGAGTATCGTATCGTAGTATCTCTATATCGTAGTTCAGTTTTCGAGTTCGCAGTATAAAGTGTCTAGAAGACCGCACTGTACGCAGCAGTTCTTTGTCAAGTAAGTGCCGATATACCACCCTTCCGTGACGGGAAGTTGACATCAGATTGAACCCCTTGGAACAATTCCCATTAGTATTAAGTATTATTAGTAAGTATTATTATTATTAAGTATTATTGTTATCGTATTATTATTAAGTATTATTATTATTAAGTATTATTAAGGAATTATTATTAAGTAAAGTAAATTTCAGGTGCGGCCGCAATGTACAATCCAGTTTGGGCAATATCTACAGCATTCAAGTGTTACAATGTACAAGCCTTCTTGTGAATTGTCTTATTAAACTTGTTGTAAGTATACCGAAACCATAACGAGCTGTTTATTCAACCACTATTGGACATGGGAATTTTTTATAGGGAGCTAGGCGGACGCACAAGCGGTCCTACGTGATAGTAAATGTTACCGCCGCCCATGGACACCTGCAACACCAGAAGGTGTATCCACATACGCCGCCGCCCTTGCAAAATCCTATTCTCAGTTTTCTTGAAGAACCCCATATCGTAGCGTAATAGAAAGACCGTTTGTTCGTTTCACAGCCTACGGGTTCGTGGTATAAAATGATTTTTGGACCGAACAGTATGCGACACCTCTGTATTGAGGAAATGCGGATGGACTGCAGTTCTGTGACGGGAGGTGCGGTTGTAGAAACCAGAGGTGGGAATTATATTGAACAATTCTTCAGAGTATTCCCCATTGTACAGGCGATAAAACACACAGAGAGACGCAACGTCTCTCCGAACGTTCTAAAACGCCGGTGAGCGTGTGATCGTCGACGATTCAAATAGCACGTCGTTGGATGAAGTCAAATGGGTCCAATTGATATTTCGATGAACCGGCCCAGAGATGTGAGCAGCACTCCTTAGGGGATGTTTACGATGCGCACACTAGGCGCGCACCTGCCTCGCGTTACGCGAAAGCAGCCCGAGGAATGTGCACTCGGGCCCAAATGTAATGAACTTACTCAATATATCTCCACCAAGATGGTGGGTAAGCACAATAAAGATATGCAGGCCTCACTTACCCCAGGTGGTTTTGCCCACGCACAAATCTGGAAAGTCTTCCTACGCTAGTCCCTACTAGACGTGACCTATCTTAGTGTGATTGAATAAATACATATATTCCCACTTAACTTGTGTAGTAATCCAAGTCTCGTCCTGTGGTGAGCCGGTGGCCGCTATCGTTCGGCAACTCACACCCGGCAGCAAATCACCTCGAGAATCACTTCCAAACCACAAGCACAATCACAACCAATCCAACCAAAACACTCGCGTGGCACAGGATATCCGCGAACATGACCTATTTCTAGGCGCGAATCACAAAATCAACTGTCCGAGAGCGCGGTGTGAATTTATCTCAATTTAACTCTGCTCGCCGCCGAGCGCGTGTTACTACTAAAAAAAATCAAACCGCCTTCAATATGGCGGGGACAAAAAAATGTTGCTTCAAAATATTCAATGTATGCGGGTATGCAAAGACGCTTGCGCCAATTTCAAACAGGGGACATAACCTGGGTTTCCTTGTGCAAATTGTCTTGTGCATGAAGAGTGTATGACCTATTAAATGCCACGCTTGCAAAGCGGGTTGGTGAGTCCACTCTTTTAATATCATTAAAAAATGACTCCAGTGTGTATAGAGGTGCGGTCGGCCGCGACTATGAGCTACTGGCAGTTATCAATGGCTTGGCGCGCAAGTATCTATGAACATTGTGTGAACATTTCAGAACATAGAGTTCCTTTTGAGCTCTCGGTAAGCAAGACCGTGTGCCATAGACATAGACAGACGGTGTCTTAGACAATAAGGTTTAGTGAAATGAGTGAAATTATAGTCTATCTTGGACAATCATTCAGATAAACAAGTCCAAGTTCAGTCGAGAGGCCGATAGACTCATTCAGCTCGGTTGGGCAGCATTCGGGAAAATGCGTTACTTATTCTTGGCGCCTATAACGCAATGTTTGAAAACGATTTTATTCTATAAATGCATTCTTCCCGTTAGACGAATGGTGCCGAAATGTGGTCTGTGACGGTAAGCCCGATTCACAAGTTCAAAGTCGCTAAGCGAGCAATGGCAAAAGCTCTGAGTCCCTTTGCTGGAAGAAATATGAAACGAAGAAACTCGACGAAGAACTAAAGTTGTCGACATAGCTCAAAGAGTCAGTGGATGACAGTGGATATGCCATATATGAGACAGGACCGATAACCGATGTGGGAGACGAGTCCTCGAAGAGGTATCACGTACCCGGAAACGTAGCGTGGACAGACGACTTGAAATAAGTCGCTGGTAGTGACTGGATGAGAGGAGCTAAAGACCGTGTGTGGTGGCGATCCTTGGAAGGGGCCTATATTTAGCAGTGGAGAGACACAGGCTGGAGAGACACGAAAACAATAAACATTTCAGACGGCGGAGCGTGACATGACATTCCTTCTGGCCAACTTTGTCTTAATTGCAACTATGGTTCTTCTGGCTGGCTCATATATGATGTCTTCTGGGGATATCACTTGGGAGGTATGAATGAAAACGTTGCTTAAAACCCATCATATTTTTTCGTTTATTTGTCTAATATTATACTTCTCTAATATAATTGTCTAATATAGTATAAGTCTAATATAATATAACTCTAATATAGTCTAATATTATATTATACGTCTAATATTATAGTCTAATATATTCGTTTATTTGTCTGTCTAATATTAGTGTATTATACTTTTAGGCAGAATTCGTAATACCCACAAAAACATAAAGAGTGAAGCATATCGAGTGAGGGTGACAGACGTATGTTTAATACTATTTTAGTAAGCAAATTTTATTTTGATTAGGTATCTTTTTTAGTACTATCAGATATATGAATATGAATTTCAGATATACTCGTACCTACCTACTTTGTTTTGCTAAAGTGAATCTATTGCTTCACGTTTTAGAAAATTATGTTCTCCGCTTTTAGTTAGTTTGTTATTTTATTATTTAAATATAATTTATTGCACAAAGTGACAGAAGGTGTACCTACCTAATCTTTATTTTTAGTTTTTTTTATTTTTAAGCTTGACTATCATTACTTCAATTCGTGAGAATATTAGTGCATCTCTCCTCTAATAGTCACAAAGAAAAAAATAAACATTTTGTTGCTAAAGTAGTCTTTGATAAAACATTAAAAAAATATTTTTTAAATTCTTCTATTTTAAATTTAGAAATTGTGTTCGATATCTACAATTTTTTTTGGCGTTAAATGTGTCAGATGCAATATACTACTGTGGGTGGGAGTTGTGCAGAAACAGCTCTGATCTCCGAAAGCTGGCGGTGGTAGCCATTCAGCGCAGTCAGGTGCCGGTCCAGATGACGGCCTTTAGCGTTATCCCTCTTTCATACAGTAACTTTTTGACGGTAAATAAGTTACATTTGTTATTTTAGCAGCTAACGTTTGTTGGGTATTAATGATGGCTAGGAATTATGACAGAATAACGCTGATCTCCGAGTCCACTTTAAGCCACCTAAGAAAGTGCAGTTATCAGTATGAATTTCTTGTTCTTATTCTTCTTAGTTGTATTTAAATATAAATATATATAAAATACGAGTATATATATATATATATATATATATATATATCTTCTTAAATACGAGGGTATTTCAAGTCAATTACAACGGACGCGCTATGGCAATTTTTGAACGGCTATTCCGGCCCAAGAAAGGTTCACATTGAAAAATTAATCTATACAATTTAATCTATTCTGTATTTGATTGATTACGGGAACACAAAAAAAAATACATTTCATTTGATTATAAATTGTTTTGAAAAATAAAGATAGAATAATAATAACATTGAACGTATTCGATGGTTCAAAGTTAATCCAATAGGTACTTTAATGAAATTAATAATTAGAATATACAAACAATCTTAGAAATGTAATTTTAAGAATTTGGTATTTGAAAAGAATTTGAAGATGCGTTAAACACACCCCATCGCCGCGCCGCCGCGCGCCGGTTACAAAATGTATGAAAAGAAATGTATACTTCCTTTTTAATATAACTGAAACGTTTTTTTTCGGTTTCAGCTTCTGCGTTCATCGTATTCTTTCTTCGCAGTTATGTATTAAATTGTCTTAGAAATACAAGTAACATAAAATTGGGTAAATTATGTTTATTTTTATGAATTCATCACCTCTTTCCTACCTTCATCCCTTATTAACTATATAAAGTCATCGTTTTCCATGAACAAGGAGTTATACAAAAAGTCAGAGCAAATCCAGATCTCGGTATCTACATAGTTTCCGAGGTATTCACATTTTTCTGAAGTTGAGTAGAAAAATGCCATTTCTTGATTTTGATTGTATATTAATGTACGATCACACCACACCACAAACATCTGTGTATGACGTTTCTAATTTGGGTAAATTTGTGAGAAATATGTCAAAGGTTCATAATAAATCATTCCCTGAAAATTTAGATTTGAAAATGAGTTTATTTTGAAGTAATTTTTCATATCTATTGCGGTCATGTTCCGTGGCGTCTGTAAAGAGACACCACGGTCTTGCTACCTTAAAAAGTTGTATATAGTTTGGTCGGTTATCTCTCGCGTTTTTTTAATTTTATTTATATTCGACTAAGCCCTCGCGTTCTTTCATCCTAATATGACTGTCAAAGCGAAAAATGATTTCAAACAGTTCTTTCTGTCACGCCACCATTTATGGGAAAATCGTCATCTATTACATTTATAAAAGTAGAAGAAACTGGTAGATGAGGACAGAAATGTGTATTCCAACATAGATATTGATAAGGCGTCTATAAGAACACTTTCTTATTGAAGATAAATTTGAAGAGAAAGAGAATTTGATAAAAGGTTATTGTAGAATTTGAAGATATATATTTCATATTTTCTAATACGCTGTGTGGCCAATTAAAAAAATATATGGAAAGAGAAAAATGTAGGTAATTAAGAGTACTTCTTGATATAACTAATAGAAACGTTTTTCTCTGTTATCTTAATAGTTCTTCGTGATGTGTTAAATTGCAATAGAAATATAAATAAATTACATATTGATTATTCTTATATGGTTTTATGACACTTTCTTCCGTTCATTCTAGTTCATTCCTTATTAATGTATTAAAAACTAGCCGTGCTAGCTGTAGTAAAAACATTCTTACGCGTTGCATGGCCGTCAATTTTTTTGCACATAATATATAGCCTATGTCCATCTGGAATAATGTAGCTTTCAAATGGTGAAAGAATTTTTGAAATCGGATTAGTAGTTTCGGAGATTACCTCCTACATCCACTTACAAATATTGATTACAAACTTTACCTCTTTATAACATTAGTGTAGATATTGATCAACTAAGTACATTCACGTGTTTTCCATACACAAGGAGCTACATAGATATGTTGCTGTTAGTTTTATATTGTGGGCGTCCAAGCACATCTTTCACATTTGCCTGAAGTTGGGTGAAGAAAAGTTAGTATTGAAATGGGCAGCAAAAAAATACTAAATGAGTAGTGGACCATGATCAACAAAACGACCTATTGTCAGGGGGAGAGTGCACGTTGAAATTCAACAGCCGCTGGCCGCGCTCGATTGGCCACGTTACCCCTCTCTCACAGAAGACTACTTTGAAATGTACTGAATTTATCTTATTTCCTTATCTATCTTATTTATTTATCTTTTATCTATTTATCTTATTTCCCCAATGTACATACGTGTTTCGATAGTGAGTGAGATGTGCCAGAGCCCATTCCCATCCTATCCCTCCCCATTTTCCCAACCCGTTCTACAAGTCCAGTCCTATATCTCGAAAGGTAGGGGAGCGAGCGCATCCGGGGTCGTGCCAACGTTTGTCATTTTGGACTAATGTTGGCATGTATCGCGGATGCCTATGGGCGACAGTATCTATTTACCATCAGGTGGACTGTATGCTCGTCTGCCGACTTCGTCCATAAAAAAAATTAACGTTATCTTGTCTGTATCTTAAATTGCGTCTGTTGTCATTTTTTATGCTGACCTCCACCATTGTTTGTTCCATAATTGAATTAATTAATAATAAACAAAAAGTTCAATTAAAGATTGATAAGCAATTATCAATGATATCGAGGTAACCTTCCTGCTTGTACGTTAAATTGCGTCGTTGCTGTTATTATTTACATCACAATCGAGTGTATTAATAATACTCAGAAAATTCAATTAAAGTTACGGTACTTCACAAGTAATTATCGATTTTAATGTCACCTTTATACCAATTTCCACGCATTCCACTTACACCACTGAACTTTAAAAGGAACACCATGAAGTTCTAACGTTGGATATGGATAGGATCTCATCCGCAGAAGCTTATGCTAAAGAAAGTGTCTAAATTAATTTACAGCTTCGCTTTGGGAGACTACTGGTGCGAAGAGAGGCCACGGTCTAGTACCACAAAATACTGTACAAAATTTTGTCCATCATCGCTCAAACTTCCTACTTTTTACGTTTAATCAACGAAAGCGTATTTTGACCTTTGACCGTCAAAGAAAAAACCGACTGGAACCAGTACATAGTGGGTCATACGACTATTTATTGAAAAGCTATTGTATTTTTATTTTAAACGAATCGTATCCAGTCAGTACTAATGAAACTAATTGATGAGAACAGAGATGTGTATTCGAATATAGATATTGATAGAGTGTCTGTGAGAAAAGCGATGATTTTCTGATGATGTTTGTTGGTGATGACTGGCACTACGGTGCCAATAGCTACAATTGATGGAATAATATCTTACATTAAGTTGTATGTTTCTTTTATAGATAAGTAGGTACATGAACACACATGTCTTACATGGTGGTAAGTTGTTACCGTCGTCCTAGATACATGGGATGCTTCATGGATCCAGAGATTCTTCAGTGGCCTATTCACATCTTTCTTGAATAACCTCAGGACCAGTGGCGTAACTGTACCGCTGAGGCCCGTGGCGAATTTATGAATTGGGCCCCATCCTATGCGATGGGGTCCTCCCTCAATGAAAAGAAGCTCATTCAAAGTTGTAGTTTCTTTTCAACCCCCACTTTCTGTTGAGCCCGTGAGCCCGGGAAAAAAACATACTTATACTGTATAAGTTATACAAAACATTTCTTGCGTAACTTACAGTGTTGCTACAGTTCGGGCGTCTACAAGTGGCGAGCATTTTATGACTACGTTCCGGACACGTTCTAAAACTGGGCCATTTCGTTTTCTTACAAATGCATTCAATACAAATGTGTATTAAAATAGCTACAAATTCAATAGTGAGTGAGATGTGCCAGAGCCCATTCCCATCCTATCCCTCCCCATTTACCCAACTCTTTCTACAAGTCCATTCTTATATCTCCAAAGGTAGGCAACGAGCGTATCCGGGGTCGTGTCAACGTTTGTCATTCTGGACTGATGTATCGCGGATGTCGATGGACGACAGTATCCCCTTACCATCAGGTGGATTGTATGCTCGTCTGCCGCCTTTTATCTATCTATAAATAAAATGAATAAAAATCTCTTAAAATACGTATACACGTTTCACGGCAGTTTTCTGTAATTAATTAATCAATGTATTTGTGTTGTGTCGACCGGCTTTAGAATAGCAACAACCCATCTCTCCCTGTGGGTGTCGTATAAGCCAAATATCAGCCAAGGGATGACATCGCCGGGTACCACAAGTCTTGAGGTATTACACCATCTCTAAAATAGTGAACTCGCGATACCGTTTGGTCAGCGTGACCATACATTCCTCGTATATAAAGATGCTCGTGTCCACCAGCAGTGAACGATAAAACCTACACAATTTCGAACCCAACCCGTTCGAAATCTGTACGAATGTTATTTTTTTATTATTTTTAACGCTTCTATCCGCTTAATGAATATAAAAAAACGGCGACATCCAACGTACACCGCAAACTAAAATTGAATGACGCATACAACAACTTCCGATGCAGATGCACTTTTTTATTCACATGTTCCCTCACAAATTGGGTGCAAACGGAACCAGCGATATCGAATGTCGAAAGAAGGCTACAAAAAGAAAAGATGTTTTTTGAATAAACTGATGACCGTAAATCCGTTAATTTTGAAAACATAAGAAAAACAATGCAACACTAAAAAATCTATGAGTTAATTTATATATATGAGTTTAATTTTTGTGAAAGTATAAGTTAGAAAGTGGAATTAGTTATAATGTATAAAAGCTAAAAAAAAAAGAAAGGAGACGTCTTGAGATGATTGCATTCTCTCGTTGACACAAATCCACTAGACAGTCTGTAAGTATGTACTAGGACTTTTTGGCGGAAACTTGAGAAGTGAAGTTGAGTGTTTGTTTGTTAATTGTAAAAATTGTGTATTAGACGTTGTGTGGTTTAATAGTACCTAATATTTTATTATATTTCAAAGTTTTTTTCGTGCGTGACGTTTGTGATAATCAAATTAAAGTGCGGGACTGTGTTATTCGTGTGATTCCAAGGAGTCCTCTTCTGTCCTCAGTAAACCTACTATCGCTTTACTGACCGACTCCTGACTTACTTCGACGGGACTGGACATTGACAGGATACGTTTAGAATGTGACTAGACTTTGAAATTGTTCATTACGAAGAAAACTTGACTCTGACAGAATGTGCCATATATGAAGAAAAAAAATTTGTACTTGTATCGCCCTATAACGTGCCACTGCAGGACACAGGCCTCTCCTAGTGAATTCACTGGGGGGTTTTCGGGCCGTAATCCACCACGCGGGCCCAGTGCGGATTGGTGGATCACATACTCTTGTTTTTTTATTTCATTTCTTATTATTCATACTTTTCTTATTATTCATCGTGTTATTTAATTCAAATCCGCATTCCTCACAATGTTTTCCCTCACTGTCGACTTAGAGACAATTTATAAATTTGTCTTTACGTAGACTGCTTAAAAATTAAAATTGGAACAAATTACGATTCTTTTTAAAAGTCAATTTACTTTTAAAAGTTGATAATTGTAAATTGCCTATTACAATCACAATTATTCTATTACAGCAATTAAACTACGATTTTAATGGCTCTAATGCGAGTTATTATTCTATAACTTTTACCAAAATTTTTATTCAATCACCATCAGTTCACATTTGACGGCGATTGGATGAAAATTCTAATTGATTAAGTTGTATGTAATTTTAGTATTGAAATATCGTATAAAGGCAAGTGCAGTAAAAATAAATTAGTCGAATCAAATAAAATACAAAACATATTTTCTGATTAAAACGAGTCAAACATTGAGAGAGTGTTGCAGTCACGAAGATTAGAAGATTCAAGTAAGTATGTCGATAGGAGTTTTTGATGGGAACTCGCGAGGTGATGTTCGAGTGTTTGTTTGTTTAATTGTAAACCTATTATGCGTTTTGTGATTTAATAGCGACAGTTAAACTGCAAAGTGTTTTTTGTGCGTAGTCAATAATCAAATAAAAGCATAGGCATGTTTCCAAAGAGTCTTGTTCTGTTCTCAGTAAACTGCTATCAATTTTCTGAGCGACACCTGACTTACAGCGGTGAGACTGGACATTGACGGATGCGTTTCAGTCCTTGACAGATAAAATTATAATTAATTACGAAGAAAAACTTGACACTGGCAGAATGTGATAATTGCACCATCGCCTTATATGAAAAGGAAAAAAGTATGTTAATATACGTATGACACTTGGGCGCGTAGCACTGTAATGCTTTGTGACGTCAACCGTGTCCGCTACATGTGTTACAAGAGAGTGCCATGAACATAAATTAACCTCTTTACTACGTTGCAGTGGGCTCGTGGTCATGGGCGATACAATCTAACTGACACGTTCGTAGAGTTAAAATAGTTTAAGACCTGTTCAATATACTATATCATCAACCTATGTTTCTCCACAGCTGGATATAGGTCTCTCCCAAGGTTCACCACTACATCTTTGGCTCTTTTCATCCAACCACCACTTTGAGCTTTTTCAAATCGTCGGTCCACCTCGCCCGAGGGCTTCCCGCACTGCGCTTTCCAGTACGAGGCCTCCTTTCGAGGACTGGTCTACCCCAACGGTTATCTCTCTTGCGGCAAATTTGGCCTGCTCATTTCCACTTTAGCATATCGATACTATGAGGGATGTCAGTGACTTTAGCTCCTTGGCGAATGTACCTATGTATATTAAATATACATTGGTTCGTTATTTACTCCATTTCACCTGAATAAAAGTTATTAAATACCTTATCTGTATATATATACACAGGTACACAGAGAGAAACATCCAGAATACTATTTGTTTTGTTATTATAATGTGAATAAAATATGTGGAGAGATATTACATATGGTAGGCAGTAAAATATGTAATATCGATTTTATTTAATTGCAGTACATGCAAGTTAAAGAAGTAGGTACACTGTGTGTATTTGTTAATAAAATTTAATACTTTCTGGATGCTAAGATCTTAGGTTATAAGTATTATTATAGGGAAACGATTATGTCAGACAAAAACTTATACAATCCCTTTGTATTCAGACAAGGAATACGTCAGGACTACATCCCACCCCCTATCCTCTTCAATATTTATAGGGGGTTCATCACGAGACGGATGTTAGATAATTGGGAAGATGGCATTAGTATAAGAGGTGCTAAAAAGTGAAAAGGCAATGGCCGATCTCTTACGAAGGATCTCCATCATTCGTGAGATTACATTATGTTTTTATACTGAATATTCAATTAGTATAAAATAAAATATTAGTATTCAATTGCTATAAAAACAATGTAATCCAGTTATGGATAGGTATCTATCTATTTATAAAACTTAATTACATTAACAGGACGTGTAAGGCTGACTTAAATTAAATATATGACATTAAAGTTTATAGTGAGTGCAGAGTTCGACCTCTACGTCAACAGATCAAAGACTACGCTGGCGGTTGCAGATCGCTCCAAAAAACTGCAACTCACACGGATAACGGGACTAGAATTGGTAGATAAATTTGTTAATTTAGGATTTAACATCATTAAAAAAGAGGGTCGCGAACAAGAAATAAAGCGACAATTTGCAATGGAGTTCAGCCAACTGACGAAAGTCGGAGAGAACATAACAAAGACATAAAGCACACACAGACTCGTCTATCCGCGCAATAAGTCTCTTCCTTGCTTTTCAATAAGTCGTTTTTATCTTTCTTTATAGTGTTGAGTCATGAACATTAAACGCTGCACACCGCAATCGAATAAACATCTTCTAAAAGTGGTGTTGGTGGAGTTTGGTCGGCATACTAAGGACAGTTCGTTGGACAAAATACTCCATCTTATGAGAATTAAATCTAAAACATAGGCTTAATAGCAGGTTTGATAGCTTGATAGGCCTGGGCAGGATAGGCCAGTCAGAAAAAATACGGTCAACATGGAGAACCTAGTGATACACGGAAAGACTGAAGAGAAGAGACCTCGTCGGAGAAGCGCCATTCGTCGGACGGAATAAGTAAGAGAAGCTGTGGTCCCTATTCATGATGCTATAAGAGTCACCATGGACAGTCAATGATGGAAAAAGATCATGAGAGAGAAGGTGCTACCGAAGGAGCTCACAATCCCAATTAGGCGAACGATTAAGAATAAAAAGAGAGAGAGACAGGAGAAAGTGGTAAATGAAATGTTATACAGAGTTAGTCTAAATATATCACTTGAACGCCTCCGGAGTGCACTGTAAGTTCGGGTATCGGTTCTTCTCGATCAGGACCTACTGGGCAGGAATCTTTCAGCTTTTAAACATCTCAGCGGTCCTTCAGTATTAGTGTGATACGATCGCAAACAGGGTCTAGGACCACGTTCCTTTGCGCATCAGAATAGAACCATCGGCGATTAGATTTAGTCACAGACTAACAGTATTGAACCAAATCATTTCTACCAACCTTCACGGTATTTCTCTAAGGTCTGCGATATATACCACCAATAAATAAAGTATTGCAATTGTTGTAGTGAGACACGGTGCAATTAAGTAACACCTTGATCGACCTTGTATGACAGTCTGATAGATTAGTTTAATCTTGCAATATTTATTACTACGAATACGTTACAAAATGAACTGTATATAATTACAATAGAAATGGGCGTTTCATCATTTCACTGTAATATTGATCTAGTATTTAAAAATGTGATATAAAAGGGCTGAAACACTTATCCAGAAGACCAATAGTAGCGTCAACCGGAAGGCGGAATTCGCGAATTTCGGTACGTTTTATTGAGTGTTATTTAAAGAAGATTGTGATAACCGTCATTATTTTTGAGAGGCAGAGTGCACGCTGCAATCCAACAGCCGCTGGGCGCGCTCGACTGGCCACGCTACCCCCCTCTCATAGAAGACTACCTTGAAATGGACTGCATTTCCCACTTTATCTGATTTCCCTAATGTACGCTACGTGTTTCGGTAGTGAGTGACATGTGCCAGAGCCCATTTCCATCCTGTCCCACCCCGTTTTCCCAACCTTTTCTCAAAATCCATTCCTATAGCTCCAAAGGTATATCATTCCTATATCATTCTGGACTGATGTTGGCATGTATTGCGGATGTCTATGGGCGACAGTATCCACTTACCTTCAGGTGGACTGTATGCTCGTCTGCCGCCTTCGTACATAAAAAAAAAATATATCAATTTTCTTTATTAATGTAATTATAAATGTACATATTTAGTTCGGTTAAACAGCATTTGGGAAAATACTGATATATTTCATGTATCTCCTCTTAATTATCCCTTAGTCGCGTTTTGTGACATCCACGGGATGAGATGGAGTGGTGCTATTTTAAAGCCGGCTGATACTACAGCGTAACTACACCACTGAGCTGAGAGCCTAAGCCACTTCTAAAAGGGTAGGCTCGCTTGGCCAGCTTAACGTTTGGCGTTATACAACCTTCATGCAAAAGACGATGTGCATGAGGAGGCCCACGTACAGCCCGTGGATACTAAAAGAGCTGGTTACAGTTATTGTCTCTTCTCGTTGCCTATACCACAATACTTGACACAATGTTCAACTAGAGCGTAATACTGGTTATGACGCATAGTGACGAAACGTGGACTATGACGGTGGACATGATTCACAAATTCAAAGTCGCCCAATAAGCAATGGAGAGAGCTATGCTCGGAGGCATGACTCGAAATCTACAAAAAACTGAAATTGTCGACTAAAGCTGAGGGAATGGGAACTAATGGGAAAAGGAATTCGTCCTGGTACTTCGTACTTCACTCACTACTAAATAAAATTTCGGACTCTTCACGGCAGTTCTCTGGAAGCAGACTTCTTAAGTTACGATTTTTCGGACGGATAATTTGTTATGGCATCACTATCAATCTCTGCAGGGAAAGATTCATCATTATAATAATTTTTATCATCATCGCCATCATCAACATGATTTACAGTACTGAGTACAAGCCTTTTTTTGCGTCACTCTTCTCGGTGTAGTGCTATTGTCATCCACGTCTCTACTACGATCTTTTTTTCTTCTTCTACTATCGATACTCCGTGTAGTGCTTCACTAGTCGTGAATCATTAAACATTAAAGAGCGTCTCTTGCTACCTTTTATTATGATATTTACCTTCTTTATTTCATTATTTATAAATTAATTAAAAAAAAAAGGATATTTTACTTTAATTTACGAGTAATTATTCAATTTAATTGAATTTCAGAAACATGAAGTTCCAGCTCTGGTCATGGATGGGATCCCATCCCCAAAAATTTATGCTGAGAAAATTGTGTAAATTAATCTACTGCGTCGGTTTTGGGGACTGCTGGTATGAGGAGACGCCACGGTCTCGATATAACCAAATGCTGTACAGAATTTGGTCCATTATTGTACACGTATACATTACTGCATTCCTAATTGATGAAGGTTTTGCATTCTCTCGATCCAATTTGACTGTTAAAGAGAGAAATGACTTAAAACAGTATATGATGGGTCACAGTACCATTTATGGGAAAGCAATTCTTTTCTACTTTCAAAGGAATCGCATCCGGTCAGTCTTGAAGAAACTAATTGACGAGAACAGAGATGTGTATACAAATATAGATATTGAGAAGGCTTCTGTGAAGAAAGCGATAATCTACTGCACACTGTTGATGGTGATGACATATAATACAGTGGGAACAGCTATAATAGATTCATTAATGTCCTATATCAAAGAGGGTATGTATTAAACATGTCATGAGTCACCTGACTATATGAAAGAAATGTCAAATGTCAGATTGACCTTGTGAGTCGAATTACTTGCTATTCTAGAGACATCGACAAGGTTATCACAATAAAGAAAGAACTTTGTATAATCCATATAAATATATAATAAAATAGTAGGCGATAAATTCAATATTCGTTTTTTAAAACCAATCATGGATTGAGTATTGTTTGTTTGTTTATAGCAATATCTTGAAAAATTATTCGGTGCTGATCTAAATTACGAATTTAAAATTAGCAACGGGTGTTAAATAAATATTTTGCAGATTTGCACATCCACAAGGCTATGAATGTAAACGCTGTAATATTTGTTGCAAAAGCTCACCTTTTATATTTTATCCTCGTATTCACTCGTAGACATAACTTATCACATATTTTTTACTATACGAGTACTATTTAAATTTGTCTATTTCCCGTTCTATTTCACTTACTATATACAGCGCTTTCGAAAAGTAACGAAAAGTATTCATTATTTCTGAAATTGAGAGTTATTCGAAAAATCCTGTGACACGTTTTTGACGATATGTACGTAGAATGACACGCTCTTTCAAATGGCGTAGCCGAAATTGGGGATTGCCATTTAAAACAAATATCGATGACGTCATATCTCGAACAACGATGACGTCACAAATATAGGTCGTATGTCAAAAAGTGTCTTTGTTTAAAACAAAATCGACGTGTCAGAGAATTTTTTCGAAAAACTCTCAATTTCAGAAATAATGAATATATTCGTTACTTTTCGAAAGCACTGTATATATATTTGTTTACTAATCCTTGTATCTCGCCTATTACGGGCGATAGTTCACTTATATCCTCAGTATTTAAACTTAATAATTGTATTTTTATATTCTCTTATGTAAATTCGGCATTATATCATAAGATTTACACACTAATAATAGTAGAAGTTTATAAAATCTCACAGTGACAACTAAAATAACAGAGATGTTGACACGGCAAAGCAAGATTTGTACTGATCGTGTTTTATTTTCTTATTAGGAACGCTGGATATTTTAAAAAGTGGCAAGATTTGTACTGATCGTGTTTTATTTTCTTATTAGGAACGCTGGATATTTTCAAAAGTAGCAAGATTTGTACTGATCGTGTTTTATTTTCTTATTAGGAACGCTGGATATTTTCAAAAGTAGCAAGATTTGTACTGATCGTGTTTTATTTTCTTATTAGGAACGCTGGATATTTTCAAAAGTAGCAAGATTTGTACTGATCGTGTTTTATTTTCTTATTAGGAACGCTGGATATTTTCAAAAGTAGCAAGATTTGTACTGATCGTGTTTTATTTTCTTATTAGGAACGCTGGATATTTTCAAAAGTAGCAAGATTTGTACTGATCGTGTTTTATTTTCTTATTAGGAAGGCTGGATATATTCAAAAGTAGCAAGATTTGTACTGATCGTGTTTTATTTTCTTATTAAGAACGCTGGATATTTTCAAAAGTAGCAAGATTTGTACTGATCGTGTTTTATTTTCTTATTAGGAAGGCTGGATATTTTCAAAAGTAGCAAGATTTGTACTGATCGTGTTTTATTTTCTTATTAGGAACGCTGGATATTTTCAAAAGTAGCAAGATTTGTACTGATCGTGTTTTATTATTTGTTAGGTACGCTGGATATTTTCAAAATTTTAATATGATTATTCTTAATATGGCCTTTTTTATATTGAAATTCAAGATTCTGAACTCTATACAATGATGAAAAAATCTGGTCAAACAACATCTGGTTATACATTTTAAAATTTATAATGAGACGCTCAGATTCTTATAAAATATAGATAGCCGTCTATATTTTATAAGAGGAAGACTCCGGGACTCGACAGTCAGTCGTCGGTTGAGTCTAAAGACTCCTATTTACGTCACAAGACCTTGTCCCGGGGCCAAGTAACCCCGGAACACTATCTAAGGCCATCGCGAAATTCTGAACGTGTAACATCTGTTCCGCCGCCTCTACTCTGTCACTCCCGGCTGACCTCGCCGTGGTGCATTGACGTCGCAGCTGCTGGCTAACGCCGCTACCCTTGGCTGGCGTCACCGCCCTTGTCTGGGTTCACTACACTTATTAGGGGCGCCGCCTTGCCCGTGCCGGGCCCCCCTTTCCACGTGTCGCCGTGCTTCCCGACTGCTGGCCATTCTGCTCCGTCGCTCTTGGGCCTGTTGGGCTCAGCCTTTTCCTGCCGGTCAACCGTGAGTTTTTCGTGATTCCAGTCTAGGAAACGAACACTTCTCCGCCACTTTCACCTAATCACGGACTCTTTTTTTAAATTGTTCTCAATATTTGTATTAGGCCTTTTTTAAATAATAATATAAGCTATTGGAACAAATAACTTAATAACAAGTACGAGTAGTATACCCCTTTTTAATTAGCTCTTAGTCATAATATGACAACGCGAAAAAGGAGAAGATAATATAATGCCTTAAAGTGAGGGGGATTCATTTGTTAAACTAAGTATTCAAAGACGGTATATCATTGTATTAGAATTTATTTTACAAGTACACGCTCTTGTCCTTTCAATTTATTAGACGTTTATAGTAACCCCTTATTTTACGAACGACGCCTACTACATTTTAAATCTATGTCTTTAGTATTAAATAAACATTTTACAAATATCAATTTAATCCACACATGATTTTCCGTTCTTCTCTTTCATTCGCTACCGACAACCTTTATAGAGTCGTTCGACTATCTGGTCGCTTCATTGCACTTTCCGAGTAATTGATGTTTATCGGTTCTCAAATTGGTTTCACTCCAAACGCAGACTATACTATAAACCGATAATAACTTTTATAACATGTATTTTTTAAACCAGTTCCATTTTCCATTTGATTGATTAAGTCACTTATTTATACTTTGGTTTGCTGATCGGTTTGTTATATTTTACTATCTAACTGATAGCTAAATAAATATTCTTTAATTGAGACCATTTAAGAACCACACTAGAGCCATACAAAAGTGGCTGCAGATTCTAAAGCCACCGTTTTGTGGTTATGCTAATTCACACGTACCACTATACAACTGCTGTTTTGTATGTGTAGTGTGGTTCTAAATTGGTATACCTGAATACCTTATTCCTCCGCCATAAGCTAAGACACGTCACACCGATTTTCGATTGTGTGAGTTGCGGTACATACGTCTTGTAAGACTTCCATTGCTCTTACAATTACATTTCTTTTCAGATATTTCGTCTATCTATTTATTCATGTATTAATAATAAACGTTATTTTCAGGTACACCTATTAGAGTTGTAGTAACGTATTACCCACCTCCCAACCTAACCGGAAAGTATGTAAACATTCTTCGCTTCTTCGTCGAGCTACATTATTGTTATGTGGTCACCGTTATGATTACCATCGAGTCCCTATCGTACTGCTCCTTGATATTCATCGAGCACAAGTTTAAGTTGCTCCAGTCATACTTCAGAAGTCTCAGGACCAAATTTCTGGAGAATCCTGAGGGTAAAACTCAGGATGAGTTAGAAGAAGAACTTAATCAAGGCTTCCTTAGGGGGATCCGGTTTCATGAAAGTGTTCTATGGTAAGTTTTATTACTAAATAACATTTTGACAAATATATAAATAGAAGACCCTTATAGGGTTGAAAAGGGAAATGCAAACTTCGGAGTGGTGAGTGGTAAGTTACCGCAGTTCTTTAATTAATTTTGTGGGCGTTGAACTTCTAGGTGAATGAAATATACTTGAAAAGTAAATTGCATTGAGTCGACTTTATTCATTCAGGTGAATTATCATTGGATAATTATAGGACACTGTTCAGTGGACTTTATTCACCTAGGTGAATTATCATTGGATAATTATAGGACACTGTTCAGTGGACTTTATTCACCCAGGTGAATTATCATTGGATAATTATAGGACACTGTTCAGTGGACTTTATTCACCCAGGTGATATCGCCCAGGTAAATAACCCTTTCAAAGCAGGATCTCAAACAGGATTGAATTTATCCGAATGCTGACTGCAAATCGATATCTTACACATAGTGATGTTACACACAGCTTTTAAAAGTGCGGTTCAGACTATTTATCGTTTTTTTTCTGTCATATTTTATTTACAATATCTTTTTGTTGCTTCTATGATTTGACTGTTTGTAGAAAATATTTATTTATTTATTTTTCTTTTTGTTTGGATGCACTAATCTTGTACTCCACTGAACCTATTTTGTTGTGGATTGCGCTGTTGTATAATGTGTTTGATAATGGAGTACAATTTATCAAAATCAGTTAAGTAGTATTGTAAATTAAATTAAGTAGTAAACTAACTGGTAGGGGTTATAACAAATTTTTATCTATAACAAAGGAATTTTTCTAGTTGTACCTTTTTTTTTTATAGAGAAGAGGGCGGACAAGCAAGCGGTCCCACGTGATGTAAGTGTTACCTCCGCCCATGGACACCTGCAACATCAGGGGGTATGGGGGCGCGCCGCCGACCTTGCAAAATCCTATTCACAGCTCTCTAGGCAAACGGGATGGTAATCGGGTTTCAAGCAGCATAAGATTAAGATAAGCATAAGCGGGCAGATGCTAGTCAGTGTTAAATGATGATAAACATAGTATTTGAATAGAGATTATTTGACAGCAATCTTTCTAAGCTTATCGGTAACTAGCGGTACCAACGACTTCGTTCGCGTGAGCATGTTATTTCCGCGGGAATTTCATAATTTATCTGAATAAAGAGCACCCTCGATGTTAAGTGCTGGGTTAACATTTAGATATAAGCTAATATAAGCTAAAACTATGCTAAGATTCGTTAAAATCCGTCCAGCGGTTTTAGCGTGACGCGCTTTCTGACAGACGGACAAAAATTCCAAAAAAATAATGATTTTGTTAGTGTTGGTGTAGTTATTGTTAGTGTTAGTTTGTTAGTGTGTAAAATAGTGTTTTGTAGTGTAGTGTCTTTATTTGCACTGCTAGGACTTTTTAAAAAAATATGTCATGTACAGACACGGCTCTGTTAAGATGGTTCCTTAGAACTAAATTTTCTATTTCTAATAGATTCAGATTTTTTCACACTGACCCGTCTCAAAAAAGACCCATATAACAAATTTGAATGTTAAAATTAATTATTATAACAGAAAAATAGTTTGTATTCATGATAGTCTGTATATTATAATAGACAAATCGTGGCAACGATTGGTTGATCAATGATAATAGAGAGGTTCACTAGGATTAGAACTAGCGAATTTTTGCAATCCGTTAGAAAATTTCCCAGTTATAACTACATATTTCGCTGCAATAATCGATTCGCCAAAAACTTTGTTAGACTAAGAAGTCGGGTACCAGACTTATTCAAGAATTTCCCTCCTCGCGTGCCGCAGTCAGGTAAAAATCTAGACGATTTTTAAAATGGAGAATCAGCTAATTTTAATATGTTTTATATAAGAAATGCTGAGACAAATGTTGCACAGATTCAACGATAAAACGTTTGTATATAAATGTATCGTGGCGTCACCCGCTGCTCGGCACTTTATTCGTCAACATTTTTATACATTTTCATTGATTTCGTCATTTTTAAAGATCTTAAAAATTTCTTCACGACATTTTTTTAAAATTTTGAAACTTTTTTTTAGGTAAGAACCAAAAAATGTTAAACTTCTCCATTATGTTCCTTAGCGAGTACGCGATCTTTCATTATTTCTAGATGAATCCAAACAATTTCTCATAAGCTTGCAATATTTCAGGTGTGCTATCAATGTACAGTCAACACTGGGTAACATTTACAGCGTGCAATTGATTCAAAACACTGTCCTACTGTCCAATTGTCTTATCAGATTTGTGGTGAGTGATATAAATAATATTATGTATAAATTTGGTACTTCGGTCATGTTATTATAATCAGAAACAATATATATGAGCTCTCCATCTCATTATGCACCGCGAGATCCGGCGCAGGACGAGGCCCGGAAGGCGAAGAACATCCTGGCTGAAGAACTTATAGGGCAAGGGCATCTGATCATTATTCAGTGCTGCAGTTTCAAAAGTACAAATAGCCACGATGATTGCCAGGCTTTATTAGAAGACAGCACTACTGGTAGAAGAATGTATAAGCTGTTAGCTGAAATAATACAATAACTAATTAGGTGTAGTTAAACTATTAGGTATGAAATTTATAATGCCATTGAGATCTCAAATGTAATTACATATAATTAAAATGTATTTCATTCTTTGAATATAGAAACAGTTATCACTGTAATGACGTTACATCGATCAATGCTTAAATGAAATCAGACGACGTCGATCGAAGAAATGAATATTGAATTAAGTGTGTATTTTTTTTTAAATACGAGTATATAATTTGTGTTTCTGGAGTATGCGGGTTTCCTCACAATATTTTTCCTCACCGCCGAGCTAGTAACAACTTCTAAAAATCCGTACTTGATTAGAAACTCAATGGTACGGGCCGAGGATTTCAACTCATGATCACACGAATGTGAGTCGAGTACACCAGGGCTATCACTGCCCCCGAAAAAAATGTAGCTCGATGTGTATTCAGCAATTCGCACTGGGCGGGCCCACGAGGTGGATTATGGCCCGATACCCCCGAGTGATTTACTAGCGGAGGCCCATGCCCTGCAGTCGGATGTTAGAGGCTGATACGTTATATATAATTGGTATCTTCGAAAAGGAATTTTATTTTTCGTATTATGGACTAAAAAAGCCATTTTACGTAACTTCAACTTCAGATTCGTAATTAGTGAGCTCGAAAACATTAAAATAAGTCAAAACTAGCCACTAGGAAGAAGTGGTCATTATAGTGCATTTTTTAGGGCTGTGCCGCTCGCCTATTAAATTATACATTTGCATTTAATTATACCACAACAATGATCTTTAAAAGATTCTATATTAGTATTAATGTGGGTATACTAGAGTCAGTTTAAAAATCAAACGTCTTATATTTCTGAGATTTTGACGTCGTATGACCTTAAAACGGCACGTCTGCCCAAGTGGGTTGGCGAGTCCATTCTTTTAGAGGTAGCGACTTTGCACTTAATCGCCTTTTACGACACCCGCGGGAAGAAATGGGATGGTTTAAAATATTAAAGCCGGTCGACACTATTAATACGGCCATATATTAATATGGCCACATAATTACACACAGAGACTCAATTTGTAGAGACATGACTATATTGAAAATTTTATAAATAGATCTAAATAATGTTCTGCATTCCATTCAGTAACATGTCAAGCCGCACGCGTCGTTTGCTGCATCGGCAGCTATTGCTTTGCTTATAATTGTATAAACAAGAGCCGTATATACGAGTGTCTTGTATTTGCTTGAAACAATTAACTTTTTAGACGGTGGAGCGCGACATGACATTCCTTCTGGCGAACACATGGTTCATTGCAACCTTGACGTTTCTTACAGGGACCTATATGATGTCTTCTGGGGACATCACTTCGGAGGTGAGATTTCAATAACATTGCACAGTATATTACAGTAATTACTTCATTGTTTATCATGACGGCGTCTCTCACGAGGCTTCTCACTATATGACGTCAACGAATACGATATAGTTTATCTAAACTTTATTAAAATTCTACGCGCAATTATTTTGTCCTACTTCCTGGCGGTGACACGACAGTGTATGGACTCCATACTGGAGTCCATGAAGAAAAATTACTTAATTCTACTGAATTATACTGTCAACCAATATAAATGTACTAAAGAAAGAAATACCAGAAATCAGTGTTGAGAATTGAAAATGTCACCGCCAGCAAGCATACTTCTCAGCGGGCGCTATGTGAATTAGCGCCCGCTTAGGAGTATGCATGAGTACGGAGCCAAAAAAAATATTTTTTTTAAATATGTCCATCTCTCTGAAAGCGCATCACGCAATAGCTCCTTAATTAAAAAGATTAATAATAACGGTTTTCATTTAAACTTGGCATCGGTAAAATCAATACATTGCGTTAACATTTAGAGTACTTTTTATCCAGTTAAATTATGAAGTTCCCAAAGGAATCAAATGTTCACGCGAACGAAATCGCTGGCGCAACTTACTCGTATATTAAAATATTTCGCACTATTTTTGAAGGAACTTATATACGGGTCATAATAATTAACTGACATTTGAAATGTTTTAAAAATTCCTCCTCATTTTAGGCATCAAACGTATCAGAGGCAATATATGATAGCGGCTGGGAGCTGTGCCGTGACAAAGCTGGCCTACGAACACTGGCGGTGGTGGCCATCCAGCGCAGCCAAGTGCCGGTCTACATGACAGCCTTCAGTGTCGTCATTCTATCGTACAGTAACTTTGTGTCTGTAAGTTATTAAGGTTTTTTTTTGGAAAATATGTACATTTTTATACCTAAATATTAGACTTTTAGTATACCTACTAGTTAAGCGGTGATTAGTATATCTATGTATACTCGACTCACATTCGTGAGTCGACTCACATGTCTTCCTCTCGGCGCTAATGAGTTCTACTTAAACACGGATTTTAAAAAAAATGTAAGTTTTGAACTAGCTCGACGGTGTGGGAAAACATCGTGAGGAAATTTGCATGCTTCAGAAATAAATAAAATCTGGAATATGTGTATATCCACTAATCCGCCCTGGACCCGTGTAGTGGATAATGGCCCGAGTCCCCCAATGTACTAGTAACAGTAACGGTATGCAAAAAAATACTAGTAACAGTATTGTTATTGAACTTGTTCACTCCAGGAATTTTAGCACAACAGTTTTATAAAATTCGGCTAGATGTCGCTGTACGTAGTTTTAAGACAATTATCATATCGTAAACATTTTCCCCGCATTTTCAACTCTGCGCAGAGGTGATATCGTGACCACTGAGATTAATCCGAGTTGCAATTATTGCCAGTTGAAAACGTCTAAGTTAAAAAAATAACCCAATATTCTTGAAATAATATAAAATAAAAATTTTAATTAGATTTTGATAATGATTACGTTAGCGCAAACATATAAAAACATTCTGTGAAAAATTATTACATAAATATTTCATTTACAGTATTATATTAATTAATGAAAACAAACATTTGTTTGGAAATTGCTACATTCATTTTTTGTATAGAACTTCGGCAGAAGCCGAGCATACAGTCCACCTGATGGTAAATGGATACTGTAGTCAATAGACACAGTAGTAGACATCCGCGATACATGCCAAGAACAGTCCAGAATGACAAACTGTAGCACGCGCTCGAATACACTGCCCACCTTTGGAGATTAGGGAATGGATTTCGAGAAAGGGTTGGGAAAATGGGGAGACATAGGATAGGATGGGATGGAAATGGGGTCTGGCACATCTCACTCATTATTGAAACACGTAAGTACATTGATTGTCAAAAAAACGATATAGGAGGAAATGCAGTACATTTCAAGGTACATTTCAAAGTGAGAGTGGGGTAACGGCTCATTTTGGGTGATTTTGAAGATGTTTAATAATATGTATGCGTCGGACTTGGAGATACGGGTATATATGTATTTTGTCCTTTTTTGTCTTTTTGTTTTTAACATAAGAAAAATCGTGTAAGAAGAGAAAAGAATGATTGATCTGAAATGTTTCTTTTTTGTTTCAGCTCCTGCGTTTATCTTATTCATTCTTCGCAGTTATGTATTAAATTAAATTATCATACAAATAATAATAATACAATAACAATCTAAACAAAATAAAACAAGGGCTAATTGGTATTTTATTGTACATTTAATTAATTCATGGATCTGCTCCTTAATACTAAACATTATCTCGACTAGAATAAATTTATACAGCAAAACTAACATTGTACTTATAATGAGAGTGTCGTAGGACGCTCTGTGTTATTAGGGTGTTACCACACCAATTGATCGATCGCCGATCGATGGTAGAATGAGGTGAGTCAACGTCGATCGATAATTCCTACTACACCAAATCGATCTGCTCGATTGCTCGTTTTGTCATTGATCGATGGTCGATCGACGAAGGATCGAGGGTAGATCGATGACAGAATGGCTCTTCCTCGTCCTCTTCTGTATACATTTTAAAAGCTACTGGAGATCCCTGAATTATTAATCGATCTTCGATCGATCGTTGATCCACCGTCGGTCGACAGTCGATCCATCACCGATCGATCGATCATCGATCGATAGTCGAATGATGATTGATCGATTGTTTGATCGATCGATATTAGTCGATCAGCCAAAGCTACCACACCAATCGATCGACGTCGATCGAAGGCATCGATCGGCGATCGATCGATTGGTGTGGTAACACTCTTAAACACAGCAAGTGATCCCTAGGTTTAGGCTGACGCATGATAATAACACATATGTCCACAAACATCTCTGACGACCGTACCATTCTTGAAGAGGCTCAAGTCCAGGTGAAACCGTGGCCAGTGAACAGGTGGCTCCTAAAGCCTTTTGAGTAGTCGACAGAGGGGTTCTTTAGGCTATAAATACGACCGGTAGATACTCGCTTTAGTAATATATTTATCATTAACACCGCAACAAATAATAGCACTTATGAACATTTTCAAATGATAACATTATAAATAATGCACACATATAGTAGCCTCCTAAAGGAGAACACAACAGAGAGAAGAATCTTTACGCATTTTGTTTAAAACTCCGAATGTAATTGGAAATAAAATGTGTATAGGTCATGTATTTTAAAATTTTTAAATGTATTGCAAATAATTTAAAATAAGGCATCAAATCAAAAATTTAGGTTATACAACAGGCCACACACTCGGCACGTCTGTTATTCCGCTTGAGTCTCGCTCTCGATACTCGCACACACACACACACACACACAGAGAAAGAGAAAGGCGTATGGAGGGGGATAATAATCTTACGTGACGTTACAATTTCTCTCTAATCACACCTACCGTAAGCCGCATAAAGGAACTTCGTTCCAAAAAATAAATGTTTTCAGAATTCGTCAAGAAGTCTTTAATATCCCCAAGAAGTATCCCCAATAAAAACAACATTAAACAACATTAATAAAAACAACTCCTAAAACATTAAATGAATCTTTACACACATCTAACCCAGCTCCAAGCGATAATTCATTATTAAGTTAGAAAATATGTGATAACAGACTCTATTTTCCTGCATTAGTTCTATGTGTCTTAATAAAAATGAACTTGTAAGAACTTAATAAGAAAAACTTTCCCGCGCTTTTTTTGAGAAGATTTTAGAACATTGCTCTTCTCAATTCTATACCATACAACCGCCATGAAAATGGGAGTACATAGGTATTGGAGCACGGAGAATATTTTCGGGCTATCGACTTTGTTGTAACTCGCCAGTAGATGGCGCTGCAGCACATCAACTTCATACCGTTCAATCGATCGCAAAAATCATATCGACGGCAAAACAGAATAATTTGTGATTTTATATACAGAGGTAAATAAATACACACAGGCAGGACAACGTCTGCCGGGTACAGCTAGTTGTCCAAAAAGAAAATTGAATAGAAAGTAAAGTCAAGTCAAGAAATTGAAAACTGTAACAAAGTATTTGCGTGTACGAGGATATTACACGCACTGGGATGGACGAGTGTAAGATAATTTTAATTTACTCTTGAAATGTAAATTTCAAATTGTTTTATAGATAAAAATATCGAAATACAGTTATTTGTTATGACCGCACATAGTTTTTGCTTACCCTCACGAAAATAGTAGTTCAATGGAGGTGAAGAAAACTGTATAAAAATATATTATCAGCAGTGTCAAGGCGGTTCCTCTTTGATGTCTTTAAGTATAGTATTGGCATTATCTATGAATGCAAATGTCAATAATGTCAAATGTCAATGTCAATGCAGAAAGTATCAGACTTTCCCCCCCATGGCTTGTAACGAATATTAAAAGATTTTTTTCCAAAGCAGACTTTTATTTAAACATATAGTTTGGTGTTAACATAGTATATTATGTATGTAGTTAGAAGTGGTAAATATGTTTTCGTATTACATTGTTACAAGTGACTTTGCAAGTAGATTATGGATCAGTTGGTGGTTAGTGGTGATCGGCTAGAGGGGTTGTGGGTGGAGGAAGCCCATCTTAAGATCATATGGCCCTTTTAGAACATTACTCACTTGTAGCAATAGTTTTACTATTAACGTAGATGTTATTGTGCGTCGTAATATAAAAACTAATAGTAAAGCATAGTAAAACTAATAGTAATCAGCATTATTTGAAAAATCTTATAAGGGCGTTTGTTTCTCACCTTCAATGTGGAAAACTTTACAAACTTTCCCGCCCTTTTTTTGAGAAGCTTTCAGAACATTGCTCTTCTCACTCCATCAAGGACTGCTCCGGTTATTTATAGGGAAACTTTACGGTCAAAATATAGAACAAATAATTCTTACATAAATAATATAATGGTGTGTCCACATACATCGGGATGTAACATATTAGAACTACTGTAATAATGTTACATAATACATGTTGAAATAAAGGAAATAATACAAATTATTATTCACTCTTACAACGCCAGAATTACTTACCCACATAAAATGTAGAACAAAAAGTTGCTTATAAATAACGAGTGTGTACATTAGCCACAGACCCTCAGGAACTAATGCACACGACGCCCGTGTTTAGCAGTGGGTAGTGAAACGGTTGGCTGCATTGTGTCTATATTATCAGGATATAACCATAATACACATTGAAAGAAATGTAATAATAACACACGTTGAAAAAATAAAATAAAGGAAATATATATATATTCCCTGTCACAACACCAGAATTACCTTTATTTCTTTCTTTTTTTTTATTGTCGAAGTCGGTAAAAAAAAGGTAAGTGAAGAACGGTGTTGGCGCCAGTCAGAAGGGAGATTTCACTATTATACATAAATTTTAGAAAAAAATAAATACCTATAATAAAATGAAAAAATAAAGTATTTAGACAAGTTTTCAACCATAAACACCCTACCTTATATATATATATAGATGTTGACTACTTTTAGGATTTTTTGAAGTTTTTGAATAGTGTACTATCATAATTTTGAAACTAGAAGATCTACAGAAGATGTCTGAAATTTAGAAGATCTACAGTATTTCTCTACCAAATTTAATTTCAATTCGTTTAGTAATGTATTCCTGCACTTTGTGTACCAATTTCGATGTACAACAAGCGATGTACGATGTAAGCTTTGAGACCCCTTTGAATAGATAAATATGTGTGAAAAAGGTGAACATGTCAAATGTTATATTATACAACTTGAATTAAAATATGAAATGATACAACATTGTGGACTCGCCTTAAGCGAAAAGTTTTGCTGTTTGTTTATTTATGTTTCAACCAAATGGAGAAGTACTCGTATTTCCTTATTAATAAGTTAGGCACGCCCTTATATTGCGTAGAATAATGCGTAAAACGCCCTTTACTCATATAGATGGTTTGTTAACGAGATTCCGAAACAAGGCGACTGATTTCTTTGTTTAAAGACAGATGTTTGTTTGGGTCAAAGTGTGTGTTTGTGTTTGTATTACTGTGTGTCTCTGGACCCCCGGCACAGGGAATACTAGTGTGGGCCATTGTGTGTGGCGTTATTTATTATTATTATTATAATCTACTAACGATATTTACAAGATTACGACTTTTGAATTTTGACCTTTGTATCGCGGGCAACAGCTTGTAAATGCTTTTATATGTAGCAACTAATATATACAAGAATGTACACAAATGTAACACACAAATAACACATTATTTATTATTATAGGTATTTCGATTTGTTAAATTTATTTTATATAATAAATTTAATTTAAAGTCGTGACTTTATGTCTGACTGAGTATGTTAGTTACAATATGAGTGGATGTTCACAGTAAACGGCTGAAAGTAATACACATCGACTATGATCGGCCAGCTTCGGTTTTGCGATTACTATATTTGCGATTGTTCATTTTCTCCAATGGATAAGCAATAAGTTTATTCATTTAGTACTAATATTGGAGAAATAATTAAACGAGCCGCAGATATATTTTTTTATACGAAAAAAGTTGCAGTCGAACATACAGTCCACCTGGTGGTAAATGAATACTGTCGCCCTTGGAAATCCGCCGTACAAATGTTGTCAAATGTTGTCACGCCTCCGGATGCGCTCCCTACCTTTGGAGATGAAGGGATAGATTTGGAGAAAGGATTGGGAAATTTAAGAGGGTTAGAACAGAATGGGATGTTAATGGGCTCTGGCATATCACACTCACTACCGAAACACGTACGTACATTAGAGAGTAGGGTACAGTGGGAAATGCAGTACATTTAAAGGTAGTCTTCTATGAGAGAGTGGTGACGAAGCCAGTCAAGTGCGCCCAGCGGTTGTAACTTTAAAGGTGGTGACTCCCGAAGCGGGGCTCTGTAGCCTTGGTAATGTCATCCTTAGTAATTTAGAATTATTTAAATTTAGTTATTAAAAAAAAGGGTTGTTTTGTTGATTATGATTTGCAGCCAAGGGCGTTGTCAGGATTTTATCCAGAGTGAGGCAATAACAACCAACTTACTTATAACTTAAATAAAGGTAATTTACTGCAGAAAGTCTGTTACTTATTCTCCCCTATGCCATTTGGGGCAAGAGCCCCAACCTGCTCCACCATGGCTACGCCCATGTTTGCAGCTGAATTAGTATTATTTTGCTGCCTGTTTAAATACTTTTGAGTATGTTTTTGAAATACCATACCGGCTATAGAATAGCATCATCCCATCTCCTCCCATGGGAGTCGTAAAAGGTGACTGAAGGATAACAAACCGGCTACCACAAGCCCTGAGGAAGTACACCACCTCTAAAAGAGTGGACTCGCCAACCCACTTGGCCAGCGTGCCATTTTAAGGCTATACATCCCTCACGCCAAGATGTCCACGAGGAGGCCCATGTCCGGCCGTGGATATTGAAATGGCTGGTTGCAGTTGCATATCATACCATCAGCTGCTACCGATATAGGCCTCTTCCAAGGCTAGCCATCGCACACGCTCTTCGGTTCTTCCCATTCAGCCACCACCGGCGATCTTCTTCAAGTCGTCGCTTCACCACGCTGGAACGTATACTACACTGTGCTACCCGATACGTGACCTCTATCAGAGGACTCAACTATCCCATCGGCTATATATGACGCGGCATATATGACACGCCTATTGTACTACTTCGGCATTCGGGAAGAAACCCCGAGTTTTGTTCCGGAATAGTTCTTCCAATAGCTAGTTTTTGGTGCAATTTCCTATAAATAAAACAAAAAATAGATATGACGTGTCCCTACAGACTCATCAACCCTAACGTCATGGTAGATAATTCATGAGCAACCCTCAAATCATTGAAAGTTTGAATTAAAACATAAACCAACATAACCCTAAAGTCTTGCGCGGAATTTTATCCGCCCAGACTAAGATTAATGGGTGGTACCGTAATTAATTGTGAGTAGGGGGGCGGGGGGGATTTATACGAGGCTCTGCTCGGGACAGTGACCTTCAATGTTTTTATTAACATGAGGCTGGTAAGTGATTGAAGTTTCTAACTAAAGCTTGAACGAAGTTAAGTAAAACTAAAATGTACACATGTCTACAACCGACATAACAAATATACATTATTAATATTTTATACAGTGTTAATCGGACAATTAATAACTAGATAAGAGTGGTTTTAGGTAGGTTACCGACTGTATGTGTCGTTCTGTGGTTCAAAATGCAGCTTTGTTGAAACATACGTGACCGTGCAATTCTTTCACATAGTTCTTTCTAGAGGCGCTCGCAAAATACATCAAAAATTGGTATACGCCGAGTTCCTTTTACAGCACGCGACGCAGCCCGTCATATTAATATTTTAGACACGCGCTGCTCCCGGAAGATAGCTGCCGCAGTACAGAAAAAAAAACGGTGCAGAATCTAGGCATACACATCAGAAATGCGGCATGCTTGTACAAAAAAGTATCGAGGAAGCTATGAAAGGAAGTTCGTGGACTTGTCCTTTGCATTTTATACGATATATTATCTTAGAATACACATTACATGGAGAGATAAAGACAATACAGTACGGTGTAAGTATAAACAACAAAGAGAAAAACAAAATAAGAAACTAACAGAGATACAAGAAAATTATGAAGATGATGGTGACATAAAAATACTTGTGACCATGAAAGCAGTTCCAGAAAAGCTTGCAACATTAAAAACAATAACATTCAATACCTTGTCACAGCTTCTTCCTCACGATTATGGTTTGAAGTCATTTAAAAGGCTTTAAAACTACAACAACGATTGTTCGGAATTGGCCTCTTTGGTAGTCAAAATTTAAAAAAAAGTAGTATTGACGTTTCGGCATTGGAACTCTACACGCCTTCTTGTTCTGACGGCTCTCGCTCAAGACGGATGCGCCTCGGTCATTGCGATTAAATGTTAGAAGGTCGCCTCAAGATTACACGATAAAGATTTCTCTTGCCATTCGGATCTTGCGAGAGACACAAGCGTATTTTGGATTACGCGATAAAGATTACCCTTTTAGCTCAAGACGCATGCGCATCGGTTCTCGCGATTAAACAATAACATATAATAACTTGTGAAAATAAACTTTAGTTTTGCCATCGGATTCGAGAACTAGCGAACTTCTGTGTGCTGCCTGACAGAGATGACCTAACACGTCTCCACGGGCTGTGGACACGGGGGCCCCCTCTCCAAGTTCGACGCAGCACACGCCTTAGTGCCTCAGGTGCACTTAGGTTCCTAGACAGAAACTGATGGCACTTTGATTTATAACTTTGATTGACTTTCTAATGCGCGTATCGCGCTAGTTGTCGAGTCGGCCACAGGGGGTTGATTCCAAACAACGATTGTTCCCTTTGATTGTATTCACGATGATACACTTACTGCAAATGATTATGTATTTATTATAATTATGTTGAATTATTCTGCGTCTAACGGGATAGATTATTTACTGTTATTAAATTTTCTTGCTGGCTAGTTAGTCATTTTGAGTGCAGTAATTTGTTGATCGAACATTTGTACATTTCAAGGTAGTCTTCTGTGAGAGAGGGCCAAGTGTGCCCAGTGGCTGTTGGATTGCGGTGTGTACCCTCTCCTTTCAAAAAATGTTTATAAAAAGTGCATTAAATTGCCATTAAGTTCTCGCTGTTAGTTTATTATGCGTCATCGTGTTGGCACAACATCTGTGCGCACTTCATATTTTAAAGAAATTTCTATAAAGATACAATACTGGTTTTTCAGTATACTGTGTAACTACTGCTCAGAAAGAGACACGACGCAGGACATACTCTCATAACTCAGTTTAAGTTACAAACCTAAAGTGGGAGTTACACTTTAAAGTTTGGCCCGCAGCGAGCACCGACGACATTTTGCTGAATTTAGAATTGACTAATGTTCTCTTTATATTTATAAAATGTTTGGATGTTCTTGGATATTTAGAATTTAATAAATGCGACGGTTAGACACTGGATTATTTTTATTTGCTGACAATTTATAAAGTATTTTTTTTAGATATAAGACAATTTTGAAAGAAGAAATAACTGACTTTTTTCAATGTTTTCATTTGTGTCTGTTATCTGGCGATATCTGTACATATAATAAAGGGGTTAAGTCTGTCCATTGAATAAATAAAAAAAATTGAGGGTCTTTCTAGAAGCTACAGAACTTCTAAAAATTCATATTCATTCACCTCGAAAATCGCCAGTGTGATAAGGCTCAAGGTACAACCTTCATCTACTAATATGAATTAGTAGATGTACTTGACATCTACTACTAACTTGAGACTAACGTAAACATTTCTAAGCTATGTTATAATATTGAATAAAAAAGTAATTGAAAAATATACAGATTTACATATAACTCTTCGAGAATAATAAACACGAAACAGAATGTGAATGTTAATTCATTTTACAATACGCAAATTACTGTTAAAAAAACAAAAAAGGGATGATATCTCGAAAACCGTGAGATTTTCACTAATTGTAAGATCAAATTATGGTCACCGATAAGCCAGCCTGGCCACTGGCCACCCTGTAAAAAATTATTATTACTGTTTAAACAATAAAAATGACTATGTCTACCCGTTGCAATGTTTCGCATTTTGAATAATTGATAATAACAAACATTTTTATAAAAACAGTATAAAGTTCGATTCTGTTCTTGAAATTACGAAGTAAATACCGTCATTGACTCGACTAATATAGTATATGGATTAACATAGGATAGTTTTTATTTCAGTCAATATGACGGAAGCTGCAAGAACGACTAATTGAATGTTTTTATGTCTGTGCTCTACGTTCCATTCGGTGACACTCCATTTAAACCAATTTGTGGGAATTTATCCTGAAAAAAGGCACATCTGCATCGGACGGCGTCGCACGCGTCATTCAATTGTAGTTTGTGGTGAGGCTCGCGGTATTTATATGCATTAAATGGTGATGAATATTGGAAACAACACGACATTTTTTTCAATACAGGACAGGGGTTAACTACAATAAAATATTAAATAGAGAGATACCGTGTAGGTTTATTTCCTACGCATGAAAAAATGTTGTATGTTTGTTGTACTGCATTTCCTTCTTTATCGTATTTCCCCAAGTACGTACATGTTTCGGTAGTGAGTGAGATATGCCAGCGCCTATTCCCATCCCATCCTATCCCTCCCCATTTACCCAATCCATTCCTGCAAAGGTAGGCAGCGCATTCGGGGGCGTGCTAACGTTTGCCATTCTGGACTGATGTTAGCATCTATCGCGGATGTCTATGGACGACAGTATCCACTTACCATCAGGTGGACTGTATGCTCGTCTGCAGCGTTTTTTTCTATAACAAAAAAATATCCTATCCAACGAAACAAATTTGTAGCTATGTAAATTTTATCGATTTGTATATTTCATTTATGTACCTATATATAAAATTTTTTGATATTTTTACACCATCATAATTTAAAACTCCTTTAAATTTGGCTCATCTTCGAAATAAATAGATATACAAACCCGAACTATTTTTTACAAACTTTATATCAATCCGATATGAAATACGCTATACACGACTTATGAAATTGGACTACTCTGTCGTAGGTAGATTTCTTCAACTGACAATCTAAACAGTATTTCTACTTACAACTTAAACATAACTTACATTTAACTGCCGAGAGTCGTTGAAAGAGTAAATTAGGAAAGTGCCAGCACCTTTAGCGAACAAAGGCGAAGACAAACAGACAAACACGCCTTTGTTTGGTAAGAAAGGATTGGGGGTGGAGTGGAGAGCTGTGTGTATTTACTCTCCACTGTATCCGTCCGCACTGTCAATATTAGATCCAACATTTGTATTTGTTATATATAACAGTTTAGTGCGTAACTAGTGTAGATATATGTATTTTAAGCCTTAGATACTGCACTCGTAGTATTCAGTGGCGCTGTAGTAAGATACGGGGAGAATTAGAAAAAAAAATCTGCCTGTTGCGGATGTTTATTTATTTACTCTTTTTGTACTATATTGTAGAGAGGCGGACTTGATGCCTTTAGGCATTCACTGCCAGTCAACCGTTGGTTAAATGAGAAAACTTAGAAAAGTTATACATCCCAACTTAGGTTAGAAAAGTTATACATAACCAATATCATATTACACTTTATATCATACCATCCGCCTTGTGGTGTCGGCCACTTTAGAATTGCACTATCCGATCTCTTCCTATCGGTGTCGTGAAAGGCGACATGCCATTTTAAGGCCATATGTTCCCTAAGCACAAGACTGCAGTAGGTACATGAAAAACGTAGAAATAAAATAATTATAAGGGCGCAAACAAACGGACGGCAGTGCAGAATACTGGGTAGGTAAGCCAAAAGAGGTTGAGGTGAATAACGCATACCATTCCTAAGCCTATGTCTCTATACTGCCGGATATAGGCCTCTCCCAATATTCGCCATCACGTGCGATCTTCGACTCTTCACATCCAAACAAAACTGGCTAATTTCTCCCAGTAATCGGTCCAACGCTGGAGGGCGTCCTGCGGTCCTGCGGCAAGTATTATGACTATTACCACTTAAGCACCATCACGGGAGCTGCTTGCCCGTCGATCTCCGCTCCTGTAAATAAAACACCTGAGTCCCAGAATGCTTATTTGACGTATCGCGTACCATGTATGCGTAATTTAGCCACCAAGCACATCACCCACACAATTACAGGTATTCGAGCACACGTCGATAATGATTAACTATGTTCTGATTGGCATGTCTAAACCGTGAACGATCAACTTGTGGTATAAATAATAAATAACGTGTCAAACGCCAGTCTGATGATTACGGTGCCTGTTGACGTGGAGAAAGCCTAAGTTGGGGTGTGGTGCAAAAATCAAGTATAGCGGTAAAAGCTTTTCTAGTTTGTTAACAGATATAACGTTTCTATGTTTACAGAAATGCTCAATATAGTGAGGGTATGAGAGAAGGCCATCACGGTAAGAGGACTGGTACAATGGTGTCGCGTCAGACACAAATAGCTCCGAAGTTCACGTCGCTATTCGAACATTTTAGACTAATCACTTTAAAGTGTGCAGTTGCGCAACTTGTTTGCTGAACAAGTAACCGGCCACGACTAGTCGCCCTTTTTGTAATACACCTAAGTTTTTAAAATAGTTCGGATAACGATGCACAAGTATACATATGTCTTTAATGTACATACAGCATAGAGGTAAAATCTTCAGTGATTGGCACAGTGGTTTACAACTGTCACGTGGTCGAGTCCTATGTATTGCCCGTAGATGTTTTTTTTTGAGTTATAAAAGCTCTCTCAAATTATTCATTTATTTATGTATGTAGGCCTTTTATGTAACTTGTTTAACAATCATGTTGCCAGTGCTAATGGCCAATACAGATTATACTGACATTAAATAGATTGTGGGCAAGTAAAGGATGATTCTTTATTAATAAAGCGTGCTGATTTATGTTCGCATTGGTGTGTTGTGCGTGTGTGTGTACCCAGTGTGAGGGTGTGTATGCGTGTGTGAGTTGATTATTATAACAGTTAGCTGATTTATTATCTTTAAAACATAAGAATTTTATAAATTGTTGTTGAACATGTTCTACTGAGACTATATAGGTTAAATATTGAGGTGACCAAATGCTACAAGCATACTCAAGTGTAGTGCGCAAATAAGTGAAATGAAGTGCCTTGATGCAGTCAAGGTCCGTAAAGGGTTTACAGACACGTTTGACAAAGCCTAGCTGCTTGTATGCTTTATTACAAATTAAATTAATATGCTCTGCCAATTTCATCTTGGAATCCAAATGAACACCGAGATCCCTAATAGAATTAACGGATTCAATGACTGTGTTGTTTATTTTACATTGATAAGAAATAGGTTTAGTTTTCCGTGTAAAAAATACTTGGACGCATTTCTTAACGTTCACAGTTATTCTATTTCTTTCATAGTACTTTACTAGGTTATCTAGATCATTTTGTACTAATATGCAGTCATTGATCGTTTTGATATTTAAATAAATATTTTTATCATCGGCGAACATCAGAAACTTGGAATATTCAAAGCTGGTATATATATCGAAAAGGTAGGCATTATAGAGAAGAGGTCCTAAAATTGAGCCCTGTGGAACTCCTGAGGATACATGAACATAATCACTACATGAGCTGCCAATCCTAACCGCCTGTCTTCTATTAGTGACGTAGGATAAGAACCATCGATGCAGGTTTCCGCGAATTTCTAGGACATGAAGCATTTGGAGCAAAATAATGTGATCCACTAGATCAAATGCCTTCTCGAAATCCGTGTAGATCGCATCGACCTGATGACCCCCCCATCCATGTTTTGATAAATATAGTTTGTAAACAGCGCTAAATTTATTACCGTCATTGTAAATTTGTTATAACAAGTATACATATGTCTTAAATGTCCATATAGGGTAGAGGTAAAATCTTCAGTGATTGGCACAGTGGTTTACAACTGTCACGTGGTCGAGTTCTATGTATTGGCCGTAGATATTTTTTTAAGTTATAAAAGCTCTCTCAACTTCAACAGAGTTTCACGTTTAGAATTGGATTATTTGTGTGTTGTCAATATTAAGAACTGGGTTATTATTATTAAGCCACTGCTTTCAATGTCATAATAATTTGTTGTTGGAGCTCATCATGGGGAATGCTCTGAAGAATTGTTTAATATAATTCCCACCTCGGGTTTCTACAACCGCACCTCCCGTCACAGAAGTGCGGTCCATCGGCATTTCCTCGGTACGGAGGTGTCAAGCACTGTTCGGTCCAAAAATTATTTTATACCGCGAACACGTAGGCTGTGGAACGAACTGCCTCAAGAGGTCTTTCCATTAAGCTACGATATGGGGTCTTCAAGAGAGCTGTGAATAGGATTTTGCAAGTACGGCGACGCGCCCGCATACCCCCCGGTGTTCCATCACACACTTACCATCACGTGGGACCGCTTGCTCGTCCGCCCACTAGTCTATAAAAAAAGTATGTTGTTTAGCGTTACCTAAATACATAAAATACATGGATGATCAATGGCCATTAACGTACAGCAAAAAGAGTAGCGGAGCCAATACGCTTCCTTGCGGGACTCTGAACGGTAAGAGCATCTTTTAAATTGATATAAAAGTTTATTTGTATTTTTATTTTGGCTATTATGTTCACTTATCTTTATCATAATTATTTTCTATTTCTAAGGTAGCTATCAAAAGATTTACATATTGTACTACACCTGTTACTCCATAGTAGGTATTCTAGTTTCTCAAGCAAATTCGTATGTTCTACGCTGTCAAAAGCTTTCGTCATATTTATAAGACTTCAGCAATTAACTATTTTTTTATTTAAATATTCTGTTCAACTTTTAACTAAGTTGAAGCAAGCTAGTCTTGTGGAACTATTCTTTTGAAATCTAAATTGCTCTTGTAGTAGTATTAGATTCTATACTACGAACTTGTATATTCTATCGTACCTACACTATATCATACAGAGCCGGTTGTGTACATATGGGGGTAATTTTTTAAATGTTCACGTATCATACGAGTAAGTACGGCTGACACCTCTATGGTTTATGACTCTCTTATCGACCTGCCCTGTTGTTTGTGACCACACTAGCGACCCAGATGGTTCTAGTTTCCCAGATATTGAGACTTTAGAGAAATCTTAAAAAATAACATAATGCTGCTTTATTTTAAAAATCACATTTTAGAACATATTTCTATTAAAACAGAATCTTGAAACAACGAAATTTTATTATGTACGTTTTGTTTATATGTATGTATCTAGTATTTTTGTATTGTATAAACCTCACATAAGTTGTATAAATAATTAATTTCAATTATATTACGTTGACATTATGTAAAATGGCACCATCTACATTTATTTGATATTACTTTGGCGATAAGGCCGCGTGTGTACTACTTACTGAAATGGTCTTTTTGCAACATGTCCATCAAACTTCACGTGGCACAAGTTGTTTCGAAATGACAAACATCTTAAACCGCCCGCGCCTATGAATTGACCACCCTAATTCTTCGCTGGCGAATTATATTACCTTGTCTAGCTGAAGCTGAGCGTTCACTTTATGATTAATGCTCAGCAGGATATGTTGGGAACTGTTGTTTGTTAATTAAATCGTGTAGTATTGTGTTCTTTGATCAGATAATCTGCCACTAGGTTTTTCACAAAATCGCTATAGATAGATAAATTTATTTACTTAGTACAATCTCTGGTCGAGTGTTGTCTTCAGACTTTAAAATAAAACCGTTCTTAGTGGTTTTGTATTTTTCCCTTGCTTTAACCATTCTATATGTACTATTTGATATGTAAGTATTCATATATTTGTATATACATATTACATATACTATTTATAAGTAGGTTTATAGTTATTGCAAGTATTTGTGTAAAATATTTACTAAACGTCGTTTAAGTTATATTTATTTTATACATTTCATGGCATCTCTCAATGTGTCTCTCGGTTCTAACCAAAGGTTGGCTGGTAAAGAATGCCTCCAGGTATTAAGTTCGCCTTTCATACGCTCAAGTACAATAAAGTGTTTTTAATAAATAATAAAACGTAGATATGTATGTATATATTATTAAGGTTGACTGGTAAAGAATGCCTCCAGGCATTAAGTTCGCCTTTCATACGCTCAAGTGCAATAAAGTGTTTTTAATAAATAATAAAACGTAGATATGTATGTATATATTATTAAGGTTGGCTGGTAAAGAATGCCTCCAGGCATTAAGTTTGCCTTTCGTACGCTCAAGTGCAATAAAGTGTTTTTAATAAATAATAAAATGTAGATATGTATGTATATATTATTAAGGTTGGCTGGTAAAGAATGCCTCCAGGCATTAAGTTTGCCTTTCGTACGCTCAAGTGCAATAAAGTGTTTTTAATAAATAATAAAACGTAGATATGTATGTATATATTATTAAGGTTGACTGGTAAAGAATGCCTCCAGGCATTAAGTTCGCCTTTCATACGCTCAAGTGCAATAAAGTGTTTTTAATAAATAATAAAACGTAGATATGTATGTATATATTATTAAGGTTGGCTGGTAAAGAATGCCTCCAGGCATTAAGTTCGCCTTTCATACGCTCAAGTGCAATAAAGTGTTTTTAATAAATAATAAAACGTAGATATGTATGTATATATTATTAAGGTTGGCTGGTAAAGAATGCCTCCAAGCATTAAGTTCGCCTTTCGTATGCTCAAGTGCAATAAAGTGTTTTTAATAAATAATAAAATGTAGATATGTATGTATATATTATTAAGGTTGGCTGGTAAAGAATGCCTCCAGGCATTAAGTTTGCCTTTCGTACGCTCAAGTGCAATAAAGTGTTTTTAATAAATAATAAAACGTAGATATGTATGTATATATTATTAAGGTTGACTGGTAAAGAATGCCTCCAGGCATTAAGTTCGCCTTTCATACGCTCAAGTGCAATAAAGTGTTTTTAATAAATAATAAAACGTAGATATGTATGTATATATTATTAAGGTTGGCTGGTAAAGAATGCCTCCAGGCATTAAGTTCGCCTTTCATACGCTCAAGTGCAATAAAGTGTTTTTAATAAATAATAAAACGTAGATATGTATGTATATATTATTAAGGTTGGCTGGTAAAGAATGCCTCCAGGCATTAAGTTTGCCTTTCGTACGCTCAAGTGCAATAAAGTGTTTTTAATAAATAATAAAATGTAGATATGTATGTATATATTATTAAGGTTGGCTGGTAAAGAATGCCTCCAGGCATTAAGTTTGCCTTTCGTACGCTCAAGTGCAATAAAGTGTTTTTAATAAATAATAAAACGTAGATATGTATGTATATATTATTAAGGTTGACTGGTAAAGAATGCCTCCAGGCATTAAGTTCGCCTTTCATACGCTCAAGTGCAATAAAGTGTTTTTAATAAATAATAAAACGTAGATATGTATGTATATATTATTAAGGTTGGCTGGTAAAGAATGCCTCCAGGCATTAAGTTCGCCTTTCATACGCTCAAGTGCAATAAAGTGTTTTTAATAAATAATAAAACGTAGATATGTATGTATATATTATTAAGGTTGGCTGGTAAAGAATGCCTCCAAGCATTAAGTTCGCCTTTCGTATGCTCAAGTGCAATAAAGTGTTTTTAATAAATAATAAAATGTAGATATGTATGTATATATGTATTTATTAAGTTATTTATTATTATAAGTATTTATTATACCATATTTATTACGAACTACCCGAAGAGGTCTTTCCATTAAACTACGATATGGGTTCTTCAAGAGAGCTGTGAATAGGATTTTGCAAGGTCGGCGGCGCGCCCGCATACCCCCTGGTGTTGCAGGTGTCCATGGGCGGCGGTAACACTTACCATCACGTGCGACCGCTTGCTCGTCCGCCCACTAATCTATAAAAAAAAAAGTATATATTGAACATGACCCATTGTGTGGATTTCTGTCATTTTGCACTACCATATACCATTTTATTTTTCTCTATTCTAAGGTTGCCTGGAAGACATCATCTCAGCGATAAGGTCGCCTATTGTATTCTGTCATTTATTATTTGTGCACGTGTAATAACTGTTTGTATGCAATAATAGTTATTTGTTATACAAGAGTGCGAAGTTGCTTTTTAACCGCGTGCTCAATTTTGATGATCGAGCAAGCGAAGGATTCTAAAATTGAATCACGAGCGCAGCGAGTGATTCAAAAATTAGAATCCTGAGCGTTAGCGAGGGAATCAAAAGAGCACGAGGTGAAAAATCTTTGCACTCGAGTGCAACACGTAACTTTTCATCCCCCTATCTCGGAAAGAAAATGGCGCGCGCAAAGCAAATTAAAAAAAAAGTACACCAAGAAGGTTCCGAGTCTGAGTTTTTAACAAATTAAGAAAGGTTGTATGATAAATTCGGCACCATGGAGGTAGAAGTAAATAGGTTTAATGATGTTTTGAATTCACAAACTTAGTGCACACGATGTTCAATTACAGGATAAAGTAAATTCAATTTACTTTATACTCTAGCGGATAAAAACGGCTTTTGCACTCAGATATCGAAGAGCAAAAATACTCTTTCCGAGATAGGGGGATGAAAAGAGTATTTATTATTATTGTAAGATTCCATCTCTTCCCGTGTGTGTTGTAAAAGGCTATTAAGTGATAACAATGGGTCAGCGAGTCACTCTTTTAGAGGTGGTGTAGTTTTACAGGCGTTACTAGATCAGGGCCGGTAGCTGCTTTGTTATGCCTTAGTCGCATTTTACGGCAACCACGGAAATAGATGGGGGTGGTCCCATACTAAAGCCGGCCGACACCATACAACTGTTAATAATAATAATAACTAATGAATAATAGAAATAATCATGAAACACGAAACACGAAATTAACGAAACATTGTGTCCCTTTGAAACAAAAGCTTTAAATTGTTACCATTTGAAAATAACAAATTGGAGGAGCGTGAAGAATGAACCAATTCCTTGCTCGAAGCGCTTTCAAAGGAAAAATAAATTATGTCGTTTCCCATTAATAAGGGAGGTAAGCTGATTGAATTTCATTAACTTATTCGTATTTCAAGTATTTCGATAATGATGGATCGAGGTGGATGAACGTTTAGAATTGTCAAGCTGCGTCCAGATCTGGATGAGAAGAGTGTAAAACAATAAGTGCTGACGAACCTTAGAATAAGAATGTAGGGATGTTCCCAATACTTGTATTCGTTTTGGCGAATACTCGTCAATTTTCAAGTATTCAAGAGAGGTGCACTCTACAATCCTACAGCCGTTAGGCGCAATGGCGACCTTACCCCTCTCTCACAAGAACACTACAATGAAATTTCCCACTTTATCTTATTTCCCCCACGTAGGCCAACGTTTATAAATCTAATAATATCTTAGCAGAAATGATCAAAGTGATTGAGAACCTAAAGGCAATAATTGTTAATGCGACTTAAGCTATAATAATGCCAAGTTTTATTAAATTATATTGTGGCTTTTGCGTAATACGTGTTCAGGCAGTTACACAAACAAAAATATTTAAAATGGCTATTTTGGATCCTGTTTCGTATGTAGAGTATACTGCAAAATATTTTTCAAAAAAAAAATCATGTACAGACACTGCTTTGTTACCATTTTATTATATGTAGGTATATAGTTCACGTATTATCAATTATCTTCTTTAACAAATTATTTGACTTAATCATGTAATCACCTCGCTGAGCAGGTAAGATGAATGGCGACGAAGACCATGGTGGCCGTCCTTGGGAGATACTTATATCCACCAGTGGAGGGACACAGTCTGATGGTATTACAATACCATCAGACTGTGTCCCTCCATACATTATCCGTAACCGGTTACATTGTATCTCACTTAGATGTGCTTATTAGCTTTTCTTATATTTTGTTAGTTTCTATTCTCTGTTATGTTCTATCCTTTAAATTTTAAAATTAAGTGTAAGATAATGTTAAAATTATTGCTGCGTACCTATGAAATGACCGATTTTATTACTGGCTACTTTGAGTTTCGATATCCTCTGTTCTAATTCGAATTTAAAAATAAAACAAAATGCCTCTAATAGCTACGACGTTCTTATTTCAAAATCAGTATTTCATTTGTTTTTCTGTATCTAAATTTTGTTCCTGTGATTGTCTTGAAAACAAAATGGATAAATTGAAGATTCGTGCTATTTTTGAATATGAGTTTCGTCGCGACACCAACGCAAGTCAGACAGTTCACAATATCATTATACCCATATACCCATATGGGGCAAACACCACAACGATAGCACCGTGCGTCGATGGTTTGAATGCTTCCGTACTAGAAATTTCGATTTTAAGGATGAGATTCACGCACGATCTACGCCCAAGGTTAATAACGATGAAATAAAGGCTATAGTGAAAGCAGATCCAATTGAGTTAGTAGCAGGGTTTGATGTTAGTGATAAAACAATGTTGGTTCATTTACATCAAATCGGAAAAATAAAGAAACTCGAAGAGTGAGTACGTATGAACTGAACGGACGTCAGCGACAACAACGCGTCGAAGTGTGGTCGAACTTGTTATTGAACCGTCACAAAAGCGAAGAAATTTTGAATTCCATCGTGACTAGTGATGAGAAATGGATCTTGTACGATAACGATAACCGTGGATCCAGGAGTTGCAGCCCAACAATGTCCAAAACGCAAGATAACTAAGAATCATCACTACTGGTATCAGTTTGGTGGTGCTGTGTCGGTCTTGTCCACTACAGCTTTTTGCGAGCTGGTCAAACGATTGATGCTGATGTGTACTGTAAGGAGCTGCAGACGATGGTGGAAAAGCTGGCAACAAAGCAACTGAGTTTTGTCAATCGTTCGTACCGACATAAAACTTCAAACTTTAAAACTATCGTATGAGAAGTGTGAGGGCGTTGGGCGGGCATTATCATGATCGATCATGACAATGCTCGCCCTCACACTTCTCATACGATAGTTTTAAAACTTTAAGAGCGGGACCTGGATATTCTCCATTACCCACCATACTCACCGGACCTTGCCTCCACAGATTTCCATTTCATTCGAAAGTTGAACAACTTCTTGCAAAGAAATAAATTAGATTCTGAAGTAGCTGTGATTAGGGCTTTTGAAGAATTCATTCATCCACGAGACTTTTACAGGAGTGGCATCAATCAACTGCCCGTGAGGTGGCGAAAGAGTGTAGATGATATGGATTAATATTTAGACTGACATAACAAAAAAAAGTATAATTCAGTTTCTCATACAAATCGGTCGTTTCATAAGTAAACAGCTAATATTTTAAATTTTAATTAACACATGCTGTATATGCCTGTATGTTGTATGTGTTGCATGGTATTCGGACTAATGCTCTCTAATATTTTTAGTGTAATGTTGTATTAGTGAGCATGCTGACGGTGCAACATGTTAATAAATAATGATAAATATAGATAACACAGTAAACTATAAGGTAATTAACATATGTAAGTATTTGTTATTTTTATTACAGTTCAATACATCACTGCAAAGAATGAATATGATGAACGTAGTATCTGAAACAGATGAAACATCATTTAAATATGGTGACGAGAAAAGGATATTTTTTCATTCAAAAACAGTGGGAAGAACAAGTATGGGAAATATGGAGTGTGAAGGGTTGAAGTATTTCCTACAATATTGTTGTTATTTATACATTTTTGCCCGTCACTTCTTTCCGAACGTCACTATGAAAATTAGCTGACAATGAGCACCGGTAATTCATCAGTAGGTACAGTAGAACTTCCATTACAATTATTATTATGGTCGCGAGCTGACTATGGCTGGTAAATATGTGTGAAAAGAGCGAAAATTTGAAATGTTATAATACGTATTTTATCTATTTAAACGGATGTTAAAGCGTGTGTTAACCTTATCGATTTTATTCGACGTTTCGGTTGGATTGCACCAATCCAACTGCTGCTTCAGATACTGTGAGTGCTGTGTGCCACAACTTTTCAGACTCTGAAAATCAAATGCGTGGACTACCCGTCTCTTCAGTCAGCTCGTGACTATGGTTGGTGCAATCCAACCTAAATGTCGAGTACATTAAATAAGGTAAACATACGCGCTGAGATCCGTTTAAATAGATAAATACGAGTATGTATGAAAAACGCTAAAATCTCAAATGAACTTCTATTATCCGCTAATTCGTCACCTTTTGTTAACTGTCACTACTATATTTATATTATTTTATATTTATTTATTATTATTATGATAATATACACGGGACTATCTCTCTTCTTAGCTAGCGTGCTCAGGAAGCTATTGGTGTTGCCGCAAAATCTTTTTCTAATGATGTAATGAAATCCGTTTAAATACATTCTTACAGTGGACTCGTAGGCCCTCTCTGTGTAATTGGTGTACAAGCTATAAGTGTAAAATGATCGGTAACAGGCCTAAACAAGGTGAGTTTAACCTCTTTTGATCAACAAGAAAATCTACGAGCAAATATAATATAGAACAGCGAACCGCCAGCGTACAAAATATTAATTTGTCCGATTCTCAGATTTACAGACTAAACAGACTTGTTTAGTCACTGTTTAGACTAAACACTGTTGTTAATAAATAAAGGTTTATACCTTTATTTATCAAATGCTGTTGACACAATTGCAAAAGTTTAAACAAAACCTGACTCGACAACAAGAAATGCCGTTTGATATAGTTATGACACTGACATGGATAACCGATACCAAGGTAAGGAAATAAGCGCTTTGCTAGCACAATTTATAATAGCAGTTGATACAAAACAGTAGCACATGTAATAACAAAACGTTGTTCTCATGACTTACCGACAAAAAGTTACTGTACGACAAAGTCATGACGCTGAATGCGGTCATGTGGACGGGCACCTGACTGCGCTGGATGGCTACAACCGCCAGCGTTCGGAGGTCAGAGTTGTGCTGGCACAACTCCCATCCACTTTCGTATATTGCATCTGACACGAATGACGCCTAAAAAATTACGGTTTCAAAAACATTACTTAAAAAATTGACATCGGAACAATTTTGAATTTTCTTTGAAATATCTTGGCGATGATTGTCATAGTACAGCATCATTGCAATGTCCTTTAGTAACGGGGATAAAGTGATTATAATTTAGAGAATATGGTTGTAGGAAACACTGTAAACTAAACTGTAAGTAAACTGGGGGTATATTATGAACGTTTGAAAATCATCCAAGTTTCAAGCAAATCAGTTTACAGCTGTAAACTGACTTGCTTCTATTCCATATTACGAGAATCAGTTAACTGAGTGACTGCTGATTGGATTGTTTGTGGACGAGCGATTGATTGTCAAGAAACAGATTCATTGATTTATTAGCAAGTCTCAATGAAGTGGTAAAATATAGACAGATGTCGTTGTGAACGGCGACTCGACAGTTGCATCGTGGAAGTATCGCGGAGACGTTCGGTACTACAACATACGCAAAACCTCCTACCGGAAAGTTATATAAGTTACCGCTAATATAATTAAAATATAATTTTCCGCAACGCTATATTCAATCTTCTATTTATTAGGGGAAATTCCTTATTGTGCGTGCATTAGTGTCTTTAAGTGCCAACACAGGAGAACCAAGGGCCGGCGCCGGCTTAAGACTTCGGTGCACCAGACAGCTTTCAGGTCAGTGAAGCTTTATTATTGTACGGCTACGGCAATTAATCGAAAATAATAAATAAAACCCCCAAATTACAGTCCACTTAAAAATCTACCGTCCAGTTTGTCTATGTTCAATAATCAAGAGTTTTGAAAGGAGGATGGCGTTGTACAAACATCATCTGTAATGCGTTCATGACACGAAAAGTGAACGGCGTAAAGTGACTGGGGTAAAGTGACTGGCGTAAAGTGACTGGCGTAAAGTGACTGGCGTAAAGTGACTGGGGTAAAGTGACCGGGGTAAAGTGACTGGCGTAAAGTGACTGGCGTAAAGTGACTGGGGTAAAGTGACTGGCGTAAAGTGACTGGCGTAAAGTGACTGGCGTAAAGTGACTGGGGTAAAGTGACTGGCGTAAAGTGACTGGCGTAAAGTGACTGGGGTAAAGTGACTGGCGTAAAGTGACTGGGGTAAAGTGACTGGCGTAAAGTGACTGGCGTAAAGTGACTGGGGTAAAGTGACCGGGGTAAAGTGACTGGCGTAAAGTGACTGGCGTAAAGTGACTGGCGTAAAGTGACTGGGGTAAAGTGACCGGGGTAAAGTGACTGGCGTAAAGTGACTGGCGTAAAGTGACTGGCGTAAAGTGACTGGCGTAAAGTGACTGGGGTAAAGTGACCGGGGTAAAGTGACTGGCGTAAAGTGACTGGCGTAAAGTGACTGGCGTAAAGTGACTGGGGTAAAGTGACTGGGGTAAAGTGACTGGCGTAAAGTGACTGGGGTAAAGTGACCGGGGTAAAGTGACTGGCGTAAAGTGACTGGCGTAAAGTAACTGGCGTAAAGTGACTGGGGTAAAGTGACCGGGGTAAAGTGACTGGCGTAAAGTGACTGGCGTAAAGTGACCGGGGTAAAGTGACCGGGGTAAAGTGACTGGCGTAAAGTGACTGGCGTAAAGTGACTGGGGTAAAGTGACCGGGGTAAAGTGACTGGCGTAAAGTGACTGGCGTAAAGTGACTGGGGTAAAGTTTACTAATTTTCTAGCTATTTCTACAAGATATTGTAATAAAGAACTAAAACATTATTATTACACAGCAATTATTATTATTGAAAAAATCTACCATGTAATCGAAATCAAATTGTAGGAACCTTGCCTACACAGTAAATAATTTAATTAGGCAAGCAAACCCGCCGGCCGATGCTAAATTTGCTTAGGGAATGTACGCGCGGCCGCTTGTAGAAGGCGCTTGCGCAGAGCCAAGCGAGCGGGCGCCGCGCAGTCGCTACCCACATCCGACGGCGGACGCATGCGCATTTTTGACTTTTATCGATTGTAAATTTTGATATACCTACTTAAATAAAGTGTGGACTTTCACTAATAGAAAAGGATAAGTGATTAAGAACCCTGTTCCTCAACACTTTAAAATTATCTTCCACATCGCTCACCACCTGGTGTTGCCATCATTGGTCCGCTTGCCCATCTGCTACCTATCCTATACTTATCCAAATACTAAAGTATGTTTTCTTTGATAGGTATGTTCTTAGAAATTACCCTAAAATTGTATATGTGTCATACCTCCCAACTGATATCACCAGCAGACATCATATAAGATCCGGTCAGAAACACCAAGGTTCCAATTAAAGTGACGTTTGCCAGAAGAAATGTCATGTCGCGTTCTTGGGTCTGAAATTTTTATTATTTAAAGATTTTTTTTGAAATGAAGATGGCAGGCGAGCATACAGTCTATTTATTTATTTATTCTTAAGGAAGATTACAGACATGTTAAAAATATTGTTGAAGTAATATAACTAGAAAAAGAAATTAGTAGACATGCCATTTTAAATCTCCACAAATATACATTTAAGTACATATATATAAAAGGCCTAAATGTTATTGTGATTAGAAAAAACAGCAACATGGAAGTTAAAGGAAAATACACGTGAAGAAATGGAAGAGAAGAAGAGAGTGCAAAAAGTTATAATTTATCAAAATAATCAGATGCCATGGATTTTTTATGTTGTTTTTGTGTAAAAGATGTTTAAATTAAAACAAAATTTATTCATACCTTTACTGGCGTTAGCAATAAATGTATTCTGCCTGTAATTAGTTTTTTAAGAACGGCACACTTAATAATAATGGTCTAAGATAGATACATCTGGAGGTGTAGTCTGGTGAATTATGTCGCGTTTTATAATTAAGAAAGCGTAATTTTTTTGTACACCTATACGGGTCTCATAAATATCATATCGGGGATTCCAGACTTGTGAAGCGTACTTCACATTACATTCCACATAAAATTCCACAGAACATAAAATTATGTTCTGTGTCTTGAACACAGGTAAACAAAACTACTTTGGTTTTGGAGAAACACGTATTGATGTCATTAATAAAAATAACGAACAATAAGGGACTCAGAAGTGAACCCTGGGGAACTCCTGATGGAATGGTTGTCCAAGACGATGCGAAGCCCCGTAGTACCACAGCTTGATTGCGATTGTCAATGTCAGATGCAAACCGGCGAAGTAAACCTCCATGTACCAGGCGTTGGAGAGTTTGTTTAGTAACACACAGTGATCAATGCGACCGAAAGTCTTACTGTAGTCAGTGTAAACAACATCACCCGGATCCATGCCCAAATAAATAAATTTATTAGCTATAAGTAGGTTTGATACAGTTGCAGTGGACCGTTTCCTAAGAAACCCATGCTGATCGTCACTGAAGGAATGTTGAAGTACAGCATATACTTGTTTATACACTATTCTTTCTAGTACCTTGGCAAAGAGAAAAAAATTGGAGATAAGCCTATAGTTCTCAATATCAGATTTATTGCCTTTTTTATGTCGACTTCCAAATCACAGGATCTAATCCTTCAGAAAGCGAACGCTTGAAAATTATACAGAGTGGGTTTACTAGGCTATCAGCATAGTTCACAATAAAAAGTGGGGGAATGAGATTTGGTCCGCCGGGATTTAGATAGATCTAAAGATTTAAGCATCCCTAAAACCTCTTGACGGTTAACCTGAACAGCTCCTATGTCACAGGATGTAATGGGAGTTGTGGATATGGTGGGGCTATATGTTGACGTAAGATCTGCCCAGTGGTAAGTGGATACTGTCGCCCGCCATGTACATATACGATACGTACCAACATCAGTCCACACTGACAAACGTGGGCATGTTCTGAGATGCAGTGCCTACCTTTGGGGAATTCAGTGCGACAAGTAGTGTTCTGTGCGTTACATTTTACGTTTGTGTACTGTGAGAGAGGAGTCATTTGGCTGGCCGAGTACTTCCGCCCAGCGGCTGTGGGATTGCAGCGTGCGTCCCTAACTCCTTCAAAATCTGCTTAATATATTTATTTTGTTCTGTTCGTACTCACTACAAGTTTGATAAGACAGTTCACCAGTAAGATTGTACTCTGAAACACCTGTATGCTGTAAATGTTTCCCAAAGAGGACTGTACATTGCGAGCGCACCTAAAATGGAATTTACACATGAACTTTTATTATAGTTTACGACAAAGAAGATGACAGGCAGACAAAAGTGGTAGATGAAGGGATATAGATAGTAGTCCATGAATAGATATCCACAATGGTCAATGTGTATAGCAAGAAAGTAAGAAACAAAGAAAGAAAAACGTTATTTGTATACACAAAAAACACCCTGATATAGAAAATTTAACATGAAATAGTTGTATATTGTTAGATTGTGTATTGATTAGTATTCGTGTGACGGCAGATAAGTCTGTAGCTTCGTATATATGCTGTAAAGAGATTCACGGCGCTGGTTTTCAGCTACAGCCAGGTGCTTCTAGTGACTCTGATGGGACAATCTGATGGGTGTAAAGTAACCGATTAAGATGACAGAAAAAATGTAAAATTTAATTAAAAAAATAATCACATTACACAAATCGCGCCTATAGACCAGGGAATACGGATGGTACGCATTTTACTGTCATTCAAGTAGCTAGCAAATGCTATAGGTATGAAAGAGCTATAGTGTAAAATAACTTGCCATAAAGTATCTTCATGAAACCTTATCCCCACAACGAAGCTTTGCAGATATTCTTTTTCCAACTCACATTGGATTTTGCCTTCAATATTCTCCAGAAACTTGGTCCTAAGGTTTCTGAAGTATGCCTGGAGCAATTTAAACTTGTGTTCCAGGAATATCAAAGAGCAGTACGAGAGACAGTCAATTCCCAACATGACGGTTACCACATACCAATAATGTACCTCGACAATGAAGCGAAGAATGTTAATATATATTCCGGTTAGGTCGGGAGATGGGTAGTAAGTTACTTCAATTCTGATGGGTATACCTGGAAAAAGGATTTGTTAGTAATATCCTATTATAATATTTTCTTAGGTTTTCGCGATTACTATACATAGCAATTAAACAACTTTGAACGGTTTAAATCGCGTATATTTGACATTATTTATATCCAGACGTTTCGAACACTTTGCAGTGGACGTGGTCACGGGGTGACTGATAATATCCTATTATCTCCATGGAATTGTTAATAATACATATTTTCTGCATTTTACAAAGAGTTAGCTGAGGGCTGTGTGGTATTGACTGCGACTCATGCAGTAGACGTAATGCAGTGTTATCCATAGTATAGTATCTAAATTGGACTATCTAAACTGGACTATCTATATTATTCACTTGAATATTAAGTGTAATCTCCAGCCCTATTATCTTCCACTTTTGGACATGGACCTCCTCACACATTGTTTTATGCATGAGGAATGTATACCCTTAAAACGTCACGCTATTCAAGCGAGTTGGGGAATTCGGTCTTTTAGAGGTTGTGTAATCACTCTGGCCATGTGGCATGGGCATAGCCACTGTGGGGCAGGTTGTTGCGCTTGTCGCTCCCTGCAATAGGGAACATAAGAAAAAAAAATCTGTATTTCACTACATGTATTTTAATTATAAAAACATGTTTGCTTTGTCCCACCCTGGATAAAATTCTGACTAGGCGCTTGGCATGTGGTAGTTTGTTACACCTTAGTGGCCTTTTATGATACCCACGAGAAGAGATGGGGTTGTGTCATTCTAAAGCCGACCGACACCAGAATAAATACTGATTAACCACACTAAATAAATTGTCATAGTCATGAGGTCTAACCGTACTTCCTTGACATAGAGTTGCTGCGTACAGTGCGATCAAAAAGAGATATTATACCGCGAACCCGAAAGTTGTGGAATGAGCTGCCAATTGCGGTATTTCCGTTACGCTACGACACGGGGCTCTTCAGGAGAACTGTGAACAGGATTCTGCAAGGTCTGTAGCGCACCCGCAAACCCCTCGGTGTTGCAAGTGTCCATGGGCAGCGGTGAGCACTCACCATCATATGGCCAGCTCGCTCGTTTGCGATTTAAAAAAAGTAATTACAGTATAATTTGCTACTTCGTTCGCCGTGGTGGATAGTAATATATTGCAATGCTCACCTTCGTAGATGTAAGATCTTATTCCATCAATTCCAGCTGTCCCCACAGTATTGCACATCAAGACTACTAAACAAGTGCAGTAGATCATCGCTTTCTTCACACCAGCCTTATCGATACTTAGATTTGTATACATATGTCTGTTCTCGTCAATCAGTTTCTTTAGAACTGACCGGATGCGGTTCTTTTGAAAATAGAAGACCATAGCTTTACCATAAACTGTGGTGTGACCTACCAAATATTGTTTCCAATCATTTTTCTCTTTGACAGACAGATTCGGTCGAAAGATTGCAAGGATTTCGTTTATTACAAATATTACGAAGAAGGCGTGAGCAATGACTGACCAACTTTTGTAAAGCATTTTGTTCCACCGGGACCGTAATGTTTCTTCGTACCAGCAGTCTCCCAAACCGGTCCTATAGATTAATCTAGACACTTTTTTTAATATATACTTTTGCGGATGGGATCCCATCCATGACCAGAGTTGCTTCATGTTAGTTCCTTTTGAAATTCAGTGATATAAATGAAATGGGTACAACAAAGAATTGACTTAAAATCGATTTATAAATTGATGATTACTTATAAAAGGTATAGCTCTAATTAGACTTTTGAAGTCTTGTTGAATATTTATCAATTAATTTAAGCTTTTATAGAACAAATAGTGATTGGTCATGCTCAAGAAAATTTAAAATTCATGATTACTCAATTAACTCATAATTATTCAAGTAATGTCCAAGTAATTCTTTTTTATCTTTAAATGGAACGCAGAAGTCAACGTCATGAAACTTCGTGCCTTTTAAATCTTCCCAATAAATTAGTTTTAGTTGAAATACCTAACAATCTTAAGTAAAATCATAAAATCTTGAGTATATTAGGTGCTTACCTATGAAACGACCGATATGTATAAGAAGTGCTTACCTATGAAACTTTTTTTTTTTGTTATAAAAACATTTATTATTTATTGATTTATTATTATTTATTGATCTAAATTATCTAATGAATTCTCCAAAAGCCCTAATCACAGCTACTTCAGAATCAAATTTCTTTACTTCCAAAAAGATGTCCAAATTTCGAATAAAATGGAAGTCTGTGGAGGCAAGGCAAATCTGTAGTGGGTGAGGGAGAGTCTCCAGGTCCAGTTCTTGATGTTTGAAAACTGTCGTATGAGAAGTGTGAGGGCGGGCATTGTAATTAAAAAGAAGTCGAAATGAGCGATTGACAAAACTTGGTTGCTTTATTGCCAGTTTTTCCATAATCGTCTGCCGCTTCTTACAGTACACATCTGCATCAATCGTATGACCGGCTCGCAAGAAACCGTAGTAGATAAGACCGACACAGCACAACCAAACTGATACTAGTAGTGATGATTCTTAGTTATCTTGCGTTTTGGACATTGTTGGGCTGCAACTCCTGGATCCACGGTTATCGTTATCGTACAAGATCCATTTCTCATCACTAGTCACGATGGAATTCAAAAAAGTTTTTGTGACGGTTCAATAACCACTACACACGTCGACGCCTTGTTGTCGCTGACGTCCATTCAGTTCATACGTACTCACTTTTCGAGCTTCTTTATTTTTCCGATTTGATGTAAATGAACTAACATTGTTTTATCACTAACATCAAACCCTGCTACTAACTCAATTGGATCTGCTTTCACTATAGCCTTTATTTCATCGTTATTAACCTTGGCCGTAGGTCGTTCGTGACGCTCATCCTTAAGATCGAATTTTTTAGAACGGAAGCATTCAAACCATCGACGCACGGTGCGATCGTTTGTGCTGTTTGCCCCATATACACTATTGACATTGTGAGCTGTCTGACTTGCGTTGGTGTCGCCACGAAACTCATATTAAAAATAGCATGAATTTTCAATTTATCCATTTTATTTTCAAGACAATCACATGAGCAAAATTTAGCTACAGAAAAACAAATGAAATACTGATTTTGAAATAAGAACATCGTAGCAATTTTACATTATGCTTTATTTTAAAATTCGAATTAGAACAGAAGATTTCGAAACTCAAAGTGGCTAGTAATGAAATCGGTTATTTCATAGGTAATCACCTAGTATATATTACTGGCTAAAGGGCGGAGGGTATACACAATTGTAAGACCGCCAGTAACTAGTGGATATAATAGTTATTTGTTATACAAGAGTGCAAAGTTGCTTTTTAACTGCGTGCTCAATTTTGATGACCGAGCAAGCGAAGGATTCTAAAATTGAATCACGAGCGCAGCGAGTGATTCAATAATTAGAATCCTGAGCGTTAGCGAGGGAATCAAAAGAGCACGAGGTGAAAAATCTTTGCACTCGAGTGCAACACGTAACTTTTCATCCCACCTCAGCGAGGAAATGACTAAATGCAAAAAAAAATAAGTACACCAAGAAGGTTCCGAGTCTGAGTTTTTAACAAATTAAAAAAGGTTGTATGATAAATTCGGCACCATGGAGGTAGAAGTAAATAGGTTTAATGATGTTTTGAATTCACAAACTTAGTGCACACGATGTTCTAAATTCAATTTACTGTATCCTCTATCGGATAAAAACGGCTTTTGCACTGAGATATCGAAGAGCAAAAATACTCTTTCCGAGATAGGGGGATGAAAAATATATTTGTTTTATTATAAAAATAGAAGACAGTTGCTCGGTAACCACAATCGCAACCAATGTGGTGCTTGGAATTATGTCCGGGCTACTTATTAAGATGACAAGATACGACAGTCCACATCGTCGACTTCATACGGCAAATGTCAAAACATGTTTAATTTTAATGTTTCCATAGTTTATCTTATAGCGACAATAGTAAGTTGTCCATGTCAGTCAATAGAGGGGTTTCTACTAAAGGGGACACTGTCCCGACAGTTTCCTACGCTTTCGTAAGGGGACACTAGATGTCTTTCGGCCCTTTATATTTTTCAAAGAATTATCGTGTAAAAAAACCTACAGTAAAGCATCTCCATGAAATCGGATTCCGAAAACGAAGCAACTCATCATGAGTTTTACTCTCTGGATTCTCCAGAAACCTGGTCCGAAGTTTCTGAAGTATGTTTGGAGTGACTTAAACTTGCGTTCGAGGAATATCAGCGAGCAGTAAGAGAGGAAGTAGATACAAGTAGATACGTAATGTGGCCGACAATACAGCGAAGAATGCTTTTAAATATGCCAGTTAGATCGATAGACGGGTAAGTATGTTAAGGATATATAATTAGGATCAATTAGGATGGGTATGCCTGGAAAAAGTATTATCAGTAATATTCATAATGTCCATACATATGTTGATAATAAACATTCATAGCATTTTATAATACAAGAAAGTGTTAACCGAGAGTTGTGCAGTATTGATTACGACTCATACAGTCAATGCGATGCAACGTTTCGTATCAGTTCTAGAATAAAAACTAATCTATTCTAGTAAAAGCACAGTTGTACAGGTAAAATAGGTATTATTATTAGCTAATTCTAGAAGATTAACCAGCGCTCTTATCATCCACTGCTGGACTGGGCCTATTCATTCTCATTGTCTTGTATATGAGGCATTGTATATGTCTAGCCCAAGTTGGAGAGTCCACTCTTTTACAAGTGGTGTAGTTCGTCAGTGATTATGGTAGCTTTGTTATCTTATTTTAACACATCCATGGTAAGAGATGGGGTGGCGCTATTTTAAAGCTAGACACCACACGGCCAACCATAACTAAAAAAAGTAATTACATTTGTTACTTTGTCGGCGGTTTATGACTATATTCTAATACTTACCTTCGTTGATACTTCATTAGTTATAGCTGTACTTGTCGTCATTGATATCAACGCCAATAAACATGTAGGTACAGTAGATTACCGCTTTCTTTACTGTGTAAAGACTTATCGATACACATCTTAGATTCGAATACACATCTCTGTTCTCGTCAATCAGTTTCTTCAGTACTGACCGGATGCGATTCTTTTGAAGGTAAAAGACGACAGCCTTACCATTAATAGTGATGTGACTCAACATCTACTCCTTCCAATATTTTGGAACGAAGTTCCTTTACGCGGCTTGCGGTAGGTGTAATTCGAGAGAAAATGTAACGTCACGTAAGATTTTTACCCCCTCCATGCGCCTTTCTCTTTCTGTGTGTGTGTGTGTGTGCGAGTATCGAGAGCGAGACTCAAGCAGAATAACAGATGTACAGACTAGTGTGTGGCCGGTTGTGTAACCTAAATTTTAGATTTTTGATTTGATTCCTTATTTTAAATTATTTGCATTTAAAAAAAGATACAAAATAAAAAAAAATACATGATCTATACAGATTTTATTTCGAATTACATTCGGAGTTTAAAAAAACATGCGTGAGGATCTTCGTTCCTGACGGGGGTCCCCTGACCGCACACGTTTTTTTATCCTTCTGACTGTCAGAGTTGGTTGAAAGATTGTAAGGATTTCGTCGATCTATACTAATATAATAAAGAGGTAAAATTGTGTGTTTGTAGGTATGTAGGTATGTCTGGAACTATTGAACCGATTTCAAATTTTTTTTCACAAATAGTAAGTTACATTATCCGTGTCTAATATAGGCTATATTTTATTTTAATATAAAAAAAAATTGAAGAAACCTTCAACCGAAGCAAAGCGAGGGCGGGCCGCTAGTTATAAATAAAACTAAGAAGGCATGAGTAAAACCGGACCAAACTTTGTGCAGCATTTTGTTGTACCGAGAACATGGTGTTTCTTCGTACCAGCCAAGTACCAGCAGTCTCCCAAACCGGTTCTTTAGATTATTTTACACACTATTTTTAATATTCATTTTAGCGGATGGGATCCTATGGGATGGGTGACCAGAGCTGGTCCATGTTAAATATATGTTCATGTTAAATAGACTTCTAATCGATACGTCAATGATTACTTGTAAATTAATCGTCAGCTCTAATTAAACTTTTTAGTCTTTTGAATACTTAACAATTCAATTTGACAATTATAGAGCAGACAATGATGGATCACGCTAAAGAAAATTTAAAATTCCAAAATATTTATTAATTTAATTAAGAAATATGCAACTAATTTTATAATAATATATGTATATAATTTTAATAAACTTCAGTCTGGCGATTGTTCATGACCGGTGACTCTTGAAAGGCCACAAGAATTTGGCCATTCCGAAAAAAAAAATCTGGCGATTGTTTCTTACTACCCCGCAGTATAGGACGTACTCCGGCGATGTGGATCGATAACTTGAATGAGTTCGCCGGTGATGGCTGGATAATAAGAGCTGGGGTTCATGTGTGATGACGAGTTTTGAGAGCGTCCTATATCCAGCAGTTAAGACATATAGGTGGTGGTATGCTACTACTTTATATTTTGTGTACCGCCACTTTCTGGATTACAAAGATTAAAAGAGGGTAGTTGAAGCAACTGAATTTTGGAAATATTCTCAAGAAAGGAAAAGTAGGAAAGAGGTCACAGTAATAAGGCATGGAAGTGAAACGGAAAACAATGTTAATTTATTTTTATTTCTATTACATTTCATGTGTAAGTATTTAATATATCAAGTTATATGACCTTTGACTTTCAATTGTTCTTTTTGTATTAGTTGGCTCTAATGGACCAAACCGCCCTTAACTGGTCAATACATCATTGCGAAGAACGAAAAGTCGAACGTAGAATGTTTTATCCGCTATACGCGGAGTCATAATTCAGAAATGAAAAGAGTTACGATCTTGTGACTTCCTGCTCACCCGCTCTCGATTTTCCGGGAGGGCCCTCCGGATATGCTGGACAGGAAGGCGCCTTTGGAAGGTCTTTCGTACACTATCAAGCCACAATATTTCGCACAAAATACTATTTCACTTAAACGAATAGTCACTTCATACACTAAATTAAACCAAACAATTTCTAACCAATATATCAATACAATGCGCAGCCTACTTGCACAACAAAACAATTAGGTACCGACACGAGGTGGCGGATCAAGGAGAGCTACTCGACCGTCGATCCGCGCCGTTCCTTACGGCCGTCCGTGGTAAAAGCTGTGTATCCAAAATAAGCTTAGCCAAAATATTAATAAATTTCAGAAAAACCGAAATCCGTGCACTTTTCATTTCATGCATGATCCTACAAATAGTTAAACACTAATTTTAGTTAGATAAGTAAACGTTAATATACTCGCTCTGAAAATTTTATTTGAACTTAAAATACTAAAACTTGAATTGACCGACATCTGTCGTGAAAGTTTCTAATAAAACTGTTTGTAAAATCCGTCGCGAGATGTCGCCGTCACGGCAAGCTAGATCGCGCTATCGTTTGGTTTTAAGCAAATTATCACATTCCAAAAATTTATATAGTGTAGCTAACTTTGCGCAGAGGCAATATCGTAACCAATGAGGTTAATCCGAGGTGCGATTATTGCTAGTTGAAAACTTTACCAATACCCCGCCTTGTGGACGTGAAATACCGTCCGCGATGGCAATTTTTGAACGGCCTTTTCGGCCTAATAAACAAATACAAATAATTTACCGTTAAAAAAGTTTTAAATAAAACAAACCAGTCAGCAGTCTTGTTGACAATCTGCAAGTTTAAGTAAATGAGCATAGTGGGCGAACCGGCTAGCGGGAAGGGCTGAATACTCGCATTATAATTTGTGAACACTGTTAGACGCGGGGCGTCCCAGCGTAAACGCTTGTTTAATAAAACAATATCGATTTTTTTGAAACATTCGTTTATTAAGTGGGCTATTATGTTCTCTAAAAGCAGTCGTCATGACCTAAATGATAATTAATCAAATAAAAGATTAGGACTGCGTTTTTCACGTGCTTCTAAGGAGTTCCCTTCTGTCTTTAGTAAACCAATTATCACTTTACTGAGTGACTCATAACTTCGACGGGAGTGGACATTGACATGATACGTTTTAGACTTTGAAATTGTGTATTATGAAGAAAATACTGGCAGAATGGGCTAATTGCCATATATGAAAAGAAACAATAATATTATCTTGTTTATTATACATAATAAGATAAGATTATAATATGCAAAATAAGATTATGCAGCTCATCTGCGCTCCTTATAATGGAAATGCAGACGGGAGCATTCATACTTCAAACCTCTCTACACTGAGTATAGAATTTGTTGCCCACAAATATGCAAATGTGGCGCATTTAGATTTAAGGCGCTGCACGCGCTTTGTTGAAAACCAGTGTGCCGCCAGCATACGCTGACGCACACTCCCATTTATATAAGCAATTAAGTAAATAAGATATAAGTAATTGAATATAAATGTTTATTATATTTTTTTTATAGTGTTATATTTTTTTTATTTTATATAAAAATAAAAGGACACGCTTTATTTGTACAGTCCACCTGATGGTAAGTGGATTCTGTCGTCCATGGACATCCGCGACACATGCCAACATCAGTTCATAATGACTTTAGTGTATTTACAATTATTTATTTACAAGAAACGTAAAATACATTATGACCACCTGACATCCTGTCACCACATTACCCTCTCTCGCGATTGGCCGAGAGGAGAACCAATGGGTATTCAGTTACGGTGTAGCGGCGAAGCAAAGTGTTGCCACCACAATGACAAATTTTGACATGCCCACAGATGCGCTGCCTACCTTTGGAGATAAAAAATTCAAGAGGATTGTCGGATACAAATTGTGCTCGACATGGGATCTCATTATTTTCCGACCGTTCGACTGATTTTAGATATTGTAAGTGTTGTGTGCCGCAACTATTTGGATTATAAAGGACAAAGGCCAAATTTCAATTAACAGTATTATAAATGTTGAGATGAATATTTTGAAATTTTGAAAAAGAAATAAATAAGGAAGAAGAGAGAGTAGATCATGAAAAATAAACCAAAAAGTAATAGTAAATTTATTTTTATTTATTTAGACTAAGACACTAAAACCAGTAAGTACTCGTGGTACTATGTAATGTAAGCTTTTATTCCCTTAACGATTTAATACATCACTGCAAAGAATGAATAAGATGAACGTAGAAGCTGAAAGAAAAATAATATTTTAATAAATAAGAGTTTCGAAATATTTTAAAAACAATTTCTTTTCACATTCGGTATTTGGTCACCATCATTGTCTTACGAACGTGGGAGTAGATTTACCATACAGTGAAATCATCAAGACATGAGCTTTGCGTTTGTCTGAGTGCACACCGGTAAAGTACAGTGCGAACCATTTCGACAATCGGATTGGACGATTCAGCATCCACTAACTCAATTTGATACTACAAGTCGACTTAATAGAAAGAACAAGCCAACTCGCAATTTTAGCCAATAGTTTGATTATCCTAAAAATATACAGTGTCACTGAAATTACGCAAAATTTTAAAATAGATCGTTCTGTTTCGAGAGTAGAATAGATTCGACCAGCTTTTACAATAGGTTTTGTTTTTCATAATTTATAGTATATTTCTAGTACAGTGAAATCAACGAGACATGAACTGAGTGAGTGTGTGCCACATTGCCCAATTCGATTGTCACAACGAGACATGAGCTTTGCATCTGTGTGACTCGGTGCCGAATTGTTCAATCCGATTCTCACAACGAGATATGAGCTTTGCATCTGTGTGAGTTGTCAATCTTATGCACACATCTCGTTAATTTCATTGTACTAATTTATTCTAATAATGTATCAAAACGCTACGTGTAACAGAAGTTCCTTCGAAGGACCTGAATCTTTTCTGAATGAAGTCTACACGGATTGGGATTTTTTTTAAATACTGTTTGTTAGTAATGAACAAAAATTATAAAATGTCGATTTAATACATAGCTCACCGACAAAAAGTTACTGTACGACAAAGTGATGACGCCAAAGGCCGTCATGTAGACCGGCACCTGGCTGCGCTGGATGGCCATCGTTGCCAGTGTTCGGAGGCCAGCGTTGTGACGGCACAACTCCCAGCCGCTGTCGTATATTGCATCTGACACATTTGATGCCTGAAATGTCATTTGACGTGTCAGTTTCTGTGTGAATCAACGTTTAAGAATTTTTCGTAATAAACAAAGTTGGGAGAAGCCTCTAAAATGTAATGTAAATGTAAAATGTAATGTAAATGTAAAATGTAATGTAAATATAAAATGTAATGTAAATATAAAATGTAATGTAAATGTAAAATGTAATGTAAATGTAAAATGTAATGTAAATGTAAAATGTAATGTTAATGTAAAATGTAATTAACGTCGTACCTCCCAAGTAATGTCGCCCGAAGACATCATGTATGTTCCAGTAAGAAACACCATCTTTGCAAAGAACCAGGTGTTCGCCAGTAGAAATGCCATGTCTGACTCCACCGTCTGAAACGTTCATCGCTTCAAGTGTCTGATAAAATATTAATTTATCAGACAATTATGTAATTACAATTATGTAATTATATAAGGCTGAATGGAATTTTATTAGGCTTTCCATTGAATTTTTTATATTTTATGAAGAATTGTTTAATATAATTCCCACCTCGGGTTTCTACAACCGCACCTCCCGTCACAGAAGTGCTGTCCATCCGCATTTCCTCGATACGGAGGTGTCGCGCACTGTTCGGTCCAAAAATTATTTTATACCGCGAACCCGTAGGCTGTGGAACGAACTGCCTCAAGAGGTCTTTCCATTGAGCTACGATATGGGGTTCTTCAAGAGAGCTGTGAATAGGATTTTGCAAGGTCGGCGGCGCGCCCGCATACCCCCTGATGTTGCAGGTGTCCATGGGCGGCGGTAACACTTACCATCACGTGGGACCGCTTGCTCGTCCGCCCACTAATCTATAAAAAAAAAATCTTGTTATTGTTTTGGTTAATTTCTGCTGTACACTAATGGTAGTAATGAATCATTAGTAATAATGGTAACCTAACCAGCCTTTTTATTGTTCACTGCTGGACATTGGCCTCGTTATGCAAATTGTTTGTGCGTGAGGGATGTATAGCCTTAAAAAAGGCACGCTGGCTAAGCTGGTTGGCGAGTCTAGTCTTTTCACAGGTGGTGTGGTTCCATAAGGCTTATGGTAGCGGCTTTGTCAACCCTTAGTCGCCTTTTACAACAACCCACGGGAAGAGAAAAAAGCAGGCCGACACCATACGGCCATTAGCAATAATGGAAGAGTTCTCACCACGAATTTGATAAGACAATTCACCAGTAACACAGTATTTTGAAACACCTGCACGCTGTAAATGTTGCCCAAAGTGGATTGTACGTTGTGAGCACACCTGAAATATTGAGCATTTCAAGTGTTTCAATATCAATTCAATCATTGAACTAGTAGGAATTATGTTTCTCAGCAGTTCCCAATTGAAACTGTTTTAAGTGAACGTTTGAACTACTGGAAGTAGCCCGAAAAAGAAGTCTCACTAGTTCAATTTTCTTCTAGATTAAAATAGACAATTCATACAGTGTAAGTGAGTACAGACTGAGGATTATCGATCTTGTGGCAAATGTGACCTGCCCATTGCCACTTCAGTATGCCGATTCTATGATCTATTGTAGGTGAATTAAGTTCTTTGGCGAATCTCTCCGTTTCGTGTCTGATCCCGCAAAGCAACTTTAGTCTACTCGATCGGAGAGATGTCCTCCGAAGTTCAATAAAGTTAGTTAGTTGAAGACCAGAAAAAATTCACCGGCGAGAAAAAGTTCATGAAAAAAGTCGGAGAGGCCTATGTTCAACAGTGAAGAGACATGGGAGATGGTATGGTATAATAATAAATTCAGATTAGAAGTCATAATGATAATGACATAAATATCTCTAGTCATTGTTTATCATTAATTTGTTAAAAGTGAAGGTCTTAGGAATTAGTCAGTAATTTGCCGTCGATTTTTAACCCAAAACTTTTAAACCAAAACAGCCTCGCGAGGCTTAGCAGTTGGAAGAGCTTGCAAGAAGCATAATTATGCATCTTTGTTTTTGCGAACAAAATTATAATCTCATCGGCGATAGAAATTATCAACGATGGCAATTATGATCGTTTATAGATAAACATTATGAACGATGGATACCATATAACAGACAAATAATACACTGAAGCTTCTATTAGGTTGATAGCGTATCTTTTGTTTTTTTTAGAATAAGGCGACAGACGAGCATACAGTTCGATGGTCAGATGGCAAGTGGATACTGTTGTCCATAGACATTCGCGATACATGCCAACATCAGTCCAGAATGATAAACGTTAGTACGCCCCTGGATGCGCTGCCCACCTTTGCAGATTAAGGAATGGATTGGGAGAAAGAGTTGGGAAAATGGGGAGGGATAGCATGGGATGGGATGGGAATGGGCTCTGTCATATCTCGCTCACTATCGAATCACGTACGTACATTGGGGAAATATGATAAAGTAGGAAATGCAGTACATTTCAAGAGAGTCTTCTGTGAGAGAGAGGTAACGTGACCAGTCGAGTGCGCCCAGTAGCTGTGGGAATGCAGCATGCACTTTCCCCCTCCCAATTCCCCTGCATGTACCTGGTGTTACAGGTGTCTATTAATAATATATGTGGACATAGATGGCAGTAGTTGAAAAAGCCGCATGTCCCTCGGGCACCGCAAAAAATAATTTGTCAAAATAGCATACCATAAAGAATTTTCATGAAGTCTGATTCCTTTAACGAAGCATTGTTTAACTTCTTCTTCCAATTCTTCGCGAGTTTTACCTTCACGATTTTCTAGAAATTTGGTTTTAAGGTTTCTAAAGTGGGACTGGAGTAATTTAAACTTGTATTCAATGAATATTAAGGAGCAGTACGAGAGAGAGTCGACGGCAATCATGACTGTCGCCACATACCAATAATGTAGTTCGACAAAGAAACGAAGTATGTTAATGTATGTTCCGGTTAAGTTTGGAGGTGGGTAGTAGGTTATTACAATGCTGATGGGTATACCTGAAGAAAATATCTGTTAGTAATATATGGACATTTGTTAATGAAGTAATAGATTCGCTGGTATCTATTACTTCATTTGTTGATGAATTAATGGATTTATGGGAAGAAATGAAATTATAAGATGTGGTGATAAAGCTGTGTGGTATAGGACTATCAGATTGTTATTATACAAGGCAAATTAGCTGTCACGGGTGAATGACATTTAGTTTCTGTAAATTGGCCAATGTACGAGTACATGTAAAATTATTTTATATCGCGAACCCGTAGGTTGTGGAACGAACTGCCTCAAGATGTCTTTCCATTATGCTAAGATATGGGGTTCTTCAAGAGAGCTGTGAATAGGATTTTGCAAGGTCGGCGGCGCACCCGCATACCCCCTGGTGTTGCAGGTGTCCATGGGCGGCGGTAACACTTACCATCACGTGGGACTGCTTGCTCCTCCGCCCACTAGTCTATAAAAAAAAATAGTTTACAAAAACAATTGGACATTTATTATTTTACAAAAACTAGTTTACTAAAACAATCGGACATTTCTTATTTTACAAAAAATAGTTTACAAAAACAATTGGACATTTCTTATTTTCCATAACAATCGGACATTTCTTATTTTGTCGTTGCGGTGATATAATATTAATCCTATCTATAATATTCTAATATTTACCCTCGCTGATGTAAGATATTATGGCATCGATCATTTCTGTTCCCAGTGTATTATATGTCATCACCACCAAGCATATGCAGTAGATCATAGCTTTCTTCACAGATGCTTTTTCAATATCTATATTTGTGTACGTATCTCTGCTCCCATCAATTAATTTCTTCAGGACACACTGGATGCTTTTCTTTTGTAAGCAGAAGAGGACTGCTTTCAAATAAATAGTGGAGTGACCAATTATGTGTTGTTTTAAGATATTTTTCTCTTTGTCAGTCAGAGTTGGCAGAAAGAACGCGAGACATTCATCAATTATGATCAGAATGATGTAAGCGTGAACGATAATGGGCCAAATTCTGTGCACTATTTTGTTGAATCGAGAGCGTGGTGTTTCTTCGTACCAACAGTCTCCCAAACCGATGCCGTAGATTAATTTACACACCATTATTACCATATTTTTTTGCGGATGGGATCCCATCCACGACCAAGGCAGTATCTTCATATTTCTGAAATTGAATTGAATTGCAAGTGTGAATAGTTTATATACTAATTCGGTTACAGAATTAAGAAGCAAATAGATATGGGTGTTATGATTATAACAATAGCAAAAAATCTAAATTATTATTTTAAGTTTCACCGGGAACTTAATTTATATCTCACTTGATATTAGAGTATGACTTCACTTTACCTACAGATACACTACGATAACATTGGCCATCGGCTAATCTGGAAACACCTGAACGCGTTATCCACCAGTATGCAATAAAGCAGCGATACTCAAAGTGTGCTCTGCGGAGCTCTGAGGCTCCGCAAGGCCTCTACGAGGGCTCCGCCGAAATAATATCAACCTAAAGAACGAAGCACATCAAGTCTTATCACATAATAGCCGAAAATGAGGCTACACGCAGCATAATAAATCTACAATAATTCTACGATCGAAAACTATGCACATCGTTGTATCGTAAGAGTTTAAAACAGTATCGAACTCTTACGATACAGACACCTGTGTTCTCTCGGTCCGAAATTTCTTTCCGTGTAGACAAGCGCGGGGCGCGGTCGGCGGAAGTGGGAGGGAACAATAAAACCAAGTTTTGCTTATTTTAAGGCTCCGTAAAATATTTAATGGTTCCAAAGGGTTCCGTCGCCAAAAAAGTTTGAGAACCGCTGCAATAAAGTATGTCGTAATAAGTATGTAATTAGATGTACGGTAATTCATAGACGTGGATGACGCGTTCGGGTGTTTCCAGATTAGCCGATGGCGAATGTTTTCGTAATGTATCTATGCCAAGGTTGAAAGAGGTTCAACAATTTGTTGAAAACATAATAAAAGTATAACGAAACTGTACTACAATAGGTATTAACAGTGAATTATAAGAAAAGTGGCCATAATAATATATCATTAATGGTCACAATGACACTAGACATGGTCTCACAGGGCCATTAATCCTCAAAAACCTTAAATTCATAGGGACCGTTCTCGACCGACACGTCACACGAACACTTTACTTATACCAACGTTTTGACAGTGACTAAGGTTATCACGGGAGCACGAGAAGAATATTATCCTGTAAAAGAGAGGCCAAAGATAAAAGCAATTGGGGGTAGAAGCAAGAAGGCCAAGCGCCGCTGAAAGTGAAGTAAGTAGGTTAAAGGTATCAGAACCCATCTCTCGCCTTATTTATTTACCTTCGCTCATCTCATTATATACATTATTATTTACCTTATTTGCAGATATGCAGGTATTCAACATTGTGATCGATGTAACTTTTTAAATTTTCGCGTTTCATACACATTCTATATTTTAAATCGGTTTTGAACGATACCTGTTACTACCTTTCATTTCTACTCGATATTTAATTTTAATTCAGATTTTACCCCATTTACAATATAATACTTTTTTGCCCGATGCTCGCATATATCGCGGATGTCCACTGAGGACCGCGCCGGTAACTTCATACTATTGGGTCGACCGTCTGCTCGCCTATCGACCTCTTTCCACATAAAAAAAAAGTATACGTTTGGCGCGAATTGAAGATTTGAAGAACTGTATTGTGGAATATTCACTACTGTCTTAAATTAACCGTTTTTTTATTACTAATATGCGATTGAAAGAATTTATGCATTTTTGCCTACCGATAATATTTTTCCAAAAATTCGATAATATTATTGTAACTCCAATGGAACATCCACAAGTAAGTGTTTATATCTGTAACTTACAAGAGTGATGAGACATTGTAAACATTTCCCCACCGTATGTATTATTTTATTATCTATTAAATTACGTATAATGTGACTGTTACGTTTCTCAAACTATTCAATGTACATGATTTTTTCCTTAAATTGTATCAATATTTTATGACAAGGAATGCTATTGAAACTTTTGCAATCTACATAACTCAGCCTGTTCTTGGACCCTACTCTCGGTAACTACCGTCAATGTTCATGTAAGTTGTGGAACAATTAAAATCGGTAAAGTAGTTTTAAATCATACATGGTATCTCGAGTTCTCGGCTCAAATTTGATTCTAAGAGAGTGAAGCAAAACTAGCCATTCTTAAAAATGAAAAATCAATATCGATTAGGTGTTCCTAAAAATAACTAAAGTTATACTATAATATCCGGCCATGTCTCTCCACCGCTGAATAGGCCTGTCCCAAGGCTCGTCATCACACATGATCTTCGGCTCTTCTCATTAAACCACCACCGGCCATGTCATCGGCCCACCTGGCCGGAGGAAGTCCCTCATTGCGCATCCCGGTATGTGTGACCTTCATTCAACGACTAGTCTATCCTATCAGTTATCGGTCCTGCGTTGAGTTTAATTGGCAATGGGCGTTTCATGTCTGCGGCAGGACTGAAATGAAATATTAAAAATAGATTTGTTTGTTTGTAGAAAAGGTGGCCCTCCATATGGCAATTGTCATCGTCATCGATGGAAAGTTCAAGTTGCGCTGTCGACCTATTCAGAGATTTCTTGAAGTGCCCCACTTCGTAGCCTTCTGGAAAGATTTCAGTAGGCAGTTTATTCCATTACTGAAGGTTCGAGGTCTATGGAGACAGGCAAATGTTACAATTTGTACAGTGTTTAATACAAAATCGCCACACTATTCTCTTATTCACACCACGTAATTACACTCACATCGATTTATTTACTGGTCCGAGTAGCAGCTGTTTAGGGATGGAGTGTGCTTCGCTGTCGTTCGTAGCAGCTGCAGCCTATAATGAGTAGTATAGAGTACCAAAGTCAGACACTTTATTTAAAAATTTACTTTCTTTAACGAAAATTACAAGTTATAGTTACTAATATATACATTTAATGTTAAGAGAGTGCCGCTATGATATTTTTTAATTAATGCTGTGATATATGTGATATATTAAATGTAATTTAATTTTACTTGTATCAGCCTATAACGTCCCAATGCAGGGCACATGACTGCCCTATTAAATCACTGGGCTGTAATCTCAGTAACTCAGTAAGCGAGGGAAACCCAGTACGGGCCTAGGATTTTAACTCACGATCACACGAATGTGTAGGCTATCACCGATCTGGTAATTGAATTGCAATTTTTACATTCGGCGATAAACTTTGAGTATCTGGCACTGATTTAAATATTGCATTCCTTGTACTCCTATGTAAGTAAAGACATAATTACTAACATATTACAGTGTTTCATAAAGGTATTAATTTCAGTTCTTATATTGTATTTCTATATGTTCGACTAAATTAGATCTTATTGCGATAGTAATAAGATAGATACTACATAACATAAAGATAAATATTAATCAACAAGGTCCCACCAAGTTAATAATTGCACTCTGTATTTGTACGACGCTTGTATTAATATATATTTTATTCATTAACGTCTAATGGGAGGTGACAATATTATTGCTGAAAATGGTGTAATTAGTTAATAATGGAAGTTAGGAATAAGGAAAGGGTGAGTGCACATGAGTGTACCATACCATACCATCAGCCTACGGTCCTCTGAACTTCTCATCCAGCCACTACCGGTGACTTTCTTCACGCCGTAAGTCCACCTCGCCGGGGGGAGGGGGCGGGGGTCCCACGCTACGTTTTCCGATCTCCCTCATCGGTTATCGGTCCTGCTTGCTGAACTCTAGAGCTACATTGGCAGCTTAGACGTCGTCCTGGACCGGTCAGCGTGGAAGACGAAATTCTTCAATCAATGCGCCCTGTCGGTTAGGACATATGCTGCCGAAACGTGGTCTCTGGCAGTAATTGGGGGACTGCTGTTATAGTATAGTATTGTATTATAGCACTCGTAGTTACGAAAACGAATGAAAGAAATCGCTATTAATTTTTATGTGTGCATGTGGCACAGTAACAATACACAAACTAATATTTAAAATATTAACAGTATAACATAATACTTATTGTTTGTATATCTATGACAACTATGCACAGAACTCGATAGATGAGAAACAAAAAAGACAAATAATTAGATCCAATCAGTGTCACAAACATGAAAGCTCTTAAATTAAAAAATATCTGCAATCTGCATCGCTTGTCTGAGCAGAATACGTAATTTCATATGTTCTGCACATTCGAGTAAGCGGCTCATTGTAAGAAATGTTGTTATTGCAAAGAGGTATCAAGAATAACTGTCATTTACCACTCAGTCTATTACTTAGTCTATTATTAAATCTAGGATGACACATGTCTCGGTAACGAACTGGCAATCTTACCATGAACAATTTTAAACAGATTAAATTTAAACACATTTTGAACAGATTCGAGTCTCTTAAAATGTAGTTTAAAAAAAAACGACTTATAGAACAGTACTCCAGTGAGCTTCCAACTATAGTACAATTTTTATGGTATTTGACTTACTGATCTGACATATATATTTTTTGTTTATAACGGGTTTCCGATTAAATTTGACTCGTATCTCAGTCCTTCTTCAATATTTCGTCTATCCACATTCAAATATTTTTATTTTAACAATCTACCTTCTTCCCTCCACTAGCTTCATAACACAATTGAATAGAAGTTTTAGTCAGTGGCTACTAAACTTTTGTTCAGTTTGTGACAATTATTTTATTACTACAATCAGTGACTAGAATGAATTACATCGAGACGGGGCTTTTATAATTTCGAACTTTTACTACACAGTTGCTTGTAAGTTTTTTATGACTTCATAATTATTAGACGTCGCCGGCACATGGAGTCTTCTTCTTCTGTAAAAAACTCTTCTCCACAATCGATGCGACCATTTCTGTGACCTCCTTGGGCATTAACTCTACTCGAGCCAGTCCAGCTCCTTCCTGAATTCAACTATTCTTCTGGGCTTGTAACATGCTTCCGATTGTGTCTCCGAATTACCACGCTGCACGTACGGAGTACACGCTGCATTCCCACAGCCGCTAGGCGCACTTGACTGGTCACGTTACCCCTGCCTCACAGAAGAATACCTTGAAATGTACTGCATTTCCCACTCTATCGTATTTTCCCAATGTACGTACGTGTTTCGGTAGTGAGTGAGATATGCCCATTACCATCCCATCCTATCCTATTCCTCCCCATGTTTCCAATCCTTTCTCCCAATCCATTCCTTAATCCGCAAAGGTAGGCAGAGCATCCGGGGGCATGCCAACGTTTCTCATTCTGGACTGGACTTTATGTATCGCGAATGTCTATGGGCTACAGTATCCACTTACCATCAGGTGGACTGTATGCTGGACTTCCGCCATTTATCTATAAAAGAAAAAAAAAACAATGATCTTTGCTCGTTGGAATACCACACTTGAGCACTGCAAGAGAGTACATGGGATTCGCGATTTACATATTATGCGCCTAAACTTTTACAGGGTTACCGGATGATCGAGTCCCCTTGCCTTATCATTGGCATAAATTCTTTAGCAAGGATATTTTTTTCCTACCAGATCTAGATCTTACTGTGTTTGATGAGCTGGAAGAGTTCACGTTGTTGTTTTGCTCAAGCCTTGTTGTCATATTATATGCTAATTTTGTATGGGAGATATATTTTTTTATCCTTTATTGCACAAAGTGGCAGAAGGCACACTTAATGACGACCGATTGGCGCAGTTGATAGTGACTCTGCTTGCTGTGCAATAGCTCCCTGGTTCGATTCCTGGTCGGACATTCCTTTGTTTAAAGACAAATGTTCATTCGGGCCTGGATGTGTGTTTGTGTTTGTCTTTGTGTGTGTTAGCACGTATGCTGCCGAAACGTGGTCTCTGACGGTAGTTGGGGGAAGCCTATAGCCTCTATCTGGATCCACAACACAGGGAATTCTAGCGTGGACCCTTGAGTATGTCAACCTTTGAGCTATGCAGAGACGGCGCGGCACGTGCAGGGCACAAGGCTGCCCTTGTAAATCACCAGGGGTGTGGACCGTAATCCACAACGCGGGCTCGGTTTGGATTGGTGAGTCACATACTCCAGATTTGTTTTTATTTCCGGAGCATGCAGGTTTCCTCACGATGAATTCTCTCACCGCCGAACTAGTGACAATGTTTTAACAATCCCCACTTAAGTAGAAATTCGGTGGTACGGGCCTAAGATATGAGCTCGCGATCACACTAATGTGAGTCGAGTATAGGTACATCTAGTCTGTTGCCGCTCTAGCTGCAATAACAGTTAACATCAATTAAAACTATAGTGAAAACCATAAAATAAATAGACGACATAGGTGATAAAATTAATTCCATAATAATAATTGACTTCAACTTTGACGACACATACTTTAAACGCGTCATTGTTCCTCGATCCCCTCGCCCTGCACAATTGTTGAGTAACTACCGCCAACGAAGATAAATGCCTATACCTACTCCTTGTTGAGTAACTACCGCCAACGAAGATAAATGCCTATACCTACTCCTTGTTGAGTAACTACCGCCAACGAAGATAAATACCTATACCTACTCCTTGTTGAGTAACTACCGCCAACAAAGATAAATACCTATACCTACTCCTTGTTGAGTAACTACCGCCAACGAAGATAAATACCTATACCTACTCCTTGTTGAGTAACTACCGCCAACGAAGATAAATACCTATACCTACTCCTTGTTGAGTAACTACCGCCAACAAAGATAAATACCTATACCTACTCCTTGTTGAGTAACTACCGCCAACGAAGATAAATACCTATACCTACTCCTTGTTGAGTAACTACCGCCAACGAAGATAAATACCTATACCTACTCCTTGTTGAGTAACTACCGCCAACAAAGATAAATACCTATACCTACTCCTTGTTGAGTAACTACCGCCAACAAAGATAAATACCTATACCTACTCATTATTGAGTAACTACCGCCAACGAAGATAAATACTTATACTTACTCCTTGTTGAGTAACTACCGCCAAATACCTATACTCCAGTATTACAAGTGAATTGATAACCCAATTACCACCGATCTTGTAACATTTAAATCTTCGAAGTAACTAAAACGTCTTTGCAGTAAAGTGGAGTTGTTGAACGAGTTTTGAGGTTAAAAAGTTGCAGTTTGAGTGGAGACATTAATATTCGAGGCCGCTAGGATCTGCCACTGCTGTTACAAATTACTGGCGGGAACACAGAGTAATGTACGCAGACAGATAGTTTTCAATGTCTACTTTTATATGGCGAAGATTTGTGAATGTTCGTACCTAATATTTACCACTTTTAGTATGTGTTGTATACTGGATATAGAACACTATTAGTCTCTATCGTGCCTGCCTTAGAGTACTTTTATAGCATATTTAGCTAGTATGTATTCTCAAATCGATGGCCGCTGTTCATTGAGGGAGTGAGTGCGGTGGTCGGCCGCCACCGGCCGCGTCCGATGTTTTACCGAAGATAGCCGAACTAGGTCAATGCTGTTACAGTTTAAGGATGCCCTAACAGTCTGATTCTGAAAAATTAAAAAAAAACTATAATAAAAGATGTGTTACTTTGCTATAACATAGGTACGAATTTATGCACATATATGCTTAATTGCTATGGAATATAAATAGGCACATTTTGTATCAATTCATGCGGAACATGAAGAGTTATAATTAACCAATAGCCAAAGCGCCCACAAACACATATACACACTCATATACACAAATACATACTTTGAACATATTATTTATTATGTATAGGTATTCTTTGACATGATAAGTGAAGTATAAAAAAATATACAGTCTCTGTACCAAATTTCTCTATGCAACTCGATGAAAAGTAGCAGAGACTGCTTACCGCCGGAATAGATAACGCGCAAGTATTTCAGTCAAGTATTTTGTGATACGATGACGTCACTGAATCCTTTCAACTATCATTATACTCTCAACTCCCCATCGCACCTCATCGGATGGGGAGTGCAATCGTATGAGGAAGACTTATCTCGTACTTCTTATTCGCCATCCTTTCATTGTCCATTCTTTGAACATTTTATTTGGTTCGCATCATCGTTACGTATCCTATTGTGAAAAAGTTATACGTTATTAGATATATGTTTGACATGTACAATTGAATCATGGGCGAGAGTACTTACTAACTAAGGTGTGGTCTACTCCTTTTTTCTTTATAAAAAAAAATGGAAATGTAAATTAAAAATTATATAGAAAATATTTTCTATTCGTTTCCATTTTAGCAGAAATATAATGGTACAAGCTTCTAAGGAAAAATAGAAGTTTTTAATTACTACTAAAGATCTTTCCACGACGACCTCAGAAAAAGCTCTAAGTAATGCTTACAATTTTAGTAAAAATATGCAACAACGTCGTTTGAGGATCGCAGACAAAATTCTTTGCAAGGAATATTGTATCGTATTTGTCATGGTTGTATTCTAAACATGACCGCGTAAATCCGGTGTATAGTAAAAAAATACGAGTAGGCTATCATCACGGTGCGAGAGTTACGATTTGCATAGCAGCGTGCCGCGTTCTTACGCGTGCTGAATCTCGCTAGGCGTTGCTTCGTCGATTACTGTGTAGCAAGCTCTAACCAGTGTTTTGTTAATTGTAACTTATTTGTCTTTATTATTCTGTTCTGAGTGCGGAGATGTATATGCGGACACAGTAAAGTTGTAACAAGCGGTACAGAAATAGAGCTAATGAAAAAAATCATAATTATATTTGTGATATTATGACGCTCGAAGTGTTTTTCTCTTTCGGGCGAAAATATATGTTGATACATATATGTACATGTATACAGAATGTAAGATTTTAATTATTAATCGTTCTAACTCGTACAAAACATATGTTAAAAACTGAAATGTTAAAATTGGAATGTAAAAACTGAAACGTGATCGGATAGAAAAACATTTTATTTATTAATTTTGGCGGTTGCATAGAATCACGCGATCAGACGGGAAAATATATATATATTCGTTTTATAAAAAAAAACCATCCGATCACGTGGTCCTACGGAAAACTTACGCCGTGATCAGATAGAATAAGAAACTGATCGCGCGATCAGATCGGAACAACCCAGTTTACGTACTGTTTTCATTGTACTGTGTCGCTCGGCTGCACTCACGTACGCCGAGGCAATATCTCAACTATGAATCCCCCGCATTACTCCGGACGTCACTATGTTCTGTATTAGATTCTATTTTATGAGACTGGCTTGTCGGTAAAATATTGAATCGTTCAATCGATTTCCTGCAATATGCTGTACCATTTGTGATAAAAATCTATTTTTGTTCGTGTTTAGTTTTTTGTAAGACAGATAATTATAGCCTAGGAGTATATTCTCGGCCCGAACCACTGAGATTCTACTTACGAGTGAGCACGGAGTTTTAAAAATTGTCACTTTCTCCGCGGCGAGGGAAACATCGCGAAGAAACCCGCATTCTAGAATTAAAAAATAATGTCGACTGTGTGATCCACAAATCCGTACTGGGCCGGCGTGGTGGATTACGGCTCGAAAACGCCCAGTGGTTTACTAGGGCCCGCCCTGCAGTGGGACGTTATAGGCCGATATAAGACAGCCAAGCGTGGGCCATCTAGATAAAAAGATGTTTTTTTTATGTGATATGAAGGTTTACAAAATCATTTCAATTGTACAATTCAAAATCACTGATGACAGCAAAATGACTTGAATATGTCTCAGTACTAGCCAGTGCCTGCAACTTCGTTCTCGTAAACTTCGGAGGGATTCCCGTGGGAACTTCACAATGGGATCTGAATAAAAAGTACTACACACGTTAATCTGGCACACCAGTTATAACTATGCCATGTTTCATTAAAATTCGTCACGTGACTTTTGCGTGATGCGCGTTAAAATGCAGACCAAAATTGGAAAAAAAATTGTTTTGGGCTCTATAGCATCCGTACTTACGCTGCAGCGTAATTTAGTAGTTCAGCGTTAGCCTAGGAGTATCTATCCTGGGTTCTCAATCGTGAGGTCGTGAGTTCAAATCGTCCGCCCGTTCTCCTGAGTTTCTACTTAAATACGGATTTTTAAAATTGTCATCACTCCCTTTAATATCATCGATTCACCGCCCAGCTGTTTGTGAACGAAAGGAAACCCACATGTTCCAGAAATAAGAAAAAGTATGGACCATGTGTATCTATCAACCTCTGGCCCTCTTGCAATTTACTAATGGAGGCCCCTGGCTGCTTGATAGTATGGGGCGCGCTTAATCATGATATAGTCATGTTATAATCACATAAGAAAATAATTGAATGAATATTATATTCTCTTCAGTGCTTGCAAGCGTAATTTAAAAGGATTTCTAACTCGTTAAGGAGAAACAGCTTCTCGTCCAATGTTGTGTACATTTTTTCTGCGGTACTAATCTGGAGTTAACTCCGATTCAGTGCACCGACATAGAGTTACTAGAAATAATTCTATTTTTTGAGCATAAACTTGACGATTTATTACCCTTTGTAAATTATTATAAAGAGTTGGAACGGGAGGGTGCACGCTGCAACTCAACAGCCGCTGGGCGCACTCGACTGGCCACGTTACCCCTCTTTCACATAAGACCACCTTGAAATGCATTTCCTACTTTGTATTATTCCTCAATGTATACGTATGTACCGGAGCTCATTTTCATCCCATCCCATGCTATCCCTCCCCATTTTTCCAAATGCATTCACCTGGAGGTAAGTGGATACTGTTGCCCATAGTCATCCGGTATTCATGCCAAAATCAGTCCACAATGACAAACGTTCGCACGCCCTCAGAAGCGCTACATACCTTCAGATATTTTGGAAAGGGTTGGGAAAATAGGGAGGGATAGGATAGATTGAGAATGGGCTTTGGCATAGCTCACTCACTACCCGAACACGTGTACGTATATTGGAGGAATAGAAAGGGCGGTAGGTTGTTTTCTGTGAGAGAGGGTAATCTGTTCGACTTTATTAAACGAGCCGTCTTTTAAAAAAAATACAGCGTATTTCCACCTTCTTAAACATTTTCAGTAACCACGACCTTCGGTAAACCGTTTTTCGTTCCAGGGCTCCTTCCAGCGCATCATCTCACTGGTCGGCTCTTAATCCCTCAGATTTATTACAACAAGACGCCAAGCGCGTCCCAAGGACAATATCAAATTATTTGACGTACCTAGCGTTATTTGAAATCGAATTTCAAGCTTTTTTTGGGAAGAAGCAGGCAGATGAGCATAAAGTCCACCCGATGGAAAGTGAATACTGTCGTCCTTTGACATTCGCGGTGCATGCCAACATCAGTTTAGAATGACAAGACGAATATTGGCACTCCCCCGGATGCGCTGCGCTTGAAGATGTAGGAATGTATTTGGAGAAACGGTTGGGAAAATGCGGAGGGATCGAATAAGATGGGATGGGAATAGGCTCTGGTATATCCCACTCACTATCGAAACACGTATGTTCGCTTCCTCGATACGTGGTGAGGTGTCGTGTATTGTTCGATCCAAAACCCCTTTTAAACAGCGAACCCGTAGGCTGAGGAACGAACTGCCTCAAAAGGTCTTTTTCTTTACCCGCATACCTCCTGGTGTTGCAGGTGTCCATGGGCGGCGGTAACACTTACCATCACGTGGGACCGCTTGCTCGTCCGCCTACTTTCCTATAAAAAAATACGGTACATAAACCTAAGTGAAAACTTGATAAATGATCAAATTAAATAAACAATAGTTACAAAATATACTATAATTCCCATTATACATATTTTGTAAAAATATCGAGATAAATATTTTATACAGAATGGAAAAATTTACAATTTACGGAACAAGAAGTATGTCCTTTCATTTCATAATGCTTGAAAGCGTGAGACAGATTAATTATGGCATCCAAGCCGTATATATCGCTTCAAGTTAGAAAAAATAATTGCCGACCTAAATGTGGCTTATGAGCCTTACCAATGTTAAGGCACCTGAGGCACTGGCTCAGACGGCCTACCCGATGGTAAGTAACCACTGCTGGTTATTTTCTAGCATTATCATTGATCGGTCGATCGACATCACAAGGGAGTTTTGGATCACAATCCACCACCCGGGCCCTGCGCGAATTGGTGGATACATATGCAGTAGATTTTTTTTCAAGCTCATCCAGGTGATTTCCTCAAGATGTTTCGCTTTATCGATGAGCTGATGATAATTTAGAAATCCGTACTTAGGTAGGAGTTCAGTGGGTTTGAACTCACGATCTCACGAGTGAATGCTATATCACTCACCGCTATATCATACTATTTATTGTCATTTCTCTATTTTGGAACATCAAACAATTATACAACAAATATTTAAAAACAACTTACATAAATGTTTTACTACGCCAATATACGCCAATGTTCACAAATTGATCAAAAAAGTTACTCGTATATGAGAACAATCAAGTAACAGCCATATGTGTTCATATGTTCATATGTGTGAAAAACATAAATAGCATGGGAATGCTAAAGCCCATTATCATCCCATCCTATCCTCCCCATTTTCCGTACCCTTTGTCATGCTGGACTGATGTTGACATATACCACGTATGTCTATGTCACTTACCATCGGGTGGACTGTATTCTCGGCTGCCACTTATATTTTTATAAAAAACTAGCTGTTGCCTGCGACTTCGTTCGCGTGGTCTTCAGCTACTAATTTAGAAACCATTGCGGGCTTGCGCACAACAACTCACCACAGTTTCATCGCAATTGGATGAATGGTATAGGAACGCATACGGGACAAACAAAGAAACATTCATTTTTATATAAGACTAGCTGCACCCGGCAGACGTTGTCCTGCTTGTGTATATTTATTTACCTCTGTATATAAAATCACAAATTATTCTGTTTTGCCGTCGATATGAATTTTGCGATCGGTGAGACGGTATAGAAATGTGCTGCAGCGCCATCTAGTGGCGAGTTACAACAAAATCGATAGCCCGAAAATATTCTCCGTGCTTAAATAACTATGTATACCAATTTTCATGGCGATCGGTTGAATGGTATAGACCTTGATGTGATGCAGCGCCATCTAGTGGCGAGTTACAACAAAGGGTAGCATAAAAACTTTCTCCATGAAAAAATACACATATGTGGCAACTTTCATGGTGATCGGTCAAACGGTGTCGAAGTCTATTAACCTCAGATATACCAACCTCCAAATAAAAAGAACGGAACATTATGAACACTAATATAATTGAATGGTTGAGGAGATGTGTATATGAATCTATATTAACTGTTATGTTAACTTATCTAAATATTTGTAATCATATATTTATTTTTTATTTATTTATTTATGTAATCTACAGCCTTTTATGTAACTTTTATGTTGTTTAACAATTATGTTGCCAATGCTAATGGCCAATACAGATTACACTGACATTAAGTACAGTATTAAATAGGTTGTGGGCAAGTAAAGGATGATTCTTTATTATTAATAATGTTATTATTAATAATGTTGCCGTTTGTGTGTGTTGTGTGTGTGTGTGTGTGGGTGTGGGAGTGTGAGGTGTGTAGCTATATAACTAATGATAACTAATAACGAAACCATAACAAAGTACAACATACTATGTATGTTCCGAGTATCTGACGACGCACAATCATAATTTAGAAACGCAAGAAAAATCAATTTCATCGAAATCAAAAATCAACTCGTATCGGGAATTAAGTGAAGCGTGCAATCGCCGACAGAATACGATAATAAGTTGGAGAAGCATTGTTCCCGCTCTCAAGCCGGACCGGGGGACATTAGTATGTCGCCCCATCCGAGATAGCATTATCTCCCCAGAGACAGAGATAGTACAATATTATCGTATTGTTCGGTCCGAAACCCATGTTATACCTTGAACTCGTAGGCTATGGAACGAACTTCCTCAAGTCTTTCCATTACGCTACGATATGGGGTTCTTCAAGAAAGCCGTGAATAGGATTCTGCATGGTCGGCAGCACCTGGTGTTGCAGGTGTCCATGGGCGGAGGTAACACTTATCATCACGGGGATCCGCTTTCTCGTCCGCTAGATTGGCATATTTTTCGGTTAAACGCGCTATATTAATGAAAACATTAAAAGATGAAAGATAATTTTCAGATCATCAATTTTTAATAAAAAAAATATCAGCACTGATATGAACAAATTTGTTAAGTACCTGTTAAGTATTTGACGAACGTGTGAGAGAGTGTTTTTTTAGATTGGTTTTACGGCTCTTGTTTCATGTCCTTGAAAGCCAGTCTATATTCAATTTAAACAATTACATTTCATTACACATATATTAGATAGAACTCCCTCATTTAAATGAAGAGGGACATTATTAAAAAAAGCGCTAGAATGGGCGTTGGGCGTCAAGTAAGTTTGTTGGGTGCTAACAGAGCGCTGTAAGCGCTGAGTTGGCATTGGCATCACACTGGGCGCAGTATTTTCATTTTATTGAACAATTTAAAACATCTTATATAAAAAAAAACGTGTGCGGTCAGGGGACCCCCGCCAGGAACGAAGATCCTCACGCATTTTTTTTAAAACTCCCTATGTAATTCGAAATAAAATCTGTATAGTTCATGTATATTTTTTTTATTTTGTATCATATTTTCAATGCAAATAATTTAAAATAAGGAATCAAATCAAAAATCAAAAATTTAGGTTATACAACCGGCCACGCACTAATCTGCACGTCTGTTATTCTGCTTGAGTCTCGCTCTCGATACTCGCACGCGCACACACACAGAGAAAGAGAAGGGGTATGGAGGGGGTAAAAATTTTACGTGCCGTTACACTTTCTCTCGAATCACACCTACCGCGAGCCGCATAAAGGAACTTCGTTCCAATAATATCAATAATCCCATTAATAACATTAAAAACATAAATATCTTCCGTGAAACGTTCCTTCGTATTTTAATATGAGTAATTAAGAATTCACTTTAAAATTTTATTTTATTAAATCTAACGTGAATTCCCTGTATTAAGTATATTTTCCATTAATCCACTACCGTTATTTACACCTCTGTGTATAGAAAGTGTAAAGAATACCTCTCGACTAAGATACTATACTAAAGTACACTTTACTAACTAATAAGATTCGTCCCATTCATCTTCGGCATAGCCCCGACATTCGGTGAAATGGATACTCGCGTAGATTAATTTCACAAATTTTTCAATACCTACCTACGTCTTTTGTGACGAGTTGTTACAAATCTCAAATTACTCTTAAGACCTACTGCGTACTCTCCCTTTTTATAGCCGTGTCCTTCCCAGAAAGGTGCTATTTTTTAGCTCTTTTCAGTCCTCACATATCATCCTAATGCAACTACCTATATTATTTTATCGAAACCTGCATTGAGTTGGGTCGATTTTGTGAAGGCAATCCAAAGATCTTGCCTGTAGCATAGAATATAAATATCAAAGAAGAGGATTGACAAAGTAATTTGTGTGCTGTGAAGTGCTTAGCGCCTTGCCATATGTGCGTGACGAAAGCGAAGCGTGGACCGGAATTCTGGTGATATTTTCTTTGGAGGTTTGGGGGTGGGGGGAGTGATGGCTTAAATCCCACACTTGCTGCCATGTGGGCATTCCGCTCCGGATCGCGCTAGCGATCGGACGTCCCCCGCTCCGCTGCGCTTGCCGTAGCCGCCGCCGTCGTTGCTGCCGTCGTAGCGCCGTAGCGCTGAAGCCCGCGATTGTAATCAAAAGTTGCCTTTCTCAAGGCAGCGGCTGATTCCGCCAAAAACCACTGCAGTTCCGCAACTGCAGTTTTGCCCCTTCTGGGAAAATCCACAGTTTCGTGGTCCTCGGTGGATACCTAACGGAGCCGACGAACCGAGTGGGGTGTTGACCCAATCACACCCGCCGAGCCCCTTCAGGGTGAGGCAGTCAATTGGACGGGAGCTAGCAAACCGGCCTTGGGGGGTCTCCTAGTCGGCCTAGTCTCTGTTTTCCCTCCACAGCTTGCACCTAGTGTCGGTCGGGTGTGTCTACACCCTTCGCACTAGACCCCATAGGGCTCCGTCGCACAATAAGATTGGCGACGGATTACAAGCTTAGGGCTCACCAGTAGGCACTCACCTCCCTGCTTCACCCGCAGGGAGGGTTACACAACCCTGGGCGCACCTACCCGGGAAGACAAAGATAGCGACAAGCACGCTATCTCTTTCTCTCTCTCCCCCCCCACCCCAGCCAGCTATGGCGTCGCTACTGAGCGACGCATCGATAGTTGCGCGCTTGAAGGCTTCCCGTCCGGAAGTCTTTGACTCCCTATGCGTGGAATTAGCCCTCGAGTCCTCTAAACCCGCACCCGCGGCTCCAGCGGCTCCATCCGAGAGCCCCGCGTCCCCCCACTCTGCCCGCGAGCAGGAAATTGACTCCAGAGACACCTCCCAGGAGGACATGGACATAGTCCAGCCCTCCTATGACTCCGACTCCGCATCTGAGGCGGAGCATTCCCCAGCCGAATCTTCCGACGACGGTGAAACCGTCGTCGGCAAGAAACGGAAAAGGTCCGTAAAGACCTCCTCCCCCACCCCCGCTGCACCCCCGAAGTCCGCTAAGTCGGACATCGTAGCCCAGCCTGGCGCGGCTTCCCGCTCTCGCCAGAGCACCCCTCAGCCCCCACCCGCGGTCCCCCGCACCGAAAAGCCCCCACCCCCTGTCTTTGTCCAAGACAAGGCCCGTTGGGAGCACGTCCGCGCCGCCATGGAGATGTTGAAAATCTCCTTCACAAAGGCAACCAATACTGCTGTGGCCATTAAGGTCCAGGTCCCCTCCTCCAAGGACTTCAGGTCCTTAACTGCCTATCTTCGGAAGGAGAAAATCTCCTTCCACACCTACGCCACCGAGGAGGAGCGTCGTCTCCGAGTCGTGGCCCGTGGCCTCCCTCCCCAATTGGGAGAAGATGAGATCCTAGAGGATCTCAAATCCCAAAACCTCCCGGTGCTAGAAGTGCACCGTCTTTACAAGGGGCGCGATAAAACCCCTTTCAACCTAGGTTGTCCTTCCCCTCACCATCGAGGGGAAGAAAATCTTCGACACCCGCACTATCTGCGGACTCTCCGGTCTCTCCTTTGAGACCCCCCACAAGCGTGGCGGTATTGGGCAATGCAACAATTGCCAATACTATGGCCACGGAGCGCGTAACTGCTACGCGAAATCCCGTTGCGTTAAGTGCCTGGGTGACCACGGCACTAGCGACTGCACCCGTCCCAAGGGCGCCGAGGACCCCCCTGGCTGTATCCTCTGCGGACAGCTGAGGCATCCCGCGAGTTATCGCGGATGCCCTAAAGCGCCGCGGTGGCCTTCCAGGAGGGTCCCCGCTAGACCCCCACCCCCCGCCAAGCGCTTTCCTACGCAGGCGCCCCTGGCCCACCTTATGTCGGTGCAAACTAAAGCACCATTACCCGCGCCTTCTGCGCAACCCACCCCAGCCGCAGTGCTCACACCCGCGAGCTTCCCCTCGCTCCCACCCAAACCTGCGCCGCAATCCTGGCGCAGGACCACTTCAGCCGCCCCTGCGCAGCAATCTTGGAGGATCACTCCAGCCGCCCCTGCGCCGGCCCCCAAACCCGTCCCTAACGCCACCTCCTTCCAAAGCCAGGCTAGTCCTGGGCTAATGGAGGACCTGGCTCTAGTCCGCCGCTTCCTAGGGGCCATAAACCCCCAGGAAATTAAAAACCTAGCCCAAGCGCTCGGGTCCACTGACGGAGACGCTCTAGCCCGTCTAGACCTTGTCTTCAAGTACGAGCACGTACTTAGCGCCCTCGGCCTCTTCAAGGCCTGCCCCTGAACTCTCTTAAAAGAACTCCAATGGCTAACACAGCTCGAATAAAGCCCTCTTCCCTGTCCGTCGCGTTTTACAACGCTGACGGCTACGGCTCCCAACGCACCCAGATCCAAGATTTCCTCAGAAATCATCAAATCGACATAATGCTAGTGCAAGAGACCTTCTTGAAACCTAGCAAACGCGATCCCAAAATCGCCCAGTACAACATTGTACGTAATGACAGATTGGCCAGCCGAGGAGGCGGCACCCTCATTTACTACAGAAGGTCTCTACACTGCATTCCGATTCCTACCCCTCCACTGACTAACATGGAGGCCTCGGTCTGTCGTATAGCTATGACAGGTCATCAACCTGTCACTCTGGCATCTGTTTATCTTCCCCCCGACAGAGTACTGCTCAGGACTGATCTCGAGTCGCTTCTCGACTTAGGTAACTCAGTCATCCTGGCAGGAGATCTCAATTGTAAGCACCCCAGCTTCAATAGTCATACCTCCACCACTAACGGTAATCGCCTTAACAGACTCATTGACCTACTCGACTTTGACGTGATAGCTCCAATGACGCCAACTCATTACCCTGGTACTGTTACCCACAGACCCGACGTCCTTGACATTGCCCTTTTCAAAAACGTTACCCTACGTCTAAACTCGCTAGAACCCCTCTCCGAGTTAGACTCCGATCATCGCCCCGTAGTCATGAAACTAGGAGGACAGACCGATCCACCTCTCCAAGACAAGACGATTATTAACTGGACCAAGCTGAAAGAAGCCCTTAAGGCTTCCAGCTCTCCCCACCTCGACTCTATCCCCGACTACCTGACCAGTGCGGATGACACAAACACGGCGGTCTCTGGCCTCGGCAGCCACCTTAAGGATTTAATCCAAAGCTCCTCCAGGCGAGTCCCAGCGGCGAACGATCGCCGCTGGGAGTTGCCTGAGGACATAAGGGAGCTGATAAGAGACAAGAACGCAGCCATCCGTGCTTACGACTCTTTCCCCTGTGACGAGAATAGGCGTAGAATGCGAGCCTTACAAAGGGAAGTAAAGCATCGCATCGCTGAATTCAAAAATCACAGTTGGGAATCCCTGTTGTCAGAGATTTCGCCATCACACACTGCCTACTGGCGGATGGCGAAGTCTATGAAAACAGACAATACAGCCTCGTTTCCCCCACTGACAAGACCAAACGGACCTCCCGCATTTGACGATGCAGAGAAGGCCGAATGCCTAGCCGACAGTTTGGAGGCCCAGTGCTCCCTTAGCCGTCAGCCGGTGGACGAATCCCACGTCGACTCGGTTGACGGAGAGGTGGGGCGCCGAGCCTCCATCCCCCCCTCTGACTCCCTTCTACCGGTTACGGTAACAGAAATCCAGGAGATTATCCAAAATCTCAAAATCAAAAAATCTCCTGGAATCGACGGAATACCCAACAAGGTGTTCAAAAGCCTCCCGATCCATCTGATCGCTCTCCTCGTGGCCATCCTCAATGCCGCCATGAGAAATCATCTCTTTCCAGTCGCCTGGAAAGAAGCCGTCGTCATCGGCATCCCCAAACCGCGCAAACATCGCTCGGATCCCTCTAGTTACAGACCCATTAGCCTATTGAATACAATGGCTAAAATCTACGAAAAAGTCCCCCATTCTCGCCTGCTGAGTTACATTAACTCAAAAAGGCTTCTCATTGACGAGCAGTTCGGCTTTAGAGCCAAGCACTCGTGTGTCCAACAGGTGCACCGAATAACGGAGCACATACTCCCGCGTCTCAATCAAAAGAGGCCCTTCCGAACCCTAGCTGTCTTCTTCGACGTAGCGAAGGCCTTCGACAAGGTCTGGCACAACGGTTTAATTTATAAACTGTACCAACTGGAGGTGCCAGAAAGTCTCATTCTCATCATCAGAGACTTCCTTACCGATCGCACTTTTCGCTACAGAGTCGAAGGCACTCTGTCTAGCCCCCGCCCAATCAGAGCTGGAGTCCCACAAGGCTCCGTTCTAGCACCCACGCTCTACACTAACGACATCCCCCACACCCCAGGAATAGAGCTCGCCCTTTTCGCGGATGACATCGCCCTCTACGCCTCAGATAGGAACCTACGTATGGTATCTCTACGCCTCCAGCGCGCAGTCACCGCCCTAGGTGAGTGGTTTGCGAGGTGGAGGATAGAGATAAACCCGACGAAAAGTGCAGCCATGTGCTTCCCTTTTCCCACGGCTAACGCTCGTAGACCTAAGCTGTCCCCTCTCCCGATAACCCTTTTCGGTCAAACAATTCCTCTCGTCAGGAAGACCAAATATCTCGGAGTCACTCTAGACCATAGACTGACCTTCCGAGAACACGTCAAAACCGTCCGCAACCGAGCCGCCTTTGTGCTCGGTCGCCTCAACCCCCTCGTAGGCGGGAGAAGTAAAATGTCGCTTAGAAAAAAGTTGACATTGTACAAAACTCTCGTCCGTCCCATTATGACATATGCTAGCGTTGTGTTCGCACACGCAGCTCCCTCCATCATTGCAATCCTCCAAAAATTGCAAAATAGATTCATGCGCAAGGCCGTGGCCGCACCATGGTACATGCGCAACGTTGACCTCCACAAGGACTTGGAGCTTCCCTCCATCGTCAAATACATAACAGACACTGCCCGACGCTACTATGACGCTATCCCAAACCATCCCAACCCCCTGATTGTCTCTTCCCTCACCTACATACCGGACAGGAGTGCCCCTCCGCGCTATCGTCGCCCGCGGCACATCCTGGACGATCCCGACGACCCGATCACCGCTGCCAATGCGGTTCTCACTCAAACCACAGTACACAGACACCGTCCCCGCCGGCCGAGACGTGGACGTCCCCCTCGTTACACCGTTAACACACACCGGCCCTCAGCCAACACTTTCACTAGGCATCGACACATGCCTGGGCGCTTCTCGCCGACACGCGATCCCGCGGTATCCCCCCAATGCAACGCCCTAAGCCGAGGTCCGTTCCTTCCGCCGGTTTACCGGCGGGGGAGCCCTTAGGCTGTTGCAACGCACACTTTTTCTCCTGGCTGAGCGCCTTCTGCGCTCGCCCTACATCAACGCGACCGGTGACTCTTGAAAGGCCACTAGGGCCACAAGAACTATACATACACGATGTTGAGGCAATCAGGTTTTTTAGTCGGTAGGAGTCCGACACTACCTGGTACCACCTAGGCTGGCCCAGCCAGACTAGATGGTACCAGGTGTCCCATGCAGGATTTTTCCTGATTGTCTCTCCTAACAAAAAAAAAAAAAAAAAAAAATGCCATGTGGGCAGCAAGTGTGTGTAATAGCAGCAGTGTGACAGTGGCGTGGAATTTTAATACACATAACCTGGTAATTGAGAATGATGTAACATAAGGGAAATTAAAATCAAATGCATTTATTTTCCGTTACGGAACCGTAAACAAAACTTGTTTCTGGCAATAAATAAACGTCTTATTGGAACCGAAGGGCTGGCCCAGTACTCGCAAGGGAGCGAACAAAGGCCTTTTGTCATGTTAATTCACTACACAGAATACTTATTAGCGGTCCGAAATTCAACAGACACGTATAATTTAGTCATTCGGATCACAATAGCACGGTAGAACGGTAAGTAAAGTTAATGCTAATATGCGCAAGATTCGCATCACGCATCCAAGTGAAAAAAATGGACTCCTTGGGGATATGAGTAACGAATTGACAGATAATTCGTTCATGTAATAAATAATGTACACACAAATTGTTTATATTTTTAAATATTTTACATGTTTTTGGGTCAAAAGAATAAATAGCGAGTGATGTGTGCAGTTGTGCACACGACGATGTCCGCACAAATAATTCAAAGAACGTTGGCATCACAGAATAAACATTAAAATAACTAGAAGCTCCTCCATTTACTTATTCATCAGTTTGTTAAAAAAGGAAAGGGATTATCAAAACCGTCAGACACGCAGAAGCCACTCACATATTCTGCTAAAAAAATAAAAGAAGCAGAGTTAGAAAAAAACGACAGCATTCTTTCTAAGAATCGTTGAAGATTGCATAAATTAAAAATATGACGTAATAGAGTGCTTGCGACGTTTAGCGGCAGTTAACTATCTCTCGATATATTTGACTTTCTATATCTTTCGTATAGTTATGGATTTTGTTATTTATTATTAACAGTTAAAGGAATAAAATTAGGGATGATAATGTTGTTTGACTGTACTTTTGCTGTAGAATTGGGAATCTGTTGAATTGGAAATAAACCGTGGCAGCTATTAGTAGATACAACAACCTGTAGCTTTGTTATTTATTATTAACAGTTAAAAGAATAAAATTAGTGATGATACGCGTAATGTTGTTTGACTGTACTTTTGCTGTAGAATTGGGAATCTGTAGAATTAGATATAAACCGTAGCAGCTATTAGTAGATACAACAACCTGTAGTCGTAGTATGTACCTACCTGTAGTTTAGAGGGGGTGATTTACTCCTTCCCCCAATCGAATCTAAAAAACTCATATTGTTCCTTCATTTATGATGCAAAAGCTACCATTTCCACAAAAACAAACCACCTCGCCACCGCTAGTGGCCACCTCGTCGTGGTCACCTAGTCGTCTTTTGGCGGCTTTTTGGGAGTTGATTGCAGTACTATTTATGTCCGGCTGTTGCTGTGATTGCTATAGCGATGTTACTCGTATAACGTTAAAGAAGACAGTTTAGTTTCACCAGTGTTTTTGGTAGACAGAAAGTTGCTAATAGTATCGAAATCAAAATATAGCTAATATGTGCAGGTTACACCAGGATTACCAAATTTTCAGTCTCCCACGAGCGGATAGATGCTGGAGAGCAGGTGATTGTTTAAGTTATAAAGTGAAATGTAAAGAGTTATCTGACTGTGTGTTAAGACCATTTTTATTGTTACCATTGACAACCAATGACAATCACAAAAAGTACAATAATAATCTTAATAAACTAGGTACCTATTTTATAGCTTATTTTAAACGAAAACAGTTATATATATTTTTCACTTATTTAAAAGGATTTATTTTTACTTAATCTTAAAGTAAGAATGTTTGTATGGATATGAAGAGAAAAGAACTATCACCTCGTAGTCTTTAAAATTTGTGAATAAACCGGACCGACAATTTTAGTGTGGTCGTATGTAGGGAATCCGACACGGACATATTGCGTCAAAACTGGACTGTCCGATCGAAAATCGGACTAAAAGACCCTTAAAATTTGGGTACTCTAGGTAACAATTTACAATAGTTCTACCTTTTTACAAAGCTCATATTTCTCTTTTGTTAATACTAATTAAAACTTATAAAGTGACAGCCCTAGTAGTAACAATTTTCATAATGGTGTCCATCGTGGCTTACCGTTAATACTTGTATTATGGTAATGACCCTTCGGATAATATAATCGAGTTCCGAAGACCTCTTTAGAGCCATCCCTTCCTGAATACACTTTTGCTCTGTAATTCAACTAGGTTCAGAATCTTTTGAATAGTGCCATTGCTAAATAAACGCAATTGAATGAAAATTTGGGAGGAGGAATGCCCAACTTTGGTAAGTAAATCTTCTAAATTGAACAAAGAAATTGTCATTCCATTCGATTTTATCCAGCCGTTTGATGTAATTGTATGGAAAGTATGTAATTGTATGCATGGTTAAATAAAGAATACCCGCACCATCTCTTAATGCTGGATTTATTTCCAGAAAACAATCAACTTTTGTTCCACGAGTTTTTAAAATTCAACCGGAATTTTATTTTATACAAAAACAAAACGAAGCGAAAAGACAGGCAAGGTTGTCAAACTGCTTAGAAAGAGAAATTGTATTTTTTTTATTATAAATCTGGTCTGATCGCGTGAAATTAACGAGTTTGTGTTTACCTATTATTTCTACACGACATCTCGACACAGGTTACAGCAGCCGTGGTCACTAGTTGACTGAAGGGGACGGTAGTCCAGGATACGAGCAGCGAGCAATATTATCAACTACGCACATTTTATCTTCACATTCGGAAAGCCTGCGACACTAACAATCTCCGCGGACGTATTTCACGGTAAATGGCAACGTTTAAATTTGTTAAACAATGGATTCCACGTCGACGAAAGTTTATATCCATGAATGATTGAAATTTTTATTTCTCGTAATTTCAATTGCTTCACGTACAATCCTGGGATTATAGTGACGTTCAGCGGAGACGTTCAGTATTTAAAATATTACTCTCTGTACAGGGTAGTGACCTAGTGCCTAGGCGGTGAGCGGCCATTGCAATGGGTGTATTTGTTTTGCGTAACTAAATCAAATTTAGATAACTTTTATTAATAATATATCACACTATTAATTTATATACACTTTTAAGTCCCTGCTTGAAGGTTCGATGAGTGCTGTTCCCTGCTAATTCTAATTCAATATGGACATGTGTCCATATTGAATTACGAGTAGATATTATATTTGATAGAAGAAATAAGTCCGTCATTGGCAGTAAGATACATACTGTGAAATTTTGTCTAATATTTGTAAGTGCTGTGTGACTTTGTTTATATTAAAAATAAAAAAAATAAAAATATAAAATAGAATAAAAGATATACGTGAAATCTATATATACATATATATAAATTAATGTTTCTTTGTTTGTCCCGTATGCACTGATATACCATTCATCCGAGTGCGATGAAACTTTGGTGAGTTGTGCGCACGGGTGTGCAAAGGGTTCTGAATTAGTACTTGAAGACCACGCGAACGAAGTCGCCGGCAACAACTAGTGAACAATAAATGGTAACAAAAAACCTATTTTAAAAACTGGTAGAATCGATTTCACTCTCGACACTGAACAATCGATTTTTAGCCTTTGCGTTATTTCAGTGACTCTGTATAAATTCGGTGTGAGTGTATCTACACGGCGCCAGTGAATGTGTGAAAAAAGTTCTTAAATTTATAAAATAGAACAAAAGCTGATAGTCTTATTTTCTTTATGGAAGAAAGATGGCAGACGAGCATACAGTCCACCTGGTGGTAAGTGGATACTATCGCCCATGGACATCCGCGATACATGCCAACATACATGCGCTGTCTACATTTGCGAGATATAGGAATGGATTTGGAGAATGGGTTGAGAAAATGGAGATTGATAGGATAGGATGGGATGGGAATGGACTCTGGCATATCTCACTCACTACCGAAACATGTACTATGTAAATTGGAAATATAGGTTAAAGTGGGAAATGCAGTACATTTCAAGATAGTCTTCTATGAGAGAGGTGTAACGTGGCTAGTCGAGTGCGCAAGCGGCTGTGGGAATGCGGAGTGCACTCCCCCCCCCCCCATCCCCAAGAGAAGTTTTGAGAACGAAATGCAGTGTTAAGAAGGTGCAGGTAGTTCTTATTTCACCCTGTGTAATACACTAAATATCGGTAAGTTGGACAAGACAATTTTGAAATTGTCATTTAATCATCAGGTGCGACGTTATTCGGTCATGTTGTCTTAATAGCGGTCGTGCTAATCTCGTTTACAGGTTACTAAAAAATCGAAGCATACATTGTTTGAGCCCCAATTAAGAGTTTCATAATTATGAGAACAAAGGTAGGTAACAGAAAGTTCCCATTAACCAACCGGAATTGGCATCCAGGACAATTGGGAGCATTTTTATGTGAGAGGTATTGTTGTATGAACATTAGTTAGAGACTTCGTATTGATATTAATTAAAATTAAGATTGCTGGTTTTTTAATTACTTTGAGAAATCTCTAGAAAAAATATTTGTATCTTAAGGTAACAATACACGTAAAAAATATAAAACATTATTTACTTTCTCTCTGTTTATCGGTCGACCAGGAATCTATATCATTTTTATTCTGTCTGCCTCGGATGGGGCGTAATGAATGAATATTTAAAATAAATATTGATATTAAAATTTCCCGTGCTAAGTACGAGGCGACAATTAAACGCAATTAAACCCATGCGAGGGAAGCCGCGGGCAACAGCTAAACATAAAGTCCTTTATAGTCATAAAAACAACATTATCAATGAGAAATAATTAAGTGACCGGCAAAAATTACTGGAGGGGCAGCAAATCGATGGCAGCATATTTAAAAGTGGGTTAGGGTTAGGTTCTCTGATGACAATAAAGAAATAGGAATGATATATCCGTCGACTTTGTGTTGACATCCTTAGATATATTTTTTTTCTTTTCATATACGGCAATTGTGTAATTAGCACATTCTGCCAGTGTCAAGTTTTCTTCGTAATAAACAATTTCAAAGTTAAAAAGTTAAATCCAGTACCGTCAAAATAAGTCAGGAATCGTTCAGTAAAGAGATAGTAGATTTATTTAGGACAGAACCCTATACAGATATTACAGTTATGACAGTTGACTATTTTTTCTTCTTCAATTATATGTAATGATGTAATTTACTAATTGCAATGATGTAATTAGCACATTCAGCCACTGACAAGTTTTATTCGTTATAAAAAATTTCAAAATCTACAACGTATCTTGTCAATGTCCAGTCCCATCGAAGTAAGTCAGGAGTCGCTCAGTAAAGCGATTGCAGGTTTACTGAGGACAGAAGAGGACTCCTTGGAAGCATACGAGAAACGCCGTCCTATGCTTTTATTTGATTATCACAAACAGTACCCATTAAAAACACTTTGAAGTTAAATAAATCATCACTATTAAACAATAACACGTACAATACATAATTTTTAATATTAATAAAACAAAAACTCAACTTTATTTCTCGATTTACCGCCAAAAAGTCTTCTTGATGATTAAAAATTGTTTATTTGGCTGCTTATTTAGTATTCTTTTGTTGCTTTTTTAAATAGAAGCCTTTCTCGTATCCCAAATACCAGACGACTATTAAACGGAATTAAATCCACGCGAGCGAATATAAAGCCATCAAAACGAGATCTCCAAATAGGATGACATATAGACCCACATAAAATCGTGTCTTGACGAGAAAATGAGTTTCCGTTTTATGGGGCCTCATTACGAACAACCATTTTTTTATGTCCCTCATTAAAATGTCCATTAATTGATTCTTTGTAAAGGTACTCAAAATAATTAGAGACGTTTTATACAGATGTAAAAAAATGTGGTTCATGTTTTTTTAATTATGGGGAGACTAGATTTAGCTAAAGGATACTTCTGCACGAGCTATTTGGAGAATATTAGATTAAATCGCTTTAAAATTATATACAATATTATTAGACTATGACTCTCCACTGTTGGATACAAACTTCTTCCAAGGCTCGCCACCACCACCACACATGGTTTCTCGCTCTTCTTATCCGGCCACTACCGGTGACATTCTTCAAGTCGTCAGTCTACCTGGTCGATGGGTGTTCCACGCTACGTTTCCAGTCTCTGGTTTCCATTCACGGACTTATTTATCCCATCGTTAGTGCTACTACAGATATGACATGTCCACTTTAGTTCTTGATCCCTAGTACACAGTAGTTCCGTTGTACAGTTCGGTTGATTAGGACGGAATGACAAACGTTAGCACACCCCCGGATGCACTGCTTACCTTTCGAAGATTTAGCAATTGATTTGGAGAAAGGGCTGTGAAAATTGGAAGGGATAGGATATAATGGAATGGGAATGGGCTCTGGTATATCTCACCTCGATACGTACATTTGGGGAATAGGATAAAATGGAAAATGCAGTGCATTTCACGATAGAGATGGCTATGTAGAGATTGAATAACAACTACGAAATTACAGAAGAATCATTTAAATTTTATCCAACATCGACAATTTGCAACCGCTCGGTACAACTGGACAAGTTGTAAACGAATTAACTGCATTCGGTACTTACGAGTATTACAGTAACGCAACTTTGCTTATTTTCGACACCAATTTTGAGTCGTTGTTCCCAACTTCAAATTCTCCAGTCGCTACCGCGGCCCCAATTTAACTTAGAATGCATTCGTTGCTGGATTTCTCCTTTTGGACGGTTAGTCCTATTTTAGTCTATTTTAGTCATTTCCTTCGCGGATAATATAAAATACCTTCGTTTAATATAAAATTGTCCTATTCGTATGTCAGTAATATTGTCAGTGTGTTATTGAGGCGGCCGAGGCACTACAGCTTATCGGGCATGTTTACAGACGATGCGAACTAGGTTGTTGACCTGATAGTAAGTGGATACTGTCGCCTACGGACATCCGTGATACATGGCAAAGTCAATCAGGAATGACAAAGGTTGGCTCACGCCTGAATGCGCATGCCTTTAGAGTTATAGAAGTGAACAAAAAGATATCCCGAAACATAGGTGTTCGCGCCAAGTCGCGTATTGTCATTATTAATTTTCTACCGCTTACCATGCACATCAACTTTTACTTGGTTACTTAGTGTGCACTTTGCATATCTTTAATAACTTATTACCACTGATCGTGGCATCGTTTGGATATCATTGCAACCACTCTATCAATAGGAAATCGGAAGTATATTGGACTAAATAGGGCTAATAGAAGTATATAGCGTTTCTTCATATTTCACTGTAAATTCGATAAATAACAGCTTAGGAATGCGTGTCGAAATGTGAACTCGCGACCTCGCGAACGAAAGTCGCCATCAGTTACCCCTTGGCTATAGCGTCACGTACACATTTTACACTAATCTCTTTGAATTTCATTACGTCTATCCGTAATCAAGGTTTGATCAAATCGAAAGTGCCGTTCGCTCGTCATTAAAGTACGGATATGTCCCATCAAAGTAAACCGCCTACCCGCAGATTATTCGGTCAATGCCCGGCATTAGATGCTATCGGGTTTTATCTACTTTTATTAATGAGAATTGTTTAGCGGTTCATTAATGTCTCCTTTTAAACCTTGGTTAATTGTTTTGAACTATATTGAACAATAGGGGTGATAGCACAGATTTAGATGGATAGATAACGCAGGTTGTCCTTCGCTGCGTGCACAAAGTTGGCGCTAAACTTCCATTTCAAGCACTGCTTATCGTTACAAAACACAAAAATACCTAATTGCGTCATAACTAATTGGAAAAATTCGTCAAAATCGGTAAACCGAGTCGAGGTGGATGTCTCGTTTCATCGATAAGTGATCGTGACTGAGGCCATACAATACCATCAGTATATGTCGCCCCCGTCTACGTCTATGTCTGTCCACTGCTGGATATAGGACCTCCACCCACGATCTTTGGCTCTTCTTATGCAGAGGGCGTCCGACACTGCCCTTCCTGATATGTGGCCTCCATTCGAGGACTCGCCTATCCCTTCTATTACGAAATATATTCATTTAATTGACCAGTCAAACGTAGCTTGCCTCAACAGGGCAATTAATACAAAACAGAACGATTAAATGGCAAAGGTCATGTAACTTGATATATTCTTCTTAATAATTCTTACCTAAAACAATTTCTTTTTTTTAATAAATTCACAAATTGACATGTCGTACTTAACATTGTGATGATTCTTAACATTTTATTGCAGTTAGTGATGTTTCTATCGAGCGTCGATAACGTTTCAGAACAATTCTCTTAATGACTTAAGTTCACTCATAACTTTCAACTCGGACGCGGAGCTACGAAAATTGTGAAATAGTGCCGAAGACTGCGGTAAAACTCTTTCGAATTGCTGACGTACCACTTACAACTTTTTCTTTTTATACCTTCTTCATTAATTATTGTTATTTCTAAATTAGCACATTATTTTTATGTGCTAATTTTGTTATTATGAATATGAATGTAAATGAAATCGCATGTAGTAATTACCAGTAAATAGGGGAAACAATTATAATCTTGTTGGTTACCCAAATTAAAGAAATAAATGCTATTTAATGTGTTTTTGGATTGAGCGAGATAACTAGATTCAATTTCCCATACCGTCGAGTAGAGAATATCACTATACTCATAGATTTGGGTGTGTCGTTCCATTTATCAGTGGGATAATTATCTCAATCTCTTATACTTTCTGCTTCTTATCTCATCCCCCTGAAAAGATAGGCGCATAATTATTTTGTAAAAAAATCTTAATTGAAAAAAATGAGGAAGGAAATGGAAAGGAACAAAGACATATTAGCGTGTGAGAAAGAATAAGAAAGCAATCATCTATTCTTTACGACCTCATGAGTGATTCTATTTTTCGTATCTAGTTTTTATCAAGCTTTTTGCAAGTATGAACGTTGGCCTTCAATTGTTATTTTTTGTATTAGTGATAAATATTTAATATTACATTGTACAGTTCACGGTGAATGGGTACATCTTAATTATTGTTTTGAAAACGGGTAACTCACAATTTTATTTATTTTTTATAGTTGACGTTGCATGTTATTTATTTATGTTATATTATCTACTCGTATATAGTCAGAGCAAGCAGTAGTGTGCGTAGCGGATATCGCACCCACAGGTAGCGGATGGTAACACGCGGTTAAGCGTGTCACATCTGAAACGATTGGGCAATCAATTGGCGATCGCAAAAAGCGCTGTGATGAAAATGATACTATAAAAATAAAGCGATATTACAAACATTCGTACCTCCATCCCGCCATCGCTCCAAATGGCGAGCACAATAAACTTGACTCGGTAACTTACAATAAAGTTCAAGCACCGCTCAAGTGAAAGACCAAAACTTAGGCCCCAGATTCCGACGGTGACAGCTTCACTTAGTTCGTAACTTAGCTCGAGTTTGTGCAGACAAATTGATTTTATAAGTAGAATTTCTCTTATTGAGGCTGCAGCGCGACGCTTATGAAAGCCAAATTTATTGCTTAAAGTCACGTTTACATTATTACACGTTTGATAAAATTAACAAACATTCCGACGGATATTAATTAACGGACTCTGGAACTTTTGAATGCTTCTCGGTTAACCGTAACCAGCGATTTCATCGTCCACTGCTAAACTCACCATTCCTCCACATTCTCTTGTGCACGCAGGATGTCTAGCCTTAAAACGGCTCGCTGGCCAGGCAGGTCGAGGAGTTCACTGTTTTAGAGGTGGTTTAAACTTTCGCGTTTTGTATATATTTTATATTGTAAATCGGCTATGTACGCGTAAAATTAAAGGCTTTTGTTAACCTTTTATTTCTACCTGGCGTTTCGGCACGGGTTACGCCAGCCGAGGTCTTGAGTTGACTGAAGAGGCCTCATAATACTCCCAAGCTGCGAGCAGTTTTATCAACTACCCACATTTGATCTTTACATTCCAAAAGGCTGGGCCGTACTAACAACGTCCGCGAAGGTATTCGACGATAAATGGCAGGGTTTAAATTTGTGAATCACTGGATTCCATGTCAAAGATAGTTTATACCCATTTTAAGGATTGAAATTTTGATATTTCTTAATTTCAATTGTTTCACTTACATTCCTGTGATAATAGTGGCGTTCAGTGGAGAGGATTTTTGGAGTGCAGAGTTCTAAATCCAGTGATTAAATCAGCAATAGCCGAAAAAATTCTTGACGCTGAAATTATATCTAAAGATTGTACGTAAAGCGATTGAAATTAAGAAATACAAAAGTTTCAATCGGGAAGATGAATATAAACTGTCGTCGACATGAAATCCAGTGATTAACCGTTTTATCGACGAATATGTAAGGTGTAGCAGCGTTTCTGAATGTGAAGGTCAATTGCTGGTGTGTGAAGGCTGGTGTAACCCTTGCCGAAACGTCGAGCAGAAATAAAAGGTAAACAAAAAAAAGCTTTTAATTTTACGCGTTGAGACCCAATATATAGGTACAATATATGTAGAAAGTGATGTAGTTCTTCAGAGTTAATGGTAGCTGCTTTATCATCTCTAATTCGCTTTTAAGACACCCACGAAAAGATGGGGGTGGTGCTATTCTAAAGTCAACCGACACGACCCGGCCATGTTTTTAACATATTTTAGTAATTTTATATTCTTTATTTATACATCGAAATTCAATATTCTATAGCTTTCAAAATAAACCGAACGTGATAGCTTCACAATTTAGGCTCCGCCAGTGTATAATCGCCTTTACCTCCTGCGGCAGTACGGAAATGTGATTTTATAATGAGTTTGTGGAACGTTGTTAACTTACAGCCGAACCAGCCCACTTTAAACTTCGCCCTGTGTACACACCTCTTTATACATTCACAGTTCTACGAACAAAGTTATTAAATGCCGCGGCTCATGTGTTTGAGAAGAGGTCTTTATTGAAAGAAGGAAGAGGTGGCAAACGAGATGACAATTGACCTGATGGTAAGTGGTTATTTATCGTTCATACACAGAAACAAATCTATTTTTTTATTAATAATGAGGCAGATATATATATATTTTAGATGTAATGTAATGTAAATACTTATTGTTCTCAAAATGTAATAAATATTGTACTCTTGTAATAAATACTCTCTTTAAATTCTATTTTATCTTTCCATTTCCCATATTATGGATGTGTGTGTATGTATGTATATACCTATATTCGTTACCAGTTGCAATTAAACTTGCTCAGTCGCTGTCTAGTTTAAAAGGCAAGTTAGAAATCATTATTCCATTAATTAGTTCCTTTCGTTTTCGATTTTCTTTCTGTGCCAAATAATTTTCTCTCGCTACCATTCTGTTTCTCACCCGTTCTATTTCGTCCCTTGGAGACTTCAATCTCATCTTATTTTTCTATTCATGTCAAGTTTGATTCTTATTTGCGAATTAATATTGAGTGCAGTGCAGATGTAGATATGTATGTATATATTATTAAGGTTGGCTGGTAAAGAATGCCTCCAAGCATTAAGTTCGCCTTTCGTATGCTCAAGTGCAATAAAGTGTTTTTAATAAATAATAAAATGTAGATATGTATGTATGTATTTATTAAGTTATTTATTATTATAAGTATTTATTATACCATATTTATTATCGTATTGTCTGTAAGTGTATATTGAACATGATTCATTCTGTGGAGATCGGTCATTTTGCACTACCTATATCCCTCTTATTTTTCTCTATCAGCGATCGCCTCAGCGATAAGGTCGCCTATTGTATTCTGTCATTTATTATTTGTGCACGTGTAATAACTATTTGCATGCAATAAATTGCATTTATTGTTATTCTTATTATATGTATTAACGTATTGTATACATCTTAAATAAGTGTATAAGTATAAAATAATTTATTTCATTTGATATTGTAAATCGAGTCTGAACGCGTAAAAATAATGGTTTTTATAGTGGAGTGTAGGCTTTTTCGGCCGGTGTCCATATTAATTGAATCTTCCGGGCTACTTGGCCGAGGTCTTCTGGAATCTCTTCTCTTTCTTCCAAACGTTTCGTCAACAACTGCGGTTGATATGAAGATGTTGACATGAACAAGCTCACGGGGAAGAGAGACGAGAGAGGGGGACAAAAACTGACTCGGTACACACACGATCGCAACTACCCTCGCCCACTATAAATACCGGTGCGAAACAGACATCGAGTCAGTTCCCCGCCCAATCAGAGCTGGAGTCCCACAAGGCTCCGTTCTAGCACCCACGCTCTATTCCCTCTACACTAACGACATCCCCCACACCCCAGGAATAGAGCTCGCCCTTTTCGCGGATGACACCGCCCTCTACGCCTCAGATAGGAACCTACGTATGGTATCTCTACGCCTCCAGCGCGCAGTCACCGCCCTAGGTGAGTGGTTTGCGAGGTGGAGGATAGAGATAAACCCGACGAAAAGTGCAGCCATGTGCTTCCCTTTTCCCAGGGCTAACGCTCGTAGGCCTAAGCTGTCCCCTCTCCCGATAACCCTTTTCGGTCAAACAATTCCTCTCGTCAGGAAGACCAAGTATCTCGGAGTCACTCTAGACCATAGACTGACCTTCCGAGAACACGTCAAAACCGTCCGCAACCGAGCCGCCTTTGTGCTCGGTCGCCTCAACCCCCTCGTAGGCGGGAGAAGTAAAATGTCGCTTAGAAATAAGTTGACATTATACAAAACTCTCGTCCGTCCCATTATGACATATGCTAGCGTTGTGTTCGCACACGCAGCTCCCTCCATCATTGCAATCCTCCAAAAATTGCAAAATAGATTCATGCGCAAGGCCGTGGCCGCACCATGGTACATGCGCAACGTTGACCTCCACAAGGACTTGGAGCTTCCCTCCATCGTCAAATACATAACAGACACCGCCCGACGCTACTATGACGCTATCCCAAACCATCCCAACCCCCTGATTGTCTCTTCCCTCACCTACATACCGGACAGGAGTGCCCCTCCGCGCTATCGTCGCCCGCGGCACATCCTGGACGATCCCGACGACCCGATCACCGCTGCCAATGCGGTTCCCACACAAACCACAGCACACAGACACCGTCCCCGCCGGCCGAGACGTGGACGTCCCCCTCGTTACACCGTTAACACACACCGGCCCTCAGCCAACACTTTCACTAGGCATCGACACATGCCTGGGCGCTTCTCGCCGACACGCGATCCCGCGGTATCCCCCCAATGCAACGCCCTAAGCCGAGGTCCGTTCCTTCCGCCGGTTTACCGGCGGGGGAGCCCTTAGGCTGTTGCAACGCACATTTTTCTCCTGGCTGAGCGCCTTCTGCGCTCGCCCTACATCAACGCGACCGGTGACTCTTGAAAGGCCACTAGGGCCACAAGAACTATACATACACGATGTTGAGGCAATCAGGTTTTTTAGTCGGTAGGAGTCCGACACTACCTGGTACCACCTAGGCTGGCCCAGCCAGACTAGATGGTACCAGGTGTCCCATGCAGGATTTTTCCTGATTGTCTCTCGTAACAAAAAAAAAAAAAAAAAAAAAAAAAAAAAAAAAAAAAAAAAACATCGAGTCAGTTGCGCTCGAGAAGCCGTAGAGATAACATCTCTCCGAAAGTGAACGCAATCGCCACTGAAGATGTCAACCGCAGTTGTTGACGAAACGTTTGGAAGAAAGAGAAGAGATTCAAAAAGACCTCGGCCAAGTAACACGGAAGATTCAATTAATAATATAATGGTTTTTGTTTACCTTTTATTTCAATTCGTGAGCACGGCTGGTGTAACCTGTGCCGAAACGTCGCGGTCGAGTAGAAATAAAAGAAAAACAATGACCTTTAATTTTACGTGTTCAGATCCGATTTTTATAATATAAAACATATATAAAATGCTAAAACGTTAGGTTGATAAGTATATGTACTTATAGATCTCCTTACCACCCAAACCTTGCCTGGAAGAGATCGCTTTAGTGATAAGGCCGCCTGTTGTACTTTTCGTGTTACTTACTTAAATTGTTCTTTTGCAACATGTGTTGGTGTGTCGCTACTACAAGCGTTGAGGAACTACACCACCTCTGAAAGAGTAGACTCGTCGACACGTTTGACCAGCGTGGCGTTTTAAGGCCATACAACCCTCATGCATAACACAGTGTACATTAAGAGGTCCATCTCCAGCATCCACTGCACTACATAAATCCCTTTTATTTTTCTCTATCTCAAGGTTGCCTGGAAGAGATCGCCTCAGCGATAAAGTTGCCTATTGTATTCTGTCATTTGAAGGGCTGATTGCATCGCACTGCATTGCATTTTGGTGCACAATAAAGTGTTTATCAATCTATCTATGTACCTAAAGTGAAACCTCCACACATTCATGACCGCATATGCTTTTATAATTACAGCGAAGGTTGGTAAACTCATTAATCTCTAAGATCAAACAAATATCAACTTCGTAATCACGTCAAGGATTATAATTAAACTTAGCTGCAAGTAATGAGGAAAGTCTTTGACAGATTTTCATTTATAATTAATTTCCTGAATCCGTAAATATAATTATTTATCTCGGGGATATCTTTCGGGGAAACTAATCTATACATATAATAAAAATGTAACTGATCGCTCTCTGTACATGGAAGATATACATATGAGAAAAACTATTATTGGGGGCCTTTATCAACGCAATAGAACCCAAAACAATGATTGTTAGAATTTTTGTCTGTTTGTCTGTGCGTTTGTGCGCGCTAATCTTAGAAACGGCTTAACCGATTTGAGTGCGGTTTTCACTAATGTATTGTGGTAAGCTTCACTTAAAATTTAGTGTTTGTTCTATTTCAATCAGTTCATAAATAAAAAAGTTATATCAATTTAAACAATCACGTCGAATAAAGACGGTGTTTATTAAACTAATAAAGTCCACGCGGACGAAGTCGCGGGCAACAGCTAGTTAATTAATACATTTCTATATATTATTTGCCGTTTGTTCAATTTTTCTATAGTAAACAGTACCTTCTACATAAAAAGTCGTCTGAGATACAAAACAGAGTTGCGACTTGCCAGGAACTCGAAATCTCCTTGATGTAATTGTCTGGTGATTACCACAGTTAGTATAATTATAATATAGTATAGTTAGTTTAGCTTCATTCATAAATTGCTTCGGTTTCTGCTTGAATGTAGTATATGAAGTGTTATTTTATTTGAGCTAAGTTACGTTATTATTGGTACTAAACTGAGTTACCCGTGGGTCTTAATACATTTAAATTTCAATAATAACCTTCTCATCTCATTTTCAACCAAAATACTGTCATTTTATATATTGTTCTCATTAAATTCATATTAGACGGCAATAGTATAGGTATATATATATATATTTATATATATATATATATATATAGATATGGAAATGTCGCGTACTGTACGGTCCAAAAATCATTTTATACCGCGAACCCGTAAGGCCGTGGAACGAACTGCCTTAAAAGGTCTTTCTATTAAACTACGATATGGGGTTCTTCAAAAAAGCTGTGAATACGATTTTGCAAGGTCGGCGGCGCGCCCGCATACCCCCTGGTGTTGCAGGTGTCCGTGGGCTGCGGTAACACTTACCATCACGTGGGACAGCTTGCTCGTCCGTCCAATTCTCTATAAAAAAAAATAATTAATTCAAATTTCAAATATGGCCTTCATATAAATAAGTCGAAAGTTCGATAATATTATCCGTTCCGCCCGTATTTGGATGAAAAACTGCGAGATATCACTTCTGGAGCAAAAAGTAAGAATTTTTTATTATTTCCTCTTTGTTCCGATTCTATTAGGAACTGGCAACTGCTACCGATGAATATCGGTTGAACTGAATTGCACTCGGTCTGAAAGAAAACCGTTTGACTCAATTTGTATTGTTCTTCACAAGTTATAATCCATATTAGTTAAATTCACGAAATTATAATTCCGTTGCAATCCCAAAAGTTATAGTTTCCATTTTACACTGAAATTTTATTACTTTATTTATTTTTACACTTCAGATTATCATACAAAATGTTAACTTACTGCCTTCATGCATTGTTCAACCTACCTTTGGGTTGATTTGGAGGTTCAAGTGGGAGGTGTGAGATAGACTCGAATGAGATGGTATGGTACAACAAATATAACATTGTAAGATCAGGCGAACTTACCTAAATTATATCTGATCCAAATTATATTGAGGGGAGAGTGCACGCTGCAATCCAACAACCTCTGGGCGCGCTCGACTGGCCACGTTACCCCTCACAGAAGACTACCTTGAAATGTACTGCATTTCCCACTTTATCTTATTTCCCGCTTCGGTAGTGTTTCGGTAATGAGTGAGATGTGCCAGAGCCCATTCCCATCCTATCCCTCCCCATTTTCCCAACCCTTTCTCCAAATTCATTCCTATATCTCCAAAGGTAGGCAGAGCATTCGGGGGCGTGTCATTTTGTACTGATGTTGGCATGCATCGCGGATGTCTGCGGGCGACAGTATCCACTTACCATCGTCTGCCGCCTTCTTCCATAAAAATATGATAAATAAAAAATATTAACATTTCGTTTGAAATGATCTAGATAAATACAACAATGCGTTTTTCGAATGAAATGTAAAAAACTGGAACGCAGTCAACTGCCATCGATGATCCGTCAATGTTGGCAATTCTTTAAAGATCTTCATCACAATTTTTCGTAGGGTCTTTATATAGTTTATATCTGCATCCTGCAAGAAATTAGATAAGGGTTAGTGTGGGACTGGATCATTTCGGACCAGTTGTTAATACAATTTGGATCAGACATCATTTAGGCCCTCGCTCTCACGATCTAGAATAATCTAGATAAATACACAATGTAAATGTTTAAAGGCAAGTTATTATTATCATGTTAACTGTTTATTCTAAGAACACAAAAAATATTTAAAAAGGTAAATAAAAATTATAAGAACCTTAATCAGCTACTTTATAGAGCACCAGCACACTATAAGCATTAAATAAAATAAAAATAAAAATGGCCTTTATTTTACACACTTAATTAACAAAAAATATTGTCATTAATTATTTTTACCATTAAATTATTTCGACATTTAATTTTCGGTAGTCCAATATTGAGCGGAAGACAATTTTTCCCATTCCTTATTATTTTCTGATTTTCATCCCAACGAAAGCAGGTTATACTTACATTCACACGAAATACTTTCACAATTTTTTTGTGTTAAATAGAAGCTTTCTTTCAATTGAAATTAACACCTGATTTCATAATCGTTCAATATTATTTTAATCATGCCGCGACCATTGATAAACTATTAATAATTTCGGGCGAATGTATTATTTTAATGTATTCCACCCGGCAGAGAGCAGATGAACTCATTTGATAGTAAATCAGGAATTTTTTACCAACATCTGCGGTTTGACTGTATAGTGGAAGAAAAGAAAATTGTAAACCTGAAAATAATTAAAAGTTTTTAAAGGAAAGGCGGCCGCGGTAATTATTACCACATTCGCATGGTGGTTACCAAGGTCCATGTACACCTGCATTGTCGGAACAACGTGAATCAGTGTTGTAAAGATGAGTGTCGAACACTCGAGACTCAAGCGATGAGTGAGAGCTAATCAAATTATAAAAAAAATTATTCTTACCGGGAAAGCGGCAACAGTCCAGGCTTTAAATTAAGATTTTTAATTTAAAAAGTAATTTCATGCACTTTCAAATAGGGTAGTTATCTGTACCTTTATACAACACTTCATCTTTAATACATTTCATCGTTAATCAGTTATCACTGATTTCTATTTTCGATAGACATTTCAGGTCGAGAGTTTATACCCAGGCCACTAAGGCCGATGACGACACCCAAATTTTAAAAATTTGAGATTTATTTACCAATCCTCACTAGGCTTATGTCCCCTCATATTATGGGTTGCTACGGATACCATGGTATATTGCAAAATTAAGAAGGAACTCTTATGCCCGGCTGCTGATGTTCTTAATCAAGGATTAAACTATAGGATGTACGATTTTAGTGCACTGACTTGTACAAATATTCTTTATTGGAAACCCGCGGGTCTATCGGGAGTTTGGGCGTAATGTGAAAAGTTTTCGGCGTGGCTCGCTGACCGGTTGCAAACTTTTAAACGTATGTACAATGTTGAACGCAATTCTATTTTTGCTATGTTTAATCAATTATCGTTATTGAATTTTTATTGGAATGAGGTTTCCACAAGTATTGTAGTAGTTACAGATGATAAAGTTTTAGGATACAGTTTTTTCATCTCACGAAGGCGGGTTACGCTTAATAATGGTTGTGTTTGTACATGTACATTGTTATAGTGTGCGCCGCGGTGTCTCAAGCGTTCTCAAGTTTATGCACACTAAAACGATGTACATGTACAATTACAACCACTACTGAATGTAACCCGCCTTTGTGATATGAAAGAACTAAAGTGCACGCCACGAGCAGGATGAATTTCGCTCATTGAGATGAGATCAGCCAAGACTGGACAAAAAAGAGATTTCTATGAAATTGTCGATAACCGACCACTTTAATAGACCCCTCATATTATTGAACCTTAATATAAGGGGTATTTGTGCGTCGTTAGCTCAGTCGGTAGGGGTCTCTTCAAAGGACAACCAGCCAGTTTCCACTTCAGTAATTTATTTATTTATGATAAGGCACGCCAGCATTGTTTTTTTTTCATCGGAATGGCTAAATTCTTGTGGCCCTAGTGGCCTTTCAAGAGCCACCGGACTAACGTCAGCATTGTACACTATTTGTACAAACATATATAAGAATTAATATTTTACATGGATAATGCTCAAAAACTTATAATTAAGGGGTAATTAAAAAAAATGTATATAATTTGACATGTAAAAGTATAGGAAATATATAAGAGTATATGTAGTATATGAAGTAAGATTCATGAAATTATAAAATGAAATAACACTATAATTAATTATTTATGCGTAAATATAATAAATTATAAAATGAACACTGGAGAAATAGATGACGCGGCTAGTTAATTTATGCTTCCAGCTCCAAGTTTAGACATTCACTGTTCTACAGTTGCCAATTTTGGTAGCAGTTAACTAATTTGATGCAAATTTATGCCATGGTCCACCGCTAACTAAGCTGAATATATATTATAACACGTCAGAAATAAATGAAGTATGCTGCAACTGAGATGGTCCCCACTTGCGACCAAAAATGCAATGCAACCAGCCCTTTCAGTATCCACTGCACATTGTCTTGTTGCATGAGGGGTGTATGGCCTTGAAACGTCACGCTGGCCAAGGGGGTTGGCGAGTCCATTCGTTTAGAGGTGGTGTAGTTCCTCAGGGTTTGTGGTAGCGCTTTCTTATCCCTTAGTCGCCCTTTACCACACCCACGGGAAGATGGGGTGGTGCTATGGGGGTTGACAGCACGCGGCAGGGTTCTCAGTTATGCGGTTTAATATTGTAGTGTGACTTATAAATGTATAATGACAGAGTTTTGAAGGTTATTTGCCAACAGGACGGATTGTCCCATCCATAATTTTCGATGCATTCATCGTTAAGAACTTAGATGTATGTATGTACTAATCTAATTTAATTATTATCATTATTTCAAAATTTTTATTAGTCACACTATAAATGGAAAGCTTCTGAAATAAAATATTTTTATATCGAAGGTCCACAACCACAGATTACAAATTATTTATTGCTTTTGTAAACGGCTTCATTACAGCAATTTACGTTGCTGTCTAACTGAATGAATGTGTTTGTTCTACAACGTTATATTTGCGGCAGGCGCAACCTACCCGCTTATTGAATAATTTGGTAATTAGCTGTAAAGAAGGTTTGTATTTGTGCAAACGCTCAATTAGCCGGTACTTTATATATAAGGTGAGAGTGCACACTGCATTCCCACGTATTCCCACGTTCGACTGGCCACGTTCCCCCTCTCTCACAGAAGACTACCCTTGAATGGACTGTATTTCCTACTTTATCGTATTTCCCCAATGTACGTAAGTGTTTCGGTAGTGAGTGAGTTACGACAGAGCCCAGTCCGGTGACTCTTGAAATCCATTAGGGCCACAAGAATTTAGCCATTCCCATCCCATCCTATTCTATCCTTCCACATTTCCCCAAACCCTTTCTCCCAATCTATTAACTAATCTGCAAAGGTAGGCAGCGCATTCGGGGGCGGTCAACGTCTGTCATTCTGGACTGATGTTGACATATATCGCGAATGCCTATGGACGACGGTATTCACTTACCATCAGGTGGTCTGTCACCTTTTTTCTATAAATATACATATATACGAGTACATACATAATGATTTCGAACGTCACTCGTCTGAATTCAAATTTCAGTTTCAACTTCAACTGAAAATTATCGTCTGAAATCATTTAGTGGTTTCCAACATAGTGTTGAACCGAACATCCTTTCAGTGAGGCGCTGCGACACGCCGAATTCCTTTTTGAAATTTGTTTTCCTTTGTCTACTGGGCCTTAGTGGACTTTGTGAATTAAACGTTCGTGTTTCCTATTTTGAAACGGAGTCCACGATTCCTGCACAAAAAGGCTTATTTCCATTAAAATATTGACTGAATCCACTTTAAGTTCTAACTGAAGACAATTTACGCAAAATTCCTTTGTAACGACCGTCAACATTAATTTGGATTAAAAAGGCGGTAATTCAATAACTCGATTTGCCTTATTGGGTAGCAAAGAGAAATGCGAACAATTGACCGGGGAAATTTGATATTTTTGTGTTATAAAAGTTTGGATCGCCTCTTATTGAATCTGAGAGAGTGTGATTTACCAAATTCATATTTAATGTGATTGAATCTGAATACCTGCGTATTCAGGGTCTGAAACCAATCAGTAAGAAGTGTAAGTGAAAAGATTTTTGACACGTCACCATGCTTTTATAAATTAATAGATTTTATTTGGTGAAAAATTGATTGCAACTTTAACTCTGAAGTTGGTTAGGTCAGATACAGAAGGATAGATAACTCAAGCAGTCTGTGGCTGCTTGCCAGAAGTACGCGCTAAGCTCCTACTTCGGGCGCAGCTCCTTCAGTATATTCCGACACGTTCAATCTGTATTGCCAGCAAGTTGTTGTTACAAAACACAAAAATGCCTAATTACACTGTAATCAATTGTAAACATACGTCAAAATAACCGCTTGATTTCAATACAATTTTACGAATTTGCGCTGTCTATATATGTTTATGGGTAGGAGTTGTTTGTGTTTCGAGAGTACATTCTCCATTTTCGTAATGAAATCAATTAAGTATTATTTTAAAGCTTGCTCGTGTTTATGTTTAGCAATTTAGAAGTGTTTATATATAACTCCAGTAATATTATAAATTCAAAATAGACTAATATAAATTCAGACCAATTTGCCTACACATAGGCTACTTACTATTCATGTAAGCCATGTGAGCGAAGTCGCGGGCAAAAGCTACTAATTTTAAAATGCCTATTTAGTCGCCTCTACAAGACCTTTGTTTTGTAGTAATTTGATTGCAATAGTAAAATTAATTGAAAACGTTAGTAATCCGATTGTAAATTTTAGGAATTTTAGGTTCTGTGTTGGCGGATAATCGAAAGCAAAAACCAGTTTTATTTATAATTTCACTTATTCAAGGGATAAATTACTTATACTCTTTTGAATTATTGCAATGCAATACAATCAGCCTTTTCAGTATACCCTGCTGGACTGCCTCCTCATGCACATTGTCTTATATATATATATATATATGTATGGCCTAAAACGCCACGCCTGGCCAAGCGGGTTGTATGGTAGTTCCTCAGCGCTTATGGTAGCGTTAAGTATTAATCTCAAAAATACGTGTTTATTATTTATTAAATACGTGACGCTTAATATATGGAATCTTTCGAGAATTAGCAAATTTCATAGACTGGACAACTTTTTTCGAATGTTAAATCTCAGGACGATTTTAAGTCTAAATAAACAAATAAAACATAAAAAAAACACAAATAAAACGAATTTCAAATCGTAAATCGTATCAAACCTTTACAAAGTACAAAAGTAATGATTCCATTCCCTAATCTACGATATTCGAGAAACAAAACGTTTAAATCAAACAAAAAATCATGGCGATTAATCACAAAAACATTGTATATTTTTTTAACGAAGTCCCATTGTACAAAATGAGATATTTGTGTTGATTACCCACCAAGTAACTTTGTGTTCAAAGTCGTTTAGACAAAAGACATTTTCTAATAACGTCACGACGGCGATTCGAACTCGCAATAAATAATAAATTTCATCTCTTTCTTAGCATTTTGTTTTATTATTGGACTTCTACTTGGAACATTGTATGGAGTTTTTGATTGAGATTTTTGGTTTAGATAAAGATTTTTAAGAATAAAAATGTGTTATATACATATTTTATCATAAGATAATAGTTTTGTATTTGCACATGAAATGCTTTTTAATTTCATTTGCGAGTAAGAAAATACATATTTTAGTTTACATTGTAAAGAAAATACTTAATACTTATACTTGGAAACAAACTATTATTTGTTGTACATTATGTTCATTATTATTTGATGTACATTATTATTAATATATCTATATATAGAGCAAATATATGTATGTATATATCTATTATATATGTTGTACAAATTTGGTCCCTGTGGCAATGTACCCAGCACACTGGCAGTATTACCTCGTTGGATTGCTAGGCTAATGCCATTAGGCAAGCCCTTGGGTTCGCCGATGCTGTCGATCAGAAGCTTTGGGAGTTCCTTAAAGAATAGGTAGGACCCCATGGACTGAGCGTCTCGACACCGAACTCAATAAAAATATATTAAGGGCCAATATTCCTGTATTTAACCGATAGGATAGAGCTAGCGTATCAACACAAGTCGTAACCCAGATTACCATTGCGCCAATCTTCCACGGTACCGGTGACATGCTGTCACGTCTCTTGCCATCGTTCAAGAACAAAGACAATGTCAATAATTGTGGCATGGCGTGCTACAATAAATGCCCCACGCTAGAGAGGTCATGGTGAGGACACCAACTAGGAAGTTGGTCGACATCCTTACCGCAGGAACATCTGTGTTAGACAGGTATGTGGACTGGTATGGCATTCAGACGGAGGCTAATCGCCAGGCGAAGAATATTGGGATCCAGATAACTTCCCAACTTTGCTGAAGGAATTACCTGAAGCCACTAACCTGACTCCTTTTACGTAACTGCTCTCAGTCTAGCAAGGGTTGCTCCAGAACTATTTTAGGAGATTGTCGAATATTTGTTTGAATATTATGTCGTCCCACCTACTTTGTAGTTCGGGGTGAGTTGGTTTGCTCAGAAAAGCCATTTTCCAGGCATTTCTAGCCCCAACCAAGCACGCAATCTTGCAGTTTTGCGGAAGAACATTTCACAGCGTTTCCTGTGAGGTTGAACGTACTATGAATGGAGGATAGGAATGCCGGTAGTGCTACATGGTATTAGTATTGCATTGAATGTATTTCTGATGTCCTAAGAACAATAGGCATTAATATCACTTTTAACGAAAGTATAATTAACAGTATATTCATAAATTTAAAATAAATAATGGTTATTCTCTTTGTTTTTTCCAAAACTCCAAGGTTCAATTCATTAACATTTTGCCAAAATTGTTTGCATTTTTCTGTTTTTGTGCTTTTTCAAAGCTGAGAAAATTCATACATTAAAATGAGATCTATATAATATTGAGGTAAATATCAAAATGCCGTCGAGTGTGAAGGCATTTCTGAGCCTAACTAGCCGTGAGCCGTGTTTATGATGAATAAGAAACAAACAATAAACAATCTCCGTAAACCCAGTAATTGCGGCTGTGAAAGATAATGGAAATAGGTTTAGAGTGATTTACACTGAGATGTACGTGGGTGACACTGAAAGATTTAAAATCTCAAAAATGAATTCAGATATTAAGATGGAAGTTATTTTATTGCTATTCGAAATATTTATTGTCCACCACAATTAATACACTTTTTCAAGCCATGAAACCATTGTGTGAAACATTCAACCCACCCTTCTTTAGGTATCTCTTCAACAACCATTTGAAAGGCCCTTACTGCCTCTTCTGCAATCATAAAACGTATTCCTCTGAATTTATCCTTAATTGTATAAAATAATAAATAAAAATCACTGGGCGCAGAGTCGGAACTGTACGGCGGATGACTCATTAACTCTACATTTACAGTAGGTACTCAAATATTGTTTCTTTTGTCTGGCGAAGTGAGCTGGGACATTGTCCTGATGGAGGATCACTCTGCTTTTAGGGTGCCGTTCTTTGACATTTTCCAAAACAGAAGGCAAGCAGCTGTTCACATGCCAGTCCGTGTTACTGTTCCTCTGTTTTCTAAAGTTATTGTAGCAAAGCGGCCCGATCTGCCAAAGAAGGATACAACAATCTTCTTTTAAACATTCCGTCCTTTCTTCACTTTCGTCAGCGAGTCTTCGAAACGAAAGACCCACCTCTTAGTTTCAGGCTCATAGCAGAAAAATCTCCGTAATTTTAGGATTTGAAAATTGTTGTTTTGGTACATATCAATTTTGCGAGGGGGAGGATCAATCCAACAGCTGCTGGGCGCATTCGACAGAAGACGCTTTGAAATGTACTCCATTTCTCACTTTATCCAAGTGTTTCGGTAGTGAGTGAGATATGCCCGAGTCCATTGTCATCCCTTAGTCCATTGTCATCCCGTAGTCCATTTTCATCCCATAGTCCATTGTCATCCCACAGTCCATTGTCATCCCACAGTCCATTGTCATCCCATAGTCCATTGTCGTCCCATAGTCCATTGTCATCCCACAATCCATTGCCATCCCATAGTCCATTGTCATCCCATAGTCCATTGTCATCCCATAGTCCATTCTCATCGAATAGTCCATTCTCATCCCATAAGCCATTCTCATCCCATCCGATCCGATCCCTCCCCATTTTTACAACCCTTTCTTCAAATCCATTAATACATCTTCAAAGGTAGGCAGCGCATCCGAAGACGTGCCAATGTTTGTCATTCTGGACTAAAGTTGGCATGTACTATGGATGTCCACGGGCAACAGTACCCATTTACCAGCCGGTAGACTGTATGCTGGTCTGCCAATTTCTTTTTATTTAAATAATATTCTTTTTTAAGTGTGTGTGGCAATAAATAGTCTTGCTTCCTTATTACTTTCTTTCATTATCTTGTTACAAAACAAAATCATGTCCTTCAAATAACCCTACTAATAAACAGCGAAAAAGGCGCCCTCTCTCCAAAAAAGATTAATCAGTCACCTGCGAGTGAACGTGAATGGGGGGGAGGAAGTGATGGACGGACAGCAATTCATTTATTGTCTAACATATTGAAGTGACCGTCCGAAAAGGCGTTGCTTGACTCTTTTCATTTGGATGCTTTTAGCTGATAGTTTTGTGTTGGGGAAAGACATTTGTCCAGTGGCGTGAAATCTTTTGTATTGAAATGAACAAGACAGGTAAGACTTGGAAAAGGTATAAGAAATGTACTTGTATCAGCCTTTAATGTCTGCAGGGCACAGGCCTCCCCTAGTAAATCAATGGGAGGTTCAGGCCTTAATTCACCACGCGGTCCAGGATCCAGGGTTGCTAAAGCGATTTCTTCTAAACAACATTTGGATGAAATCTGATATGTCTTATACAGCGTGAATGAAACGAATGGACCCTTGAGCGAAAGTACCCTAAATATAAAAAATAGCAAATATTACTCAATAGAAACTGTTTTATTTTTAAAGATATGAAAGACTGCATTCGTTTGATTCACTCTGTATATTGTAAACACTACATATCCGTAGTTTTCTCAAAATTTCTCAATGTGAGTTTTTCCAAAAATACGGTAATTATACCAAAATATTCCGATATTTTAGCTCTTTCTACTGGTAACATCCATTTTTTTGTTATGATGAGCCGTTTCAGAGATATTGGAGAAAAAATCGTAACAAAATTAAAAAAAACACTTATTAAAGTTTAACAATAAAATATGCTATCTAACTTTAACAAATATTTTATCAGAATTTGCTATGCTCCTTTGGTCTATCCCTTGCTACGTACTTTTCAAATAATACCTAAGTCAAAGAGCAAAGTAAAACGCCTTTTTAATGATGCGTAATAAATTTTCGTCCATTATGCGTTGCATAATGGACGCTAGTAAAAGTAATTAACATCTGATTAAAGTAATGTTTAATTTTTACATAAAATGCACTTTAGTCAAGCGACTGATTTTGTCACAATTCAGTAAACGAAACACCAAGCAGACCAACGTATTTATTTAGAATGCAAACGTTTACCATTTTCTTATTTCATACTTAAGTTAAGTTTTGAAAAATTACAAATCGGGTGTGAAAAAAACTGAATTTAACCAATAATTTAAAACTGGCGAACTTCTCAATTTTAACTAATAGTTTCGCATTACTTTTGAATATCCTTACTTTACACATAAACATGAAATATGAATATGTCTTTAAAAGGCTATGTGTACGTTTACCGACTAAATAAAGGCGCGTTTATTTTGGCTCAATGCCTAAAGAATGAGCGATACGGCCTCATATAGTTGTTATGTTTGAAGATTAGTTCGTTGAGACCCGGATTTATTGGAAAGAATTTCTACTAAATAAATAAATAACTGCCTGTTTATTTTGTTCTCTCTCGTCCCCGCGGGTATCGTAAAAGGCGACCTAGGGAGAACAAAGCCGCTGCCACGAGCGTTGAGGAACTACACCACCTCTGAAAGAATGGACTCGCCGACCCGTTTGGCCAGCGTGGCGTTTTAAGGCCATATATCCCTCATGCACACAATACAATGTGCACGAGGAAGCTCATGTCCTACAGTCGAAACTAAACGGGCTTTGCATTGCATATTTGACTGACTATCCGCCTATTCTAAAAGTATAAAGTTCATTATGTGACCTTCCGAAATAAACTTATTTCATATATTTTTAATTTCTTTTCGCTTCGCTCCCTTTGTATTTTTTGTCTTTGTTTAATACACTACTCACTTACAATTTCTGTTTATCAACGGTTTTAATCGCTATACATTTAATCGCTTCACAGAGAAGATTACATTTTTAGCCAATATAAAAATATATTTGTTCGGTTTGAAAACAATAGTTTTAGATTTTAAGAAGTTTCAATGTATTCATTAAAGAAATTCAGTGTTAATAAAATGCATGTATATTTTATTTAATCCTGTATAAATAAGCCTGAACATACAGATAGACAGAAGTATTTATATCTGTAAAGAATAGAGATATACGCCTTTAGAATGGGCTATAAAGTAACTCGTAAAATGCCCCTCTGCATAACATCAAAGTTCCACACATTTCAAAAGTTGACTGGTTTATAAAGAGGATGATGTACAGTGGATCAGATGCATGTAAAGCGCACATGCAATAATTTTTCCCCGACAGCGGTTTTTATTTTTCATGCATGTATAGAGGTATGTGTGGATGCACATTTGTACGCATGCGTGTGTACGCGTTTCCACTTGCAGGTCTTGTCGGTAGATTCAATATAATCATAAGAATGACATGGATTCCACGACGCCACATCAAATTCAATATGGCGGTCACTAGCAATCAACATATCCGTCTTCATATTTATCTATTTATGTTTTTGTTACAAAGCACTTGGAGCTTTTACAAATTAAAAATTATTACTTGTTTGTTTTATGCAATAGATGGAAAGCACATAAAAGGCTCTTCTGGTAATAATATCTAGGGCATAGTACAACCTTTCCTTTGTAATAATCATGTATGAGTTTAAAGGCCTCAAAATGCCGCTTTTGCTATTACGAAGTGACAATTACATTATTTTCGGGGTCCTTTATTTATTTATTAAAAAAACACCAACATTTCACGTAATAACAATTGTTAAAGACATTCCTTAAATAATTAATATAACAACGGAACCGATATATAAGGAACAACGAGCAGTGATCCGATTTCTCTGATCGGAAGGTGTGAAAGAGGCTGACATTCGTCGTAGACTTTTATCATAATATGGGCACAGTGTCTAGTCACGTAAAATTGTTTTTTCCTGAAATAAGAAGTTTAAAATTGACTCACGAAGAGAAAGCAGTACGTCCGTCAACCTTCACTATGGACGACAAGTTTCAGTAAGCTCGAGAGATGGTTTTGACGGATAGGAGAGTCACCATTGATGAGGTAACGTCTTCTTTGAACATCAGTCATGGTTCTGCCCATCAAATCATCCACGACGAGCTCGGCTTCCATAAAGTCTCTGCGCGATGGTTGCCAAGACAGCTTACTCCACAACACAAGCTAAAACGTGTTGACATTCATTAAAACCCTCAACAAGAATACGCAAGCTTGTGGACCGCTGGACCAAGTGTATTGACAAGGGCGGAGACTATGTTGAAGAATGATGTGCATATTGAACCCCTATTTTTGTGTAAATGAATTGTAGAACGAAATGTGTAGATAATTTTTGATTGTGTTTCGGTAGTGAGTGAGATATGCCAGAATTCATTCCCATCCCATCATATCCTTTCCCTCCCCATTTTCCCAACCCTTCCTCCCAATTCATTCCTACATCTCCAAAGGTAGGCAGCACATCCGGGGGCTTGACAACGTTTGCATTCTGGACTGAATTTGCCATGTATCCAGAATAGCAATTAAACAACTTTTAACGGTTTAAATCGCGTATATTTGACATTATTTATATCCCGACGTTTCGAACACTTTGCAGTGGACGTGGTCACGGGGTGACTGAGTCACCGTTAAAAGTTGTTTAATTGCTATGTATAGTAATCGCGAAAACCTAAGAAAATATTATGTATCCAGAATGTCTATGGGCGACAGTTTCATTTACCGTCTAGTGGACTGTACGCTCACCTGCCGCCATTTTAAAAACAAGATAATAAACAAATTTAATTGTGCGCGTAGATTCTATTAGTAACGTGTAATAATGATACAGAGAGCCTTCGGCGTCCTTTTCCTGTATTTTTTATTGCAAAAGGGTCACTTGAGTTAATTGTATTTAGGGCCTCCGGCGTGTGGTTTCAGGATTGCTGAAAAAACATAATGTAATGCAAATTTGAATGAGACTTATTAATTTAAAATATGCTTTTAAGATTAAACTTGAATGGGATAATGCAATTGCTTTCAAAAGTATTTTTTGAACAATTTTAGGAAATTACTCGAAATTCTATAATTTGATGAAATGATGATTTGACGACTTACCGATTTGGCAAATATCGGACTTGACTAATTTAGCGAATTTATTTAGAAATTTTAGCGAAGAGACCGTTACAGTGACATATAAATACAAAAGATCATGTGGTAGATTTTACGTATTAATCATTTATCACTTAAGTTTAGCATAAAGGTATATTGACGTAAAGTACGGGCAATTACTTGAAGGCTGACGATTAATTATCACCCTTCATTTAAAGCTGATACGTAGATTACAAAATTGCCTGTTCGTAATCCGTGCTAAAGGGCGTTGGTAGTCTAGGTTTTATGACCTTTTGTGATCAGTTACATCAGTTTACATCCGAAGTCTCTTCACTTTTATATAAGTATGAATGTTTTTGGCCGTGGTGGTGCCAATGTGGGTGTAACAGTGTTCCGTCTCTAAAGAAAATTATAGGAGTGGACGAGCGATTGATTGCCGCCGCTTGTCAAGAACTAGCTTCATTGATTTATTAGCAAGTCTCAATGAGGTGTCAAAAATATAGACAGATGTCGTTGTGAACGACGACGGGACAGTTGCATCGCGGAGGTATCGCGGAGACGTTCGGCTAAAGAACATACGCAAAACTTCCTACCGAGAAGTTACATAAATTACCGCTAATATAATTAAAATATAATTTCCCGCTACGCTATATTCAATCTTCCATTTTATTACGCCAAATTCCTTATTGTGCGTGCATTAGTGTCTTTAAGTGCCAACACAGGAGAACCAAGGGCCGGCGCCGGCAGAAGACTTAGGTGCACTAGACAGCTTTCAGGTCAGTAAAGCTTTATTATTGTACGGCTACGGCAATTAATCGAAAATAATAAATAAAAACTCCAAAATTACAGTCCACTTAAAAATCTACCCTCCAAGGAGATAAATATAGATTTCCATAACTTCCTTCACATCAGACAAGAGTAGTCCCACTATGCGCTGCGTAATAAACTGTTGTCTATCATAAATGCATACCGGTACTAGATTGACAGTAAATAAATTGCTCTTCGCCGCACTATCTCTGTTGCTGGGAACTTTAACATTTATTTTTCTTATATGACAATAGCTCAATTAGCACACTGTATCAAATTTTCTTCGCAATTATCAATTTTAAAGTGAAAACATTTCAAAACGCCAGTAAGTCTTCACTTAATTAGGTGATTGTAGGTTTACTGAGAACAGAAGAGTTTAATTCCTTGGAAGCAGAGAAAAAACGAAGTTTTAAGGATTTTTTTTGATTATCGCAAACATTACGGACAAAAATACTTTGATGTTTAATACACTATCATTATTAAACTACAAAACACACACTGAACATTTTTTTATAATGATCAAACAAAAACTCAGCGTCACTTCTCGAGTTCCCAAAAAAAAGTCTACATTTATTGAAAGAAAGAAAGAAAAATGGATTATTTCTTGTCTACAATCCGTTTTAAGATAAACGTAGTTCCTAAGCGGGTATAGATTTTCCAACCCCTAAAGAGACTTGTTGAGTTTTATTGCTAGTTTTAATTTAAGTTAGTTTTAGTTAGTTGTTATTGGCCCCTTGAGCCCCATTTTAAATTTATTCGATTAAGTCCGTTCACCGGGGTATAAAATAATATAATTTATTCAAAGGAAATCGTGAATTGCAAAATGTAAGGGATTATTTTTTGTTGGAATTGTCTAAAAATCTTTTATTTGACTTCACGGAGTCGATGGCGTTATGCAAAAGGTTTTTGTTTTAAAATGGATTTGCATTTTAAAATTTTGTTTTTCTGAAAATTAATGGTTTCGGTTTTTAAAAAAAGGAGGTGTCAGCCGATCAGACAATCCGCGCGATGGTGAGACGCGATGGTGATTTGTCACTACCACTTACTGTCACGTAAATTAATATCTGGGCTTCGTGAAAATTTGATGAAAAATACGACTAACGGTGATATGTCCGCAGATGTGTCATCTACCTTTGAAGATTTAGGAAGTAGTTCGTGGACAATATATGGTCCCAAAGCAGCAATCCATCCGGTGGTAAGTTTTATTGTAAGTATTTTATTGTATAATGACAGAGAGGAATGCTTCTCAAGCAACCAATATAACTTTTTGTAGCGAAGTTCTAACTCATCGCGTTTCTTTTTGACATGAGCCTTCCAGCGAAGCTTCGCGTCTAGAGTCATGCCTAGATACTTGGCTGTATTCGCGTACGGTATCACGTGGCCGTTTAGCCTGGTGGTAAGTGGATATTTTTGCTCTACTCGCGATAATTATTAACGAGTTGGGAGTATAAAATATAAAGGTTAGTCCAATATGAAGAAGAATCTATCGATTAAATTAGTGTTTACGTGGAGCCGCTGCAGGGCTGTTTTTATGAACCCGTTGTTTTTATTGAAGATCTATCTCAGGGGAGGCCTATGTCCAGCAGTGGACGTCCAAGGGCTGAAAAGATCTCAGGGTGCACCAACATTTTTTTTACAAAATAGACTACTAAGACATTTTCCATCCTATTGCTTGGCTACTGCCAATTCTTTGTAATGAACTATCAAACCACAGCATTGAAACACAGCTACTTACATCGATAAATTCGACTAGCTCTTTGCTAATGTACCTTTCTATTCCTTTGGGTAATGTCAGTTATTTTGGTTCAATAACGAATTTGGGATAAAAATACCTGTGTATCCACTACTTCGCAACGGGCCCACGTAATGGATTATGCCACTTACCTCCTTATGTTTTACTAGTGGAGGCCCGTGCCTTTCAGTGGGATGTTAAAGGCTGATAATCAATTACCAATCAATAAACACTAACACATAATTTTGGAAATCGGGTATCAAAGGTGCGAAGCCGTTGAGAACTGCTAGTGTATAACGAAGAAATATTATACAACTCCCCTCGCTTCCAACACTTTATGTCCAACATTTAGTAAAATGCGAATAATTGCTTTTGTCTGATGGAGACCTGAGGGAGAAACCTGAAACTAAATAAGTAGAACTGTTTATATTATACGACTATGTTTGTACTTCTGAAATGTCCTCTGAAGTTTCTAATGAAAAACGACAGTTTTCGTTTCAATTAATTAAAATCATGAACGGAGTCCGTGGTTTTAGGCTTCGAGAATTAAGCATTAACTGCATTCTGTATTCCACGATGTACTCAATTGTACAAATTTCCTTAATGTGTACGAGTTCTAGGGATTTTAAAAAAAAGTTTTTAAATACTAAACGGCTCTAGAGAAAAATAAAATTATTTTTAAGTGAATAGATCAAAAGTTTTTTGTTTTATTCTTCTTCATATATGGCAATGATGCAATTAGCATATTCTGCCAGTGTCAAGTTTTCTTCGTAATAAACAATTTCAAAGTCTAAAACGCATCCTCTCAATGTCCAGTCCCGTAGAAGCAAGTCAGTTTAGTTTAGTAAAGCGTGGGTAGGTTTACTGAAAAAGAGGACTCCTTGGAAGCACACGAAATACAGTTCCACGCTTTGAAATAACACTTTGAAGTTAAATAAACTGTCAATATTACACCATAAAACGTCTAATACACAATTTTTACAACTATCAAAGAAAAACTCAACTTCACTTCTCGAGTTCCCGCCAAAAGTCCCCAAAAAGTTAAACGAAGATTCCTCATTGACAAAGTGTAATACACAATAAACGACTATTTTAATGACTTGGAAACCCATTAATTGGGGCCTATTGACATTTTGACTCATTCAAATCCGAATAGTTTATTCCACTATAATTGGTAGAAATCGAGTAAAATTTAGAGCACCTAATGACGTAATTTAAATGTTGACATGTTAATTATTGTTAATGTTGACACAATGAATGTATGTTTTGTAAAATTGTGTAGTCCTTTTTTATATATTTTCTTTTTCTGGATTTAATGGGGGTTAATTAATTAATCAATTAATTAATTCGATATGGGGTTCTTCAAGAGAGCTGTGATAAGGATTTTGCAAGGTCGGCGGCGCACCCGCATACCCCCTGGTGTTGCAGGTTTCCATGGGCGGCGGTAACACTTACCATCACGGGGGACCGCTTACTCGTCCGCCCACTAGTTTATAAAAAAAAATCACTGATATTGGTTTATAATAATTGTATATTTATTTTTGCACGCCAATTCTGGCGAATTTGACGAGCTGTATGTAATCACCAGTACCAGTTGTAGGAGTACCAACTGTTTTTTTTTTCTTTTTTTTTGTTAGGAAAGACATTCAAGGAAAACCCTGCATGGTTTTCCTTGAATGTCTAGCTAGGCTAGTCTAGGTGGTACCAGGTAGTGCCGGACTCCTACCGGCTAAAAAACCTTGATTGCCTTAACATCGTGTAGGTCTAAGTTCTTGTGGCCCTGGTGGCCTTTCAAGAGTCACCGGTTGTATGTTGATGGAGTACCAGCTGTTACTACTCACATTGCAAATAAATGATTTGATGAGTACATAGTAGTGGCCGGGGTAACCCCGTACTATGTACTATGTACATAGTAGTCTATATAAAAAAAGTCATCAATGTTATAAAAGCAACCCGATAAATGAAATGTCTTTAACTTAATTTTAAACTAATTCCTTCTGTATATAATACATTATTTACGTTTAGTTATTTACTTTAGTTATTCAAAAGTAGGCTGTTTAGTTGATCATGATTTTCTGCTCCTTTAGTATTATTTGCTGCTCATTTGTTACATAAGTAGGTAATATAAAAGGCAAAACCAATTCTCTGCTATAATATTAGAGCTTGTAGACAGGATAATCGTTAGTGACAGCTCGTCCGGAAGCAATTGTACCCGATGGGTTTAATTGAGACGGGGATGGGGTAACACGATCCGCTCGCCCGTCGGCTCTAATGAATGAGATATAAATTGTTTCGGTGTCGATTACTCGATCATTTGATTACAGTATCCATGTACTTGTAATTATTCTGTTTGAGTGCTTTTGGATATAATGTATCTCACGTGCATTACAAATGATTGATAATTAAAACTGTTAGAAAAAAAATAATGATCAGAATTTTCCCGCGACTTCTATGTATATCTAGATCATAGATTTCCAACCTTATTTGGCCCACCACCTACCTTCAGAAAAATAAAATACTCAGTACCCCTTCAGATTGCATTATTTAAGTGAATGTGGGAAAACAAATGTGTTTAAATTTAAATGGTTTAAATGGTTTAATTAATGGTCAAAAGTTTAAATGGCTCCCTCGGACGATAACGGGAATACCACTGGGGTATAATCATAACCAATATGGGCCTGGCCATTAAGGGCACTGGCCCTTAGAGAAAGCGTTTTCAAACGGCACTTCCGCTTTCGTCAATTACAATCTTTGTACCAGTCACAGATTAAACTATTTCAACAATCTCGTCATAATATATCGCTTCAATAACACGTGTGAGTGGAAATATACGCCATCCACTTCCCCGTACATGATAAATGTAGTCAAATTCCCGGGAAAATAATCGACACCGATATTTTCGCGTGAAGATCCGGGAAGGAAGATTTATAGCTACACTAACCGGAAGGTGTCGTGTTGGCCCGATCTTGATCTGACCGTATCTGTGTGACCTTGGGCTCTTGGGTTTTAGTCATTTGTCCCGGGTATACGGTGCTATGATGATAGCCTCAGGGGTATCTGTTCTCGATTTTCATTCGTGACGTCATGAGATCAACCTCCGGGCTTACAGTATACAGTAAATATTTAAAGATAAAATATGCTTCAAAATTTTACCGAAACCTTTTCTACGTTTTCTAACTACATCGTAATTAGAAGACCATATCGCAGACAATTCGACATTCGGTTTAGCAATGTGTTTATCTAAATATAAAATGTCAAATATTAATATTAGGAATCCAACATCCAATGCACGCTGCAACCCAACAGCCGCTGGGCGCGCTCGACTGGCCACGTTACCCCTCTCTCACAGAAGACTACCTTGAAATGTACTGCAGCAGTACATTTCAAGGTAGTCTTCTGTGAGAGAGGGGTAACGTGGTACTACTGCATTTCCCACTTTATCTTATTTCCCTAATGTACGAGTACGTACGTGTTTCGGTAGTGAGTGAGATGTGCCAGCGCCCATTCCCGTCCTATCCCTTCCCATTTTCCCAATCCTTTCTCCAAATCCATTCCGATATCTCCGAAAGTAGGCAAGCCATCCGGGGGCGTGTCAACGTTTGTCACTTCGAACTAACGTTGGCATGTATCGCGTATGTCTGTGGGCGACAGTATCTACTTACCATCAGGTAGACTGTAGGCTCGTCTGCGGCCTTCGTTCATAAAAAAAATGAGGGAAAAAAATAAAAAAAAATTTGACGAGACATAAAATGCAGTTCGACCAGTAGATCTCAACGGAAGCTAGACAATCTATTACGATTAACCTTTTTCAAGTTGCGATAACACCAGTCAGTTCCCGATTGTCAGAGCCGGTTCATAATTGAACTAAGTTGAATAGAAGCCTGCGGTTCGCAGTGCAATTTGGTCCTTTGTTGTAGACTTAATTGCATTCCTCTTTATGTGCGCTTCCTCTTGTAAACGCTAGATAAGTTCCATTCTAGTTTATGTTTTCCTTCATATTTTTCATAAAATATCCGTTTATAGCACTGATTGTTCATTTACAGATTCTTAAAATATGTTATTTGTTTTATTTTTAAGACTTGTTGTTTAAAATATGTTTCGAAACGTACACGAGTAGCTAAAACAGAGACCCGGTGAGTCTCATCATCAGGCATAGGATATACAATCAATCTAAACGTATACGTATATTTGCAAATTGTTAATATACATACGTTTAGATTGATTTTGCATAGTAGGCACTGGCACTACCAACTGGGCTATTGGTCGTCGTGGTCGAGCACTGCCCCATAATGTCCCACTACAGGGCACGTGCACCACGAAGTAACCACGAAGGGGTTACTTGTGGCCGTAATTCACAATGCGAGGTCAGCGCGGGTTGGTGGAAACACATTCAACAGATTTTTTTTATTTATTGCTCATTGCTCTAGTGCTTCAATACTGAAGCAATGTATTCACACAATGTGTACACAAACACACACACACAGACACACAAATATATATATATATATAACGAGTAAACTCACCAACCAGCTTGTTCGTCGTTAAAAGGTCATTCATCCTTCATGCTCATGGGAATATCTATGAAGAGGCTCATGTCCAACACTGGACGGTAACAGCAGGACTGGTTATGGTTACATTTCGATAGATTTTCGGGATTTTTTTCAGAAATTCGACAGTCAAATAGGTAGATGTTTCCTAATCTCCCTAATAAACATTGTTTAATTCGCACAATCGCATAGAACAAACAAAAAAATGCAATTAACATTGTTTGTGTGTGAAAAGAGAAAAAAATTACTTCATAATATATTCATTTCGCGATAAGGAAGTGACGAGAAGAATAATATTATACCTCTTATAAAGGGAAATTTTTGTACAGTCGGTTGGGTTTTAAGGGAAACAAAACAAAACGGACTTTTTAGTCCATAGGATTGTGAAAACTATTTTACGGGATTAAATAAAATGTATTATACAGGAATAAATAAAAAATACCTACACCCTCTTAACGCTGCATTTCTTTCGTGAAAACTAACTTTTGTTTTACGGACTTTTTGGCGGGAATTCGAGAAGTGAAGCTCAGTTTGTGTATGGTTAATTTAAAAAAAAATGTATTGTACGTTTTGTGGTTTACCAGTGATATTAAACTTTAAACTGTTCTTTGTGTGTAATGTTTGTGGTAATCAAATAAATGCATGAGACTGCGTTTTTCGTGTGCTTCCAAGGAGTCCTTTTTTGTCCTAAGTAAACCTACTATCACTACTGAGCGACTCCTGATTTACTTCGACGCACCTTTGACGGGACTGAACATTGACAGAATATGTTTTACATTTTGAAATTGATTAGTACGAAGAAAAACCTTGACACTGGCAAAATGTGCTAATTGCACCATTGTCATATATGAAGAGAGAAAAAAGAACCTTTGTTTTACACTCCCACCGATTTACATAGATGTAGGCATCTAACATTAGTGGTTCGATTAGCAGCTGTTTATGAATGGAACCTAGGATAGTAGCGTGTAGTAGGATGGGACTGCGAAAGAAGTCGCTATATTAAAAAAAAAAAATTTAGGGAAAATAACAAGATCCAATTTTTTTATTGTGGTTGTTCTTTTGAAGTCAGCTGGTCACCCTTAATAGAGATGTAGTGAATTATTTTCCAAAATGCGAAAGTTGTAAAAAAGTTGGCATACTTCAACAAGTCGTAATACGAGTACTTACTTACGAGTAAGTACGTATTATCACTGATACAAAAAAAAATGCTTTAATTTTTGTTTTAGCGCTTTCATGGAGTCGGTTTATTTGTTTTAAAATAGTGCTTCTATAACATGTTACTTACACAAACTTTCTTCATTTTTATTGTCACTGACTATACTCTACCAAGCGGAGTAAAGCATGACAAACCAGCGTTATTACGTTTAATATCAACTTTTATTATAGAATGTGGCCTTTTGCTTTCCCCCTTTTGTTTAAAACTAATGTATGGACACTTAACTCGAATTTATCGTTTCCACTTGAAAGGAAATGTCCTTGTACAGTCGACTGCATACTATGGAAACAATTAGTTTTAGTCGATTTTTGACACTTATCACCTGATGCTTTTATTATATTTTGATATTATTTTGTTAAGTAATAAGTAGTCGTTTAAAATATGAGTGCTGATATTAATTGAATCTTTCGGGCTACATGGCCGAGGTCCTCTGGAATCTCTTCTCTTTTTTCCAAACGTTTCGTCAACAACTGCGGTTGACATCTTCAGTGGCGACTGTTTTTACTTTCGGAGAGATGTTATCTCTTCGGCTTCTCGAGCGCAACTGACTTGACGATTTTTTTTTTTTTTTTTTTTTTTATGTTAGGAGAGACAATCAGGAAAAATCCTGCATGGGACATCTGGTACCATCTAGTCTGGCTGGGCCAGCCTAGGTGGTACCAGGTAGCGTCGGACTCCTACCGACTAAAAAACCTGATTGCCTCAACATCGTGTATGTATAGTTCTTGTGGCCCTAGTGGCCTTTCAAGAAGTGACCTTTCAAGAGTGACTTGACGACTGTGGCGCATCGATATTTATAGTGGGCGAGGGTAGCCCGGAAGATTCAATTAATATAGACACCCGCCGAGAAAGCCTACACTCCACTATGAGCACTGACTCCAAAATTTCAGGTAACAAGCTTTCTATAGTCTTTCTTTATACATATATGTTACGCGCAAAGTCCGCAGAATATGTAGAGTACTTAATATTGCTTGGGCAATGCTGACAATGTACATTGTCCGTATTGGACAATGTCGATTGCAATCATATTTTGTGAACTTTACGCCATTTCAAATAGGTATTGTTGAAATTGCTACATTTTCATAGACTCCCACGACATACCAATACATTAGCAGAGATAAGTTGACATGGGCTGTGCAATGCTAGCTTTTTTTTAATAATTTTATATTCAACGTCACTGAATCAATGCAAAAGCTGAAAATAGATTAGCAGAATCGATTCTACCAGTTTTTAAAATGGGCTTTATTTTTCATCATTTATAGTATTATTATCAGTTCTAGTATATCATTTATTCTATGCACGTCGCCCTAGCTGAGGGCGAGCGCCCGGTCACAGTAGTGAGCGCTACGGACGTTTTAGACACGACAACAAAACCTTACATGTTTGTAACTTTTAATTTATTCCTTAAAATAATTTTACATTTCTTTACAACGGTCTTTTTTTTTTTTTTATTTATAGATTAGTGGGCGGACGAGCAAGCGGTCCCACGTGATGGTAAGTGTTACCGCCGCCCATGGATACCTGCAACACCAGGGGGTATGCGGGCGCGCCGCCGACCTTGCAAAATCCTAAATCCTATTCACAGCTCTCTTGAAGAACCCCATATCGTAGCTCAATGGAAAGACCTCTTGAAGCAGTTCGTTCCACAGCCTACGGGTTCGCGGTATAAAATAATTTTACTTAAATATACTTTAAATTGTTTGACATGTTTCAGGGTTTGCCCTATTTCGGTGACATACAATCATGTAGAATCAGCATGCGACAGTGATAATGGGCAGATCATATTTGCTGCAGTACCGATGGCTGATGAGGTTGACAAGTCCTACGGCCAGGTACACCGTCGACTTGAAGAAGTTCACTGATGGTGGTTCAATGAGAAGAGCTGAAGATCGTGTACTGTGGTTAGCTTTGGAAGAGGCCTATATTCAATAGTTGAGAGACCATAGGCTGGTGGTATGGCATGGTATCAAAAATTTTACAGAATTTTTTTTACGAAGAAAAATCTGATCAAACAAAGAATCATGGTTTCAGTTTTCGGGAATACAAAAATTGAGTACGCTCGTTATGATTCAACGGATCAATCTCAAAAGTCCTGATCAGACGTATAGTTTTCCATCATATTCCCTAAAAATGTCATCAAATACCGCTGAAAACTATCCCTCACAAATTCCCCATAGAAACGCGTCTCAAGTTCTAGGTTACCATAAATCAAACTCGGTAATGTTGGGGTAACGTCGGAGTTCCAATAGCACTGCAGCCCGATGCCCCGGGGGGAATTATCGAATTGACGTGAAACCGAAAACACGATATACATTCCTATCATATTTATTTAAGGGTTATCTACACTAAATATATACAGGACATTGTTAGTATATTCAAAGCATATTTTTTATGTGACTTTAAATTACAGATATGCCAACATTCTCATATAGACGTATATACGGGAATCGGGATATATATATATATATCAATTGAAAATGTATCTTTCCTTATTGAGGTATCTAAACATATCTAATACTTATATAAGGGCGACTATACACTTCTATATGAAAACCATTATAATAAGGAATCTGGTACTTCAGCATTTTTTTATATATACGAGTAGAAAGAAAGCAACAGACTTGCAGACAATCCACATGGTTGTAAGCGGATAATGTCCTCCATGAACATTCGTGATACATGCCAACAACAGTCCAGAATGACAAATGTTGACACGCGGATGCGCTGTCTACTTTTGGAGATTTGGGAATGCATTTAAAGAAAGGCTTGACAAATGGTGAGTGATAGCAATGTGCTCTGGCATATCTCAGTCACTACCGAAACACGTACGTATATTGAGGAAATAGGATAAGTGGGAAATGCGGAGTGAGAGAGGAATAACTTGGCAAGTCGAGTGCGATCAGCAACTGTGGGATTTCACGTACACTCTCCCACTTTTTTCAATTCTGTTTACTTTTTTCTTGTTTAATACGTTGTTTAATATAAATTTCAGAGACAATTAACATTTTGTAATGTAAATGTAATTTTGTTTAAGTGTAATTGATGTTAAAGCAATTAATATTGCTTTTATATTACACCACCAACCAAGTTAAATACTGGTATGCCGAACTAGTTTGTGTTAAGCCTTAGGGCTGAGTGCATTAAGAAGCGACTGTAAATGACAACGATCGATCCATGAAAGTATCTGGATACATACCTACGAGTACTTCTACTTTACTACGATGACTTGTCACATTTTTGGATAAAAATATTCCACCGCGAATTCATAAATTCTACACGATATTTTCATGGTAATCTTCCATATTTTCTTATTAACTTCAGATATCAAGAATATTGCAACAAGTTTAAGTTATAAATATTTTTTGATATGTAATCTTTTATACATCTGGAATGTTTTACAACAAATTGTAACGATAACAATCTGTTTTATTTTTTGAGTATTTAATCCAATTTTTTCTAGGTGAGAGTGCATGCTGCATATCCACAGCCGCTGGGCGTACTCGACTGCCCACGTTACCCCTCTCTCACAGAATACTACCTCGAATTGTACTGCTTTTTCTACTTTATCGTATTTCCCCAACGTACATACGTGTTTCGGTAGTGAGAGAGATATGCCAGAGCCCATTCCCATCACATCCTATCCCTTCCCATTTTCCCAACGCTTTCTCCCAATCAATTCCTTAATCTGCAAAGGTAGGCAGCACCTGCGGGGGCGTGCCAATGTTTGTCATTCTGGACGGATGTTGGCATGTATCGCAGATGTCTACCATATGAACGACAGTATCCACTTACCATCACGTGGACCGTATGCTAGTCTGCCGCAATTTCTTTATAAAAATAAAAACTTTTTACATATGTCATTAATTCAGTATATTTTTAATCTGAGATGGGGTGGGCTGTTTTAGGTGCAGGCAGAATATTGGTTTATCTGCAGAGAGTTGAGTCAGTTGCATTTCGTTTTCCCGACACACAATATGTTTGTGGGTACTTAAATATATGTCTTTTTATACATACTGTACATACATAATTGTGGTATTGTGACAACGAATACAATTTTCTTTCTGCTATCCTTAATCCATGTGACGAGATGGGGTGTTGCTGTTGCTATTGAGGTGGGGTTCTTTAGTTGGCCGACACCACGTCAACATAATATTCCATACAGACTATAATATCAACTGATATAATAATTATCGCTTCTGTACTAAATTTATGCAGCGATGTCAAAAGTTATAAAAAAGGTATCCCTGTTAATCACATCGGTGTAATGGCCTCGTGGACTTATCATTTCTCTTTATCTGTTTACTAAGGGCACGTCCTCACTTGTCACTCGTACAGTATTTAACAGTAAGGTTGGTACGTTCAAAGGCACACTAGCTTAAGATTGAAAGGTTCTCTAACAATAGAAATGTTAACACAAGCTTTGCTTTACAACTATTTCAGAGTGGTTTTATAGGGTGTGACGTGAATTAATTGAATTAATTAATGGGTGCTAGATGAAAGGAGCACTTATTTATGAATTGTATTGTTCGTTTTGGCTTTGTAAAGTCTAAGCTTAGTACTAGTAAATCTTGATGACCTAAAAGTGAAAAGTGAAATTGACTGAGATAAAGGAACTTTAGGCTAGATAGGGTTTTAAGAATTAAGCTGGAAACAAAGGGAACATGGGTCTACTACGATTTTCCCATAATGCGAGGTGTCGTCGTCGCAAGAGACGAGGGGTACTTCCAGATGTTTCTTTAGCGGTAGGTCCGTGTAGCGTTTGGTTTCTTACAGAATTAAAAGTGTATGTTGTTCAAAACGTGTTTTTTTTTTCAAAAAGTTGATGATGAATTACTTGAGTGCTGTAATTTGTCCAATTCTCTGTTTAATCTTTTGATAATAATTATATCGAGTGTTTTTCTTTTTGAAACTGAAATATCGCATCTGCTTATTTAGGTAAATAAGTAATAATAGAATTATTAATTTAATTTAAGTAGTGTAGAAGAGAAGAGGATAGTGTAAGTTCAATTTTAGTTCATGAAATGCAAGTCCAATGTAACATATTTTATAGAAACATTTTTGTGCACAATCATACCACATTCTATCATTTTGATCTTACTGCGTATATAGACCTACTGCGTCTGGACGAACTGCGATTTGGACCAAACGTTAAATCGACCTAGCAATTAAACAACTTTGAACGGTTTAAATCGCGTATATTTGACAATATTTATATCCCGACGTTTCGAACACTTTGCAGTGGACGTGGTCACGGGGTGACTAATTGATTTTATTTGTCACTTGAGTTATTAAGAAATTATTTGGACTACCGTCTGAAATTTTTTGAACTACCGTCTGGATTTTTTATTCATAACATTCCCTATGCACGCAGTATTTACTCACGGTGTCCAGAGGTCTTGCAGTATTGCGTTGGCTTGGGATCCAGTCATTAAATTAATTAAATCCCGGGACCACGGGCACTGTAAAGTGTTCGAAACGTCGGGATATAAATAATGTCAAATATACGCGATTTAAACCGTTCAAAGTTGTTTAATTGCTATGTATAGTAATCGCGAAAACCTAAGTAAATGTTAAATAGATCTACCGCTAAAAATTCGTTCCATTCTGCTCCCGTTCCATTCTTTTTGAAGCATCATCTAGCGGATTCTAGCGTTTATTAGCAAAATTATGTTAATATACCCATTAGTTGATTGATAAAAAGTACCAAGTAGAAAGTGCAAATAAATATACTGTCGATTCAGCGTTGTGGTTCCGTTTTACATCGTTAGGTGTCGTTTTTTTTATCAATATAATTAGTGTAAGGTAGTATAAGTGCTCGCAATACTTGAAATTGTTAAGTAAATATGACGAGAATTCACGGACCAATTCACAGAATACTTTGCCTACTACGATGATGACAGGACTGAATGAAAAGGCCGCGTTTTATAAAGTACGATTCGATGTAGGTACACTTCTCTTTTTTCTATCATGGAGTGAGCGTGCAGGTATATGTATTGGCGGTCATGATTCTGATGGCTTTTAGGTAATAAATGTACTTAGATAATATAGAAGTTTTTACAATAACTTACAAAAATAAATATTTGGTAAGCAGAGGCTGAACGCTGCAATTTTACAGCTATTAGTCGCACTCGACTGGTCGTATTAGCCCTTCCTGACAGAAGACTACTATAAAATGAACGGCATTTCACACTTTAATCTATTCTCCCAATGTAGCGGAGTTTCAGTGCGGGTTTCGGTAGCGAGTCAGATATGCTAGAACACATTTCCATCCCATCCTATCCCTCCTCAATCTCCCAATCCTTTCTCTAAATCCGCTTTTAAAACTCTAAAGGTAAGCGGCGCATCCGGGGACGTAACAACGTTTGTTATTCTGGACTGATGATGGTGAATGTCCATGGACTTACCACCACTTACCACCAGGTGACCTGTATGTTAATCTGACGTCTTCCTGTCGTCTGATATTATCTGACGTATATTAATTGCCTCCAAATGATTTCATCAAATTATTTTACCTCGCCTAAAATCTGGCCTAGAATCTCACACACCCTATTCTAAAATAACTTGCGTGTTATCTGCCTATCAAAACTGCCATTTCAGTAAACGTGTCCATTATTCAATTAATCAAGGCTAGGCGCCGATCAAACTGCGGAAACTATTTATAGACAGCATTTATATACGAGGAAGCTGTCTCATGAGAATCTCTCGATAGGTCATTACCCTCAGTTTAGGATTACATTGATACTAAAACCATATCCTTCTTGATGGCGATTGCGTGGATATCAGGTTATAAAGTTCCACAGCAGGACACATGCCTCGTCTAGTAAATATCTGGGAGGTTTCGGGGGCATAATCCACCACGTGGGCCCAGTACATAAGTTTTTTTTTATTTCTCGAGCATGCCGATTTCCCCACGATGTTTTTCCTCACCACCGACCTAGTGACATTTTTTTAATGTAGAAAGTCAGAGGCGCGGGCCGAGGATTTAATCTCGCGATCACACGAATCTGAGTCTAGTACCTATAGGGCATTTGGCGATTGCTTACGGCTGCTTATCTCTCATTTGTAAAGTCGCGAATACGAACTCCAGTTCGTACCAATCAGTTTTTTCATCAATATCGTTAGCGTTGCACTGCGTTTAGAATTATATAATCTGTTAATCTGTGACCGCATCCCAATTACTATTTTGCATCTGATTGCATAAAATCCGTTAGTTCCGCCTGTAAAATTCGGCATAAAAATAGATTCATTCTATATTTAGGTTAAAAAAAAAGGGAAGATATTTATCACCAGATAACACTATACACTATTTAAAACATCAACAATATAATCTACTTCTAGTGGCCTAGTGGGCTAGAACTCAGTTGAGTACGTAGATACCGCAAATGGGTTCAGTAGTTTCAAAATTACCAGAGTACATTTTGAAAAATCTCAAAAATTCAACCTAAATCGATACAAAAAATCTTATCATATAAACGATATTGTGGTTGATAGTTGACGGATGGCTCGTGAAGTTTTACTTTTGTTTATTATTTTTTTATTAAGTCGTTCGGAAAAAGGAAATCTCCATCCAATCCAGGTGGCGCTGTCATTGAAGTTTCTCAATATACATATCTATATAAGGTCCAACAAAAATAGTGTAAAATATCTTGATATGCCAATCAGTAGACTGAAATTATTATATTTAACTAAAAAAAAAATGTTTTGTTAAGTAGCTACATTAAAATAAATAATTCGTGATTAATTAATGTGTATAACACTATCCACACTCGCTCGCTAAGGATTATTGACCTTTGAACGTTCCCTGTTTACGTAATTCATACTCACGCTTTCTGAGTAAATAGAACTTTTAATCATAGCAATTAAACAACTTTTAACGGTTTAAATCGCGTATATTTGACATTATTTATATCCCGACGTTTCGAACACTTTGCAGTGGACGTGGTCACGGGGTGACTAATTGATTTTATTTGTCACTTGAGTTATTAAGAAATTATTACTACCGTCTGAAATTTTTATGAACTACCGTCTGAAATTTTTTAATCATAACATTTTTAACCAAATAAAATTTAACCAAAACCAAACAACATAACACCCAAATTTCAATAGAGAAGATGGTTGGCAAGTACCACCGGCTTGGGATCCAGTCATTAAATTAATTAAATCACAAGGCCAACGCCATACTGCAAGACCTCTGGACACCGTGAGCGAATACTGCGTGCATAGGGAATGTTATGATTAAAAAATTTCAGACGGTAGTTCATAAAAATTTCAGACGGTAGTAATAATTTCTTAATAACTCAAGTGACAAATAAAATCAATTAGTCACCCCGTGACCACGTCCACTGCAAAGTGTTCGAAACGTCGGGATATAAATAATGTCAAATATACGCGATTTAAACCGTTAAAAGTTGTTTAATTGCTATGTATAGTAATCGCGAAAACCTAAGAAAACTTTTAATCAGTTGATAGTTTGATTATGATTCCAATTTCAAAGCTTTGAATTTCAAAATAATGTATTTATTTATAATTTCTTTGTAAATATTATTTTACAACTGTGGCGTGCCAGGACGCTAGCTCAGATGAATTTTTATTAGGAATCATTAAAATAGACATAAATAACAAAATTACAGAATTATAAGTACATTGTGAAAAAAGTACTGTCAACATCTTATATCAAACTTTGGCAGACGTACGAGTATACACGTAGTCCGCTCACCGTGCTGTGTAGCGCTGTTGACATTCACTAGCGATGTCTTACGAATACTTGCGGCGGGGCTAGGAGGAGCTACGGTATGTGGTTCATAATGCCGCGTTATAACACTATTTTTGTAGGATCAGATTCATATTAACCATAGAAATCCAATGTACGTCGATCCGACGTACATGCAGACGAATATTTTCTTTCTTTCTAATACTTAGATTAATAGTTTTACTCTTTCGAGCCAACTCAATGGTTAGTTGTCGGGGGCTAATACGCGATGGCTGCACCCACATTGGTTATTTCTGATTTCTGATTGAAGTCTGTCCACATTTCTGAAATGTCACCTCAACGTATAAACATGTGTTTGTGCGTTAAACTCGTATAAAGTTAGTGCTACAGAAATTCGCTAAGTTAAAACTGAATTATTATTGTTGATCGATATTTACTTCATTGATAAATAAATAAAAACTATTAATTAATCTATAAAAATGTCAATATATAAGCATTTTTATATAACGATGTCAATTTGTGTCCCTTCTTGATAGCTCCCGAAATGGTTGTGATTTTTCAATTGTAATGCCTATTACAAAAATATTCGTCTCTGTATTTCTTTTTTCAATGGTAATAACTCTAAAACCTACAAAATAACGATAATATATGCTATAATACAAACAAAGTGATCAAAGGCGCTTATTTTCTTGTGTACGTCCGAACGACGTAGGTTTGGGCTGTATAGCTTTATTATTTTACTGAAATATGATTGGGCTTCTAGGGTTAAGAAACATAGGTAGGTATTCGAGCCCTTTTATGGAGGACTTACTCAATGAAATTCCACCAAAGCAGTCTTAAGAATAGCAAAGCAGTTCTATACATTCGAGCCTAATTTTCTTTTTCGTTTTAAATCGAATTCTATCTATATTCAACCAATACGGCAAAGCCTTTTCCGCTCAATTCAAAGGAGACGTAAAGAAAGGTCCAATTTAACAGTTGACTGCAATGAGACGGATGTCAATCGTTTGACAAGGGTCCATCGAGCCTTGGACGCAGGAGCTATTAGTACCTATGTCACTTTATACAGGTCTATGTGTGATATTTTTTGTACAATTTGTAGACCGCCTTGTAATGTGTCCAGATAAGAGTATTCCGAGCGGCAACTAAGAGCCCATATTTATTGTATTTAGACATAAAGACAATATGTATTTTTTGTATATGATATATTTTATATTGGAAGATGTTGTCACAAAGTTGGCGAGCATAGTAGATAATACCTTCGGTAGATACTACCTTTGGTAGATACTCCAAAAAGCAAGCCAAGCCGTGGGTAGCTTTAAAGAGGACTAAATATTAACGATATAGTTATATTCCATCTCCTTCTCCCAAATGTCTGGAGTAAGTATTATTAAGCAATACTTATTTAATAATAGTTATTACAAGACTCATGGAATCTCAGTGTTAGCCAATTATGTGTGCCGTTATTTATTACTATAGGTTTGTTAATAGTACATTACTGTCCACGCTCGAAATAAAGCAATTGACAGCCGAGTAATATTGGAAGGACGAGGCGAAGCCGAGTCCTTTTAAATAAACGAGGTCGTTACTTGCTATTTCGGCTTTTGAACTTTTGAAAAGAAATCCACATTCAGCCTTTATAATAATAAATATCGTGTACCTAAAAAAACCTAATTTATGTTAGTGTGCACTAAAAATAACCTAAAAATGTCGTGTTGGAAATTGCTGGCGTGCGTACAGAAAAGAGCCGATTGACGTATTCCTTTTTTAAAATAAAGAAGCCATTTCCGAGCAAGTAGGAGAAAAAACATATTCACATTTTTTTCTGGACCCCCTGTACGTTGCTCGTATAATGTTATGAAAGAAACTTTGCATGCGGCCATCTCATTTTGCAACTTCGTTAAACCCCATATTACACGAGTTACAAAGTATAACAGGTAAGGTAACCACAATGTTGTCAGTACCAGGATTTGGTAAGGGCACATTTTCACTAGAGCTATTTACATTTCACTTAATACTTACCTACTTAATACTTATGTGAATAATACTTACCTAGTTTTATACCGACTGTGGTTTCTATCGCTTTTACCACTTTATTTATTTAAAAAAAAATATTGTACAAAAGATGAACTTAATGCCTGAAGATATTCTCTGCCAGCTAACTTTTGGGTCCAACGGAGAGATACATTGCGAGGTGCGATGAGCGGTATAAATAAAACCTCGCTCCGGTCGACCCGTTGAAACACTCGCTCCAAACAACATCAAATTAGTGGAAGAAGAAATTCCGAGCGACCGACGGCTAAAGACGAAAGAAATATTAGCAAGGACAGGGCTTTCAAAAACTACAGTTCCTAGGATTCTACATGAATATTTTCATAAGAATAAAGTTAGTGCGAGGTGTATTTAACCCGGATCCTGTATTTAACATTGAATGAGCGACTCTGGACCGCATATGGCACACAACAGGGCAATCAGCCCTCCTCAGTGTGGTCATTAAGAGGGCGCTGATACTGTCCTTCATGTGTCGCATAACGGAGGCCACTCTTTTCCGCACTATTGCTTGAAAGCTGTCCTTACTAGCCTCAGCAAACATATTTGATGTGTAGTCCATCAGTATCGTAAAATCATTATTGTACTGGAAGATTTTTTTATTCCTGGACTTGCCCAATATTAAAAAAAAGTCTGTAGTGTTTTAGGCTAGAGAGTAAGACTTCTCTTAATTAAAATTCTTTCAATTTACTTTATTGTGAGTTCCTGGCGTCTTTGTGTGGAAAGGAGCTAGGCCAGTGTTGCATCAATTATAATAAAAGCCTAAACCCCATATCAGAGATCCGGTTTGGTATTCAAGGTTAAACTACAACATTTCTTTTAATTCTGAAAACAAATAAAGGATCTACTTTTTTTTATTTTTATATTTCAATCATGAATATGGTATGACATTGCAGACTAAAGAAAGTCTCTTTTTGTGAGATTGCGAAAATTAACCATATTTATTTATTCAAATATAAATAACCCCAAGTCTAAGGTTATTTATTTTGTTGCCTTTCCTATTCCTGTCTCGAAAGCTCGTACATAGTATATGAAGCGACCAGTAGAGCTAGTTTGCGCTAGTTTTAATAATCTACCAAGTTGCACTAAGTATAAAATAAAAATGATCTTGTATAGAAATGAAATTTTCTTTTAGGGTCAATTCCCACCAACAGCTACGTATAGAGTGATGAATGATGAAACGGCCAATCAAAACGCGCCCCGAGCGCCATTCCGAATATCTTCGTGTAATTAATCTTTATATGCCATTTGCAATCTTACGTTTTTACATTTTAATGTCCATTTTGAATTTGTAAATAAATATTTGAAATTCATGAAATCGCATTATGGGTACTTTGACTGTAGTGTCAACGTTACTTCTGTGTGAGGGAGGAGTTTGTATTAAGACGGACTATCGTCTTCTTTGTATACTGTGCCTCGTATAAAATACAGCGAGAGGCTTCCGCGGTTCAAATAATGTATATTTATCAGTAACAATGGACGTAATTTGTCCTTTTATCTACTCGTGTTTGTTAATACAATCAGATTAATAAATTTTGGTATAATTTATATTGCGTACGATATATTTATTATCTTTGCCTTATGGTGGCAAAGAAAAAGGTAAGATTATTATTTTATGTATTGAGCGTTTGTACGTTGTCGTGTTACCCTAAGAGATAGCTAAAAAGGGGGTAAACAACATCTATTAGAAAGGAAAGAGGTAAGATTTGTTTCAATTGCTCATTATATTGTACTTTACGAAAACCCTAACAAAATTTAAGATCAATTTAGTAAATTAGTCCTTAAAATAAAGAATCTGTAAAAGTGTCCGTGTTCTTAGTTTTGGAATCATCAAAAACTAGTCGGCAGGAGAGACGGCGCCTAGTAGGGCGCACGCCCAGAATGATAAAGAGCGGGCACTACCGCCAGCCGGAAACAGCGCGGCGGTCGGACGGGTGCGATGGGGGCCAGGCGTAACAGGCGGCACCCGGCAAGAGCACCAGCGCCCAAAGAGCGACGGACCAGAGCTGCGGTGGCCAGCGAGAGTAGTGGCCCAGATGTTGTGTCCAGGACAGCTGAGTCCCGGCGTGTGATTTCTTCCAAACGTCCTTCCTTGATTGCTCCCAAAATAAAAACTGTCCGTGCGGCCCCTTAGATTTTTTCTCTTTCTCTTCATTGTCAGAATTTTGTCAGATTTACAGATTTTGGAATTTTCTTTTTCGTCGAGCAGTTTCTTGCCAGTGCTATTTATTTCGGCCAGTGTGTATAATTTAGTGTATATTCATGAAGATGGGTAATGTGTTTTTGTTAATATAATGGAAATATAAAAACATTAAATATTGAATTACAGAATACAGATATAAAAAAATACAGAGTTTAAAAAAGTGAGCTATTGCAACACATGTTACAATAAGCAAGGTGATTATGTGAGTTAAGGTGATAAACAAGCAGACAGTTCACGTGGTGGCAAGTGGATACTGTCGCGTAAGCGATGTGGTAAGCGATACATACATCAGTCCAGAATGACAAACGTACGCCCCCGGCTGCGTTGCCTACATTTGGAAATTTATTAATGGATTTTGAGAAAGGGTTGGGAAAATGGGGAGGTATAGGATAAAGTGATAAATGCAGTATATTTCACGATAGTCTTCTGTAAGGGAGGGCTAACGTGGCCATTCGATTGCGCCTAGCGGCTGTTCGATTTAAAATCAAGGGGAATTAAAAGCTTTGATTTTAAATTAATGAAAATGTTACCAAATTCTTTTGTATTTTTCTTGAATATCTGTTTTTCTAAGGAAGGCAGTATATAAAGCCCAGGGGCATGCGAGGGCGCGTCAAGCGATGGGGCTTCTAAAGTGGCCGCCTACGCTGGTGGTTCAAACGGCTTTCCACAAACGAAATCCCCCCAGTGGGCTAGTACCGCGAGGGCGGCGTGAAGAATTCTGAGGCGGTGCCACGGCCCAAAAGGGCCACTCCAGAGACGTAGGCTGTTCTAAAAGTTTTTAGCTAATTTGGTACTATCAATCAATTTGTCCTATATTTATAACAGATTGGAGGGTAATTACCACGTAAAGCTCTATGGTAAAAATCACGGGCCACCTTCATTTGTTTTTTTTTTTTATTATTTTTTCGTGCAATGATTTTCTATAAGTACAAATGAGGTTTAACGTTTAAGGAATCTAAGGAAAATTTACAAACTACTTTTGGTGAATCTTGTCCTTCACTAGAAACCGTGACCCATTGATACCATGAATTTAAACGTGACCGGGAGAGCCTCGAAGATGATCTTAGGTTGGGACGACCACCGACTGCGTTACCCACGACAACGTCATCAGGGTGGTGGGGCTAATAAAGGATCATCGAAACCATTACACATCAAGAGCTTCAGGCTGAATTAAAGATTGGATCACGGGCGGTTTCCACTATCCTGCATGAACATCTTAAAGCCAGGAAGGTTGCCTCGCGATGGTTACTTCATTGTCTCAGAGGAGAGCAAAAATCCCGACGTGTAGATTGCTGCAAGTTTATGCTGGAAAAGTTCGCTTGAGGGAGTTCGCAACAAGTTCCTACATCTTAACTACTGATGAATCTTGGATCTACAGCTACGACCCGTTTACAAAGCAACAATCCACATAATGGGTGTTCGAAGAGGACGATTTATCCACCAAAGTTGTTCGCCCCCGGAGTATAAATAAAAAAAATGATTGCAATTTTTTTCCGACGTAGTGGTCCAGTAGCGATAATTCCACTAGAAGATCGTAAAATGGTTACTAATGAAAGGTATTGCGTAGTTTGGCTGCCTTAAAGGAAGTATGCCTTAAAGGAGTTGAATGACGGCCGCCCAAGGAGCGGCGCTCGTGGCATTCTTTTTCACCAAGACAATGCTCCTGCTCACATGACCGCTAGAACCATCGACTTCTTAGCCACTACAGGCGTTCAATTGTTACCCCATCCACCCTGCAGCCCAGATTTGTCCCTGTGCGACTTTTTTTATTTCCCACCATAAAATAAATGCTACGTGGACGAAAATTTAAGGCTTCGGATGATGCCGTCGCTGAATTTAGGCGACTCTTTTTCGGAAGGTCGAGAAAGATTCGCCTAAATTCAGCGACAGCCTCATCGGCAAGAATCTTTTTCAAAATGTTTCGAAAGCTGGTTCAGTCGAATGAACAAGTGCATAGAGGCTGGAGGGGAGTATTTTATAACTGTAAATTTTTTTTTAATACTTATTATTTTTGGTTTCACTAACATTTTACGGAACAGCCTAGGTATCTATATAGGACAAGTATCTTTTAACATGATTCGTAACAAATGCACCCCACAGCCCGTACCCCTTCAACTGCCGGATATAGACCTCTCCCATGGCAATCACGCAGTCTTTCTTCCGCTTTTCTTATCCAGTAACTACTTGCACATACTCATCGTACAAATAAAAATGTTTATGTTTATATAACATACACTGTTAATTGGCACATAACTCTTCCCTATTTCGAGGTAAGAGAAACACAGGCACACGTTGACAGGAGTTGATATATCGCGCATTATCCAGCAGCGTTATCCCGGGGACTTTTTAGCAATGTGATTTAGCAGATTATTTATGTATAACGTATCCAGAAAATGTTTCATCTCTTATATTTAGAAATTAGCTTTAGACAATGAAAAGTGTTTATTGTTGCATGACATTTTTTTTGATAAGACGTGTACTCGTACATGAAAAGTACTATACGGGTATATTCGAATCAACGAGACATGAACTTTGCGTTTATGTGAGTGCACACCGATAGCGTACAGTGCGAACCATTTCGACAATCGGATTGGATAATTCGGCACCCACTCACGCAGATGTAAAGCTCATGTCTCGTTGCGACAATTGAATTCGGCACCCACTCACACAGATGCAAAGTCATGTCTCGTTAATTGCACTGTACACGTAGATGAAAGTGAAAAGGTTTGGTGTTTTATGGTATAAGCATTTGGTTCATACAGGGAAGGAGATATTACATCCTACAGGTGACTGGGCACGCCTGATTACTAGAGTTATGAGAACCTCTCTCATTGTGCTTGGCTAGAGTGACAACGCGGGCGCAGTGCGTTCGCGGTGCGGCATATTCAAACATAAAAACTGGCTAATGGGTGTCCGTATTGAATGCGCGGGCGACGGAAGGCGACGTGGGGTTCTGTCAGTGCAGGGAATGTTCGGACAAATCAAACGATAGCGGGCGGCGAGCGGTAAATTGCGCGGGGAGCAGGCATTTTAAACCAGTTCGAGCTAACTACGTACAATTAGTGACAATAGATCGTCTTCGTGTATTGTTGCAAAAACTGACATACGACTGACTACTCAGTACTCGCTCGTAGACCACTTAAGTGACTGTGGACACTCAACACGCGCGTGTTCTTGCACCCGCCCCGCCAAAACGTTCCGCGCACTACAGTCTGGCCAAGCAATTTATAAATGATTGTCGTGATACTTTCTTCAGGAGTGCGTAAAATCTGCCATATACGAGTACTAAAATGATGATGTGTGATAAAGGATTAAAAAGGACGTTTCTTTTACCATTATAATATCTACTTTGCATCTCATTCTAACTAATCCCGTCTCATTCTGTTATGTACAGAATGGACTGGTCGACAGCCAGCGTAACGTTTTAAGGAAATATATCCCTCGTGCACAAGATGATGTGCCCGAGCAAGCCAATGTCCAGTAGTGAATACTAAAGAGGCTGGTTGCAGGATTAATGGGAGTGTCATTGGATAAAGTTATTTCCACAGTATCCAATTACCACCCGGCGAAGTGTCTGCTTGTCTACCACCGTCATCTATATTTAAAAAACAGAATTTTAGTCAGGATTTGTGTATTTCGCGTTTGACTTTGTACGTGTCTCTGGACCCACGTCACAAGGAATCGAGTTGCGGTGACTGGTATAGTGTTATTAAAAGTTATTTTTCTCACTCGGGAATGTTTCTTCTCTATTGTATAAAGTCACTCCGAGAAATATGGAGAGCCCGACATCTTTCCCCATCGCTAACCCTTGTCGTCGTTGACATTTGTTGCAAATAGTGATTGCGTCTTATTTATCCGTCAAGTAGTGTAGGTATTAATCTTGAATAATTTGACATTACCTTGGGCATCCCGGAAATGAAGTGTGAATGAATGAACGGAATGAACAACCTACAATCAAATATTAGTAAAAATTCATACTATAAGTTTATTTAACGTTTATATAGACAGGATTTGACCAATTTAGCTATATAGCAGTGTTATTGTAGCTCCATGTGACAAGTTAGTGCTATAATTGTGTTGTAACTATGTCGTTGCAACGAATAACACACAAAATTTCACATGATAGTTTGTGTGTATAACATATGTCAATAAAATATCACAGCGGATATTTTACTCTACCGATATAGGTCTCTCCCAAGGACCGCATCGGAAATATTATAAACAAATAAATCGTTTTTGATAATAACTATTTAACACATATTAAATGAAGCCCTGAACACCAGGACAGCTTGTAAAGTAATGGATATGTTAATACAATACGGCAATAAAATAACGGATGATGTTACTGTAGGAGGAGAGTGCACGCTGCATTCCCACAGCTGGGCGCACTCGACTGGCCATGTTACCCCTCTCACACAGAAGATTACCTTGAAATGTACTGCATTTCCTACTTTATCGTATTTTCCCAATCTACGTTCGTGTTTCGGTAGTGAGTGAGATATACCAGAGCCCGTTCCCATCCCATCCTATCCTATCTCTCCCCATTTTGCCAACCCTTTCTCAAACCCATTCCTTAATCTGCAAAGGTTGGCAGTGCATCCGAAGGCGGGCCAACGTGTCATTTTGGACTAATGTTGGCATGTATCCTGGATGTCTATGGACGACAGTATCCACTTACCATCAGGTGCACTGTATGCTCGGCTGCCGCCCTTTTCTGTATAAAAAATACATCTATACATACATATAATAAAAATGTAACTGATCGCTCTCTGTACATGGAAGATATATGAGAAAAACTATTATTGGGGGCCTTTATCAACGCAATAGAACCCAAAACAATGGTTGTTAGAATTTTTGTCTGTGCGTTTGTGTTTGTGCGCGCTAATCTTAGAAACGGCTTAATCGATTTGGGTGCGGTTTTCACTAATGTATTATGGTAAGCTTCACTTAAAATTTAGTGTTTGTTTTATTTCAATCAGTTCATAAATAAAAAAGTTATATCAATTTTAAGATGGTGTTTATAAACTAAAGTAAAACGAAGTCGCGGGCAACAGCTAGTCTTTAATATAACCTTTTGCGATGCACTATGCGTTCCATAAGTGTCATTTTGCTGTTGGAGTACGACGCTCTCCTACCGTTTGCAATGTTTACCATTAATGATTGAATTACTTGTACTAACAAGGGAAGTTTTCATCACTGAATTTCGTAAAATGAATGAAATGGCACGTGAAGCATTTCATTGTAAACACAACTAAACGTTTATTTAACACAACTTTGAGCATAACTCTCTCCGTAGCTCCCCGAGCGAGCAGGCAATGTTAAAATATTTTCCATTTTTTATTATTTTATATGTAACTAGCTTCTACACGTGGTTTCGCTCGAGTGGACTCAGCAGCTAAGCTAAAGCACTCTTTAACACCTGTAAAAGCATGATGGATTTCACGTACGAAAATCCATCCAGTAGTTTTTGAGTAATTCTATCAAAAGTCATTTTTTCATTTTTATCTATAACTCTACTTCCTTGCGTCATATGAAGATGACACATACACCAGTTTTGCCTGCGGATACTTAGCTCTACATTAGTGAAAATTTGATAAAAATCCGTTTAGTAGTTTTTTTACGCGATGCTCAAACAAACAGAGAAACACACTGACGTTTCTTTTAAAATCTACTGGTTTGAGTTCTGTAGCTTCTGAAGAGAGCCCCCAATTTTTTTTATTACGTCATTGTACAGTCTCAACTCCTTTACTGTTTCATTATATGTATAGATTTTATCTTATCGTTCTGTAAGCACTCTTAACTCAGTTCAAATGTAATGTACAATGAATGAACTGAAAAATAACTGAATGAATAAATGAATTGAACTGAGCGGTATTTCCCAGTGGCGTGCATCGGTTATGAAACGCGATAAACTGTAGTGGACGTATGCACGTATCCATATAAAAAATGTTTTTAACCTACTAGAAAATATTAGGAACGATAGCAACACGGGCGATCGTAAATGACTTCGCCCACCCTAGCGTAGTTTTAGCGTAAATAAATATTAGTTAAATGGTAAGCTTTGTTTATTTGCTTTTACCCTCCCCTTCTACACCGATCTGCCTTAAATACTTTAACGTAGGCGAAGCCGCGAGCGGTAACCAGCTCCAGTTAAGTGGCATCTAGTGTTAGAGAATCTAACATTGTCTCTGAATAACGCTTAGTCATTACAAACACAATTAAAATATTAAATATAGTTTTCTTTATTTATGTCATCGAAAATGTGCTGCAATATATAATCTATACATATAATAAAACTGTAGAAGCAGCGTGTCTGTACATTGAATATATTTACCAAAAACTGACTGGGGGCGATGAAAGAAAAATATCAGAATACAAAAAAACGATTTTGAAAATTTTTGTCTGTCTGTTTGTCTGTTCAAACACGCTAATTTCCAAAACTACGCAGCGGATTTTCATAGGGTTTCCACAGATTAATTAAGCTTAGCTTGGCGATTCGAATAGGCTTTGTTCGAATCGAAATCGGCTGACGGGAAGAAAAGATATTCTAATTTAGAGTTTAAACGCGAACGAAGTCGCGGGCACCGCTAGTTTTGAAAAAAAAAAACTCGTTTCAACGGATCACTTTAAAACTGCAGCACACTACTTAATAAAACTTTGTACTTGCGAAAATTCGGTACATTTTAGTTAAAAATTAACTTTGAACACAAGGTTATTACAGGTAAGGAAACAACCATACATCTCTTACGCATCAGACAATGCTCACGGGGAGGCGGCAACCTCCAGCAGTGTACGATAAAAGGTCTGGATAACCCACAGGCACTCAATACTGAACAGAAAATTAGAATTATAAAAAATCATCTCATTTCGCGAACTTACTGCAACACATATTGTGTTACTCGATAGTGCAAACTCGTGTAGACGACACAATTTGTATGACAAAGCTGACGCGGATTTCGCATGCTACAACCCACGCCTTTGTCACCGACATGGAAAATGAAATGTTTTATGAGTATTAATGTATTTGTTTCAATAGGGTAGTTTCGTTATCAGCCTATAGCATCCCCTAGTAAATCATTACGAGGTTTCGGACCATAGCCCACTACGAGGGACTAGTATGGGATTGATACAGATAAATACACATAATATAGGTTTTTTTATAAATCCTCAAGCATGCGATTTCTCGCGACGTTTTCGTTCTTCGCACCGAGCTTATAATAAATAATTTTAAAATGTACAAACTCATTGGTACGGGTCGGACATTTGATTAGTTACCTACGCATACGATTTATGAATGAATAAAAATTATTTACTGCATTCCTGTTGTAATAAAATTAATTACATTAATTATTTATTATTATACATATAATTGACGTAAACCATGTAGTGTCGGCACTAACCCATCTGTTCCCTCGTGGGTGTGGTAAAAGGCAAATAGGGTATACCACAAGCCCTAAGGACCACCTTCGGGCCATCTCTAAAAGAGTGGGCTCGCCGGCCCGCTAGCTAGCGTGGCGTTTTAAGGCCATACAATACAATGTCCAGCACTATAGACTGAAAGGACCAGTTGCATGGTATTGCATTTGCATTGATTATAATAACATGTACAGAAGCAATAGAAGCAATTAATTGTAACGTATTTGAATTTGTCTTTCTTTTTTCACAGTCAGCTAAGACAAATGAACCCTTTAAAAACGTTATCTTTTTTAATACTAAGTTTATCACCAAGTTACATTTGGCTCTCTGAAATGAACCGCTCCGAGTCTCGTTACACAGTAATTTCGCGAAGACCACGACAGAGCATTAAGGAAGCGCCCAGAAGGCAAATAACAAAGCCACAGAGTAAAAAAATTAGGTCAGATTTGTTTTGTGAACGTTACATCGATATGGGAATAGAATACCAAATACATAAACCATCATAATATATAAATAATCATACTTTCCTATCAAAGAAACCTGGTTTTCAACTTCTCTTTGGGTTTGAAGCAAATGAAGAGGGGTTCATTAAAAAGTCAAATTTGAAACATAAGTACGAATAAGAATGTGTAGGCTACTGTCCTACACAGTACATCATACGATAATTGCAAGTTGGTCGATGTACTGAATCGATATCTGTTATCGACCTGTATCGCAACACTAGTCGCTGCGGCGCAGGCGCACCAGTCACCTTGGTCAGTCAAGACTTACTCGCGACGTCGAACGCACGCAACTCGCGGCGATCATTCATACGCGCTCAGGTGCTTGCCTCCGCGAAAGGTCATCCTAATATATAACAAAGTTGTTTTTTTACCTGCCTCTCGACGCACACTATCACCTCCTAAAAATGTCTATATTCAAAACACATATGAATTAATGAATTCGAAAGCTACTCAACAGAGCCCGCACTGGAGTGCTTGTACAACGTCTCTAGTATGTATTCTCATATCGATGGAACTTTACGATTGATCTAGATAAAAACTAACGCAAATGTTCACCCTGTACATAAATTATAACAATGTAAAATTTCATTAAAATCCGTTCCGATCAACGGAAACGCACGGTGAGACGAGTTTCGCGTAACATTGACTTAAGAATACTTACGAGCAGTTGTTTCTATAGCTCTAAGTGCTTAAAATCATCTCTAACGACGCAAAAGTCTGGTGCGGCTCACTGGAATCCATTTGGAACTTTCATAGCTGTCCATAAGTTTTATCTTCATGGCGTGCCTGCCTACTCGTAGTGACAGCAGGAAGCGCTACACGAGTGGCGCTATATCTCCCCCGAACAGTTTCCGTTCATTTGTGTTGAATTCATCAATTGTCATGTCCATGTATCTGCATTTACGGAAGCACACTGCTGCAAATCACTGTTTTATCGTAGACTGAGTTTTAGTAAGCGATATTTCGTTAAGAGTTTTTTTGGTAAACAGTATTTTAAAAACTTTAGGGTAATTTAATTTATGGAGTTAAATGGGGAGAATTTCTGGGTAGAGATAAATAAAAATAGTCACCACACTGTCAATACACTCTGTGAATACTGAGTAAATATTTTGTGAATTCTCAGTAAATACAGATTCTTCATTATTGTATTATTTACTTAATACTTGATCAATTTTAAATATTTGAACCTCATAAATACGAAATAAACCAAAGAAATCTGACTAATACTAAGTAAATTTTCAATAAATACTTACATACTACTAGGTTTTGAGTGAAACTCAAGTAAATACCGAGTAGATAAATGTCATGTGATATTGAGTAAGTACTTGATATGTCTGCACTATTTATCAAGTAGTTAGTATGAGTATTTACTAAATTGTGAATCATTGTCGCATGCGAAACAAAATCGTTTAAATTACAGTGTGCTATAACGGTAGTGATGCTCAGATTGTATAGGAAAGTGAAGATGATGTTTGATAATTGTTACAAGTGAATTGAAAGGTTCACATATTTTGTCGTTCCTGCAAAGGGACATATAAAATAAATATTCAGAAAAAATAATCCATTCCTTTTATCTTTTGTTGTATTACTATCTGCAATTCTTACTCTGTGGCTCTTCGGCGGGATCGAAGAATGCTGTCGTTAAGCTCAAGTAGCATTACGCTATGAAAACGGGAACTGTTCGGATGAGGCAAAGGAGCCCGGTTCAGGGACGGCCAGATAACCGAGTGTCGGCTTTTCGGAGCAATAATATAGGAATCACCAGTACGGAGCGAACCCCTTGTAATGTGGTTGAAAACATTTTTAGTATTTCTTGTGTTTCCTCGAGCTATCATTACTGGCAGCCTTAGAATAACTATTGTAAGTTTCTATTCTGACTGTTCGTTTTTGCAGTTCTTAAAGATCTTGTTATTTGCGGGTAGATTTATTTTTTGTAGAGGGTTCAGTCACAAAAGTTTTTTGCTAGTTAGTGCGTCAAATGTGAGCTACTGAGATTTTAAACGATACCGATTAACCTGTCAAGCAATGACCTTTGACCTTTCTATTGTTTGTATATTGTTGCCTGGGATGTAGGAATCTTAATGTCACCGTGAAAGTTAAATAAAAGAAATACCACAATCCATCGCTATCAAATTTATTCCTACATCTTCAAAGGTAGGCAGCGAATCCGGGGGCGTGGGCGTGCCGGCGTTTGTCATTTTAGACTAATGTTGGCAAGTATCGCGGACGTCTATGGGCGACAGTATCCACTTACCACCAGATGGACTGTATGTTCGTCTGCCGCCTTTATCCAATAAAAAAAGGAAAATTAAAATGACACTAACTCTGCGAAGGAAAATCCGTATACTTGAGAATTTAAAAAAATATCTAGTACCTACTAATCCACAGTGGGCCACGTGGTGAGTTATGGCCCGAATCCCCACCGTGACTACTAAGCGAGGCCTATAAACCTGCAGTACGATATACTAAGCTGACTTAAATCGACCGATATAATGAAAAAGGCAAACGTTATAATCAATTGGAAATGAAAAAAAATATGCTATAGGAATGCCCGGTTAATTTAATGTTAACATGTACAAAATGCTAAGCAAATTGACTATTTTGTATTTCTACGTACGAGTATACTAAATCGCGATAATTTATCTCCCCTGCGAGTGTCCTTCTGTCGGACCATGAATATACCAAGACGTCCCGCTATCAACCGTCATTTTTCCCCTAGAGCGGTTGCGGTGGTCAGCCCTCTTAAAGGTTAGTACACACAATGTATCAATGAAGAAAGAAAAAAAAACAGTGGAATCCAATGGAAAGTATTACCTAATCATTCTTTCTTTTAGGTATGTATTTTGTTATTTTACATTTGTAAGTAGTTAGGTAAATATTTTTTAATCTATACTAATATTAGGGGTTAAAGTATGAAATTGCCGATTTGTACTGAAAAATTAAAACTCGTTTTTTTCTAAAACGTAACATGTTTATTTAATCAAAATATTTACTCTCATTATCTATACATTGTTGCCATCTAATCGGAAGTTCATTTATGCCTTTGCGATAGAACTCTGGGGATGTAGATTCGACGAACTGTGTGAAAGCATTTTGTACTGCCTCTTGGGAAGAAAATTTTTTACCACATAGAAAATTGTCCAAATCACGAAAAAAATTGTAGTCCGTTGGAGTAAGGTCTGGCGAGTACGGAGGATGACGTATGGTTTCTAACTGCAGCTCCTGTAGAGTTACAACGGTTTCTCGTGCAGTGTGAGGTCTTGCGTTATCATGGAGCAATAATGGTGAAGATCGATTCACGAGTCGGGGCTGTTTCACTGCTAGTTTCGCCATCATTGTTCGAAGTTCGGCACAGTAAACATGTGCTGTTATTGATTGACCAGACCCGAGAAAGCTATAGTGAATAACACCATGAATAGACCACCAAACAGTTACCATTACCTTTTTATTGGTAAGCTTTGCCTTAGGGCACTGTTGCGGCGTTTGACCTGGAGTCAGCCATTGCATTTTTCGCTTTCGGTTATCGTAAAGAATCCACTTTTCGTCACATGTCACAATTCGATCCAATATTCCTTCATTTCTGTACCGATTCAACAAGGCAACGCAAGTTTCAACACGCGTTTTTTTCTGCAGATCAGTCAAATCATGAGGCACCCATTTTTCATATTTTTTTATCTTATTGATTTGATGCAAATGAGTCAATATTGTAGGTAAGGTAACGTTAAACCATGCCGCTAATTCCTGGGTAGTTTGACTCGGATCGGCTTCCACCATCTCCTTCAATTCAGCGTTATTCACCTGTGTGGGCGGTCTTCAACGTGGTTCGTTCTTCAAGTCGAAGTTTCCATTACGAAAGCGTTTAAACCAAAAACGCACGGTTCGTTCATTAGCAGTCTCCTCTCCAAACGCAGCATTGATATTGCGAGCCGTTTCTGCCGCGTTAACTTCGTAACTACGTCGGAACTCGTATTCAAAAATTACACGGATTTTCGAAGTATCCATCTTTCCCGTCTAAGCTGAATAAAAAGAACAATTGAATGTCGAAAATCGAATGTTGCACATTTTTTAAAACAAGAACCTCATAGGTATCATGTGAAAAAAGTTTCACTCGAAAATCTCACACCATGAAGGTTTTATGTCAATTCAAAGTATCTATTACTATAAAACGGCAATTTCATACTTTAACCCCTATTATAATAAAGAGGTAAAATTGTGTGTTTGTAGGTATGCTGGGGGTAATCTCTGGAACTACTGAACCGATTTCAAAAATTCTTCCAAAAATAGGAAGCTACATTATCCGTGTCTAATATAGGCTATATTTTATTTTGAAATTTAAAAAAAATTTTGGAAAAATAAAAAGAATATAAACCGAAGCGAAGCGAGGGCAGGTCGCTAGTAATTCATATAACATACGAATTATTAGCCCTGGCTACGCTAAATACGCTTAATTAAAATACGCTAGCCCTGGTTCGAATTATTGGCCCGGTATCAACGCGGCTTAGTAATCGTACTTATGATTAATAATCGTACTTTATTAATCATAAAGTACGATTAATATTAAATGGATAGAAAATGTACATATAAAGCAATTTCTGGATCGCAAATTGCGCAAGAGGAAATACGGTTCCACCGCATCTCTGTAATGGGACGTGTGTAAGAAACAAACGATTCTTTCATTACTACCATTGCATAATGAGTTAATGACTTTCGCAAAGTCATTCCATTATTACAATTTTCTTTTGACGTGATCGGATTTCAATGGAAACTTTTTCCAGTGTGTTCTATGCTTAAGAAAACATTCTCCGATACCACAATAGTGGATTTTGTGACACAAAAGAATAAAATATATGTGCATTTGCCCGTGATACATCGGCTTCACTTTGTACACGACTACGACCGTGTTCTCATCACATGTATTAGATGTATGTATTAATGTGAAAGACCATTTGCTTCATTCATGACATGCTTTTTAGAAAGAAAATATTTATAGCCCTAGCCTGTTATTCTCCACTGCTGGGTCTCTCATGGGTGTGGGTGTATCTCACCACTTGGGTACCCCACCCAAGTCTCGCCACCACGTACATCCTTCTGCTATTCTCATCCAATCACCATCGGTGACTTTCTTCATGGCGTTAGTTCACCTGGTCGGAGAGCGTCTCACGCTATGTTTCCCGGTAAGTACGAGTACGTGCTCTGCATTCGAGGACTTGTTTCCTCCCATCGGTTATCGGTACTGCGGCATATATGGCCTCTGCCCACTGTCATCTCCTCTTGCCGATTCGTAGAGCTACATATGTCGGTAACTTTAGTTCTTCGTACTAATAATTAAATAATGCCGATCGGCCGTATTCGTATTTCACAATTATTACAGCATAATTGATTAAATAAGCATAGAAACACATTTACATTGTGTTACGTTGTAACCAATCTATGTTATATCTAGTCACAGCTTTCAGTCACAGTCGGAGGTATGCGTTGGCTGAGTGGCATTAATTAAATACTATAATAATTGTTATGTAAACGGGTTACTCACGATTTGTTAATTATTTATTATAGCCGATATTTCGATTCAGTTACATGAACCGTGGTCGCGGCGAGACTGCGCAGGCGCTTGAAGGTGTTGTTGTTGCTATTGACAGACAAATCTGTCTTTTGTTTATTTTGTTTGTCTATGGTTTTTATTAAATGTTATATATTTATTTAGTGTTTACTTAAATATGTACTTGTACTTGTGTTTGTATCAATCTATAACGCCTGTCAGCCTAGTAAATCACTGGAGCTTTTTAAATACGTATATAAGTTATATATATATATGTATATTTAAGTACGAAGGCGGCAGACGAGCATACACTCCACCTGATGGTAAGTGGTACTGTCGCCCATGGACATCCGCGATACATGCCAACATCAGTCCAAAATGACAAACGCTGGCACGCTCCCGGATGCGCTGCCTCCTTCCTTTGGAGCGATAAGAATGGATTTGGAGAAAGGGTTGGGAAAATGGTGAGGGATAGGATGGGAATGGGCTCTGGCACATCTCACTCACTACCGAAACACGTGCATACATTAGGGAAATAACATAAAGTGGGAAATGCAGTACATTTCAAGGTAGTCTTCTGTGAGAGAGGTGTGACGTGGCCAGTCGAGTTCGCCCAGGCAGCGGCTGTGGGAATGTAGCACATATAGTTATTATAGAATCACATTAAAAAACCTTGCGTGTGTAATGCCATTTATTCGGTAGTTGATATCTATCAACAACAATATATTAATCGAGGATTAGATGCACATTGCATTACAGACAAAATACGAACATTACAACAATAGGAAGAAAAATAATCATAATTGAATACAACACAATTACATAAGCAAAATCATACAAGCAAACGAAAACAGAGTTGAACGAATTCTTAATAATTAGAGCCCATTAACGCAGGGATCGCATCAACGCAGTCTCCTGTGCCTTACTTCACGCTGCCTTTCTCGTTAACGGTCAACACCCGTGAACGGTCAATCGCCCGCGCACCGCACCGCGATCAAACCATTTGCATTGGACTAAATAATATATGTAGTATATAAATCATTTTTATGTCTGTAAATATAAGCTTCGTTTAAGATTTTATAACTCAAAATTTCTTTGTTTCAAGATTCTGTTTAAGCAGAAAAATGCTCTAACATTTGAGTTTTTAAGTAATTCATTAATAATATATTCTATTTTTAAGATTTCATGATTTTGGAAAAGGACCATTGTCTCTGATATTGTAACATAATAGGTCGGCGAGAAAGTCATTTCGTATGTATGAAGTTGTGATCTAATATCTTTGATTAAACTGTTTGTACCTGACTGGTTATGATACCATTAAAAAGGTAACATTTAAGAAAAGAAATAAAAAAATAAAAAACTGTTTCCCGCCATTTTTCAATTGTTTTTCTGTCCAAGAAAATGAGTGAATCTAACGAAGAAATTCGATATATTTTAAAGTGTTATTACAAAAAAGGGAAAATTGCGACACAAGCCGCGAAAAAAATTTGTGCCCTTTATGGACCTAATATGCAGTGTCAGTAATAGTAGCACGAAGTTGGTTTCAGCGTTTTCAGTCTGGAAATCTTAATGTTAAAGATGCAGTTCGCTCCGGTCGCCCTGTTACCGATAAAGTTGATGCCATTTGTGAAAAAGTGCAGCAAGATCGGCATATAAGTAGTTACGACATTGCTGATGAACTGGGCATTGACCACAAAGTAGTTTTGACTCATTTGAAAAGGTCTGGATTCACAAAAAAGCTCTATATTTAGATACCACACGAGCTCACTGAAAGAAACCTAATGAATCGTGTACTCGTTTGCGATTTTCTATTAAAACGCAATGAAACCGAACCATTTTTGAAAAGATTGATCACTGGTGATGAGAAGTGATGAGAAGTGAGAAGTGAGTGATGATGGTGATGAGAAGGTCACTTACGATAAGAACGTGCGGAAAAGATCATGGTCTAAGTGCGGCCAAGCTCCACAGACTGTGGCGAAATCCGGATTAACGAGCAATAAAGTGATGTTGTGTGTATGGTGGGATTGCAAGAGCATCGTTCAGTATGAGCTTTTACCGCCGGGCAAAACCATCGATTAGGATCTCTACTGCCAACAGCTGATGAGACTAAAGCAAGAAATTGAGAAAAAACACCCGGAATTGATCAACAGAAAGGGTGTAGTCTTTCATCATGATAACGCCAGACCACATACATCTTTGGCCACTCAGTAAAAATTGAGAGAGCTTTTGGTTGGGAAGTGTTGATGCACCGACCATATAGGCGTGACCTTGCGCCCTCAGATTTCTACTTGTTTCAGTCTCTTCAGAATTCTTTAGGTAGTGTAAGGTTAACATCAAGAGAGGACTGTCAAAACTACATGTCGCAATTTTTTGACCAAAAATCCCAAAATTTCTACAGCAACGGGATCATGTCACTACCTACAATATGGCAACAAGTTATAGAACAAAACCGCATATATATATATTATAATTAAATTTAATTAAACTTTTAAAAAAATGTTTTGAATTTGTATATAAAATACGAAGAAACCTTTTCCCCGACCTTAAATTATGTAAAATTATATATTGTAGAGGTATTTCCTAATTTTAATTTACATACTAGGTAATACTTTTTATTGCAGTTTCCAATGCAACTTCTGTTCACCTAGAAATTGTATAAGGTATTAAGCTCGTCTGTAAAAAATATTTTCCTCCAAACAGAGTATTTAGTTATATATCCACATATAACATTTTATCGCTTCACATAAAAGTCGGGTAAGCCGTTCTTTCATCAAGACGGCATCGTTAAGTCACATATAAAATTAAGAATATAAAACTGAGCACAAACAAATGCAGTAAAATGTGGAAATCTTACTTTGACACTCGAGGCGAGGATCCATAGACATTGGTGCAGGAAACTATACACAACTCTTTTATGACTTAAGCTATTTTAAAAGTAACTGCATTAATCGAGAACTAACTAAATGTAGTTTTCAGTTAATTCAATGCTCCATCATTAATGCCATTCAACCCTACGATAAACCATCTAACCAGTTGGGTGAGATGAGAATATCAGCCAACTCCAATTAATGTCATTGTATTAAATGTCATCTGAACCCGCCCCACTCCATTCTAAATATTATATTCTCCCAGATAGAGAATTTATTATATTATTATCCTATATCTCTTTAAAACCCACCCTGTTCCATGGATTACCATTCCATCCTACAACCCCATTGGATTATCCATTTCGATAGGATGAAAGAGCAGTTCATCTGAAATTTCATATTTCCTATCTTCATCAGAACCGTAGATAATTCCCGCAGGATGTATTAGAGGTTCAGGATAAAGTGTCCTCTAAGTATATCCAGGTTATGAACTATACTTGTAGCAAGTTTCATTGAAATCTATCGATTGGCTTTTATGTGACATTGAAAACCATGCAGGCCATTCTACTAATTCTCAAGCCCTAAAGGAGACAGTATGAAAAATTATGACGTCATAATAAAATTCAGTTTACTAGTTAGGTAAGTATGTTTTCCATTTCTATTAAACTTCAGGTCTTAAAAGAGGCACTTGTCAGCCGTCGTACATTCACGGCGCGGCAGGTGTGAGCAGACTGTAAACAGTGTTACTGCATCGTCTAGTTGACACGAGCGACTTACGAACTGCACAGACTTGCGATGAGGTTGGATATGGTATATAATTTCTATTTAATTGTGGATAGTTAACTAAGATAGACGGTTTATTCCTCACCAAAATCAAAATAGATATTGTATACACCACAGATCTAATATTTTTGCTATCGCGAGAAAGTGCCAGGCCATATAATACTGGCGCTCAGAAGCGCGAGCGCGCAATAGTCTCAGGACTGATACTGCGAGGGCGCCTCATCTCATCGTCACAGAGTGGCTTTCAGATACAGGACCGTTCAGAGCGAAAGCGATGTGCGGAGGTTCTATACTGATGCTGTTTCACCGATCACCGCACCGGGTATATGTATATTTATATTTTCTACTGATCCATATCCTTTCTGCATGTATTTGAACTGTGACTCAGTGCATACGTGACCAGGAGATGCGTGATTGCATGGAGCGTAGTTGCGTACATGCGTGGTTGGCTCGTAGTAAATATAGATTTCATTGATGCGAAATTGTTAAACCTGGATATTGGAGATAGTGAAGATACGTGTACGCTCCAGATGCAGCCACGTAATATATGTAAATGATTTACAGATTCGATTTACAGATCGCGTTTGCGACAGCGGCTGTACTATATGAATAAATAATTGTGTATTTAACGGTTTTAAACTTTTGTTAGCGCGATATTATTTATTTGTTATAGCCGATATACGCTGAAATAAATAAATAATAAATCGCCAGTAACCCGTTAACTTATTATTATTATTTAACGACGGTCTCTTGGAAATGGTGTCAAAGAAATTAAGTTCATGCGAGTGAAGAAGCGAGCATTAGTAATAAAATAAAGCAAATTTGTTAGAAATTACAAATTTTTGATACGGAGGTGTCGCATACTGTTCGGTCCAAAAATTATTTTATATCGCGAACCCGTAGACTGTGCAACGAACTGCCTCAAGAGGTCTTCCCATTAAGCTATGACATGCGGTTCTTCAAGAAAGCTGTGAATAGGATTTTGCAAGGTCCGCGGCGCGCCCGCATACCCTTTGGTGTTGCAGGTGTCCATGGGCGGCGGTAACACTTACCATCACGTGGGAACGCTTGCTCGTCCGCCCTCTTCTCTATAAAAAAAATAATATTTATTATCACATCCGAAAGTCTCTTTAACATTCACGTTTTATAAAATATGTTCGCTTAGATACCGGACTCCTTTTCGTTGAGGAGTCAAATACTTTCAACCCGAGGTACTCTATCTAAGCCATGTACGAGTAGTATCCAGCTACGCATTACCGAGTAACTTTGAGATAAGTTTACACGGGCGAATTTGTGTAATTTACAGATATTACACAACGTTACTTAAACGTCTCACATGGAAATTACCTTTTAATTAGTCAGCTTTTAATTTAGGGTAATTTTTGGAATTAATAATGTATAATTAATGCGGCTTAATAAAACGATTACTTTAAAAGCCTAAAGATCATATTTGTAAGTACGAAATGGTCTTTTGCATAATAATTTACTTAGTGATACTAGAATCAATTTGAGTAAGTAAAATAGAAAGGAATGGATGATATGACAAAGGAATTTCGCTTTTTATAAAATGATAATTACTTTAGAAGTCTGCATTGTTTCACTTAAAAGATGTTCACTTTTGAGAGGGAGAGTGCACGCTGCAATCCAACAACTGCTGGGCGCGCTCGACTGGCCACGTTACCTGCAATTCTCATGTTACTTTGAAATGTACTGCAATTCCCACTTTATCTTATTTCCCTAATGTATGTGTTTCGGTAGTGAGTGAGATGTGCCAGAGCCCATTCCCATCCTCTCTCTTCCCATTTTCCCAACCCTTTCTCTAAATTCATTCCTATATTTGCAAAGGTAGGCAGCGCATCCGGGGGCGTGCCAACGTTTGTCATTTTGGACTAATGTCGGCATGTATTTAGGATGTCTATGGGCGACAGTATCCACTTACCATCAGGTGGACTGTATGCTCGTCTGCTGCCGTCGTCCATAAAATGTACGAAATTTTTTTACAGGTACAAACAGGTTATAGATCATAGATATATTGTCAAGTTCGTGGTATGGAAACCAAGAGTGTCACTTATTTTGCACCTACGACTACGTCACTAATAAATTTTAGTGATGTAGTTACTTATAAATTAGTGGGTAGTTCACGAAATGTCTCACTCGAGTCCGTGCACCACTTATGTCATTTTTTTACATTTGATCATCTGCCTATAACTCAGGATGTTCTCCCTCATCGCGGAGCTGGTGATTTTTTTTAAAACTAGTCAATATTTTTACAATTGATCCTAACATTAGACACGCAGCTACGGACAACTCGCATTATTTATCTCTTTACATCTGTATGCAAGATACAATCAATGTAATCGAAAAAACAAATTTTACCAATTCTGGATATCAAATGACTGGATAATTAATGTTCACCAGTTTCTACCTTTAGGTCGGACCTGTTATCAACTGTACGTAAAATTTCCTTTAAATTAATTTATTCATATGACTGGTTTTAGCTTCCATTAGCTGTTTACTAACTCTGTTCTTGGAGATGCTAAAGTTAGTTTTGTTTTTATAAGCCCTGCGATATTTTCGAAGCTCCTCGACGGAATTTTGATAAATAATACTCCAAGATCTCGGAGAAAACATTTCTTATGCAACTGTCAATTACACAATAACTATTGGAGGTACTTTAATAACAAATTACAATAAAATTCGGTACTAAAAATAAATAACAAATAACTAACTTTAATAACAAATTCGATAGAGTTTAAAAAATGTTGCGCCTCTCCTAGATCATGCGATTAAATCTAATATCTATAAGCTTCTAAAACTACTATCCATTCTTCTGATTTTGCTCAGAGTTCTGCACTTTATATAGGCATTTAGTAGCAAAAATTCCCCTAAAATAAAATGCTCGAAACGGTGTTGTTACAGTGTTACCCTGAAAAAAGCCACAAGAATGCAATGGAAATACGACTAAAACCCCTTTGTTGTCGCATTTAAAAAAAAACATTAACAATTCAGCGGGCGTATCACAGCAAAATAAATTTCATACTCTTTCATACTCGCGTTTCATACTCTTTCAGGACGAAAACGAGTGGTGTAACTTAAATTTTTACGATGTTTTCGAAAAAAGTCGGCGGAATTTTTGCGACGACAGAATGAAATGTGCCCGAGAGTGGTTTCTGCCTTCGTTTTTGGAGAAGAATTTTGGCAAAAGGTTTCTTTTTTTTCTTTTCAAATATGGCAACGGTGCAATTAGCACATTCTGTCAAAGTCTAAAACTCATCATGTCAATGTCCAGGTCCGTCGAAGTAAGTAGGAGTCGCCTAGTAAAGTGATAGTTGGTTTACTGAGAACAGAAGAGGACTCTTTGGAAGTACACGAAAAACGCAGTCTTGTATGCTTTTATTTCATTATGCATTTTTCCACAACATTACGCACAAAAATATTTCATTATTGCGCACAAAAATCACTTTGCAGTTTAATGAACTATCACTATTAAACTACAAAACGCACTATCCTCAATTTTTATAATAATTAAACAAAAATTTAACTTCACTACTCGAGTTCCCGCCAAAAAGTATTCTTTATTTTTTAATTGTATTAAAAAGCATTCTGAAATATATATGTTAAGTGTTTCAGAATCCTTTTAGTATATATCCTGTGTCACGGGTTCAGAGTAACATAAATATATTATTTTGGACCCGTCACATAGAAAATTCTAGAGTAGTCTGTCAAGTTGTGTTTACGCGTTAATTTTCAAATAAAACCAAAATATTTATTTGTGGATTGTGGGCATAAAGATGTCATGATAATTACAAAAAATAAAGAGTCCTCCACATCCCGGCTTTGGGTATACAAATACAAATTAACTAATAAAATTACATAATAAATCAGATATTTAATAATAATAATATAATAATCATAAATAAAATCAGATAATAGGTTCTCTTAGTCTGCTATCTACATGCTAGGTCAAATAACCATTTGTCACAAAAAAAATCGTTTTTATTTTATTAACATTTGCTAATAAGAAAGCCACGGTTTTTTTAAAACTTCCACAGTCTCAGCGATTTTTATATTTTTTTTTTATAAATTTTTATAAATTTCGACCAGTGTGTGTTGCCGGTGATGACCTACGGCACCGAGACGTGGTCTCTGACTATGGGCCTCATAAATAAGCTCACTGTCGCACAGCGAGCTATGGAGAGGGCTATGCTCGGGGTTTCCCTACGTGATCGAATCAGGAATGAGGAGATCTGTAGACGAACTAAAGTCACCGACATAGCCTCTCGGGTTAGCAAGCTGAAGTGGCAGTGGGCAGGGCACATAGTTCGAAGAACCGATGGCCGATGGGGCAGAAGGGTTCTCGAATGGAGACCACGTACCGGCGGACGAAGCCGAGGACGTCCATCTGCTAGATGGACAGACGACCTCATAAAGGTTGCGGGCACCCGCTGGATGCAGGTCGCTGCCGATAGGTCTAAATGGCGGACAATGGGGGAGGCCTATGTCCAGCAGTGGACGTCCAAGGGCTGAGAAGAAGAAGAAGAAGATAAATTTTCGGCGCCATAAAAAATGCACTTTTATACAAAAGTTTAGTTTTAGAGAACACTAGAGAACTTTAATTTTCGTGTATTGATTCGTGTCGAACAAACTCTTAAGGTACGCGCTTTATATGTCTAACCAACAGGAATCCTATTGCCATCACGTCTAAACCTTCGTTCCGTCCAGAAAGTAAATGCCGTCGAATGTTTCCACAAACTCATTTTAAAATCCATTTCCTTTGCATAAACGTCGAGCTCACCTAAAACCCGCGCGTTAGTTTACTGCGCGATGTTTGAAACATTTTAAATCTGTCTATAAATATACCTTTGCCATATTGATATTTTCAATGTGAAAGAGGATGGGAATTTGCAAATATTTTTAATGGAGTTTTAAGGCCTGAACACACTACAGAGCGACGGCAGACAAATGTCTTTAAAGATGTTTCTAAATAAGATATGGGGCTCTTTGAACAGGACTCCGCAAGGGCGGCGGTGCAATATGCCCTGTGGTGTTACAGGTGGTTATGGGCATCGGTGCTTATCAAGTGACCCGCCCGCTCGTCTGTCTATTCTATACAAAAATACTAACATAGCAGTCTCACAGAAGACTCTAGATGTAGAGGCGAACGATGAACTGGTTTCCCTTGCCAATAGATACAAAAGAACTTCAACGAAATATTAAAGAATTTTGATGAAATATTCCACGCCTAAAACACATTAATAAGTTTCATGCCGGTGTTCTTTAATAGTTGCCGGTTAGATGTACCTATCCACCGTGGGATGCAGCATACATAGCCCTCCTCCTAGATTGTTTTGAGATTTCAGAACAACGTACACGTTTACATGTACACATACCGATGTGGGTACGAGTTTTCATTTGACTGAACAAGTGAATTGCAATTGTTAAACATTCCGCAGACTTATTTTTTGAAGATGAATAGTGCACCTACATTTAATGAGTGCATAATAAGAGTTGCATTGTCGTGTATACCCAGCAAAACTTTCTAAATATTGCACACAACACAGAATATTTGCGTTCAGGCACTACTCAAGCACTTAAATGCTCAGATATTACAAGTATTTATCTCTACTGTTATTCTTTTGTTTTCATTTTATATTAGTTCTAGAAAATTCGTGCCATTTTTAGGGTTACGGATGAAAAGAAACATGAAATCCTAAGTGAGAAAGACTTCTTAGTTATCTTATTTTTGACCTTTCATGTAGAACTGTAAACTATTTATTTTCGTCAAAATAAAATATATTTTATATGTATTTATTATTTAGGTGTATGTATTTATATATGTGTATAAATATATATTTATGTATTTTAATAGTATATTGTACGATAATACATACATATTTTCCGTACACACTACGCATGCTTTTTATTGTATCTTTCCTTTTTCGTGTACATTTGTACGTGTGTACAAAAAACATTAAATTAAAATTTATCTGAGAAAAGGGATTGAAAAATCTGAGAAATTATATTGTTTGATTTCTCAGATTTATTAACTAAACTTTTTTCACATGATACCTATGAGGTTCTTGTTTTAAAAAATGTGCAACATTCGATTTTCGACTTTCAATTGTTTTTTTTATTCAGCTTAGACGGGAAAGATGGATACTTCGAAAATCCGAGTAATCTTTGAATACGAGTTCCGACGCGGAACTAACGCGGCAGAAACGGCTCGCAATATCAATGCTGCGTTTGGAGAGGAGACTGCTAATGAACGAACCGTGCGTTTTTGGTTTAAACGCTTTCGTAATGGAAACTTCGACTTGAAGAACGAACCACGTGGAAGACCGCCCACACAGGTGAATAACGCTGAATTGAAGGAGATGGTGGAAGCCGATCCGAGTCAAACTACCCAGGAATTAGCGGCATGGTTTAACGTTACCTTACCTACAATATTGACTCATTTGCATCAAATCAATAAGATAAAAAAATATGAAAAATGGGTGCCTCATGATTTGACTGATCTGCAGAAAAAAACGCGTGTTGAAACTTGCGTTGCCTTGTTGAATCGGTACAGAAATGAAGGAATATTGGATCGAATTGTGACATGTGACGAAAAGTGGATTCTTTACGATAACCGAAAGCGAAAAATGCAATGGCTGACTCCAGGTCAAACGCCGCAACAGTGCCCTAAGGCAAAGCTTACCAATAAAAAGGTAATGGTAACTGTTTGGTGGTCTATTCATGGTGTTATTCACTATAGCTTTCTCGGGTCTGGTCAATCAATAACAGCACATGTTTACTGTGCCGAACTTCGAACAATGATGGCGAAACTAGCAGTGAAACAGCCCCGACTCGTGAATCGATCTTCACCATTATTGCTCCATGATAACGCAAGACCTCACACTGCACGAGAAACCGTTGTAACTCTACAGGAGTTTCTGTTGGAAACTATACGTCATCCTCCGTACTCGCCAGACCTTGCTCCTACGGACTACCATGTTTTTCGTGATTTGGACAATTTTCTACGTGGTAAAAAATTTTCTTCTCAAGAGGCAGTACAAAATGCTTTCACACAGTTTGTCGAATCTACAGCTCCAGAGTTCTATCGCAAAGGCATAAATGAACTTGCGATTAGATGGCAACAATGTATAGATAATGAGGGTAAATATTTTGATTAAATAAATACGAATATGTTACATTTCAGAAAAAAACGAGTTTTAATTTTTTAGCACAAATCTGCAAATTCATACTTTAACCCCTAATAATAACATAAGTAATACAACGGCAGTAACGAGGCAAAATCTAAAATGCAACTTTGTCAAGAATTGCAGGTTTAATTCACTGTTAAATTTGCAATTCTAAGCAGCAACAGGAAGCGTTGCAGTATTATGCAATAATATTTCACGATAATTGTACAAGGTTTATTTGAATATTAAATGTGCGGACTGATTATGTAAGGCAGCCCCAAGACACTACAATAAAAGTATACAATAATGTCATTGGACAATATTATTAAACCGCGTTTTGCAGCCAAACGAATTACACACTCTCAACAAACGATCAAAAACATTGTGCAATATATAAAACTGCACTATATGATTGACGGTCTAGGAGGCCTCCAAGGAAAAGAGGTAGAGTGTTTAGGTTTAGAGTGTCCAGTCATGTTCGCCAAATCTTATTTAGGTTTGAATAATAAAACAGGTGTGAAAATAATTACAACAAATTACACGCGTGAGGTATATTAGCATTGTTTGCAGAATGAAATCAGTGCGTTGCGAGGTCGGTAAAGTACCGGCGGGAGGCTCCCTATTTATGCTAACATAGGGTGCGCGCTATACGCTACAGCCGACTGCAATTAGCGCACCCTACTGGTTCTTATTGAATATTCTCATTAAATATACTAAAGTATTTCAAGAGTAATTGTTCACTTACACAAGGAGAGGTTTTCCAACACGAGTTTCTCGAATATCGGTGAAAAGCTAGTATAAGAAATTGTCACCATCTGACCACTATTATTTCGGTTATCATCGAGTTTTATCATCATGGGACCTACAACAATCATCTTGTAGGCGAGAATTGTATGTAGTCTGGTCGCATACGAGAATCGTATATATATTTTCTCGCTCGTTCCGTTCTAATCGTATATAATATTGTTGCTTGAATTATATATTGCTTGCGTTTTAGATGTGTAGTGTGACACACGGATCAATAGGACTAAAGCACATAAATATTTACAAAAAACTACCAAACTAGATGATAATTTATGTATCTACACTGCACGGCATGGCACGTAGAAAACGCGAATTTAATGCTTAAAGGCAGTCGCGACTAGTCGGCACTCTTTCGTTTGACAGAGACGTTGAATTGGGAAATGCGAGAAAAACTTAAATGCGATGATATGTTAAAATAAATATAAAATGTGTACATTACTTATACATATACTTATAGGTATAAGTACATATACATATACTTATACATATACATTACTTATAGGTATTATTAGTTATACATACAAACTTACATATATATTTCTTTCATCTGAATTTTGTCGCGCTCCGCGCTGTTGGTAAAACTATGTCGGTAAAACAGTGTAGGCGTCAAGTGAAGAGAATCGTGCTGACTGTCAAATTGGAGGTAAACATAAATAAGAGTTATTGTAAGGATAAATAATAGATGTTAAAAAGGATTGAAGAATAAACTTTATATGTCGTTTCTTTGTATATCGAAGCAACACCACATAAGTTTGTTTCATTTGACAATCCTTTTGAAGAGAAAATAATCGACATGGCGAGGAAATGACAATACAGTCCGAAAATTTACAAAAATCTCTGGTTTCATTAGCGTACATTGCCTTTGAAATTATTCTTCGAGATTGTTTTAAAACGAGATTGTTATAGTTTCGTAATCTGAATTCGATTTGACTCTTAAACTCTTATCTACGATCTTAAATGACATGTAAGTGGTCACTGCCACCCATGAACACCTATACGTGTCTCCGGCGCCCACGGCGCACTGCGCGTTATTTAGCAATGTGGGTGCGCTGCCGACCTTTCACCTGTTCCTGTTCACAGCTCTCTTGAAGAGCCCGTATCGTAGCGTAACGGAAAAAAAATATAATAAAAACGTATAAACGCAGGCTTAAATAAAAAAATCCAGCACTTTTTTAAGAATGAATTTCTTTCATGTAAACTAACAGATTTTGTTGATTTTTTGGCGGGAACTCGAGAAGTGAAGTGATTGTTTGACTAATATTGTAACAATTGTGTATTATACGTTTTGTGGTGTAATAGTGATGGTTTATTAAACTTCAAAGTGTTTTATATGCATAATGTTTGTGATAATCAAATAATAGCATAGGACTGCGTTTATCGTGTGCTTCCAAAGAGTCCTCTTCTGTGCTCAGTGAACCTACTATCAATCAATTGTTTCAATTGATTGCTAATTGCACCATTGCCATTTAAAAAAGAAAAAAAAAACCTTTTTTTTAAATTTAGCACATTCCTTTTCACTACCATGTTTATTGAACATCACTACCGTGTGTAATTTTGTATCCAAGCCTCGAGCATTTCCGAGGCAAGACGTACCTTGTTATGAAGACTCTGTTCTACCTGAGATACTAAGTACACCGCACCGCAGCTTGTTAACAGAACAAGACTTGGAGACCTCTAAACTGGAGTGAAACGAGGAGACTTAGTATTAAAAATAATGAACGAATCAGATCTTTTAAACTATTCCATATTTTTTATTGAAAAAATGTGACTGCCAAGCAGACAGTCAACCTGAAGGTAAGTTTGTACTGTTGCTCATGGATATCGGCGATACGTGTCAACATACACTGATGTATTTTTTGTCCAGAAAATGGGACCCAAAATTATGAACAACCTGCAAAATAGTTATATGACTAATGAACACAAAATTACACCTCAAATCAAATATTCACCCTATTATTCCTTCAATTAAATTTACACTGACAGATTTTAATGTATATCTCATGAGAGTGCGCCTAGGCGGGTGACGCGAGTAAGTATGTAAATGCGCATAGAATGAAAGGTATATTATTAGAAATGAACAATAAATTACGAATAAAAAACCTATTGTAAGAACTCATAGAATCGATTCTTCTCCCGTTTCTGAATAACCTATTGTCAGCTTTTGTCTTATTTCAGAGACTCGTTGTAAATTACCAGTATATTCCCAAAGTAATCGTATTTGCATAGTTTAATTATCTCAACATAATTAAACCATGTCAATAATTGCCTGGCCTATTTAAACGGGGCAACTGGCTCTCAATAATTCCCGTACTATTTCCACTTAAAAATTGGCTCTCGGGCAAATGAATAATTTTAAGCTTCCACTGAAATTCGCCCCAGAAATCTTTACCTCATCAAAGATTCATAATGATTTTAGACCTGATTTTCCGCTTCATTTAAACGCCCTAATGAGGCATTACTCTTTAATATTCTGCCCCAATGACCGATCGACCGTGATACAGTGAAATAATGGTGAAATTGAAAATGCCGTTTTTTTCTGGCAAAAATAATTAATCGTTAAGTCAAGAACAGCTTTGAAGTAATTTCAGAGCTGAGACGCGTGGAAAATGTTATGAATTTATTTTAGTAAAAATGTTTACACGTATATTTAACTGTTCGCCAAATATACTTAAGACGGAAGAAATGGTAACTGCTTTAATGTGTTGTTTGTCAAATAACGGGGATATCATTTAATTTGGTTATTTAGTTTTAATTATTACACACTTTTATTTATTATTTATCTGAACATCATTGTTAAAAAGGCGAGCGACTTCGGTCTTGAATTATTTTCTACCAGCTTTTCTGGGTTGATCAGAGAGATTCACTGAGAGGTTTGAGAAAAACTTTCAGTCCTTTCAGTACCCTCTGCTGGATCAGTGGCCCTGAAAAAATACGCTGGCCATGTGGGTAGGCAAATTTCCTCTTTTAGAAGTGGTCCCTCGGGGCTTGCGGTAGCCGCTTTGTTATCACTAAGTCTCTTATTAAGACACCCACGGGAAGAGGTTGGAGGGATGATGCTATCCTAAAGTCGGCCGACAACACATGGCAAATGGTTTTTTTTTTATAGAGAAGAGGGCGGACGAGCAAGAGGTCTTACGTGATGGTAAGTGTTACCGCCGGCCATGGACACCTGCAACACCAGGGGGTATTCGGGCGCGCCGCCGACCTTGCAAAATCCTATTCACAGCTTTCTTGAAGAACCCCATGTCGTAGTTTAATGGGAAGACCTCTTGAGGCAGTTCGTTCCACAGCCTACGGGTTCGCGATATAAAATATTTTTTGGACCGAACAGTACGCGATACCTCCGTATCTAGGAAATGCGGATGGACCGCACTTCTGTGACGGGAGGTGCGGTTGTAGAAACAAAATATAATTTTATAGATAAAATGTCGACTTATTAATAAGTCAAATGAAGATATGCAGATAACAAAAAAAAGCTTATTGCTGAGAAACGTGACTACTGCGATCCTACTCTCTAATACACTTTCCCTAACCCTGTCTGAAAATCCATTCCTAGGTATCAAAAGTTGGGCAGCGCATACGGCGGCGTCTGGACGACAGTATCCACTTACCACCAGATGGACAATGTGCTCGTCTGGCGCCTTCTTTATATTAAAAAAGAAAGTGAGGATAGAAGAAAAGATAAGACAAGCCTCTGTTTCCTAAGCTTCTATTCAAAAGATATTATGGTTGAAGCTTATATGAAAATATATGTTATTTAACATGTAGAAAAATAATCGGTTAGCTGGAATTTTAGGCACTGTTCATACCTACTGTAGCTAGCCATTCAAACTAATTAACCTGTTTTTTTATATTAATGGTTGGATATGCTTCTTTTGCTTCAATTATTATTTTTCTATTATTTTATTGCTTCTACGCTTAGATTCGTAGGTATTTGACGATGATGTCTTGCCTAATTTCTAGTTATTTATTATTCACAAGTCCCCCCCCCCCCACCCCCCCTCCAAGAGATCGACCGTGAAGGAATATAAATAAACATAATCCAATTTAAACTAAATTTATATTTCCTTTGATCTTTCATCCGCTTTTCAAAGACTAATTTCAAAGGATAACTTTCAACGGGAAAAATTTGTTCGTACTTACGTTACAAGAAAAGTGAAAATAATATTTGTATCCACCAACTTACGTTTGTCATTTGTCTGTCTAAACATTGTCAATTTCTTACCTGAAAGGAGCTGAAACTAAATTCTAAAGTCCTTGGATAAAGCATAGTCTCCTCGGATGTTGAGAGCTGTGAACAGGATTCTGCAAGTTTGGCAGCGCAACCGCAAGCTCCCCTGGTTTTGCAAATGTTCACTGGCGGCTGTGACTACTTACCATCATGCTGCCCACCCGCTCGTCTGCCATCTATTTTATTAATCGTTTAGAGGGGCTTTTAAAACAGACATGAGCTTCAAAATGTGACGAAGAGAGAGCAAACACACATATACACCCGAGTTTAAAAAAAGTTTAGTAGTTTCAATGTGTAAATTTATCTTTCTTTGTTACAAATTTATTACTATAATTATAAATATAAATAATAACGACTAATGTATTAATAATTATGTGAGACATCGTACATACATCGTAGATCTAATAGTGTGGGATGTGACTGACTCCTTGAACACAGAAACACAGAAAGTGTCTTTTTGGCCGCACTGTTCATAGCGACACTTATGTCATCGTCGTGCGGATGAGTCTCACGACGATGTCGAACGGTGCGATGGTAAAACCTCGAAGTTGGCATCAAATTTAACAGTTCTTCAGAACATTCCCCACGATAGAAAACGTTAGAAAACGCACATCTCTTCGGACGCTGAGCGATTCTAAACCACCAATGAGAGTGGAATCGCCGACAATTCGGACAGCACGTCGCTGGACGGAGTCAAAAGGGTCTAGCTGGTATTTCGATGCACCGGGTCAGAGGTGTGAACAGTACTCCAAGTTTTTCTTAAGCAATTTGAACATATTCATGAACTTTTCCTAACATTTCAGATCCACGTGTGTATAGAGCAGACAGTAATAGACCTGCTAAATGAAGATATAGTCTTTTAGTTTTAGTGGATGTCTCTTCCAGGTCTCACATGGACCGAGGAATGACTCTACAGGTTTGATTATCTTATTTGTATGGATGTGAATGTAGTAGTTGTGTCCTCATGTATGGCGACTTGTTTATTCAACATGTAATTGAAATAACTCTAAACCAGAAACACGTCATCTAATAAAGGTATTTTGTTGCGTTAAGGAAAATCTAGATTTTTAATTAATTCTAGATTTTTTATTTATTCCTTATAACCTACCTACACTATCAATTAGCGCAATACTGATTCGATTCCCGATTACAAGCTACCCATATTTTGAAAATATTAAATTCAAAGATAAATGTAGTTTTTCATGACTAAAATTCCTTAGAAGTAATTCCTTTATATATATATATTCGGACTTGTCGACACTGACTCGTCTCAATAATAATAATAATCTTGTATTGGGTAATAATAATAATCTCTTAGTATTTTATAGTTTGTAAATTTATTAAATCATTTAAATTATTGGTAATAATTAAAATGAATTGGTAATAAAGTAACAGAGACAAATAAGAAATAATAATAGATACAAACAGAGAATATAGTTATTACTTAAAAAGTTGAAAACGTGAATACCACTACATAATTAATTTTAGTTCATCATCCACATAAACTGCAAGCCGAGACTCCAGGAATAACTAAACATTTCGGCTCTCCCATATCAAAACTCAGTAAGTAACAAATTTAGAATAAAATGTTTTAGACAAAATTGGATTTAAGGTGCACCTAGACTGCGGTCGATGGATTTCGACCAGTGAGTCGACTATCGATCGATAGTCGAGCAATGGTCGACTGTATGGCCAAAATATATATTTTGAAACAGAGATTGAGTGCGTAAAGCGGCTGTGCTGTACTGCCTGCACCCCATCGTAAAAACAGTGTTCAAACGGCGTGATGAAGGTTATTTTTGCCTAAACTCAAAGATATAAACCATGTCCTATCAATTTCCAAATATGATGAAAAAAAAAAACAATGGAACGTTCAATTCATTACTCTCCAATGAACACAAACGAATCGTAACCACAGAGAGGACCATCACCAAAGTAAGGTCGGATACGCCTCGAGCTAACAGCCCCAACGAGGAGGGTGTATCAAAATATTTACGTTTACAAAAACTCTTTGTAAATGAAACGGTTTTATTGTTATCGTCCTCAATTGACAGTGATCCTGTTTCGGGATTTTTGTGGATTAATTTCGTTTGATGTGTGTGTGTACGAGTACATATTATGTACACACTAGTAATGCTTCTAGGCATTTAGTTCCTATTCTGTCATTTTGTGGAATAAAGAAAATGGACTTTACTATGTTACCTTAGATATATAATTTATATTATACATGTACTGTGTATCCATTAATTATTAAGAAATTTATTATTATTATAATCAATAAATAAAAAACAAATAGATACAGTTTTGAATACCCTGTTTTGTTTGTGCTGAGTACTTACTTGTGCGGTCTTGCAGTCGTGTTGGTCGCAAGACCAACGCCAATGTGTCAGATGGCTATATAGTAGTACCACCGTATCTCTTGATACAAATATGGAGATAAAATAAACCATTTACATTTATCATCCTTGACCTTTACGTTTTGGGAGACTTTAGTATTTACGGAATAGGCATTTTTGTGAAATAGACATTTATCTGTTTTCTGTTGTCGTATTACAGTTTCGTAGAGCCTTTGACATTGATCGAAAGATTGTGATGGACTGGAACATCGGTCTTGGAGAATGCTTTTTTATTGATCTCTTGGACGTTTCTAATATACGTATTGTTTTATAACAAACGTATTGACTGTACCGCACCGTACTGTAACTATACGTACTGTAACCAAGCCTGATGACATGGCTTGGTTACAGTACGGCACATTGGCTTGTGCATGAGAAATATATGACCTTAAAACGTCACCCTGGCCAATGGTGTTGGCGAGTCCATTCTTTTAGAGGTGGTGTAGTTCCTCAGTGGTTTTCTCATTCTACGCATTTTCAGTCTACGCGTGTTTTCTGCATCTGAATCGCGCGTTTGATCTAGAGAATTATGAAATCATCTTGAAAGAATTGCGCAACTCCCAGGTGCCTAAAGATGTGCTAGACCTGTTGAGATACTGGTACGGCAACCAAACTAATAACGTAAAATGGGGCGACGCGACATTTAAACGCTTTAAGTTAGAATGCGGCATACGTCAAGGAGGACTCACGTCGCCGGACCATTTTCATTTATATATGAACCATCTAATCGTGGAACTGAGAAGCATTGGAATTGGACGTCACATTGTCAACAACCTAAGTTATGCTGATAACATGGTACTCCTTAGTCCCTGGATCAGTGCACTTAGAAAACTGTTATCAGTCTGTGAGCATTATGGAGATGTTCACAGACTGATATATAGTATAATTAAAACATACATGTTGGTTTTTAGAGCTGGAAGAGGTTCGGAAAAAGTCTTCAGAATATTTTTAAACGGTTCGGCAATTCTATTAAATCGGCATTGTAGGTCTATTTAAATATTTAGGACATATCTTGACGCAGGATCTGAGAGACGATCTGGACATGGAAAGAGAAAGAGGGACCTGTTCGTCAGATTCAACATGCTCGCCTGCAGGTTTCGCGGTTGTAGTGGGAAAATCAAGGGAACATTGTTAAGAACTTTCTGTCAGTCTCTCTTCATCTGTCAACTATGGGTTAACTACCTTAAAAGGTCGCAGAGTAGCATAAGGATACAATATAATAATACATTCCATGTCCTCATGAAGCTGCCGCGGTCCTGCAGCGCGTTGGCCGTGTTCGCTGAGGCAAGGATGCCGGAGTATTTTTCCATTATTAAGACGCACGCAGCATCTTTCTGGAACAGGCTTCGGACGACTGATAACGCCATCCTAAAAGTCCTTTTTAAACATTGGTTGTTTGTCCACCGGAGCGTGAACGTAAAATAAGTTTTGACGTCAAAGTTTTTCTTATAACTACATACCCAGTTATAATTATTTACTTTTTAAGTGCATTTATTTACTGTTTTTATTTTTATGTGGTTTTTTGTATTTGTTTTTTTTATGCCTTTAATAAATTATTACTATTAATGTAGTATTACATGACAATTTTGTATTAATAGCAATTAAACAACTTTTAACGGTTTAAATCGCGTATATTTGACATTATTTATAGTAGTTTATAGTAGTTGACTAGTCACCCCGTGACCACGTCCACTGCAAAGTGTTCGAAACGTCGGGATATAAATAATGTTAAATATACGCGATTTAAACCGTTAAAAGTTGTTTAATGGCTATGTATAGTAATCGCGAAAACCTAAGAAAATTTTGTATTAATATTGGCTAATTCAATAACTATAATTGGGACGTTCTAATACGTCGGATTTGACATATGACGAATCATATAATCCACCGATGTGAAATATTAATTGTCATAGACGCAACGCTTCCAAGAAAACGACGCTTAAAATTGATCGAGTTATATCACCACACGATACTAATCACATCGGTAGATTATATGGTTCGCCATATGTCAAATTCGACCAATTAGAGCGGCTCAATTATAGTTCGTTTATGTTTACGTAATAATAAAAAACAGGAAAATTCAATTTTTCGAGCACTTCGTTTATTGTTTGGCCTCATTGTTTTATTAATCCTATTATTACAACGGCTTTGGTATTATTAGAAACAGAAAATAAAAATTTCAAGTGCCCTGGATTGTTATTTGGAAGGAAATATGCCATACTTAACATTAATGAATTTAATTATTTATTTTATTCACGAAACACAAGAGTCATTATAAAATATTACAAAGTGAATAAAAAATACAGTGGAAAATAAACGTTTCGTTTCGTTCAATTGAATATAAGGGTACATATTTTTCAAAAAATGTAGGTATATATTTTTATTTTATTAACCATGATCAGATTATACAAACGGCTTCGGTAGTTACCACGGTAACCGTTTTTTAATAAAAAACATTAATTTTGTAGTCATTTATATATTTTTCCGCAGCTTGATAGGCAGTTCATTGACCAAATCGGGTAACATTATTAACTTTGGGTAGTTCACAATTGACGTTTGTCCTTTTCTGGCATAAATAACGGGGTCTTACAATTTTAGCCAATGAATGTCTGTTACGCTGTTCCTCAATGGGGACGGATAATTTTGCCGTATTGAAAACATTAATAAGTTTGCAATATTTAAACAAACTATTGTAGTTGGTATTTTTGTGTTCATTTTTAACTTTTCTTGGAACTATTAAATTCAAGCATTGAATTTGTATTCTATATATTGCTTTTAATATAGCCGCTATATGTTCTTTCATAGGCACTTACTCTTAATCGACAACAGAATCTGCTGGGGCTAAATATACTAAGTGTATTGTAGGGCATTTTATATCTTAAAATAGAAATTTGACTTAATATTGATCTTAACTTGTCACAACTTAACTTTATGTGAGTTCTCCAATTAAATCTATTGTCAACTATGATACTGAATTTTGCGATTGAAACTTGCCAAAGAATCATTAAAGATGTCGATGTCATGAGAATTCAACTCGTTATAAGTATTCAGAAGACGATTTAATGGCGAGAATTTACCCAGGTTTGTTTTAGAAGGTAGCGGTACTAATTGCTTGCTTAAAGGATATCTTGGGATAGAGCGAGGAACAGCTGGGGGCGAATTTGGTTTACCACCTCAGGTATTAACCAGGTGCCATTAATATGTTGTGCAACACAACCAAGCAGGAAACCTTCCGACGCACTACCAATGTTGATAATCCGAAATGAGAGTGTCGTGTATAGTAATTAGAACGATACAGACATTGGCAATGCTTGTACGCAAGAAACCTGGTGAACGCACGCTGGATACGTTCAATCCTGTCAGAGTGGACTGTATAGAATGGACTCCATATTGGTGCTGCATATTCAAGACTGCTACGTATCAGTGCATTATACAGACAAAATAAGGTACGTGAATCCCTGAAATCCACAGAGATACGCTTGATGAAACCCAACATTCTGTAAGCCCTTGTGCTAATTTTGTTGATACGACCAGTAAAGTTTAGCTTGCTATCAAGAAGTACTCCAAGATCACTCACCTGGTTGACCTGCTGGAGAGTAATGTTGTTGATTATGTAATTATAGGGAACATAGTTGATACGTATGGAAAATAGGGATATACCTAATTCCTAATACCCTTCGCTATTTTTTTTAAATATTGCTTCACGACGGATTACAGATACAATCAGTCTTAATGATCCCTCACCTTATAATTTCAGGTAATCGATCAATACTACGTCTATAGTAATGCGAAAATGATGTTTTTTCAAACTGGGTCAAGGAAATTAAAAAGGAATGACACTGTGATTGATTATGTCGACGCATTTTGATGGATTCCTCACATTAGAGGTAATGAAGTGGTGTGCGGGTGATGGAGAAATAGATTGGAAACGGACGGGTTTTGGTTTGGGATGAATGGTTTTCTGAAACGGGCCTTTAAGTAAAACAAGTGTACTTACGGAACAAACGTTTCTTGAATTGAATTGACAAAGCCATTACTACTGGAGTATTATGTACCTACATACTACGGAATACAGGAATATTCTTGTATATCTTGAGAAAACTTGGGACGATAATCCACCATGATGGCCCAATGAAGTTCAGTGAGCTTTTAAGAATGAAAAATTCACTGCTTGCTTAAAAAATCGTATAGTTTGTTTTTTTTATTAATTATTTTTATTAATTATTATTTTTCTATTAATAAAAGGCGGCAGACGAGCGTACAGTCTACTTGGTGGTAAGTTAATACTGTCACTCATGGACATCCACCATACTACATGCAACTATTTGTCCAGAATGACAAACATTGGCACGCCCCAGGATGCCTACCTTTGTAGATTCAGGAATTGATTTGGAGAAAAAGATGGGGTAATGTGGAGGTATAGGATAGGATTCAATGGGAATGGGCTCTGGCGTATCCCACTCACTATCTAAAACACGTAAATACTTTGGATCGATAGGTGGGAAATGCAGTGTTTCTTAAATTTTCTTACTCAGCTAAAAAAGACTATGCTGAGAAGGGTTGTAACCCCTGAAGAGGCTGGATGATTGTCTAAATTTCAAATAAAAATAAACACTTCTATAAATAAACAGTTGTTCTTTTTGGTATATTATCTGTTATTCTATACTATCTGTTATTAAATTGATTGAAAACTGAAAGTCGATAATGTGGTGTAAGTGAATATATGGAACACATAGGTGTGAGAGGGACAGGATGATAGAATGAAAGAGAAGATATACCTCTTGGTTACAGTTAAGCATTATTAAACAACCGCCAAACAACCTTGTGTTATTCGACTGAATTAAGCTTAATCTACAAGCCTTGAAAATATTTTTTAATTTTTAATCATAGATTTGTTTGGTAGTAGTCCAAGCGCTTTGTAAAATAATCTATTTCATAAACAAAATCTTTTTTCTTGTAAAATTTCATTTTTGTTGCTTGGATCAGTTAATAATATGCATAGAATAGTATCCAATTATGACGAATAACGAGAGGACGGGCATATTATTAGATTACGTTATGAATTGTAATTTGTCATAAATAAAAGCAAAATCAAGCCGTGGTCTACGACGGAATCCCCACAGTAGCTAAATTTTAACATCTAAATGTTTATCCGGAGCCATCTATTTGTCTTTACGCAAAAAAAACGTGGCAGACCAGCATACAGTCCACATGAGATAGGATTTTCTTATTTCTCTTCCATAACCATTTTTTTTCTTTCACTTACAGGATTACCGGGGAAATAATGATAACCTATTATTTAATACTGAATTCCTAAAAAAAGAAACAATGAAATTTTGTGTAACGACTTTTCCTATACTAATAAATAAATCTGGCAAGCAGCCGATATATAAGTACTAAAAGTAGCCAGTTGAACATTTGTATCCTTGTTGATAATGGATTTGTCTAGTTGGATGGTTTGCCCAAGATATATAATCGTCAACAAGTTATTTTTAAAGCGATCTATAAGCCTGCCGCCTTTTTCATCTCCATAGTAACAGCAATTATTAAAAAATAATTCCCAATATATATTTTTGCTGCTATCTGCGGAGATGTAAGAATTAATATAGTAATTGACGCAATGATTGATTAAGTCGGCGCGCGTTCGAGACTTGATTGATGTCGTTCGTGTATTTTTTCAAGATGTTTCCTTAAGACATGATATTGAGGAATTTCAATCGGATATATTTATATATTAAACGTGTTTATCTATATAATATTACTAAAAATTAAGATCGAGTGAAATAGATAAATATAAATGTTCAAAACCCGTTTCATATATGTACATTATGTGTGTAAAGCTCGTAGATTGTAAATATTACTTTATTTAATACTAGCTGTGATCGGTATGAGTTGTAGTTTGTTAGAATTTTTTTGTGTCAGAAATCTCACCAAAGTTACATTGAAATCGGACGAGGAGCGCATGGAAGACGAACAAACAAACAAACATTATTTTTTTAAATTAGATTATCTTTAACATTATTTATTTATTTTATGACGGTTGTGTACTTTAACACGTACAAAACATTTACTAACTAAATTACAAAATATAAAATCTTTTTATATATGTACTTAAATTACACATTGACTAACTAACATTCATAAAGAATAGCGTACATTAATAAGAACGAACAGAAACAACAGAAATTTGCCTACTTTTACAACATGAAGGAAGAAAAGATTTAAGTTACTAAACTTAGGCATTTAAATTAAAAAAAAAATAACTACGTGAATATTACAACAACTTGCTTATGTACCACTAGCTGGCAAAATACATTATAAAATTAATACACAAGAATGGAGTAAATTACGTAACAGACTGTAATTTATTTTTAAAGCAGCCATTTTTTATCAGTAAAAAAATCCATGATACATTTATGATATATTTCATTACTATACAAGATAGTAGATACTCGTAAGATAAAATAGACGATTATTTTTTCATTTTTACCGTATCTATTTGATGCTGAAAGGGATATTAATGTTGCTGTCTTGTACAGGACCTAACTACATTGAGATTTATTTATTATTATTTTAATCATATTTTAAACAATTTTGAGAAGGTGCGCGGCGCATTCCCCAGTCAGGTTACACCTCTCTCACAGAACACTATCGTAAAATTAACTGCATTTTCCATTCCTATCCTATTCTCTCGAAAAGATTTTAAAATTGTGTTGTTGTTTTTGTTGTTGCTCTTTATTGTACTTAGAACGAATTTTTACAAAAAGACATTACAATAATACCGTTATAACAAAAGTGGACTTATTCCTAAAGCGCGCCCCACGAGCAGGAAGAATTTCGGTCACTAACATGAGATCAGCCACGACTGGACGGTAAAGAGATTTGTATGAAATAGTCGATCAGCGACCAGTTTACTTGACCCCTCATATTAAGGTTCAATATTAACCATATTTTTATCATTTGTGTGTATAATAAAGTATAAAAAAAAACATCACGAAAATCGTGCGTACGCTCGGGTAGTCAACATTGTAGGTAAGAAATTTTCAAGGCGCTCACGATCTCACGAATGTGAATCGGGTATTATGAAAAATTTTGTTGGCTTCGGTTAACATTACATTCGATATAAAACCGTAGCGATCGCAGAATAAGAATATTTTTCCCTAATTTGTAACGAGCCCGCGTTAATGGAATAATACGATGTCATAACACCCCCTACCCTTATAATTTGATAACCCCTATGTAAAACGTAAGCGAGGCCGTGATGGATGTCCGACGTCCCACTTCTACTAACGTTGAACGATCTCACGTTTGCCGCGAAAATGAGCAGTCTCGTATTACCAGTTGGTATCCTGTCCCTTATAAAGTGCTAAAACCTGGTTTATACCATACCTGCTCGGGAAGTACCTTAGTACTTTTTCAAAAATGAGGAAGAATGTTCTATCGTACAAATATGCGGGCAGAAAAAGTGTATAAAAATCCATTGTTAACGTGCTGAGCGGGCAGATAAAGTATATGAAAATCCATTGTTAACATACTGAGCGGTCAGAAAAAGTGTATGAAAATCCATTGTTAACGTGCTGAGCGGGCAGAAAAAGTATATGAAAATCCATTTTTAACATGCTGAGCGGGCAGAAAAAGTATATGAAAATCCATTTTTAACATGCTGAGCGGGCAGAAAAAGTATATGAAAATCCATTTTTAACGTGCTGAGCGGGCAGAAAATGTATATGAAAATCCATTGTAAACGTGCTGCTTTCTTTTTAATTTTGGGTAATATCAGTCAGTAACATAGTTTAATATTATTATGCCAAAAGACAAAAAGTTTTTATCTCCAAATCCGCAAAATGATACCGGTCACTTGCCTTTTCTGAACATTAATTTAAAAAAAGAAAATAATAAAGTGCAGCCAGTTGCCCCTTTGGCACCACAGCCTTCTTCGAGCGCAGTGCCAATAGCACAACCAGTAATCTCTTCTACATTGTCTCAAACGTCTTAAACCGACATTAATCTCCCTGGCAAAAGTATTACATTAACTTTTAATAACTGTAACAATTTTAATATACACTTCAATTAATAAAGATTTTGTTTTTTATTTTCCTCGTAGGTATGGTATAAAGCACTATGTATCACTCGGAAGAAAGTACGATTCCCAACTCGTGTGTTTTAAGGCAAACTACACCCTCGTTAGTAATCGGCTACTTTCTCCCCTTGGCGAACAATGTACTATTCTGATGGTACTTGTGATTCAGGTGATAATATCGTGAGTTTAAAGTGATGGAAGTGATGGAAACCTACACAGACGAATTGTATTATATTCTGTTCTTTGAACATCACCGTTTTCCTTTGCGTTCTTACTGGAAATTGTTATTTTTGTATTTAATTAAAGATGAAGTCTTCTCCAAAAATATTTCAAATATGTAAAAGAAAATTTATTTTTCTAATATAGTTATTATTTACTTCACATCACCGTTAGTAGGAGCTATTCCTACTAACGTCACCTAATCAAATTCTCGCGTAGGAATCCGAATTACTCTCCCTTGCAATGCGAGTAGTGTCCTTTTGTGAATATTAATATTGCCCTGTGTGGGACGGTAGTGAAGAGCCATTTGGATAAACATTATTTTTTGGAGTGCCTAAAAAGATTGTATTTGATGATAATAAAACACGAGTTGAAACAAAAAAATGGTTTTGAGTAGGAGCATCAAAAATCCACATTATATTTTAATTTGTAATAATGAAATTCAGTCCTTATTGAATTCAATCAATATTTCGGACCATTTCGTGTTGCATGAAAAGGTCAAAAATCAAAATCTAGTTTCCATTTCGGTGCACAGGCCCAGAGGTTCTCACATCTGGAACATTTCAAGGACGTTTGCCGTGTATGAATATTAAAATACTTAACTTTAATTTCCTCTACGGTGATAGTCAACAGCGACCTGAAGGTCTACTCTGATTTTACAACGCCGAAGTTTCGTGTCCAACGGAACCCAACTTCAAGGCCCTTTGGTGGTAAATGAATCCGTGAGTACATAAAATTAATGAATGCGTGTCTGGCGGCATGATAAAGGTGTGCAAAATAAGCCTATCTATGATGGACTACGGCAGACGCGCCACTTGGTCTTCCAACAAAAGTACATGCGATCTCCGGCTACTTATACTTCCTTGATTACTTTATACTTCCTGTTTTGCTTCCTTGTTTCATGTTGTTATCATGTCATCACACGCATCTTACTGTCATATTAGTTTACTTTCAACCACGTTACAATATAACAGAGTTCGGACATAGTTTTATTCTGCTGTTTACAATTCCGAAAGGTAGGCAGCGCATCCGGGGGCGTGCCAACGTTTGTCATTTTGGACTAATGTTGGCATGTATCGCGGATGTATATGGGCGATAGTATCCACTTACCATCACGTGGACTGTATGCTCGTCTGCCGCCATCGTACATAAAAAAAAAATAACTTCACGACCTCGGGACATGCTCTCGTGACTCGTGTTTACACCAACACAGCTCTCAACGTACTCTTTACTCGTACTATCTGTGCTACTCCGGCAATCTTTTTTAAGATTGTGATTTTTTACAAGACCACATTCTTCAGTATTGTCGCAAAGTCAGAGACCACTCACGTTAAATATGATGTTTGCAAAGGAGAGGGCGTCATAAATTTCGAAAAATGATTTGTTGAAAAAATCAGAAAAAAATGCCCATAGAGAATTTAAGGTATACCATAACTTATAAGATTCTGTAAAAGATCAAAATATTTTAATAAATTCCTGTACAGGAAACACGTTATCCTTATTGACTGTTACATAAACTTGGGACACAATTGAAATTTACGCAGAATTTTGTTCAATGTACACCGACTATAGTCGTACTACATATAGTATAATAATACTTGCTTACAATAATAATTAAATTAATAATATATACAAATACATATTATACGAGTACATACATAATCGAAGTCGAAGATGTTTGTTTGTTTATTTGAAATGCTTTCCCTCATTAACGGATTGAGAAAAAGCGGAATTGAGTTCACGAAAAAGGTTACAAAACTAAAGTTCCCATGCTACAGTGAACACGCGGGCGAAGCCGCGGGTGAAAACCATTTTTTTTATAAATCAAAGAATAGGAATTTAAATCAAATCAGTATTACTAATACAAAAAAAAGGAAGATATATTACAGATTACTGCGACAGATTTACCCAAATTGGATATTTGTTTTAAATCAGGTGAGCACCAGAAAAGGATCAGACCGAGAAAAGCGTAACGAGCTCTCAGCTTTCACACATTAGCATACAATACATTCGTTTAAATCTCCACGGAGTTTGGGTTTCCCTCCTACTGTTTTCACGATGTTTTTCACATTTGCGTAGTTGTACATACTAATGTAAATGGTGTGGAATATTGACAGTGAAGATTTGAGGGTGAGGGAGACGTCTATATAGTATTGTTTCAGAAACAGATATATTTGGGACTAAAGGCTTAGCAAGATTAGAGAAATTTATTTTTAGCTTAGATTAGCATTATATAGTTTGTCCTAGATTGAGGGCAGGATTTAAATTTCGCGCCATTTTTTTGTTTGACTATTGGTAACCCTGATTTGTTTATACGACATATGACATGGTCACATGTGACAGTTGCAATTAGTCAACATGGTCAAGCTACATGAACAGCTACATGATTTGACGAAAAAATCATCTTTAGTGACGAGATCCATTTCCACCTTGACGGATTTTCTGAATTAAATCCGGCGCTCAATCTGGGACAGCCTGTATTTAGACATTTTATATCAGAATAATAAAAATCTTTACATGTGCGTATGATTTATTTCTTGATCTGTTAAGCGCATTTTGGACTAACAGGGCTTCTAATACTACAGACGACAATTTAAGGTCAAGGATAAAATTTAATAGGTTATGTAGATTTATTAGTAATGTCATTTCTCAGAACAGTTACCATCACTTCCAATGGTTGTCTATCGTTTGGGGGATATATGGGAGATAACTGTATACAGAAGGGTTAATCTGTAGAATGGCAGAAAATTATGGACCTTTTGAAGTTTGAATAAATGATAAAAATTAGTTTGGATGTACTACTATATGTTGCTACTATATAAGTTCTATATACTATATAAATACTATATAGTATATAAATACTATATACTACATAACAAGTTCGTAGGTGGGCCAAATTAAAAAAGAAATGAATAAATCTATAGATTGTATACAGAGTAATGGAACCTATCCCGAAACTTGGACCATGCGGTCATGATTAGAACATGATTGAAACATTAGTGCATGAGTACATTAGTTTGAATTATTTATAGTTTTTTTTTGGCAAAAAATATTGTTGAGTTACTTCAAAATTTTTGCTAAATAAAAAGTCCAAGAAGATAATATATTCACAAGGATGTATAGCATTATGTGTCAATTATTAGCATCATGGTTTCGAGAAAGGTTCTGAGACACTCTGTACGTATATTTATAGAAACCATCTAAAAAAATAGACATGAATTCAATGTATGGCCTGGTATTTTATACTAAAGATTATTTATCTTTAGACACAATTAATCGCAGAATGCACATCAGAGCGAATTAATCGGAGAATATTTCAATGGACAGGACCCCCCCCCCCCCTCACCTCTGCTTTGTTCATCTAATATTTTCGCCCTTTACAAAAGTTACTAATTCAACCGCTTCATCATAACTCGGTAACAAATGAAGGTAAATCAAAAACAATGCAACAGCACTCAACAAATTATCACGAACGGCTCATCTTAAAAAATATAAATAATAGTCTGCCATTCCATCCGCCCTTCGCATTTATCATCTTTTCATACACCGAGGGAAATGTAACAGATTAATAATAATATATTGGAGTAGACACGCAAGTTCATATTCATATAAATTTAAAATTTCTCTAAAATATTTCTCATACAGATGTAGGCAAGTTCTCGAAGGACGTCCTCCGGCCGGCTGGACGGACGGTTTGAGGCAGTTCGCCGGTGGACTCTGAAGAAGAACCGAAAATCGTGTGTGGTGGCGAGTCTTATGGAAGACCTATATCTAGCAAAGGAGATATATAGGCTGGCGGTATATGGAAGAAGGAGAGATATAAAATATATTATGGAAGATCTGGTGGTATAGTATGGTATTTCTCATACATAGGTTCCATTGGCTAATTCCATTGAACGTTAGACAGGTATTTGACCGGAGAAATCTTTGATTAACCATATTGTTCTGCAATTTCTAAGATGTTTTCGGGAAACTAAATGGAGTTTAATGAAATTTCACTGGGGCCTTTTGGGAAATCCCATACCATGCAATATCACACCAACAGTCTGTGTCTCTCTTAATATTGTAAAATCGTTCTCTTGGTGCTCGACACTCGAGCGCTAACCTTGAGACTCGAGCGTTAGACGCTCCTGACCATTTTAGATTCGATCTTTTCGCGTAAGGACAGTCATGCTGATCGCTAATATCCGTTAGGAGATAGCACCAGAAAAAGAAGAGTATTTTATTCCATCAGATCTGTCTTTCTTAATCACTGTTCACAAGAAAGTGGCAAGAAATAGAATTTTATAATCTTCAAATAGTTTATTAGTTTAGATCACTTCCCCGTCACTAGATGCCGGTGTACCTAATGTAACGCTATTTACATTAGTTTCTGTTTGCCTAAGTGTTTGTGATGATTTTTAAGAGGTTTACGGTTTTTCAGGGGTAGTCAGAGAGTTTAGTCAGTCGTTGAGTTTCAGTCAGACATTGAGTTCGTTCAGTCAGTTGAGAGTTCAGTCGGTCGAAATGTTTAAGTCGAGTAAATACAGTTAGGTTTTCAGTACAATTTGCTATTATAGTAGTCAAAGAGTACAACTTGTTTAGGGCACCTAGTACCGATTTCAACAGTCAACAGATTTCAACAGTCTTCTCCATCTTATTGTAGTAACTAAATGTAGCACGGCTACATCGATATGAGAATTCAATATTGAAGCACGTCTATAACGAAATGTGTTAAAGATTTTTTGATTAAAAGAAATGTCATTATCAAATATCCTTTACACTTTAAAGAATTTTTATCTTCTCACATATATACTCTTAGTCTGTGACCACATGTGGGCATCGTACCATTCCCTCTAGGTAAATTAAATTGCTTTACATCATGCACTAATGAGCAGGTATTTCGAGCATTTTATTTTCTTGTAATGGTTGCCATCACCTACGGAGGCTTGTATCTGTAATCAGGTATTTATTTATATTTACTGAGTCTCATAAAACATGACTATTTTATTTTGTTTGAAGGTGGCAGGCGAGCGGACAGCCCATCTGGCAGCATGTGGATACTGTCGCCCTGCGACATCGACGATAAGTGCATGCTTACATCCGTCATCACAAATGTTGGCATGTTCCCAGATGCGCTGGCTACCTTTGGAGATTATGTGCGTCTGGTTTAAGCAGCCATCCATTTCTGATATTAAAAAAAGGCCTTTGCACTTATTTAGTAGTTAACCAATAGGTTTTGTAGGAACAATTCTAAAGTAGCAAAAGGTTTCAAAAGTTAATATAAAAGTGGCTTCTCAATTGAATTGAGGAGCCACCTTATATCTCGGAAAGTATTCAATGAATATGTATGAAAATTCTGGACCGCGTTGCACAAAAAAGTGGACCCATTTTAAAATATAAAAGTTACAGATTGTGGCTTCTCAGACTATAACCACTTAGTGTAATTTTTCGTGCTAATAATCGGTCTATTAAACATTATATATCATTATAATAAATAACAAATAAATAACGTCACCCTCAATGGGCCTTAATGTTTGCAAGGAAACGCTTAATGTTTGCGCTGCTGTTCATTCAATTTTCTACTTTTATACAATGTAATTATAACACAATTGCTAATCAAATATTATCAAAAAACTACCTCCGCTGCTCTCGGTCTGCGCTGACCCCAAGAAAATACATTTGTTTTAATGTCTATACATTTGGAGTCATTCAAACCTGTGAGTTTAATAGATCACCGAGCGAAATGACCGAGGATCCAATTTTACTTTTCTAATGTTCCGTAGCAATCCTATTTGTGTCCAATTCGCGGGCCCATTCATCCACAGATATACAAACATTCTAAACGAAACACGGCGCAGATGACGACATTAATTTTTGCGACAGGCAAAATTGAACAATTTCGGCGAATTTATGAGGTACCTTTTCAGATGGGCAAAGCGAAGGGCAGTGCGTACGTGAGATTGCGACGACTTTTGCAAATATGTATTTTGTTGAGTACCATTTATATTTTTATGTGGTTCTTGTAGAATTTTGATATAATGGGTGTGTTGTTGGCGTAAACAATTAATGTTGTTATGAGTAATGTAATTAATGTACAATAATATTTATCTACACCAAATAGTTCATAGGTGAAAAAATAAGAAGCTATCCGAGCCAAGGGATCGTATCGTGGATTGATTTTGAGATTTTCAACATTAAAATTCTGTTGTTTCAAGATTCTGTTTAATTAAGAACACGCTTTAACATCTGATCATAAGATTTAAGTGATATCTTTTTAAAATGACACTATTTCCAAAATCTGCGAAACTTTTTCCGATCCGAGAACCAGATAATGTTTAAAATTGATCTATGCGCGGTGTTTACGTATCAGACGGCAAAGATCAGCGTGGATATTCTCATTTTGTGAGTTATGTAATTCTGAAATTAATAAAAAATCATTTTGAAAGATAGAATTTAGTGATTGGAGCTCATATTTTAGGATTAAAAATACGTTTACTTATTTCATTTCTGTAACCGGCCTTCTCATTGTCTTATGCACGAGAGATGTAATAATCGGGCTCGATTGCCAGAGGTTGCCTGATTGTCCAAAGAACGAAAAGAAGGACAGAACTTTCCAGAAGAAAAACTTAAATCAATTCTGATACAAAAATGTTATTACAATATAGAACAATTCATGAGCGATAGACGCATAATAATAGATTAAATGATAGAATACGGTAAATAAATATATTTAAAATAGTTTAATAGCAAATATATTATATACTATATAACACACCAGAGTCCATGCTGCATTCCCACAGCAGCTGGACACACTCGACTGGCCACGTTACCCCCAGAAGACTACCTTTAAATGTACTGCACTTCCTACTTTATCCTACTCGTATTTCCCCAATGTACGTACGTATTTCGATAGTGAGTGAGATGTGCCAGAGCCCATTCCCATTCCATCCTATTCTATCCCTCCCCATTTTCACAACCCTTTCTCCCCAATCCATTCCTTAATCTGCAAAGGTTGGCAGCGCATCCGGGAGCGTGCCAACGTGTGTCATTCTGGACTGATGTTGGCATGTATCGCGGATGTCCATGCACGACAGTATCCACTTACCATCAGGTGAACTGTATGCTCGTCTGTCGCCTTTTATCGATAAAAAAACAAATTGTATAATACGCTCAAAATACTAAACAAGTCCCTACACTACTTTGTACTCGGAAAGTAGTGATATTAAAAGATTTGTATGTATTTAAATAGTTTAAATACATACACATACAATTGTTAATTGTTAAGATAAACTTTGTTATTAAGTATAAATATTTGCCACACCCTAGCGGCCTCTGTGTATGAGTTATAAGTTTGTTTTGTAATTTGTCACTCTGTATATACATATATGATGCAATAATAAATAAATGGCCTTAACCACGCTGGACAAGTGGTTTCCTTGTGGTAGCGGCCTAGTTGTCCCTTAGTCACGGAAAGATATGAGCTGGTAGGCCGGCTGACAATACATTTGAATACATCTGACACTAAATCCATAATAATTATACTTCATTAAACCACTAATCGCAATGATCATTGGTCACTTAGCTCATATCGTTAAATATACAGCCAACTACAGAACAATTCGTGTAATTTGAGATAAAGATCGTGTTTATAAATATGTTACAGCACTTAAGGAACTATTTCTCAATTTATATTGCATCTTAGTGTCTAGTTCACTGGCAGGCAAAGAGAGCAGATAATTACCTAAATAAACAATTCAAGCTCATACATTTTCCCTTTGTGATACAAAGCTAAGCTTCCTTCAATACAAAGGTAAAAAGTAGCGCACCTTTCAGTTTCATACATACATATCTGTGCCGTGCTAGCGACACGACAGAGTCGTGATCGTGCCGGAATCGTTTATCCGCTGTATGTTAGGGGTATTGTGTTCATAGATATCGGGGTGTCTTCAGTGTCGTGGCGATGTTCCACTGGACAGATACTTACTATCACGTGATCATTGCAGTGTACATTATAATTGATACAGAGCCCGAAACAACAATTTTTTTGTCTGTCTGCCTGAACGAGCATTACGCAAATACCATTTAACTGATTTTCATAATCAATGTTGTTAGGATTGGAAGGATTTAATTAATTAAAATGTTAATTAACACTACTGTTGTTGATTTTATTTGTGAAAGCCTATACACATTGAATTAATGATTCCTTTTGACCAGTACCAATCTGACGAAACGGAAGAGCAATTCCTCGTAGTCATATCAATCTAACGTATGAATTAATGGTAGACGTCACGTCTATTGTCGTGTGTGTTGAGCAATTCAAAAATATCGCTAGATTTAATACTATATTTTCTCTGCGCTGTGCTTCGCTTTCGGCCTCTGAGACAATCAAAGGGGAAAATTCGGTTCATTAAAAACTGTTTGAAGAGAGAACAGGGTAATGTTGTTTTACAATTAACTTTGTAGATTCTTTCCCTCAGACAGAACATGGCAAGGATATGGCAGCATTTTTTCAGAGGCCGGAAAGATAATATCTTTTTCTCCTGGCTGTTTGTGTAACTCTTTGTTATAAATACATGGCCACGAGATAATTGGGATACTTTTACGTCTGTACAGAACAAGGAAATAACATCGTTAGAGGAGTTGCAAGATTTGTTTTTTTATTTTTGTGGTGTACCTAATTACAATCTCAGAAACGTCATTTAAAGGCTTGAACATTTCAATATATCCAGCCGTTTTAGTATCTACCGCTGGATATGCACATTATCTTGTGCATGGGGGTTGTATGGCCTTAAAATGCCACGTTAGCCAAGCGGGTTCTGGAGTCCACTCTTTTAGAGTTGGTGTAGTTACTCAAGCCTTTTGATAGCAGTTTTGTTTATTCCTTAGTCGCCTTTTACAACACCCATGTTCCATGGGTGCAAGAACGTTTCAGTACTTGGTCGTAATTCTGAAACTGGACATTTTACAAGTTGGACGCTATTTTATATTCTACGAGTGACTTATAAATTAATCTATACATATAATAAAATCATAACAAAGTCGTGTATGCACATTAAATATTTTTTTAATGAATTATTCAGAGAACTGATAGGGCACGTTTTCCTTGGGAGAACGCAGGCAGCTGGCTTCATTTTGACAGGGAGGAAATACAGGTTAAGTATTTACTCCTTGAAAGCTTGCCAATCTTACTCCTTCTATATAAGGAAGATATGCCGACTGTTTATCAACCGTATCAGTTCGTTTCTCTTGCTTAGGTCTTCGTCGTGGTATTTTGAAAGCCTTTGTTTGACCATTCTTCCGTAACACTCCATCCACATGTTGCAACTCACCTAACAGATGTTTCTCATCGCATAAGCGCGATTCGATTGGTAAGAGATGTGACAACAGACGCTAAGCGTCTTAGGAGGTGATGGCCCATGTACTGAGTATCGATATACTAAGGGACCCAATGCCCTATCTCGACGAACATAGATCTTCACATCTAGGAACTTCATTTTTCTGTAAATAGTGTGCCGGAATTTAAGGGAGACATAAGTAAGTATTTAATTAATGCATGGCGCGCGCGTTCATGTCTATAAGCGGCTAAGTGAATGTATAACTATTGTGCCAGCCCACGATGGCGCGGGCGCAGGTATGTTGCACCCCTCATGCCTCGAATTTAGGGAAGGGCCTCGTGGTATAGTCATGGACGTCGGTACACCTAGCCAGCGACTTAAAGAATAAGAATAAAGTACGCCAGTGGGCGGCTGGATGAGAAGAGCCGAAGTCCGTGTGTGATGCCGAGGTTTAAGAATAGGGTTGCCACCGGTAATATTAAAATATTAATTAAAATGTATCGTACTACATTTTGGTTAATTACTGTGGCAAAAAAAAATAGTAAAATAAACAAAAAATAAACGTAAAATAAAAATAAACAAAAACTGTATTTTATCGCTAATTCAATTGTGACGCTAATACTAATAATGAAAGTAAAAGTGCATTTTTTTTATTGTCAAATCTAACTAAACTCTCTCTCTTCTCTCTCCGAAGCTCTTCACCAATGCGATGGAAGACGCTTTCAAGCTCCTGGAATGGAAAGGACTCGGCATCAACGTTGATGGCGAATACATCACTCACCTTCGATTTGCCGACGATATCGTGGTCATGGCAGAATCGCTGGAGGATCTTAGCACAATGCTCGGAGACCTCAATCGAGTTTCCCAACAGGTGGGCCTTAAAATGAACATGGACAAGACGAAAATCATGTCGAATGTCCATGTCGTGCCCACCCCAGTTTCAGTTGGGAGCTCGATTCTCGAAGTTGTTGACGAGTACGTCTACCTAGGCCAAACGGTCCAACTAGGTAGGTCCAACTTCGAGAAAGAGGTCAATCGACGAATCCAACTCGGCTGGGCAGCGTTCGGGAAGCTACGCAGCGTCTTCTCGTCCAAAATACCTCAGTGCTTGAAGACGAAGGTCTTCGACCAGTGTGTGTTGCCGGTGATGACCTACGGCACCGAGACGTGGTCTCTGACTATGGGCCTCATAAATAAACTCACTGTCGCACAGCGAGCTATGGAGAGGGCTATGCTCGGGGTTTCCCTACGTGATCGAATCAGGAATGAGGAGATCCGTAGACGAACTAAAGTCACCGACATAGCCTCTCGGGTTAGCAAGCTGAAGTGGCAGTGGGCAGGGCACATAGCTCGAAGAACCGATGGCCGATGGGGCAGAAGGGTTCTCGAATGGAGACCACGTACCGGCGGACGAAGCCGAGGACGTCCATCTGCTAGATGGACAGACGACCTCATAAAGGTTGCGGGCACCCGCTGGATGCAGGTCGCTGCCGATAGGTCTAAATGGCGGACAATGGGGGAGGCCTATGTCCAGCAGTGGACGTCCAAGGGCTGAGAAGAAGAACTAAACTCACCCAGCGCACAGGGCCCAAATGTGAATGCGTCGTTGATTAACGCCATTTGAAGGCTATAAAAATATAAGAGTGAACAGGAGTCCGACTATCAATGATGTAAAGAAGATGTTATGAAGTAAAATGCAATGTTATGCGTTGCGACGCGGACCGCCTCAATGTACGTTGAACGGGCTTAATGGACGTAATTCGAGAGTTATTCTCTGTGCGATGACGTGAAGAATTGAATGTCAACAGCTAACTGATTTAAATTATTGCGTTAAGCTGCGGCCCGCCGCCTTTGTAATGTGCGCCGGCGAATTTTTGCATTGCGATGGCGCGAGCCTTTACAGATTCAGATTTGTCAAATATATTAAATATCATTTCCTATCTTGTCTCCATCTCTACATCATCCGATTTCACTGAAAGAAATTGAAATGGAGAGAAAAAAGTAATAGAACTTCAATAAAATTAATAAAACACGAGTTGTTAATTTATGTTAATATGGACCTGAACTGCTTAGATTAGCATAGTTATTATAAAAACAATAAACCTTGCTTGTTAATAAAAAAAACAATGCCAAATATATTTGAAAAAATGAACGAAAATTAAAAATAAATCTGTACTTTTTATTTTCCCGAACTTTTAGTAAAACATTTTTATAGAAATCTATCGAAAAAATTCTATCTATATATCTTCCAAAAAAAGGTGACAGCCCTACTTGAGAAAGGCCTATATCCAGCAGTGGAGAGACATAAGCCGATGGTATGGTGTGGCGTGGCGTCGCGTGGCGTGACATATGATATGGTTTTTATTTATGTTACTAATTATTATCCGCGATAGATCTTTCATCAATGGACCTTGGTCGTAGGTCGTCCGTGCAGCTCATCCTTAAGATACTTAAATTTATAAAACTGTCGGAAAACACGACACCACAGATATCCGCGCTGTCTGTATTTGCACGGTCACGCTCGAATCAACCGCTGTGTTTGAACAGTCACACATCCGAACGGGCTTCCATTTACATACACATATTTATTTCAATGTATCTATCCGGAGTTTCTGGTTGATCTTTTTTGTGTTTTTGATAGAACTTTTTCACGGTAATGTAGATAATGTAATTAGAAGTTTTGTCTGAATCAGATGTATTTTTTAAGGGCAAGCATTACGATTAACAAACACATGCATATACTCAAGTGGTAGGTATTATTTCATTAAAAGATATGTTTAGGACAATATCTTTTCTATGAGGGGGAAGTGCACTCCACAGCCGCTGGGCGCACTCCACTGGCCACGTTATCTCTCTCTCTTACAGAAGACTACCTTGAAATGTACTGCATTTCCCACTTTATCTTATTTCCCTAATGTACGTACGTGTTTCGGTAGTGAGTGAGATGTGCCAGAACCCATTTCCATCACTCCCCATTTTCTCAACCCTTTCTCCAAATCCATTCCTATGTCTCCAAAGGTAGGCAGCGCATACGGGGGCGTGCCAACGTTTGCCATTTTGGACTAACGTTGACATGTATCACGGATGTCTATGGGTTACAGTATCCACCGTTACCATCAGGTGGACTGTATGCTCGTTTGCCGCCATTGTCCATAAAAAAAAACTGTTAATTCAATTTTTACCAAGTGCAATGCCTCTGTGTTCTAAATTAATTAATAAATCTCAATAATTTAATGATATCCAGACATATATACATCCGTCCATTAAATGATTCCTCAATTACATATTGAAATTACGACTGATTTTCACTTAATTCCAATAATTACCTCACTTTTAGAGGAATTGTAGCTTTAGGATTGACGAAAAGGATTTTCTAAACGGTTCAATGGTTTTAACAGTCTCAGAAATTTGTGGTTTTCACAGCTGTAACCCCTTACCTTTATTTAGTATGCGGCATCTCTAAGGACATTCCTCCAAACTAAGTTTCTGCGGTATTTCTAAATGCTTGTACAGACATTGCGAATTATGTGTCGTGTCGGGAATGTTTTACTATGTATGACTTGGGCTTAGATTCATAGATAGGGCTGCCGTCCCTCCGAGTTTGGACCGGAGTCTTCGAGTTTGAGGAATGATTGTTCGGGCTACAGATTAACAGGTTTGTGGAGCATTCAAAATCTCCGAAAAATGAGAAGTATGGACTAGACTCATCATATCGTATTTATTTTATATTTGACGTTAGTTTTAATTACTGAGTGTTTAATTAACGTTTTTTACATTGAAATGTAATCACATCTCAAAGTAGTCTAATGCATAATGTAACATATTACATGCGTGTTACGGGGCGACATCTGTGCGTCATTATGTTAAACATATAACGCAACATAATTTATGTATGCTACATTGCGTTATGCACTGTATATATACGTTAGTATGTCAAATAAATATACAATGCAATACATGTGATGTCAATTAGTCAATATACATACATTATGAACATGCGATTTCACAATAACCTAATTTGCATATTAGCCCAGTCATTTTAGGTTTCATCTTCCCAAAAAAATTTAGTTGGGTGAATTTCGGCATAGATACTTTGTTCTAAAAACCATATCAAAAATCGACATTGATATCGCGTGTGCGTTTTGAGATCTTCAAAGCGAATGTCACAAAATACGGGTTTTCGCAAAAATCTCGCTTTCTATGGCTCGGAGGTCAATAGAGGTTATTATAAAAATTGTAGATCAGAAAATTTTCTATAGATAAGATTCTATATTTGTTTTACTAGCGACCTGCCCTCGCTTCGCTTTGGTTTATAAGTTTTTTTTTTTCGGTTTATAAGTTAATTTCATAACAAAATATAGCCTAGGTAGCCGCTGGGCGCGCTCGATTGGCCACATTACCCCTCTCTCACAGAAGACTACCTTGAAATGTACTGCATTTCCCACTTTACTATATTTCCCTAATGTACGTACGTGTTTCGGTAGTGAGTGAGATGTGCCAGAGCCTATTCCCAACCTATCCTTCCCCATTTTCCCAGCCCTTCCTCCAAATCCATTCCTATATCTCCAAAGGTAGGCAGCGCATTCGGGGGCGTGCCCACGTTTGTTATTCTGGACTAATGTTGACATGTATCGCAGATGTCTATGGGCGACAGTGTCCACTTACCATCAGGTGGACTGTATGCTCGTCTGCCGTCTTCGTACATAAAAAAAAGCCTACATTAGACACGGATAATGTAGCTTCCTATTTGTGAAAGAATTTTTGAAATCTGTTCAGTAGCTCCAGAAATTACCCCCCACATATCTACAAACACACAATTTTACCTTTTTATTATATTAGTATAGATGAACCAACCGTCTTTCTCGTAGAGTGCAGAGGGAGTGGGTATTCAATGGCTGTCATTTATTTCCACATTACCTACGAAGTAGAATCGAAGGTGCGTTTTTTTATATGATTTGGCCTAATTCATGGTGTTCGGAATAATTTCGGAATACCTAATCTACTAGGCATGCGTTTTAAGTTCTATCGTTTCCATAATTCCCGGCAATTTTGAATTTGGAACTGTTCTATATTCGAATGTGTTTAAATTTTGAATCTCAAAACAGTTGAAAGTATTAGGATTAATGCTATTGTTTAGTCACAGCGTCGATTGGAATCTGTCAGGTTACGTACGAAAATGAATCTTTCTAAGAAAAATGTTCGTGCAATAATTTTCTACAACTTTAGAAGAGGCCTGACACGGCTTCAGTGTTTTGAAGAGCTAACATCTGTGTTCAGTGATGAAGCCCCATGTCTGCGGACTGTCGAACGCTGGTATTTAGAATTCCAGCGTGGACATACTAGTGTTAGTGACAAATCTCGCGAAGGACGCCCAAAATCCGCCTTCACTGAAGATAACATCATTGCTGTGAGACAACTAATTCTCGAAGATCGTCATGTGACGTATCGAGAGATAGAGGCTCTATTAGGCATCTCAGGGACAACCATTCAGAAGATCTTGCATGAAGCGCTTGGTGTGAGAAAGCTAGTTTGCCGTTGGATACCGCATCTGCTTTCCGAAGATCACAAGGCGGCCCGCGTCAGATGGTGTAAGAAAACTCTGCAAAAGTTCAACCAAGGAGAGTCAAATCACGTCTACGACATCATCAGTGGTGACGAATCTCGGATCTATGCCTACGATCCTGATTCCAAACAACAATCTACAATCTGGGTCTTTCAAGACGAGCCAAAGCCGACTAAAGTTGTTCGTTCTCGAAGCACTTCAAAGAAGATGGTGGCCACGTTCGTTGGAAAAACCGGCCATGTTGCGACTATTGCACTTGAAGATCGTAGAACGGTTAACGCAGAGTGGTGTACCACAAGTTTGTTTACCACAAGTCATCGCCGAACTTCGAAAATCTAACTCAAAGCGACGCATCATCCTGCACCACGACAACGCAAGCTCACACAGCGCTCGTCAAACGATTGAGTATTTGAAGCAGGAAAAAGTAGAAATTCTTGACCATCCTCCATACAGTCCTGACCTAAGCCCTAACGATTTCTTTACATTTCCTAAAATTAAGAAAAAAGAAAAAAGTCAAAGGTTCCAGTCCGGTGAAGAAGCAGTCAACGCTTTCAAGTCAGCCATTTTGAACACCCCCACTTTAGAGTGGAATAAATGTTATAATAACTGGTTTGAGCGAATGGAAAAGTGTATTAAACTACGTGGTGAATACTTTGAAAAACAATAAAAAGTACTATAAGGTGCTAGTTGTGTTTTTTTCTTCAAACGACAAAACTTAAAAGGCATGCCTCGTAAAGGTTGTGGAATGAACTGCCAGCTGTGGTTTTTCCGTCATGTTATGCTACAACATGGGGCTCTTCAAGGGAGCTATGAACAGGATTTCGCGCGGTCGGTAGCCCGTGGTGTTGCAGATATCCATGGGCGGCGGTGACCACTTACCGTCATGTAACCCGCCCGCGCGTCTGCGGTCTCTTCTAAAACATACATTACGTTAATATTAATATTTTCGACAGTGTGATTTAATAACAAAAAGAGTGTTTCTGGTAACTAAAATGTATTTAGTCATTAATCCGTTGTGGTGGATTGCTGAATATCTTCGGCATCATTTTCATTTTCTGTCTCTAATACATTTACAGATAACTATATCGATAATAACATAAATCGATAATGTCAAAGCCATCGGATATCTTGTGTTAAAATAAATCGTCGGGAACTGGTGGTAATAATGTGGTAACTGACTCCAATATGTTGTTTTTATTTTACAATATAGTGGTTCAGGATCAGCGTATCTTCCCAGACATGTTGTTCTCGACAAACATGCTGTTGAGTTGCTGTACTAATAGGTGGTGAAGAAGATAAATAAATAGCACATTGACACGGGACTATCGCAGGTGGAAACGGATGGGTCCTATGACAATGGAGTACAGAACATCTGATACTCAAGATTGTATGTATAGAGAAGGGGAACTCTTTTCGGGGAACTTCGACTAATAAATTTCTGTTAAATACACTCTACTTTTCATATATACATGCTCATATATATGTGCTGTAATAAAGTTAAATGTATTACGTAGAGTATACCTATGGAGTGTAATATGGAGTATGCAAATGCATAGTTGTATACTGCCTACGCACTGCGGCGGAAACGGTTGATTGTACGAAAAATGTGTAGTATCGTTTTTGTGGGATATATTTAAATCTACATTTTTCGTAATAGAATAGAAAGAATAGCCATAGATAGTGAAATTTTCGGGAAAAATCATTATTTGTGACCTTTGACCTTGGATATATCAAAACGCACACACGATATCAATGTCGATTTCGGTATGTTGTTTAGAACACCATTTAATAGGTGTGTGGCAAAATTAAGGGATTTTTCGGGAACTTTTAGTTCACCTTAATCTGAGGCATAGCATGGTATTTGAGTTACATGCTTTATTATGTCTGTACACGCCATTGAAATATGGTGTAGGAAAGTCAAAACTTTTAAAACTTACGGGAAAATGAAAATGCCTCATTAGTTCGATTTGCGAAGTTTTGAGTTTTTATCGATGAAATTCCAGAAATAGTAACAGTTATAAAGTTTAAGTGGATAAAGGTTTTGATAATGGTGTTTCACCCAAGTTGCTTTATGCTCGGCTTACTACAACGAAAACAACACCCGCGATTTGACGCGAGGCTATAAATTCTTTTAATAGGTTGAGAAAAATTAAAGCATTAAAGTATTTGCATAATATAATGTTGTGGCAATCTGTATCTAAATTCATTTATCATGTTAATAATCCATACCGAATTCACACACACAGAGGAGAGTTTGAGGGGGGGAGTGCACGGTGCAATCCAACAGCTGCTGGGCGCGCTCGACTGGCCACGTTAGCCCTCTCTCACAGAAGACTACCCTGAAATGCACTGCATTCCCACTTTATATTATTTCCCTAATGTACGTACGTGTGTTGGTAGTGAGTGAGATATGCCAGAGCCCATTCAGTTCCTATCCCTCCTCATTTTCCCAACCCTTTCTCCACATCCATACCTATAGCTCCAAAGGTAGGCAGCAGCATCCGGGGGCGTACCAACGTTTGTCATTTTGGACTGATGTTGGCATGTATCGCGAATGTCTATGGGCGACAGTATCCACTTACCATCAGGTGAACCGTATGTTCATCTGCCGCCTTCGTACATAAAAAAACACACAAACTCGTATACACACACACACACACATACACGTACGCACATTTAAAAAGGCGCTGTAATCATTACACATTATAATTAGTAATCTGTCTTCATAAACTTAGAACTAAACGTTTCAGGTAGTTTTATAAAATTATGGTGCCGATTAATATAAGCAATTACTTATCATTCGTTGAAACATTAATAGGCATGCGTTTAAAGATTATTTACAATGTAATTCTTATAATGTGTTTATGCTGTTGTTTCATCTATAATAAAATACATAAATAAATATAAATGAAAATGAAACAAACAAATGAATGCCCCTCCGGGAATTGAACTCGAGACCTTTTGCACAGCACGCAGGATTACTAACTGCGGCAATCAGTCGCCCAAACAAAAATAAAAAATAAAGTCGCCCAATGATATGCACTTATTCACAACCAGCGCGGAGTCATTAAGGCGACCCCTGGCGGTACGTTTCTTCTCAAACAACAACTGATTAACGATTAAATAGTGTTCAATTTGTTCCATCAGATCTATAATTATCTACTTTTTGTAACTATTCGGAAAGATTCCTATTCAGTAGAGTGTGTTGTAAGTAAAATATTCTGTAAATGTTTGTTTAGAATAGTACTTAGTTAGTTTAGTAGTAGTACTTGAAAATTAAATATAAATATAAAACTGTAGAAGTAGCGTGTCTGTATATTGAATATATTTACCAAAAAGTGAGCCAGGGACGATGAAGGAAGAGTATCAGAAAACAAAAAGACGATTTTGAAGATTGTTGTCTGTCTCTTTGTCTGTTCGAACACGCTAATCTCCAAAACCACTGAGCGTGTTTTCACGGGGTTTCCACAGGTTAATTGACACTTCGAATAGGCTTTGTTTCATCGAAATCGGCGGACGAGAAGAAAATTTATGCCAATTTGGAGTTTAAAGACTAAAATTCCACGCGTACGAAGTCGCGAGCACACGTAGTTAATAAATAAGTATCTTAATACTCAATAATTAATTAGATTTTAGTTTCCGTAGAGTTTAATTCCATCGACCTTATACCTAAAAAGTCTCTATACTCTAGTATATCTTTATACTAATTTGATTAGAAAATTATTTATGGCCTGAAGATTTTGCATCTCACAAAGTACTATTACTATTTTGTTACATTGTTATAGATAAATTAGAGAGAGCATTTGATTACCAAATCTAAATTACAATATACACTGAAATACGTTCAATAGGCACAAGAATTCATCTGTGATAAATACTCCAAGATATAAATGGGACATAATACATTCTGAAGATACGACTTTTATGCATTACATAGTATTGTCATTTTTAATGGGTTTTAGCAACTTTATCTATGACTAACACGACTTTCTCATTATGAAGTCATAAAGTCGAATCTCGCTTTAGAAATATAGAAAGTAACTTTGCGATAAACGTGTGTCAAAGGTAGACATTTACAATGTCTCAACCTCAAAACTAGGACACAATGAAGTGCATATTTTGTTCATGGCGAGTGATGAGAGTCATCTTTTTCAAAGCAACGATGCTCTAATAATGACACATTTTTAGCTCATATGTTACGTTATCTGAGCAAACGATATTCTCGGCATGGACCGTTTTAAGATAAAAAAAATCATTTTAATCCGTTTTAAGATATTGTCACATATTAATCTACAAAGCAAAAATTAGTTAATAAAAAAACAATGACAATTGCTTGAAGACGAAAGCCTTTATTCAATCAGTGCGTTCTGCCAGTTTGAGGTACGCTGCCGAAACATGACCTCTGATCTGATCCTGTTAGAAGTCGCTCAACGGGTTATGGAAAAAGCTATTCTTCGAGTTTCTTTTCGGGGTAACATTCTAAACACAAAGATTCTCCGAGTTTCTTATCGGGGTAACATTCTAATCACAGAGATTCTCCGAGTTTCATTTTGGGATAACATTCTATACACAGAAATTTGCTAAGGAAGTAAAGTCACCGACATACTCGTAGTTCATAGAAGCAAGGTGTATGCAAACACAAATATGCATGTGTTTTTAATAAAAAAACACTTTGCAATTAAACAACTTTTAACGGTTTAAATCGCGTATATTTGACATGATTTATATCCCGACGTTTCGAACACTTTGCAGTGGACGTGGTCACGGGGTGACTAATTGATTTTATTTGTCACTTGAGTTATTAAGAAATTATTACTACCGTCTGAAATTTTTTGAACTACCGTCTGAAATTTTTTAATCATAACATTCCCTATGCACGCAGTATTCGCTCACGGTGTCCAGAGGTCTTGCAGTATGGCGTTGGCCTTGTGATTTAATTAATTTAATGACTGGATCCCAAGCTGGTGGTACTTGCCAACCATCTTCTCTATTGAAATTTGGGTGTTTCTTAATTTCAATAGCCTCGTGTAACATTCTTGGCATGTACCGGGTCTCTCTAGCGAGGATTTGTGGATTATCAAATCGAATGTAATGGTTGGGTTTGTCCAGAGCATGTTCACAAACTGCAGACTTGGTCGAGCGTCTGTTCTTCATGTCAGCTATGTGTTCTTTTATCCGGATACCGATGCTCCTCTTTGTTTGCCCAATGTATGATAACCCGCATTCACAATCAAGCTTGTAAACACCTGCATCTTGTAGGGGGATATTGCTCTTGACCGGTCTTAAAAATTGGCTAATCTTCTTGTGCGGCTTGAAGTAAGTTTTAATTGAAGCTCGTCTTAAGATATTGCCAATTTTGTCAGTGATGCCCTTGATGTATGGTAAGATGGCAGGTTGTCGCTCAACTGTAGGAGGCTTGGGGCGGCTTCTGTGACGCATTCGTGGGAGTTTGTGATTGTTGCTTCGCAGTACTTGTTTCACATGCAGAAGCTCTTCCTCGAGGTGGTCAGTGTCACAGATGCCGTGTGCTCTCTGTAACAAAGATTTGCCTACGGTAGTCAACTGACATGGATGGTGATGGGAGTTACCATTGAGATATTTATCTGTATGGGTGGGTTTCCTATACACAGTATGACCAAGAGAGTTGTCAGGATTTCTGATGACTGAAATGTCAAGGAAAGCCAAGGATTTATTGACCTCAGACTCCATAGTAAATTGGATTTTATCATGTAACGAGTTTAAATGATTTAGGAATGCAGAAACATTATTTTTGGGGAGGACGGCAAAAGTATCGTCTACGTACCGTTTGTAGATCTTCGGCATAGCCACAGCTCTGGTGAAAGCCTTCTCCTCGAAGTCTTCCATGAAAATATCGGCGACAACGGGGGAGACTGGAGAGCCCATTGCTACACCATCGATCTGTATGTAGAATTTATTATCCCAGAATAGGTAGCCAGATGTTAGGCAGTGTTCTAGTAGTTCTGCATATTCTATGGGTAGGTCGTGCTCAGTTAGTTTTCTCTTGACAATTTCAATGCAATCATGTACAGGTAAGCATGTAAATAATGATTGTACATCAAAGCTGACCATTATTTCATCATCAGTCAATTGTAGATGTTTGATTTGGCTGACAAAATGGTAAGAATCCTTGACATGCGCACTCGTTTGACCACGAAGTGGAGACAGTATTTTAGCAAGATGTTGAGCTAGTTTGTATGTCGGCGAGTCAATTTGGCTTACAATTGGGCGCAAAGGGACGTCATTTTTGTGTATTTTCGGTAATCCATACAGTTTTGGTGGTTTCACACACGAAGGTACCAGTGCCGTGACGTCTAAACCAAGTGTGTCGGAGTGTTTACTAATTATTTCTTTAGTTTTAGTTACAATTTTGGCCGTGGGATCGCTTTTTACTGGTTTGTAGGTGCTTTCGTCCGACAATAGTTCTTGTATTTTTAGGTTATAATCTGACGTATCCATGATCACAGTGGAATTACCTTTATCTGCTCGAAGTATGGTTATGTCTGGATTTTTGCGTAGGTTGGTGAGTGCAAGATATTGTTCACGAGGTAGATTCGGTGTGGGCACTTTACTTCGACGCAAGACAGCAGAGATATCTTGGCGTAACGCCTCCAAATCTTCCTTCTTTACATTGTTTTTTGTGAGACAATGTTCCACGGAGCAAATTATCTGTTCAAAAGGCACTGATCTCGGGGAAACCGCGAAGTTTAATCCATTTTCGAGGGCCTGAAGGGCGACCGGATTTAATACTGTTTGTTTCGATAAATTTGTGACACTATCAGCTGTTTTTGACGGTCGCGAGGTTGCGTTTCGTTCCGAATGTAGCAATTGCTTTGCCGCGAGTTTTTTATATTTTGCTAAATGACGGTTTTTGAATTCATCATTTTTTGCCGCGGCGCGATTATTAATCATTTGCATGCATTTTTGGAAATCCGATGCTGATAGTGCTTTTTGAATCTCGATGGATTGAATCTCAATGATGTGGTTGATTTTGATGACATCCAGGCGATGTTGGCGTATGCATCGACATAATAATTTCTTACTTGTTTGACGGAGGATCCCGGCGCTTCCAGAAATGTCCTTTTTAGGTGATATTCTCACGCACACTGGTATAATATCATTATCTCTACACCGCTTTAGGAAATTTAGCGATGTTAAGAGTCTTACGCGCTTGATGTTGTGGTACTCCCACCGTCTTATTTCGTTTGCAGTTTCCGGCCCGTATACCGTAACATAATATTTTCTTAGGTTTTCGCGATTACTATACATTGCAATTAAACAACTTTTAACGGTTTAAATCGCGTATATTTGACATGATTTATATCCCGACGTTTCGAACACTTTGCAGTGGACGTGGTCACGGGGTGACTAATTGATTTTATTTGTCACTTGAGTTATTAAGAAATTATTACTACCGTCTGAAATTTTTTGAACTACCGTCTGAAATTTTTTAATCATAACATTCCCTATGCACGCAGTATTCGCTCACGGTGTCCAGAGGTCTTGCAGTATGGCGTTGGCCTTGTGATTTAATTAATTTAATGACTGGATCCCAAGCTGGTGGTACTTGCCAACCATCTTCTCTATTGAAATTTGGGTGTTTCTTAATTTCAATAGCCTCGCGTAACATTCTTGGCATGTACCGGGTCTCTCTAGCGAGGATTTGTGGATTATCAAATCGAATGTAATGGTTGGGTTTGTCCAGAGCATGTTCACAAACTGCAGACTTGGTCGAGCGTCTGTTCTTCATGTCAGCTATGTGTTCTTTTATCCGGATACCGATGCTCCTCTTTGTTGGCAAAATTGGCAATATCTTAAGACGAGCTTCAATTAAAACTTACTTCAAGCCGCACAAGAAGATTAGCCAATTTTTAAGACCGGTCAAGAGCAATATCCCCCTACAAGATGCAGGTGTTTACAAGCTTGATTGTGAATGCGGGTTATCATACATTGGGCAAACAAAGAGGAGCATCGGTATCCGGATAAAAGAACACATAGCTGACATGAAGAACAGACGCTCGACCAAGTCTGCAGTTTGTGAACATGCTCTGGACAAACCCAACCATTACATTCGATTTGATAATCCACAAATCCTCGCTAGAGAGACCCGGTACATGCCAAGAATGTTACGCGAGGCTATTGAAATTAAGAAACACCCAAATTTCAATAGAGAAGATGGTTGGCAAGTACCACCAGCTTGGGATCCAGTCATTAAATTAATTAAATCACAAGGCCAACGCCATACTGCAAGACCTCTGGACACCGTGAGCGAATACTGCGTGCATAGGGAATGTTATGATTAAAAAATTTCAGACGGTAGTTCAAAAAATTTCAGACGGTAGTAATAATTTCTTAATAACTCAAGTGACAAATAAAATCAATTAGTCACCCCGTGACCACGTCCACTGCAAAGTGTTCGAAACGTCGGGATATAAATCATGTCAAATATACGCGATTTAAACCGTTAAAAGTTGTTTAATTGCAATGTATAGTAATCGCGAAAACCTAAGAAAATATTATGTTACGGTATACGGGCCGGAAACTGCAAACGAAATAAGACGGTGGGAGTACCACAACATCAAGCGCGTAAGACTCTTAACATCGCTAAATTTCCTAAAGCGGTGTAGAGATAATGATATTATACCAGTGTGCGTGAGAATATCACCTAAAAAGGACATTTCTGGAAGCGCCGGGATCCTCCGTCAAACAAGTAAGAAATTATTATGTCGATGCATACGCCAACATCGCCTGGATGTCATCAAAATCAACCACATCATTGAGATTCAATCCATCGAGATTCAAAAAGCACTATCAGCATCGGATTTCCAAAAATGCATGCAAATGATTAATAATCGCGCCGCGGCAAAAAATGATGAATTCAAAAACCGTCATTTAGCAAAATATAAAAAACTCGCGGCAAAGCAATTGCTACATTCGGAACGAAACGCAACCTCGCGACCGTCAAAAACAGCTGATAGTGTCACAAATTTATCGAAACAAACAGTATTAAATCCGGTCGCCCTTCAGGCCCTCGAAAATGGATTAAACTTCGCGGTTTCCCCGAGATCAGTGCCTTTTGAACAGATAATTTGCTCCGTGGAACATTGTCTCACAAAAAACAATGTAAAGAAGGAAGATTTGGAGGCGTTACGCCAAGATATCTCTGCTGTCTTGCGTCGAAGTAAAGTGCCCACACCGAATCTACCTCGTGAACAATATCTTGCACTCACCAACCTACGCAAAAATCCAGACATAACCATACTTCGAGCAGATAAAGGTAATTCCACTGTGATCATGGATACGTCAGATTATAACCTAAAAATACAAGAACTATTGTCGGACGAAAGCACCTACAAACCAGTAAAAAGCGATCCCACGGCCAAAATTGTAACTAAAACTAAAGAAATAATTAGTAAACACTCCGACACACTTGGTTTAGACGTCACGGCACTGGTACCTTCGTGTGTGAAACCACCAAAACTGTATGGATTACCGAAAATACACAAAAATGACGTCCCTTTGCGCCCAATTGTAAGCCAAATTGACTCGCCGACATACAAACTAGCTCAACATCTTGCTAAAATACTGTCTCCACTTCGTGGTCAAACGAGTGCGCATGTCAAGGATTCTTACCATTTTGTCAGCCAAATCAAACATCTACAATTGACTGATGATGAAATAATGGTCAGCTTTGATGTACAATCATTATTTACATGCTTACCTGTACATGATTGCATTGAAATTGTCAAGAGAAAACTAACTGAGCACGACCTACCCATAGAATATGCAGAACTACTAGAACACTGCCTAACATCTGGCTACCTATTCTGGGATAATAAATTCTACATACAGATCGATGGTGTAGCAATGGGCTCTCCAGTCTCCCCCGTTGTCGCCGATATTTTCATGGAAGACTTCGAGGAGAAGGCTTTCACCAGAGCTGTGGCTATGCCGAAGATCTACAAACGGTACGTAGACGATACTTTTGCCGTCCTCCCCAAAAATAATGTTTCTGCATTCCTAAATCATTTAAACTCGTTACATGATAAAATCCAATTTACTATGGAGTCTGAGGTCAATAAATCCTTGGCTTTCCTTGACATTTCAGTCATCAGAAATCCTGACAACTCTCTTGGTCATACTGTGTATAGGAAACCCACCCATACAGATAAATATCTCAATGGTAACTCCCATCACCATCCATGTCAGTTGACTACCGTAGGCAAATCTTTGTTACAGAGAGCACACGGCATCTGTGACACTGACCACCTCGAGGAAGAGCTTCTGCATGTGAAACAAGTACTGCGAAGCAACAATCACAAACTCCCACGAATGCGTCACAGAAGCCGCCCCAAGCCTCCTACAGTTGAGCGACAACCTGCCATCTTACCATACATCAAGGGCATCACTGACAAAATTGGCAATATCTTAAGACGAGCTTCAATTAAAACTTACTTCAAGCCGCACAAGAAGATTAGCCAATTTTTAAGACCGGTCAAGAGCAATATCCCCCTACAAGATGCAGGTGTTTACAAGCTTGATTGTGAATGCGGGTTATCATACATTGGGCAAACAAAGAGGAGCATCGGTATCCGGATAAAAGAACACATAGCTGACATGAAGAACAGACGCTCGACCAAGTCTGCAGTTTGTGAACATGCTCTGGACAAACCCAACCATTACATTCGATTTGATAATCCACAAATCCTCGCTAGAGAGACCCGGTACATGCCAAGAATGTTACGCGAGGCTATTGAAATTAAGAAACACCCAAATTTCAATAGAGAAGATGGTTGGCAAGTACCACCAGCTTGGGATCCAGTCATTAAATTAATTAAATCACAAGGCCAACGCCATACTGCAAGACCTCTGGACACCGTGAGCGAATACTGCGTGCATAGGGAATGTTATGATTAAAAAATTTCAGACGGTAGTTCAAAAAATTTCAGACGGTAGTAATAATTTCTTAATAACTCAAGTGACAAATAAAATCAATTAGTCACCCCGTGACCACGTCCACTGCAAAGTGTTCGAAACGTCGGGATATAAATCATGTCAAATATACGCGATTTAAACCGTTAAAAGTTGTTTAATTGCAATGTATAGTAATCGCGAAAACCTAAGAAAAAAAAAACACTTATTACATAACATCCATTACATATTGTGTTTAAATGTCAGTGAAATATGTATTTGGAAAATAACACGAGCAATATATTTGTTAAATAAGTTACATAAAAAGCTGTAAATTACATAATAAATAAAAATATGATAACTGATGTGTGACATCCATATGTACATAAACCGTTCAATTAATTATTTGACACAAGCGTAGGCAACAACAAAGAATTTTCATTCGAAAGCCTCCACCGCATACAAAGGTTAACGTCAAAAACTGCGCAGAAAGACCCTTCAATTACCCCATCTATCTTGAAAGTTGCCGAGTTTTGTGCAAAAAGACACACGCTGAAAACGTTCGGGACAGCGTTGTCACCTGAGCTGAAAGAAAGATTGATTATTCGGGCCGAAGGTCGTAAGTTTGTACTTAGCACGTCAAGCGTGAACTTCGTTTAGTTTTCATCTTTATGTCAACGTAATAAGGTTCTCTGTTTAAGGTACAGTTGACTATATAGTGGGAAGCATACCACATTAGTAGCATCTGTTATTCAGTTGATTCAATTTAATTTTTGAAGCAAATGTTGAAGGTATTTGTTTTTTTTTTATTTTCACCATCAGAATTATAATTCTATTCGTTATTGTAAAACTATATGTACTGCTCGATACTGAAATAATGGCGTCAGAATAATGAACTTTTGTTTGTGTAAGGTTTTTTATTGATTATACTGTAATAAACATACATACAACTGAAGATAGATATGTAAGTATATATACCATACGTGGATAGGATGTCAATGAAATGATGTGTGTGAAACACATCATTAAATTATTACATGTGTTTTGTAGCACAAAGATTTTGCAATACGCTTGCGAGTAACGTTATTAATACAAAGAAAGATTAATTTTAGTATTTATCGATTGTATTTGAGCGCTGCGTATTAAAAAAATAATATTGTATAAATTAATATTGTGTAAATTATTGTTTATTGCTACTCAAGTGATGATTAATTATGGATAAAGCAAATCTGTTATTTATAATCGCATGTATATGTATGGTGCTCTGTGAGAATATAGTCCATATGTGTTTTATTTAATTATTTATTCATATTTCAATTAAAATTAAAAGCACACAGAAAATTTGTATGAAATGTACAATACGTGTGTCGGGAGTGTGTCCACGGGTTACATCAGTCGTGGCCACGAATTGAACAAACGAACGTCGAAACGTCACGCGTCGAGTAGAAATTAAAAGTAAACAAAAATGTTCGTCATTCTGAACTGATGTAGACTTGTATCGCGGATGTGTGCCACAGTATCAATTTACCACCGGGTGGACTGTCTGCTCACCTTACACCTTCTCTCTGACGGTTAGTCCCCGGATGCGCTGTCTACCTTTGGAGATTTAGGAATGGATTTGGAGAAAGCACTTGGAAAATAGGAAAGGATGGAGTGGGGATGGACTCTGCCATATCTCACTCACTACCGGAACACGTACGTACATTGTGGAATAGGAAAAGGTGAAAAATGCAGTATATTTTGCGATAGTCTTCTGTGAGAGAGGCGTAACGTGACCAGCCGATGCGTCCAGCGTCTGTCTATCCCGATGAAGATTCGATGAAGATAGCCCCCGAACATGAAGAATTAGTAAGCTAGTAAGCGCATCGATATGGGAATAGCCTAGATGACACATCATTGCTTCTTAACAAAGAAATCTAGTTGGCCACTTCTGGCGGTGGGAGGGGGGGGGGGGATCGTGGGGGGAAGTTGAGGAGGGTTTCATTAAAAAGTTAAACTTGAATCTTACGTTCCATTTTCAAAACATTTGAATAAAAGAATTCGAGAGATAGTATTAGACTGTAGCGTGCCTGCCCTACAGTGCTTGTATAACATATTGTATTCTCAAATCGACGAGTAAGCTCTATGAAGCACAAATCTCTACTCTCAAAAGATTTTTTTGTATCACGTCAAATTTGACATTATGTCTTGCAGTACGTCTTTGGGCTTAACTCAGTATACGGATGATTTATTCGTTCTTTATCAAACCCGGGGGGAGGGGGGTAACGTGACGAAGTAAATCTCACTAAGCCAAGCCCACAAGATTTTACAGTAGTAAGCCCAACCCGCAAGATTTCACAGTATTACGGGCTAAATCCGCGATTTGCTCGCTCGGAAGATCGGCTTACCTGACGTTAAGATGTCAACAGTACAGATAAACAGTAAGGAAAGGATACTTAGATATTATAAAAACATATGGTTGTCACCTGTTTTGTCACCACTACAACAATATTTTAGTGGCGTCAATATTGTAGGCACTCGACTCTCGAGAACTCAGTAATGAACCTTTAAGAATCGATCGTTACATGTCCGAGAGCGCTAACTATCCCTGGGGTCTAAAAGAAGATAATCTTAAACAGTTAAGTTTAAGATTCTTAAGAGTCATTAATTAACGCGAAAGCGCTCAGCACTCTTTTTTTGTACTTATATTATGAACTGATATCGTACTTCGTTAATTTATTTAAACCGATCCCAAACCTCGGTTATAATTTTCTATGATTCATACGTATGTTCGCTTCGATTTATGAATATCGCGTCACTTCGCATATTCGTCGTATCTTTACTGTGTTAACTCTGTTAGTATAATTTAAATGATTTAAGGAGAAGTAATGATTTCGGTGCAAAATTCGCTTCAAGCGAGGGCACTTCGAAAAGTGAAACTATTTTATGGGCTGATGTCACAGAATAGCAAATAGAAGATTCAGTTTCTAATAAAAATTAAAAATACCTGTGTATCTAATATGTCGTCTATTGCTTCTACGCCCCATTAAAAGCATGCTTGCAGTATGTATGTTAAAACATACATATATTATTGGAAGATTGGGAGGTTTAATGGGATGAAGAAAACTACATTATTATTATTTGTATTATTATTACAGGGATAGAAACTGGCAGACGATGGGCGCGGTATTGAACAGTAGATACCGTTCAAAAAGTCCTATCCATCCAAAGGTTGTTTGGCAGAGATCGCTATAGATGCATTTTGTGGGTTACAATGTCTGGTTACTGTCATGTTTTGTTTTGGTGTGCAATGAAGAGTTTTATCTATCTATCTATCTGTATAACCTTAACCAACTCTATTATCGTCCACTGCTGAGTATATGTCACTTCATTCACATTGTCTGTGACAATGTGAATGAAGTGACATATACTCAGCAGTGGGAAGTATGAGGGAATGAGGATGAGCATGAGGGAAGTATGGCCTTAAAACGCCAAGCTGGCTAAATGGGTTGGCAAGCCCTCTCGTTTAGAGGTGGAGTAGGGCAGCGGTAGGGCTTCAGGTCTCGTGGTATTGGCTTTGTGGTACTTAGTCTCCCTGTACGATACCCACGGGACGAGATGGGGTGGAGTACGATATCAGGCTTTTTCGGTAGAATAGTCAGTGATGATTGATCCGACTATTATACAACATAAATTATTGTATTTGTTAATATTACACAGAGATTAAAATGTCTAGATTAGAAAGACTTATTATATCTACATTTTGATCACTTTCAACGTATTTATGATCTCTTTATGTTTTAACAAAGGCTTTTAAAGTTTAACATTTCATGCTGTAGTTGTTAATCGTGAAACTATTTGAACACTCTTTAGATGGTGACGTTAAGCTTTTCTAACAATTCCATGTGCATAATTTAAAATGAAATTCTCCCTTCAGGTTTATCTCGGCAACTGCTATTTAGTCGTATATTTTTAGAATAGATTTGATTATTTATTTGTAAATGTAGGTACAGTGATGGTATATAATCTGTGAAATTGCCCGATTGTTAATAGTTGCCACTTTGAACTTATTTATCTATTTAAACGGGTCTTAACGGGAATGTTTACTTTATTTAGTTTACTCGACGTTTCAGTTGGATTGAACCTTGCACGAGTAAAATAAATAAAGTAAACATTCGATTTAAGACCCGTTTATATAGATAAATATGTGGGAAAAACGCGATAATCTCAAATGTTACTTTGAACTTAGTTATCTTGTGTATGGCTAGAAATTCCAAATTCAAATTACTATTCTTTAGGATGGTAAAGTATTCTTTGGCTTATGCTAATTATGCGATATATAGCAGAGTGTAATTATGCGATATATAGCAGAGTGTAATTATGCGATATATAGCAGAGCAGATAATTTTATTATGGAGATATATAGGTACAACGTTAAAAACTATTTTATCGGACAGTAACGAAGGAATGATCTGACATTATTTTTTGTATATAATATTTAAAACACATAAAGATAGTATATGGCCAGTTCTATTATACATAAGAACCATAAAGGTTTAATACAAATTAATTTTAATTTAAAGCTATGCCATTCTTTTTCACAATCAGTTATTGATTTGTTTTTCCGTTAAACGATTTTTTTACTTAGATATCGTTGTGTTTTCGACCAAACAAAAGTTAAAAATTCGCGTTAGTTACGAATATATATGTTCCATTGTGGCAGCAACCCAGCACAGACGGCCGCAATATCGACGATCGTTACCAATATTACTCGTTATTCAACTCAATATTATCTTACTAATTGACTATAGCTGTTACGACTTGTCTGTGAGCAACTGGCTCCCAGGATACAGGTTGTCCCAGTGTGGAGGGCCAGGGCTTCAATTAATATGTGTGGCGTCGAGAGCCGACCTCTTTGGTCGAGCTGCCAATTTAGTTCATTTCATTCTTTTTAAGAGTGCTCTTTTTATAAGTTTTGCTTTTGTTATTCATGACAACCAAAATTTTCACAAGATCGATCATGTCACTTTACTAGAAGATAGTTTTTAATTTATTAATTCACGTTGTTTTAATTTTTATATTGTAAAGGCGACGCAGTTCGTAGTCGTCAGATTATCAATGCTACAAACGTTGTACTGTATGTTGGTCCAATAAATATTCATATTCCGAAGATCTTGGTTTCTTCTCATGGTAGCTCAAGTAATATACACAAACAAGCAACTGGAGAGCTTCCTCCAAATATGTATTAAATGGATATTAGAAAATTAACGATTTATTATTATTAACCACATTTTTTTATAACAATCAAATAAAAACTGAAGTTCAGTTCTCGAGTTCAGGCCAAGAAGTCCCCAAGAAGTATTACTGCATAATAAGAGGTTTCCCTTACCCAGTCTAACACATACAGTCGGACATAGAATTGTAACATCGCCCTCCCATCTGATTTATTACCAGAAAGCGATCTGAAAACACTGGTTGCGCTGAACAAAAATCGAGTCTAAAGCAAATATGCTCGGGACTGATGTGTTTGCGGATTCCTTTGTGATTGCGTGAGCGGAATAATACGTCGTTACGGGTGCCGACGGGTTTTTACACCAGTCCATATAGCAGAATTGGATTCCGCCTAATTATGTAGGTATTTTTTTTTTTTATATAAAAAAGTGGGCGGACAAGCAAGCGGTCCCACGAGATGGTAAGTGTTAACGGTGATGGTATTATTACATATTTGGATAAAACTATGCTCAACCAGTCCAAGCGCCTTGTTAAAATAATCTAGTAGAAACACAAATGCAAAATCTTCTTCCCTGCAAAATTCCATTTTTGTCACTTGGATCAGTCATGCAGAGTGTATCCATTTTATGTGCCAGACATCAGACATTAGCCACGTTAAAATTGTAACATCTTAATTTTACATATTATATTTTAGAATTTTCGGTATTAATTGTAAAGTTGTTAACAAATATTAAAACTTTTGAATAAAGTTAAAATGTAATCGACATTTATTATTTTAAATCTGACTTGGCCGCTTTTAAACCTCACAACATTTATCAGTCAAACGGTCGTATTTTTTTTGTAATTAGTTTTATTGCATAGAATAGGACAGATGCATAGACTAGGAAATACGTCCAGCTAGGCCGGTTCTATGAGATACTAAAACATAATTTATACTGAAAGCTATTGCTGTAGTGTTAGTACTATTGGCCTTCAGATCAGTCTACTATCTCTGTGGTTAGAACATAGAATTGGTCCTTCAACCGTATGCATTTAGAGAGTATCAAATATTTTGTGCAATTTTACGAATTTCAAATATATTTTTGATCATATACGGCGTTTATTGAAACTCGTTTGCGTGCAAAGCGCGATTTAACAATATAGCCTAATGACATCATTGTACAATTTTATTATTGTCTAGGGGCTCTGTCTCGGATCGCTCATGGGTGTTTTAAATGCCACTTACTTTTAAAAGAAATGTCAATTTAATTCTAAATTTATATCAAAATTTTAATATTTATTGCAAATCTCCTAGAACAGAGAAAAAAACCTAATCTCCTAGATGGAATTACTGAAAATATTTCATTAAATTGTTTCTTACATTTTTATTAGGGATTTTTAATATAAAATGCTACATTGTCGTCATTTGCGTAAGAAATTAAAAGAATCAACGTAGATTTATTTTTAAGAAAAACATTGCTTTGTTTCGTGCTGATTTGTTTTTTTAGACTCATCTAAGTTAGGTACTCACTGTTAGTTAATAATTTACCAGAGACAAGTAATGGAAGACAGTTAGTCTATTAAAACAAGAGTGATACATTTATGTTTTCATTATTTGATACATAAATAAGGAATTACGTGGAAAAAATTATACATTTTTAAATGTTCTTTTTTATTTTAAAGTGACTTTAAAGTTATTAATTGAATCTTCCGGGCTACTTGGCCGAGGTCTTCTGGAATATCTTCTCTTTCTTCCAAACGTTTCGTCAACAACTGCGGTTGACATCTTCAGTGGCGACTGCGTTCACCCTCGGAGAGATGTTATCTCTTCGGCTTGCTCGAGAAGCTGCAGTTGTTGACTAAACGTTTGGAAGAAAGAGAAGAGATTCCAGAAGACCTCGGCCAAGTAGTCCGGATGATTCAATTAATATGGACACCGGCCGAGAAAGCCTACACTCCACTTGACTTTAAAGTTATTTACTAAGCATTGTAAGTAGTAGTTGTATCAGTTTACAAGTGTAAATTTCTGTAGTGATTACAAGTAAAGAAGTGCAAGCGACACTTTTTTGAATAATACACAAATTGAACTGTATTATCCTCCTGACTCGTAGATGCCCATGTAATACTTCATACACACCTCCGATCCAATCTGCGATCTCCTCATATGTAATTCGCGTGTTTTCACGAATTAAATTATTCACTGCCACCACATTTTCTACCGTAACAGCCATGAAAGTGCGGCCCTTCTTTCTTCGCCAGCCGAACTTAGTCGACCACGCTTAAATTCATTGTACCAACGATACACAGTTGCCTTAGAAATACACTTGTCAGCAAACGCCATTTGAAGTCTATTAAAAGAATCTTCAGGTTTTAAAGAACATTTAATATCATACAAAATCATACCATACATAGTGTATGGTATACACTAGTATACCATACGTAGGACCTGACGAATGTAAGAATCACATGACTACCATAAACATGAGAGAATATAAGTAAAGTGCAATACAACCACCAGGCTGAGCTGACATTTTTTTTTAATCTCTACAAATTTATCATTGAATATTTAATTTATCATCAATACATTTAATTTAATTTATCTGGAGTATCCATATAAAATTTATTGTTAATGAGTGAGAGTCGAGACGCAAAGTGAAAGTCCCAGAGTCATATTGAACGAAATGTATAATAGGATAAGGAAAAGTTCTCATACCAGTATACTCGCATATTGTCTCATCCTATGATAGGATCTGACCTGACCTGCATAGGATGCTATAAAGAAAACTGATCACCTCATTTCCGAGGGGGAGAATGCACGCTGCAATCCAACAGCTGTTGGGCGCACTCGACTGTCCACGTAACCCCTCTCTCACAGAAGACTACCCAGAAATGTACTGCATTTCCCACTTTATCTTATTTCCCTAATGCACGTACGTGTATGGGTAGTGAGTGAGATGTACCAGAGCCCATTTCCATCCCATCCCTTCCCATTTTACCAACCCTTTCTCGAAATCCATTCCTATATCTCCAAAGATAGGCAGCGCTTCCGGGGGCGTGCCGACGTTTGTCATTTTGGACTAATATTGGCATGTATCGCGGATGTCTATGGGCGACAGTATCCACTTACCATAAAGTGGACTGTATACTCGTCAGCCGCCTTCGTCCATAAAAAAAACCTCTATCCTAAATACATACTCAACAGTAGGCAGTACATATTCGGATATATCAACGTTTATCTTTTTTGACAGATGTTAACATAGACGACCAATTAGCTCAATTAGTGCCGCTACAGCTGTGCAAGAGGGCTCGATTCGACATTCATTTGTTTAAAGGAAATGTGTTTCAGAGTCTGGGTGGTGTGTTCACCTTTGTATGTGTCTCTGGATTCACGACACAGAGAATTATAGTTTAGGCCGTTGAGTGTGGCGTTGTTTCTTTATTTATATGACACATGTTAAGAAGCGAAGGTTATCTTTTATCATCGGGCTGACTGCCACTCACATTTTTTTATCTTTGTATAAAAAGAAAAGGATATGCGGTAACAGAATACAAAGAAAACAACTCTACATTGTCTCTTCGTTTTATCATATCTTTTTATATTCAAAACGATCTTTTATTTCTTTACATCAGTGATCGGACTTAAGAGCGGAATGGACTATTCTTGTAACAAAATTATTGGACCGACAAAATGTAATACAACACAAAGGGCCGAATAAAGAAATCTACACAATGCTGTCATTCTCACATTCCTCGAGCCCTTTCTGCGCGCGTCAAATTTGTTACGTCGCATATGAAATGGTAAGGTACATGCCACAGTGCCGTTATAATATTTTCTTATATATAAGAGTGTTTTGTTAAATAAAAGTTAAAGATAAATTAGGAAAAGAAAGTTAAAGAAATAGTCAGAGAAAGTGTGTTAAAGATAAGCCCCGAATCCGTGGACGTAACGTTTGTAATTCTGAACTGATTTTGGTATATATCACGGATGTCTCAACACAATTGGGACGGGAGAATGCACGCTGTAATCGCACGCTGGACGCACTCGACCGCCACTTACCCCTCTCTCATAGAACACTACCCTAAAACGTATTCAACAAATGTACGTACTATTTTGGAGTAACATATGCCACAGCTCATTCCCATCTCATCCTATCCCATCCCCCATTTTCCGAACCCTTTTTCCAAATCCATTTCTACATCTCCAAAGGTAAGATTGCTCAACCAGGGACGTGCCAACGCTGGTCATTTCGGATGTTGGCGTTTAGTGCGAAAATTGGACAATCAGCTCGTTTCTTATCACCGGGTTGATCGTTGCGACATTCTTTCTCCTAGTTCGATAAAGACTTATTGATCACAGTTAAGATCTTTTAACTTAACTTTCGCTGTTTCAAAAGCTGTTTAAATAGAAAAGGAACATGCACTAATATCTGATTTTTGACGATAGAGCAATACTATTTATTTCACTAAATTCTCAATATCTGAAACCAGAATTGACAGTGAGCTAGCTTTTCACAGATAATCACAAAAATGTCAAAGTTAAAATTTAAGTTTGTTTATAAACATAGTTTACTACTATATCCACAACCCTATCAGTCCCGGCAACACCTAAGAATTCAAGGGAGGCTTTTAGCCGTATGGGAGTTCGTGCGGTCATCCTTACACCGCGTTACACAGGGGAATATTTTAAAAGAATATTTCTTAGCTTCCATATAGATCACACAAATATTGCTTTGTGTTTATATAGAGGCGACAGTCAAGAACAATTATTTTTGATTTATCGATTGCGTAATAAAATTTTTGTCCTCCGGATTTAAAATAGCACCACCGTATCTCTTCCCGTGGTCGTGTAGTAAAAGGTGATTAAGGGATAACAGAACGGCTCCCGCAAGCCCTGAGGAACTACACCACTTCTAAAAGAGTGGCGCTTTAGGCAATGCATCCCTTATGCGCAAGACGTCTATCCATTTACCATCAGCTGTAAAAAGAAAATAATTAACAAAGTCAAATATCTTATTAAAACTTGCTCATGTTACGTTTAATGCGCAGTTGAAATGTACACACAGAGTTATTCTGAGAATTGGGTCTAATTTATTAATTAGTACTTACTTTCCTACCAAATTATGGAGTTGCTAAGAAACCTTTGACTAAGAATATCAAAGTATTACGAAATGTCAGTTTTCAAAGACTAATGTGACTTTGTCGCTTACTTTGTTCTTAATTTTAACAATGTGTTATCTGCGTAAAAGGTAACGTTACGTGAGTTGGGAACTAAGTAAATATGGTCGTGTGCCGTTACGTAAATTAAGTCAGCAATAATTTCAAGTTATTATTTTTTTTTTTTTTTACTTTAGCTTGAGCTTGAGCGGTGGTAGCCTAAAGGTACTCTCGATTCAGGTTAATGACATTGGTGGCTTCCCATTGATGTATCATTGATCTTTATTTACGTATGAACTTCTCAATCATAACATAACCAACGTAGTGATGGCCGCTCTTCGGTCGGGTGGACTTACGACTTGAAGAAGGTTACTGGTGGTGGCTGGATGACTTGGGTCGAGATCGTGTGTGGTGGTGAGCCTTAACAGAGGCCTATATCCAAAAGTGGAGAGGGATATTAAGATGATTAACTAGACTTGATTTCACGTGTTTATTTTATGTTTAAGGCTTTATTTAAATTTTAAACTGAAAATAAACAAAGTATTGCAGAATAAAAATATGTCAAAGTACAAGTAATTAAATAAAATAACATTTGAAACTCAATGGGAATATTCCTACCGCCATGCACAATTCTGACAAAATTTGCGAAACCGCCAAAACTTTCCCGCTCTTACCAACTCATAATTAAAGAAATTTTGTTAAAGCGGAGTACCAACTTTGATTCGCCTTTTCCAAAAACCTTTGAGTGATAATGAACTTGGTGCGGAATGTAAGAGTCGAAAGTCAATTATTATGCCTTTGTAAAACTTGTCCAAGGCATAATCGTTTTATGTAACAGCGGGGTTCGACTCTAATTGAATTAATCCTGAAGTTGTTGCGTCTTTAAATGGAGGGTACAATTGAAACTTGAATACTTTCTTTAATACTTATTATCCCTGTGGTAAAGGCTTGTATTTAAAGGTCTCTTGAGATTTTTCTGTAATATTGAGCAACGGGTCTAAAGATAACTTTTCCGATACCTCAAAATTACCATAATTGTTATCAACATTTGTTATTCTGGAGTATTCTGCGAGTTGGCACGACCCTAGATGCGCTCTGCCTACCTTTGGAGATATAGGAATGGATTTGGAGAAAGGGTTGGGGAAATGGGAAGGGATAGGATGGGAATTGGCTTTGGCACATCTCACTCACTGCCGAGACACGTACGTACATTAGGGAAATGTGGTAAAGTGGGAAATGCAGTACATTTCAAGGTAGTCTTCTGTGATTATTGATTTATTGATTCATTATTTACAATAATATAATCAATCCGCAACACTTTAATATTTGTAAAACTCACTCTTACTGACTATTATCGATCTTTCCTATAAGGACCAAGCTATATATTAAAAATTAATATCAATAGAGCAAGGTAAATAAAATAACAAGTATTCAGATATGAAGATTTCAGATTGCCATTCCATTAGATCAGCTTATGTCGTTCTACCGCTGGATTCCACCTCTCCTAAGAGTTGCCACCACACACGATCTTCGGCTCTTCTCATCCAGCCGCCACTGGTGAACTTCTTCAGGTCCCACACCGCGCTCCCTTTACGTGGTCCCTATTCAAAGTCTCCATTCACATTGAAACAAATTGATAGTTTCTGTATTTTTAACCTGTATATTTTTTGTATTGTCCATAGATGCAGGGTATTACAGATTAAAACCTAAAATTTCACATTCTCTTCCCGCTATTTTCTTATCATGTCATTGTTTCTTTAAGGGCCCCCAGGAAGACAATTCAGAAGTGTAAGGGTCCTCTTGATAAAACAAGCCGCACTCCTTTTGAGCATTCTCGAAATACATCCGAGTTCTGTTTTTTCTCAAAGAGTCAAATGTGGCGCAAGCGTGAAGATGCTAGCGGGTAGACTTGAGTAAGATAAGGGATTTATTGAAATGAAACACGAATACTTTTACATAAAGAAAAATGACGTCATTCTTCTATAATGCCACGGAATGCATGAGTGAACAACTTGACAACAGCTTCCCAACATGCCCCTAGTTTTAATATTTAAAGATATTTCTAGAATATGTGGGTGTGTTTTCATCTCTAGTTATCGAATAAGCCACGAAATATAATTGTTATTTGTTTATTCATCGTGTAATTCAAAATCACATCAATTTCAATTGCCGTTGCCGTGAAACAAACATTATTATTCTTATTCATTCATTGTCATATTAACAACAACAGTCAATTATGTGGAGAGCTGTGAACAGTATACTGCATGGTTAGTAGCGCACCCTCATCTCTCCTGGTGTTAAAGAAGTTTATGGACGGCGAAAACCACTCACTGTCAGGTGAGCTGCCCGTCTGTCTGCCATATCTTCTATAAAAAATACCGTATTACCTTGGCATCATGCAAAATTTAACACAATTGCCATCAGTATTTGAGTACCAAAGTATCATCATTGTTTGTTTTCACCACAATTTTTTTTAGTATGGTAACAAAATAGAGACTCAATCCGATTAGATTGGGTCGTTGTAACTTAAACCTGATGTAACTCGCTCTCAGCTTATAACTTGGCACGTTGTTGAATTGCCTTCAGAGGATGCGACTAAATCGTGTCCGGAATTTAGTATTTATACAACACGTTTCTTCTGGTTTCCATATTACATATTTCTAAAGCTCCCGCGTTACCAAGTTTCCTTGTTTCGACGAACATTCAATTTTTCTTTAATACTCAATGACATGTTGAAGTATATAGGAGTATTTACAGAAATTACATAATCATGTTTCTTGGGTGTTATACGATCATACCATAGGCCTGTGTCTCTGCATTGTTGATTTAGGCTTCTTCCAAGGCCTTTCTTTAAGTCTTTCTTTAACTTTCTTTTTTAACCTGTGACTTTCTTTAAGTCACAGGTAGTGCTTTAAGTCGTTACCTGTGAAAAGTGTACCGGCTAAACCTGTGAATAAAGTAAAAAGTTACTTTATTCACAGGTCTAGCCGGTGGGCGTGCCCCGTCAGATTTTACCGGCACATGGCCTCCATTTGAGAGCCTGTCTAACAATGTTGTTTTTAAAATTTTGAGGTGAAAGATTTCCTCTCCATCCCATCCCTGGAAGTATAAAGGGATTGAGGGAATATGACGCATGTGCTTCTTCCCTACACAGTGATAAATTGAAAAATCTCTTGAAACGGATTCGGGGTTTGAAGTCACAATTAACATGAGTTCCAAATATACCTTTAGGTTATCACTTCTCTCGAAAGGTAATACCTGAACTTTATTTTCCGGAAACTACGCTAGTCTAATAATACTTATTCGTATTATTGAGGTGTGCTCATTCGTAAGCCCTTGCCCGGAAAACAACTGAACGACTTGTGTTGAGCACTCTCCAATAGATAGTTGAGGCCACTCCAGCCCGCTGTGCACTGGCTATAAAGCGATAAGTACTTCTCATATTTGGGCACTTTGTGAAGAGTGTGCTAGTACTACGCAGTTGTTAGAGTCAACGTAATTTGACATATTTATTGAAGTAAGGTAAAAGTTTATTATTAAATGAATTTATATATACATATGTACGTTAAATGAATTACATCATAAACTTACACAAGATTTTGTTTAAGTACTAATTTGCAGAGCCTGTATTGGTGGGGACCATATTGTTACCCTATTACATTTAGCGCAAGCAAACGCATTAGTAAGTGGCAAGCGTACAAACAAAGTAAGGTACGTTTAAATTCAAACATTTGAAAATAGGAGTAAGTGAAACTTATGGCATGTATGGTATGTTGGCATGCCCAAGGATTTGTGTTGTTTCACAATGATCTAGAGTAGCAAGCCTGACACAGATTTTATTTTTGGCTTCAAACACAGAAGAGTTAATTAATTTACGAAATTTCGGTATATTTTTTATTGAAATATCTAGGCAGACCAGGAGACAGTCCACATGGTGGTAATTGGTTATTTGCTATACATATTAAGGTCAGTCAAGAATGAAACACATTGTCATGCTTTCGGATGCGCATCCTGCATTTGGAGATTTAAACGTGGGTTATAAGAAAGTGGAAGCTAATAAGAGTGGAAATACGATCAAGAGGAATGAGACATAAGAAGTATAACGGGATTAAGTGTGTTCCTCATAACATTTGACTCCCCTTTCTTTCTTGAGTGGGAAGACTTGGTGGAAACAAGTCCTGGCACATGAAAACTCCAGACATAAGTCTTCTTTCACGGTCTCTGTGAGAGGGGTAAATCGGCCATTGGAACACTCACAGTCGGTTATGGGATCTCGCATAGGTCGTCCATCTCAAAAGACTGTATACATATTTCTTTTATATTAACAAATGTAGGCAGCGCATCGGGGGGATGCCAACATTTGTCATTCTGGACTGATGTTGGCATGTATTGCGGATGTCCATCGACGACAGTATCCACTTACCACCAGGTAGACTATATGCTCGTCTGCCACCATTTTTCTATAATGAAAAAAAAATTGTCGCAGACGGACTGATGGTAATTGGATATCGCCGCGCATGAACACCTGTGATACGAGGAGGTACACGGGTGCACTGGCGACCTTGTATGATTCCGGTTTGACGGTAGAAAAACACCGGGTGAAACCGAAAGATGACTTTGTATTACAGACACAAATTACACAGAACAACACTAATACAATACTGCTGGTAGGTACAGGTATTTTAGGCAAATGGTGCTATACCACACGACAAAACTTATTAAATACCTAACATTAGCAAGTAAGTAAAACAAAAAAAATAGCTGTAATTTTTGAAGGGTAAACTTTTTAGTTTTTGACCTTAGATATACAACAAAACGAAGTTATACAAATTCATTCAGTATAACTGGGTTCCGAGGTAAAAACCTAATTTAATCGACTGATTACTTTTTTTTAATGATCTCTAAAGTCTAAAGAATGTAAATAATATATCGATGGTGGAAATCTCAATTGATGGAAGGCAAAAAATACAACTTTTTAGGAAAAACGAAATATTTTTTTATCACTTAAATCCGCTTTTACAAATTTAAACGTAATATGTGTAAAGTGCAAAATTTATTGAGATATTCTGCTATACTACGTAATAATATAAATATTTCTTTAACAGGCTTAATTAAAAAGTTACTGTCCCTTACGCCCAAGAAATAATAGTCTCAATAATCCCTTTCAACGATAAGCAAATTAAAAAAATAAAATAAAGAAATTAAAATTAAGAAAAAAATATCACTTAATATTAATTAAACTATGTCTGTTTTTTTTTTTTATAGATTAGTGGGCGGACGAGCAAGCGGTCCCACGTGATGGTAAGTGTTACCGCCGCCCATGGACACCTGCAACACCAGGGGGTATGCGGGCGCGCCGCCGACCTTGCAAAATCCTATTCACAGCTCTCTTGAAGAACCCCATATCGTAGCAATTGTATTTAATTGTAAGACATTTAAAAACAAAGTTCCTGTATGTTAGCTTGTTTAATATGTATTGTATAGTTTTAAGATACCAACATGCAAAAATAATCCAAAATTTGATACTTAGTAATTTTGAAATTAATTTATGTAGCTCTGATGAGATATAAGTTAAGATACTCTGTTAAGATGTAAGTATGTGTTTCGGTAGTGAGTGAGATATGCCAGAAGCCATTCCCATCCCATCCTATCCTATACATTCCCATTTCCCCAACCCCTTAGTCCAATCCATTCTTTAATCGGCAAAGGTAGGCAGCGCATCCGGGGGCGTGCCAACATTTGTCATTCTGGACTGATGTTGGCATATATCGCAGAAGTCTATGGACAACAGTATCCACTTACCATCAGGTGGACTGTATGCTCATCTGCCGCCTTTTTTCTATAAAAAAGTACTTAATTGCGTATTGATTGCTATTAAAAGAAATATTCATATTATTTCTTACATGCAGTCAAACTCAAATTATAACCAAGGACGTGCAGCTGAAAGTGGAGTTGTGGCACCTGGGGTCCAATTGTAGGTCTAGCACCTTTAAGACCTATAAGCTCCGGGCTGCTGCGGTGCATCAGAGGCTGTTCCTCAGTGCTGACTTTTGTTCAGAAGTGTTCCGACGCATTAGGGTGGCGAGACCGAGCAAGAATAAAATCCCGATCAGTTAAGTTTATTATATTATGTGTATTATAAGTTAAAGTTAAGTAGTACTGTTCGTATTGTCGACGATCCCACTCTCACGGGCGGTTTAGAATCCCTCAGCATTCGGAGAGACGTTGCGTCTCTCTGTGTGTTCTACCGCCTGTACAATGGGGAATGCTCTGAAGAATTGTTTAATATAATTCCCACCTCGGGTTTCTACAACCGCACCTCCCGTCACAGAAGTGCGGTCCATCCGCATTTCCTCGATATGGAGGTGTCGCGCACTGTTCGGTCCAAAAATTATTTTATACCGCGAACCCGTAGGCTGTGGAACGAACTGCCTCAAGAGGTCTTTCCATTGAGCTACGATATGGGGTTCTTCAAGAGAGCTGTGAATAGGATTTTGCAAGGTCGGCGGCGCACCCGCATACCCCCTGGTGTTGCAGGTGCCCATGGGCGGCGGTAACACTTGCCATGACGTGGGACCGCTTGCTCGTCCGCCCACTAATCTATAAAAAAAAAAAAAAGTATATATTGTACTAGCAAAACCCCACAGATGTTGTCCTGTCATGTAAGTAGACGTGCTGAAACGCCATTTAGTGGCGAGTTATACAAAGTCGATAGCTAGAAAATATTCTCCGTGCTCAAATACCTATGTATACCAATTTTCATGGTGATCGGTCAAACGGTGTCGGAGTCTATTAATATCAGATATACCAACATCCATTTTTATATATATAGATAGATGGGCCTTAGTTGCCAGAAATAAATAAATAATCCTTATATGTATTAGGGTACTCGTGGGGACATCTAGTTCCTCAACATAAATGATTATGTTTCAATCTATGATAAAACTAGCTTTGATTTTCAAATTTCCTTTACGAGTTTCAAATAATTAGATTATGACGATCGTAGGATTTTGATCGTAGGCATCGTAGGGTTAGGGGTAGGATTTTGACGATCGTTAATTGGCATTGGGTATACCAATCCCCACAGGTCTCTAAAAGTCCGTCTCAGTGTATCGTGTATGTTCTAGTGTATGTTACAAAGGGATTTAATAAACATAAACATAACTACTACAATGTAATAGTAATTACAATACGTATTAAATAATATATACAGAGCCGTCTGTCTGTACATGAAATATTTTTGAAATAAATCTTTGCATTGTAAAGTATAACAGGTACTGAGCCCAAAACGAAATCTTTAAAATTTTTTGTCTCTCTGTAGAATTTTTTGCATTTTGTTATTTTGCACTACGTATAGTGCAAAATTACGGAAATTCACAGAATGAATATGTTCAATATATACCTACGGACTATATCAATAGTAAATATAATATAATAAATACTTATGATAATAAATAACTTAATAATATACGAGTATAAATACATACATACATATCTCTGCACTGCATCCAATATTAATTCGCAAATAAGTATCAAAGTTGACTAATCAAGTTGATTAGGGTAAGAAAATAACAGGGAATTGAGGTCTCCAAGGGACGAAATAGAACAGGTTATAAAGAAAATGGTAGCGAAAGGAAATCTTTTGGTAAAGAAAGAAAATAGAAAACCAAAGAAACTAACTAATAGAATAATGATTTCTAAAAACTAGACAGCGACTGAGCACGTCTAATGACAACTGGTAAGAAATCCCAAAGCCTAACAGTCTGCACTGTGAAAAAGTTAGTAAAGTAATTATCTAACATCTTCTAGGTCAGTCATTCACAAAGTGGTCCATACGGACCCCTGGGGCTGGGTCTATGGGATGATCCAAGGAGTCCGCGGTAAGTAAAAATTATTTTGGGGGTCCGCGAAGAACTACCGGAGGTCCGCGAAAAAATTCATCCTTCTCACTAAAAAATATTTAAGTACTTGTGAATATTTTCAAACACAATTGCATTTTTTCTTTTGTTTTCCTAAAATTAATACACATTCTTTTAAAAATTAAAAATGTATAATATATTTAATTCATTTACCTACCTACGTGCAGTTGTCCATTGATGCACGTGCAAATGCAATTGCATCAAAGAGGACAGAATAAAGTATTTTTAATAGGTTTTATTATATCATAGTTAATTCACTTGGGGGTTCATAGTTAAGTTTTTGTTATGGTAAGTGGTCCATGACCGAAATATGGTAAGTCTGGGAATCACTGTTCTAGGTGAACAGTATCAACATAGTAGGAGGCCATAAATGCACCCAATTAAAAGCTGAGACATTCGAAGTGGACGAAGCATTTTTTCATAATTTCTTTGACATTTTGATAACATTTCATTGCGAATGTATTAACTTGACATTTATAATTAAGCTTATTGTGAATTCGTAAATTTGTATGCCCAGCGGCGTACAAATTTACCTACATATATTGTACGAAAAAATAAATAAATATCAATATGAATTCATTTTTAAAGTCCCGAAACCGGCGTCACGATGACGTTCATTCATAAGTGCTTACCGTTAAATACAGATTGCCGTGTGGTGTCATAAAACGCGACTAAGGGATTCTACACCACCTCTAAAAGAATGGAGTCGCCGTCCAGCTTAACCAGCGTGACGTTTAAAGTTCATACATCCCTCATGCAACCGACAATGCGCACGGTGAGGGCCGTGTACAACAGCGGACACTGAAAGGACTGGTAGCAAAGTCGCGAAACAAAGATAACAATTAGCAATAAATTTAAACGAAAACAAAAGTGAGTGTATTGTGTAAAATAACCGCTAATCACAAAATAACTGTAGCCCGAACCAAAACAATGTTAAGCTAATCTTAATTTCGGTCACGTGATCTCTATATCTCTCTGTTTATCGCTGTATCTTTGAAAATTGCCTACATTGGGTTGCCATAGTGGAGAAAACAACGGTCATGGAAACTTGGGCTACTGGGATTTCTCTAGGTAGACTGTATAGAATGTCACTAAGCTGTGGCATTTTAATAGATGTATAATAAACTAGCTTCTGGGAGCGGCTTCGAGCACGCTTAGAACCAGATTATGTATATATTTTTTTTTACAATTAGGCGTTAAGTATACGCTGTCGCCTGATCGTGCATCACTGCGATTATTAGATGCAGGATGAATAGAAAGTAGTTGTGGTGAAGTTGTTGGAAAGTGTTCACACGGGGTGTCGCACATTCGCATGAATTGGTCGCTTATTTATCTCCATTTGTTAAATGGCTTCCGTGTCGTCGTGGCCAGCTGCCTCGTGCACTCGATTAATTACCTTGTCTCAGAAAAGAATGTAGAAATTTTGAACACAGATTTCGATAAACCGTAACTATTCTCGTCCACTGTTGGACATGGGCGGAGGCCCATGTGCATGTGGAGACATGCACAATGTCTTGTCTACGGGGAATGTATGGTCACAAAACGCTACCCTGGCCAAGTGGATTAGCAAGTCCACACTAGATGTGGTATAGTTCCTCAGGGCCTGTGGTAGCGGCTATTTAATCCCATTGCTTTTTATGACACCCACGAGAAAAGATCGGGTGGTGCTATTTAAAAACCGAAACCAAAGGACCAGGCTTTTAATAAAACCCAATTGAAACTTTCAATATTTTTCAGAATAATGACGGGGAAATGGTAGAACCGGACCATATCTACCAACCTGTGGCTGTCCACTTGCTATAGACGTCTCCTTAAGTTGGTCACCAGACAGTACCGACAAGGTATTTCAAGCCACATTGTATATCTGGTACGAGGTTAACCGATACGTGGCTCCAAAGATTGGCGGGATAAAAACGGACATACGGACGATTGTATTTTATAGAAGTATAAATATATATATACCAATTTTATAACGTCACGTAGCTTCCTTCGTACTTGAGCTATGTGTTCTAACGTGGCGAAAATTACTTTGTATTCCGCTGTTTATGCTTCACTTTGTTTGTGCGAATTTTGAAATTGCCATTGATATTTGTAAATGTTCAGGTGCGCGGGTTTCTTAACGATGTTTTCCTTCACTACAACTTTACTTCACCGGCTTGGGCCTCCCCAATAAGCTAATAAGCTCCCCAAGCTTTCTCAAACGATCGTTTGAGCTTATTAGCTTGGGTACAGAAAGGGATGGGATATAGGCTCTGGCATATCTCACTCACTACAGAAATGTGTACGAACACGTAGTATATACGGTAGGAGACTATTCAGAGAGAGAGGCAATTTGACCAGTCGAGCGCGCCCAGTGACTGTGGGCCTGCAGCGTGCAGAATCCCTTTCTAAAAATACCTATTTATTTGAAATATCTAATATGACAACCATAGATAAGTTCATAACGCCCATGACTCTAGAGACAGTCACTGAAATATCAGTACTAAATTCCCTTGTTAGTTCCTTCTGTACTCTCTTTGTTTAAATTCTATTTTTTCCCTTTCGTACGAGTATGTATATAATAGGGGTTAAAGTATGAAATTGCCGTTTTATAGTAATAGATACTTTGAATTGACATAAAACCTTCATGGTATGAGATTTTCGAGTGAAACTTTTTTCACATGATACCTATGAGGTTCTTGTTTTAAAAAATGTGCAACATTCGATTTTCGACCTTCAATTGTTTTTTTTATTCAGCTTAGACGGGAAAGATGGATACTTCGAAAATCCGAGTAATCTTTGAATACGAGTTCCGACGCGGAACTAACGCGGCAGAAACGGCTCGCAATATCAATGCTGCGTTTGGAGAGGAGACTGCTAATGAACGAACCGTGCAAAAACGCAATGCTTTCGTAATGGAAACTTCGACTTGAAGAACGAACCACGTGGAAGACCGCACACACAGGTGAATAATGCTGAATTGAAGGAGATGGTGGAAGCCGATCCGAATCAAATTACCCAGGAATTAGCGGCATGGTTTAACGTTACCTTACCTACAATATTGACTCATTTGCATCAAATCAATAAGATAAAAAAATATGAAAAATGGGTGCCTCATGATTTGACTGATCTGCAGAAAGAAACGCATGTTGAAACTTGCGTTGCCTTGTTGAATCGGTACAGAAATGAAGGAATATTGAATCGAATTGTGACATGTGACGAAAAGTGGATTCTTTACGATAACCGAAAGCGAAAAATGCAATGGCTGACCCCCAGGTCAAACGCCGCAACAGTGCCCTAAGGCAAAGCTTACCAATAAAAAGGTAATGGTAACTGTTTGGTGGTCTATTCATGGTGTTATTCACTATAGCTTTCTCAGGTCTGGTCAAGCAATAACAGCAGATGTTTACTGTGCTGAACTTCGAACAATGATGGCGAAACTAGCAGCGAAACAGCCCCGACTCGTGAATCGATCTTCACCATTATTGCTCCATGATAACGCAAGACCTCACACGGCACGAGAAACCGTTGTAATTCTACAGGAGCTGCAGTTAGAAACTATACGTCAGCCTCCGTACTCTACTCGCTAGACCTTGCTCCAACGGACTACCATTTTTTTGGTGTTTCGGACAATTTTTCATTAATTTTTCAGTACAAATCAGCAATTTCATACTAATAATATATATATATATATATATATATATATATATATATATATATGTATATATATATATAAGTTATGTTGATATTATTTAAATTTGCACCAATCTACCTTTATATGATCCTTGCGACCCACCCTCACTTCGCTTCGGTTTATAAATATTTCTTTTTCAAATTTTTTGTTTTCAATATTTCAAAATAAAATATAGCCTATATTAGACACGGATAATGAAGCTTCCTATTTGTGAAAGAATTTTTGAAATCGATTCAGTAGTTTCAGAGATTACCTCCAACATACCTACAAACTATCTGTTTTCTAATTACCACTCACAGGTTGGTTTGGCGTTAACGCCGCTGGTTGTACTTAAGATTGTCTTTTTGCAACATGTGCTGTACAATAAACAGTTTCTCTGTCTATGCATCATTTGTACGTTAAAATGGTTCCTCGACTATAACTCCTCGTATTTACTTACCACGCCATTCCTCATACATTACGCCTCACAATACCATACGTTCTCATTATCGCGACGTGCGCGTTACTGAGCCAAATTGCCGCCACATCGTATTCACGAAGCAAGATAACAACTTGATTTATGTGAGCGCGTTACATGAATGGCAACTGACTGCCGTAACGAGTATAGCTTACGTTACCGGTTATAACAGATTATAGGTGGCGCTCTATGGGAAATTAGCGCGATGTGTTGCGAAGATCAGCCAACGTGAATTCAGGGCGTAGCTATTAGTCGTCATTTGATATTCGAATGTGATGAATGTTATTATTGAAATATATGAGATTTTAGAGAATCATTTAGTGAAGTACAATGACAACTTAACTTTACTAATGACAACTTAACTTTACTTATGACAACGTAAGTAACACCAAAAGTATAATGCAGTCTGATCGAGAAAGCGATCTCTACCAGACAATCTTCGCGTAGTAAGGAGAAAATACATAACAAATAAATGCAGATGTTGCAATTTTTGAGTCCCATATCCATCAGCGGATGAAACAAAGAGCTGGTTACGGGTATGACGGTATGAAAATTGCGAAATCTTCCGACTGGCGCCTGCCATCGGCGGCTTCAACCTTCTGTAAGTACTCCCTGCAGGCTTACTCTGGAAAACCAATTTTAATTTCAATTGAATAATAACACAATTTCGACGTCTTTCGCACTCTTGACATTATTGGTATTTTATTGGTTTGATATTTTCTACACTAGCGCTACGGAATTTATAGGAACTAACTCATTATTGCCAAAAATCGTTAGATTTGACGTAAACGGTACTCTGGACGCTATTTTGACAGCCAATATTGGGTTTGAAATTGAATACACTTTGGGTTTCGTATCGGGTTATCGCGATAGCTTTGGAGGTACTTTTTCGAAATCATAAGATTGTTTTTTTTCGGAGTTTATAAAGTTTTTGAGGAAAAATGGCACGATTAATATATGCCTATCAAAATATACGCCGGGCTCATGCGCAGGACCTCAGGAAGAGAAGAAATCAGCGTAGGATGATGCGGTATGCCGACATGGCATTTTCAATGTCCGACGATGAATTCGTGGCGAACTATCGCCTATCTAAAAACATATTTAATGAATTATTCAATGAAATAAAATCTTTTATGACCCCATATCGAAGAAAAAGTGAAATATCTCCAAGATATAAGGTGAGTTCTGTATGATAAACACAGAAATAAAACACATACTTATTTGTTAGAGAATTAGTGCAATATCTTTACATAAATTATCTTGTTTGTTGTAGACATTGGTTGCTTTATCCTTTTTCGCAACGGGGAGTTACCAAAGATTAGTGGGAGGAACATATGGAACTTTAATGTCCCAACAGTCTGTTTCTCGTGCCATAAAGGACGTTTGTGACGCCCTCAACAGCGCTGCCATCCACAAAAAGTGGATAAAATTCCCTCAAACACAAGAAGATAGGAATAATATTAAAAGAAGGTAAGGTTTTCTTAATTATTGTTTAACTTCTCACATAAAATTATATTATGTGACACAAAAAGAAGATTTATAAGTTTTCAAGGTACCTATATACGCTAAAGAGCTAATCATATTTCAGATTTTATGAAGTGTTTGGAGTGCCTGGTGTACTGGGATGTGTAGATGGCACCCATGTGGCTATAGTGCGGCCACATGAAAATGAAGAGAGATTTTTCAATCGGAAACATTTTCACTCAAGAAATGTCCAAATTGTAAGTAGCTATTTGGCTATCTCAGTACCTAATACATTTAGTATAAGCACACCAATCTATACTTATGTTATAAAGAATTAGGTAAAGTTTGTATGTTTGTTGTCTAGGGGGTAATCTCAGAAACAAATTATCCAATTTTAAAAATTATTTCACAATTGGAAAGCTATACTATCACTGAGTGCTTATTTGTTCGGTATACAGTTTTGTATTGTATGCTTGCATCAGTGAAACTATAGGGAGCAACAAGTGTCAAGTGTTTTATAATAATCATATCAGCTGTATTATGATATAATTGATAAACAATACACATGCTTGATTAAATATTCTGAATGTATTTGCAGATATGAACAAGATGAACAGACACTGCTTCAACAAGGGGATACAATTGAGCAGATAAATGCAAGAGCAGCAGCTGAATTAAGAAGAGGCATCATAATGAGATCCCGATTAGTTGAACAGCTGTGGGCTGCCAGGATTTTATAGAAGAATAAAACAATTAATTACTATAAAAAAATTTTTTATTATCACAAATTTACTAAGGAAAAATAATAATTATTTCCTCTTTTGATTTAAATGATCACAGTAATCAACAAAATTTTACTCTTTAGTAAATTTAAAGCAAACATTATTATTATTATAATATGAAATAGGAAATGAAATAACAAGAAATAGCTATCTATGTACTTAATAATAATTAAACAAAATAAATATTGAGAAGTAGTTAACATTAGTTTATAATTCAAAACTTTCATACTTAGATCTACAATTTAAACATTCTTCCTATCTGCCTTACAGGAAATAGCTATGTGCTTATTACCAAAATCACATATGGTCACAATCCTCATTAGTGAGGGAACGACAAAGAAGACTAAAATCACTATCATTATATAAATTTGTTAAGTTTAAATCAGTTTCATTCAAGTTTAAAACAATCACAAATTACTCTGTCCAATCTACCTACAATATCCCTAGTTTACAACCATCGTTTAACCATTATAATATTAAAAACAAAAAAGTATAAATGTATGATAGGCATTTGCAAGCTTATCAATAATAATAAAAATGACTATGGTAATTTTTTTGCTACATCAAGAAACGCAGTGGCCAATAAAGTTAGAGCATTGCTCATGTTTTCATGTGCTCTTGCTGTTGCTTCTTGTGCAGCCGCTATCCTCTCCACCATTGTTGATAGGCTTGCAAATGCTCTTGCTGTCATCAACTCTGCTTCTACCCGCCGCGCTTCTATTTCAGCCAGTCTATCCATCTCAGTATCTACACTTCTGCGTCGAACTCTTGAACGGCGTGGAGGCTGAGATGTAGAAGGATGAGGCTGAGATGTAGAAGGATGAGGCTGAGATGTAGATGGATGAGGCTGAGATGTAGAAGGATGAGGCTGAGATGTAGAAGGATGAGGCTGAGATGTAGATGGATTAGGCTGAGATGTAGAAGGATGAGGCTGAGATGTAGAAGGATAGGGCAGATATGGAAGGAAGAAGAGGCAGAAATTAACGAGTATTAGGAGATGCAGGAGAAGTTGGGAGAGTTTCCCTGTTCTCGTCACCTATAAAAGAAAAATATAAATTTTATAAATGTGTATTTTAATGGTAAACATTTATTTCTAACTTTGTCATAGACATAGAAAACATTTATATCTTAAAGAAAGTACATATGAATCAAACAATACGTACAACTTGAAATAAACCCATTCAAAATTATACTGATAAGTTTTCACATACACAGAATTTGAAATATCTATATCTGTAGCTACTTTCAAGGAAACTTACTGGCTCAAGATTTTGTTGAAAAAGTCAATAAATTGGGCTAAGAATTGTCTAACGACAATTTCAGTAATAATTTAGAAAAATTATACATAATATACTATACACAATAAGACTACTGAATATCTCAAGAATTGTAGTATGCCCTTAGTTGATATAGGTATATTACAAATCTAAATGCAATACTCACATATTTCACTGTCTAAATGTAGCAGTGCTGTGCTTGGGCTTTCAACCTGGGAAGGTTGGTCCACATTCTTGGAATTCATGTTCTGTAAGATCAACAATTAATAGTAAATGAAAGTGTGTGATCACAGACATAAGTATTGTAACTCTCATATCAATCTACTTACCGTGGAAGGACTCACAGGTCGCTCGACTCACAGGAAACTCGCAGGTCGGCTCGATAGTCTTAAGATTAAAAGTTTAATTAAAAGTTTTATATTTTGTAAAGACAAAACCGCCGAAATTTAAAAAAATGATATATGTCCCTTGTCAGCTTCACGTCGAATGATCAAAAGTTGATGACAGCTGACATTAGTGACTGGGTTTTTACAAATTATATTATGTTTTAACTAAATTTAGATCGTTTTTTATCATATAAAGTAATTAAATAGCTTTTGTAATATTTTTTTTTGTAATAAATGTACAAATGTCTAATTTCTTGTGTGAAAAAATGTTGAAATACATGTTACCGGTTTTACTAAAATGGTAGACATCCCTAAAACGACGCGCTTCGTGCCTAACTTCATACGTAACGGCATTATCAGATTCCAATCATTGCAATGTTACAATACGAAACCAATATTAACGACATTTGTTTCAAGAGTACCGTTTTTACGATCGGATTGGATTCAAATTAGCTTGGCTTCAAATTGTTATTTGTTTCAAGAGTAGGGCTGCTGGTCTTTAAGTAGGTAGGACGGGGGTTTTGTGGTAGTGATGTAGAGATAATTGAGTAACCTCTATGATGGTTTCGCGTGTTCTCTCGACTTGTGAAATAAAAGATGCCACTTATTAAATATGTCTACATTTTCGTGCTCCGCAGGCTAGTGACGCGACCGCGTAATCCATATCGACTATATTGCAGTTTAATCCATGTCACTGTGTCGCTGAAGTGTCTTTTTTTGACAAAATTAAAGACACTCCAGCGACACAGTGACATAGATTGAACTGCGTTATAACTAACTCGTTAACGGTTAACATTTGTAATTTTCTTTAATAACAATTTAATGTGCCGTAGACACATTTCGTGTGACGTCGACCGGCTATAGAATAACACCATCCCATCTCTTGCCGTGGGTGTAAAAGGCGACTAAGGGATAAAAAAGCCGCTACCACAGGCGCTGAGGAACTACACCACCTCTAAAACAGTGGACTCGCCAACCCGCTAGAACAAGAATGTGTATTATGAGGCCCATGTCCAGCAGTGGATATTGAAAGAGCTAACCAGCATTTTGCAACAATATAATATTTCGGAGTCAATACCATCTTTTATTTCACATAATCGAGAGAACACGCGAAACCATCATAGAGGTTACTCAATTATCTCTACATCACTATCCCAAAACCCCCGACCTACCTACTTAAAGACCAGAGAGTACTTACAGAAGGTTGAAGCCGCCGATGGCAGGCGCCAGTCGGAAGATTACGCAATTTTCATACCGTCATACCGTAACCAGCTTTTTGTTTCATCCGATGATGAATATGGGACTCAAAAATTGCAACATCTGCATTTATTTGTTATGTATTTTCTCCTTACTACGCAAAGATTGTCTGGTAGAGATCGCTTTCTCGATCAGACTATACTCTATCAGATTATACTTTTGGTGTTACTTACGTTGTCATAAGTAAAGTTAAGTTGTCATTAGTAAAATTAAGTGGTCATTAGTAAAGTTAAGTTGTCATTAGTAAAGTTAAATTGTTATTGTCAGTAGTTGCAACATACGTTGGTGTACAACAAAGAGTTTATTTATTTACTATTCACATTTCAATCTTTACAAAAGTAGATTTCAAAACCACGTGCCTTAAAACCACGGGCCAGTTTTGTCAGTTTTGGCACAGTGTTTTTCAAATTTATTGTAAATTCTTATAACTACCTGTACACTCATATTATATGTATATTGTATATTTATTATATGTACTCGTATATTCATAGAAGACTACTTTGAAATTTATTGCTTTTCCCACTTTATATTATTATTTCCCCAATGTACGCACGTGTTTCGGTAGTGAGTGAGATGTGCCATCCTATCCCTCCCCATTTTCCCAACCCTTTCTCCAAATCCATTCCTATATCTCCAAAGGTAGGCAGCGCGTCCGGGGGCGTGCCAACGTTTGTCATTTTGGACTGATGTCGGCATGTATCGCGGATGTCTATGGGCGACAGTATCCACTTACCACCAGGTGAACTGTATGCTCGTCTGCCGCCTTCGTAAATAAAAAAAAAAACTTTAGTTGTCATGGAATAGTATGTATCTATCTATCTTACTATTTGTTTCTGACATTGAACCCCAAAAGTAAATAGTAAGTAATAGTAAAAAAAACCTAATTTAATTAATCAAAATGAAAGAAGTCGCGAACAAAGCTGATTTACATTAAACTTTAAACTCGTCCAAACTAAAGTTACAAATTGAAATGTAAATTCTGATCGATCCTGTTTAAAATTTAATCGTTTATTCATCAACTGGATGTGCTCATCGCGATTCACTGAGTTTGAAATTTGTGTGAAGCTCAATAGCGTTCTAAAATCACTGGAGTATTGCACTCAATTGTCTCTATAGGCGCGTGCTAGATACATACGTGCTAGATAATTATCGTAATATCGACCGACGTATTCGTCAATATATCGATTGATATAATTTGCAGGTGGGCAGCGGTAGCCACTTACCATCATGTGGGCCGCTTGACCGTCTGCCACCTTCAATATAGACAATAGACAACACTTTATTCTGACATACACTAACACACATACAATATCACGATAACCAAAAGAAAAAAAATGTAGGCAATAAGATAAACAAAAGACAATCACAAACATAAAAAAAATAACAAAAATAAATAAATAAAAAAAGAGAAAAAAATGAAACGTTGCTATTTCATGCATGTGTGTGTTGCGATGACGGAAATGGTCTCCAACTCAGCATATGCTGTGACTTAGTGTCCGTCACCGCGCTGATTTTCAGTGGAGCCATCCGTGACGCACGGACAAAAGTATATTATTTAATAAATTAGTAACTAAATAATCACATATAGCATATTAAATCAAAGATAGATGTATAATCTATAGTCAAATTAAAAGTAATAAAATAAATGAAAGAAATATACATACGAGTACATATTAAGGTGTTGACAAATACGAAGAGAGAATAAAAGTGTGTATAAACTGTGTAATTATGGCTACTTCAGATAAGAAGGTAAAATACGCAATCCAAGTGGTAGTTGTTTTTCATAATTTAAAAGAAAATATTTGTATTTAATTTTAAACGTATTTAGACCTCTCATCTCCCGGACCGATCCCGGAAGTTCCCCGTGTTTCAGAGACACATAGACAAACCACCCCGACCCGAACAAACATTTGTCTTTAAACAAATAAGTGCAAATAAATCAAATTAGGAACGAAAAGTACAGCGGGGTAGGGTCCACTGCCAACTTCACTAATACGCTGTAAATTAATGAAACGTTTTTCGGCTGAATACACATTCCAGGAGAAAATAGCAGCAGGAAAATGCTAAATAATAAACCGCCGCCATAAATCCTGGACAAAAGTAAACCTCGAAAGTTTCCTATAAAATTTAACACCACTAAAGTTAAGTAGGTGGTATACCGAAGATATCGCGATCCCCTGCGTCCCGGGGCCATTCATCTCAATAAAAGTCTGCACCTGGGGCTCGGGGGGCATTGATGCCATATGACACAGACGCGACATGTAGTTACAGGTGAATGTGTTCACAGGCAAGAATATTTCGTGTATATTACACAAGGTGTAAATAAACGTAAGATTTTCAAAATCATGAACTGAACAAATGAACTGTCATATTACATCTTTGCATGAATTTGTATTTCACATGCTTCATATACAATGCTCACATTGCGCAGAAGAAACGGCGTTTAGAATATTTTTGACTTCACCGCCTAGGTAAAAATGATTTTCTTTCTTCCTTCTATTCCTCTGTCGTTCTGTATGCCTAATATGTTCTGCGTTAATAGGCATGCAAAAAATATTATTATTAAAGGTATATTATTATTAAAATTATTAAAGGTATTATTATTTACTTGTACTATTTAGAGAATATTAAGGCAACACTCGTGAGAGCGATGAAATAACTTCATAAAACTGTCAGATCTGCTTATTTAACACTTAGTATATGACATGACGAGCGAGTATGGAAAACTTATGGCTGGTAGGACAGGGTCAGATAACAAAAAAGGTTCTCTCGTTCAACGTGGTGTATTTTTTCAAACGCACGTGGATGTTTGCGGTTTAAACGTTCAAATGGAATGAATGCGGGTTTTATGAGCCAAAATGTTGCTATACGCTGTTATTGTTGCCACCAGCCTCTTCAGTATCCACTGCTGAACATGAGATTTCTCATGCACATTGTCTTGTGCATGAGGGATGTATGGCCTGAAAACGCCACGCTGGCGAGTCCACTGTTTTAGAGGTGGTGTAGTTCCTCAGGGATTGTGATAGCCGTTTTGTTATCCCTTTAATCTATAGTCGGCCAACACAACACGGCACTAAGCATTTCAATTAAAGGGAATCAATAAATCTATCATTGATTTATTTATAAAAAAATTCCAATAAGCTATGATGAAAATGGTTAATTTTACGAGTAACGAAATACTTTGAGTGTAATATTGTAATAAGTATCTAAATTGCAAATTACAATCCACATGAAAGGACTTATTTTATAGAAGCTGAAGAAGCCATTATATTTCATTAAAATTACATTTAAGTAGTTCTTGTAGCTAATTAATAATAACTGAATAGCCTAATCTATACATACAATAAAATCATAACAAAGAATTGGCTGTACATGTAATTTTTTTTCAAAGAAGTCGATGCAATATAAAGTACAATTTAAAAAGTGGTGTCACACATGTCTATCGGCGGCGATGACCACTTACCATCATGTGGGCCGCCCGCCCGTCTGCCACTTCTTGTATATAACAAAAGTGTCAATTGACACGGATGGTGAAACAACAATTTTTGTCTGTCTGTATGGCCGGTATGAACTGACCCTCAATATGTAATTTATTTTTTAATTATTTAAAAAAATTTTGTTTCGTTGTTTATGATATACTGTTCATTTAGTATTTTTCTTCAACTCGTTTAAATACAAGCATTTTACAAATGGCATCACTAATATAATCAAAATCATTGTCTCAACAATCGATATCGTTGTGTTGTATTGTAGCAGTCTTTAATGTCCGACTGCAGGCCTCCCCTAGTAAATCACTAGGAGATTTCGGGCCATAATCCACCACGAGGATTCAGCACGGATTGGTGGATACACATACTCCAGTTTTTTGTTTATGTCAGGTTTCCTCGCGATGTTCTCCTCTCACCGCTGGGCTAGTGTCAATTTTTGAAAATCCATACTTACGAGTAAGTAGACTCAAGATTACACGAATGTGAGTCGAGTATAAATAGCTCTAGGTTCTAGGTTCACCTATTGATATCGTATTATTTTATAAAAAGTTAAGTAAATCGACCTAATCTAGACGTTATATTTGTATAACTGGAGTTATAAATACCCTGGAGCTAAACAAAGACAATTTTCATTGTTTTAAATAGGACTCGTTTACATCACTGACCCGTTTCAAGAACATTAATGTGTCTCGAATGGCTTCTTTAAAGGAATTTCCCTTTGAAAGTGAAGTCAAAATATGCAAGTTAAATAAAATGTCCCTCGGGGAAAGTGCCTTTACGTAAAGCAGTTTCTAGGTTGGCTATTTTAATAAGGTTAATTAAAGAGAAGTCGGTTTCTTTAATTTGTTTAACTACAACAGCTCCGAAAGAATGGACTCGCCAACCCGCTTGATCAGCGTGCAGCGTGGCGTCTTCAGGCCATACATTCCTCATGCACATGTGGATACTAAAATTGCGGTTGCATTGCATAACGTAATTTCTTTAGAAAAAGTTGATTTGATGTTGATATATTTGGGTTGACATTGGCGAGAATATTTGATTATTATCATAGACGTCCATTGACATAGACGGCTACAGATTAACCCAGTTGTTTGTGCCCTTATTTGCTCTACAAAAGGTTCCGGGTTCGATTCTTGGCCAAATATTTATTTGTACAAAGAAAAGTTTTAGTTCTAGATGATCTGTTGGTTGTTTTCTTACCCACGATGCAGGCAATTCTAGCGTGAGCCATTGGGTCTGGCGCTATTATTTGTAGTGTTGCCAAACAATGTCTACAAGTATTTGTACACCTATCTACAAGAAATCTTAGTTATATTTATAATGGAACTAAAAATAATCAAGTATACCTCGCGCTATCTAGAGACGTCATTAAGTTATTAGTTTCAATCAATTAAAGTACTCGTAAAAGCGTTGGACGCTCAATTACTATTTTTTTTATGTACGAAGGCGGCAGACGAGCATACAGTCCACCCGATGGTTAGTGGATACTGTTGCCCATAAACATCCGCAATACATGCCAACATTAGTTCAAAATGACAAACGTTTGCACGCCCCCGGATGCGCTGCCTACCTTTGGAGATATAGGAATGGATTTGGAGAGGGGGTTGGGAAAATGGAAATGGGAATGGGAATAGGATGGGAATGGGCTTTAGCACATCTCACTCACTACCGAAACACGTACGTACACTGGGGAAATAAGATAAAGTGGGAAATGCAGTACATTTCAAGGTAGTCTTCCGTGAGAGAGGGGTAACGTGGCCAGTCCAGCGCGCCCAGCGGCTGTTGGATTGCAGCGTTCACTCTCTCCCTCAATAAATCAATAAATAACTTAGAAAAAAAAGAAAATTTTAATCAACGGACGCTACACATTTATACGTTAATTAATTAGTACCGACCCTTGAGGAACTACATCTCTAAAAGAGTGGACTCTGCAACCCCATTGACCAGCATGGTGTTTTACCGGTGTGGCAGTACTCTGCAACCCCATTGACCAGCATGGTGTTTTACCGGTGTGGCAGTACTCTGCAACCCCATTGACCAGCATGGTGTTTTACCGGTGTGGCAGTACTCTGCAACCCCATTGACCAGCATGGTGTTTTACCGGTGTGGCAGTACTCTGCAACCCCATTGACCAGCATGGTGTTTTACCGGTGTGGCAGTACTCTGCAACCCCATTGACCAGCATGGTGTTTTACCGATGTGGCAGTACTCTGCAACCTTTTTTCACTTGCGGCACACTCATATTCAAAATTCGGCGCCACATATGAACTAAAAATAGAATTAAAAATTAATAAAAAAAATCGTGTACTATATTAATTTACCAATACAAAGTTAATAATTACCGAATTAGTGTAAAAGTGTGTAAAACGGTCGTGCACTTCGTTACACCTCCCTGCTGGGTGATTCGGTTACACTGCCACACAACTAGCATCGTCTCACGTCACCGTCACGTCACACCAGTGTGCCGCGCCACTGTTTCAATGTATTACGTCCCAAAATAAGCAGGTTAGGCTCCACATGGAGTACTGCTCACATTTCTGGGCCAGCGCACGGAAATATCAATGGGACCCATTTGAATCCATCCATCGACGTGCGGTTCAAATTATCGACGATCGTACTCTCGCGGGCGGTTTGAAACAACCTCGGCGTTCGGAGAGATGTTGCGTTTCTCTGTGTTCTTCCACCTGGACATTGGGGAATGCTCTGAAGAATTGTACAGTGTAATTCCCACCTCGGGTTTCTATTACCGCACCTCCCGTCACGGAAGTGCGATATATCCGCATTTCCTCGATACGGAGGTGTCGCGTACTGTTCGGTCTAACCATTATATTCCGTGGTGTTATAGTGTTATTCAAGAAAGCTGTGAATAGCATGTTGTAAGGTCGGCGGTGCACCCGCATACCCCCTGGTGTTGCAGAGATCCACGGGCGGCGGTACCACTTACCATCACGTGGGGCTGCTTGCTCGTGCGCCTATTTCCTTAATTAAAAACACCTATAATCAACATCCTATTCTAGTCAAAATTTAATCTTTAATGGATATACATTATTAATGAAAGGTTTTACAATCAAAGCAGAGGACTAATGTAGAACATGTTAATGATGTTAAATTTCGATATGGGTAGCCGGGGTCGTGTCTCAAACGAAGCCTTCCTTTGTCTCCTGTATTTAGGACACATTCTCTTCTTAGCCAAGGGCGTTTTGGAATTATCAGAGGTCTATTATAACTACATAGAAAACGCAAAGGTAGAATCGCCACAACATTGATGTTACTCGGGAAAGCGCATGTCAACCTTTTTCGCTACGCCATCAATCGTTACCATTTCATTGCGTACGAGTACTTAGTACTTAGTACTTAATACTTAGTACTAATTAGATGGTATAAAATTATATACAGTGCAATAAAATAAAACTTATTATAATAAGGTCCTACAAAAATAGTGTAAAATATTTTAATATGTCAATTTCAATATGTCAATCAGTACACTAAAACTGTGTAACTAAAATTTAACATGTTTTTTCATATTATTTTTTTCGATGAAAATAAAGGTGTTAGCTAACAAAAACAAATGACATGTTCTGCCAGCACATAGCTATTGAGAACAAACACCCTTATGTAAGTCACTAAATCCATATTTATTTTCGAAAATGTATTAAAATAGGTACCTACTGTATATCCAAGTCAAATAAAAACACAGAGAATTAGGTTACAGCTTTGATGGCACAGTAATAAATGTTTTGACTAATAAGTTCTAACACAATCGTGTGTGTCCACGAGTAAATATTCGCGTTTATTATACAAATAACTGGGTGAAAGTAAGAAAATATAAACAAATTACGTGCTATTTATGTTTGTTCTCTGCGGACGCAACAAGGTGCGATTTACGGCATGTGTAAATAGTGGATTTACGTAGCCCGCTCGTCGTAAAACTATGGAGATATTTACCAATATTATAATACTTTTTTATACTACCACTAGCTTCTGCCCACGGTTTCAAACACGTGCTCACTATTCTACGGAAACCTTAGTTTAGTACCCTTTACATATCCCTCAAAAAGGTCTATGCAAAATTTCAGTTCAATTCATCCATCCATTGATGCCTGAAACAAAGAAAGAAAAGTCGTTTGATTTTCATATATTCTTACTAGTTAAAATCATCAAACAGCGAAAACTCAGTGGCGATAGATGATATAATTTCAGTAGGAGAATGTAACTATCAAACATGCGAAATTTTTTTTTTTTTTTAATAATTTAATTTTGGAAGATGCAGTTATACAAGGAGACGCAATATACAATACAACGAGACGGAGAGGATCCGTCTCTTGGAATGGTCAAAAAAATGGGAAAAGAATCCGTTGTCGTCGACAGACCGATAGAGTGCTGTGCATAATCGATCCTAGATCATAGACCGATTAAACCATGTAGAGTAACATCTTTAAATTTTATTTTTAAATTAATTTATACTTGTGTTGTTTGTATTTATTTGTTTTGTATAACATTAAATTTATTTATTTTGCAATCCATTTCTGGACGTGGCCCTCCTCAGGCACATTGTCTCATGCATGAAGGATGTACGGCCTTTAATCGCCACGCTGCCCAAGCAGGTTGGCGAGCTCATTCTTTAGAGGTGGTGCAGTTCCTCAGGGCGTGTGGTAGCCACTTTGTTATCGTTTAGTCGCCTCTTGCGACACCCGAGTGGTGCTATTCTATAGGCAGCCGACACCACACGGCAATTATTTACTTAATTTAAATATTTTAATTGATTAACTAGTCGTCATAGAAAACTTAGTTTTTTTTTTTCTAGTAAAAAGGCATACCGTCCACCCGATGGTAAGTGGATACTGTCGCCTATGGAAATTCACGGTACATGCCAACATCAGTCCACAATGCCTTTGAAGATGTAGGAATGGATTAACACGAAGGGTTGGGAAAAAGCAAATAGCAGATTTCCAGATAAGATTAGACGGGAATGGGCTCTGTGGCATATCTCACTCACTATCGAAACACGTACGTACATTGAGGAATAAGATAAAGTGGGAAGTAACTTTAAGTACACTTTTAGTCTTCTGTGAGAGAGGGGTAATGAGGCCAGTTGAGCGCGCCCAGCGGCTGTTGGATTACAGCCTGTAAACCCCCTCCAAAAGGTTCATATTCTGACCAGACACAAAATCAAACATTTTGGAATATAAAGTATCGCATATAGAATATATTAAACGAGCAGTAATTGCGGTAAAGAGAAACATTGTAAGGAAACCCGCATGATCCAGAATTTAAAAAATCTTAATCATTGGATCAATTATACCAATCCTCACAAGGTTCACATTAAAAACATTACACTTCTTTTGCTTTCAACGCAGTTGAGTAAAACTAATTCAATTGGCTTCTAAACTTACTTTACATAGTAGATAATATAATGTTATATTACATGATTTATAGAAAATTATTCATGTATGAAACGTGGCAATGGTGCAATTAGCACATTCTGCCAGTGTAAAGAGTTCTTCATAATAAACAATTTCAAAGTCTAAAACGTATCCTGTCAATGTCCAGTTTCATCGAAGTAAGTCAGGAGTCGCTCTGTAAAGTGATAGTAAGTTTACTGAGCATAGAACGATTTTATTTGATTATCACAAACGTCACGCACAAAATACACTTTGAAGTTTAATAAACTATCACTTCTCAATTTTTACAATCTTCCTTCAGTATCGAGTTCCCGCCAAAAAGATATAGTGAATTACAGTTACTACATAATTTGTAACCAATAGTATAGGTTATGTGGGTTATGTTTAAATGATGTGGGTCGAAGTACCATCGAGATTGAATTAGATTGAATAGCAGATCTCCATCTCAATTACGCAGATAGGTGACTAAATTAAATAGTGACGCTTGGCTAGGGGATTTCTGATTATATCTACTTTTAGCTATTAGATTTAACTGGTTGCGTTACCTTCAGCTGAAATTATTTTTTATAAGCAATATAAGATGCGAGTATTTCAACTACTGTAAACAAGAACCAACTTTCTTGCCATTACTCTTATCCACTGTTGTGTTTTCCAGTGGTAATGTTTTCCCTGACATTAGACAATAGCTTTCTTCAATTCCTTAGCAATTCAGTCTCATTTGCATGGGCGTAGCCACGGTGGGGCTGGTTGGGCGCTTGAACGGCATAGGGAAGAATAAATAACAGACTTTCTGCATTAAACTATCTCTATTTAAATTATAAGAAAATTGTTTGCTTTGCTCCATCCTAGATACCATTGTTTGCTTTTACCTCACCATTGCATTACCATTACCATTGGTTAGGTGAGATAATTTTTTACCACAGCATTGCCGGGTTGGTGTTATATAGGATTTAAAAAACCGGATTGAATGGTAAACAGACTTTACGCGACTTTCTATATCAGTTGAATAAATACAAATGACACAAAATTGAAAACCTGTCTCAATATGCACTTAAAAGCAATGGAACTGCTGTTCTTTCGTAAAAACAAGACTGCAATTTCTCTGTTTCATTCATACGCTTAGCTGAACAGTAAAGTTAAGGAAACCCCAGTGGTCACTATAATATGAGGTATGTATTCTTCCACATCGTTGCCAAGGGTACATCTCGTAACGGACGGTAAAATACAATTTATTTGTTTGCAACGGGGACAGGTGAAACAAACAGAAGGAAAACTTACTGTTTAAGTAGACTTAATCACAATATACAAAGATAACAGTAGGACATCGGGACACTACTATAAAGTTATAAATTAACATTAGCCATTTGCAACACGCTTGGGATGCCACTAAATGGAAAGATGTGCATTTTGTCGTATTTGTACTGATACTATAACCCTGAAAGCAATAATACAAGGTGGTACAAAAGAAATAACCAATTCTGCTATAACGTTTTCTTAATTAAATAATAACAATTTCCTTTTTTTATATTTTATTATTCAGACCTTTGAATTTTGTTCTATTTAAGTATTGAAGATGACATCGTTCAAATGGTGACCTCCAGCGTTGATGTAAATTTGAGCCCCTTTTCTGGCACTTTTCTCAATACACCCGGCGGTATATTCTCTATTTCTTGTCGAATATTATCTTTCAGAATTGCGAGGATCTGTGGCTTGTTTACAAAGAACAATGACTTCAGATAACCTCAGAGAAAGAAGTCCGGAACGGTCAGATCGGGTGATCTTGTGGATCAATCAATGAACATCGCCAAAACGCGGGATAATACGGCCTGGAAAAGTGTCCTTCACTAAGTCCATTGTATCATTCGCTGTGTATGCGGTTGAACAATCTTGTAGGAACCACATATGCTGCAAACGTAATTCATCCAATTTGTGCATTAAAAAGTCTCAAAGTCATAAAAAAGTAGGGACCAATCAGCCTTTCAGCACAAACGCCGCATCACACAATAAATTTTTGCGTATGTAAAGGCGATTCGTGCATAATATACGAGTTTTCAGTACCCTAGAATCGAATATTCTGCTTGTTTAGATGTCTGGAGAAATGGAAATGTGCTTCGTCAGCCACGATAAAATTTAAAGGTGATTTTAATTCTCTTCGTGGTCGAAGGCGGTTTATGATGTGCTGGCTGTATTCTAGACGCGATTGGTGATCTCCGAGCAGCAGCTGATGTACCGTCTCAGTTTTGTACGGAAACATCTTGAAGACTTTCACCAAAATACGCTGCAAAGACTGTAATTAAATGCCCAATTGTGTAGCTTGTCGTATCGTTGATGTTTCAGGACACTCTTCCATATCCAGGTACACTGCATCAATGTTCTCAGCCTAAGAGCCTGTTCTTGGTTTACCAGCCCTTGGCCTATCTAGCGTTGATCCAGTCTCTTCAAGGCGTGCGGTTAGGCGTCGAATTGTGTAACCAATCGATGCCGAACGGCAGGGAAATCTTGGACGAAATTCACATTGTGTTCTTATCACTGATGAATTATTCCGCAAAAAGATCGTCAAAACTACTTCACGTTCTTGAGGAGTATAGTGTTCTATTATTAATTACAAAACTGTTAATATTGCGATAACAGGAGACGACATTTGCAAAAAGTATAGACAATTCCTGTTGGGTCGTTATTTTTGCGCCACCGTTATTATTATTAAGCTGATACACTGTCATACACTCTTGGACTTGGAGGCTGTCAGGCTGATAATACTATTACGCCTCTGTAAATATGTAGCCGGTGACCATAGAAAGCACGCGAACATAGTGGCAATTCTATATACTCTCTGTTTTGACGACACGTAGTTATTGAAAGTTATTGAATAAACTGCCAACTGAGGTTTTAGCACTAAACTGAGACATGGAATTCATTAAGGGAAGTATAAATAGGATTCTTTAAGGTTATCTGCGAACTCGGAACCTCCTGCTGATTGCAGGTGGCCATGGATAGGGATGACCCCTTACAATCACATGGACCGCCCCCTACTAGCACCATCATCCACCACCTTTACTGTTATATATAAAAAACTTTAACAAATGTGCTATCGGGAGTCCGCTCAATGGCTTACACCTGTTGCCCATTTGTCGCGTGTCAACCCTGAGTACACGAGCATCGTACTCAAAAAACACTCAAATTTTGTCTCTTTTGATATGTAAGAGATTACGCTGTGATGAGAATGTTAGCCGTGTGGCGTCGGCTGACTTGAGAATAGCACTACTCAACTCATCCCGTAAGTGTCGTGAAAAACGATTAAGGGATAAAAAACCCACTGCCACAAGCGTTAAGGAACTGCACCACCTCTGAAAGAGTGGATTCGCCAACCCACTTACCCAGCGTGGCGTTTTATGGCCATATATCCTTGATGTGTAATACAATGTATGTAAATGAGGAAGCCAATGTCCAGCAGTAGACGAAGTGTCCGAACGAAACGAAATCTCCAGTAGTGCTGATAACTATTCACGACTTATAATCATTGTTTGCTGCAGTGCATCAAATGGGGTTCTTCAAGAGAGCTGTGAATAGGATTTTGCAAGGTCGGCGGCGCGCCCGCATGCCCCCTGGTGTTGCAGGTGCCCATGGGCGGCGGTAACACTTACCATCACGTGGGACCGCTTGCTCGTCCGCCCACTAATCTATAAAAAAAAAAAGAAAAAAAATGAAGTTTGTGATTTCTGCAACGACTATTTTCGGAGTATACATATAAAGTTACAATACTGATTACTATCAGTACCATGGCCAATGTAACACTTACCATCACGTGGGACCGCTTGCTCGTCCGCCCACTAATCTATAAAAAAAAAAGAAAAAAAAATGAAGTTTGTGATTTCTGCAACGACTATTTTCGGAGTATACATATAAAGTTACAATACTGATTACTATCAGTACCATGGCCAATAGCAAACACCACGGGAAATTGATAAAAAGGGTCAACACAGCTGTATTGCCGGCAAGTCCCCGGCCAGACAGTTGTGGTAGGTACACACAACAGTTGTTAAAATATAAAAATATAACGAGAACATTTTAGTGGAGCTCATCGGGAATAAAGGCTGATGTCCTCCTGGCATTATTGACCTCAAATGTCCTATGGGCGACAGTGCTCACTTACCACCAGCTGTTATTGAAAAGGTTTTTTTTGCAGGAAAGTAGCGTTAGACATTTAAGACCAAGCCATTCGGCCTATCTCCTTCCAACTGTTGGATATAGGTCTCTCCCATAGCTCTGACAATTGACAGTCTTTCTTAAAATAAGCGGATCCCGTCGCGCATGGACATCTTAGATACATTTTAACATCAAACGTGACTAACGTTTACACATTCGTATATGAGCAATTGCTAATTCTGGTATCAGAATTGCAAGAATAAGTTCTTACAAGTAGCAGAACGACATTTTGCATGGACATTCTACCCGACCTAAACTAACCCTAACACCGACTTTTACTGTTACGGATCCTCGAGGAGTAACTGTCACCCCAGGGGTTAAACTCTAACATTTCCGAGAGATCGGCTTCGTTGTTAAACTTGGACAGTGGTTCGAATCCCCGTGGGGTGAGACGGATCCGATATGATAGGTTCTGGTAACTACGTTGACATATGTTAACTTTTAACCTATATGTGTTTGCGTAACCCACTTGTTTCGAATTAGAAGTTAGATAGCTTTACTGAAAGTTTGAAGCCTTTGATATATTAGTTATATCCATATTCTGATTCCAATAACTTTTTCTTTTGGCCTGTTTTGTCTTCAGAATATTCAATCAGCTCGTCAACTGTCAGATATCTGGTCAGGTGTCAGGTTAGGTATCAAAAAAATGTTATTTAATATTAAAATAAAATTGAAAAAATTTCGAAATACATTTCCCCGATCAACGGTTTTATTGATAGGACAGACCTCTCTACACTAAATATTGTAAAAACTGCGTAAAAACTTGACTATCCTGTATAGACAGCACGAGTGATTTATTGAGACGTATCGCTAGAAGCAAGAAGACTCCAGATTGCGAAAAATCTTCTTAGCATTTTTAGTAACATTCAATTCTTATATAATAGAATCGATTGATTAATTAATTCATCATTGCAAACTGATTTGTTTTCACAGAGCCATAATTTAATGATTATTATACTCAGCATGTTGTATTTGGTCTATGTGGCATACTGGCTGCATTACCATGCTAGATGGTGAGGATAACTTGTTGTGCATCTTAATTAATGCTGTGTAATGTACCATTCCCAGACAATAAACAACACTTTATTCCTGATAACACAAAGTAAACATCAAAAATAAAGATAGAAAACAACATAGAAATATAGTAGTACACAGACGTGCCTTAGTACCTACAGTAGCCGATGTGTAATGCGATGCCGGAAATGGACGTGCAGTTAACCGCAACGCTGGTTTTGAGCGAAGCCATCACGTCGCCACGGACGTCAGACAGCAACTTTATCCTGTTTTAATAACATTTCATTAATGGTTACCATAATAGGACCTCGACAACTACGTTATTTCATTAGGATCTGTCATCAATCCCTAAACTTGGTATGCAATGGTGGTACAAGTCAGCGGGAACGTGCCTTGTGCAACCGCAAACACCCGTATCCAAAGTCAAACCGCAACTTTGCTTCTAAGTTATTCATATTGGTAGTCGCTACATTGTACACATGAGGTACAGTAGTGAAAGTCTATGTTAATCGTAAAATATCTGATATCTAAGCGCATTGATGGGTCCGGGTGTTGGATTATGACACCAGATCCACAGTGATAGCAAGAGCAAGCCTGAGCCCAACAGTGGGACGTTATAGGCTGATTTCGACTAAAGCCCACTAGATTAATAATTAACTAAACATTAAAACAAATCACTATTAGAAAAAATCCTTTTTTTTTATAGTGAAGTAGGCCGACGAGCAAACGCTCTCACGTGATGGTAAGTGTTACCGCCGCCCATGGACACCTGCAACACCAGTGAGTATGCGGGTGCGCCGCCGATCTTGAAAAATTCTATTCACGGCCTTGAAGAACCTCATATCGTAGCTTAACGGAAAGACCTCTTGAGGCAGTGCGTTCTACAGCCTACGGGTTCGCGGTTTAAATTATTTTTGGACCGAACAGTATCGGTATAACAGTATAACAGTGTCGCGACACCTTTGTATCGAGGAAACGCGGATTGACCTCACTTCTGTGACCGGAGGTGCGGTTGTAGAAATCCGAGGTGGGAATTATATTGAACCATAATGCACACAATGAAAGTTGTTTCTTGAATTTCATGTGTGAGACCTTAAGTCTTTTGCTGCAGTATTCAGTTCATTTATTTTGTATTTGTTTTATTATTAATTTCATTTTATATTTACATGAAATACTAAGCAGTAAAACGATATTTAAATAAACACATATTCTATATACTAAGTCTATGCGGTAATAACTTTGAGCTAATGAGTTGTTGCAAATGATTATTTAAAACCTACAACTCCATACGAATGTCCGACGCCTGTTTGCAATACTGCGAGAAGTATTCAGGGCACATGTGCGCGTGATATCCACTTTGGAGGATTATATAAAGATACTATGCCGTATTCTCTATGTATTTTATATTAGCAAAGCTATCGGAAGTGCATAGCTGCTCATGGCAGCTTTCACTTATCGCAGGACGTATTCTAATTAGTGTTTAGCGTCTGGGACCAGCTGATAGTAAGCTTTGATAGATCTTGTGTAACTTGTGCTCAATAAATAGTTTAGAAAATAAATATTGACTTGTAAGGATTTGACGCCGAAACTCGCGCAGTGACATTTACTTACTTTGTTTTAAATTATAATTTATGTCAGATTATTAGAGTTTTATAAGATAAAAAACTTTATTTAAAATCATTGACCGACCGATTGCCACAGTTGGTGGTGACCCTGCTTGCTGTGCAAAAGGTCCCGGGTTTGATTGCCGGTCGGACATACATTTGTTTAAAAAAAAAGACAAATGTATGTTCGGGTCTGGGTGTATATTTGTGTTTATCTTTGTATGTGTCTCTGGACCCACGACACGGGGAATCCTCTAGTGTGGGTCATTGAGTGTGGCGTTATTTACTTATTTAATATCCCCCGTCCGACTATTTAGTCGGACTATTCAGTAATAGAGGTAATTATCTTATTTCCTTATATTATTTACTTTATCTTATTTCTCTAATGTACGTACGTGTTTCGGTAGTGAGTGAGATGTGCCAGAGCCCATTCCCATCCTATCCCTCCCCATTTTCCCAACCCTTTCTTCAAATCCATTCCTATATCTCCAAAGGTAGGCAGCGCATCCGGGGGCGTGCCAACGTTTGTTATTTTGGACTAATGTTGGCATGTATCGCGGATGTCTATGGGCGACAGTATCCACTTACCATCAAGTGGACTGTATGCGGGCCCTGGAATCATACGGTGGCATGGAATAAAAGATGACCCATCGATATTATTTAATTAGTAGTGGGTGCCGATGCCCATGTATTTAAGGACATTGCTGGTTTCAGTCACTTCTAAATCAGCACCAGCACTTTCCTGTAACATTTTTTTTTTATTAAAGTAACGGATAGAGAAAATCAGGAAAATATTTATACAACGTTATTCTTTTCCCAAATTCTAAAAGTATAGAACACATTTGTTCTTCCGCATAAGTGCAAACACAAGTTTTAATAAATGTCGACACGTCTGTTATTGTACAAATAGATAGGGTCGGCAACACAAGTTGAATTAGGTTTATTTGTATTCATTTATTCACAAGTGTTTTAGAGGGTGAGTGTTAGATGTTAGGTGACAGTATACCTACCATACATACCATCAGACTCTCCACTACTGGATACAGGCCTCTCCCAAGTTTCACTGCCAGATACGATTTTCCACTCTTCTTATCCAACCTTCAAATCATCGGCCCACCTAGCCGACTGCTTTTTCTTCCAGAAGTTCCATGTTGCCAGTTCCACGTGAAACTACAGCATTCCACTTGTTCCATACATGGGTATTAAACTAGCACATGCGTATTATACTATTGGGTACTTATTAAAAAGCTTATTTAAAACAGAAACAAAACTAAAATAGATATTAATTACTTAACACTTAACATTAACATATCAGTTAATAATTTCAAACCTAAATAAATAATTTTACTTACGTGACTCAGAGACTATTTGGGGGTTCATTTTGATATTTTTCCGGTTAATTTATATATTTTTTACAAGCTTTTATTTAACTTCACCTGTTTACATGCTTTTATTTAACTTCACCTGTTGGTTAGTACGTTTGGGACAAATCTTGCAAGCCAAATTTGAACCACTTCCTCTAAACTTACGACTTTGAATTTTTGCATGCTTGTTCAGTTCTGATGACAATACACCGAAATTATAGAAATAACCTGATGCTGCAACCAGGATTGTCTCCTCACGAGGGCACTCCTCAATGGTTAGAAGCACGGACAAGAATCTTTGCATATACGTTTAATTTCGATAGCAAAATATGATCTTCACTATGAACTGATGCTGCATTACACCATGAACTGATGCTGCAGCCAGGATTATCTCCTTATAAGGGTACTCCTCAACAGTTAGTAGCATGCACATGAAACTTTGCAAAACAAAACATGACTTTCTACCGTAATGATGCGTTACTTGAAGTGAATAGATTAAGAAATATTTGTCGCCTTTGTCGCCTTGTCAATCTTACAAGCTTGTCGCGAAATATTCATAAAAGTAGGTACCATTTACAATTCGCGTGACAAGCTTGTTGAGAACAAATAATTCAATATGAACTTATTTTATTCGTTTTAGTACATGGCCTACGTACGCCTACGGTTTTAGTACGTTTAGTACAATGGACCTTGAATGACCTTATATGGTATGTAATATTATTGCTTAAAAGGGTATAATAAAAATAATAATAAATAAAACCATACTCAATGGCCCACACTTACATTTCCTGTGTCGTGGGCCTAGAGACATACAATAACAAAGACAAACACACACAAGACCTGAACAACATTTGATTATCGACCGGGATCGATTAAATAAAGTGTGATTAATTAAAAAAATAACCATTCGAAAATAATTAGCAAACAAAACATCATCATCAAAGTATACATTCATTTACAGTACTCTTTGTCTTTTGGCTTTCTTTTTGTTTTATAGTGCCGCGTGGTGTGCTATAGAATGACACCATCCAATCTCCTTCCGTGGGTGTGATAGAAGGTGACTTAGCGATAACAAAGCGGCTACCACAAGCCTTGAGGAACTACACCGCCTATAGAGGCTAACCCGCTGGCCTAGCGTGACGCTCATGAACGAGATATTGTGCATGAGGAGGCCCATATCCAGCAGTGGATCCCGAAAGAACTGATTGTATCGGATTGCATTTTATTGCTGACTGTGATTTGTGCCAAGAAAACGCATCTGTTAACATTTTTCAGCAACAATTTGGCACGATCCTGGTGCAATAGAAGAATATGCAATTCTGCGCAAACCACAATGATTTACTGAGTAAAAAGCTTTCTTCCAAAGGTTCCAGTATAAATCATGTCATACGACATCAATTTAACCTTCGAGTTATGACATAGCTCCATAATGTTTGAGTAAATTGCTTCTAAACGGGGTTCTGTTCGAAACTCGTATGTTTTATTTTGCAAGGATATTCGAATTTATTTTGGTAGAGGTAGGCTGCACGCTGTAATTCCACAGCCGCTGGCCTCACTCGACTGGCCACGTTTCCACTCTTTCACAGAAACTACCGTAAAATTTTCCTACTGTATTTCCTGCTTTATCCTATTCCGCCAATGTAGATACATGTTTTGGTAGCGAGTGAGATATGCCAGAGCCCATTGCTATCCTATCCATGCTCATTATCCATGGGGGCCTGTTAACGTTTGTTATTCTGGACTGACGTTAGCAAGTATCGCGGATATCTATGAACGACAGTATCCAATTACCACCAAGTGGACTGTATGATCGTCTGCCATCTTCTTTCTATAAAAAAAAACTATTCGAAATTACGGGTTACTTCACGCCGATTGGACGTAAATGAAGCGACACATCACTGTTATTGCGTCATCGGATGCCGTGTATCGTTAAATAAAATAAAATAATAATAATTAATTAAAAAAATCAATGAAATTCCAAATAGAAATAGACAATGTTTTTTATAATAATACTTATATATCTATGGAGATACTGGTTACAGTTTCCGTCTCATAAAATGTCGCCACATTGTCTCGTATAGGTTGGCTGTAGCCGCCGCAGGCTGGTTGTCATGCGGATAAGCTGACATACGTACGGAATTCTGCGGATCATCGATATGGGAATAGACTAGATGACGTATCAGACGTTCTTATTAAGGAAATCCGGTTAGCAATTTCTAAGCCCCCCCCCCCCCCGGGCAGATGAGGAGGGGTTCATTAAAAAGTCAAATTTGGAACTTATGTACTGCTTAATAAGAATGTTCCATTTTTACATATGAATTGGCTATTTACAATTTTCGAGAAAGTATTCCGATATCTAGTTCTAGGAACATAGCGTTAAGTTAGCATGGACGAGTAGGATGTAGCAATAAGAAATTACTTTTGTAATTAGATTTAAGTTTAATGAAAGACTTCACATTAATATTGGCATCAAGCTCTGCTACTTGTTATTAGTTTTAATTTAAAAAATAATCTTTTTCTTGTTCCCGATACTTGATTATATTCACTTAAAAAAAAAAAAAAATTTCGTTATTAATTTAAATTTCGCGCGAAAACAGACGGTCACGTGACATCTTGAGTCGATGGCGTTACAACACAATAAACACTTCTATTCTAAGAGGAAGGTTTATAAATTTATATTTCTTTGTTGTAAATTGTTAAAAGTGACTTCATTATTGCATAAAACGTGTCCCGATTATTGCATAAAACGTGTCCCGACGACAGACCAGGGTTATTTTATTTGATCTTTGATGATCTTAAATATAAGGTCGGCTGGGTTATTCCAGTTCTTGATTTCGATCGATTTGCCAAATTTTCGATTGGATTCCATTTGTTGCGATCGCCGTAGTATTGTATTATTATTGTAGGTTTTGTTAAAAAATATTTTGTGAAACTCCCTCAAACATTAATATCGTAGTGCACATTGAAAATCTAATGTTAACAAACGCTAAAACACATTAAACACTGACAAGAAAATCGACCAGTACATTCCAATTACCAAGTTTATGGCGAACAAACAAACATTTTATTTTCTATATATTGAGATTTAGCATATATTCGAATACCTTTCTATTCCGTTTTATGTTCAACTCCAACAGTATACTGCATATTGGTAACACATTCTGTTAAACAAATATCCACCCTGACAACAGGAGTTTATGCGTTTCCATCGGAGAATCCCTCTCGTAAGATACTCTGATGGATATAAAAGAGGTTTTATGCACCGAGCTCGAATAGGTACATATTCAGATTGGATATTTTTCTTAAAATTTATCGCTGCATCTGCATTCGTGATTTATAACAAATATTCGGTTTCGAGTATTTTTGAAAGATATATGAGATGATGTCTAGACTGTAACGAGCTCTTTTTTGTCCACCGTTGAATATGGATTGAACACTGTTGTTCAACCCATTGAATTGAACAAAATTAATATTAAACTGTTGAACAACGACCTCCTAATGTACAATGTCTTATGCATTTATGGTTGTGGCCTTAAAACGTCACACTAGCTAGCTAAGCTCGTTGACGAGTCTACTATCTTAGGTTCCTCAGGGATTTATTGTATTTATTTATTTATTTGCACTTCATTGCACAATATCGTACAAAAGGCGACCTTAATGCCTTAAGGCATTCTCTAGCAGCCAACCTTTGGGTTGATCAGAGAAGTTCAATTAGGAGGTGCGTGAAAGACACAAATTAGATGGTGGTACACTTACACACATACATATATACATAAGAATAAATATAATACACACGAGATATACATAATCAATGAATACATTATATTAAGAAAAACAAGAAACACATGTTGCTGACAAAAGTAAAGTAAATATTAAAGAAACGAGCGAGAGGAGCTGGCTGAGTCACTAGCGATGAGAAATGGAGAGGGTAATGTGCTCGAAGCATTTTTTTAAGAGAGATTTTGTTAGGTGTTTTTCACATATCAGTGGCGATGGTGTTCCAGAGTCTAGCTGCCTGCGCAGTGAAAGATTTGCTCATAAAACCAGTACGACAAGAAGAGACTTGGAGCAAAATAGTCATGAATGTCTGCCACAAACTGAAATTTACATTTCAAATACTCTGGGCAACTTGGATCGTATAAAGTTGAGAAGAGGGTGCAGAGCATTCTTACATCTCGCCGTTGTCGGATAGGTAGCCATAGGCGGATAGGGATTGTGGTAGCGGTTTCATTATCACTTAATCGCCTTTTACGATACCCGTGGGAAGAGATCTGGTAGTGTTATTCTAAAACCGGTCTATATAACCGTCTGCTAAATGGACATCTAGCCGCCTTATTAATAAACGCTATTTGTGATAATATTCGCTGCGAACAAGGACCCTTTTTGTTCTAGACTTTAATCGAATCTTTCATAAGAAATCACCAACGAGAAATAACGTGTTATTTTAAAATTACAGTTTTATAGAATCATGTGAGTTCCATACTGTAAAAAGCGCTCCTCAAGTCGTGAGATATGCACTATATAGGTACTTATTTGTGCAAAATTCACAATTGTAAGGAATATTGACACTAAAGGTAGTAATTTAGTACCTTAGTAGTAAGTACAATAGGCATATCCTTTCATATCAAACGGTAGACGCTTTAATATGACCAGTTTGTAATGATTTGGATCGGGTTTGATGACTTATGTCCAATATGGTAATTGTCCAATACGTAATTTCGTTGAAACAACGACGCTGTCCGGTACCAAATTTGTCTAAATGGAAACATGAAAATTGACCAATACGAAATTTGCTCAAAAGGAATTTCGTCCAATAAGCTCGGATTTTTTTTTAATTTGGGTTACATTTTCATCGACGAAAACATATAGATTAAAAGTATGATTAATTAAAAACGATTAATAGGACTATTATGTACGTAAATTATTACTAAATAAAATTTTATATATACTATTAAATTTAATAAATTGAATTTCAATTTCAATTATTAAATTTAATATATTAATAAATTTAGTAATTATTAAATTTATATTTCATTTGTTCTATACATTCAGAATACATTTTCTTTGCGTTTAATTAAAAATAAATAAGTTTAACTTATTAAATTGATATTTAGCCAATTGGACCCAATGTCTGACAGTCAATATTCAGTTTGGACAATAATCTGGACATAATTAGGTATTGGACAATTATCATATCGGACATAAGTCGTCAAACCCGTTCGATCCATTATACAGTATATTGCAACATAAATTCCAGACTAGAGATATTGTATATTTTCATAGACACGCGTACACTGAAATCAAAACAAAATAATATTGAAGGCCTCATGTATTGTATGCTTTCGTAGTTCACATATTTTTCCAACAAATATATTGAAATATTTACCCTCTCGGGCAAAGGTAATACTCTGTACGACTTCGATCAAAGTGAATATACCCATGCGGATTTTGTCTAGGAGGCTTTGTTTGTCTCCTCAAGAACATGTTCGTGAGAATCGTGTCGCGATTATTAACAGGTTAGACGCTATTGACGAGTATACTCGTCATACAGAAACGAATTGAAATATTTTGTTACGACGAGTATACTCGTTATACGTAGAAAATATTGTTATCCTATATAAATTGCTATATAAAATAATCTTAACTACTTAAATTGTAATTTTAGTGAAAGTTTTAGTGTAATTTTAATTTTAGTGCAAGGTGAAATAAATGAAAGCCTAAAAATAGAAATAATTATGTGTTCGATGAGTATATACGTCATCGTTTCATTATTGCGTTACAATTTAAGTACACACTTTTCAAAGACACACCACAGCAAATTGGTTACCATTGGTATTGGTATGTGGTTATAAATATGTCATATTCGTTAGATGTCAGCTTATAACCTCCCAGTGCAGGGCTGGGGCCCTTAAGCCTTCCATTGCAATTACGAAGGAATTTCTTAATACAACACAGGGGACAATGGAATTATTCACGTGAAAGCTGACATAATAATTTTAAACAGAATGACATTTTTATTTCATAAACGAAATTATATTTGACATTGTTATGTTAATAATTGTAACATTTAAAGAAACAGATATCAAATTGAAATCATTTTTTGAAATATGTAGTCAAATCAAAGTTACAATTTCTTAGTTACTTAAAGCTATATAGCGTCACTGAAATAAAAAAACTTTAAAATAAGTTGTTCACTATCGGGACTGGAATCAATTCTACCAGTTTTTAAAATTTGAATTCTCTTTCATAACTTCTCGTTTCTAGTATGTATTTCATTCTACGCGCAGTTATGCAAAACAAAAACACCATTGTAAGTGGCCGGCGCGACGCGTCTCTATCCTGCAGAGTAATAACAACCACGAACGTCTTAGATAGACCGACAGACAAACTTTACATGTTTGAAACTTTCAATTAGTTCCCCAAAATAATTTTATCTGAAATGATTTTATATATTTAAAATGAATTGACTTGTTATTTCGGTTACACGTGTATATTGATCACGTGCTCAGTCAGGGTACACTGTTATACTAACCTTGGCCTGTAAGACCTGGCAATTTTTTCGGTCTGACAATAAGTAAAACTCTGATTCTGACCTTCAATAACTCTGTGTCATTTGTCTGCCCTTTCCAACTTATCGGACAATGGCCGTCACATCTTTACACAAATTTAAAATAATCTAGAACTTTCTCTTTAAATATAATTTAATACGTAAAAAAAAAAAATACCGATAATAGTCTATACTTCCACATCGCGGCCGTTAGTAATACACATTGACCATGATCGGTTAGCTCGGTATTGTAGAACGTAGTCTCTGTCGTAACGGCACAGAGAGGACGCTCTTCAAAAGCAAAGCTAGTCGATAGTCTCTTTTTAAAGCCCGATGTGTATTACTTTCGGCCGTGAAGTGTACTTATCTACCTACGTCTGGTAGGGGGAGACCGCATACTACATTCCCACAGCCGCTGAGCGCACTCAACTGGCCACGTTACCCCTCTCTCACAGAAGACTACCTTGAAATGTACTACATTTCCAACTTTATCGTATTTCCTCAATGTACGTACGTATTTCGGTAGTGAGTGAGATGTGCCAGAGTCCATTTCCGTCCCATCCTCTCCCTCCCCATTTTCCCAATGCATTCCTTAATCTGCAAAAGTAGGCAGCGCATCCGGGGGCGTGCCAACATTTGTCATTCTGGACTGATGTTGGCATGTATCTCGGATGTCTATGGACGACAGTATCCACTTATCATCAGGTGGATATAGTCGTCTGCCGCCTTTTTTTTTATAAAAAAAAACTTTATTCATTCAACTATGACTATCTATATTTTTTAAGTTGAAAGTGTAGGAACCTTGCCTACACTGCAATTAATTTAATTAGACAAGCAAACCCGCCGGCCGATGCTAAATTTGCTTAAGGAATGTACGCGCGGCCGCTGGTAGAAGGCGCTTGCGCAGAGCGGAGCGAACGGGCGCCGCGCAGTCACTACCGATATCCGACGGCGAATGCAAGCGCATTTTTTTAGTTTCTGTTGATTATAAATTTCTATTCAATCTTGTTCTAGTCAATATCTAATAATTCGTTATCATATCAGTGACATCCTATGTGTGAAATTCATGCTCTTTCTTCTAAAATCTAAATCGCTATTGTAAATCTTGACATACCTACGTGAATAAAGTGTGTCAAATAAAGTGTGGACTTTTACTAACCAAGAACCCTAGTTAGACACTTTAAAAGTATAATTGGCTGTAAGTATAATTGGGCCGACTTTAGAATCGCACCACCCCATCTCTACCCGTGATTTTCAAGCCCTGAGGAACTACACCACCTCTAAAAGAGTGGGCTCGCCTACCCGCTTGGCCAGCGTAGCGTTTTAATGTCTACATCTGTCATGCCCCACTGTCTAACAAATAAAAATCTATTCAAAATTAATAATAATTTCCCGCCATTATGTGGAATCGTAAAAGCTGTGGTCCGATAATAGACCTGTGAGTACATAAGAAGGAATTATTTTACAAAATGAAATTAATTACAGCTACATTCGTTAAACGATAAGGCTTCTCTGATCATGACTATAATACCAGATTTATATATAAACTTAGAATAACAAGGCTGTCAACATCAAATCCAGCGTTACACAAAAAATCTGCTAGAGTTCAATCTATCAGAGTGTGGCAAATGAATGTTGAGATTGACAAATTAAGAACTATACGTGCAAATTTTGAGAGGGTGAGTGCACGTTGCAACTCAACAGCCCCTGGGTGCGCTCGACTGGCCACGTTATCCCTCTCTCACAGAAGACTGCCTTAAATGTACTGAATTTCCCACTTTACCATATTTCCCCAATGTACCTACGTGTTTCGATAATGAGTGAGATATGCCAGAGCCTATTCCTATCTTATCCTACCTGTTCGGCATTGTTCGGGGGCTGCGGGGTGAGGGGTGAATTCACGTGGTGCGTGGGCGCGGATCGCCCGTTAGTTAGCCTTTGACCCTTCGGTGGATCGGATCGGTCATTGATCCTCGTGCGATACGATCGCAATTTGTTGTTGTGCAAGTAGGCTGCACATTTTTGGGAGACCTTGGGGCACGCGAGTGTCCATAGTTGGATAATTGATGTATGGCAGTGAAACAGTGAAAACAGTGAACGACGACCTTGCAACGGCGCTATTAAGCGCATCCCTGTTCATCAGTCCCGGGGGCCCCCAGGAAGATCGAGAGTGAGTGAATAGGAGGTTACAAGATCAGAACTTTTGGATTCCTTTTTTAACTTTGACTCCGCGTATCGCGGATAAAACACTAGCCCTGTCAACTTTCCCAACCCATTCTCCCGATTCATTCCTTAATCTGCAAAGTTAGGCAGTGCATCCGGAGGCGTGCCAGGGTTTGTCATTTCGGATTAATGTTGGCATGTATCTCGACATGAATGTATGGACATCCATGGGATGTACTTTATTTACCATTATTGATAATGTAGTGGTGACTGGTTTTTGATTAAAACACCGCTTCGGGGACGACACAGATTTAATTATTATATTGTTAAAATATACTTTTAACTTTATTACTTATTTAACTACTTATTATTGTAACTATTACTATTTTAACTTATTGTTATTGTAGTTTTAACTTTACTTATTATTGTGTGCGTGCACGCAGGTATCGATCACAAGGGCGAAATAGAAATGACAATCACTTTATATTTTTTAAACGTTGCATTTCGCAATTGCTGCCATATAAAGCTGCGTTTCATCACTGCTACAGATGGTATTTTCGCTCTCACTCTACCGATTTTTGTGGTTGGTCAAAATTTCTAAATCTACGGTCTTATCGACAAAGAATTCGGACCAATTAGGGTCCCGCCGCCGCCGCCGGGCCCAATTAACGGATCTTGTCCCTGGTGTGCCGGCCCACTCTATTAGTCGGTTGAACGGTTTGATCAGCCTGCGGGTTTTACCCGATACTTCTCTAGGGGACTCTTTCACAACAGTAGTGTGTTTAATTAATGTATACAGGGTGGTAGGCGAGTGGTAATGAATTTAGAATTAATATCACAGTTTGCAAAATATAGGGAACAAGTTCAGTCTGTAATCTGCAACTAGGGTTTGAAAACTGGTTTATTTTTTAAAAAATAAGTTAGAAACCAATTTTTCAGAACAGCATTTAAATAACGGTTACATTCAATCGAGCAGATCGTGGTCACCAGCATCTTGCAACACCAGTATCTTGCTGTGACGTTAATACAAATGTTAATACAACACCTTTGATTTTCATTTGTCCTATGATTGAATGTACTAATGTTGCAATTAGCACAATCTGCTACAAGTTTTCTTCCTAGTAAACTATTTCAAAGTCTATAACGCATCCTGACTGCTTGAAAGCACGCGAAAAACGCAACCACACGCTTTTATTTTATTATCATAAACTATCACCATTAAACCATAAAACGCATACACAGTTTTTACAATAATCAAACAAAAACTCAACTTATTAAAATTTATAATCGAGAGATTATATGTTGATATTTTTAAAATAGTGTGTTTTTGAAAAGACGTTCTTAAAATCCTTCCGTTAAGTATCATTGTTGAATGATAAAGGGATTTAGGAGTCTACTTGAAAGCTAATAGCTGTTATCAAAGAAATTGTGAATAAAAGATGTTCATTCAACGAATCTCACCAATTCTCAACGTCACCACAAACTTATAAATGAATAAAACCGATATAGTTTCAGGACATGCCATCTTCTTCTTACACACTTGAAACATATACTGACTCGCTCATACTTCATTACAGTTATTTAGCTCCAGACATGACATAAGTTAACCTCTGCACTCGGGCACGTTAAAGAGCCTAGCAATAAGGACGAAACTGGAATGGATAAGTGACAAACCGTAAATACCGCTTTCAAATTGGGTTCATTACGAACCGATCGTTTGTAAGATGTCTCAATTAAAGCTCAGTGCTATCGAGAAATTACCCACTCAATTCGAATTTATAGCCTTCTAGAATTGAACTCCGAATTAGGCATAGAAGGAATCCACGTTAAAGGAATTTACGATATACTGCAAGAAATCACAAAAACCAACATTGTGTTCGTTCACAAGGCACAAAGCATATTTTACAGCTAAAATGAGGTAACATTCGCATAGTATTTTTTTTAAATTCATTTTAACGTCGTTGCACAAATAATTATTACAAATGGCGGACTTAATGCCACTTAACCACTAGAACAAACAGAAATAAGAGCGCGGGTGCAATTTAATTATATATAGTTCAAATAATAATATACACAAATAATATTTTATTATACATACACAAACACAAGAGAAGGTCCAAAAGTTTCCGGCCTGACAAAGAAAAAGTACACTCGAGCTCATGAAACTATTTTTTGTTTCAATATAGTCTCCGTCTAATTGAGCACACTTTTCGGAACGTTTAATTAGCATTTCTATCCCAGTATAAAAATAGTCCGAAGTTTTGTCTTCAAAATGGGCGAAAAAGACTTGCTGCGTCTTACTGGGGTTGAAATCCACTAGGTTTAGAGAACCCTAAATTGAGACTAGGTCTAAAGCGTCTTCGATTTCAGACGCAAGCCTGCCGCGACTCTCTTTCACTTTCGACCTGAGGGATGTTGGCGCGGCCCCCGTACAAGGCGTATCCAGTGCTGTCATTTCAACGTATGTCACCAATTTGCAATAAATCGTTGATGTGCAGAAGGAACAGAGTTGGGGACAGCACGGAGCCTTGCGGGACTTCTTAGATATATATTAAATTGTTTGGTTCGAGTGAAATTCTCTACCAGATTAAAGTATCCACTAAAAACCAAATAAATCTCTTCGTAAATCATTCAAAAGCAAATGAGACATTCAAAGGCCGTATTTTTACTCGGCTCTCAATCAATAGTCCTTTGTGAGTCACGAGGTTCCTTATAACATCAGACATAAACACCAATTTAGCCTAGTTTCCCTTACTTGCTATTAGAACGACGTCCTTTCGAATAGGTCAAGTCTTTTTAACGGGTTCGACGAACAATCTGCAGGTCAACAAACTGACAAAATGGCTGTATCCGGTAAATAATGAGAGTGTTTATATATTGGTGTAATTTTCGAAGTAAATATATTCAAATTCAAATTCTTTATTTGTATTAAACATACTTGGTACAAAATTATAGTGAGCCTGACTCCCAAACTTGAAAAAATCTGTATTTTGGGAGCCAGTACCTTCCCAAAATAAATGTCCTAATTTAATATCTACAACTTAATTTTTTAATACAAGTATACAAGTTATACGGTAATTGTCACTTATAATGTAACTTATAATGTAAGTATATATACATTGGGGACTAAGTTCGCGGCCGACGTAAGGAATGCGGCTAGTGCGGCACGCTCGTGCAGATTAACATATCGATAATCGATAGTAAGTCTAAGCATTTTTTTGTTTTTAATGATATCTAAACATCAATAAAAACATCAACAAAAACAAATCAAATTGCTGAAAGACCCTTTATTCAGAAAAAGGTTCGGATAAATTGAGAATTTTACGGGAGATGTCCGTCTTTATCCTTGGTACGGTCGAGAACACTAATGTCTAAAGCAGTGGTCGTCAAACTTTTTTAGTTAAGGGCCAATAGAGCGGGTATAAGCCCGATTTGGACGGGGAGGGTGCAAACTGCAATCCAAAAGCCGCTGGGCGCATTCGACATGTCTATATCTACCATCCACTATATCTTTACTTTACTTTATTTACTTTACTTTATCTTTACCATCCACTATTTCCCACTTTATCCTGCATTTCCTATTTTATCTTATTCACAAATGTACGTATATATTTCGGTAGTGAGTGAGATATCCCATACATTCCCACCCCATCCTATCCCATCTCTCCCCATTATCTCAACTTTTCTCCAAATCTATTTACACATCTTCAAAGGTAGGCAGCGCATCCGGTGGTGTGCCAATGTATGTCATTCTGGACTGATATACTGTGAATGTCCATGGGCGACGGTATCCACTTACCACCTGGTGGACTGTATTCTCGTCTGTCGCCCTCTTCCTATAAAAAAAGACAGTGGGTGAAGACACCTCGGACCGCATACATCCTTATCTTTATTAATATAGGCATATAAAAATAATGAAAAACGATGTTTGTTTGTTTGTTTGGAACTCTTTCACTCATCAACTGGTGAACGAATTGTGCTGAAATTGTACACCGATTTTATTAGGGACCACGAAAAGGACATAGGCTACATTTATTCCCGGGAAAATAAACGGTTCTTTCGGGATAAACGAAAATCCGCGGGTATCACTGCGGGTTGTAGGCTAATCTAATAAATTCAATATATTTATTTAATCGTTATACTAGCTCTGTAGCTTATATAGCTCGGCTGGCTAGGTTGGTTTTATAAAATACGACGGAGAGCCATAGATATCATTGATTCGAGCCGCAGTTTGACGACCATAGGTCTAAAGGAAATGAAGAGTTTGCCTACTTATTATCTATATTATTAAAGCTACTTATTTATATTAATATTCAAGGTGTCTGTCGACGAAGAGCGAAATTTAATTAATAGCTCAATTCCACCGCATTTCCATTTCACTATTTCCCTCAATTGTTTTCGATGGCCAATATTTGTTCTAAACGTTTTCTTTTTAATTTTAAAACGGACTCTCAGTCTCTGTTCTCGTTAATTTGAAATCAATCTATGCTATACCTTTTTACCACATTTAACCCTTTAAACCCCCAAACAATTATATTTCGAAAGAATCCAAGAAATCCCAGTCTGTTTTCTATTCGAGCGCCGTAATAGGATCCCCTGTCGAAATAGATAGTAACATGTTCTTGACAGGGGTCAGAATGACCCAGGCTTAGCAATTAGAGCGATCGGAAAGCATAATGAGCGAATAGGTTAATTGACGGATATACGGATGTAAACTATTGCCACAGATTATAAATTATATCTATAAGAGGCCCCCTAGACTTTTTGTATTACATAAATATTTATTGAACGGAATACGGTCCATTTAGTTCGACTATTTTTTGCCATTTTTCTGGCAGAGCCACTATCCCATTGGCATAATTTTTTGGGCTTTCTGAGTGAAAAACTGATTTAAATTGTTTATTCAGGCTTCTCGAATGTAATTTTACGGTATTTAGAGAATTTTGTAAAGAGCGAAATAAATGATAATCCGAAGGTGCCATGTCTGGACTGTATGAAGGATGCATTAAAACTTCTGAGCCAAGGTCCATTAATTTTTGTTTAGTCATCAAAGTTGTATACGGTCGAGCATTGTCGTGATGGAAAACTACACCTTTTCTATTCATTAATTCTGTGCGTTTTTCTTCAAGTGCTTGTTTCAATTTTATCAATTTCTGACAGTAGACATCAGATTTAATTGTTTGGCCACGTGGCAAAAGCTCGTAATATACAATGCCTTTCCAGTCCCACGATAGACATATCATGACTTTGTTCGAAGTGAGGGCTGGCTTTGGGACTATTTGTGATGGCTCACCTCGATTAGACCAAGATCGTTTTCGAACATTGTTATATTGGGTGATCCACTTCTCATCAACTGTTACCCCAGCATGAATTTTAACTGATTTTACAATTGTTAAAATGTTGAAATATGAACTTTTAGTACGGAATATACGTTTTACAAAAAATAATTTAATGTAAATCTCAACCCGCTTTTGCGAATCCTGCTGTTTTCAATAAATCCAGGCGAAATAACACTTTTGTCACGTTCCATATTTTTCGTGGAACGAGTCTTTATGAACATTTTTTTTAAATAAGGCCTTTTCGTTTGCATTTTTAGTTTAGCTGTTCATTGTGATGATACAATGTACTTGTATTTGTTGGAAAATATATTGTACAGGACACGGCAACACGGTTTCAAGAAAGATAGGTATGTAAAACAACTTTAGGTTGATAGGTTTGATCGATATTGATCGATAATTATTATTTTAATATATGTTTATTATTTACTTGTATATATGTACTTGTATTGATGTTAATTGTTTAATTTAATATATGTATAACGTGCCTTAACAAACACTAGAGACAATGTAGGAATCTCGAAATCAAAACCAAATTGCGTTGCTCTGAAAAGAGATTGTTTTTATTAAACCCAATGTGACAATACATTCGACATCAATTTATAAGGTGTACAAATCTTACCTGAAAAGAGAAAGAAAATATAAAGCTATGGATTCTCTATTTAATTCTCTCTATCTCCCTATGAAGTTTATTTCAACATAAGTAAACAAATCCCTTTATTGTATTTTGTCACTAGATTCAATTGTAAACTTCGAATAATATTAGATATAAAAAAAGACAAGCCCCTCTGTCAAACCTCCATTGCCTCAACCATAGAGTAACCACAGACTGGCACAAACTCCATGGAGCCACCACCATATTGAATTCGGAATGAAGCGCGAAGATCTTCATTTACATATGTTTAATTGATTTGCCGTGTGGTGTCAGCCGGATATAGAATAACACCACCCCATTTCTTCCCGTGAGTGTCGTAAAGGCGACTAAGGAATAACAGAATCGCTACCACAAGCGCTAAGGAATTACATCACCTTTTTTTTTTTATGGACGAAGGTGGCAGACGAGCGTACAGTCCACCCGATGGTAAGTGGGTACTGTAACCTATAGACATCCGGGATACATGCCAACATTAATCCAAAATGACAAACGTTGGCACGTCCCCGGATGCGCTGCCTACCTTTGGATATAGGACTGGATTTGGAGAAAGGATTGGGGAAATGGAGAGGGATAGGATGGGAATGGGCTCTGGCACATCTCACTCACTACCGAAACACGTACGTACATTAGGGAAATAAAATTAAGTGGGAAATGGAGTACATTTCAAGTTAGTATTCTGTGAGCGAGGGGTAACGTGGCCAGTCGAGTGCGCCCGGCGGCTGTTGGATTGCAGCGTGCACTCTCCCCCTCATGAGCTCCCCCCCCTCCTCCTCCCTCTCACCTCTAAAAGAGTGGACCCGCTTGGCCCCTGTGACGTTTCAATCCATACATCCCTCACGGACACGACAATGTGCGCGAGGAAGCCCATGTCCGGCAGTGGATACTGTAATGTGCGTTATCGCAGTTGAACAGTGCGACGCGCTGCGGTACGACGCCGCTGTAATGTACGAGAGCCTTAAGTGTACAGTGAAAACTTCGAAGTCTGAAGTGAGTGGTAACAGAGCACCTTGCTCAAAAATATTTCCGTTATAAGATGGACTCAGCAGATATACAAAGGCTTACAAACTAAATTATTAGCAGGCTTACAAAATAAAATTCAAATATATAAATGTCAAAACACTTCGGAGGGTGCACGTCGCAATCCCACAGATGCTGGGCGCATTCGACTGGCCACTACATTCCCCGCATTCACAGAACACTATACTATTCGGTTTCGGTAATGAGTGGGAAATGCCCGAGTTCATCCTATCCAAACCCTCCACATTTTCCTAACCTCTTCTCCAAATCTATTCCTAAATCTCCAAAGGTAGCCAACGCATCCGGAGACGAGCAACGTTTGTCATTCTGGACTGCTATCGGAATGTATTGTCGATGTATATGGGCGGTAATACCTACTTACCATCAGATTGTTTTATAGAAAAAAAGGCGGCAGACGAGTATATAGTCCACCTGATGCTCTGTCTACCTTTGCGGATTAAATAATGGTTTCGGAGAATGGGTTGAGAAAATGGAGAGGGATAGGGTAGGATGGGATGGGAAAGGGCTCTGGCATATCTCACTCACTATCGAAACACGTACGTAGGTACATTGGGGAATGTGATAAAGTGGGAAATGCAGTATATTTCAAGGTAGTCTTCTGTGAGAGAGGGGTAACGTGGGCAGTCGAGTGCGCTCAGCGGCTGTGGGAATTCAGCGTGCACTCTCCTCCTACAAGTGGACTTTCAGATCGTCTGTTACCAGATTTTTATGAAAAAAAAACTGCCTGAAACTAAACTACAAAAACAAAGCGATATTATTTTCATACAAAAATAGAGATTATTTCCCGCGCTGGTGATTTTCTAAATTGTTCTACATTTTTAAAATTGTATTCTTGTATAACAATTTAGGGTGGATACACAAAAAGAAAATAATACATATAAGTTTTCAAGTTGACGAATTAAATTTCTTTTTTCTTAAAATTTCTTTTATCTCATAGAAGTAGGACATGAATGCCGAAGATCTTAAATAGGTAAATTTTCGGTTGGATGATAGAAATATCATTTTTATATTGTAAATCCTAGTTAAATTATTTTTGTACATTTATAATTAGTCATTGATGTGATTTTCGAAACGAAACATAAGAAAGGACATTAATTCATTGATTCTCAAACAATGAGTATTTGCTTGGGGGGAAACTAGGTCTCCCACGAGTGTACATATATGTATAGGCTCAAGATAGCGAGTGGTGCTAAGGGTTAAACAAAAATACTACTTCGTAATAAAATTATCCTTTAAAGATATTCTTAGTTACTTCTAACAAAATAATTTAAACACATAAACGTTGCAACGTTATCCTAAATAAAACAGCGAAACAAATTATCTCTAATCCAAGATTATTCTCACAATTTCATTCATATTATTTTTCCGTTGAAATGGAGTTTTTCAAGAGGAAAATGTCTTTATTTCCTCACCTTCGCTCGTTTATCGCGAATTCTATCTGTTTTAAGATAAGAATACTTGTCATTATGACAAGTCTGAATGATATTCGTCATACTTTCACTCTTTGACGATATTCCATTACGTGAGATACATATGCGAAATAGGAAAATATTTTGTGAATACATATATGGGTTTTAAATAATTATATTACTGAAGTTTTTACAAATCAATCCCTCAAATCAAAAACAAAATATATTGAAAAATTAATACTGTCCTCTTCATTAGTTATATATTCAGTTATATACATTAGGATATATCCAGCACAGGCATAAACGCTTTTTGTTTAGCAGCCTATGTCTCTGGCAACAGTAGTGATTTATGGTCGTTTTCAAATTGTCATAACGCACTGTTATTTTTTTAGATCAATGAGCGATTTCGGGCTTTTAATGTAACTTACCAATTCTATTAGCCAATTAGCCAATATGCCGATGCAAATTAGCTATTGCCATATATGCTGGAGAGCAATGTTTGCTAAGTTAATTAAGGCGATAATTAGGTTGGTAGTAACTACTAATTTGTAATTTAACTAGAAGTGTATTCAGAATGGGATTGGATCGTTTAATGTGGCATGCCCTCCGGCGAGATTGACTTGAACAAGTATTGGCTGGATGAAAGGAATGGAAAATAGTGTGTGATGACGAGCCATGGAAGAAGTTTATAATGAATCGTTGTAACCATATAAGAGTATTTTCAGTATGATTAGATGTAAATTAATTAACTGAGTTAAAGGTTTTGACACGAATATTAAAATAAGGTAAATTTATTTATTACCTGTTTATTCACTTGAAAGGCATCAAAAGGAAGAGGGCTAGGGTGCAAGGGGCGAGAGGGGGGAACTCTGCGTTTCATTACAACATGAACGAATGAATGAAAATTCTCTATTGCCTTTCCATTTTAACTACTAATTGCATTAAAGATATACAGAATCAATAGGCGGCCTTGTCGCTAAAAGCGATCGCTACCAGACAACTAACGAGCAGTGGCTTAAATTATAATTACAAAACAACAATATAATATAATAATAATGAAATATAACATATATATCAGTATACATATGATAATATAAAATACATACATATATTCATATACACATGAAGTGTAAAAGAGATAAAAAAAATAATGGACCAATGGATAGAGGCCTTTTTTCTTTTTTACTAGGTAGGTACATGAGCAATGTTTCTCGAAAAATGTATTGCCTGTATCGAATGTACCTAAATAACGCACGGCGGGAAGATAAGTGAATGACGAAAATGTGTGTAAGCGATGAAAGTCGGAAAATTTTGAAGGTTTGTCAATTACTCAGGGCATAGTTGAAAGTTTGAAGGTGCATAAATACTGAATACCGTTCTTATAGTATACTCAAAGCGGCGGAAACCCAAGTGGTAGACAAATAGCCGGCGGAAAGCCCGATAGTCAGGAAAATTTTGAGGAAACTTACATCATAAGGTCCATGTCCGCCAATTTGTATGTGCAATATTTATGGCGGAGAAAACATCGATGATTTTCCCTCTGAAAATGTCAAGTAAAAGTGGAAAATCAAGAAATTTTATTCAATATAGTATCCTAGACTTAGGCTGTAATATCTAACATTCATGCTACATGATGGCTATATATAATAACACTTCTCATCCATTGCATAAAACATTACAGGTGTAATTTCTTTATTCACTGGAAAGTGCTAATTCATCGATGCAAACACAAAGGCCACGGAAACCTACACATAAAACATTCCATCTGTCTTCCCATCGGCACCCATGACAGGCGGATTACTGTGGTGTCCACTAGATTGATTATCCTGCACACCCTCGCATCGAGTCTCAAATTCCAACCCTAATTCGTTAGGTTACGGTAGAGTTTAGTTTACAGGGGATAGTTATAAGTATTGTTCAATATACTTGGATACGGACTGTCTTGTTCGCAGTAGCGGATATTTGTCAAAACGCTTTGTTGAGTTACCTTGTTCGTGGTGTGATGATTTTACAGTAAACTGTTTTGTTTATAAATGGCATGTAGCCAGACTTGGTTGATTTTGCAACTCTGGTACTTACTAAAATCTTTTATTATTAGGTTACGTTAAATGCAAAACCAGTCGATTATACTTAGGTACTAAACCCAATACGTAACATTTAATGAACTTAATACCTAAAAAGATATTTATAGGGTTTCACTATTATTCCTGTAGTATAGGTACTCGTATATTTCAGTATCACTACTATTACTATTTTGAGGGGGAGAGTGCACGCCGCAATCCAACAGCCGCTGCGCACGCTCGCTTGGCCACGTTACCCTTCTCTCACATAAAAGTACTGTGGTGGTTCAAGCCCAGATATGTGATCGTCTATATATTTGAATCTATGTATAAGAGCTTAGTTACTTCATCACAGGATAACTTCAGTGCTTATGAGTATGAGGATAGTCTTTGTGGCAAATGTAATTAATTCAATCGCGTCTGATTATGCAAGTGTGCAATGTAGTGATGGTATTCCCAAAATAACAAGTCATATATTCACTTCGGCTTACTTTAAATGGACCTTTAGGTATTTACGGAAAGGGGTCGTTAAGACCTCAAGAGTAGCTTGTCTCGAATTAGTAATGTACAGAGGCAAATTAGGTCTAGTAAGTGCCCCGACGCGCGTATATGACTGTTAATTGAGTCAATGGCAGAGCCATCCTGCTGCCCAAATCACTCTGGCATTTACGGGGATTTCCTACGGCCTGGCTCAAGGCTTCCACGCATGGAATTATGGGGCTCGAATTCAACTCCTTTTCATCGCTGAGAAGCGGTTAAATCAACACGTCCTAGGACATGGATAATTATAGGCGCACAAAGCTGCCTTGCCCCGATACCATGGTAAAGTTTTATATTATATGTATATATCAGTTAGGGTTCTATTCGGCCGAATAGAGGTCGGAGTTGATTCGATAAGAGAGGAATGTGTGTGTTCTGATGCCCAGATTTGCTAGCTAGCCGCCGACAACCTTTGCACAGTTCAATTCTGACCCAGAATTGCGTCTTAAATTCAGGCCGATCTCAAGATCAGCTATGGCGATGGATACACAATGAAGATCCTTTTATCGTGTAGATGTCCATCGGAATCCACGCGAGGGAGCGTCTCTCGGTCTGCGCCTTTAGTGGTGTTAAGTTCCCACACTAATGCAAACTTAGTTCATATAAAATGTGCTATCCTTGACTATAAGCATTGAAATAACCACTGTCTTGCAATTTATTAAATATACTAAATGAATTCAGTATCCAGATTTTGAGTTAGGTTATGAGCTCCAAATCTGTTATAGAGTAAACTAATACTTACGACAGCTCGGCCTCTCCATCTGTCTCGTGTCTTGTGTTCAATTGAGACCATCGGCTCAAAGTCCAATTATATATGCAATGTATGCTTGATATTAATTTCAAGACCCTATGATTACCAAAAGCTACATAGTGTCCGAGTATAGCTTGAGCTATTACTTGAGTCCTAGACAGAACTGGCTTTGTTCAATTAAGATCGGATAGAAGTTTGGTTTATCCATCTTTCAAGCTCAATTATAGAATTTCTAGCTTCGTGTATAATTCGTAAAAATAGCCTAGGCGTGTACTATGGGGTTTTGTGGATGAAACTTGTACTTATGTACTTTATTTATAATGTAATTCGCGTTCTGCGTGATTTTATGAACTGAATAATTATCATACTTTAAAACTCCATTTTACCTTAGCCAAATGGGGAAGGGAATTAACTCTAGACCATTGAAATAGCAGAAATATGAAATTAAGAATTATTTATTTCATAACCAAATTATAATCGAATCTGAGTTGATTATTTAGATTAGATGTGACCGATTAAAGTCACATCTAACCGAGTCCTTCTATTCCTAGGCTTTGTATATAGGGAAAAAGAAGACCCAAACAAAAAACCCTATATGCCGTATTACTTAATTCTAACACAATTATTTACACAAGACTTAGATCTATTCGTAATAAAAGAAACATACATAGTAAATTACACGTTTATTGTGTATGCGGTGAGGTGTTATTTAATTGAAGATTGAACTCTAGTTTAATCCAGGATAACCTGCCTGAATTTATGTCTGGCAATTGGCTCAGTACATAATGATATATATATGTATATATATATATATATATATATATATATATATATATATATATATATGTGTGTTGGTTTTCATTAATATCATTTTAATAGTGACTCGACATACATGAGAGTGGTTTTGTTTAGAACTAGAATAACATGATTATGTACTCAATTAATCATCATTTGTTACCAAGCACATTATTTCAAGTATGGGCTCTAATGGTATTTCTTACCATTCTCGTCTTTACTATTCGACGGCATCTGGTAAATAGGCATAATTATGGTAATTATTATAATACAAATATAAGAAATTGCCATCTCCCAATACGATCTGTGGTTAGTCAATAATTCATATTCCTTATCAGATATTATATCCATTGTCAAATAGCTTGTTTGTTTATGTTTAGCTACAAATGACAGTTAGTTATATAACACTGTGTACAAAGTTATGAGGCACTAAAATAATTATGATAGTTTGTACTTTACCAGACAACTTTTCTGGTCCAACTTATTTTATTATTCCCGCCTATCTTATACAAATTAAATTGGAAAACTTTTATTACTACTACACACACTATAAAGAACTATTATCTAGATCGGGCTAGCGTGAGCTAGTCAAGACTTCTATCTGGTTCCTTCAGGGAGCAAAAGCGCGCGAGCTCGACCAAGGATGAAACCGTTGTGTGTTCTCTCCTCATGTTCGTCTCAAGCGCAGCCAGCTCTCCAGCCACGCCCTGATGCTGCTCCTTGCCAATGGGAAAAAATCAAAGCCAGTTATTTGCTCCTGATTGGTCCGTATCTTAGCGTCACCGTGCCGCGTCTTGGCGCTGAAAAAATTTGGCGGCAGAATTCTCGCGATAATAATTTTTTTGTGCGTGTCGACCCATGGGCCTCTTACACGTACATGCAATCATTTTTACAAACTGTCTCCCCTTTATAAATTTACGACTTTTGTCAAGCATCAAGCATAGGCGAATTCCATAGAATTCGTGTCACTAATGGCTCTCAACAGTGTAGCACTTGCACATTTTAAGATATTAACTCCGGATACAAGTTAATTTATCGTCGTTAACAACAACTCGATGGGTTGTCTAGACATCTTAACATTTATTTTATGCAGATGTTTTTTCGGCGATGAGAGAAAAAAAGATAGGTTTTGTTTTTGGCAACAAAAACCCTTCTTAATTTTGTATTTTAAATAATGGCTAAATATCTCTCTAATTGGCCATCTCAGTACCTTGAAATGCAACACTTTCCCACTTTATCTCATTTCCCTAATGTACGTACGTGTTTCGGTAGTGAGTGAGATGTGCCAAAGCCCATTCCCATCCTATCCCTTCCCATTTTCCCAATCCTTTCTACAAATCCATTCCTATATCGCTAAAGGTAGGCAGCGCATCCGGAGACGTGTCTACGTTTGTCATTTTGGACTAATTTTGGCATGTATCGCGAATGTTTATGGGCGACGATATCCATTTACCACCAAGTGGACTCTGTGCTCGTCTGCCGCCTTCGTCCACAAAAAAAAACTTATCTGAAAAATGAATAATTGACCTTTCAATGTGCCCTTCAGTTAGTAAGTACAAATAAGTAGGTATGAACTACATACATATAAACACACATAAGGAAACATAGATGAGTAAATTATCAACAATTATTTATTTTTAAGGTAGGTACAATTTAAAAACACATTAAAAATAATATTTATTGTTAAAGATGCTAAAGTCATATAATTGATAATTGTTATGTAAACTGGTTACTCAGGATTTATTTATTTATTATAGCCGATATTTCGGTCCGGTTACATGAACCGTGGTCGCGGCGAGACTGCGAAGGCGGGTGAAGCTGTTATTGCTATTGATAGACAAATCTGTCTACCCTCCTTCGTGTTCATTTTTGATTCACCTGCCCACACTGAACTTGTTTTTTTAGATTAAGTTCCTTGCACACTATACTAACAATGCCTGTCCTATATCTTGCATAGCCCGATAACTGGCTCTGTCAGTACCCTGGCGTTTACAAAGTGAACTGCAGCTGTGGAAGCTCATATATTGGGCAAACCAAGTGAATCATAGCGAACCGTGTAAAAGAACACATAACCGCCGTGAAAAATAGTAACCCACACAAGTCGGCAATAGCAGAGTGCACCTATTGGAGGCAGGAATCAATCATTGGATTGATTTACACAAACCAAAGATAATTTCAACTGAACGCCATTACATACCGCCTTTATTCCGAGGGACAATAGACATTAAAAAATGCCGAAATTTCAATTGCGTGAATGGATTTAAGTTGCCATGTACATGGGACCCAATGATTGAACTTGGCAAACCCATAAAACTGTGTGTTTTCTAACTCGCGTGTTGAGTGATATTGTCAGTATAGTGTTCAAGGAACTTAATCAACAAAAACAAGTCCAGTGCGGGCAGGTGAATCAAAAACGAACACGGCGGAGGGTAGACAGATTTGTTTGTCAATAGCAACAACACCTTCACCCGCGTCCGGAGTCTGGCTGCGACCACGGCTCATGTAACTGGACTGAAATATCGGCTATAATAAATAAATAATGAATCGTGATTAATCCGTTAACATAACAATTATCATGTTCAACCACGATAACAAAATTAATATCATATTATTTATGTTATATTACTTTCTGGAGTGTGATAAGTAGTTGAAATTAAAAAAAAAAAAAATATCTTAATGTGCATTTAAAATTTTCCCAATAAATAATAATAATAATAAATCTATGATTTACATAGAAACAATAATATGGTTCTGACAAAGGCATTCATAACATTGACTTTCCCTTCAGGACTATATTGAACTACGTCCATGAAACGTATCACATACATTGTCTTTTACATGTTTACATGTTCACGGACATCAAAGCCTATTGATTTGTTAATTTGTGTAGAACTAATTATACCTACGATCTTGCCATCAATCTAGGGCAGGGCTCAATCATTGTATAAAGAACAGACAGTAGCTTACCTCCGTGCTTTTTAGAAAAATATCTTTGAGCAATAATTATTGAAATTTTGAGACAGTTGTTTTCTAATAACACAACTAAAATAAAATAAACATTTAATAACTTTCATTCTGTTGAAGCAAACATTACTTTGTATTCATCATAAAATAAAAATTTGATGGCACGTGTCAGTCGGAAATCAATCTAATGTTAGGTGCCCTTTTAAAAAACAGATAAAATAAAAATACAATTACAATCACCTTCTTCTTTAACGCTCTGTTTTCTATTTTGTATACAACCATTTGTAACAATTATTCTTTACAAGCTATGGAGTGCCATTAAAGAAGTTAAACAATAAACATTTATTCCTACTAGCACTAAAGGTAGGGATTCGGTGCAATTCTCGTTCGCGTCACTTACTATGGACGCTTTTAGCTGCCAGTGGAAGCGTTCCACCAGACCGTTACAAGCCGGGTGGTATGCTGTGGTGCGTTTGTGCTGGAAACCAGCTATTTTTGATAAATATTGAAACAGCGCCGACTCGAACTGACGGCCACGGTCTGTTACAATATGTAATGGACAACCGAATCTCGTTATCCAGCCGGAAAGCAAGGCTTTAGCGACGGTTTCGCCTGTTATATCGACTATCGGTATTGCCTCTGGCCATCGCGTGAAACGATCGACGGCCGTTAAGCAGTATCGGTAGCCTTGGGACAATGGTAGTGGTCCTACCAGATCTATATGGACTTGTGTGAAGCGCGTGCGCAGTAGGTCGAAAGTGCCCAACGGTGCTGACACATGTCGACTTACTTTAGCGCGTTGACAAGACAGGCATGTTCTAGCCCACTCCCTGCAGTATTTTCTTACTCCTGGCCAGACGAAGCGCTGTGCTACTAATTTAGCGGACGTATTGGCGCCAGGGTGACTTAAGGAGTGGAGGCTGTCGAAAATTTGTTTCCTAAGGGGTTTTGTGACCAATGGCCTGGGTGTCGGTGTACTGACGTCGCAGTAAAGATGAATGTGACTTCCAGGTAATATATGTTGTTGTAGGCGGAGTGACGAAGCTTCATCCGCGAGTAGTTTTTTTGTCAATTCTGGGTCGGAAATCTGAGACTTCGCTAGGGTATCGAGGTCAATTGGTATCTCCAGCTCATCAACGCGGAATAAGGCGTCGGCGACAACGTCATTTTTGCCGGATATCTGTTGTGAATTGTGAGATGTAATATAAATGTCTATACTGTCTGGGCGAACAGTTGGTTTTCCTTTCATGGAATGCGAAACTGATCGGTTTATGGTCAGTATAGATGATGAAATGTCTCGCTTCGACCATGTACCTAAAGTATTTAATGGCTTCATATATGGCCAGAAGCTCTCTGTCATATGGCGAATATTTTTGTTGAGAGGAGCTCAGCTTACGAGAAAAGAAAGCTAGTGGCTGCCAATCTCCATCCTTATATTGTTGCAAAACTGCACCGATTGCTAGGTCCGATGTATCTGTGACCAATGCTAGTTGGGCTTGGCAGTCTGGGTGAGCTAATAAAGCCGCGTTAGACAGACTTTCTTTGGAGTCATTGAAAGCTTTGAAGGCCTCACCTGCCAGATAGATGGGTTGGGAGCCCTTGACTGTGCCAGTCAGGAGTGCGTTTAGGGGACCTTGTATCTGGGCAGCATTAGGCAAGAATCGCCTATAAAAAATGATCATACCCAGGAATCTTCTGAGCTGCCTGACGTTTTTGGGCTCAGGGAACTCTTTGATAGCCCGAACTTTGGATTCTAAAGGCTTAGTACCGCTTTCTGAAATTCGATAACCTAAGAATGTTACCTCAGACGTACCGAAAATACATTTGGGTACGTTGAGCAGTATACCGTAATCCCTCATCCTGGTGAAAGTTTGACGCAAATGCTGCTGGTGTTGTGCCAAGTCCTTACTAAATATTAAAAAATCGTCCAAATAACAATAACAAAAGTCTAACCCTCTGGTCACCTCGTCCACGAACCTCTGGAATGTTTGTCCGGCATTCCTCAGGCCGTAACTCATGAACGGAAATTCGTACATCCCAAAGGGAGTAATCGAGGTCTTCGGAATGTCCTCTGTGCTGACAGGAATCTGGTTGTACGCTTTTTCAAGGTCTATTGTGCTGAAGACTTTGCAGTCAGAAATACTGTGAGGAAAGTCGTGTATATGCTTAATTGGGTACCTGTCGGGGATGGTACGAGCGTTGAGCATCCGGTAGTCACCGCAGGGACGCCAGCCATTGTCTTTTTTCGGCGCTAGGTGCAACGGCGATGACCACGGACTTTCCGAAGGCCTGGCTGTTCCATTGGCTAGCATGGATTCGAATTCACGCTTTGCTATTTTAAGTTTGTCTGGGGCGAGGTGACGAGGTTGACAAGAAACTGGAGGCCCTGGTGTCGTGCGTATATGGTGAACAGTGTTGTGAGGTGTAGTGCGCTGCATGCCGGCTGGTCGTGTTATTTCGGGAAACTCATTTAATATCTTGTGAAATTGAGAATCACCGGTCGGAACCTTTACAGAGGAAATGTTATCTGAAAAGTGAGCAATTGATGCAGAAGTTGATAAAGAAGTTACGTTATCTAAACGTTTTTGATTTCTACAATCGACAATTAAATTATAAAAGGAAAGAAAATCTACACCTATGATGGCTTTTGTTACATCAGCCACTATAAAACGCCATCTATAATCTCTACGAAGGCCAAGGTCGAGGTCGCGATATATATAACCGTAGGTCTTGATTGTTGTACCGTTGGCTAAGCAGAGTTGAAAATTGGTTGGGGCACGACGTTCTCGTAGCAAAGATCGGGGGAAAACACAGAGGTCGCTTCCAGTATCGACCAAGAACTGGGTTTTCAATCTTCGATCCGTGACGAAAAGGCGACCAGTGGAGTTGGAACAGTCATTAGTCGCCATTATCGACTGCCCGTCGCGTTTTCCGACTTAAAATCGCGGGGCCTCACACACCTTGTCGATTTATTGCCAAACTTCCAGTGGTACTAGCATTTTGAATGTTTTCTGTAGTTTGAATCTGACCGTGTTCCAACCGGCAATTATATTATCTAGTATGATTGTTGACGACCGGCGCACTAATAATGGCTCGGCGGGCCGACCGGTCGTATACGAGCGAAAGACGCGCTAGTGTTCGCGGCGGCGGGTGACGACAGACGAGGCATCCGAGTGCCCAACTTGAATGATTGTATGCCGCTCGCTCTTCATGTATGCGGGGTTCTCTTGAGGTCGGCTAGTCGGAGGGTTTTCTTGAGGTGCCGGGTGGTCGAAGTGATACTCGTAGGACTGCTGTTTGACGACTGTGTATTTTGGCCAGATTGGCCCCATTTATATTCTCAATACAAGCTGCTCAACAAGGGATGTTTGCAACCGAGGGTTTCCGCCCTTTTGTCCAATAGCACGCTACCTCGCGCAGTCCCCATTGTTACGGCGAGCCGTTTCCGGAGTCGCCGTAACGGTACTCTCGTCTTGTCTTGCTCCCCCACGTGGGAAGCGCCCATGCGTACCTCTCGCTCTAGCGCGTTGGTTTCTACACGACCTAATTCCGAGAAAACACCATGCGCCAGATGTTGTACTCGGCGTCGCTTCTCCCACGTGAGAAGCGCCCGCATGGGATTTGTTTTCTATCAATATTTAACTTTCTGCATTTATTTACTCAGTAACTATTTGTATGGGGTTTTAGGTCGTGTAGGCCTCTCATATTAGTGTAGCGTGCTATCTCTAATCTCTCATGTACGTAGGCCCTCGGTTATAACACCTCCCTCGCATCTCTTTTTATTGAGCAACTTGTACCAAATTCTCTTTATTTATTACAACTTATGTTACTATGTCTTATCCTATACACGTTACATGATATTCTTATTCTAGACATAGTACATAATACACTTATTCTAAACAATTACACATTATATTCTTATTCTAGACACAGCACATACTTATCGCTACACAATTATGCATTATATACACAACTACGCAATCACTGCACATCACTCATGTCATGTTACTGTTGGCTGTCCGCAACATTCTCCCCCCGGCGAAGACTCGTCGCAGCCTCTCGCTCCACAGGGAGGACAGCCAGTCTCGTCACCGGCCTCAGGAATGATCCTCCGCCTGTCCGCACCACCGCCGTCCGCACCTTCCCGTCTCGCCCAGGGAAGACTCTCTCCACGATGCCGCGCGGCCACACGTTGCGCGGCAATTGTGCGTCGACGATCACCACGAGGTCCCCTTGCTGCAGCGGTCGCACGTCGTCCGCTGCTCGTCCTCGTGGCACCAATGTGGGCAGATACTCCGCGACCCAGCGCCGCCAGAAGTGGTCGGCGAGCGCCTGGGTCCTTCGCCATGTGGATCTGTCCGCTTCTGTGCATGGGCCGGTGAGAGGTAGGCCCGATGATGACCCCAATAAGAAGTGGTTCGGGGTCAGTGTTTCCGCGTCGTCGGGCCCAACAGCAACGTGGGTCAGAGGCCGGGCGTTGACTGAGTGCTCGGCCTCCGTCAGCAGTGTCTGTAGCGCCTCCTGTTTAGGCGCCTTCTCGTTCAGTGTAGCGTGGAGTGCGACCTTCACGCTGCGTACCAGGCGCTCCCAAGCGCCACCCATGTGTGGCGCGCCTGGTGGGATGAAGATCCACCTCACTCCCCGCTCTGTTGCGTAGTCTCGTAGTTGCGGCTCCCACTCGTTGTAAGCCGCACGTAGCTCGCTGTCGGCGCCGCGGAAGTTAGTGCCATTGTCCGAGTACATGGTACCCGGCCAGCCGCGGCGCGCTGCCATCCGTCGTATTGCCATGATCGCCGAGTCTAATGTCAGACTAGCGACCAACTCCAGGTGCACGGCGCGCGTCGCCATGCAGGTGAATAGCGCGCCCCATCTCTTCTCGCGGCGCCTCCCGATCGTCACGGTCATCGGGCCGAAGTAGTCCACGCCACAGTGCGTGAACGGACGTTGATGCACGGTGACCCGCGCGGGCGGCAAGTCGCCCGGCGCTGGGGTGCGCGGCGTCGCTCTTCTAACGCGACACCACTGGCAGCTGCGTGCGGCGGCCCTCACTGTAGGCCGCAGCCCCAAAATGCAGTACCGTTGCCGCAGATCGTTGACCACGCGCTCGTTGTTCGCGTGGCCCGCCTGGCGATGCGCGTCGGCGACTAGTAGACGGGTGAATGGATGTCGCCCGTCCAAGATGATCGGCGACTTCGTGTCCGTCGGGACGTCGGCCGCCTCGATCCGCCCTCTGACGCGCAGCACGTCCCCTACCAGGTAGGGGTCTATGGTGAATAGGCGACTCGTCCTCTTGATGGAGTCGCCTCGCCGCAGGGCTTCCACCTCTGCCCCGAAGCTGTCTGCCTGTGCCCTGTTGACCCACAGCGCCGTGGCTCGCTCTATGTGTCTGGCCTCTAGCTGCGTTCCTCTCTTCCTCAGCTTATCTGTAAAAAATAGCACATATGCGGTGCTTCGCATTAATCGCCGGAAGTTGGAGAACCTGGTCACGTCGGGTAAGTGGTCGTGGCTTCTCTCGACGTCTTCCACGTGGAACACTGCTTCGGGTGGTGGTGGGTAGGCCTCTTCGTCTTCTCGCGGCCACTCGCTTTCCTCCAATTGCAGGAAGGCCGGCCCGGTGAACCAACGTTCCGTTGCGACGGGAACGTGGTTATACGACGCCCTGGTTGCGTCGTCCGCCACATTCTCTGCCGTCGGAACCCACCGCCATTGTTGTGGGTTTGACTCTTCTTCGATTTCGCCGAGACGGTGTGCGACGTACGGTGTATACTTCTTCGCGTTTGTCCGTATCCATTGCAGCACCGTAGTCGCGTCGGTCCAGTATGTAACCGAGTCGATGGCACGGAACCTGTGCTCGCCGCACACGGTTTTGGCGAGCCGGACTGCGATCGTCGCCGCCTGTAGTTCCAGTCGTGGCACCGTCAGCGACTTCAGCGGCGCCACCTTTGCCTTGGCGGCGGCTAACGCGACTCACACACCGTCCCTTGTTGTGACGCGCCAGTACGCCGCCGCTGCGTACCCCTCTCTGCTGGCGTCGCAAATAACATGTAGCTCGAGTCGGTCCGGCGTCGAGGTGTAGTAGGCGCGTGGGATGCGCAGGCTCGCCGTCTCTGTTAGCGCCTCCAGCCACGTGCTGAAGCTCCTGGCATCTTCCGCGGGTATGGCCTCGTCCCAGCCGAGTTTCAGGCGCCACAGTTGCTGCAGCGGTATCTTCCAAGATGCGTTCCGCGCGCTTGTCCTCGGCGCTCACCTTCTCTGCTCGCGACACGCCCAGCGCGTCTATGCGGAAGTGCTCACGCACAAGATCCTCCACACGGTCCCTACTTTGTGTGGCTGTCACGTGCAGCACTGTGTCTTCGTTTTCGCGTATTACACGGCGTGGCATCGTGCCGTGTAATACCCATCCCAGGCGCGTCCTCGATGCTGCGGGCTCGCTGTGTCCGCCGACCCGTAACTCACGTGTTACGATCGCTGCCCAGTTGTCCGCGCCCATCAATATGCGCGGCGTAGCTTCTCGACGTGCAGACAACGGCAGATCTCTCAGATGGTCGTATCGGCGCACGCTGGGTATCCGTTGGCCTCTCAGTTTGAGGCCGCTAAGCGTCCGGGCGGTTATTTGTAGACTCCTCTCGCCGGGACCGCGTATGGTGCATGTGACGCGCTTACTTGTAGCCTGTTCTAGGCTTGTGCCCACTCCTCTTATCTTTAGGGCTTGTGTCGGTCCGTCCAATCCGACTTCCTGGGCCAGGGCTTCATCCATCAGGGTCACCGTGGAGCCCTCGTCTAGTAGCGCGTACGTGTGCGCCTTGCCCCGCGGTCCGCTTACTGTCACCGGACATACCTTTAGTAGGACGTCGCTTGCTGTGTCGCTGTGCGTTGACAGCACTGCTTCCGCCGGCTCTGTTTCCTCTCCCCGCTCTGGGGCCGGTGGGGCTGGGCCTGCTCGCTCGCTGTGAAGTAGTGGGTGGTGGAGGCGGCGACACCCGTTGACGCCGCATGCTCTAGCGCGGCACGATGATCGTCGATGCCGCTCGCTGATGCACTTGAAGCAGACGTTGTTCTTCTTCGCCCACTCCCATCGCGAGTCCATTGCCATCTCCTTCAGCTTCTTGCAGCTGGTGGTGCGGTGCTCCTCTCCGCAGCAAAGACATGTGACGGCTGCGTCGGCTGTGTGGTACGCCGCTTTATAAGTCACACGGCGTGGTGCGCTTGCGGGAGCTGCGCGCGCCTCGTTCCTTCTGGGCGCGCTCGTTGCGATGGGTAGCTGGGCCGGGCGGGTGTATAGGGCCGCCCGATCCGCTTCACGTGACAGGAACCGCGATAAGGTGACGATCTCTGCTTCGCCGCCTTCCCCGTGTTCGTAGGCGTAGTCGCACCACCTGCTCATTAGGTGCGGGCTGAGCTTTTCTACCACTTCTTGGGCGAGCATGGGGTTTTGTAGATAGCCCCTTTTGTCCACTGTGGCCAATACGCTAACTATGTTTTGGACCCGAACTGCGAATTTGTTTAGGTCCGCTGCGGAGTTCAGCCGCGGCAGCTTCTTTAAATCTTCCAGCGCCTTGTACACTATAGTCTCCGGCCGGCCGAAGCATCGTTCCAGGGCTTGGACGATGAGCTCTGGATCTGAGGCCGTGTATAGCAGCGCCGCTACCGCTTCGCGCGCTTCTCCCCTCAGGCTTGCGCGCAGGCGCGCTAAGTTTTCCGCCGGCGTGAGTCGACATAGCTGCGACGAATCTCTTAACGCCGCTTTGAATGGCAGCCACTCTGTTGCTGCTCCGGAGAATGGTGGCAGCTCCATGGCTTGGCGTGGCGGTGGACGCATCCTCGTGACTCTGTCCAGCGCCTCTACGAGCTGCCTCGTGCCCCGCTCTCGTTCCGGCGTAGGCGATCTGGCGCGACGAATGTTGTCTCGTTCATTCGCCCATCGTGGCCCCTCTGTGGCCGCGCCTCTGTCCCCGCTGGGTTCTTGTTGACAGTCGTCTCCGCGGCGTCGGTGTGGCTCCCTGTCGATCCGCTTCTCCCGATCTTCCCATGGTGCTGGAGTTGCAGGCCAGTTCTCCCTCAGACACACGTTGTCGAGGTCCCCGCGCTCCCCCCGTGGATTGACCGGGTCCGTCGCATTCTGGATCCAGCTGCTGATGCGTGAGTGTGCATCAACAGCGCTGCCTCGGTCCGATTCCTCCGCTTCTATATTAGCCAAGTCCAATTCCAATTGATTCCGCACCAGCCTAGCCTCTATTTCTAATTCCTTCTTCTGTATTGCGGCTAGGCGGGCTTCTGCGGCTACTTCGGCGGCTTTCCTCTGCGCCGCTAGGCTAGCTGTGGAGCGCCGTGATCGTACAGTGCGCCTTGATGCACTGTATGTAGGCGATGAGGCGCGACGACTAGTTGACGCGTCCTCCCCCCGGTACGCTAGCTGTAGCGGCATGTCCCCCCCCCTGATGTGTCTGTACCCCTCCGGGGATGGTACTCGCGACGACGCGTATGGCTCTCGCTCGCGGGCGGGCAACGCGGGCTGCACGGTGCTGCCCGACGTCCTCGACGGCGAACGCGGCGGCTCGGCGAACGTGTGCATGCCGGGCACTCGCTGGGAACGCTCATCCAGCGCCGCCCCCTGCGGCGGGGCGGTAGCGGCGGCATGGCGGAGAGCCGGCTCTCTCACGGCTTCCCTCGTGGAAGTGGCGATCGCGTGTCGTGGCGACACGTCAGCGGTGACGGTGCCCCTCGCGGCGTCGGAGGCGACGGCGGTAACGCGGGCCGTCGCGGCGGGCGACGGCTGTGCGGGCGGTAACGCGGTATCGTAGCCCGACTCGCTTCGCGAATTACGGCGCGTCTTCATGGCCGGAACGTTGTGGTGCTGATGGTGCAATGTAGCTGCACAGATCCGGCTCGAAGGACCAGCTTGTTGACGACCGGCGCACTAATAATGGCTCGGCGGGCCGACCGGTCGTATACGAGCGAAAGACGCGCTAGTGTTCGCGGCGGCGGGTGACGACAGACGAGGCATCCGAGTGCCCAACTTGAATGATTGTATGCCGCTCGCTCTTCATGTATGCGGGGTTCTCTTGAGGTCGGCTAGTCGGAGGGTTTTCTTGAGGTGCCGGGTGGTCGAAGTGATACTCGTAGGACTGCTGTTTGACGACTGTGTATTTTGGCCAGATTGGCCCCATTTATATTCTCAATACAAGCTGCTCAACAAGGGATGTTTGCAACCGAGGGTTTCCGCCCTTTTGTCCAATAGCACGCTACCTCGCGCAGTCCCCATTGTTACGGCGAGCCGTTTCCGGAGTCGCCGTAACGGTACTCTCGTCTTGTCTTGCTCCCCCACGTGGGAAGCGCCCATGCGTACCTCTCGCTCTAGCGCGTTGGTTTCTACACGACCTAATTCCGAGAAAACACCATGCGCCAGATGTTGTACTCGGCGTCGCTTCTCCCACGTGAGAAGCGCCCGCATGGGATTTGTTTTCTATCAATATTTAACTTTCTGCATTTATTTACTCAGTAACTATTTGTATGGGGTTTTAGGTCGTGTAGGCCTCTCATATTAGTGTAGCGTGCTATCTCTAATCTCTCATGTACGTAGGCCCTCGGTTATAACACCTCCCTCGCATCTCTTTTTATTGAGCAACTTGTACCAAATTCTCTTTATTTATTACAACTTATGTTACTATGTCTTATCCTATACACGTTACATGATATTCTTATTCTAGACATAGTACATAATACACTTATTCTAAACAATTACACATTATATTCTTATTCTAGACACAGCACATACTTATCGCTACACAATTATGCATTATATACACAACTACGCAATCACTGCACATCACTCATGTCATGTTACTGTTGGCTGTCCGCAACATTCCGACCGGTCGTATACGAGCGAAAGACGCGCTAGTGTTCGCGGCGGCGGGTGACGACAGACGAGGCATCTGAGTGCCCAACTTGAATGATTGTATGCCGCTCGCTCTTCATGTATGCGGGGTTCTCTTGAGGTCGGCTAGTCGGAGGGTTTTCTTGAGGTGCCGGGTGGTCGAAGTGATACTCGTAGGACTGCTGTTTGACGACTGTGTATTTTGGCCAGATTGGCCCCATTTATATTCTCAATACAAGCTGCTCAACAAGGGATGTTTGCAACCGAGGGTTTCCGCCCTTTTGTCCAATAGCACGCTACCTCGCGCAGTCCCCATTGTTACGGCGAGCCGTTTCCGGAGTCGCCGTAACGGTACTCTCGTCTTGTCTTGCTCCCCCACGTGGGAAGCGCCCATGCGTACCTCTCGCTCTAGCGCGTTGGTTTCTACACGACCTAATTCCGAGAAAACACCATGCGCCAGATGTTGTACTCGGCGTCGCTTCTCCCACGTGAGAAGCGCCCGCATGGGATTTGTTTTCTATCAATATTTAACTTTCTGCATTTATTTACTCAGTAACTATTTGTATGGGGTTTTAGGTCGTGTAGGCCTCTCATATTAGTGTAGCGTGCTATCTCTAATCTCTCATGTACGTAGGCCCTCGGTTATAACACCTCCCTCGCATCTCTTTTTATTGAGCAACTTGTACCAAATTCTCTTTATTTATTACAACTTATGTTACTATGTCTTATCCTATACACGTTACATGATATTCTTATTCTAGACATAGTACATAATACACTTATTCTAAACAATTACACATTATATTCTTATTCTAGACACAGCACATACTTATCGCTACACAATTATGCATTATATACACAACTACGCAATCACTGCACATCACTCATGTCATGTTACTGTTGGCTGTCCGCAACAATGATGTATATATGTGTAGTAGCCTACAGTTTCTTAACACAAACCGAACCAATACGAACAAATGAAGGTTAATACAATACATACGAAATAAAAAATATTATTTTGTAAACGAACTGTATCGACGTATAAAGTGAATGCAAAAAAATTAAAAATTATAATTAGTAACATATAATTAGTAAAGTAGATTAGTAACATTTCTGATTTTTTCTGTACATTGGGAATTGAATGTGGTCTAATAGCATAATAAAAACCAATGTGAATTTTTATTTTATAACCCCTGGGAGTTGAAAATGAACAATTGAGAACATTTCTCGGGAGTCGAATTTTGCGGGCTAAATATGAACTAACCCTAATAAATAAATACAGTTAAAATAGTGGTTATAATGAGGAATTTCTCGAGACTGGAAACTGGTACTTATGCTGCGATATCAATGTGTGTAATCGAATTACATGTGTTTGTACAAAAATAAACTGCTGTTTCTACTTTGAACTGTGCCTCTTGCGGGGCGATAGCTGCGGAACCGAATTGGGGCCGTCCCAAGAGAAATGTATAATATCGTCTAGGTAGAGGAAATTAATCAGAGAATAAAAATAACAGTGAGATCTATATCAGTTGTTTATACAACTTGATTGAGTTATGTCGGGTTGCTGCTACTTTTGTTGCTATACTAATTTGTTGTATCGGTTATGCCTAAAGAATAAGACCGGAGGTTATCACGTTTACAGTCAGAAAACCACATATGGTTGGCCTATGGTTGCTGGGAAGAGATCGCTTAAGCGATAATGCCGCCAATCGTATAAATTTTCCATTGTTGTTTTTGGTATCTATATTATATTTATATTGTTTGTTTTTATACAATAAAGAGTACTATAATTAATACATGGTTCTAAACCATCTCGTCTCTCTCTGGGTAAGCCAAAATGAGGGAGAGACGGTATAACGGCCAGGGTTTAGGACCACAGGGAGAGAAACCGGCGGACAATACGCGCGGTATCCAGCACCTTCTGTATCATCGCTGAAAACCAGCCACCACGGAACGCCCAACCGCCTCAGATTGATCGCGAGGCTGCTGGGGATTAACCCGTTTACTGACAAGATGACTGGGATGACTTCAGTCGACGTCACGCCTCACATGTCGGTGAACGCCAGGTCGAGATACTTTCGTCTTTTCTCGCTTTCGGCTTTCAAGAGGCCTTCGTCATGCGGGACGGTGGTGTCCACTAAAAACACCCAAGACTGTGCCCGGTCCGTCAACACGATATCAGGCTTATTCGCGAAAATGATGCTGTCCGTGACGACGGGCCGTTCCCAGTAGTTTTCGAGCACCGGCTGCGGTGTGTACTTGTAGTAAGGGAAGTATTATTATTATTATATGGGTCTTATAATAATTATGAATATTCGGGTACTCGTCTACTTCATCAGTCACCGTGCATGCGATAGATATGACCTGCCTGACCATTGTCGCTTCAGTATACTGATATTTTAACAGTGTAATAGGTATAATTAGTAATCATAGTTGCAAATACAAATATCTCAAATATTTTAGAATCTGTTCCGCTATAATTCTCTAGTCTTTACAATTTACATTACCTTTATCATATTTACATTACTTTACATTTTAATAAAACTAATAAAAATTAGAACATTGATATGATAATAATTAATATAATGTACGTAGTACAATATGAGTATAATGTATAAGACAAATTGAACAAAGTTTATTCCGCGATACAAGCTTTTCCAAGTTTTACCGTCAATCACAAAAAAATGTCTCCCTGTGGAAGCTTCCTAGCATCTCACCCAGGAAGCCCGCAAATAAAAACGGAAAATAAATAAGGCAAACAAACGTCCGATCAGGTACGTATTACCAAATAAGCGAGAACGATAAAATCGGTGTTGAATTTATCGGCTCCGAGCACCTGCCGCTACGAGTGGAGTAAACAAGAAATGAAAACATTGACTCCAACGACTTTGTAAGGGAGATTATTATTCCGTGTTACGGGTGTAAAATAACTTTTTGGATTTTCGTATTGCATACATTTTAATAAATATTGCAAAGGACATCATTATGTCTGGCATCATTTTCTTTTTGGATGCGGCCAGCTGTAGTATTTGGACGATCGAAAGACTATGTGAATAATGGAATACAATTTTTTTTTTTTTTAGGTAACAGAGTTATATCCATTTCTTTAGGCATATGTATATGACTTCGTTGTATAGATAACACAATAGTTACATCGATTCTTATAAACAAGTAAAGGACTGTAGATTGGACTATGATTTTGTAATAATTAAATAACTGACCAAGAGTGTGTCGGAGACGCATTAATAGGGTTCCGTAGCCTTCTATGATATTTATTGGGAGCTAATTAAGAGTTACAAGTTGGTAGGCGATATCTCTTTATTTTATTGCAAAAGGTCAGTGGACATTATCATCATCCTATCATTATCATACCTATTTTATCTTTATCTTTTATACTATTTATGAGTCTACAATAAAAAATGTAAATCTATTATGTAACTACTTTAATATAATAAAAAAATAACAAAACTAAAACTAGTTGGTTGTTAATCAATGTAATTCTTTTTTACCTAAAATAAAAAATCAATGTAACTCTTATTTTACTTAAAATAAAAAAATCGTTTGTGTACCATTCGAATAGATTTTACATAGTCTTTCAATCCTCTAAATATAATTGTTGGCCGCATCCGAAAAAAAAGGATGCCAGACTTGTATGGAGAAATAATGATGCCCTTTAAATATATAGTATTTTAATACCAAAGGTATTAAGAAATATAATACGTCACTTCACTTACGTATATGTATTTCACTTCACTTGTATTTTTAGAGGAAAGATGGTGTAAAATTAAAACTATCATTACAATTTCAATTTGTTTGTGTTTAGTAAAAGCGTATTTTTGTCCCCTTTATTGCACCTAATATTATCATAATTTTAAATATTTTCGTTATATTAATAATTAGTTTTTATTAGATAATTGATTTCCTTGGCGGGCGTTGTTAATGTTAATGTTGAAAAATTAAACTTAATGTGAAATGAACTGCCCCAAGAGATCCTTGAAGGCTGTGAATAGGATTTTGCAAGGTCGGCGGTGTACCCGCACACCTTCGGGTGTAGCAGGTATCCATGGGCGGTGGTAGCCACTTACCATCATACGGGCCGCTGTACCGTCCGCCTCCTATAAATGAAAAATCAAATTTTCAACTTAAACCCTTCTCACAATCTAATCTAAGTCTTCACTATCAGATGCAATCGGAATGAATTTTTGATCAGAATTTTCTAAATTCAACTTTCGAGAAACCTCACCAAGATTTCTCCTAAATTTTCCTGTGGGAAAACTACTCGCATGAGGAGCGTTCGGAAATCGAGTTCAATCGATTCTTCTGATATCGAATATCAAACAATCGAAGTGACGATTGTTTACACGTGTTCGTTCAAATTCTATAGATTCGGAAATGAGCGACGAATATTCTCGCGATAATCATACGGTAGTATCGATTATGCATCATGTTTAATATATCGCAAAACCGCTAATACAGTGGATATTAATACACTATGGAGTGTTAAGTTTCTTCAATGAGTGGCTGAAGCTATCCGTGGAAAGTTACAAGAGGATTTTTTAAGACTAACTTTTAAATAACATAAAAGACCTTTTTATGCCCTTTGCCAAACAGTGGGATACAAATATATATTAATTAAAAAAAATATTTAAATGACTCGCACTTTGTACTGAAGCCGCTGGTATGGACCAAACTCCAATGCAAGGGGAGTCCTGTGCCTTGCAGTGGAATTTCTGATAATTAACAAACCAGCTCCTAGGATTAATCAAACACTTTTCCCAATTAAAAATTATCCACAGTTAATAAAAATAAGTGTGAAGATGAATGTTTGTCCGTAACATACTCACATAGAGCTTTTGCAATTCGGTTAAAAGAAATCTTATAAACTTTGAATTTCAGACCATCAACCTATATCTCTTCACTGCTGGATTTTGGCCTCTTCCGCAGCTCGCTACAATTCATTACGAGTGGTTCTTCTCATCCAGCCACTACCAGCGAACTTCTTCAAATCGTCGGTATCCTTGGCCGGAGGGTATTCCTCATTGCGTGTCTCGGTACGTGGTCTAAATTCAAGGCCATTGCCACTTCAGGAAACTGGTTCATTTATTTATTTATTTAAACTTAATTCCGCAGACAAAGTGTACAGTAGGCGGACTTAATGCTTTATGACATTCTCTACCCGTGAACCTTTGGGTAAATGGAGAATTAAGAGGGGTGCATTGTGAAGTAGGAATTATAAGTACTCTAAATTAGAAAATAAATAAACCGTAACACATATATACATATGAACATAAACCTATACATAACAATGCAGGTACAACAATACATATAAATATCTTTATGTCTACATATATGATAATAATATAATACTGGTTCTAGGAGCTATATCGGTGACTTTTTGTTTCTTGGCGAATGTCTTCGTATCAGATGTTATTCCGCAAAGAAACTGCTAGCATGCCATAGTTCTTTTATGGAACAGGTCCACCATCAAAGGCGACGCACAGTACGTCATAACAGACAGGACGCATTGATGAAGGACTTTTATATTTACTTACTTTTGCATTACAAATCAAGATATAAACATATCACAGCACTATTTAATATAGTGTGTACAGAAGTGTTAAATCTAATTGACATCTCAACAATGTAACCACAGCGCGATTGACATTTTAGCAACAAATTCAATTGTAAATAAGCTAGTTGTTAAAAGTGACTACAAAAAAAAGAAAGTAAAATGAGTGAGAACAAAACAAAGGGAGACCTAATGATGACGCTCCAACATTCAGTACCGGATGTTCGGAAGCTAATTGGTTATATTTTCACTCTAGAAATGGGTTTGTTAAATGCTTGTCCAGTGCGCTGTGGCGGCAAGAAAAACAATTCACGATACCTCGACTCTCGCTTTGGGACATAAAAATATCCCTTTAAATAAGTAGACGCGGAAATTCCTTTTGCGAGTACGTTCCTTTATACACAAGCAAGATTAACGCGGTCTTGTGAGTTGCAAGCACGGCAAGAACAATACCGTCTTGCAATATTATTTATCGAGGGCCTCAAGTTTAATTAACCTTGAATCTGTAATGAGCCGTGAATCGAAGGTGATGGACCGCAGCGGTATAATATTATTCTGTCATCAATCATGTTTGTATCGTGTTGCGAAAATTCGAATATTATCGTGTGAGTGAATGAATTTATTAGTCCGATCGGTGTAGTAATTACATTTGTCAGAAATTTTTGGCAACAGAATTAATTACTTTCGTCAAATTGTATTTATCGAAAACCTATGAGGCGTCTACCCTCGAATGAGGGGTTTTGTAGATAGATAGATAGATAAAACTCTTTATTGTACACCAAAACAACAATACAATAACAGACATTGTAGACATGCAATTGGGTAGAGATAAGATAAATATTTTGATCACTGGTAGATGGTGTACAGTGTCCTCAATGACAAACGTTGTCCCCCGGATGCGCTTTGAAATGTCAGGAATGAATTTGGAGGAAAAGTTGGGAAATGGACAGGGATAGGATAGGACAGTATGGATATGGATTTCGCATATCTCACTCACTACCGAAACACGTATCTGTCAAAATTTGTCGTATCTGTCATATTTTCCGATATGAGAAATTCTTGAAGTTTTCATGCAAATATATGCAATATATATATATATATGTGTGTGTATATGTATATATATACGTATATGTATATATATATATATATAAACGCAAGGTAAAGGGTTACAAGTTTGACTTCATTATTTCTTCCAGCACTTACAGTAACAATACTTTTTGTTGGTTACAATATCGCCTCATTTCGTATTCAGGAGAAGTTACCGCTTGAATTTCGTCAACGAATTTATTTATCGTCTGAATAACAAATGTTAAGTGCATTGTCTAGTTAAAAATTCTCTCTAATTCAGTTGAACAACTGAATTTTGCATACATACTATTCTTTGAACTGAGTAAATTCAAATTTTTATTCAACAAATATTTTTGAAAAACTAAATTTTGTAATACTGTGTTTTTATATGAACAAGCAAATCAACGACACTCCATTAGAACTACCCTACCAATGTGCAACATTTGTGGTTCAGTGGTATCGTTGGTAACAAACGGAAAGAAGACGGTCTACTTGGAGTTCTCGTGGTCCACCAGTCGTCCGTGGACATCCCCGGTACATGCCAACATCAATCCAGAATGACAAATATTGACGCGCCTCCGGATAAGCTGCCTTCCTTTGCAGATTAAGGAATGGATTGGGAAAATGGGGAAGGAGAGGATGGGATGGGAAACGAAACACGTACATACATCGAGGAAATACGATAAAATAGGAAACACGGTACATTTCAAGGTAGTGTTCTGTGAGAGAGGGATAACGTGACTAGTCGAATGTGCCCAACGGCTGTGAGAATGCAGCATGCACTCTCCCCCTACCATACTTAAAAATTACTGCTCCAATTATTTTCCACTTTTTCCTATTTCCCCATGTACGTTGTTTTGTTAGTGAGTAAGATATGCCAGAGTTCATTTCCATCATATCCTAACTTATCCCTCTCCATTTTTCAAATCCATTCTCCAAATTCATTCATTTAAATCTCCGCAGGTAGGAAGCGCAGAGGGCGTGCCAACGGTTGTCAGTCTGAACTGATGACAGCAGTATTACGCACGTCCATCGGCGACAGTATTCACGTACTACCAGGTGAGCTGTTTGCTGGTGTGCCGCCTTCTTGCACGTATATTATACAAGTTCTATTACGAGTGTATATGAATGATTAACTACACAGAAGCTATTATTTATTTTTCGTTGAAACAAATAAAACATTCAACAAGCAATTGACATTTTGTATGATTCGTACTTGTCACAAACAGCATTCCATGTACGACAGTACGCCACATCAATAGACCTAAGAATTCGCGTGAGGCACGCCATACGTTCCTCATGCGGACATCATACGGGAGCAGAATGCGTTTTACAAACGCAGCAGTTAAAACTTCCGAAAGTGTAACGTCACACCGCAGTGAATAAATAATCAATGGCTAATAATTATTAATGTAAATGTCAGAATGTTACTTTTGCACATAGATGCGAATAACAAAGAAGTCAATGACCACAGAAGACTTTTATATATTTAGTAGAGTAATTAATTACTAAGCAGGGATTAACTACTAACATTAATTAACTACTAAGCATATAATATCGGCTTTGTATTTGTATACATACTTCTTCACATGTCGATGCCCTGCGCATTATTTTATATCGCGAACCCGTAGGCTGTGGAACGAACTGCCTCAAGAGGTCTTTCCATTACGCTACGATATGGGCTTCTTCAAGAGAACTGTGAATAGGATTTTTAAAGGTCGGCGGCGCACCCGCATACCCCCTGGCGTTGCAGATGTCCATGGGCGGCGGTAACACTTACCATCACGTGGGATCGCTTGCTCGTCCGCCCACTAGTCTATAAAAAAAATCTAAATATGAAAATAATAATAGACATTTTTTAAGCGATTATAACGGACATTTAAAGTTATGATTTTATTAGGTGTTTTCGACTGTTTCTATGATATACCAATTTTCGAAAATAAATAGATGATTTGTTCCGTTCAGAAAACGTTTTTTCCCCGGGCGGTAAAAGGTCATAAAGAATGATACCTTTCCAATCCCACCATATACACAACATCGCCTTGTTTCGCGTTAAGCCGGGTTTTACCACTGTTTGTGAAGCCGTTCGCTTTGACTACGATCTTTATCGCACGTTCTTGTCGTAAGTGATCCACGTCTCGTCACTCGTATTGTTTTAATAGAGAATTGCACATGGAAACACGGTTTATGATATTTCTTTCCGTAAGATCACGTGGCACCCAAATATCGAGTTTTTTCTGGAACCTAGACTTTTTCAAATGACTTAAAACCGTTTTGTGATCAATACCCCAGTTCCTCAGCAATGTCATAACTACTGATGTGTCGATCTTGCTCCACTTTTTCACAGATGCCATTGACTTTATCTGTATCTAGGCGACCAGAGCGAGCTGCATCTTTCAAGTTAAAATTTCCAGACTGAAAACGCTTGAACCAACTTTGTGCCACCCTTACCGATACCGCATTAGATATATAAATGTCACAAATTTTGTTTGTGGCTTGTGTCGCATTTTTGCCTTTTTTGTAATAAAATTTCAAAATGTAGCGAATTACTTCGTTACTTTCACTCATTTTTACAAACTGGAAAAAAATGGAGGAAAATAGTTTTTTTTAGAATGTCAACAATTATTACAACCAGACCCAGGTACAAATGGTACAACCAAAGAGATTTGATTACAACTTCATACGTACAATATACGAAAAGACTTTTTCCCCGACCTATAAAGTATAGATGAGATACATGTGCAAATGGTCATTAAAAAATCACTTTAAATTATTTTTTACTTTGATGCACAAAATGAAATGAACTATAGTGCAATGTATAAATCCTTTGATCGCATAATACCAGTTTGTCAAAACACCAATTTTTTTAATCATCTTTAACAATGGTTAGCATCTGAGTTAACTTAGAAACGTATCGGTGACGTCCTAGAAACATTCTCGTGTGTTCGCAGAAGTACGCGTGCATGTGAAAGGAATTTAGCAGAGCAAACTTCACTTGTACTACGCTTTTATGAGTGGTGCTTTTGTGTACACGCGTGGGAAGGATCACGAAATTTCTCCTCATATTTATTAACTGGGGTAATGTTACTTCTAGAAGTCGTTTGGAGTTTACCGTACCTGCGAACATTACGTACAGTATATTTATTCACGCTTTTCGACTTATTAGGACGCAGTTATTGCTTGATTTACTTGAAATTATTTGGCAAAAAATGATAATGGCTAATGTTTACGATGCGCACACTAGGCACCTGCCTCGCGTTACGCGAAAGCAGCCCGAGGAATGTGCACTCGGGCCCAAATGTAAACTTACTCAATATATCCACCGGAGGTGGGTAAGCACAATATAGAACAATTTATACAATTTAGAGGTCTCACTTACCCCAGGTGGTTTTGCCCACACACAAATCTGGAAAGTGTACCTACGCTAGTCCCTACTAGACGTGACCTATCTTAGTGTGATTGAATATATATATACATTCCCAATAAATACTTGTGTAGTAATCCAAGTCTCGTTCCGTGGTGAGCCGGTGGCCGCTATCGTTCGGCAACTCACACCCGGCAGCAAATCACCTCGAGAAATCACTTCCAATACAAGCACAATCACAGCAAATCCAACCAAAACACTCGCGTGGCACAAGGATATCGCGAACAAGACCTATTACTAGGCGCGAATACCAAATAACAACTGTCTGTGGCCGCGGTGTGAATTTATCTCAATTTAACTCTGCTCGCCGCCGAGCGCGTGTTACTACTCAAAAAATATCAAATTCTCAAACCGCCTTCAATATGGCGGGGACAAAAAAATGTTGCTTCAAATAATCAAGGTATGCGGGTATGCAAAGATGCTCGCGCCAATTCCAAACAGCTAAGGTAAGTTCACTTTTTATGGTGTGTTCATGCTGTTTTTAGTAAGAAGTTGGCAACAAACAGTCAGCACGGCGAGTATGCAATCGCACCGCTAATGCCGCTCAGTGCGAACGATGTCCCACACAAAACACGCTTTTAGTATGGGAAACGTGCGAATCGATGCTGAACCCTTAGTTTAACCCTTAATCGGCAATTGGTCAAATCCCCATTTAGTCAAATTGAAGAAATACCCACACTGCAAGACAGGCGCGCGCTCGTGTGTTGAAAGAACTAATACCACTCTTATGCTAGTAAAACGCCTCTAAAATATATTTTATGCTTTGTATGCAAGCGTTACACTAGAAGTGTTTCGATCAGGAACGTATTCAGAGTCGAATTTAGAAAATCCCGAATTTAGAAAATAGAAATTCGGCCCCTGGATCTTCCTAGCCGTTTTTTGATCATACAAAGTTAAAATAGAAGACTCTGATTTGTAGATGTTTTATAGGCATAGGAGTATTTAGGACCGAGGCATCCATCTAAGTTTTTGAGAATGGGCTATTTACACTCTCTATTGGACGGAGGCTATAGCTTCCCAAGTTCCCTATAAGGGAAGAATTTTAACAAGTGGGTAATTCGACTATACAAGTGGGTTTTAGACAGCAATCACAGAAAACCCTTATACTGGCCTCCAATGTCAACTGAATAAAATTTTAATTTTGATGGGATGACGAAAAAGCAACGCCAGGAAGCTTGTCTATGGAGAGACAACAGTCTTTTAATTGGTGCTGTAGTTATGTTACTGGGTGTGGAAACATTGTTTTTTATTTGATTTGAAAATAATTTTAGAAGTGCAGCATTTATTTAAACTCAATTGATGGTAAAACCGCCACACTCAATGACCCACACTAGGATTCCCTGTGACGTGGATCTAAAGACACATACAAAGAACAACACAACACGTCAACACCCAGACCCGAACAACCGCTTGTCTTTAAACAAGTGATTGTTCGACTGGGAAAGCCTAATTGGTCGTGCTACTAATATTTTCCAATTTCAAACTTCTTCCTATATAAATAAAATAACGGAATATAAACAAGTAAAAATAATATTTGAATTATAACAAAGATTTTCCCGCCAAATCGCTAAAATACTCGTATAAGTCTACAATTTATGTCGCCAGCATCCTGGTGTCTGCCTTGTTCAACTAAGCTTCGAATTTAGTGTATTGTACACAAAGTAACATTGAGTGTGGTCTAAAGAAAAGGAGACTAGCGATTTAAGAACACCATAAAGTATGAAAATCAACAAAAGGTCACTTAGTTTCTTACTTCTTAGCGTGATGAAGATCTTAGTTTTTGGTATAGATTACCTAGAAAAAGCGATATGAATTGGAAGTGTGTGTCTATTCATATGTATATATAATATAAATAAACAATATAACACCTGATATACTACAAAAATTATATTCGGATATCCATGGTTTTTCATAATAATCTTGCATTATAATTAACCTTGGAATCTTTTAAATTTTATTTAATAAACTTTTAGGTCAATATTATTTCATTCTATAGGTTCGAATTACACAAGGAGATTATCTCGAACGCGTGCAGGTGAGAAAAACTTAAGAATCTGTAAATGGTTTGTACTGCTAGATGCAAAGTTTAGGAGGTCGCTCTCTGCAAAACTATAAGGTTATATTCCCTTTAAATCTTGTGTCTAATCTACCAAAGATAGCCCACAAGCTATATCCACCAATCAGTCCGCGAGGTGGATTATGCCCCAATATCTGTAAATTATTTACTAATGAAGGTTGATATGGAATAAGCTGGAAGTTGAAATAGCTGTTTAGGCACTTTAGAGAAAAAACAGGCAAAGGCCTCTCCTACTGAATCACTACGAGGTTTCTAGCCATAATGTATTATGGCTCAAAATTTTATTATTTTTAGGTTTTTTTAATACAAAAATATATTCTCAACAATTTAATAATTATAAATACTATCTACGATTTTCCCGCTGCCTCTTGTAACTTAAACTGTGCCGGAAACAACGTTACCTTTGTTACCTGCTTAGTTCTAATTGCGTTGAATTTATATGCCATTTTCTACGAATTGGAAGTTAGACAAACATGAAGCAATAGAAAGATTCTTTGATTCTTTTGTTTCTATAAAGTGCTTTCGGGTAAACAAAATATTCTTATAGAGAGTTTATTCCATTTTTGTATTTAGAGATTTTATAAAAGCAATCCTCACGTATTTAGAATATAACGAAAAATATTCTAAGCTGAATCATTATGTCAGAAAGCTTAGTAGCTTTCTCAGTAGATTTTAATAACACTGGCACCAAATCAGTATTCGGTACCAGTGTTATAAGAATGATAATATAATATTAAAGTAATTAAAATTCAGAAAATTATTTAATATCTATATCTCCCCCCACCCCCTCACCTGCCCGCGAAGTTTATATAATTTGTACACATATTGAAATCTCTTGTGGCGTTAAGAGTAGTTTATATTGGTATAAATTCTGTCTTGGTTTAAATTGTGTCTTTCGCTGTGGATTTATGGATTTAATAAGTATTTTTAACAATCTCAATTTTATTTTTACTTTTCGTTTTCGGCATCAGTATTTTCTCGTCACATCCCTAATTTTGAGCACTATTTTTGCAAACAAGCTCTTCGCAATCCACTTACATTCTTTACCGCCAACCGGCTTGAAAAGTTGCTTTCACGACTTTCACGACATAAACATTTCGGGTACGTTTTTAAACCGAACGTAATTGGTTCGTCGCCGTAAACGGTTTTATGAAGGGAGGTAATTTTAAAATATTGTTCGAGATATACATATTTTACATCAGTCGTAAAATCTGGTGTGAAAGTGATGTAAAGTTGCATTCGTATGCTTTATAAACCACTTCAGGTAATCGAGTGTTCTAATAAATACAAATACTTCTGCTGCTTATTATCGAGTTGTCAAATAGTTGGCTAAGTGGCGCCGATTTTTTTGAGGGAGAGATTGCACGCTGCAATCCAACAGCCGCTGGGCGCGCTCGACTGGCCACGTTACCCCTCTCTCACAGAATCTTATTTACCTTATTTCCCTAATGTACGTACCGTGTTTCGATAGTGAGTGAGATGTGCCAGAGCCATCCTAACCTTCCCCATTTTCCCAACCCTTTCTCCAAATGCTTTCCTACAGTTCCAATGTTTGTCATTTTGGACTGATGTTGGCATGTTCGCGGATGTCCAATGGCGACAGTACCACTTACCATCAGATGGACTATATGCTCGTCTACCGCTTTCGTACATAAAAAAAAAATCGCAAATATAACGTTATGTAACACACTTATTGTTACAGTTAGAGCAACGAATTTAAACTTGAAACTCACTACTGCAAATATAGTAGAGGGATATAGTACATATACAGTGTGTTTTTTTTAACTGGGACAGTATGGGGAAATCTGAAACCTTAAGAGATACAGGGAAACTGTCTTAGGAACCATTAAGTCTTTTTTTGTGAAAACAATTTTGGCGTAGTAATTTTTTTGGTCAAGCGTGAGTTGTCCATAAAAACGAATAAAATTTACTAATTTTTTTTTAATGCTGATCGACTCAGTTTCTTATAAGGATCATTTCATTGTATTGGAAGAAAAAAATCGGGACAGCAGAAGTTGGTCAAATTTAATAAAATGTTTTTTCATAAGATCAGCATTAAAAAAAAAATTAGTCAATTTTATTCGTTTTTATTGACAACTCACGCTTGACCAAAAAAATTACTACGCCAAAATTGTTTTCACAAAAAAAGACTTAATGGTTCCTAAGACAGTTTCCCTGTATCTCTTATGGTTTCAGATTTCCCCATACTGTCCCAGTTAAAAAAAACATCCTGTATAGTGCAGATATAGTACGCATGTCCCGCTGCTCAATCAGTCTGTCCCGACCCGTGTCGCTAGCATGTCTTTGTTACACAACCCAAAAATGCCGATGTTCGCTATCATTGATTGTAGAAATTCGTCAAAAGCGGTGAAAACTAGGGAGATGTTTCGCTTCACCGGTGATTGGTTCCTCATCACTAAAATTTACTATTGACGTGATACGCTTGATTTCCATACAATTTCACGAAATTCGCGTTGTCTGCCCGTTTATGGTCACTACAATAACTCGTTTACAAACGCAAGAGAAGTTTATAATAGATGCGAACGCTTTGGTGGTCAAACATATACATTTCAAACATTTCGGTTTCGATTACGGTTCGAGCTTACGCTCGTGACTGCCTTGCGATGTATTTTCAGACTTAGTTACAATCTTGTTTTTATTAAAAATGCCTTCATTAGAATTATGTTTTAACTGAAGAAGCAATCTAATTCGGTTCGCTGGATTCCGAGTAATAAGAACTCGATATTGCCAATATAGGTGAATTCGTTTTTGTTATTAAGGTTTCAATTCCTGCCCACCGCGGATAGATATCGCCTATGAATTTTATTAGATACCGACGATTCTTGATTCCTTCCTACTTGTGAATTTTGTTTGCTTCGGTAAGTCGTCTAGTTGGTAAGCTTAAATTTATATAGATACGAGTACATAAGTATATCTATTATGTATTGATATCTATACATATAATAAAACTGTAGAATCAGCGTGTATATACGTATATATACATTGAATATATTTACCAAAAACTGATTGGGGGCGATGAAGGAAGAGTATGAGCATACAAGAAGACAACTTTGAAAATTTTTGTCCGTCTGTCTGTTTGTCTGTTCGAACACGCTAACCTCCAAAACTACTAAACGGATTTTCATGGGGTTTCCACAGGTTAAGTAAGCTTAGCTTGGCGCTTCGAATAGGCTTCGTTTCATCGAAATCGGCTGACGGGAAGAAAAGATGCTGTATGCAAAGCTTTCCACGCATACGAAGTCGCGAGCACAACTAGTACATTTAATAAATATCGTAACAAAGCCGTGTCTGTACTTAAAATATGTTTTGATACAAGTCGTTGTAATATTTTCGGTATTTTTTTTAGAACTTCTCTCTGTCTGTCTGTCGGTTTGAACGTACATCACACAAAAAGCACTGGACAAATTTTTCTAAAAGTCAACATAGTTCCCACAGGAATATATGATATAGGATATATAGAAATAGAAAACAGTATACTTAATAAGCCAATAAAATAATAACGAAAAAAAAAAAAGAACTAGTAAAAATAGCAAATAGCGTAATTAATATAAAAAGCCAATAACATAACGATAACAAAAAAACGAATGAAAAAAAAAAAACATATATATATAAGAATATCATAAAACAATGTATTATGCATATGTATATATTGAATAGTGTGATTAAGCAGGAGTAAGATAATGAGTAAAATCAATATTAATAAAAAACAAATGAGTTAAAAAAGGGCACCGACAGAAAAGGCTGTGGAAAGTAGTTTTTCTTAAAAAAAAAAAAAAAAGATATATAGAAATAAACTAACAATATATAAACTATAAATTGCAAGCGAAGAAAGTCATGGGCACCAGTTAGTAAAATAAATACATTTGAATACATAACGAAATACACACAGTTGGTGACCCTCGGAGTCGGAACATTTTAAACGTAATTATATCTCTCTCACACGTTTGAAAAACAAAGCATCTGTCCACAGCCCATTTTCACAAAACCGAGCCAGACTTCATAATGGTCGTTTAACGTCTCTTTTATATTCGTTAAATAATAATTTATATTTCGAGACCGTCGTAAAAATGAAATTCATTCAATAAACTGAAGTACGACATAGATAATAGAAGTATAGACGTCGACAGAAATGTTCAGATTAGTAATTTAAAAGTGAGAAGTAAGGAGAAGTTGTTTGGATGCAAGAAAACAAAGAGAAAATCTATGTACCTAATTGCATCACTACTACAGGAAATTAGTATCTGTATCAGCATGATGCTGCAGTATACAGTGCAGCGTTGATATTCTGTCAGATATCTATCACGGACAGCCGTCAGCACAACGATTAAATGGATGATATAGATTATGACAGTAATAAACATTAATATTATATTAAAATTTACTCCTACATTTGTCTATTATTATCGGATTGAACTGGGATTAGTGCGATGTGGATTCATACCCGTATACCACATGGGATAATCGAAAAAAAGTAGTGTATGGAAACCAATTATAGTTTTTAGAACTGTGAATACAATTTTGCAACACCAGGGAGAATTTTCACTGGTGTTGTTATTTACAGAAAGAAGGACAATTCACTGTCTTCTCGACTTGGTTTTTCGATTTGTATGACATTGGCATGTATACATAGATGAGCAAAACAACAACATCTGATCTGATTACTCATCTGCTACATTATTTCTATTTGAAAAAAATCCTTTTGTTAACTAACAATGCGGTACAGAAACAGATAAAACTAAATTGGTTTACTAAACAGATAAATAATAGACTTCTCTCGTCGATTGTACTTCAAAAGCCAGTGACGTCTCCGTCTCAGCATGACTTGAATACAAATCGTAGCATAAACGTATTACAAGATAACGCACGCAATCCAATTTAGGAATTTGTTGCTCCCGCCTTGATTTCCATGCCATTATCTTTGGAAGGTAAGTCCTTACACACCGAGTTTCAGTCATAACATAACTGGCTTCCGTTGCTGTGTTACAAACAAAATATTCTTCTAGGAATGGGAATGGGATATAAATAGGACTCATAAAACAAAAGAAGTAAATTCTTAATTTTATGTCAGTTTTGGTTGACGACCGAACTTACAAACTTGGCGATTGATTGAGGCAGTTGGTAGCGACCCTAGGTGCTGTGCAAAAGGCCCGCTGTTTGATTCCCGATACTTATTTGTTTAAAGACAAATATTTGTTCGGGTCTGGGTGTGTCAGTATGTTTGTGTGTGTCTCTGGATCAACGACACAGGGAAACCTGCTGTGGGCCCTCGAGTGTGGCGTTATTATTATTTTTCAGTTCTGAAGTTTATCTAGTTATTAGATAGATGAATTATTCATTTGTATGCTTAGATATAATTGAATCATTTATTTCGGCCAGCGCAGACCGAGAGCAGTAGACCGGAGATGATTTTTTTATAACATTTCAATATTAATGCTTCAATACTTCAATATAAAATACTAATGATTATCGCAAGGTTTTTCATACGAAGTTAGTGTTACTGATGACAAGGATAGCAAAACATGAAAACAGTACATATTGAAGAAATTGGTCATTAACTCCTTTGAAAAATAAACGATTCAATTGATAGTAATAAAAGTTCATGTACAACTAACATACCTTATTGCTATAGTCACTATAGCAATAAGGTATGTTAATTAGAATAGTGTAAAAGGTTTTAGGGTTAGGTTAATAAATAATTATAACCGAAAGAGGTATGTCGGTCACAGGAAAGAGTCATGGCTGCGTAACATATGGGAGTGGACTGGCATCGCGAATGCCGCCGAACTGCTTCGCCTCGCGAAGGAGCTTCGGAGCTGATTGCCAATCTCCGCTAGTTGGAGAGAAAGAAGAACAACTGAAGAATGTTTAGGTAGTATATTTATAGTGGTTTATTAGTTATTATGTTATATATAGTTCCTTCCTTATATATAGTAAGATGTGTAGATTTCTTTAAGATTCAAGATGATGTGCAAATTCTAAATGATCATGTAGCAGTTCATCGGGTAATCTAAGCTTTCGATAATCAAAAGGGTGCAACAGCAAGGGCGCTCCCACGCCTACTGTTGTTTCACAGACCTGTGCCGCACAAGGCTGGTGTGCCAGCCGTTTCTTGGAGTTTCTTGCCTGCCAGTATTCTATATGATTCAATTCTATTATTCTATTCAATCGATAAGGTAACAGGAGTGGATACTTTAACCGGCTCGTGTAAGTCCTTTTTGTGAATTTTTCATTGATACACTTTAGATTGTTTAGTCCACAAATGGAGAGGGCGGGAAGGTTCCCACGCTAAACAGCCCTAAGCCAACATGTCGTATTGGACACCGGTGACCGATGTTCCAAAAATAACTTTACCACACACACACATTCGACGACTCTACACAAAGCGGTGTAAACAAATTGTAAGACTTGGAAATCATGTAAATTTTTAAAGCGGTTTATAGAGTTAACTTTTGTGTTCTTTTGTTTTTGATGTATGTATGTGTATATTTATTTATATACCCTTGTGTACGTTTCTTGTAACATTTGAATTGAACTTGGATACCATTCTACATTACTGAGTCAAGCGAGAAAAATAATATTTTACAGAAAAGGAGACTTTGTATTTGTGTTTGCACTAGATAATTTGTTAGATAGACAATTTGACTACTACTAAAATATTGTGTAAATTATAAGTAAAAATTCTAAAACATTTCAAGACTAAATTGAGTTGAATGGCGCAAAAATAAAAAAACATCAAATTTGGAGTTAGGTCTAGTTATGCATAGTTGTATTTAGTTGTCAATTTATATTTGAAACATCATTACTGTTTGATCTTTCCAACGAATACGACCCCGGAACAAGTAGCAATCGACCCGAATCTTTCAAGATGAGCCGAACCCCATTACAGTGGCCCGTGTGCAAGCGGCACTTTTTTTTTAGAAAAACTGGACACGTGGCTACTTTGTAGAATCGTCATACCGTGAATGCTGATTGGTATAAAACCATTTGCTTGCCGGAAGCTATTGACGAACTCCGTAAAACCAACATCTTGCACCATGACAATGCCAACTCTCACACGGCCAAACAGACAAACGACTTTTTGAAGAAGAAAAGTACGAAAAACGTACAACTCATGAGCCATCCTCCATACATTCCCGACTTGACACCATCAGACTTCTTCTTGCTTCCAAAAATTAAGAACCAATTACCCGGTCAACGATTTTCATCGTCAGAAGAGGCTGTCGAAGAGTATGAAAAACATGTTTCCGAGGTCACCACGGAGGAGTGGAATAAATGTTATAGAAATTGGTTTATTCGTATTAAAAAGTGTATTGACGATCACGGAGAATATTTTGAGAAACAATAAATTGATTTTTGGGCATTCATTGTAATTTTTTCTTATTCATTCCGGAAACTTTCGGAACTTACCAAACACGATACTTATTACCAAATATTGCAAAATACAAAACTCAAAAATTTATTTCCATATTATGTTATTTGGCACCCGTGTCTTCATGTAGTGGCTATCGCATGTCTACTTTTTCTAAGAATGCCACCGGGAACCCAATATTAATAAATTTGCTAAATGACACTTGTACCGCCATCTGTTGGCAAGGGGAGAAAGCGAGCATTACATATTTGAATAATATACCAATTGAACGCGTCCATTTCTTTTTACAAATTTATAATTACTTCTAATTAGTTATAGTTTCAATTTCATCCGAATTTACCATCAAACTTTTACTGGTTCTCAACTGTTAAATTAATGTAACTTTTTATATACTTTCTTCAAAATATTATCACCATAATCCTGATTAAATACTAGAATATTTTATACATTTTTGTAGGACCTTATATACACTTTACAAACCCCACTTAAATCAATAACAATTACACAATCACAACATACAATTCCGTCCAAATATACTAAAACAGTTTCTAATTACACGTTTACATCTGTGTTCTTTTAAGCGGATACTGAAACCTTTATGTACCAAAAGCATTCCATTCTAGCCTGTATAACTAGCTGATTACAATGACTCATTGCTATCAACAATGCTTAAGTAACTCACCTATATTATTAATGTTTAACCAGTAGCCTACTTTTGTCGGCTTTGTTTGCTCTGCGCTAGAAACTTTAATGTACTAGCTATTGTTATGGCCGTAGTGTTATGTTTGCATGTAGTTTCCACTCTCAACATTATGTATGTATTTAAAGGAGATTTTAGGGGGAACAAGGCGGCAAACGAAGCTTACAGTCCACTTGGTGGTAAGTGGATACTTTCGCCCACAGACATCGGGAACTCAGAATGATGTACGGAATAAATAGTTTCAGGCCTGAAATCTGGGTATGTGTGACTGAAAATTTTTAGAATCTCAGAAATTAAATCAGATATGATGATGGAAATTGTTTTATTGCTTTTCAAAGTTTTCCCCGCGACACACACACCTTCACACAAAACCATTGTGTGAAGTGTATTCAGGCCACCCTTCTTTAGACACCTCTTCAACAGCCGTTTGGAAGACCGTTACTGTCTCTTCTGCAATCATAAAACGTATTCCTCTGAGTTTATCCTCAATTCTAGGGAATAAATAAAAATCACGCGGCGTAAGGTCGAAACTGTACGGCGGATGACCCATTACCTCTTCATTTACAGTACTCAAAAATTACTTGGTTTGACTGGCGGAGCTGGGGCATTGTTATGATTGAAGATCATTCTGCTTCATGGGCATCGTCCTTTGACTTTTCCAGAACAGACGGCAAGCAGCTGCTCACATACCAGTCCGCTGTTCCCGTTTCTATATTTTCTAAAGTTATAGTAACAAAGTGGAACAATCTGCCAAAGAAGGAGGCAATCATCTTCTTTTCAGCACTACGTCCTTCACTTTCGTCGACAACTCTTCGAAGGGAAAGACCCACTGCGCAGATTGCCTCTTAGTTTCAAGCTCATATTAGTAGATCCAGTTTTCATCACCTGTTCAAAAACAGTATTTGGCTGAACAATGTGGAATTTTTCAAGCATTATAGTCACCATTCCATGCAATAGGTTTTTGAGCTTGTGAGAAATCCATCATGCACAACGCTACCTTACCCGTAGGTGATCCTGTAAAATAGTTTGAACTTGACTTATTATACCAATACCTGATGATGCCCGTATCTACTGATATGTCGTTCGTCTGTCTGCTTTAGTCATGAGCCTCACAGTTTTGATGTTTTCCTCCGTCATCGCCGTCGCAGGAAATTCAAAATGTAATTCATGGCGTGTAAATTCACCGAATCAGTTATAAACAGTGACATAGGATGGTGTTTCATCATTCATAACTTTCATAACATCAGTGATAAAAAATCATTGAACGAAAATAATTTTAATTTTAAACTTAATTTTCCAATTGCCGCCAGAAATTAGCTTTGAATGATAGCTTTGAAAATTTAATGGCGTTTGACTAGCAGAGTTCCATTTTTAAAATTCGAATTTGTTTTTTTTTCTATCGTATTGTACAGTAGCCATTTCTAAGAACTTTTATTTTGACCATCGTACCATGAGTATAAAATAATATTCAAAATAAATATTTAATAATGATCTTTTATCATATTTAGTGTTTATTATTAGTGGCATCTTCTTTTCTGGCATAAAAATAAAACACTTAACTTTGTAATGAAACTTTATTCGCAGTATAACTATTTATGTTTCTTAAAACTTTATTCCTATAATATTTACATTAATTTAAATTATATCACGTGGGTAACAGTACGATAAAATGTTCGTTTATTAGGCCTTGGGCCGTAAATATACAGACTAGGGCTGCGATAAAAATCACAGTTGAAAATAACAGCGATCGCTCTTGTAGCGTTAACGCGAGTAATAACGTTATAACGGTTATTGCTGTCGGCGCTTGTATTGATGTCGCTGCTGCGTGGAGTTCTGCGAGACTTTCTTCTGAAACAAAGTTTCTGTGTTAGTGAAAAATTTCCAAATTAGGATATACATACAGGTTACGAGTTTGTTTTGAGATAATGTTAAAAATCGCTTATAGATGAATACCGTCTACAATAAACGAAATTAACTCAAAAGGGGCATTATATCTATCCTGTCCTATTCCCATCGTATTCCGCTCTATTCCAATCAACCCCATCGAATGAAGAGTATAATGGAATAAAAGCAACCCCTTAGCCGTAAAGTAATAATATGGAATAAACTAGTCTTGACTCCCCATTCAATTCCATCCTCTCTAAGGAAAATTGGAAGGTGTAAAGGAATTAAGAATGATATTCCCCATTTTTCCAACTCTTTCTTTGAATTAATTCTAAAATCTTTAATGATAGGCAGCGCATTCGGTGGCGTGCCAGAGTTTGAACTGCTGTTGTCAAGTGTTGCGGATGTCGCAGGGTGACAGTATCCACTTACCATCAGGTGGACTGCTGCTCGTGTGTCACCTTCTTTCTACAAAAAAAAAAAACTAATTTTAATACGGTGAAAAGACAGGAATTTTGTAAGTCGTAACATCAAGTTAATTTATGAAATGTATTAATAATAGTGAGTCGAATAAGTTTCATTAAAGGAACTAGATGAAATTAGATAAGATGATGTTATATAAGAGTATATTAAATGAAGAGCTGCGATGAAATATTACAAGGGATTTTGATAAATTACGGAAAAAAAACAACATAAATTTGGAGATGATTTTTCTAACAGGTTTTTAGAAAGAAGTTAATAAATTAACTGCGATTCATTTACGGGAGCCGCTTAAGCTGTAAAATGAAACTAAATAACAGTGATGAAGATAACAGAATTCAGAATTACGAAGCCGTGATATTATTACAGAACAACGTTCCAACATCTAACTACCAAGTGACTGTTAATGGTTTGCTTTGAGAATAATACTGTGTTGATGTCTGGATATATCCAACATTTCACAAACAATGCGGTACTTAGATTGACGTTCGTAGACATGTATTTGTAATCTTGTCGGCGTATATTCGTTTTATCGTGCCCAAAATGAGAAAGATTTGCAAAATGTATTTTTTTTGCATTCGATTCCACTTTCATTAACTTAATTGCGAAAATTCATAATATTTAAAGGAACATTGCCTAAATTTTTATGACCCTATGCCTAACTATAACAATTGCATATACTCGTATATTTTGTTTGTTTGTACTCGTTTGTTGTTTTGTGACCTTTGACAGCCAATAGTGGAAAGTACAGTTTCCGAGAAAATCAGATATCTCAAAAAAAAGAAATGTAGAAGTAGCTTATGATTAAATGTGAGCACATAAAGTGCCCACCTGTTATTCAAAGAATTCAAAGAATTCCAAATCAAATCATTTAATACATATTCAGAAAATGGATACATAAATTCAATATTAAATACAATAGACTGCCATATTCCATCTCAAATCTAGGGCATCTAGGTAAGTAATAAAGCTATAAATACAATTAAAATATATTAAAATAAAATTAATGTCATCTTTAAAAAATGATCAATAAAGAAAGATATAAATGTCGAAAAAATATTATTCCTCTCAGGATGTCAAAAAAATCAATGTGACGTCACGTTACCTATCATTGAATACCAATTATCTCACGCAATATTGTCAGCGAAATACTCATTCGATATGTATTCTTTGCCAGTCAAACAATTTTAAGTTGTTTTCTTAAACAAGCCTCCACAATATCCCTCGGCAGCTTATTATAAATTTGCGGTTCCATAGCAAACACGATTCTTTTTAAGGTGTCCTACAAGACATTGCAAATAATTTACCAGTATTACAGTTGTCACAGTTAAAACATGAACTGTAGTTATTACAGATTGTTTCTGCTCCTGTGACAAACGCAGCGCTAGGGTTTTATATAAAGCAAACGATACGAGTGAAATGTCTGAAGCCACCGAGCAAACAATAAAATAAATCCTACTGTTTTCATAAAGTATAGATTAAGTCTGTAATAACTGTATTGTTCATAAAGTATTGTTATCGATCGTTGTCTTTAAAATACATATATCGTCTTGTTCAATATATTATAAGTTGTTATTTCAAGGTAGCAGTAACCTTAGAGTTTAAAAAATACAAAAGCTTTCCTCATATAATAATGAAGTGTAATTAGTATGAAAATAATTATCTATTGTGTCAGTTATTTATATTTGACGTTATCGGAACAAGGAGACTTTTTTACAGAAAAAAGGTCCACTTGTTTGTAAGTAGATACTGTCGCCCATGGACGCGATACATGTCAACGTCAGTCCGGAATGATAAATGTTGGCGCGCCCCCGTAAGCGCTGCTCACCTTTGGAGATTTAAGAATGAATTCGGAGAAAGGGTTGGGGAAATGGGAAGGGATAAAATGGGATGGGCATCAGATATGCCATATCTCATTAATCCCACTTACTACCTTAACACTACTCTACTACCTTAGCAAAAGAATAAAGTGAGAAATGCAGTATATTTTAGGAAATGACGTGGCCCGTCGAGTGCGTTCAGTGGCTGTAGGATTTTAGCGTGCACGTTCCCGATCAATTTTCTCAATGTCACATATAGTTAAGATGTGGTAGCTGAGCTAGCGAAATGAGTGTTTACAGACAAAACAGAAGTCGTTTATTCATTTCTCAGTGTTTGTTCTTATTCTCATCTAATAATGTTTATTCTAACAATCATTGGATTGTTAAGGAATGCCCAGCAACTAGTCTATTAAAATTTAAATTCGTGACTTGACAACGCCATACTTCTAGATGACATTTAACTAAGCGTGGTAATGGAGAAAGTACGGTTTGTAAAGCCATTTGAATTCAAACTACAATGAGAACGTAAAATATTCATTACTTCGAGAAGTGAATTCGAGTATTTGTCTTTGAGAAGTTGTCCTTATTACGGCATTTGTCAATAGACTTTTATTTACAGCAAAAGTATATTTGATATTGGCAGAGTAATTTTATTTTTAAGGAAGATCGAAGAAATCTATCCATTTATTACGGAGATCACGTTTTTCTTATGGTAAGAAGGTAGCAAACGAGCATACAGTCCACCCGGTGGTAAGTGGCCACGCGCGGTACATGCCAACATTAGTCTAGAATGACAAACTTTGGTCCGGTCCTGAATGCGCTGCCTACCTTTGCTGATGTAAGAATGGATTTGGAGAAAGGGTCGGGGAAATGGGATCCGAATGGGCTCTGGCATATCTCACACGCTACTGAAACATGTACGTACTACATAACCCTAACCTAATCAGCTCTTTTCTCGTCCACTGCAGCACATGGGCTTCTTCGTGCACATTGTCTCGTACACTAGCAATGTAAAGTCTTAAAACTGCATGCTGACCAAAGTGGGTTGGTGATTCCATCCGTTTAGAGGTGATGTAGTTCCTCAGGGTTACTGGTAGCGGCTTTGTAATCCATTAATCGCCTTCTACGACACCCTCGAGAAGAGATGCACACTGACTAAAGCTGGTTGGCGAGTCCACTATTTTAGAGGTGGTGTATTCTATGGCAATACACAGCCAAAATTGTATCAGATATTTGAGAAGATCGGATTAACTTTTGCTCATTACTTTTAATTTTTCTAATTGATACTCATTCAGAATTTGTAATTTATGAAGATAAATAAACGAAGCGTTTGTATGAATCTCTGGAACGCATAGGCTATAGAATGTGGAAATATTAATTACGTATTTATTATTAATACATATATTCAATATAAAATGAAATTATTTGATTGAGGATTTATGAATTTCGATTACTTTAATTCATACAGTTGTGTAAGTCGTCAATTATTATTATTATTTAGTAAATCGAATACGATATTTACAAATGTATATTAATTTTAGTTTATTATTAAATACGGTTTACGAATGGCGTATGAAAGTTATATGGTACCCACGTTTCAATTAATTTTATGAAATACTCACGCATCGCGTAACAGTATAAATTATATACAATGTGTCACTTAAATATGTAACTTTAAAGCTGAAAAGGGGTAGTTTAGAATCAAGAGTAAAATTGTTTCTATCAGGTTTTTTCATGACTTATAGTACAATTCTAGTATACATTTCATATTGTAAATCGGATCTGAATGCGTATAAAGGTTTTTGATTATCTTTTATTTCAACTCGACATTTCGAACACTGGTTACACCGTCGTCACGAGTTAACCGGTAGTCCAGAATGGCCGCTGCGAGCATGTCCATCAACTACCCACATTTGATCTTCACATTCGGAAAGGCTGCAACACAATACACTAAAGTTCAAGGCTGGTGTAGCCTGTGCGCAAAAGTAGATTAGAAATAAAAGGTAAACAAAACCTTTTTTACGCGTTTACACCCGATTTACAATATAAAATATGTACAAAACACGAAGTTCAAAAAGTTAAATTCTAATATACCTTTGATTCCACGCGCGTGGCTCAAGTCGCATCCCAGGTGCCGCCTACGTGCCCGGTTTAAGTAATGAGCGTTACGAACATTTTAGACACGACAACAAAATTTTACATGTTTGTAACTTTTGATTTATTCCTTAAAATAATTTTATTTTTCATTAGAACGGTTTTATATATTTTAAATGGGTTGACATGTTTCAGGTTTTGCGTTGGTTCGATGACACCTTTATTACATAGATTTTAAGTTTCTATTAACAATTGCTATGGTGTGAAATAAATGAATTATTGTTATTATTATTATATGTCGCAGAGAAACAATAAAGAACGATTGTCAACAATTTGCAGGATGAAATTTTGCGAAATGCAGCAGGCAGATCCTTACGTATTGAATGGCAGATCATAATATAAAAAAATCAAAGTACAAGCATTTGACGTTTGGAGCGAACTTGAAATTACGAAAAGAAAATCATAGATTAAATCACAGAATCCTTTTTTGAAGATTTGCGTTAGCGGCAAATAGGTTCTAAGGAATTCGGAAGCAAGAAGTTCAGTAAAAGACAATACTCAAAAGAGTATTTATTGTGAAGCGGGGACAACATAAAAAGCGACATAAACAAGGACCTGTAAGATAACAGTAGCAGGGTTGACCTAGATACAGGAGTGGATGACGCAATGGCCAAAGATTGCATTAGATAAGAACATATAAAAAAGTTAGGGGAAAAAAAACCAGAAATTCAGTTCATAATACTCGTATATGCAGAAAGATGAGGAAAAGGAAAGAATAATAAATATAAAGAAAACATAACTACATGTTTACATATTATAGGTACATAGAGGAATACATAAACGCACAATAATTTTAACGCACGTCGTCATGACATCATTAAAAAAGCGACTTTGCACTTTAAAATGATTAGTTTTGTCTTTAATATTATGAATTATATTAAAATACTAACCGTGTGCTCGATGAGAAATCTCATCGGCAACATCTTAGGAAATTTTATGCCCTTAGGGGATGAATTTTCAAAAATTCTTTCTTAGTGCTCACCTACGGTATATAAGGAACTCCTGTGCAAAATTTCATGTTTCTAGGGGTCAGTCAGTCAGTGTTAGATTTTTATTAAGTAAAATTAGAGGGCGGTAACCATTTAACACCAGGTAGGCCGTCTGTCTGTCTGCTACCTTTAATATAGATAAAAAATCTGACCCAATCGATTAAATTTTAATTCGATTATTAAGTAAATAAAATATTAATCAATAAATTAGTTGAAATAAGTACTAAATTGACTGTGTGGTGTCGAAAATAAGTTTAAGAAAACCGCTCAGGGATAAAACAGCCGCTGCAACAAGCCCCGAGGAACCTTTAGAGGTTCCTTGAACCTTGTTCAAACTTCGTTAAAGTTGATTGTAAGTCCAAAACTCAACCGTTAACGGACTAGAAAGGCTCAAGATAAGATTCCGAATGTGGATGACTTGCCGCGAGGACTGGACCAGAACAGTGAAATAAATGACGGATATATTTTAATATTCCTTCATAAAATTAGTGAGTAGCTTATCTAGTTTTTTAACCATACCATTCAGAACATGCACGGAGACAGTATGAGACCTGGCGCCGCGCACAGCACAAGTGTAGTTGCCAGCGTCGCTGCTGTTGACTCTTGCCAATCGCAGCAGACTGTCCGCTCCACCTGGCATCTGCTCCGTTTTTACACTGCGAACAATAACGTCTTTTATACTGACTTCTTATGAAATGTTAGGTGGGTTATGGTTCCGGCCAAACTCGATGGGTTTGGCCGGTACCTTTTGGGTTTGTAATTGTTCTCTCTATCTTTCCATTGCATTTGTCTGTCTTTACGAACTTTTAATTGATAGACAAGATTATAGACTTGAAATTTTCAGATTATGTGTAATATTTTAACCGCATCAGGCTTAGATACAAGTTCTCATCAAAATACTATTTTGAGGAATAGGTAGTTATACTAACACGGACAGATTTCAAACAGTATAAAGGCAAGTTTACAAAGTATACTAAAACATATAATGTATACTGATTATTATAATTAACTTACACAGTTGTTTAACATATAATAAATAGTAACATGCATGCTTTGAATTTCTGTTAGCTTATATATATTTTCATTCTATTTTGGAAGACAAATCCTAAAAGAGCAATGGCTAGATTAAAGACTGTGTACACACACACACACTATAAAATTAAATAACACACACCCACATAAAATAACACTATTTTATAACAAATTAATTTCTCATTCATTCACTCAAATAGGAAACATAACACAAATGCAAATTAGAAAATCGTAGGCCCTTAACACCCATTTTAATTAGAAGACACGAATTTGATATTTTCTGTTCTAGAATTAGTAACTGAAACATAAAACTAATGTAGAAATAAATTAGATAACTAAATACACACTAGTGGCAATATTGTATCTTAAAATACAATCTCACTTCGGTTGCAGTCAATTTTAATTACTAGAACTCAACACTAGGTCAACAGGAAGCCAAGCAAAACTATTTACGTTATCTCACACTCATCTCACATTTACATAGGTGTCTGTTGGCGTCGATATTACGACATAGTTTACATACATTTCTCGTATGTCATACAATATACGCAACTGGAGTAGATATCGAGGTCAATTTTATATTGATTACGTCATTCCCATGGTAAATTTTGTATGACATTTCAATTGGTAAGTGATGTCAATTTTGTATTGATTACGTCATTCTCAAGGGAAATTTTGTATGACATTTCAATTGGTAAGTAGCACGTAATATTTCCTGCTTTGTCTATCTTCGTCTTGTGACCTACTGGTCTGTATAGACGACATATTACTTAGCTCAACTTTCTAAAACTTACCGCACCACGAACGTGACGTATGCTATGAACATGTGTTCGGAAGTTGTAAACTTCTTGGAACATTGTAGACTGTGTAACATTCTCAATATGTTTGTGTAACGTTCGCCATTATTCTACTTACATTAAAACTTACTTATATAAAACTAGCTGGGCCCACGACCTCGTTCGTGTTTATTTAGTACTAGCGACCCGCCCTCGCTTCGCTTCGATTTATAAGTTTTTCTTCAAAATATCAAAATAAAATATAGGCTATATAATAATGTAATGTAGAACACGAATAATGTAGCTTCCTACTTGTGAAAGAATTTTTGAAATCGGTTCAATAGTTCCAGAGATTATCCCCAACATACCAACAAACAAACACACAATTTTGCCTCTTTATTATATTAAGTATAGATGTGTAATACTATATATTAAATGTGTTAGTTCATCCAATCAATCCCATCTCATCTTTTCGAATAGTGTGTGAATTTGAGTTATCTCGTCTTACTATGTTTCATATTCACCATGAAGCAGCTCACATGAAATTTTTAATAATGCTTAAATCAGGATTTAAAAATAGGAATTAAAAAAGAACATCTAATAGATAGTTTAAAAAAATCAATGAATGCATAATGATAAAAGAAAACTAAAAAATAGATAATCTCCCAACTAGATTAAACCAGTTTAGTTAACATTAGGTAGTACTCATGCGGTGAACGTAAAAAAACACTTTTTATGTTCACCGTACTTATGTTAATTTATTGTGTACTAGACACATTATCAGATTATCATACCATTAGCCTGTGTCTCTCCACTGCTGAATAGAGGACTCTCCTAAGGCTCACTACCATACATGATTTTCGGCTCTTCTTACCCTGCCGTTATCCATGAACTTTGTAAACGTTCGCTTGGCCGGGAGCGTTGGACCCTGCGCTTCAGAGAAGCTTCCCCTTCAAGGACTCGTTACGCCATTGATTGCCGGGCCTGCCCATTGATGCTTACTTAAATGGATACTTACTTAATTCCTCCTCTTGTAGTGTCAGCATTCAGTGCCCTGCCTTCGTGCAGCCACGTGAGGACTGCTGGCGTTTCCACGTCTCTGGCTCGGCAAACGAGCGCCAGAGTTGATTCCGCCTCGTAGTACTTCTCCAAAAGAGGAGCACCGGCCTCATCCACAACCCATACTTGTGGAGCTATGGATAAAATAAATGTGAATTTAAATTTATATGTAGGGGGAGAGTGCACGCTGTATTCCCACAGCCGCTGGGCGCACTCTCTCACAGAAGACTACCTTAAAATGCACTCTCTTTATCGTATTTCCCCAACGTATATACGTGTTTTTTTTTTTTTTATGGACCTAGGTGGTAGACGAGCATACAGTCCACCTGATGGTAAGTGGATACTGTAGCCCATAGACATCCGTGATACATGCCAACATTAGTCCAAAATGACAAACGTTGGCACGCCCCCGGATGCGCTGCCGACCTTTGGACATAGAAATGCATTTGGAGAAAGGGTTGGGGAAATGGGGAGGGATAGGATGGGAATGGACTCTGGCACATCTCACTCACTACCGAAACACGTATGTACATTAGGGAAATAAGATAAAGTGGGAAATTCAGTACATTTCAAGGTAGTCTTCTGTGAGAGAGGGGTAACGTGGCCAGTCGAGTGCGTCCAGCGGCTGTTGGATTGCAGCGTGCACTCTCCCCCTCATTTCGATAGTGAATGAGATATGCTAGAGCTCATTTCCATTCCATCATATCCCTGCCCATTTTCCCATCCCTTTCTCCCAATCCATTCCTTAATCCGCAAAGGTAGGCAGTGCATCCGTTTGTCATGTACCGTCCGTTTGTCACCATTTTGGCATGTACCGCGGATGTCTATGGACGACAGTATCCAATTACCGTCAGGTGGGCTGTTAAGATCAAGCCTTAGAATTCATTAAAGATATCCTGTAATAATATGACCTTTGACTTTTAATTGTACTATTTTGTATTAGTGGCCTATTGGGGCCAGCTGCGCTTAGTTCGCGTGCTTGAACTGTGTGGATGGAGATTGAATACATTGAAGATTTGAATTCTAAACCGGTTCAATTTCAGTTTTATACCGACATAACCGCCATGTACGGTCTCTCGTTCAAGATGAAAAGGAATTTTAAAAATTAATTATAATATTATTTCATTAACAAACTTGTTGAAATCATATTGTCTTTTTTCCTATTGTCTTTTTATTGTCCGGTATGTTGTCGTTTCTGTCAAAACGTCCAAGTCTTATCAAAAAGGAGGCAGCTACACCTCCGGTGAAGGTGTAGTTGAAGGAGACGTCTGTGCCCGCCAGTGTGATGTTTAAAGGCTGATTGCTGTTAAGAATGTTGATGCTTAAGAATGAATTTTGTTAAGTGATGAATTATTTATATTCTCCACTGCTCTATATAGAAATAATTCATACTATATTTACAAACACAGTAGATTTAAATACACAATATACACGCCATTAACACATAAATAATAATTTGTTACAATATTGTAAACATGTAATATTCATTACGGTACACTGAATGATTTGAAGTTACAATTAACTTTAACACGAATCAATATGTTCGACGATTAATTTCTATTTAAGATTAATGATTCATAGAGGCGTAATGAAAACCAAATACCAATAGACATCAAATGAATTTGTGTGTGAAAGAATGTATAAATTAAATCAACACATCTGTTCAAAGTATAGTAGAAAAATTGTAATATACGTCCAATATATTTTTAATACCGGATAGGCTTTGCTACTTTCGTAATAAAATATTTAATGTTTTTGTACAGTTAGCTGCAAAAGCCTATTATATATATGTATATTTTACTATTGTAGTATAACCCTAAAAATACTGTCTTTTTTCCCGTTCACTGTTGGATATTGGCCGTCCGCATCGTATTATGCATGAAAGATGTATGATGGCCTTAACATGTCATGATCGTCGAGCTAGTTTGCGAGTCAGCTCTTTTATAGACAGATACTCTTTTATAGGTAGTAACCTGAGATGTAGTCAATGTCATGGTATATATTGTGACGGATGTAAGGCTCTTTCTACGCGTATGGACACTCATCACTACAAACAAGGCAGATCCGCGTGAATTGCAGGAACCAGAGGCAAACAATCGTAATACATTTTCACAAAAATCCTGTTTCACGTGTGATTGAAATTTTTATAGTCTTTTTTAAATAGATTGAATAGAATCTATTTATAGGTATTATGTTATTAGATCGGTGATGATTTATAAAAAAAAATAAAGAACTTGAATGGTTTAAGCCCATATTGTTTTAAGACTTCAAATTAAGAGTTGGCTATTCTGTAAAATCTTTACCTGTCTTAAAATAACGTTCGTTACATAAACGGTATTTAAGAGTTAACTTGAGCATTCGTTTCTGTTAACCTGCATTTTGCTAACTGTACCGTATATTCTTATGTACACAATTTCAGACCAAGGGTATATTATTATTTTTTTGTGATAAGCAATATCATATAAAATGATTATTTATTGAAAACTAACAAACACGCTTAAATCCATTCAGAAATTATTATATTAAATAGTACTATATAGTATTATTATATAAAATACTATACTATATAGTATTAGTAATTACTATATAAAAAATGTTATGTTTCATTTTGCGTTAACCAATATTACTATAAGAGCGGTGATAGCCTAGGGGTATCTATACTCGATTCACATCCGTGTGATTGTGAGTTCCAATCCTCGGCCCGTACCACTAAACCTCTACTTAAATACAGATTTTTAAAAATTGTCACTAGCGGGTACAAAGTAAATGAAAACGGCTCAGAAATAAGAACAAAATCTGGAGTATGTAATCCACCAACACACACTGGGCCCGCGTGGTGAATTACGGCCCGAAACCCACCAGTGATTTACTAGGGGACGCCTGTGTCCTGAATTCCGCTATTCTTTTTATGCAAAGGTACCTGATGGCATGGGGCGGTCAAGCAGATAATGTAGTCGTAGTCTAGTCGTAAGTAGATAATGTGGCCCGTGGACATCTCCGGTACATAACATCAGTCCAGATAATGTAAATTATAAATAGATAATAAAATAAAATTACGTACTTTTTTTATTATTACCAAATTGACAAAGAATGAGTATGAAGATAACATAATTATATCTAATAAACCATACAGATTTGTCTAAGATACAAGTACTGTTGAAATCAGTAGTCGAGACATTAAAAACCTATCTGTGAGCAGTGAACAAATTATAATTTGGACAAGAAATATCTTCTTAATTTATATTTTAAATTATTTTTGCTGATATCTGTTTTCAATTTAAGAAGAATATTGGGTCTGACGAGATGGGACAATTTTCAAATTATACTTAAATAGCTTGCTGAATCAATTTACTCTGAGGAGTGATTTTGAATAAAAATGCATTGAAACCTTTACGAATAATAGTGCATATAAAAACAGACCATAGCAAAATCAGACACAGTTCCCATTAAAAAATTGCCACGTATGTCTCTGTCCACATAGAGATGAAGAGACAACATGAACCTACATTGATTTTTTTTCCTATACTTGCCTCATTAAAACTTTCCAACCTCATAAGCCTCAAGCATTTTAAAATTTTGTCGAGAACTAGTTCCTAAACTTCATTACGAAATAATGTTACTAACAAACATACTTTAGTATGTTTTGAGTATGAATATTAATAAAGATTAATTTAATTAAATGGATTATGAGATTAGGGGGGTGTTTCGGCAATTAAAAGGAATAATTTAAATTTGTCTACAAATGGACATTGAGAATTTCTCAAAAAGGGATTTCAAACATATTTTTATCTGTTTAAACGGGTCTCAACTCTTATTATATATTTATTAACCTTTAAATAATATATAATATAGGGGACCTATACTTTAATCGGGAAGATAGATAACTGTCCTCGACGTGGAATCCAGTGATTAATAAATTTAAACCTTGCGATTTACCGTCGAAAACGTCTGCGGACATTGTAGTGTAGTGTGTCCGCAGCCTTTCCGTATGTGAAGACCAATGATAAAAATCAGTGATCAGTGAAAGTAGTTGATAAAACTGCTCCTATCCTGGACTATCAGTCTGTTCAGTCAACTCGTGACCAGGGCTGGTGTATCCCGTGACGAAACGTCGAGTGGAAATAAAAGGTAAACAAAAGTGTGATTTACAAAAGATTTACAATATAAAATGTGTACAAAACGGGAAAATTTAAAAAGTATTATTGTCGCTTCTTGTTTCTTAGATATTGAACTTTAATAAATGACATACATCTAAAAAAATCACATGTTAGAACAGGTTTCCATTTAAACAGAATGTTGAAACATTCAGATTTTAAGTTAGTAAATTGTAACCAGTCAATAAGTTCATAGCGACTGTAAAATAACGTCATAAATAACATTTTACTTTCCAAAAGCCCCTAATGAAAATGTTCGGTTAGTGGTATTAATCTATCTCAGCAATATTTCCAATATAAGACAAATAGTTCAAATATAAAACAAGAGTTTCGTGTAAGACAGACAGTAGAGGCCGCCGCGCGCAATGATGGCGACGAACGCTAGTCCGGAATTAGGAAAAACGGGACTTAAGATTATTTATTCATTATGCTAGTTATTTCATTGTTATTGGATATATATAAAAACTTATTGTTGAGGGGTTTAAAACGGTTTCAATGTCGGAGGAACATGAAACCTGCACGGGGGCGGACCTGACCGTACTTGTGCAATCGTTCCTCGATACGGAGGTGTCGCGCACTATGCGGTCCAAAAACTATTTTATACCGCGAACCCGTAGGCTGTGGAACGAACTGCCTCAAGAGGTCTTTCCATTGAGCTACGATATGGGGTTCTTCAAGAGAGCTGTGAATAGGATTTTGCAAGGTCGGCGGCGCGCCCGCATGCCCCCTGGTGTTGCAGGTGCCCATGGGCGGCGGTAACACTTACCATCACGTGGGACCGCTTGCTCGTCCGCCCCTAGTCTATAAAAAAAAAAAAAAACTAGCATTTCATTCGATAACCAGTGGCTGGCTAAATAGCGGCTGCTCCTAGGCTTGCCAGAATTTGAAACGATAACTATGGCCTTCCAAAAATAGTGTGAAATATTTTAATATATCAATCAGTACACTAAAAAACTATTTGTATTTGACTAAAAATTAACATGTAGTTCATGATATTCTATTACATTAAAAATAAATAATCTGTGATTAATTTACACTTGTGTGCATAACACGTTAGGTACTTACGCGGACTTACTAATATTTAGAAGCGCGCGCGTCCAAAGGCAACGACGTATAAGCGAGTGTGGATAGTGTTATGTACATACAAGTAAATCAATCACCAATTATTTGTTTTTTTCTCTAATAAAAAAATCATGAAATGCATATTAATTTTTAGTGAGATATAATAATTTTAGTGTACGTAATGGTGTATTTTACATATTAAATATTACACTATATTTGTAGGACGTTATATTGTTTATAGTTTTGTTTTAGGAATTAGTTACAGGTATAGACATAGGTAGACAGCGCAAGTTCGTAAAATTGTATAGAAATCAAGCGGGTCACGTCAAATTTTAGTGATGAGAAACCACTTACCGATGAAACGAAACCTTTCCCTTGACTCGGTTCACCCCTTTTGACGATTTTTTTGACGAAAAAATCTTATGACGAAGACTGAACGAGCACCGCGAGAGTAGGGGCTCAGCGCCAACTTCGGCCACACAGGGACTGTTTACGTTGTCCTATCGCCTCTATGTTTGTGGTTCCAAATCACACCCCTAAATTTGTGTAACTAAGAACAGATTTTCACCTGTATAGCATTAATACAATCACCGAGATAATTGTGATTGAAATTTGCTTTACAAAATAAATACTTACTATTAATATGGAGAAATGTTCTGCTCACTCTAGGCGGGTGTGTCGATATCTGACACTCGTACATCCCCTCATCATCAGGCTTGACTTCCCTGATGAGCAGCCTCCAGTTTCCAGGATACCTCCTGGCTACCGTCACCCTGTCATCGGCGGCGTACGTCACTGCTCCAACTGTAAGTAGCTCCGGTATATCGTCTCTGCCTCTGCGGCGTACCCATGACACCTAAAACAGGAGATATTATGTAGGACACCTAAAACGGGAGATATTATGTAGGACACCTAAAACAGGATATATTATGTAGGACACCTAAAACAGGAGATATTATGTAGGACACCTAAAACAGGAGATATTATGTAGGACACCTAAAACAGGAGATATTATGTAGGACACCTAAAACAGGAGATATTATGTAGGACACCTAAAACAGGAGATATTATGTAGGACACCTAAAACAGGAGATATTATGTAGGACACCTAAAATAGGAGATATTATGTAGGACACCTAAAACAGGAGATATTATGTAGGACACCTAAAACAGGAGATATTATGTAGGACACCTAAAACAGGAGATATTATGTAGGACACCTAAAACAGGAGATATTATGTAGGACACCTAAAACAGGAGATATTATGTAGGACACCTAAAACAGGAGATATTATGTAGGACACCTAAAACAGGAGATATTATGTAGGACACCTAAAACAGGAGATATTATGTAGAAATTTGTATGTAACCTGTCACATCAGTTATTTAAAATATATAAAACCGTTCTAGCGTAAATTAAAATTATTTTATGGAATCAATCAAAAGTTACATGTATTTTTATTGTTTTGTCTAAATCTTCGTAACGTTCGTATTAGTCAGTGCGGGTACTAGAGTAATGGTTAGGCGCCAAGGCTGCGTGGATCGCCGCGCTCGTTGCAATGAGTATATTTTGTTATGCATAGCTGCGCATAGAATATACTAGAAACAAACAATAAGTTTCGAATTAAATCCATACAGAGCAAACTATCTATTTACAGCTTCTGCATAATTTCAATGATAGGTACGTTTTATAATTACAATATTTTTATTTTGTAATTTGAAATATTTTTGTGTTTATAATAAAATACAAACATCTACTTGTAAATTGTGGTCGCATTTTTTGTTTGTAAATAATGTATTTTCGTAATACAAATAAAGTTTCATATTTCATAGTCTAGTTGATTCTTATTGATTTTCAATTTAAGCCAATGTTTAATTTACAATGATAGTTTATGTATTAGGTAGGGCCTTACTTACGAAATTGCCGTATGTTCATAGTGGCCATTTTGAATTTAATTATCTTGCGTTTGCCTTGGAATTCCAAATTCAAATTCATTTCAATTTAAAACTATGATATTCTTTTTTAAAATCTGTTATTTATTTGTATTTCCGTCAAACGACTTTTTGCTTAGATATCGTTGTGTTTGCGACCATGGGAAAGTTATAAATTCGCGTTATTTTTGAAAATGAGTTCCGTCTTGGCAGCAACACAGCACAGACGGCACGCAATATTAACGATGTATACGGACCAAACACCACAAACGAAAGCAGGGTGCGTTTTTGGTTTGATTGTTTCCGTTTGGGAAATTTCGACCTCAAAGTTATAGGAGCCTCGACTGGAAACCCTCCGTCACCCACCGTCACCGTACCTTGTCCCTACTGATTTCGGATTTTTTTTCGGAATTTGGATAACTTTTTACATCGGAAAAAATTCGAATCCGTCGAGGCAGTGAGATACGCCTTCGGAGAATTCATCGATTCCCGTCTTCAGAGGTTCTAGAGCAGAGGCATCAATCAACTTCAATTAAAATGGCAAAAGTGAATTAATGATAATGGGCAAAACTTCGATTAATTAAATATGTAATTTTCCTATGAAGAAAATTATTTGAAGTTTTCCATATAAAACGGCAATTTCATTGATAAGGACCTAATATTAGTTTAAATTCCTAGAATTGAAATAATCAGTGCAGTAGTTTTTAAGTTTACCATTTACATAAAAACTCTTCGTAAAAAAACTGTCAGTCTCCATTTATAAATTAGCGTGGACGAAATTTAACATAAAAGTTATATGTTATCTTGAAATTTTGTATAACATAATTTCTATATAATTTTCTGGTTTAAAAGTTAAAAGAGATGATCCATTTTGGTCCAACTTGCAATTATTTCATAAAATCTTCCCAATTTAATTCAATCATATCAACTTTCCATATAAAATTTTTAAAATCCAGTTTATGTAAAATACATTCAGTCTGTTTCATTAATTCCTTTAAAAACTTCAAAGAAACGAAATTATAGTCTCTTTGAAATAATACAGTATTTCGGCTGCGTAAACAAAAAAGATGATAACCTTTTTTTGACTTAATCCATTTTGGCTTACCTACATCAAAAGAGGTCTCTTTAATATCAATATCACCGCAGAAATTGCTTGGTGTAAATTCTCATTAAATCGCCTGTCAAGGAACGAATTTCTCGATTATCAGGTCTATTCAATTCAACAGATTTTTTCGATATATTTTCTTCTTTAGGAGAAAATTTGTTTACACCGTAGATATTAATAAAACACACGATGTCAGAAGCCACTGGGCACAGGCGAAGCTTTGGTGTAAATGACGTAATGAGGAGTTAGTGGTGGCGTTGTAAAAATAACCGGTAAGCGTTAGACGTTAACAGCGCTAACATCAACAGCTAACATCAACCTATAAGATTCGAGCGAGAAGGTGACGCCACACTTGCTCCATTTTTTCGATCAACAATAGCCCTCGACAAATTATGCAACAAAACAGCAATCGATATTTGACATCAACAAGTCGCCACACTGACTCGATTTTATTGATCAACAATAACGTTCGACAAATTATGCCACAAATAGCAATCGCTTGGGAAATAACGATCGTCATTTTTAACGATCGACATTGTTGAGCAACCACTTTACGACGTCGATAGTTGAAATTTTTCGATCGAATACTTCAAATAGTTCCACGAAAGGAATAATTTCAGTTCAATAACATGAGGGGTCTAGTAAAGTGGTCAGTGATTGGACGATTTCCTTCAAATCTCTTTATCGTCCAGTCTTGCTGACCTCATGTCAATGACCGAAATTCTTTCTGCTCGTGGCGCACGCTTTAATAATTATATAGATAAAACTATTTATTGCACACCAAAATAAAACAAGACCCAGTCATTGTAACATATGAAATGCATAAAAGGCGGTCTTATCGCCAGTCGGTCTTAGAACTCGGCGGTCTTAGCGATTGTGCCAGACAACTAAGTTGTCCAAGTTTCAAGTTCAGGTTAATGAGAGTTCGAGCGCTGATTTTTACAACACTAGTGATTATGAGGGATTTACTAGAGGATTTATTAGAGCAATGAGAGCATAGGAGATTCATTTTTGACTTGAAGTACTGATTTTTAAACAATCTCCAGTTCAGCGGTGAAGGAAAACACCGCGAGGATAGTCATGCGGCGAGCTCGAAAATTAAAAAAAAGAATCTGGAGCGTATTTGTTCACTAATCTGCACTACGGTCCGAAACCCCTCTCGTGAATAAAACATTACATCAATTTAAAAAGCCAAATTCACGAGGATTCAATTTGGATAATGAAATTTCCAGAATCCTTCCTAATTCAGGAGTTTTCTATTCGACGATTACAACAATGGGCGTTATAATTCCAACAATTACCATAACAAATGATGGAGGAGCTGCTCTGAAACAATGAACGTTTTCGGAGTCATTAATGAATTTTAAGCTAGTCTTACCATGATTGTTATAATAACAGAGGGCAGAGAAACTTCTGGATAAGTCCAAAATGCGACTATTGTTGCCGGGGTATTTGGGTACCTCAGGTCTCGTTAAAACTTCAGTAATATTAAATACTCGCCAATGTTACGGTAAATTCAGGGAACGTAGTTGCTCTTTAACCTTTAGACTGTTAGAGATAGATATATCCGATCTACAGGTAGACCATTAAGAGGGGAGAATCAGCGGAAGCGGATTTCAAAAAAAGATATTTTTACAATAATTCGTTGCTGTCTCGGCAGCGAGCGATGCAACTTCTTTGAGAGAGTTGCACTCCGAGTTGACCCGTAATAATAATTCAAGAAAATCGAGGTCTCGATTTTTTTTTGTTTGAACTAAACAATCGTTTTTCTATGTTTGGTATGTTTTGATTTTTTAAATAAGAGCTGTTAAATTTGCACACTGGGCTTCTGTTTTGCGGCGTTTTAACGGGACCACTTTTTATTTTTTGGAGGGTCCTCGCTCCTATGAGAAACAACTAATCAAAACAAGCAAAACGTGACAGGCTCGTGGTAGATATCTATAACATATTAGAAAGTAATTGCACTATTGCCAGAATTCAATAATAAAACAGGAGAATTACGTTTGTATGGTCAAGACGCTGCTGTCGCCCTTCTCTTAATAGCGGATACATCTGTCATAGAGGTAGGAGACAATAATTGTGATGTTATCAGCAACGGGATCTAATTGCCCCAAAAGGTATCTAATAGAAACCTATTGGGACGGGACCTAATAGTTACGTTCTTATTGACTTTGGTTATTTTTGATGTTATTTCAAGATTCTGTGCGTTTAAGCATCACACTTTAACATCTGTTTTTTTTTACATAGGAAATTAAAAAAATATACATATTTATGAAAGATTTTATTAAAACCTTAATATCTTGCAAACTAGAAATGACTGTAAGGTCCTCTTGATACTATATTTTTGACAACTTTAAATAATTACTTTTCCTAGTTAGTATTCATCATTGCCATCATTTCGTCATTTTTATATTGTATTTAACTTACAAAGAAAATGCATTTTACTAATAATTAGGCCTAAAAAACTTATGGGTTGGTCTCTCAAAACCCAGATTCCACGGTCTTCACAGTTCTTCTAGGGTTTTACGAAACTAAATAACATTTCGGTAATATAATAACTAATACATAGATATATTAAAAATACATTATTATTTCTTATTATTCCCTACTCATTTTTATATTATTCATAGGATGCTCCATTTATATAGTATTTTTTTATATAGTAGTGATATCAGAGGTAGATACTTTGTTGGGTTGTATGTGGTATATGTATGTTGTATATTGTGTAGAAATGTAGAAATATGTGTATGCAATTATTTTCGAAAATAGAATACATATTGATATATTCTCATTCAGAAGACTTCAATTACCTATTGAATGAGTCGGCAGCCAGAAGGTTAAATGCTTCAGCGTTGGTCATTGTCATAGTAACGGTCAGGATGGTAAAGGTTAAAACTATAGAAGATTTAGAACGAGATTTCAAATTGAATTTTGAAAACGGTATCAAAGCGAAGATTTCTTTGAAGTCCTCGGGCTTTTCCATTCAAAATTATTTACATCTCAAAATTTACATCATAAAGATTTGTCAATCACTGTTTGTTGTACCGTAAAGTCTGCATAAAGATAAAGTGACTTCGCATAAAGATATTTTACATCTTAATTGACATTTTCAAGAATTGCTATTAAAGATATCTGATTTTAGAAAACAAATGTTATATCTAAAGTTAAAATTTGGTTTCCAAAGATGAATACGTAGCTTGAAAAGTAGTGTATCTATCAGGTAATTGTATTCAGTACCTTGGGCGTCATACATTTGTTTCATTTATGATTTTGCAAAAACTCTTCCGTGACAATTATCTTTTGCTTACCGTGCCGTCTTCAGGACACCATACCGCGAACCCGAAAACTGTGGAAGGAACTGCCAACTGTCGTTTCTCCACTGAGCTACCACTTGGAGTTCCTCAAGACACATATCAATAGGATCGATAGCGCACTCGCAAACCCCTGGTGATGTAAGTCACAGTACACAGTAGAAGTCTCACACTAGAAGTTTGCGCTGTCACCTTTAAAAAAGCTCCTTTTGTCGTAGCACCTCGCTTTCGGAGAATACCCCTTAAAATATCGGAAAGTATTGGGATTCTTGGAATCGACATTTTCAATAGAGTCGAATTTTGGAAAACAGGGCCAAAATGACCTCCAAAAAGCTCTGTATGCTGAATAGAGCAAAGCGGTACTTCACCTCGGGGCAACGTCTGACGCTCTACAAAGCTCAGACCCGACCCCATATGGAGTACTGCTCACATGTCTAGACCGGTGCACCGAAGTCTCCGTTTGACTCCATCAAACGACGCGTGGCATGAATTATCGAGGATCTCACTCTCACAGGTCGTTTGCAACCACTCAGCGTCCGCAAAGTCGTTGCGTCGCTCTGCCTGTTCTACCGCCTGCATAACGGGGAAAGCTCCAAAGAACTGTTCGATATAACTCTCATCTCGGGTTTATCAACCTCACCGCCCATCATAGTAGTGCGCTGCATCGGCATTTCCTGGATACGGAGGTGTCGCGCACATACATATAATCCAACAGCGGTCTAAAAATCGTTTTTTGCTGCGAACTTGTAGACTCTGGAATGAACTGCCGCGAATAGTCTTCCCCTCATGCTACGACATGGAGTTCTTCAAGAAGGCTGTGAACAACATTCTGCAAGGCCGACAGCACACCCGGATACCCCCTACTGTTGCAGGTGTCCATGGACGGCGGTAGCCACTTACCGTTATGTAAGCCGCTTGCCTGTCTGCCTCCATAAAAAGAACATAAGACAACCTTCAAATGTAATGCATTTCCCACTTCGTCTTAGTCCCCCAAATACGTAGGTGTTTTGAAAGTGAGTGAGATATGCCAGAGCTCATTTCCTATCCTATCATTCCCCATTTTCAATACTCTTTCTCCAAATTCATTCTCAAATCTCCAAATGTAGGCAGCACATCCGGGATCGTGTCAATGATTAACCGATATTGACATGAACCACGGATGTCCATGAGTGATAGTATCAACTTACCACCAGGTGACCTGTCTGCTCGTCTGCCAGGTTCTTTCTATAAAAAGTGTCCAGTGACTACTTACCATCATTTAGATCGCTCGTCAACTGCCTCTAGTATAAAAAAACACTATTGTTATGTTTGATGCTTGCGCAACACTTACTGGATCAAGTAAGTACACCAAGTAAGTCACATCAAGTACTTGATTGTACAACACTTATTTTAATATGTGTAATTAAATCTAAAATAATTACCGTCTTATCCTGTAATAGACTTATCCTACAATTCAAATGAGCATCATCTCCCAATTGTACAGTTATTTTCGTTATATTCCCATCAGGAGTATCCTCAAACGTTGGTCCATACCTTCTATCGTGATCAAAATATGTATTCCTTAACACTGACACCACATGTGGCAGATTATCTAATTTGGGTTTGGTCATTTCTGGTCGTACCGTTAATGGTACGATTAAAGGTGTGGAAGTGACGGTTTCCTGAGAAGATTGGGGAACTTTGAAGGATTTTGTGCTATCGATTGTGGAGTTTCCAAGCTTCAGCATGATGGGTGATGGTGCAGGGCCAGAACTGAGCGCGTAGAATGATGTGACTGTTTGGTCTTCCGTTGTCGAATGTGATGGGTTCTCTGTGGACAAATGAATCATTACATATAGAAAAGTTATTATTTTATCACTTTAGGGGCAAAATGCGATTATCCGACTATTTTTCCAAAAATGAGTTAATTATACAAAAAGATTCAGCCTTTTAAGCTCTGTTAAAATTGATTTTCTGCTACGATGAGCCATTTAACATTTTCCTTCAAACTCGAGTTTTCTTCAGTTTTTAAATTATTATTTTTTTTCATTCCAAGCTGGTCAAGCTTCGAGCAAAATACTCTCAAGTACCTATTTATTCTGGTCGCCAAACTTTCAAATCGAGTTTTCTCAAAATCACGATGTCCTCAGAAAATCTAATAAATTAAGACTTATCAATGGCTAAGAGAATGTGAATAGACTCCAAAAAGTGGTAATGCAGGAAGGTGGTAATGGATTATATTTAAACGGTAAAAATGTTTGCCTGGCGAATAAAATATAATATTGTAAGTCAGAACAACAATTTTATTTGGTTTGGGGTTTGAACGAAGAAAAATAAAAAATAATCAACACTGATTAAATTTTTATCTATTTAAAGAGGCTCAACGCGTATGTTTATTTTATTTATTTTACTATGAATAATAAATGCGGGTAGTCGATGAAACTGCTCGCTAATCGAAATCGACGTGGACTACCCGCCTCTTCAGTGAGCTTGTGACTGTGATTGGTGCAACCTAACCAAACCATCGAGTAAAATAAATAACGTAAACATGTACGTTGAGACCCGTTTAAATATAAATTTGTGGGAAAAATGCGAAAATCTCAAAATTTGTACTGATTTAATTGTAAATATATCCATCTAACGAACAAGCAATCATTTTCGCTTTCAAATTTGTTCGTTTTTACTTCCCAGTCCTCGTTTACTTTGGACATCAATCAATTCTCCGCGTTATTGCACTGACAGCTCTGTGAACGTTTTTTAGTGTTTGTTTGTTTGTGCTTTTGGTTAACAATTGAAATGTTTTGGAAGCCTTGGTTTATATGATGAAAAATTTTGCTAAAACAGGAAGTATATTACATATTGAGTGCTTTCTCCCGGTGTCCAAGAAATGGTCAAGAGATATTTATGTATCAACCTATGTATTTATATTTTACGTAATTGATTAACCCAGTCACAAATTTAATCTAAATCATAACAGATCAAATATAGACGCCAGCCGCTTTGAAAATATTGTTTGGGAGAGAGAGGGTGCATGCTGCATTCCCACAGCCACTGGGCACACTCGACTGGCCAAGTTTGTCGAATTGTTGACGATCCCACTCTTACGGACGGTCTACAACTCTTCAGCGTTCGGAAAGACGTTGCGTCTCTCTGCGTGTTCTACCGTCTGTACAATGGGGAATGGTCTGAAGAATTTTTGAACATTGTTGAATCCCTACCTCAGTTTTCTACAGCCCCACCTCCAGTGACAGAAGTGCGGTCCATCCGCATTTCCTCGATACGAAGTTGTCGCGTACTTTTCGCTCCAAAAATCATTATATTCCGTGAGCCCATAGGCTGTGGAACAAACTGCCTCAAGAGGTATTTTTATTACACTACGATATATAGTTCTTCAAGAAAGCTGTAAATAGGATTTTGCAATGTCCATAAGCGACAGCATCCTCTTACCACCAGGTGGATTGTGTATTCGTCTTTCTCTAAAAAAATATAAAAATCTCGTAAACATACCTGTAGCGAATTGGCACACGACTATCTGTGCGAAAAAGAACACGCCAATACTCCACATAGCTCCTGAAGGAGGCTGCGCTCCACACAGGCCTTCATAATCTGAAACAGAATGAATTTATTGTAAATTTACTAAACTGACACAAAGCCTAGGGACATTCTTACATCGATGGCTACGAGTAAGATCAATCTAAACATTAACATTGTTAATGTACCTTGTGATGTGAGCCGGTTTAGAATATCATCTCATCTTTTACTTTTTTTTAACACTACACTTTTTAACTTTCAAGTTCTCTTATGAATTGCTTTGAATCTCAGTTATAATTAGAAATAAGTTCTATAGGTTTAGAAATAAGTTCCAAAAACAAACCGGCAATTTATATTTTAGTAATTAGTTTGTATATGAATGTACATTGCCTGTATAAATCTTTTAGGTTTACGGGCACAAAGTAGGCAACATTGCTACGTAAATAGGCAACGAAATACGTATTACTTTTGGTGAAGTTAAATTTTTAAAAAATGGCTTAGAAATATATACCTACCGAGTAATTTCCACATTGATTTTTAATTTATTGAAGATCAGTTTCAAAGCCAATAATTAGTAACTGATAAAATTAAACATTATAGTAACTGACAACTAGTGATTTTATAAATAGTTTGGTAAGGAATTCAATTTCAATTGTGTAATAAACATTTCTAGCGAACGAAATCCTTTAGAATTTCGACGAATGTTTAGCTCGATTCTATTGTTAAAACATATATACATCTTCGACTAAAGTAATTGTCTGGTGTAATTTCCCATGGCAACTAGAAATCTACCGACCATTTTACCTAGACACCTCTTCGATCCCCTTTGTAAGTAAAAATGGTCGAAATACGAATCATTGTTTGGAAACTGAGGGATCTTCGTATATTAAATCTTTTCTCTCATTCTCATCCGCTGATACAACGTCTTATATCTCTTAGGAGATACTTTTATTATATACTATATATTTATTTATTTATGTTCCTTTGTTGTTACTAAAATGTGGCACAAAAAATCGTATGTATACAAGGGTCTTCATTCCATCACACGGTCTGTTTCTGTAACGGGTTATTTGCTTACATATTTTGTACTTCAATGATTATTAATAAATGCAATACCTGCGCTTTAATAGCTAATACCCAACGAATTATATTTAAATGTAACGTTGGATGTGTAGTCTAGACACATTCCTAAGATAAGTAATTATGAAATAAGTGTTAAATAAATTTCTTCATGTTCGTTTTAAAAGGAATTCATTTAAAACTAAATATAGATTATAAACTTGAATAATATGTAATAAAAGGTGTTTTCAACTATAAATAGTTTCAATACAACTGTTACATATCGACCCTGCATTACATATTATATGTACATATTTATGTTACATTTGCTAGTAAGTACGTTTAAGATATAATAAGTTAGTTATAATGTGCTGTGTGGTCGTCGACGACGTTAGAAAATCACCACCAAATCATATCTCGTGGGCGTCGTAAAACACGACTTAGTGATCACAAACCCAGTGGAAGTTCATCACCTCTATAAGAGTGGACTCGCCAACCTGCTTGGCCAGCGGCGTTTTGAAAACAACATCCCTCATGCCCAAGACAATGTATACGAGAAGGCCCATGTACGGAAGTCGGTAATAAAAGGGCCGATGACGGATGTACTTCGTACAATTGTTCAGCTAATTATGATCAATTACACAACCATTCACATTTCTACAAAATATTCAAGAAACTATACAGTTTTGTTTTTGTTTAACCTCTCTACCGCTGTTTGTGTTTCATCTCGTACACTGCGCTATTTCAACGCGATGAGATCGTTCTCTTACATGTTCTGTAAGCTGCGAATGAGTGTTATCTGACAGGAGGGAGCGATAAGAAAACAGTAAATAAGAAAAGATGATACAATATTTTCTTAGGTTTTCGCGATTACTATACATAGCAATTAAACAACTTTGAACGGTTTAAACCGCGTATATTTAACATTATACGTTAAATGTTAAATATACGCGATTTAAACCGTTCAAAGTTGTTAAAGATGATACATTTCAGCTGGCATAGCAGCGGCCCTCGGCGAGTTAAAACTACAACAAATATACAGCAACACAGCGTAAAATATTATTAAACGTTTCCAATTAAACCCCATGAAAATCTGTGGAACCGTTTCAGTGCGATTCACATTCGTATGATCGTGAGTTCAAATCCTCGGCCCGTGACATTCATTTAGGTACGGATTTTTAAAATGTCACGTCGGTGAGCTCGTCGGTGAGGGTGAGGTATATCAAAATATTAAAATCGCTAATCTCCTATGACTTTTACGGATCCTTTAATAATGTCCAGTTTTAATTTAGCCGGGAACCTAGAACCTTGATAAGTTAATGTTTTGTAACGCCACAGAAATGTCTAATCTAGGAACTTTTCAAACGTGAAGTGCAAATCCTTGTCAAGGCTCGCTGAATGAAATATCAAGTAGGTAAGTAGAGTGATGAGCACTTTATAAAATGAATCAAAAATTAAGAAGGAAAATGTATACCAAATGTTTTTTTAGTTTTTATATCAAAGTAAATTACGAGGGTCTCTACGAAAATATCATACTGAGTTAGCATGGAAAAGATGACAGCAAATTTGAAGGTGAAGGTTTCATGTTACGTTCAATGAAGGTTACGTTCTCTGGTGACAAAAAAGTAATATGAGTCCCGCGAAGCAGTACTCTGTCGTCTTAGTGACGGCATTCTTAGTAACTTATCATTATTTACTTGATTAGGATTTGCTGCTTGTTTGTTGCTTGTTGCTACTCGTTTAAATACAAACCTAATAATAATTTATTGTACACACAAATGATAAAAATAGTTACAAAAGAAAATTCATACAAAAGCCGCGCTAATACCCTTAGGAAACCCGGTAACTCTTAAATCCCGGTGACTCTTAAAAGGCCACAAGGCCATAAGAATTTAGACCTACACGATGTTGAGGCAATCAAGGTTTTAGCTAGCCTAGCTAGACTAGATGGTACCAAGTGACCATGCAGGGTTTTCCTTGATTGTCTTTCCTAACATAAAAAAAAAAAAACCCTTAGGAAATTTCTATCTGCAAGCCTGAGAAAGCGATAGGAATGAAATGAGCAGACATAGTGCGTACCTAAACACCTAAACACCTACTGTTAACAATAATAATGCGAAAATTAATGATCCACACTAGAATCCTGTATGTCATGGGTTCAGAGAACACGAATACGGGCGCCAACCACCTAGATTCGAGCAAACATTTGTTTTCATACAAATGAATATCCAAGCGATTATAGCCTAGTGATGACAAACTTTTTTGACATTCTTTGCAAACATTTCTAAATCGTGATGATCCCGGTCCGTACCACTGATTTTCTTCTTAACTTAACATTGGAGTATCTTAAAGAATAAAGAAATAAATAAACCTGCTTTTATTTCTTTTATCACAATGTTAACGATGAAGGGAATGGACTGTGAGAAAAGTTTCAGGACATGTATAATATCCAAAATAATGTACAAATAATGGCTCGAAACTCGTGATTATTACCTGGAGGCGTATGTTTTGCAGTGTGGTCGTTGTCGATGTTGACATCGCTCGATATAAATAAAATCAACTTTTTGTGCTGAGGATTTAAAACTACAGAATATTCTGTACAGGACTCTTACCCTACAATGTAGTACACAACCAAATTAGATTTAAATTTTCCATTTAATAAATGGAAATTTGAGAAGACCTTCAACTTTAACCTCCAGCGCGTTGCACAACGATGTACAGAAAACAGTATAGTATCTATATTAAAAAAATATTAAAATGCTCTAAATGCACACACGCGCTCGATCTATACGATAAAAGTGCAGATTTGTAAACGTATGAAAGAATACTGTGAGGGTGAGTAATCAGGACATATCACAAGCCGTAAACACAACGTATTGGAGTGTGAATGCCCTGAACATTTATTGTATTGTAATTACTTTATTCATTTATTTCGAAATGCGCGGACATGTTTATATCAATGTGACAACAATTCGCCATACTATGAGCGAGCACAGTTTGTTGACGAATAAGCTTCTATTTCTTATCGTTTATAAACCAGTACAGTGTAATAAAGATTAGCATAGGCATACCTATTACTTACAGGTATTTATTAACATAAGATTTACTTATTTCTTGTCATAACACACTCTAACAATCGCTATTTTTGATTACGTAATGGCAAACAAAGTTCATTAAACGAGTCATAACCCGTTCTCTGATGCGAACTAATTATTTATTCATTTTAATCGAGTAGGTCACCTACTGCTAGCATTATGCCTACTGTGTTTATTACACACCATATAAATAATTCAGCTCACTATACGAATGCGTACGTGGAAAAATACAGGCTCGTAGCACGTTCGTAGAGGCTCGTAGCCCGTTGTTATCGTAGCGATTGTTTTGACTACGGCAGCTACGAAAAAGGTTTTTTACAACATACTATAGTGATAAACAATGATGGTTGTTTTTCTATGAAAATAGTAGTGCGATGTCAAACGTGTCACAGGGTAAAAATTATGAAGGCGATTCTGTTTGTGGCAACCCATATAGACTGTATAAATGCTGTATTTCATTCACAATATTAAAAAAAAATACAAAATAAGAAAAACTGCTTTTACTGCCTATTGTTGTTTATAATTCTGAAAAGAATGTGAGAACGGCTTTACGGAATAGTTTTTATGTCGAGAAAAATACACAAGCTGCATGTAGGTTGTTATTATAACTATTTCTAGTTTGGCCAGGTATCGGATTTTGTAGGATTTTCACAGGTTTGTTGACCCGTCCAGCGCAACATGTAGGTGAGATGCTAAAAGTCCTGATTAATTATCAAAACATTATTATCATTTTTAAATACGCGCGCAAAATCTTCTTTAGAGCGAACAGACAACTTAATGAACGAAATTAACTAATTTGGAAAACGGATTACAAACGAGAGAAGCCGCGGGAAAACAATAGTAAAAAATAAAGTACGAGTGCTACCATATGTCAACAATGGTAAGTGAAAGGACAGCTCCCACTTGACCCATATTTGTATGGATTTTCCTGGTTCATCATGTAACTTACATGCGTATATATTATTGTACATCAACATTTTTTTTTAGGAAAGTAGACACAAGCCCACGTGATGGTAAGTGGCAAATGCAAGACCAGAAGGTGTGCTGACCTTGAAAATTCCGACACAAGATACAATAAGTACAAGTAACAAGTAAAAGTGGCGGCCTTATCGCTAAAGCGATGTCTTCCAGGCAACCTTTGGGTTGTGAAGAGAGGTCAGTAGGCGAGTAGAGGTAGATGGTGTAATAAAAAAATAATTTATCACACATACTCGTATATTGTACATACAATGTGAATAGGATTTTGCAAGGTCGGCGGCGCGCCCGCATATCCCCTGGTGTTGCAGGTGCCCATTGGCGGCGGTGACACTTACCATCACGTGGGACCGCTTGCTCGTCCGCCCACTAGTCTATAAAAAAAAAAAAAAACTACGGGCTGTGACATTTCTCATGTGAAAACGATAATAAGTAGGTATTAAGCCTATAATTTTAACCATTACATTATATTCAATATATATTTTTTGTATGTCTTCTATATTAATACAATCGCAACAAAGCCGTGTTTGTACATTTAATATCATTTTGAAAAATTAAACAAAAATGCTATAATCGATACATTGAACACAAACAAAAATTTTTGGAATTATTGTGTATGTGTTTGTATTTTATTGTTTGTATGTAATTTTGCTCCCAGCAGGATGTAAGAGCAATGCAGCTATTTTGCTAATTAATGTAGCCTTTTGATGTAGAAAAGACACAGAAATGATACATATGATATGATATAATATATATAAGATACAAAGATACATGAGCTCACCTACTAACTAGGCCTCAACTACGCCTCACCTAGGTGGCAATCACAACAGATCACCAATGGTGGTAGTGATACGAGATTGTATTGACTCGAAGAACCCCTAACCCTCAATAATAAGTGCATAGCATCAAGAATTTTAAACATTTTGTATTGTAAAGCGGGTCTAAACGCGTAAAATTAAAAGCTTGTGTTAACCTTTTATTTGTACTCGACGTTTCGGCACCGGGTTACATCAGCAGTGGTCACGAGTTGACTGAAGAGGCGGGTAGTTCAGGATGGGAGCTGCGAGCTGTTTTATTAGCTACCCACATTTGATCTTCACATTCGAAGTGTGACGCACACTCACTACACTAACAATGTACGCGGACGTATTCCACGATAAATCACAAAGTTTAAATTCCACTTCGACGACAGTTTAAATTTAATTTAAATTTAAAACTTGTTTTGATCATGTGACTTAGTCATTGAAATGAAAATGTATTTTACGTTCAAACGTCTACTGAAATGAAGCCATTTTCAGGAAATTCGACATTAAAGGCTAGTCACCATTTGCCATCCTTTCCCGTGTACCGTTTGAAAAGCTTTTCAAGTTTTAAAAGGCACTATCTCCATTACCTTTGACACGTCCGGACCAAGTCCATTTAGTACGTGTAGCGAGCTATGCAATCTTTAACATCTAGTCACATATATACTGTGGGGACATTAAAAGTGACATTATTGAAGCATTCCTCGTATTCGTTTATGGTATGTATCGATTTGGAGCGAATGGAGTAGTCATCTACAGGAATGAATCGCTAAAGTTGTTCAATGGTCTGGATATGGGACTCTGCCAAGGAACGTCATTATCTACACACTATCTTTTGCTATCGGCGACTTTCTTAAAGAATACAACTAATTATTTTCAATCTCATAAAAACATTTTATTTTTATTTATTTATTACTACAATATACTTGTTATAAGGTTACACATTAAAATGTCATTAAACCCTTTCGGGTTTGTATTGATATTTTGATTTACTCGCTACCACATAAATAATTTATGGAAAGATACAACTAGGACTACACTAATTATAATGGTGAAGAATCCGATACAATAAGATACTACCAAAGCAAAATACACACATAGAAAAATACAAAAATATGGAAAAACACACAGCGGCTTGCGGTAGGTGTGATTCGAGAGAAAATGTAAAGTCACGTAAGATTTTTACCCCTCCATACGCCTTTCTCTTTCTCTCTCTCTCTGTGCGTGCGAGTATCCAGAGCGAGACTCAAGCAGAATAACAGACGTGTGTGGCCGGTTGTATAACCTAAATTTTTGATTTGATTCGTTATTTTAAATTATTTGCATTGAAAATATGATACAAAATAAAAAAAAATACATGAACTATACAGATTTTATTTCGAATAACATTCGGAGTTTAAAAAAAAATGCGTGAGGATCTTCCTGACCGCACACCTTTTTTTTTAATTACATTTTTCACGATAATAATCTCAAGAAAACGAGACAATAGCCACTTTCGTAACTGACTGGTGTAATAACAGCAATTTTAGCTTTCCGGTTTCAATGACAAAAGCGTGTATCCCATACGCGACTCATATGGAACACGATTGAAATCTCGGCAGAAAAATCGTGGCATTCAGATGAAAAATAACACCTTCCAAAGCGGTGACGACCAGTATTATTATTATTATTATTTACTTACTCATTTATTATTATTATTTATTTACTCTTTTTTGTGAATTATTACAAAAGGTGAACTTAATCCCCCCTAGTGTTGTAGGTGTCCATGGGCGGCAATAACCACTTACCGTCATGTGGCCCGCCCACTCGGCTGCCATCTATTCTAAAAAAAATACACCGGTAAGTCTTGCTATGTCCATGTTCATAGTATTTAAGACTGCTTCATAGTATTTATAATAATGACCATAGTATAATATTATAGTACGAGTATACGCATAAACTTTTTATACTAAAAAATACAATATAAAGACAACATTAACTTACTGAATAATATCCACTTTTATCAATTAGTTTCAGGTTCAAACATAAACTGTTTACAAACAAAATAATACATCAGAGTATCTCATTTAAATAACATACGAACAGACACAAAGTTTTGGCGCCAAAGTTATTGAAGAGAAACATTTGTATAGGCAAAATTACGCTACAATTCAGAAATCAAGTACCTTTTGTTTTAAGACACGTCCGAACAATCAGTTGAAATTAATTTCAAATTGTTCAAAATCTCTGCCATTGGGAAAAGCGATTTACGTAATGGAGTCTTCAGTTTATTAGAAGTAGATTACATTTTTTTTTTTATAGAAAGAAGATGTCAAACGAGCATTCAGTCCATCTGGTGGTTAGTGGATACTGTCGCCCATAGACATCCGCGATACATGCCAACATTAGTCCAAAATGACAAACTTTTGTCCACGTCCCCGGATGCGCTGCCTACCTTTGTTGATGAAAGAATGGATTTGGAGAAAGGGTCGGGGACGTGGGAAGGGATAGGATGGGATGGGAATGGGCTCTGGCATATCTCACTCACTACCGAAACACGTACATTTCATGGTAGTATTCTGTGAGAGAGGGGTAACGAGGTCAGTCGAGTGCGCCCGGCGGCTGTTGAATTGCAGAATGCACTCTCCCCCTCCGTTTTGTAATTAGACAATTTTATTTCCTTGCCACAAGGACCAAATTTGTACAAGTATAATGTATTTTCTTAGGTTTTAGCGATTACTATACATAGCAATTAAACAACTTTGAACGGTTTAAATCGCGTATATTTAACATTATTTATATCCCGACGGTTCGAACACTTTGCAGTGGACGTGGTCACGGGGTGTCACCCCGTGACAAAATGATTTTGACGTAAATAATGTTAAATATACGCGATTTAAACCGTTGAAAGTCGTTTAATTGCTAAGTATAATGTATTCAATATGTACGACTATTTAACCTAGACACTGAAAATTTAGTACATTTTATTTTAATCTTAGCAGTAAAGTTTAGCTTATATAAGATAAGAGATAAGATAAGATAAATAAGATTTTATCTTATGGAATTCAACAACGATACATAATCCTAATGGTTATCGTTATTTGCTTATTTGTTGATTTTAATTATTTTTTTTTATAGAAAAAAGGCGGCGGTCGACCATACAGTCCACCTGGTGGTAAGTGGATACTGTCGTACATAGAAATCCGCGACACATGCGAACATCAGTCCAGAATGACAACCGTTTGCAGATTAAGGAACGTGTTGCGCGAAAGGGTTGAGAAAATGGAGAAGGATAGGATAAGATGGGATGGGAATGGGCTCTGGCATATCTCACTCACTACTGAAACACAAACGTACCATACATTGGGGAAATACGATAAAGTAATAAATGCAGTACATTTCAAGGTAGTCTTCTTGGAGAGAGGGGTAACGTGGCCAGTCGAATGCGAGCAGCGGCTGTGGGAATGCAGCGTGCACTCTGCCCCTACAAAATTGTTATAAAGTAATATATATTTTAATTCACTTGGGATTCATAAACCAGCACTGGTTTGTACATTGCACACTTCTGTTATATGGTCCCATTAAAAATTATGCAGGTCTTCCTACTTCGGAAGCTAGAAGAATCGTAACAATGTTATGTCAACAAAAAATGTATATTTAAGTGATATTTTTATAATTAATGATATTTTTGATTGTCATCTGTCTTATTGACATGTTTATGTTATATATATATAAAAATGTAAACGATCGTTTGTTTAAAATCTTAAATCTCCTAAAGCGCTTACGCTTGTAACGCGCGTGTTTTTATATACCTATCACAGGGCAAAAACATGCTTTTTACCCAAAACCAGGTAAAAACAGGGTAAGCGCCATCTGTTGGGCAGCCACAGCAACGCGTGGCGGGGCACAGCTAGTCTTAAATAAGAATGTAAACAATCGAAAATAAAGCTTAGGTATTAGATGCCAATTATCATTCCTATAAATAAAATATTGGATCGCAATCAGAAGCAGACTCTATATCACATCCGTCAATTAATATTAATACCTATCCCTCCGTTGAAATGCTCCTTGAAGTACTATTGCTGTCCCTTTTATTCTTATACAGAGAAAGCGAAATCGGCACATTACCTGGTATATACAGGCCGAAACCGGTAAATACCGGATCAGTAATCTGGTGAGAGGCGGTTAGAAGCAGTTATCGGGGACGTTATTAAAGCATTTCATTGCCAAAGGTTCTTTTATTGCTTTGCTGATTGAGATGAGGAAATCCGTTTGTAAGGTTTAGTTGTTGTAAGGTTCAGAAGGCGAGTTACGCTTAGTGGTGATTGTGCTCGTACATGTACATTGTTTTAGTGTACGCCGCGGCGTTGGGATCCCAAGTGGGCGTTCTCAAATCTACGCACACTCAAACAATGTACATGTACGAGTACAACCACTACTAAGCGTAACCCGCTTTCGTGATATGAAAGAACTATAAGAGTGAATGTACATTTTAAATGAAAAAAAAAATCTTCTTTTTTAGGAAGTTCACAAACAAGTCCGGTAGAAACCAATGATACAAAAGTAAAATGAAAATTATCTTGTGTGTTATTTACCGAGAAACAGTTAATATTGTCGCGTTTTCCCAGTAGGAGAGCCAAATTACGGGGGTACGACTTGTACTACAAAGGTAAGAGGCAAAATTGATGGGTTCACTCTTTTAGAGGTGGTACAGTTCCTCAGGGCTTGTGGTAGCGGCTGTTTTATCCCCTAGTCGCCCTTAGTCGACCCCCACAGGAAGAGACGGGGTGGTATTCTAAAGCCGGGCGACACGACACGGCCGAGTACAGCAGTGTTCTGGAAAATATGCTCTAAAAACAACTGTCCGAAACCATAGAGAGCCTGTAAATAAGATCCTACAAAGTCGGCAGCGCACCCTAGCCGCCCTAATATTGCAGTTATCAACACAATATGATTTAATTCACTCCCTTATTATTAACTTGTTAAAATTTACGGCTCTGACTTTCGCAGTGATACACGAGTATATTCATGTAAATAATATAAGTATCAAACATTAAGCGTGTCATTACCAGAGATAAGGGTACCGAAACGCATTTGAGAAATACGCTTATTTTTACGTTAAATTTACCCAGAGACGTGTAGCGGAGAGTGACGTCATTATTGTAAAGGGAAGAAGCAAAACGTAGCCACATTATAAATAAGAAGTAGTATGGAAACTTTATATAAGCGCTTAATTGTCTCGAATGCACACTCAGGTTATAAAATTAGTCAGGTTATGGCGTTATTGCGTTGATAGGTATTTCACAAAACCGAAAGTTTACTTTGCTATATATATTTTGCATTTACTTCGCATATATACTTATAGCACTCTCTATGTTGACTCTGTATAAGAACTACACATTGAATGCACTCTAGTTGCAGTTTGAATGTGGCAGTTTAGTGCCGACTGCATTCAAAACTACACAGCAGTTGCTATGGTCTCTAGGAAGCTGCTGTGCAACTTCGATCTGAAGAAGCTTCAAAAAATTCCGACGCAGTTTTGTAAAATTGTTCGACTATTTTTAACAAAATAAATATAATAATATTTTTATTTAGAAAACAACTCCGAGTTTCAATACTCTTCATCATTATATTAGGACGGAACGACGCTAAATTTGTCATTCGAGGCGGAGGAAACCAGGCGTGGTCTCGTATCTCTCATCGAGCTCGTTTTATAAAAAGCTACGCCAATTTAGTGGGATTTTAAAATCCACATGACCTCAATCTAAGACGACGATGGAGAAAACGGATTGTATGACATCTAAACTAGATTTTCATTGCAATAAAGCAGGCAGCCAATTACAAGATCAGTGACTTTTCACTGCTGGAACCGCTCACGGCGTTCTTAGATTGCCAACCGTTAAGGGCTGCGAATTTTACTGACTGTTGACCGATCATAGATGGTGCTATCAGTCTCGTACATACAATTGTACATTGTACATCCTATTGTACAAGTCTCGGCTTTGCAATTACAGTTCAGATGATAATTCAGAAATATGATGCATCCTTTTTTATCAACACTAAAAGACACGCAACATGATTTAAATTGTCAAATGGTAAACTTTAGTTTAAGTTTTTACCGTTTTTTTGTTCTGTTCCTTAAAAAGTAAAAAAACCTCGGAAATATATTCTCTAATCCAGTTTACATGTCGCTTTTAAAAATGAATGGCTTCAGATTAACTTTTTAATTTAGATTAATCAAAGTTACAGATTACGATAAAACCTACTTACAACAACACAGGCTTTTAACGCTATAAAAAACCCTTTGAACATTTGGGCTTATTTTAAGCTTACTTCAGCTTACACCTTTTAGCGTCCGTACACGTGTCTTAGTATTATTTTATACCTTGTAGACGAAAAACCCCTCTAGAGTTACATGTTTTTCATAAAATAATGTACAGTCAGCAACAGGTCAACGTACACCCACCGGTACCTTAATACATTAGCAATAAATCACTTACTTTAGGCGGTTCCATCTCGTACTAACCTCCAACATAATGCACCAGTGTCACGTGCTATACATTGTTAGTGCAAACGCTCATAACCTGATGTACCTGAGGGTAAATCGATCGATCACGACTTTGTTGTGCATGGGCAGTCACTAGTCACCCCCTCTTTCGTAACACTACTTGTTTGTGACTGGAGTGGTGAACACCGCGCTAACTTAGCTATCTCGATAACTAGAAACCAAATAATCGTGATAAGTGTGATTTTGAAGATACAGGGCCCTGTCAAGGTTGTGGACTACAGGAGGCAAAAGCGGTAAGTGATTTTTGATTTGTTTATGCGCAACTATACGTTATATTAATAAAACGGTAGTGACATAGATGTTTTTTTTTTCAAATGAGCGAGCCCTGAGCAGGAATGCTGTAGAATTCTTAGATAAATCCTTAGTAAGAATTTATGCATTGATTTTTATAAACTGTATACCATCTGTTTTGTTTAAATAAATAAAGCCTAGAGTCGAATGGTTTTTAGTACATTAGCGCGTTGCTGACTGTACAATAAAACTTTCTACGGTTGTGGGATTAGTGTGATCCGATTTCCCGGAATGTATCTCACTTCAGACATAAATATTACAATTGTTTACTCGTGTATGAATAAATATATTAAATATTTAGGTTGGACACAACACAGATCCACATGTGGGGAACTCATAAGTTTTGCGAAAAAGAATGTTGTATGGGTTCCATTTTTTTTATTATTTTTTTTCAAAGTGCTTTCCACTTGCATCTATACAATGTTTCATGCGTCTGAATTTATTTTAAAAACATTTTTTACACTCATCCCCAGGTACCTCTTTCACAGCCTCTTCGCACTTAGCCAGAGAGTCTTCCGGCGAAGAAAACTGCTTCCCTTTTAGTTAGGATTTAATTTTGGTAAAAAAAGTCCAAGTCATGGTGCTAAGTGCTCCCAAGTAGGCACTAAAACTTTAACCGAGGTGCTGTCTAAAAAGTCCGTTAGTTTTAAGAGCTGAGTGCGCACAATTACACAATTACAACTGGAGTTCGCGCGGCACCGCTGCAAAAATCATCGTCGAAAATAAAGTTCAAATCGTTTCATAAAAAACAATATTAATTTAGATCAACAGTCTATAAACGGTACAAGAGTCCATTATTGGTTCTACAGAATACTTAATTTATGTTAATAATGTAACATAATTACCCAAGGCTCTATGAATGGGCGCTGTATATCAGTTTCTTTTATTTTTATTTAAAGATACCAAAGAATAAATACTCGTACATTTAGGTTACATACTTTGCGTCCATAAACCTAGAAGGTTTGTGCAGACCCTGCACATTGATATATAAACTTAATTACTAAAATATGAGTATAAATTGCTGGTTTGTTATTTTAAATAATGAATACAATTCACGCAACACACCAGTCATAATAATGAAGCTACCAATCGTACCAAGAAACCGATTTTCACGGTCGCCGATTCAGGCTGTTCCAGCGTTACATTATAATTTATTATTTATTAAGACTATGATTTTATGTATTTTATTATTCCGTGAAAATTCGTGTGAGATTTATAAATTTGTATTTGTTTTGTTGTATTTATTTATAAATATGTATAATAATAGTGTTTCAGGGAATTGACACGATAAAATAAACAATATTGAGTTTCTCTGTAACAAAAGAAACGTTTATTGTTTTTTTTAAAATTAACATTTAACTATTTACAATAATGGTGGGTTTAGCACTATATTCTGTAATAACAATCTTACCTGTAATTAAAGAAACGACATTAAAGTCTATTCTTCAATTAATGTTTCAACTAATCAATTCCCTTTCAACAACACACAAATTCACAATAATAAAAACTATATTCGCACTTGAGTTCTCTAATCAATCACACCATCGTCATGTCACCATAGATTATAGACCATAGATTACATAGAACATCGATGACCTTGTATATCAACCGCGCGAATGCGCGGCAAATCCAAATTGAAGAAACAGATTTTTCTTTACATATGTAATTTAAATATTATGTAGTTATCAATTTTGTGTAAATATAAGTAAATATTAATATTGTGTTATGGTTGTAATTATGTACATATTAGAAAATACTAAAATAATAATTTCAATTGAATTGGAAAGCTGTTCATATTACAAGATGGCAAACGATGTACGTTTGCCATAGAAATTGCATGACCGCGGTACTGGTAGCATTTTTATGGCGGTTTGTCTTGTATTATAATTGTATGTGGTGGGCATTTCCACACCATTACCATTACGGGCGGTTTGGAACCCCTCAGCGTTCGGAGAGACGTTGTATCTCCTTGTGTGTTCTACCGCCTGTACAATGGGGAATGCTCTGAAGAATTGTTCAATATAATTCTCACCTCGGGTTTCTACAACCGCACCTCCCGTCACAGAAGTGCGGTCCATCCGCATTTCCTAGAACGGAAGTGTCCAAAAAATATTTTAAATCACGAGCCCGTAGGCTGTGGAACGAACTGCCTCAAGAGGTCTTCCCATTAAGCTACGACATGGGGTTCTTCAAGAAAACTGTGAATAGGATTTTGCAAGGTCGGCGGCGTGCCCGCATACCCCCTGGTGTTGCAGGTGTCCGTGGGCGGCGGTAACACTTACCATCACGTGGGACCGCTTGCTCGTCCGCCCTCTTCTCTATATAAAAAAAAAATATTGCACATCCCGCATTTGCGACCACATTTAGTGTTAATTTCGAACAGGATGAAACGGCTTCGACATTGACTATAATTATAAGTGATTTCTGCTATTTATTTTCGTATAATTTTGCACACCCGCACCCTGCAACGCGCAGGTCCTTCATCACGGGTCCTACCGGATCCACCCGCCGGAATAGCTTAACCGGAAGGATCCGTTTCAAGGTTGTAATCACGCGTACAAACTATATTAATAAATAATTCCGACATTTGTCAGTGATATTGAAAGAAATAACATGAAAGACATAAAAAGAATGAGTGATTTAAGAATAATTCTGAACGTTACAATCCTAGAGAGATCTAAATCTTACAGCTATATATATACATATACATAATATCCTTGAGATCAGGTACAGATACTAAGAATATAGATATATTAGAGCGCATAGGCGGTATTTCGCCTTTCAAATTGTCCATTATTGAGCGATCTGAACTCAAGCTTAGTAATATAAAGCAGACAGGCAAATCTCCGGGTCATTATTCAACGACACGTACCAGATTAAACTAGTATCACACTATCCCGGGAAAGTAGACATCTAGCTAATGGTACATGCTACAAAATGCAAAATTAACATCGTTATTCAATGACAGATAATGCTTTTAAAAGGCTGTTAGTGTAAAAGAAATAAAAAGAAATTCGAACTAGGCGATAATGTTATCACACTTGGAAATAAAGAAAGAATGAAGGTAAGTATATTTATTCGTTTTTATAACACCACAATTATATACGTAGTACGTATTATATAAATATATACCTATCTAAGTATACTGTGTGTCGCGGCAACAAAATGGAACTGGTTCAGTAAACGCTGCAGATAATCCACTGTACTGATATTGTGCCAGCACGTTTATACATATTATATGCTCACGGATAACCATAGAAATAGGCAAGATTACCTCTAAAATAATCAAAGAAAAGAGGTAACACAAACATACATACATAAATTCTCTTACCACAAATGCATATGCCACCTCCGTTCTATCGCAAAAATATACTCAATTACCATAGTGATGTTAAAAGTAAATAGTGAAAAAATACAAAATAAACTATTGCTATCCTTATAGTTTGCAACAAACAAGTTTGAGGTGTATGAAAAGTTTGTTGCTCACAAATTATTATTGTGTACGTATTCGTTATTCCCTAAAACACGTGTATTAAATAGAAACCAGATAAACAACAAGCAAGGCATTTAAAACAATTCGCAACACCTCTTATGAAGTGTGTGAATGAGCTTCTTATCCAGTCGTGAAGATCATAGTGGTGGCGGGCTTTAGGAGAGTTCTATATCTATTTTTTATTTATTAATTTATTTTTGAGACGATAAACAGTCATGATTAACACCTTTCTAGAGGATGGAGCTTAACAGTCGTCCAAAAAAAATTGCCCGTGAAGCTGAGTTAATAGTGAACCCACTAGACGAAGGTCTGTGCTTGGGTTAACTATTAAAAGTCGTCCTAATTTAAAATGGCTAACTACGCTGTTCTACTTCGGATAATTATGTGCCTCTGTATTTGAATTTAGAATTAAGGTAAGTAAGGTTAATTACGAAATGTACTTAGATTTGTAAATATGTTTCTAAATAGGTTAGGATTAATTGATTAAACAATTATAGAATAAATTACATTGTATTTTTTATGTTACTGTGAGTAATTGAAAAGGTTTAAGGTAGGGGAGGGTGGTGCCGAAAGTAACAAAAACAACATTTTTGTTTGTAGAAGCTTCATAATTAAGTTTTATTGTCCGAAATTGTGTTTATAGGTACATTGTTTTATAAGTCATCATACGAAAAATAAAAATAGTCCTCACTATTTATAGATTTAGTTCCATAACTGTTTAAAAAAAATAAAAAAATTGTTACAATCGACACCGTGATGGTGTCGTTTGTAACGCCTTTGGTGTCAATTGTAATATACCTAATGAGATCACTTTTTAACACCTAGTTACTTATGAAAATTGATTATTAAACTAAACAAAAAGGAATTAATATCTTTTAAACTAAAAAACAGACATTTTGCCCATTAATATTAATTTTCCTTAAAAAACAAATAGTAGCTAAACATATTTTTTATCTAAACCGATAATGAGAACTCTTATAGGCTTGTGCCTATAAGATTTATATACGAGTATAAAAACTTAAAAATCTTAAAAATAACAAAAAATTGCCTATATGTTAATCACTTTCAGAATCAGCACAATTTATGCAGGTATAATTTAAATATTTACTTTGAGCACAAGTTTCGTGAGCCCAGAAATTACATACAGAGCACTGTAGCCAGTCCTCTTTGCTTAGGGAATAAGGATCCATGCATACTAAGCACAGTTCGTCTTCACTCTCTTCTTCATCTTCTATATTTTTTGTTGCTTGGTTTTTCTTATTGTTTTTGTCGCTACTTTTCCCCTTCCCCTTGCCTTTTTTTTGACTTACCTTGCTCTATATTAAATTTAGGTTTTTTATTAGTCTTCTGCTTCAAACTTAATATATTTTCTTTTTCTGGGGTGTCAGTTAATATGGCTGTCTTCCCCTTTGAGCGTTTTGATTTAGTTACAATGTGTTGAGTCACTTTGGGAAGAGGCCGAATCACTAAAGGCGACACGGTAGAAGTTTGTTTATCTTTAGGTGAAATGTTGTTCCTTGATAAGTGAATACCAGAACAACTTGCCTGTGGTTCCAAGTTTGATATTATTGTATTCTCTACTGCGTCCACGCTTCTAGGGTTTGGTGTATGTTCATTTATGGATTCATCAGATCTTGCAAGAGCCACTGGAGATGAGGGGGTTGCATTAAGGAATGGAACATCTTCAAGATTTGCTGGAGTTACATTAGTTGTAATTGAAGACATTGGCCTGTCGTCATTCAATGGAATATCAGTAACAGAAGCAGGTTCATATTCTTCATCGCCAAAAATTTCCCTGTTGAATGAGTAAATCCCTGTGTGCTTGAATCCTGAAATAATGTTGCTTGGAGTGGCAGCTAGAGGCAAAGCTTGAGCAACAATACCAGGTAAGTTATAGATTGTCATTCTTTTCCCTGGATTACTTCTCATCCACTGGTCAGCAAATGTATTAAAATATTTTTTGAATGGTCCGTACACCGTTCTATCTAGAGGTTGCAATTTATGTGTAGTATACGGAGGAAAGGACAACAATGTAATAAAATTATCTATCGATCAATGTACAATGTAAAAAATCGATCACTTCGATTGATAAATGTGAGAAGTGGTTATCTAATAGCAACAGCACTCTCGATGTTTCACTAGGTTTAGCATATTTAGCGAAATGTTTAATAAAAAATACAAAATCACCTTCCTGCATCCAGCCTGACTTATTTCCAGTTCCATCGCAGCCAACTGGCCCATCGCGAATAAAGTGATGATGGAAATTCACTCTTGGAAAGACGAATGTAGGAGGTACAGCATGCCCAACAGCGCTGATGGCTGAACACATGGTGATCGAATTGCCTCTCTCTTGTGAAGTTAGACCTCCAACTTGTTTGGTTCCTTTCAAAGCAATAACTTTCGAAGGATTTTGTACTGTATTGACACAAGTTTCGTCAACGTTATAAATATTATGAGGTTCGAAGGAGTACCGATCCATGACAGAAGCTAAATTGTCATAGAATCTCCCTACATTCACTTTATTGAAATTCATGGCCCGAGCCAAACTTGTCGATTCTGGTGTTCGAATTGAGAAAGAAGGATTTCTTCTAAGAAAGGCTATTAGCCAATCTTTGCTCGCCAGGCCAACTTCATTCCACCCGTCGGGATATTTTAATTCGTTTACTTTGGCATATTCTAGCGCTAGTTTACGAAATTCTTTTGTTGATATCCCGAAATACAGTTTTGCTGCTGTTTGACAATAGTGAACTAATTCTCTTTCCATATCCTCGCTAAAAACTTTATTCTGCGGTTGGTATCCTATTTTTGGCAGTATGTTGCAGTTATCTAATTGTTTTTTATATCGGTAAAGTGATACATGACACAGTTCAAAATGTGCGGCTGCTTTTCTTAGTGAGACATTTTCATTTTTCACCATATCCAGGGCTTTGTCAAAAATTTCGTTAGTAGCCCGGCCTCTATTTGTCTTACGCTCCCTGGGTTTCACCATTGTCGGTCAGGGACCTATGAAAATTAAGGAATAACCGTTATGTAGGAAAAATAATGTTAGAGGTGTCAATTGTAACATGTTACAATCGACACCTAAAATCTTGTTACAAACGTGACTTTCGGCCATATTTATTATAGATTAGATTTAGGTACAGAAATAAAACTACTGCCCAGAAATAACTACATAATACAAAACTAGATGATATTAGCAATATTTACATGCACATCAGTTTTTGTCAATACGCTTTAAGAAACAAATTAATAAAGATTCACTTATAATGAAATAATTTACTGAACAGCATAAAAAACACACTTTTCTCCATTGACAATATCTGTCCACTGACATCGATTCAAAATGGTGGCTCACAGATATATTTCATTGAAAACTAACAGATGGAGCTAGTCGTTTTAAAATAGGATTAAAACTTGCTTTTTTATGGTGACTGGTACAATCGACACCTGTTACTTTTGACACCACCCTCCCCTAGATACTTAGTTAGTTTACTAGTGAATAAAGTATATAGATCATTATATAGGAGTAGATATGCACAAACACACACACATACATACATACATACATATACAAATACATACCATTAATCCAGCAATGGAAGATTTTTGTGTCAGGGCAATTAAATCCACGAGAGCGAAGCCGCAGGCAACAGCTAATTGCTTATAGCAATCTTTTCCAGACAACCTACACAAATACTTTTAAATATATGTTTACTGTGCATGCGAGTACATAGTAATATATTTAGTAAGGTCGAGTTTTAGTGAAATTTGCAAGTGAGGTCCTAAAGTTTCTGGCCTGAGATATTTCTAGATATTTTTAGAGTTCAACTCTCGTTAGTTTTGATTCCTTGACTCTTAGAACAACAGGAAATCGCAAAATCTTTAGGATATTTAAACTACCGTGATTATGTTCCTTACAAAGGAAGGTGTTAGCCCGACCGATATCAAACAAAGGTTGGATATTGTGTACGGGGATTCTTTTCCATCATGTTCCACCATCAAAGATTGGTGTAAGCAATTTTGTTTAGGACGAGAGTCCATCGACGACGAACCTCTCTCCGGTCGACCCGTTGAAGCACTCACTCCAAACAACATAAAATTATTAGAAGAAGTTCTGAGTGACCGACGGCTAAAGACGACAAAAATAGCAGCAAGGGCAGGCTTTCACAAACTACAATCCTTAGGATTCTTCATGAACATCTTCATATGAATAAAGTTAGTGCGAAGTGGGTCCCAAAGCTTCTTTCAAGTGTGCAGAGAAGTTCAGAGTGTGCAGAGAAGAAGAGAATGAGTAGCATGTTCTAAAGAAGTTTTGAAGTATGTTCAGAGAAACGGCAAATATTTTTTCGAGTTAATTGTTACTGGGGAATCAAATACGAGTATGGTTCTTTACTATGATCTCTTTTCCAAAGGGGAGTCAATGGAATGGTATCGTTCTGGTGAAGCACCGCCTGACTGAAGTGCAGAGGTGACTCAGTCCACCAAAAAGATTATGGCTTCAATATTCTGGGATTGTCAAGGAATATCGCTTATAGACATAAATAACGCAATACTACGATGACTGGAAGCTATTATGCTAACCTCATAGATAAGTTACGAGAAGCGATCAAGCAGAAACGTCGTGGAAAACTAATCAAAGGTGTGCGGCTTCTCCATGACAATGCACCCGTCCACGCTGCTGTAGTTGCGAAAGCTGCTGTTTCAAAGTGTAGCTTTACGGAAATTCGCCACCCACCCTATAGACTTGGCTCCCAGTGATTACTATTTGTTCTCAAAACTCAAGGCGGCTTTAGGGGGTAGACGATTTTCCACTGATGATGAAGTGACCGCTACGGTTTTCGCCCATTTTGAAGACAAAATTTCTGACTACTTTTATACTGGGATAGAAATGTTAATTAAACGATCCGAAAAGTGTGTTCAAATAGACGGAGACAATATTGAAAAATAAAAATAGTTTCATGAACTTGAGTGAGGTTCTTTCTTTGTCAGGCCGGAAACTTTTGGACCTCCTCTCGTATATGTATGTAGTAGAACTTAAGTGCAAGGTGAGTAGGAAAATAAACTTAATACTTACTCGTAAGTTGACTAAGTATAAAGTTACTGCTTAAATAATTGAAGGGAGTGATACTTGAAATCCTCTTCTTTCTAGTGGGGTCACATGTAGTGGTAAGTGATCGTATATGTGTCAAGTGATATTATATATGGGTTTGCTAATGGATATTCTGTTGTATTCCTATCCCAGGATAACATGTGACATGTTAACTCTAGAGCTAACATGTACACATGTACGAGTAGTATCCATTTTAGATAGATACATTTTATCGCATTAAATTCTCCTTTTGGACGGTAATGTGCAATTAATTTTGTTAACTAAAATAGATATATTTTATTGTACACCACCAAATATAGCAAATTAAGTATATAAGGAAAAAAAGACATGTATGTATGTACATAAAGACATTACTTCTTTATTGCACCGTGTACCTATATTCCGTCTACAGACTTCTCCTTACCACTTAAAGGTTGTCTGGAAGAAATCACTTTAGCGATAAGGTTGCCTGGAAGAAATCACTTTAGTGTTAACTTGTTAAGGTCGCTTGTTGTACCTTTTTTGTTACTTACTTAATTTATTATCTTCATTGGTGTATTTATTTAAATTATAATTTTCATCAAAATGCATTCGAGTGCATTATTAATGACAAAAAGTTATTTTGTACATTGTAATGTCATTGGTCTTTCGAAGGATTATGCATTACACGCTTAGTGATAAAATCGTCTCTCATTAATTTTGTTTTAATGAAACTTTGTAATATTTCAAAAGAGTCAATCTATCGTTCTGGGTGGTCAATTAATCTTTAAAACATCCATGTACGTGCTACTAGCTGGATTTATTTTAGTCGGTGGTCTCAGTAATCGCGGAAGTAGGAGCGGGAGCGAGTAAATAATGTTATTTCACTACACGTATCAACGTGTAATATTTAGAAATATCAATTTCCAAATTAATAATTCATAGTTTGATATAAGTTTTGTCTTGTATATTGAAGGCCTGATCAGGGTAGACTGTTTTACTTACTAACCATAAAAAAAACAAATTCGGTTTAGTCGTCAGACCACCTGAGCAGAGGGCTACAGTAACTGCGCTTCCTGGTACGTAGTCTCAATTTTATTCTCACATACTCCATCGGTTGTTGTTACTGCGCCAGACGACCTGGAAATTGACACTTCAGCTTGCTAATTCTGTAAGCTATACGATAATTTAAGTTCTTTAGGGAAATTAGTATATTTATCCGAGGATGAGTTGATTTGCCACCTAAGCCATTTATTCGTTTAAAGAAAGAAACTACCAGCATAGCTGTCTTTATAATACGCTGATTGACTATAAACAAATGGATCACGCCAACCATTGGAGACCACATTTACGATGCTATATATTTTTTTAAAACTTTAACGTTTTTGTTGAATGAAATGAAAGTTTGTTCATCTATTTTACTATTTTTTCTTAATTTATAATAATTATATTCAGTTCCATTTTGTACACGTCTGTGTTGCCAAAATCACTGAACGTTCTCTTTCTTCCAAGCGGCATACCACACACATCTAAACACTACAGTTTTGTACACATTTTTAATCTACGCACACGCAAGGATGTTATTCCTTACCAGACGCCAGGTGCATCTGTGGTAGTTCCTATATAGGCCAAACTAAACGTACAGTTACGGAAAGGGTCAAGGAACACATTGTAGTTGTATATAACCGCCATACACGTAAACAATAAACAATAGCCAATACCGTAACCACAATAACCGTAAATCAACAATAGCCAAACACATTCTCTACGCTGGAATTAATCACTGGATAAAACTCTGCACTTCAAAAATCCTTTCCACTGAATATCACTATTATCCCAGGATTGTACGTGAAACGATTGAAATTAAAAAATATAAAAATTTCAATCGGAAATATGGACATAAACTATCGTTGACGTGGAAGTGATTAACAAATTTAAACATTGCGATTTACCATCGAATACTTCCGCGGACATTGTTAGTATGTTGCAGCCCTTTCCTGGATTACTTCCAACATCCTGAACTGCCCGCCTCTTTAGTCAACTCGTGACCTTGGCTGGTGTAACTCGTGCCGAAACGTCAAATAGAAATAAAAGGTAATTTAACAAAAACCTTTAATTTTACGCGATCAGACCCGATTTACAATATAAAATACGATACTGGTAGTGTGACCTGTCCATTATGATTAATTAATACGTATATACTTATTATAATATTCAAAAATTAAAGAAATATAGAGAACTGACTCACTCTTTCAGCTCCCACTGAGACTATACCCTTAGAGGAAATATCGCGGCGGACGGAGAAACACGTTCCGGAACGACAAAGAATATATCTGGGTACTTCGCGAGATAAGAGACATTTCAAAGTCTGGCAAAAGAAAGATCTGTCTGTGCGCGGGACAGTTGGTTTTGCGTAATGTCTGAATGGCAAATTTGCTTTGACTTCCTTTGAATGTTCTAGATAAATCGTTGGCGAGAGGTTGAATTGTTATAGAAGTGTAATTTTACTACGCTTTCAATTCGGATATAATTTATCAAACTAAAGTAGAAATAAACCTCGAAATCTCATGGTAGTTACGACCTTAATTTAACTTTGCCTCAAAAATTCTTTAGTGGCGGAATCTGTAAGATGCAACTATTGTTTGTGAATATATTTGTGATTACGTAAAGATCAACGATAACTTGGCACACTTTCTTCGATTAACTTTATAAACCAATCCGAAGATTTCTGTAGATCCAATTTATGTTAGTTCTTGAGTAAACTTGTTTCAATTCGATTAGCTCTTCCATCTTTATATTTATGAATGAACATACCTAAAACTAAACTAACTAACTGTTTACGAGTATATTTTCACTGTTTACACGAAGGTATATAGACACAAATGGACTATATATTTTTTATTGGATTTACCCGGTCGAAACGTCAAGCAATATGAAAAAGATAAGTTGAATAATGTTGAGTACTTGTTTGGTATATAAATATATCTAAAAAAAATCTTAAAATATTGACACAGATCAAGATGTTACAAGGATGAGTGCGAAAAATTATAACAAGTTGGATCCAATCCTGCTACAGAGAAAACCATGCGGCAGGCCGTGATAAAGGTGAATGGAGTTGGATAAAGAGAAATAATCTGAGGAGCACGAGTGAAAAAACATTCTGGAAGAGACGGGCCAAAGATATAAAGATATATTTGGCCAACGATAACGAAGGAGGACTGTCGAGACCAAGACCCAGAACGGGCTTATACTCCAGTGGATGGAATTAAGTTAAAAATGATGATGATGAGCAAACATAAGGACGGTGTAAGTTTAAAACCTTGACTTTAATTTAAAACCACGACCACGACCCAATTGTCATGACACAATAATCTAGTATTGTATGGCCTCAGCCAATAACTCAGTCTGATTATAAAATTTAGTACAGCTACCCTTCTGCTCGTTGACCGCCTATTATTAAAAAAGGATAGTGGTTTGTTTATACTTGGTTTGGTACAAGTGTTTATCTGATGTAACAAGCATTTACCACGAAACCTCAAGGCGGAGTAGGAAGGACAATTTCGGTTGAATTTATGTGCGATTTAGCGGGTAATCTCACCGTGCTCCGCTGCCGAAAGATAGATAAGAAACTGGTAGTATGGCAACTTCATGCAAGCGTACAGATGCCTCACACACACAGTCAAATGCACACATATATTCAATTTACAACGGTTCAGTCTTCCGAATTCGTAATTCCTATTGTTGCAGTGAAAGTTCCAGCAAAATTAGTTATAGTTACTCGTGTTTTTGAATAATAAACATTGCGACAATTGCGTAAACAAAACATGAACTTGACATATTAAAAATGTTGTTTAATATTATTCCCGGTAATAATAAAATAATTATGTGTTCGTATCGAGATTCGATCCATGATTGATATAAGTTTCTGATCTATTAAGAAAGCAATTTTAATTTCGATTTTACATTGTTTTGAGATGGGCATTTATACTTTAATACCATCGATTTTAGAATACATAGATATGTTACACAAGCACTCTAAGGGCGGCACGTTAGAGTCTAATAGTGTTCTATGGTCAGTAGCTCTCAATTTTTTAAAATCATATGGGATTTGAAAACCGAACATTCTTATTACGTAGTACGAAGTTTCAAATTTGACTTTTTAATGAACCCCTCCTCATCTGCTTCACCCCCCTATAAGTTGTCAACCGGGTTTCTTTGATAAGAATGTATGATGTGTCATCCTAGTATTTTCCCATATCGATGTTTGATACTAATTTTGAAATGTATTGCGTCGATGTTACTTTATGCCTATGTTTACGATTTAAATGTTACTGGAAAATCAGCTTATAGGGTAAGGATCTAGTCAGACCATAGGGTAGGCATCTAATCAGCTCATAAGGTGGGGATCTAATCAGCTTATAGGGTAGAGATTTAATCTTCTCACGACTAGTTAATATCAAACGTAAAAGAAATATATTAAGGTACCTACCTACTCACGGGTCAAACAATAAATGCAAATGAGTCAGAGACCAAAAAGTCTGATGTATAAAGCGAATTGGAAATCTATTTTGAGGAATAGAATCACAGAACGGCTTTTTGAAGCTTACATTTATTCCGAGTAGGAAGATGTTCTGAGGGATTTAGAATCAAGGACGTCAGTAAGAGATAAAGCTTGGGAGAATATGATTGTAACACGTCGTTATCGTATTGATAAAATTCATGGAAATTATCTCGGAATAGCAAACGAATCAAGCTCTCGCGGTTGTTTAAAATCTATATAAATGCCGAACCACGCTTCTGTTGAATACATCGTTTACGGACGTAGCGTAGAATATCCTTACTGCATCATTTTGCCTCTACTGTGGTTCTACTACCATCCAGGGACGCCATAATGGCAGATGAGACACGGATTTTCTGTATATACCCACTTTATTTATTTCTATATTTTGAGGCGAACCTTGTACCTACCTATGTATTATTAGTCAACAGAATGCGGGTAAGAAATTGCGGTTGTTGCTATTATACAAATTACTTTGTTTTATTTATATAAATAAAATATTAAATATATTTTTTTAATTTATTTGAAAACTAGCTGTTACCTGCGACTTCATGTTGTTTTAGACTGCGACACAGATGTTTTAGAAACGGTTATTATAAGAGAGGTCTAGAAGAAGTTATTGTGACTGTTAGGTTAACTCAGGACTAACTATACTTGTTTACATTTCAACTGACAGATATCAATAGGATGGCGCCACTGTGACGGCATAGGATGGCGCCACTGTGATAGCGGTTAGCGTTATTCAATTTATATTGTATTGCATAATTATTGGTCTTTAATTGACAATATACTACTTAAATTAACATTATTTAATATTAGAACACTTTATTATAGATACAGTGTAAACTCTATATAGCGACACTGAAGGGACTGCGCATTTTATGGCGTTATTGAGAGTTGTCGTTAAATGAAGAGAAGAAAAATCAATATTATTTTACTATTATAATATTATGTATTTACTAATAAAGTATATATAACATTTACAAACAACAAACATTAATAGTGATACAAATAACAATGCTTGCGTATAGTCTGTTATCTTCGTCTGTCGTTTTTTTGCGTTTTTAGAGCGACCGAATCCAAAGCGTCACTTATCTTTTCTCCCGCCTCTATTGCGCGTATTAATAAAACCTTTTCGTTAACACACAAAGATTTTCTCTTACTCGCCATGTTCACAGTTTGAAAGTTTGTGAGCAACTAAGAATATGGTAATGTACAGATAATGCATAACAACCTAACGACAGTCTAGTAGCCGAGGTAAACACGTGCAAGGTATAACAAACAAAAGAACGGATTTCTTAGAATCTTCGATACGTATGATGCCGACAGTCGAGGTAAATATGGGCTAGAAAAGGGCTAATAAAGCAACAAAAAAACAAACAAAAGAACGTACACAGCTGCAGTTCTTATTTCGGCAACTTAGAAACTACTGTTTATTGTTTAATAATGACGTATTTTTGTCGTTATTTAGAGTGGGTGTGATGCTACATAGAGTGTATCATTGTATGGAAAACAAGGTAAACCAACCATAGTCAAGTTATTTCGACGTTTTAGGGAGTTTGTCGTTAAATCGAGTGGCGTTAAATGGAATTTACACTGTATTTATTATTATTATTCTAAGGAACGCACCGGCCGCATATGTAACTTTGTCAAAGATTAGGAAATTATTCTATTAACAAAATTTATAAAGCTTAAAAAGCATTAATTAATCCCGATTCAATAAATATAACAGCTAAATAAACTGCATTTGCAAATCTAATCTGCTTAAAATTTTAATTGAAGTTGTTTATAAGAAACAAATATTTCAAATGAAGAATAATTCTCTCGTACATGAAAATAGCAGGAGTAACTAAATGAAACTACACAACGGCTTTTAAATTGAAACTTAGCCTTTGTACGATGTCTGAGAACGAAGAGCAAACTTCTATAGAAAAGTATTGAGCCGGGCATTGGATACCCGAGTATGAGTTTGTCTTGGAGTTTAGAAAAATAAAGTGTAGCGGGCGATTGAATGGTTTATTCAAGTAATGGCTTCGCTAGAAGTACACATATATATATATATATATATATAATTTTTCTAGTATATGCTATATTTTCTTTTTAAATCGGTCTTGTTCTCGAACGGCTTCTAGAAATAATACTTAAATATATATGGAGAACTCAGAAAGTTTTCCGAAAAAGGAAAAAGTTGTTTTTTTATTTTTTTTTACATCTTTTCAAAGCACTCTCCACTTGCATCTATACAAAGTTTCATGCGTTAAAATCAATTTTGAAAACATTTATATTCACTCTTACTCAGGTACCTCTTTCACAGCCTATTCGAACCTAGGCAGCGCGTCTTTCGGTGACGAAAACTGCTTCCCTTTCAGTTGGGATTTACTCACTGCAGTAAAAACGTTTGGCAAGCACGCAGCTACGTACCATTCTGCGTTAATGTTGCTTTGGGTTCGTAAAGGTAAAAGTGAAACAGCCAGACAGTAGATTGACGCTTAGTTTATAGATCGTAGTGGTAAATCCGAGATTCATCACCCGTGTTCATCAATTTTGTTATTATATCACGGCACCATTCGACACAAAATTGTTTTTGAGCCCCGGTGAGGTTGTGCGGCACCCAGCGCGATACTATCCTCCTGACTCGCAGATGACCATGTAATATTTCATACACATTCCACGATCCAATCTGCAATCTCTCCTGAAACTCCTCGTGTGTAATTCACCTGTTTTTACTAATACAATGTTTCACTGTCACCACGTTTTCTACCGTAACAGCCATTAAAGGGCAATCGCTTCTTTCTTCGTCAGCCAAACTTAGTCGACCATGCTTAAATTCATTGCACCAACGACACACAGTTACCTTAGAAGGGTACTTGTCTGAATGGCATTGGAAGTCTATTAAATTTATCTTTAGGTTTTAAAGAACATTTACGAACAAAATCATAGCACGGAAATATTCCCATCGAATATCCACTTTTTAACGAGACCCGATATTTAATTCAGTTCGTAAAAAAATATTGAGAGAAATTTGAATTTGGAATGTATTGTTTTATCGTCATAGTTTTAATTGGCGTTAAAACTTTCTGAGTAGCCTGGTATATTCAACGGAGTTAATTTAAGTTATGTAATTTAATTTAAGCAAAGATTTAAGTTAAATATAATTCTTAAGTCATCCTTTATTTTTATACATGTATACAATACGTGTATACAATACATTAATTTGTATACAATTTAAATGCATTTAAAGAATCACGCTGTAATTTTTTTACCAATATCCTGTATATATTGAATAGATTAAGCCTTTATAAATGAATTAATTATTAGAACAGTAAGACTAAAAGAAGCTTACTGCGGAGATGTTTGATATGATAACATTGAAATCAAATAAAATAAGTTTAAACCACATTTCACGTCATCGCTTGTCTTCTATTTTAATATGGCTTGGTGTATACATAAGTTTCATTAAACCACCAAAAGTAGGTACTACAAAGTTGAGTTTCAAGTTACAAATTTGACATTTCTAAAACATAAGGGCGATTTTCATTTGCAAATCTAACTTGTCAAATCTAATCTAACTAAATGAATTAAACCCGAAATTGTTCAATATTTTCATGGTCTACCTATCTACGTAATACAGGATTAGAGTCAATACCTACAAAATAAATATTGAGACCACGTAGCGGAAAGTGCAGTGTGGAACGTCATCCGATCAGGTGAACGATTTATTGAAGTTCGCCAGTAGTGGCATAATAAGCCCTTGTCCTAGCTAGGCAGCGGGTTGCGATGCTTTGCGTTGTCTAGCGTCGAGAATTGTAGCGCGGTGCGTCGTGTCACGGACACGTTGTCCTATGTCACCTATGTTAATGTTATGTTCGAATTCGAATGTTAATATAAAAACACATAAAATTTGCCGCGTATTACTCAGTGAAAACATTTATTTAAAGTATTTATATTTAGAAAGCCAAGGAGCAAAATAAGTCGTATACGGACACGCATCGGACGCATGTCACGCGCCGCAACGCTAGCCGCACAGCTCACGTAGGACACGCACGCATCGATTGTTTGATAATTACGAGACACAACACGGAACACGACGCATCACTTCGCGCGCCCAGCAAGGGCATAGGGTAAGACAAGCAAAAGATCCTGAGGATGTGTGTAGAGAAAGAGGCATATAGATTTCAACACTGAATATTAGAAACAAAAATTTATATTCCTGATTTTAAGTTTCCAAAATTATCGCAGAAAAGTCGTTGTAATACATAACCCCGAGAAGTAGGTAATCATTTGTGACGGGGGAAATCAGCCGGAATAAATACACAAGTGACACGAACGGTTTGAGTGTGGGGGTGGTTAATGGCACTGGGGTGATAATGGAGCCTGGCTGGGGTAGAAATGTACAGGAAACGGCTGTGTTTTGACGCGACGAAATGTCTGAAAATGTCGCTTTTGTATATAATCTGTATATAGGTAATTGTGTCCAATATGCCTAAGTGGTAGTCGGTAGAATGTTATGTAAATATGTCCCGAAATATATCATCAGTGTCATTAGTAACAGGCCTATAGTAACCAAAACCAGTCCTTTTAGTATCCATTGCTGGACGCTGGTCTCTTCATACACATTATCTTGTGCATGAGGGATCTATGGTCTTGAAACGCCACGCTGTAGGAACGGGTTGGTGAGTCCACTCGTTTAGAAGGTGGTGTAGTTCCTCAGGGCTTGTAATAGCGGCTCTGTTAACTGCTACACATATACACCCTCTCCGCCGGCGGAGACGAGGACGTCACCCTCGCTATACCGTGAATACACATCGGCCTTCGGCCAACAATTTACCAAGTATCGGCACGTGCCTGGGCGCTTCTCACCCACTCACGATCCCGCGGTACCCTTCCAACGCAACGCCCTAAGCCGAGATCCGTTCCTTCCACCGGTTTATCGGCGGGGAAGCCCTTAGGCTCGTTGCTGCTCACAATTTTTGCTCTTGGCTGAGCGCCTTCTGCGCTCGCCCTAAACCATGCATGACCGGTGACTCTTGAAACGCCATTAGGGTCACAATAATTTAACTCATCCGAAAAAAAACTTTGTTCACCATTAGTCGCATCTTGGGACACGCACTGGAAGGGATAGGGTGGTGGTATTCTATACCCGATAGACTTCACACAGTCAGTATAATATAAAGTTACTAAAATGCGTCTGCCTGTATTGTTCGCTTAAACTCCAAACATAAATATTATTCAACGAATTTTGATACAATTTTCACTCTTGTTTAGAAAATTAATTCCGGTATTTATTGTCAAAAAACCGATTCACTAATTTTAAAAAAGATAAAAAAAAAAACATCTTAGTGTTCTAAATGCTTTCATGACATTTAAAATGGTAACCCACAGCTGAATCCCAAAGCCCACAGAACGCTGGATTGACCACGTTACCCCTCTCTCACAGAAGACTACCTTGAAATATACCACATTTCATACTTTAACCAATTTCCCCAACGTAAGTACTTGTTTCGGTAGTGAGTGAGATATGCCAGAGCCCATTCTCATCCCATCCTATCCTATCCCACCCCATTTTTCCAATGCGTCCTCTAAATTCATTTCTGTAAATCTCCAAAAATAGGCAGCGCATCCGGGGGCGTGGCAACGTTTGTCAGTATGGACTGATGTTGGCATGTATCGCGGATGTCCATGGACGACAGTATCCACTTACCATCGGATGGACTGTCAGCTCGTCTGCCAGCTTCTTTCCATAAATAAGAAAATGTAGCAGTGAAACAAATATTCAGTTCATTAAAAAAAAAAAATAACATAGACTAATTGTTTTTGGGATAATTACCACATCAAGCTATGTACTCACAAGGGCCCGTGTGGACGAAAAACAAGAATTGGTTAAGGATATATTATATATACTATGTAGTAAGGAATAGGTTTCAAAATCAATGATTCACTGAATCGGCTGATTGACTCACTATTAATTCGAGCGAATTATATTTACTTTCACGCTTTTCGTCTGCGATTATATTCTCGTTTCACAACCCTACAAGTACATTCCCAATTTATGCAGGAACGCCCTTAATACCCAAACAAACATTTCCTTCCACGCATACTGGAGAGTTCAACCCTTGATTAATACTATAGATGTTATTGCACCGCCGTGTACAATCTTTGAGTCTCAAGTTATGGAGCGAGTTGCCACCTGGCCTTTTTGTAGTCTTTAATTCGTTGAAGGAGTTCTTGCTTCTAAATATCTACCTGAATACTCCCTACTGGTTGCAAATGCAAACCTTCAAAGGATTCTGGTTAGACCAATACTTCAGTTATTCAAAAATTGGTCATGATTTGCAGCCCATTTAGTTATTTTCATGTTGATCGTTCAAAATACATTTACAAAGCATTCTAATGAAAGTTTTTATGATTATTTTAAATTTGACTGTGAAGAAAACCTGAGAATTGGAAAATTCGGAAACGTGTATTATATCCACAGAATCGTAGTAAAAATTTAAATTCTATTTTATGTCAAGTGGCAACCCGCACTAACCTATATTCCGCCGGCGGGTACCAAATACCTAATACCTTTGTCGGGTCGTGTGTGTAAGCTTTGGAATCAGGATTTCACAGCGGTTGTACAGACATTCCGCAGCGTTTATGTTTGCTTGAGGGTTATCTGAGACATATTAGGGTTAAATTCTACTTCCAGCTATACCAGCGATAGTTATATACCTAATATTTATATGAAATATTTGCCCATATATTCGGTCTATACTTAGTCTGACCATAAATACCCTTACAATAAAGAAAAAAAAATACATTTGAATTTGGAATCTGTCATTCTCATGTGAAAAATAAATGTTTTTTCTCATTTGGACGTCCTCTGTTTGTGACAGAAACTGGTCTGGCCGTCCACGCAGTATTCGTACCAAACAGACGATTGAAACTGTGAAGGAGTGAATCCGAAGAAATCCCGTCCGGAAGCAAGAGATTTTATCCAGATAGATGAATATCGCACCCAGAACCATTTCATGTATTTTGAAAGACTAATTAGGACTGGCCGCTTACAAAAGACGTACTGGTCATTTCCTAACTGATAATTTAAAGAAAAATAGGGTTGACGAATCAAAATAACTTTTGAGTTTATGCTCATAACTCTAGAGAAGCTGCTCATGGTTTGATGGGGTGTTAGCTATCAAGGAGTGACTCAACCATATTTTTGTGGAAAAGGTATTAAAAAGTCGGCTCAAGTGTATCAAGATACGATTCTTGAGAAGGTCGTAAAACTTCTTAACAACACCCCGTTCCATAAGCAAGAATTGTTATTTCAGCAAGACTCAGCACCGGGTCAATGCATATTCTCTTGTACATGAAGAAAGTATTGCCTTTAACGTGCACGCTAGCCAAGCTAATTGGCGGGTTGTGTAGATGTCATAATGGCTTTGTTATCCCTTAATGCACCCACGAGAAGAAATGGGATGGTATTATTCTAAAGCCGGTTGACATCTATGGGCAAGTGTAGTATATAGTACTATATGTAGTAAAATAGTATAATGGATGCTAAAGTCATTTTACTCATGTTTATAAATTGTTTAATGTGCAGTTTCTTTTATAGGGAAGTAGGCGGACGATCAAGCGGTCCCACGTGATGGTAAGTGTTACCGCCGCCCATGAACACCTGCAACTATAGGGGGTATGCGAGTGCGCTGCCGACCTTGCAAAATCCTATTCACAGTTCTCTTGAAGAACCCCATATCGTAGCGTAATGAAAAGATCTCTTGAGGCAGTTCGTTCCACAGCCTACGGGTTCGCGGTATAAGATGATTTTTTAATCGAACAGTATGTGACAAAAACTTCCCGTTAATAAGTTACTGTGGTTCTCTTCAAAACTGATAATGATAATGCAAGCTGAAAATTCTAACGAATGTTCAATAATGCATAGATCTCTGTTAATTTTATTATTTTTTTTATAGAAAAAAGGTGGCAGACTAGCTTACAGTCCACCTGGTCCACCGGGTCCATGCCAACATCAAGTTCAGAATGTCAAACTTTGACAGGCCCCCGGGTGCGCTGATTACCTTTCCAGATATAGGAATGGATTTGGAGAAAGAGTTGGGAAAATGGTAAGAGATAGGATAAGATAGGATGAGAATAGGGTCTGGCATATATCACTCACTACCGAAACAGGTACGTACATTGGGGAATGGGATAAATTTATATAAATAAACGTCTTATGTTCAAATGCAGATGGATTCCCTATTAAATCGTTATGCCATCCGCACAATTACAGGACGGGTATCTATCTAAATTTAAACAAAATGCGCTATTTATTTTGATTAACACTATTAAACGTTCAATGCGATATTTAAAATAAAACCTCTAATTAATCTACAGGGACTTCCGACCCAGATAATAGAGAAAGCGGATAAATAATCCCTTAATGGTCACAGTTTCCCGCCATTTATAACTGAAAACATTACCCTCATAACCGGTTTTATAGTTATTATATGAGCTGTCATAATTACGACTTCATAAGGTCTCTATATGACCTGCGAAAGTATATTATTAGTGTTGTAAAAATTAACGCTTAATTTTTTAACATTTAATTAACGGTCCACTGGTAAAGAATCCCTTAAGGCACTAACGCATTTTAACCCGCGGGATATTTTTATAGATAACTTTTGCACGTCCAAGCAACTGTTATTAAAATTTGAGTGTTATTAGGAGAAATTTCATAAAAGTTCGTGTTGTTAATGAGTCAAATCCAATAAAATATTTTTACCGATAAAAGTATTGATAAAAGAATCAATTAAAATGAATATCTCAAACTATACCTACTCATATAATTGCAAGCGTTTCACAGAGCGGCAGTGGATACTCAGTACTGATTACGTTTACTTCAAAGAACTAGTTTATAATTATTATCACCATTTGACTTGTGTTCGAAGTAAAAAATTTACGGGGCTTGGAGTTAGCGAATTGGTGGTGGGGAGACTGTAATGGTATATACATAAATAAATATAATTAATTTTAAGGGGCTCTGAGTTAAAGCATTAGTGGTGGGGAGACTGTAATGATATATACATAAATAAATATAATTAATACAAAAGTAAAGTTAAGAGTATTTGTGTTATCAAATAGAGAAAAACATTTCTGACAATAAAGCTAGAAAAACAAAATAACAAGCATTAGGTCCCCCTGTGTCCAAATCAAGACAGAGATCTCTTGAGACTGACGTGGAATACTGTAACGCAGCCATCACACAATTAATTTAGATCACGATCGTTGATCGTAATCAAGATTGACCGTGTAAGTGTTGGATTGCATACAGTGCACGGTCAATCTGGAACACGATCAAAGATCGTGAATCTGATCGTTATCTGGATTGATTGTGTAATGGCCGCCTAATGTTGTGATGTTAAATTTAGCCTTTAATTGTTTAGTTAATATCACGCCGATGTGCCCAAAATCTAACCCCCGTTAGCAGAAAAAAATGTACCTCTCATTAGTAACGCATTCAGCTATCCATGAATATCTGTTTTGTTGCAGTAATTACATAATTATACAGACAATAATGTCCATATAATCATGCCGTGTGTACTCATAGTGTATAGATTGAATCCGATATATTCCCGAAAATGAAACCATGGCTTACATGTTGTCATGGGGAGAGTGCACGCTGCAATCCGACAGCCGCTGATCCCGCTCGACTGGTCACGTTACCCCTCTTTCACAGCAGACTACCTTGAAATGTACTGCATTTCCCACTTTATCTTATTTCCCTAATGTACGTGTTTTGGTAGTGAGTGAGATTCCAGAGCCCATTCCCATCCTATCCCTCCGCATTTTCCCAACCCTTTCTCCAAATCCATTCCTATATTTCCAAACGTAGACAGCGCATCCGGGGGCGTGCCAACGTTTGTCATTTTGGACTAATGTTGACATATACCGCGGATGTCTATGGGCGACAGTGTCCACTTACTATCAGGTGGACAGTATGCTGGTCTGCCGCCTTCGTCCAAAAAAAAATCAGAATTCTGATAGGAAATGTATTTTTTTAAAAATTGTCCCTAGCCTCTATAATAGTCCTTGCAACTCAGAATAAAGATATACAAAAAAATATCCACTTAACACCAGGTGGAATGTATACTCGTCTGCCGCCTTGTGTCTATAAAAAAATATAATGCTGTTTATGGTTTATTTGTTTATAGCCATACAAATTATAGCTTGCACTGAGGCTATGTCTTTACATAGTTTATGTAGTTTTAGTTATCGGGTTCATGGCCCGTTAAGTTGTCCCATAAATCCTCAATAATAACATTTCTCTTATGACAGTGTTTATAATTACATATCTATAGTAGGGTGTGCCGTGTAATAAAACGTCATATTACCCATATCATATTTCAAAGTGTAAGGCCGCGGTCCTACCAAGAACGATAAACGATGAGCTGGTAATCCAACTATAAACGAGCGAGTACACAGTTCGACCAGTAAAGCTAACTGCACGACGTATTTTTATGTCGCTGGGCGAGGAGCGAGTGAATCGAGCGACAGCAGCGAGTTAGAAGAAACTCACTAAGTTCGACCCCTCCGACTCACACTGATTGAAGTTGACGGTCACATCGCAGGCGAGTGTTGTTACTGATCGAGCTCTTTTAGCTCTCTTATCGCCGGGCGATAAAACTAGAGCGAGGATCCTTGCTTGTAATAAGACCGTTGAACTATTATTTCTATTTCTGTCTTTCAATCCTAGTCTTGTGGATTTTGTACGTGTCTTGGGCTTGAAAATTGCTCATCGTTCATCGTTTCTCGTTCTTAGTCGGACCACAGCCTAAGCTATTCCTCTTGATTCCTATTAAAAAGTAATCATTTCGAAGTACCAACTTTTTTATACAAAGTCGTCATGATTAATTTGAAATTACGCATTTAAAATGTGTAAATTATTACGTATTTTAAATGCGTTTATATATTCACCAATATTTTATCGAATACTATTTCAATTTCTGCAGACATCAGTGGAAACAAACTTACGTTGCAAAAGCGAAAAAATCTGGGTTAATAGTATTTACTATTCCGCAAACATAACATGGAAATGTCCTCTCGGTGAATCAACATAGTCTATCAAACGTAACATAGGACAAGAAAATACGGGTAAAATTAATAAAAAAACGGTTTTTGTATAACTATAATTTCTCTCAGAACGATCATTTTAATCAGAATACGAGTAAACGATACCTGATATTTTATATTCCTGAACTGACCATATGGCATTACATATAGCTAAACACTTAGCCATCGATCTACGACGTAGACGTTTTCATGAAAGTTAATAATTCTGACCAAATATTACACAGTTAGTCAAAACATATTGTTACACAATAGTTATTAATAATGGCAAGTTATTAAATCTCAGACAATAAAGAATACTCAATCTTTTAATCTAGAAACAAAAGTCTTTATTTATCACGAAACTGAACGATTTATTCTGACGGGCGATTTATTTTGTAGCAGTGTTTGTAGAACGTACAGAATGAAAATAATTTTTAAATCGAATCATTTGTTCGGGAAAAGAGAAATGGGAATTAAAGAAAGCTTGCCAGCATCCAAAATAGTATTATTCAACATACCCAGTTACTTAAATAATTTATTCATAATTCAACAGTATTCCTCAAAGATATTGTAAAGTCAGACGTCAAATTTCAGTACCAGTTTCCAATGGTTTTGGAAAGGTATATCAATCTATTGCCGACTGTATATTAATGTATTCAGTTCAGAAACTATGGACTAAACAGAGAGAGAGAGAAAGACACACACAGAGAGAAAAGTCTGCGGGGTACCTTATCACTAACTCTAATCCTTCTTACGAGTACGTAGAATGGTTACGTAATTCCATTTTCGTTCATACGCTTTCATGAAGTTACCTCTTTTATTAGAATCCAGAAAAGGAGTACAAAGGCTATGAAAATGTTTGAAATTCGAAGAATAAAGATAAACGAAGTCTGTGACGATAAAACTGGACGTTTTAAAAAAAGACAGCCAACAAAACTTCCTTTCACTGATAGTGACAGCAACCTAGAGATAGATTTAGAAATGGAGTGGGCAATGATATTTATTTTATTTTACTTGTTTTACAAATGTCTATTGGTCAAAGAATCCACTTATCCACTTAATTGTTTATACTAATCCACCTGTGATCGAAATTGTTATTTCTTCTCTGCCCAATGGTTGTCTGGCAGCGATCACTTTTAGCAATAAGACCGCCTTTTTTTAATCTTGTGTCTATGTTTGCTTTTATGCAGTGGTGTCTAACTATAAGTATATCCTATCCTTTTAATTTAAAAAAGAAATATTTTATTAAATCTTCAAAGATTTACAATTCTGGACTGATGTTGACGTGTATCGTAGATGTCCATAGTCCACAAGTCCACTTACCACCAGATAGACTGTATGATCGTCTACCTATATATTCTTCCTATACAATTATTTATTGTGTATTGGGCGTTTTGTGGTTTAATAGTGATAGTTTATCAAACTTCAAATTGTGTTTTGTGCATAATGTTTGTGATAATCAAATAAAAGCATGGGACTGAATTTTTCGTGTGCTTCCAAGGAGGCCCCTCTGTCCAAGGAGGACAGAGGGGGGCCTCTGTCCTCAGTAAACCTACTATCGTTTTACTGAGCGACTTCTGACTTACTTCGACGGGACTGGACATTGACAGATTACGTTTTGAACGTTGAAATTGTGTATTACCAGGAAAACTTGACACTGGCAGAATGTGCTAATTGCACCATTCCTATATATGAAGAAAAAAATCAAATCATGCAAAAGTAAGCCTTAATACATAATATAGGTATAACAAAGCGTGAGTATCTGAAAGGCTTTAGTAGATTTTATCAAGCATTCATACTTTTTAAATAGAACATAGATACCTTTTTGAAAAAAAATACCTTCTCCAAAAGTATATTCTCAATGAATTGTACTAGATAAAATTACACATTAATATAGGCGTATCTACACTAAATTCACATAGAAATATTGTTAAAGTATCTATCTACGCTCGTAATTATTGTAATCTACTAATTGTAATCTAAATCTATCTAATAAACTATTCTGCTATTATATTCTGCAATTTTCTTATGTTACATAATCTAATTTTAAATGCACTTTCAGCCATATTTCGTGTTAAAACATTCCATTTTTGAAAACCATTTGAATTATTTAATTATATCCAGTTCCTTAATAGAACACCGTTGAAAGGTGTCCTTCGGTATTTCAAACGCTTTAGGATGGCATCTGGATGACTAAGGTTTTATTACTAGAGAAACGTTCAGTGAATTTCCTTGTTTCAAGCTGTTGAACGATTTTACATTAACCGGCATAATTTTAGTACCAAATAATAACGATGTTGGATATAAATATTTTGGATTTCAGGAACTGGGTTATTTGAGAATTTGAATCTGTTACGAAAACGTGTATATTTGATGACGAGGCATATTCATTTATTTATCTATACTTTATTGCATGTTTTTAAAATGGCGGCCTTATGCTAGGCAGTATTGCAATGGTTGTATGTCGAAATGGGTTGTCGCGCCCGCATACCCCCTGGTGTTGCAGGTGTCCATGGGCGGCGGTAACACTTACCATCACGTGGGACCCTTGCTCGTCCGCCCACTAGTCTATAAAAAAAAATAATGAATCTTCCTTTTTTCTTTCTTTCTTTAATTCTCTACCAGTCAACCCAATTTTCTACCATTCAACTTTAGGGCGTATGAGTGGTGTTTGGTAGGTGAACAATAAATGCATAATGTCGATGTACATGATGTCAGCCTTTTACGGTCCATTGCAGGCCGTAGGTCTTCTCTAGGCTTTCGGACCATAATCCACCATGGGAGCCCAGTGTGTATTGATATACACATGCTTAAGATTGTTCTTTATTTCTGGAACATACGAGTTTCCTCGCAATATTTTCGTTTACCACCAATGCAATTGAAACTTAATTTCACGAGTAGAGGATTCGAAATCACACCTCATAAATGAGGGTCGAGAACAGATACACCAAGGCTATCATGAGAAAGACAAAACATTTTTCTGTAATTAATGTACTTACTACAATATAGAAATTGTATCACAAATTATGCATAACATTTTGACGTTAGCTTAGGTGGTAGGGATTCTTACGAAAAAAAAAGAAATCCTCACTCCAACAATACATTTTATTGAACACAATTTATTGAAAAGTTTCCATTTCCATATAAATTTAAATCTTGACCCTAGAAATTCATTTGTATAAAACCTTATAATATATTTTTGATGCCCAATTGAAAGAGCTGATATTAATAAAAAAGCAATTTGCAACGGCTTACGTTTTTATTCTTCAATAAACACGGCAGTAAGGGGAATTATAGAGAAAGGGATTACAGGGGATTTAAGGATTTTACAAACTTTAGGGAATTTCTACAAAATAGCTTCTCGCCAACAAGATCCAACAAAAGGAACTTCGCAGTGATGAGCATTCGACTGCTTCCTCAAGAGAAATGCGTAATTTCACGTGGATAGATATAAATGTCAGGATATGGTCTTTCGTACAATTTTACCATAGTGTTTTCTTAGAGAACATTTTATAGAAAGAAGGTGGCATACCAGCATACAGTCAATCTGGTGGTAAGTGGATACTGTCGCCCATACCCGTGGTACGTGACAACATTAGTCCAGAGCGATAAACATTGACATGCCCCCGGATACGGACACCTTTGTTGATATAAGAAAATATATTTGATAAAGTGGGTTCGGTGGGAAATTTGGAGTTTTTTCTTCGTCTCTTTTGTAGTATTTTACAAATTTATTTATTTCCAGCGCAATTTGTAACTTTATGTCACGATCCGCTATTGCGGAGCCAATAGATTCTACTAAACCCACAATGGAGACAAATTCGCTTTTCCCTCCATTTGATGGTAGTCAACTTGAAGTATCTATGGAATAAATCGATTTGATTTTTGGGATTTTAGGATCGATTCAATGAATAGAGTCACTGCTTGAGACCGATCTTAAAAGTAGATTATTGTTCAGCTGAAATAATCGATTATCCGATTAATCGATCTCAAATCGTCATCCATAGTACCATTTACCATAGGAAGTTGATTAGATCAATGTATAAATGTTAATGCACGAATTAACCTTTTGCTTTTCAAATGAGCGCAAGTAATCTGAGGTTTAAGTTGGTGAAAGAGAAATTAATGTACATACAATACAGATCCAATATCCACTATCTTCGTATTATTTATAGCCGAGTAAAGGTATTACATAATCACGACGAATGAATACGTATTATTCTTCCGTAATTGAATATCTCCTTCAGTTCAGAATGGGTCGGAACATTTCGCATAGTGGGGGACCACTTTATCCGTACATTCGTGAGCCGTGTCCGTCCCGCGCTGGCACCGGCTTGTCTTGTATTTACGACGGCTCGTAAATCAGTCGGTCCGCGTATTCCGGAATGTTTTACTGACGAAAAATTACGTATTGATCATTGGGGCGTTTGCAGTTTTTTTACGGTCGGCACGTGGATGTTGGTGCGTGAGAATGACTCTTTATGGAACCAGACAAACAAGGAAGATAAAGGTAAATAGTTTGCCCAGTTGAGGATGTTCGGAGACTTTTTAGTTCAGTAAGTGTTTAAGTTTTTTTTAGCTGGTTTTAGAGGGTCGGTGGCGTACCCGCATACCTCCTGGTGTTGCAGGTGTCAATGGGGGGTGGTAACACCATCGCGTGGGACCGGGACCGCTTGTTTGGCCGCCTACTTCCCTATAAAAAGCGTCATTTACATGTCCGGTGACTCTCGAAAGGCCATAGGGTCACAAGAATATAGCCGTTCCGAAAAAAAAAGCCACGCATAATTATCAATAAGCAAAATGTTCAATATGCATAATAATCAATGCGCAAAATATTTAATCCACTACATGTCTTCAGTTTGACCAACACTGCTCAATTACACATATCGCATTGAAACATTTCGATTTCGATGTATTTATAGTTAATTTTTAACTTTCCTTACATAGCAAATTAATTACTTTTATTTTTAAATATTAGAGAAATATGAAAATTTAAAATTAATACGTTTTATGTTATGCCGAAAAACGACTGACGGATAGCGCTAAAATTGTATAAAAAAATCAGTTTTCACAATTTAATTGTTTTGATTGAACCTTAAAAGTAATTCTAGCTCATATTAAAAATGTAAAATTTGATTTATTTGTTCGATATCTAGTAAATATGCAACAAACTAATAGCTTGCTACTATTAATTCTATGAACTACACTGCGTATAGATCGTAACTTGGATAAACACATAGTTGGAAACTCGTAATTTTTACACAGTAAAAAATGGACTCGAATTATATCTGTGACTATTTTTATTCGGTCAGTGAAGGCGAAGCCGCGTGCAGCGTTCAGGTATCATAATGTATTAAAATTGTAAAGGTAATTGCTAAGAAGTACTTAAATTACCCACACCTAAATACCTAAGTGCAGACTTTACGTCCTCGATAACGTGAACGTGAAGTATGGAATACTTCGCGAAAGATTAACCCGTAATAAGTGGTTTGATTGATCGAAGTATTGCGTGAAGGGGCGATCGAACGAATTCCAGACATAACACAAGATAGAACCGATAAAGTGTACCCCGAGTTACCGAGCGTAACGCCTAGGTATTTAATAACATGGTAAACTGTAGGGTATCTACTCTAACGTCAGGGTAGAACGAAATTTCTGGAATTTGCGATTAATTTCATAGCACTAGCCTATGTCTCTACACTGCTGAATATACCACCTTTACCGTAGCTAGCCATCACCCATGATTTTCGGCTCCTCTCAGCTGCCACTGGTAAACTTCTTCAAATAGTCGGTTCACATGGACGGTGGACGTATCACACTGCACTTACTGGTACTTGCCCTTGGGAAATTGTCTACTCTATCGGATATCGGTCCTGTAGCAAATGTGAACTGTCCATTACCACTTCGGTATGCTGGTTCTATGAGCTAAATCGGTGAAAATAATAATAGTTCTTTGACGAATCTCTTCATTTCTGATTGTATCCTCCTTATTCGACATAGGAAAACAGGAATTTGTCAAAAGTTACAAAAGCAATAGTTTCGAAAACAATTGAATCTTGTTAATCTTGTCCTTCTATTGAAATTTGGTAATTAATTTGTGGAAATTCAAAGATACATATTTAGATATTTATCTTTGAAGCCATAAGTTTTGAAGGATTTTGCCCTTGTTTACGTTAATCTCCGGTACTCCTTTCAATTTCTTTTACGAGAACGAGTGATTTTACGATTTGTGTTTCATCTGGACGAAAAGAACGAAAAATAGTGTAGGAAAAATCGTCTTGGGAGAGGCCTACATCCAGTAGTGGAGAAACATATAATGGTGGCATTGTATGGTATTGTTAGGAATATAGGCCTATACTGCGCGCGCAGTATACGGCGTGCTTCGAAAACAAAACCACTTTTCATTTTCATGAGTGTATTTTTATGAAATTCGAGATACACGCAAAAAAAATGTTAAAATTTTCATTAATTTAATATCAAGCTAGAAACCTGGAGTTTTGGTTGAAACAAAATCAACAATCATTGATGCCCTTTCTTCTAGGAGGGTAGTATAAATTGCAGAGCACATTTGTAATCACGAGAATGTTTCGGATACGGTCCTGGCGTAGATTAGTGAATATTAGACGTGAACTGAATTAGTTCTTAATCCCCGGACACGTGGGTTTCTTGACGATGTTTTCCTTCCGCCGACCTGGAGATGATTAAATAATGGGTACTCAAGTTGAAACTCAATGGTACGACCAGTAATAGGACGATTTAACGAATGTAAGTCGATAATCGATAGAGTGTAAGTCGATTGAACCGCATCACTCCATCACCTTCTGTGGATGTCGAAAAAAGGCGACTAAGCAATAACAAAAGCCACAAGCCCCGAGGGACTGCACCACCTCTACACGAGTGGACTGGCCAACCTCTTGGCCAGCGTGGCGTTTCAAGGCTATGCATCCCTTAAGCACAAGACAATGTGCTTGAAGAGGCCCATGGTCAGCAATGTATACTAAAAGGGCTGGTTGCATTGCATTGCAAGTCGAGAGTAGATACTACTTTAGCTGTCACTACTTTAGTTTTAGACTATCACTATCCTCTCCTAAAAGCATATAGATTTTTTACCAATATCCTTATAGTAATTTAGGATATACACAGCGTTGTCTATACTAATATTATAAAGAATGAATTATTTTTTTTGTGCAAGAGCTTGAACAGGATTCTGCAAGGCCGGCAGCGGACCCTGATGTTGCAGGTGTCCATTGCGGAGACCACTTACCATCATATGGCCCGCCCGATAGTCGAGCATCAATTCTATAAGCAATTCTATAAGCATAAGCATCGAGTCTGCCATCAATTCTATAAAAAAAAACTACTACATCGTTTTTGGTTTTTGGCACTATGGTTTTTGGAAACTAAACTAACGTAGAATCTTGACATAAAATACTTTTTTTATTTTAATGTCTAGAACTCCAATTTTCGCTTATTATAATTCCTTATATGGATGTGGTTTAGAAATATTTTTTATTAACATTTATCAATAAATAAATAATAATACATTTATTTGTTATTGCAATGTGTGGCCAATAGATTGAGTTAGAAAATATTTTAGAGAAGTTTCTGAAGAAAATAATTTATTAGAATTAGAACTATAAATTTTAAATCTTAATAAACACATTTCTAAGCCAATTTAACATCCAAATCAATAAAATGTAAATAAATTATATTTGTATTCCCGATAGTATCGTGATATTGGTTAAAAAAGTCAATGGTCTGAATCTATTATGCCATCTGGGAAAACCCAGAACAGGTTAGTGTAAAATCGAAAATTATCAATTTTCCTCGTATAAAAGCGATAAGCTTATTTAATGACAGAGGTGCTTCAAATTTTACTCTGTTAAAGGACTTTTTATGGTAAAAAGTTAATAGTGTGACGGCAAAATAATACCAACCCAAAATAGGGACGCTCCAGATTTGGGAAGGGTCTGACTTCCAGAGATCCTCTCGACCCTTTCTTGATATATACTTTCCACTTATTCCAGCAACTCGTGCGTAACTTTGTTTTTTGCCGCCATTTTGGATCGCTGACCGAAAGGTTCGGCTTTTAGGTCGGGAAAGTTTGACGTCGCACGATCTAGATTATTCACGAGTCGAAAGTTTTTTTTTTTCAAGTTGTTCGTATGGAAAAAAGAGTTAGAAGTTTGCTAACTCTATCTTGCTAAAATTTCGTGCTGTATATTAAACGGATAAGATATTTCAGGTATATGCATGCCATATTTATTTATTGAAACTTTAGTATACAAAAGGGCGGACTTAATGCCATATGGCATTTTCTACCAGTTGAACACCAGATCAAACAGAAATAGTAACGCGGGTTTAATTTGCTTTAAATACGAATAGGTATGTAATACAACAAAAATACACACAAATAAAATATTAAGTATTACAATAAAAGTAGTAGCTCATTTAGGTATGCACTATGTGTGTCCATTTCATTGTTCACCGATCGCTCTCCCAGGTTTGCTGATAGAAATTTTTAAAGGGGATAAGCAAGCCTTTTTATGTATTTTCTATTGTAAATATTTTTATCACTATATATATATATATTGTGTGTGGTGTGTGTGTGTGTGTGTGTATGTGTATGTAAAATATATTTACATACACATAAATATTTACATGCATATATAGTACACAAGAGAATACAAAAAGTAATGGAGCGGTGAAAACTAGGGCAGAAAATAAAGATCCCTAATTTTGAAGCTTAAAATAAAGATCTTGATGCAGTTTTTTAAAACATCTTTCTTTAATAATTTTTGCAATCTTTTAATACCCTCGAATGATTCTTCAGAACTAAACATAAATACGTCACCTCGGTCACTTTACCGCTAAATCATTAGTTAGTATTTTGCAACAAATGTTCTTCTTCTGAAAATAATTTGTTTTTATTTTAAATAATATCATGTTACTTGTAGCTGACAATGTAGACAAAACATTGTAATTTCCACGACACTAAATACATTTAAACTGTCATACTTACTTAGTTAATCATACTTAACCAAACAACAAGATTTAAATTACGAGAACCTTGATTAACTTGTTGAATACAGAAACAGAAAACTCGGTGTAAATGTTGCAGTAAAAGTTCGAACACTGGTAAATGCTAAGACTTTTCAATGAAACCTAAGTTTTACCAAGTAGTAAGGGTAACTAAAACTTATAGAATACTTTTTACCTTGTACTTTTGCCAATATGTATTTATTGTAGAATTCTATGTTCGGGATGTGTCTTAAATAAAAATCAGGCTTGAGACAATGAAGAACGAATATGAGGAAATTAAACATTTCAATTAATCAGAGAAGAGTTGGTAAACACATATGATAGGTAATACATAGGTCGGATGTTAGCTGTCTTACTCAACGTAACAAAATTCACAGGTTGCCTGTGTCGACTCATTAGCAAATGTAGTGAGTCGAGTGGACCCAAGTCTTGATATATGCTGCTACAAATCTTAGTTAAATGGTAAATGTTCAAAAACTTTGCCACCTGTATGCGTTTTCGTACTCGCACGCGTGTATCCTCGCATTTCTCGTCTCAGCTACCTCCATGGGGCACTCGGCAGTGCCGAGTCAGCACATGGGTCACATGGGTCCATGGGTTTGTTCAATCGGCAAGTTTGAACTCAACCGCACGTGTACGTACTGTAACTCATTTCTATATTTGCATATTTTTGTTTCATGAGTGTATTTAAAATCGAAATGTATGTGAAAAATAGATTTCATAAAATGGATACTTTATCCTTTTTTACAATGTCTTATTCTCAAAAATAATTTTTATCAATCATCATTTGTAGCAAGCAAAAGTTGATGGTATCTACAAAGATACCAAATCCAAGTGGTAAAACCTTGAAGAATCTGTTTCTTTTCTTTAAATGCTAACGTTTAATATCATTGATAAATCTTAAGATTTACGAGAACAGAAAAGACCAAACATCTACCACTATTCGAGCTTTACAGTAACACAATATGATATAGGACATCACGTATAGCGATCTTCTCCTCCACCGTCAAGCTGGTGATAATTGAAAAATCCCTAGGGTCAGTATTTGAAATCACCACACCAATGAGGGTCAAGAAGATATAGTCTATCACCCTTCTATATTATACCTATAATATCTATAATGTTCCTTCTATAATGATCAATTTCAATTGAAATCTATCAGAATTGTATCCGTCAGCAGTTGTCTGTTGTTACAAAGTAGTTTGGACTTTGATATTTGAAATGTATAGTGTATACCTATCGATATTATTAAAACTAACCGGCTCATGGTATAGTATGGTTTGATACATTGTGTATTCTGTATTCAAATTCAAAACTGCACACAATACTTTTAGTAATCAATACTTTTAGAAAGTTCCTTGAAGCTTTAAGTAGGTACGCGTCCTGTATAAATAACACAAAACTTCTTGGGCTTTGGCGATATCACGTGACAAACCTGCACAGTAGCTTATTTTTAGCTCCGTTTGTTGGTGCGAGCTGGAATGCGACGGAGGGGTATTTGTAATACAATATGTTCGCAAGTTCGAGCGAGACGCAACAATAACTTCCTACTCGCACACTCGCTTTATTGAGTATTGCTTTGGAATTGTGGGAGGGACATACGCAGACTGTTGATGCCCATTCAAGGTCAAAGCTCAAGTAGTTTTGCGAGGACAATACCACATGCTATTTGCGCTTTGACATACTATTATCTTTGTGCTGAAAATTAGCGTAGCAGTTTACGCCGCTGAGTTGGTGTCGATTGGCACAACAATTAATATAGGAATATTAATTGTTGTTCTTTTTACTTTCCGCTCAATTTATTATGTTTTATTTTATTTTTATTGTCATATTCTTTCTTTCTTTCTTATGTTTAAATAAGCTTACCATAACATACTAGATCACCCGTTTCTCAGTATACGGTATCCACTAGAATACACGTTCAATCCAAAGGTTGTCAGTCTTGCTAAAAATGTGACGTGCCACTGCTGCTACTTAAGTGTATCGATTCTTTGAGTAGTCAGTAACTAATCAAAAAAAAAATATCATTTTTGTCCATCAATTACAACGGTTCTGTTACGTTTCAGTCGAAACATTCTATACAAAATGACACTAATGATAGTATATTTTGACAGACGAATTGATTGACATTAAGCGGAGTTCCAAAATGTTTGACAATCACTCTTTGACAGTCTAAATTTAATAATAATATCATTAAATGATTAATTATAGACATAAAATACCGATAAACAATAAAACGTGGTCGAAGGATGTCCTACACTGTGTTTCCTCTTCACCTATTGAGAAATACAGTGTACTCTCTAGACACCCCACTAATTCCCAGGTAGAGACAGAAATACTCATAACGTATTGTAAAGTAACTCGTAACTTTTACTTAGAGCTATTAATTTATCCCCACTACCTTCAATCCACTGCGAGAAGTATAGCGGGTATAGCATAATACGCATACCCAAGGGGAGTGGTAATCCTTCCCTATATCTAAACCCTATCGATCCCGAAGGGCGCTCTTACGTAAGATAGTCGTTACTTCGCTAACGACTTCGCATTGGTACAACTACCCTAGGAATAATAAATGAGTGGATGGATTTTTTAAGATTATGAGACAATTAATGGGTTCTGATGAAAAAAGATCAAAATAAAGATGATGAAAAAAATCGCTGTTGCAGGTGCCCATGGGCGGTTGTGACCAGTTACCATCAAGTGGCCGTCCGCTCGTCTGCCATCTATACAAAAAATAAGACTTTTTTACTTCCTTGGCAACATAACAGACATTAAAATAAAAAAGTTGTGTTCACTTGTGATTTTATTAATTGATTTAAGAACGTGTTTTTATGATTCAGTTTTTAAGACAATGTGTTATTCTTATATGTTGGTATTCCCAAATTGATAATTATTATAAGTCTGCTAAATTTTTTTTAACTTTCTTTTTATATTTTTTCTTTTCTTAATTCCTTCTTTTTTTAATTCTTTTTTTAAAGTTTTTTTTAAATTTTTAGGTTTCGGAAATTTAAAAAAAAGGGATATAAATAGAAACTCACTTGTTTTTTTTCTAAAATTACAGGTCTGCAGGAAAATCTGCAAAATTACAGGAAGAAATTTCCGCAGCAGATGAGGTAGCTTCCTTTTTCTTTTATTTTTCTTCCGTATTATTTATTTCATGTTATGTGTGTACAATAAATTATTAAATAAATCAATAAAAATACACTTAGCTTTAGGAAGTGATTAAAGTACCATAGAATGTAGATTTTGTTTCCTAGAGTATTCAAAGAATTCACCTTGCCTTGGTGAAGGTCTATCTATTCATTTCACAATGGTTCAAGGCTGTCACTTCATAGAAAATTGCCTAATTCTATCATTCGCTCACGTGACCCGAATCATTGGTTAATTGACGGATCCCCGAGTAACGGATTCACAAGTTCTGTATTTATATAATTATTCTTTTCCTGTACATTATTGTCATTTTTGAGCAATCCTACCATACAATCAGACCATGCCTCTCCACAGAGAATGGCCTATGTAGGTATTGTGTCCTACATTGTGAATGTTGTATGCTATGTGATGTTAGAATCCAAGGGATTTTGTTTTCACAAAGAAGTGTTATGTTGAGGAGCGTTAGTCTTAAGTAAAACCGCCCATATTGTGTGCTGGTTCGACACTGGTTTATTATACATATATATTAGTACAACTTGCACACATATACGAAACGCGGCGGACAGTACATTAGACAGTACATCTTCTTAATAAAGCTATGAACACAATATTTAACAATGTTAAATTGTTAAGCTACTTCTAAATAATAATGTTACAATCTGTTATCTAAGAAGGAACTTGATCTCAACGTAATTTGTTTGGTCAATGCAACGTTGTTATAATGTTAGTTCAATTATACAATTTCACTGTTGTCACTACACACCGCGAAAACGTTGCCGAAAGATATCGAATGCTGCTTGCTGGACCAAATAATTGTTAGGTTCGAAAGTCCGCTATAGATGCTGTATCGCCCCAAAAATGTTGACGAAAATGTTGCCCACCATTTGTGGGCCCTCTTCTCCTCGACAGACTCTCGTTTGTTATCTTGTTTCTACCATAAGTCTTCTTGATGTTGTTGGTTTTGGTCGCAATTAATGCACTTTGATCTCGATACTACATTATTCGCGCGATGCAATGTGACACCCGTGAAATTGTAAGGTGCTGATTAGGCGAAGTTTATGTCGTTGCTACCCCAGGTGGCGCTAGTGACGCCGTCGTATTATGTCTCGCAACTGACCTCAATTCCATTTTGTTATTAGGTATATGTAAAGGTGATTGCACATAGGTTTTCTTATCCAGCAAACACAGACCTTTCCCGAGGCTTGCCACCACAGACGACCTTCGGCTCGTCTCATTTAGCCACTACCGGTGACTTTATTCAAGTCGTCAGTCCATATGGCATGAGACTGGTTATCGAGGACAGATATGGCCTGTCCCCTGCTACTGGTGAATTACCCATATACAGATTATGTTAAATTTTCTACACCCTGAGTGGTCAATTTAAAATAAATCAACAAATTTACTGAAATATGGGAGTAAATTTCATTGTCGCAGTCTAACCGATAATCCAAGCAATCGAGAGTTATTAACAGTATAAAAATTCAAAAGTTAAAGTCAATTTTGACTTGATTAAAACCCATAATTGAAAAACGAAATTCAGTGTACGACGTTTATGGCGTATTCCGCTAATAAAGTTTCCCATATAAAATTATTAATTGGAATTTCCATCGAATAAAGCGATTTAAGAGATAAATACAAAAAGATAAAAATAAACTTTTTTAGTTCAGAATGTAGTTAGTTCGTCTCGGAGTTTTTTTGATTAGAACTTTAGATAACGAAATTAAATGTGTTGCTTACGAAGACGAATCACATGACCAAATCACATTTGGCGATGGTGGCTGTTAGCAGGCGATAGGTTTCTATCGTACGTAGTAAGTGAATATTGTCTCTTAATGAGATTCGCAATACATGTCAACATCAGTCCAGCCAGAATGACAAACGGTAGCACGCCCTCGGATGCCTACCTGCCTACCTTTGGAGATTTAGGAATTAATTTGGAGAAAGGCCTACTAAAATAAGGAGGATAGGATGAGACGGGAATGGACTCAGGCATATCTCGCTCACTATCGAAACACGTACACACATTGGGGAATAGGATAAAGTGGGAAATGTAGTGCATTATACGGTAGTCTTCTGTGATAGAGGGATAATTTAGTGCGTCCAACTGCTGTGGGATGTTTAATTGCAACATGTTCCAATTATATTTTACAAACTAATACTAGGTACACTTTATTTTAGTGTTTTGCATAATTTTCACTATTAATTTCTAGTTATAACAGTTCGCTCCCAGTGGACAGCGAACTTTAGTAAAAATTAAACTTTTAAATCTCATCGCATTCCAACTCGAAACGAAGTTGATTTTTCACTTCCGGAAGAAATTAGAGTAAATTTTATAACGGGTTTATAAAATTCCACAGTTTTCTTCGTAACTTTTAAGTTTTTCACATTTAATATAAATTAAATTAAAAATTAACTTTCTTACTGTAGATTTTTTGTGTTAAAATGATAATAACCTTGATAAAAAGTAATAGACGTATTATTTATAGTTGAGTTGTTCAACGAGTTATAAAATGATTCCCGTAGTTTTATCAATGACGAGTATGGAAAAATGAGAACAAAAATGGGGAGTCCCCATCCTTCCCAATTGTCATCCTTGATTGATGTTTGTCATCAACTGATGTTGTCATATATCACCGATATTCGTAAGCCAATCATCACAGCATCGATCACCACCAAATGGAACATACCCTAATGTAAATGCGTGTTTCGGTAGTGAGTGCGATATGCCAGAGTCCATTGTTATAACATCCTGTCCTATCCCTCCTAATTTTCCTAACCCTTCCTCCAAATCCATTCCTATAAATCTCCAAAGTTACGCAGCGCATCCGGGGGAGTGTCAATGTTTGTCATTCTGAACCGTTGTTGGCATGTATAACAGATGTCTATGACCGACTACCTCATACCACCGTTCATACCATAAAAGACAGCTGGGACGAATCTTGGGCACTCTTCACCTATAAATCGCCTAATGACACAAGGTAACTTACTAAGCTGACCTGCTTGCTATCAGTCTAAATAAAATTAGGCGATTTATTGTAGCAAGCACTTTCTTATTAACTTTTTTTTATTTCTATACACGATTCTATTTTTTTGGCGGTTTTTACTTTTAAGCTTTGTAAGCCACGTTGTCGTCGCCTTTAAGTAGAGTGACATTTATATAATTAACACTCTTGAATGTAACTCTATCATTTGTATGATTCATGCTCTGTTGGTGACCTTTAATAAATAAAAAAGAATTACATAGAATCGTTCTTTGACAAAATCCTTATCTATTTTGCGTAAGTGAAACCGAAACAAAAAGTTCATGTGTTCAGAGACTGAAATTTGATAAACTATTACATGAACCTTTTACATGGCTGTCTCCAAGTTTACAAGCGGACAGGGAACTAGATCACTACTTCGTTACAAAGTCAGATCAACACCCTATATCGTTCCAAACTTTGCGAATGACTTTGCGTCAATGAATGAATGACAATATTCTAAATTCAGCTTAGAACTTTGGGAAGATGCCGAGGGAACCATCTTAACGATGTTGATGTATTTTCTTACTATTTATAAATACACTATATGTATAATCTTAACTCAGTTAAATATCGGAAAATTAAATGTTCAATGCCTTAAAACGCTTACTCTTTTGAAGGTGGTAGAGTTCCACTTTTGGTAACGGTTCCCGTTGTCGCCTTTCACGATGCCCTCGGGAAGAGATGGGATGGTACTATTGTAAGGTCTACCGACGAAACAGAACCATAGGTTGAGAAAAATAAACAAATAAATTCACCACAGGTGAAACAGCGTCGTATTGCTAGTATGCCATAATGGTCCCCAGCTAATGAGGATAATGTGTTGTGTATGTCGGTATTGTTTGCATGCTTCCCTCGGGGGGCTAATTAAAATCCCTATGAGGGTCTGTAGACAGGCTGAGTATTTCTGGGTCATACACTCTGTGGTTTTGTCTTAGTGCATGCAAGTAGTTAGAAAATGGCTCGTATTTATTCTTAGCCTATTGCACATGTATAGGCTATTCTCGACTCTTATTGTTGAGGTCGTAAGTGCAAATCCTCGACCCGTATCACTGAGTATCTACTTAAGTTTTCAACGTGGTATGGACGTTGGCTATCTACTTAAGTTATAGACATAGGTAGACAACGCAATTGTACGCAATTGAAATTGTACGAAGGCACAGCGTATCACGTCACGAATACATTTTAGTGATGGGAATCCAATCACCGATAAAACGAAACATGTTCCTTGAATCGGTTCACGTCTTTTGACAAATTTTTACTATTGATTATAGGGCATTTTTGTGTTTTATAATAACCACTTGTTAGCGACACAGCGCGAGAAGAAGGAGCTTAGCGCCAACTTCAGGTACTCTACGTTATCAATCTCTCTATCTTATACATATACAGACTTAAGTACAGGTTGTTAGATTTAGTTACTAGTGAAGGAAACATCGTGATGAAATCCCCATGCTCAAAATTAAAAAAAAGCAACATGCGTATCTAGATATTGATACTATAATGAAACAAAAAAATGCTTTGTTTTAAAAATCAGATGATACAGCTTATTTCTATTTAAATCATTTGGCAACCCTGCGTCCACGAGATTACAAACTTTTTTACGTTCTTAAACGTGTTATTACTGTAATTTTAAAGTTTATTTTCGGTGCTCTAACGGAATCAATAGGTTTGTTCTGCGACATTACATTGGCCGTTGGTGCTGTCTTAACCCCATCGATATGGGAATGGACTAGATGACCCATCATACGTTCTGATCAAGGAAACACGGTTGGTAACTTCTAGGGGGGAGCAGATGAAGAAGGGTTCATTAAAAAGTCAAAATTGGAATTTAAGTACTACATAATAAGAATGTTCTATTTTCAAAACATACATGAATTAAATATTTCGAGAGCTACTGACCATGAAACACTATTAGACACTAATATACCTGCCATAGAGTGCTTACATGAGATATCCAGTATGTATTCTCAAATCGATGCTTAGCCTCCTTGTTAACGACACGGTTTTTCTACGATACGGCAAGTTCGCCGCACCGTATATAAGCCACATATGCTTGTTCACGACACGGTTTTCAGCCGGTGGCGGCACGGCTTGCGTAATTTCTGACTGTCCGTTTTATTTATTTAGTTATACAATTATAAGACTAAAGACCCATATTCATCCCTACTAAAGACGTGCACAATATTGATAGAAACTTATATAGCCTAAATTGCGACTAAATTGCGACTTTATGACACAAAATTGTTAAATGATCATTTTTGACAGCTAAAAGAGCAATTAAAAACTTTTGTTTTTTGAGTGCTAAGCTAAGAATAGAATATTAAAATAACACAAAATACGAATCAGCACAGATAAGCGCACACGAAACCGTGAAAACGTCCGATGTCGTTAACAAACTCCCATAGATTGTCATACAACACTGCTCGATATCTCGCGATCAGTTTTAACGGTTTTCTGCTACGCCGTGCCATCGCCATGTGTGTTTACAAGCTCCCATAATGACCCATACAACATTGATGACTGTAGCTTTTCACGACGTAAAACCGTGTTGTTTACAAGCTGCCTACTTTAATCGCTTATTGAAAAAAATGATAATGATCTGCAATCTGCTCAATTATTCTATACTTTAAGCTGAATTTTGAAACAAAGATAAGATCAATTTGGTGAGATAACGTCACATATTTCAGTATTCTTGAATCGTGAAGAGCAATCATCATCAAAGACACAATTTCGATGGTTATTTAATGACAAAAAATATAGGCTGTGAAGCTACGCCTCTCTACGAAGCTCAAAAAGCAATCAGCTCGGAAACCGACTCGAGTATATGAAACTAATGGCCACCTAATATCGCGCGGAGAAGACATAGTATACGACAGTACAGTATATAGACGCAAGTTTCCTTGCCAAGATTTCTTCCTTGCAACCTATCAATTAGCACAATAAAATAATAAATTTTTCAAAGAATATTAATAGATTCAATTCCCGATTGTATAAATAATTTTTTTTTAAATCTTCTAATATGTAGATATTCAAAGATTTCATAACTCTAAAATCGATATGTCTAATACTTTCAGATTTTGCCGTACTAATCCGCCTCAATAAAAGAATACACGGGAAGAAATATACTAATGGGGAATACAATGGGATGAGGAAACCTCCGTTATACTTCATATACTTATTCTTCTATATTCTTTTTCCAAATACAGTGGTAAATCTCCAAAGTTAGACGACGCATTGCGGTACATGCCAAAATTCAAAATTCCTGACTGATATTGCCATGTACGGCCTCTACATGACGTACATGACGCCTCTACATCCTACCTAAATGGAATCTACCTACCACCAGGTAAACTGACTGCTTTTTGTAAATAATAAAAAATAGTATTTTTAATAGTAATAACAGTTATTATTAAAAAAAATAGTTGTTCCACTTAAAAGTGGCATAAATAGCAATATTCCAATAACGAAGACTTGTGCTACTCCTAGTTTTAGTTACTGGGGACCAAGCAACCGCCAATCAAATCACGATCTAACCGACCAATGGGCCAAATGACGGTAGAACGGCCAGTCATTGACTGACGGAACCCGGAACATTGACCCATTTCGCTGAATTAGGAGAAGGAATAATGGGTTTTTTCGCTTCCGATTTTTTGTGCACATATCGATGACGTATATTTATAGAGCATTTCCTAAAACATTTAGTAAATGCTCTTTGAACATTAGTGATTTAGAAAATGGGGAGTCAAGAGTATAATAGAACAAGGAATTACTTTTATTCCATTATACTCTTCATTTGATGGAATAGGATAGAATGGGTTGGAATGTAAATGAGCTCTGGCATATCTTATCACTACAAATGCATCTACGTACATTCGGGGAATGTGATAGGATGGGAAAAGTAGTACATTTTACGGTAGTCTCCTGTGAGAGATCGGAAACTTGGCCAGTCGGGCGCGCAGCGGCTGTGGGATTGCAGCGTGGACTCTACGCCTCTCATAACCAGTATTGCCAGAAAACGAATTCTAAACCTTGATCGAAACTGGGTTAAAATTTTGCATATTCTATATTTCTTTATTTATTTATTATCGAATTAGGTAGTAGGGGTACAAACTAAATTGAATGATAATGAACAAAAAAAAAACCCGATGAAGTGACATTAAAAATAAGAGAACAAAATAAAAGTACTAAAGTTTTCTTGACGACTGATTAGCACAGTTGGTAGTGCCCCTACCTGCTGTGCAAAAGGAGCCAGGTTCGATTGCCGGTTGGATCTTCATTTGTTTAAAGATACATTTTTCTTCATCGAGTGTTGTGTTCGTGTTTGTATGTTGTGTTCCTAGCCCCTCGACACAAGGAATTCTAATGTGGAAAATTGTATGGCGTTAATTAAAATAAAAAAAACTCAACGCGGAAAGAAAAATATGTCTTACTTGAGCGTGCGTAATTTGTCCTAACGTTTGTGACGTTCAGAGTTTAACGCGTACCTGAAACAAAAGACAAAAACATGTGTAAAAAACATGTGCGATAACTGATAAGATTCCCATCCTCTAAATGTGCCATTTCGACAATCGGTCCATCTGACCTGAGGGCGTCCCACACTGCGCTCCCGATACGTGACCTCTATCCGAGGATTCATCTACCCCATCGTTTTTTTTTTATGGACGAAGGTGACAGACGAACATACAGTCCACCTGATGGTAAGTGGATACTGTAGCCCATAGACATTCGTGATACATGCCAACATTAGTCCAAAATGACAAACGTTGGCACGCCCCTGGAAGCGTTGCCTACCTTTGGATATAGGACTGGATTTGGAGAAAGGGTTGGGGAAATGGAGAGGTACGTACATTAGGGAAATAGATTAAGTGGGAAATGCAGTACATTTCAAGGTAGTCTTCTGTGAGAGAGGGGTAACGTGGCCAGTCGAGTGCGCCCAGCGGCTGCTGGATTGCAGCGTGCACTCTCTCCCTCATCAAGGTCATCAAGGTTTTCGGTCCAGCGGCAAATATGACCTGCCCATTGCCATTTCTGCACGCTGATTCTAGGATCAGTTCGTCGGTGGGGACTGGATGAGAAGAGCCAAAGGTTGTGTGTCCACACGGGTGGGGCTATTAAGAATTCGGTGTAACTCATCAGCTCCGGAACTCTAGGACTTTTGGAAATAAGGTACTTCCTCTAGGACAGCCGGCCGCTCCCGGAAGATCCTGCGTCACTGACCTTGGAAACATATTATATTGATTAAGTAATATACGTATACACACTGAAGACACTTTTCTTTTATTATTTTAAACCACATATAACAGATATAATTATACTGTCTAAAACAATAGTAAAAGTAGATAAATTTACATAAATATAACAAAATAACATACGATAAATAAATAATAAAACATTGTTAACAATTATCAGTCAAATACGCTTTAAAATTGTGAAAATTAAATTACACTTTGTTATGTTTAGTTCCACAGTCAATACTAGATGGCGCTGCGCCGAGTTTCTAAATCGCGCTATGGTTTTGTTCACGCCTGTTAATAGACTCGTTGCTAATTACCGTGAATAAATGAGTTTCGTGTTACAACAGTAGTGTGTGGTTTTATTTAGTGTTGAAATCACACATAGTAGTATATGACATAGTAATAGTAATATCTGCCAAACTGCAGAGCAGATCGTCGACAGAACTACTCTCTGCTTAATTTAATTCTAGTGTAGTCTCTTCTAGTATATTGTAAAATTATATGTATTTATTTATATTATGACAAATTCTGTGTAAATACGTTTGTTTAGGTACTGATGTTTTATCAATTTTTAATTGTAATAATGTTTTAATTTTTATAATTGTTTTTTAATTGTATTTCTAATAAATGTTTTTTTAATTTGTTTTTGAAGACAGCTTTTGACATAGAAGAAATTATTTACACTGTACATAAAATTACAGACAACACAGGCGACCACATTCAGTCACCTAGGGATATATTCCATAAAACATTTCTTCTTTTAATGCCAAAAGAGACTTTCAAAATAAACAAGTCTTACTTTTATTTATTTGTGAGAAATCCGATACATATTAATGAAAATTTATTTATTTGTACGCGGGAGCTTGGGCAAACATTTTGATATAATTTTGCTGTTTGTAGGCCCGTAATGATGTTTGCATTCTTACGTTCAATTTGGCGAAAATCAAAATTATTAAGATATGTTGTTTGTGTGTGAGCAGGCCACGTGTATGTTGTTGCGCGCAATGGCGTTTCGCTCAAGCTCATATTATATGCCAGGCACCAAACACTGTTTTCTACTCTGCTCATCAACAGAGCCAGCTTTACCTATGGTGCAGGGTGTGCGGCGCACACGGGCGCAGGGTTTTAGGGGGCGCTCTTAAAGACCCTGCGCCTGTGTTCGCGCGCCTACTAGAGGGCGCCAGGGTATTGATTGCACCCGGGCGCTACATGGGCTAGAGCCGGCGCTGCTCATCAAGTCTCTACGAAGTCTTCAAGTCTTCAGTTTAGTTACTTGGCAGCTGGAAGGCGTCCCACGCTACGTTTGCCCCATTGATTGTCGGTCCTGCGACATATGTAGCTAACAATTTATGACTCACAATATATTAAATTAGAACTGATTTAAAATTAAATAATAATAACTAAATTTAATGTTGACCTTCAAATTAAATCTTGCACGCCTGTTAACGCAAGATATTGTGGCTGATTATATTCGTATTGTACAATAGTAGATGGTACAAAAAATAGTAAACTAATTGTTCCGTGGGGAAATATAGAAATAGTGAAAATAATTCTCCACAGTACAATTATATATTGTATGACCAACGAATTAACTACATAGTAAAACATTTAAGTCTCGCGCATATTACGACAGGCTGCACCGCAGCGCATAACATTGCAAAAATCCTCCTCAATCATTTTCATACATTTTGTATAAACCATCGCACTCTAGAGGCGGGCCTCATCGCAGCGCAGCGCATTGGTGGATCGCTTGGATATTTATTCGCCTATCCGCCGATGTTATGAGCTGCTACGCGGCCCACGTCAACGAACGGGCGCAGTTAATGGACGTAATTAAAAAGTTATTCGCTGTGCGACGAAGTGAACGGTTGAATGTCAATACCTAATTGCATTAAATTATTGCGTTGAGCTGCGCCGCCCCCTCCCCCCCCGCGTCTTTAGTGTGCGTTGTCGCAGTTTTGAAGTGGGTCGCATTGCGGCGCGACGCGGCTGTAATGTGCGCGAGCATTTAATGTACAGACATCCCTATGAAAATACAGAAGGAAAATTAGAAATCACAAACCATACGTCTAAACTGCACGACATAGGTATATAACCGAAAATCTGTCATGTTTTTTTTTTCTTTTCATATATATATATATATATATGGCAATGGTGCAATTAGCACATTCTGTACGCCAAAGATTACAGCTTTACGTTCAAGTTGACGTTTAATAATCTAAATAAAGCAGTACAAGATACCTATACCTATAGCAGTATAATACCTTGATTTGTGTAACATTTCATCAGCCCGATTTGGTGTAACAGTAAATCTATTTAAATGCTCTCTATGCAAATCTCTTTTTGCCTTACTGGCTTTATGAGCAAATCTTTCACTGCGCAGGCAGCTAGACTCTGGAACACCATCCCCACTGACATGCGAAAAACACCTAACAAAATCTCATTTAAAAAATGCTTCGGGGACATAACCTCTCCATTTCTCATCGCTAGTGGCTCAGCCAGCTCCTTTCGCTTCATCTTTTCTTTTATTTTTATTTTGTGCTTATCAGCAACATGTTTTTTTTATTTGTTTCTCTTAATATAAATTATGTGGATATTTTATTTTTATAATATTGTTTTTATTAATTACATAACACCTTGTATGTATTATATTTATTCTTATGTATATACGTATGTGTGTAAATTTGTATGTATGTATATGTGATAATGTATTATATTTATTTTGCCAGACCATCTAAATTGTGTCTTTCATACATCTCCTAATTGAACTTCTCTGATCAACCCAAAGGTGGGTTGGTAGAAAATGCCTTAAGGATTGAAGCTCGCCTTTTGAACGATATTGTGGAATAAAGTGTAAAAATAAATAAATAAGTCCTACCTGTGTCAAGTTTTCTTCGTAATAAACAATTTCAAAGTCATATGTCCTGTCAATGTCCAATCACGTAGAAGTATGTCAGAAGTCGCTGAGTGAACTGATAGTAGGTTTACAGAGGAAAGAAGAGACTTGAAAGCACACGAAAAACACAGTCCTATGCTTTTATTTGGTTATCACAAACATTATGTAAAAAATCACTTTGAAGTTTAATAAAGTATCACTATTAAACCACAAAATGCACAATACCCAATTTTTATAATAATCAAACAAAAACTCAGCTCCATTTTTCGAATTCCCGCCAAAAACTTCTCCGTTATAATAATATGTTGTTCATCGCCAAGTACTGCGAATGGCCGTTAATATTTGCAGAACACACGTTTTGGGCATCACAGATGCGAGCTAAGCCGGAGATTAAACATAGATTAAGTCCCAGTAAACGGCCGGTTAGTGTCGGTATTACATGGATGTAAATTTGTATTTGATACCTACTCGTACATGCATTAATACAATAATTTATAATTCGAACATCACAAATCGGCACGAATATTTCCGATGGGTAAGGTTCTCATACTATATCTGTACTTACGTTATTATGTCCATTCATTGTTAGCGCCACTTTATTGTTTTGACAACGTTTTTGAACGCGGCCTATTTAGTTCATGACATATGACGACTGACCCTGTCACCGGGAGAAAATTCGCATATTGTTATAACCGCTCCTCGTCACGTGTGCGCGCGTTCGTTTGGTTTTGGTTCGTTAATACGGCCGTGACCCCAGTGAAGTGGTTATAAAGTTAGTGACCACGTCTTCGCCGGCTGTTAGATGTGCTGTGTCGGGAATCTTCCGGTATGTACAATGATATTTTCCATAATTAATCACTTTCATAATAATTTTTTTCCAATCATTCATGCACCTCGCACCGCTCCCACATTTAGTAATCATTTCTCTTTATTTTCGCATCTCGTAAGTCCTTCACCCGCTGGTTCATAGGATATATTTTGTGGTTTCCTATGGATATATAATGATTCATCAGTAATTGTATGTGTGCTGTATGTTTCCCAAGAAAATGTAATAAAATAAACTTGGCCCAGATCAGTTTGCGACTTCACCATAGTCGGGTAAAAGAATAGGACACTTAACATTAGCAACATTGATACATAACATTAGCAAATTTCTATGGCAACTAGCTTTTTTAAACTTGGGATATTTTGCCTCTCTGTGGTAAATGAAATAAACAAATAAATCAAACGTGGTTGCTAGGAAAAATAGAAACGAGACAAACATAGGACATACGTTGATTGCTACCTACAATATCGGGATAATTTACAATAAGGATCACGTATTAAGAAGATTAGCTTAAATAACACTAAAACTATATACCCGCAACAATAGTAAAATAAATGTTAACGTTTAAGTAAAATATAATTAAGTAAATATAAGAATAATTAAACTAAATGTGGGTTTGATATGTTACCATTGCCTATTTAGTACCTGTACATTCTGTATCAAATCCTCAGCTTCCTATAGAACGTCGATCTACCTAATTTACTCGGACAGCGATTAGACACTACAACTACTATTTTTATACTCCACAATTAAAATTCACGAGGCAATTTTTACATCGTCTGATTTTTTTTAATAATTTTCCAAACTGAGAATTAAGACAACACTTTTTAAACTTTCGCATTTTGTATTGTAAACCGGGTCCGAACGAATATAATTAAAAGTACCTTTCATTTCTACTCGACGTTTCGGCTCGGGTTACATCAGCCGTGGTCACGAGTTGACTGAAGAGGCGGGTAATCCAGGATGGGAGCTGCGTGCAGATTAACCAACTACCCACACGGAAAGGCTGCGGCAGACTATATGTACTAACAATGTTCGCGAACGTAAGTATTCGACAGTAAATCGCAAGGTTTAAATTTGTTAAACCTTATGAATCATTTGTACGTTACAATATAAAATAGAACAAAACTGGTTCTTGGTCACGATCATTTAAAAGTATAATAATAATTGTAAAACTCTATATTATCCTAAATATAACGAATAAGGCATTCCCCTGCCTTTTCCTCACCAGGGGATTTCAGGCCAAAATCCACCAAGCGGGTGTCCAGTGTGTATTATTGGATACTACATAGGCGCAAGATTGAATTTAATCTTTAATTATAAGTTTATAAATAAAAAGTAAATTGTATTAAGTAATCTACACGATTAAAAATTAGAACGTCAACATCGCTCTCGGAATTTCAAAAAATTGCTGTAGATACGAACGCAAGAAAATAACACCAAAACAGTTTCCAGCATTCATTCTATCGTAGGTATCTCTTTTCTTTTGTTTGTGTGTATTGTATTCCGAAGCAAGAGTAAAATTTTCTATATCGCAACAATATCGGGGGCACTGCTAGTGGATAAAGATTTATAAAAGTTGCTCATATTCTTTCCCTGCGTTATGTAGGTGTTCAAACTATGTTCAAGCAACAATAACTCTTAAAGCAGTAAACAGAAGGCCTATACTTTTGGTGTTGTTTTTTAGAATAGCTCAAAAACTGTTAATTAACAATCTTGTTCCTACAATAAATCAGAAAAACATTCTTATGTTTTAGTGTTAAAATTTGGCTTAATCATTTTTCGTCAGTATATTACACATATTAGTTTGTCCATTTGAGTTGCATAGTTAATAGATTATACTTTTCTCTATTAAATGGCATTTTTTACGTTGATTTCGCGTCAACTTCCAAAGATTGTAGTTTGAACTCACACACCTGCAATACGTTGAATGAAAAATAATAAAAATGGTTGCCATTGAGAGGGGGTTAGTTTATAAGGTACATATGTGAGTAGCAGAGATCGCTATTAACGATAAAATCGCCTTTTGTGTATTTCATGTGTTACAATTGTAAGAATTTAAGATAATTAATAAGACATTTAAAATTACAAACATAGTTCATTAGTATTTACATATCATTTAAAAGTATTTTAGTTGACCGGCGCACAAGGTGAGTGCGTAATGCGCAGGCTTATGGGAAGGGATTTCCCTTCCTGATACGAGGATATAAAAGTAGTAGAGGATATAATAGCACGTGTGCGCGGTACAGATTTACCTTGGCATTTAATCGAATAAGACGTGAATGTGCAATTATATCGATAGCTAATAAAAGAGTATAACAAATAACTTGGTGCATCCTTTATGAATCCTACAACAATGTCTGTTATTGATTATCATATTTTTTTTTGGTGTGCAATAATCTAACAAATGTACATAAACTAGTAATGTACAATACTAAATACAATAAGCTTTATTATAATAACAAGCAATTGCGATGACTGAATTGCTCACGCCTCACGTAAATGTCTTACTAAACAAACAGATTTATTTGCCAGAAATGTTAGCACAAATAATTACCCAAAACCAAATGTTGGCGTTTGGGCGTCAGAGCTAAAACCGACTATTAGTATGTACGTACCGGCATTAGAGTGATCTCGGCTAAACTGTCGGCAATCAACGAGAAAGCTTTCACGGAATAAGGTGGGATTTCTATCTGATTCGCTTTTGGCTTGTAATCTTCGCATGTTTAAAGCCTCGTTTAATAAATGGGTGCATATTTGAAGATTCCACCAGTATATGCGAGTGAGATTCTTGATTAATTAAAATAAATTTTAAGAGGGTGCAACTATATTTTACGTGACCTCGTATAAACGATGGCAGTTTTCAAGTGCAATTGCAATGCACATTGTAAATAATTTAGAATCAGGACTGCCTCGAAATATACTTTTCCACTTTATCTTATTTCCCTATGTACGTACGTGTTTTAATAGTGAGTAAGATATGCTCAAAGCCCATTAGTATTCCATGATATCCCTCTCCATTTTCCCAACCTTTACTCCAAATCAATTCCTACATCTCAAAAGATAGACAGCACATTCGGGGGTGTTCCAACGTTTATCATTCTAGACTGATGTCGGCATAAACCACTGATGTCCATAGGCGACAGTATCCACTTACCATCAGATGGGCTGTACGCTCATTTGCCGCCTTCTTACTACAAAAAAATTGAAGCTTGCTTTTTTGCGTCCTTCCTGATTTCCTTAAGACATTTCCTTACTTCCTGTTTTATATTAATGTTGCCCATAACTCATTATTTTCAATGTGGTAAATCAAACAGCGATGAAAATGGTATTATTTACCTTCTTTCATAACTCATAATGGTGAAACTTTCCTCACAATGGAATACGCAATTACACCGGCTATAGACATTTGCATTCATGGCTGTTACGTTATAATGTTCCTCGTGGCCTGGTCCAAATTATAAAAGATATGAGTTTTTGAAGCTGCGCTAGTCATAATTTTTTGTATATTTTTTTAAATTTAAGTTGTTTCTAAGAGCAGACCCCCAGTATGTGGGACCGACAGATTATTGGGGCGATAAACGTGTTTGATGTCCCATTCACGAATGATTTGATATCTTACATACATATAATAAAACAGTAAAAGGGTTAAGTCTGTACATTAACTTAATTTAGAAAACAATAATGGGGGTCTAATCGAAACTACAGAACCCAAAAGAGTATTTTGTCTGTCTGTTTGTTTGAGCATCACGTAAAAAGTATTAAATGGATTTTGATTGGGTTTTCAATAATGTATGATTTTTTTACAGCTGCTTAGTTTATGCGAGCGAAGCCGCAGGCAGAACCCAGTTTAATAATATAATAATGATAACTCAATTCAGAAATTTTCCATAGATTAGTGTTAAAACTATTTTTTTTTAAAGAACGATAAATAACTATTAAACTGGGTTTTATATAAATACGAGGACATTTAAATCCTAATCCATCCATTAGATTTTTGGATGGGGCAAGTAGTTCTGTTATAACTTTATAACTCTGTTATTGCTGCGCCATAGTCTGTGCCATAGCCTGTGCCACAGGGATGTTATTTTTTTTCACCTCATCGTATAAAAGTCATCTGTACGTTCCTTTATTTAAGAACGACAGTTTGATCTTGCAGCGTGCTGATGTGAATAGAGCTTTCCGACAGCCCGATAACGATAAATAATCTGACATAGTGAGAACCCGCTCTAACTGGGCGCGGTGATTAAAAACAGCGTGAGGAAAGAATTAAAAGAAAAATAAAGAAATCTTGAGCATTTGTATCTACCAAACAGTACTTCGCGTAGTAGATTACGACCCTAAACGTCCTAGCGATTTACTAGGAGAGGCCTGTATCCTGCAGTAAGACAATGTAGGTTGACAATGTAATTAGTTTTTGACAAAGTCTGTTAATATACTTGCATTGTAATCAAGTTCAATCTAGTGTGAAAAAGATATCCATTCAAATACGAGTAGCTTTATAACTATATCCCTTTGAGTTACCATTAAATTTTTAATTCAAAATAGCCATTTCTAAAATATTCTGATGATTCAAGGATCTACGCGTTTACGACCCTCTAATATGTATATATGTATACATTAAAAATACATATTATCCGTAAAGGCATTTTATTTTATTTTGGCCGATTACTTCGTCCATGGTGTACAGTATAACTGGAGAAGCGGGTAGTCAGCTTCGAATGGTGCGACCAATTGCTTCAAATACCCGCATTTATTATTTAGAATCTGGAAAGTTGCGGTATACAACATTTCCTACACTCGAAGGAGCGCCAGACTAAAAAACAATAAGTTTTAATTGTCGCATGCCTATCAAATAATTATTACATTTCTCAAAGAAAGTAAATAATCAAATATTTTGCTATTATGGCCATTTTGCATTTATGAGGCAGTATAGTCTCAATGGAATCCGCTATCAGCTTGTCGCTTGTACCAGAGAACTCATTCGCTTATCTGCCGTGAGTAGGCGAATGTTGCTGAATATTCGAGCGTCATGCGTCATCGTTCCTCCGTCATTACCTGCTCGTCATGCTGGATGGGAGACTTGCTAGGTATTCTATACACCTATTGCTTCCGATAAGCCTCTGGATTAATCATATAATTACTTAGGTCTAGGTTGTCTTAAAGTTTTGTAGTGTGGCAAGTCCAAATTGGTTCTAAGAATTTCCAAAATTTCTCACATAATTGAAACATTTTCCTAAATCATGACCAGCCCATTTACTGTCCGTTGCTCGAGATGGGTCTCCTCAGACACATCAGGGATGTATGGCCTCAAAACGTCACGCTGGCTGGCGGGTTGGCGAGTCCACTCTTTAGAGGTGGTGTAGTTCCTCGGGGTTTATGGTAGCGGTTTTGTTTTTCCTTAGTCGCCTTTAAGATATTCACCAGATGAGATGCCGTGGTGCAATTCCAAAGCCAGCTGCAACACACGGCTTATTCAACTATTTACACCACTTAAAATATTTAAAGAGTTTTTACTAGTAACTTATGTCCAAAAGTAAATTTATAAAATGTGGAACTTTCGGAATCGTTTCGTCACTTTTTCTCTTCAATAATAAAAACATCTTGATCATAATTTTTATCCGCCCCTTCTTCCTCAGCGTGAAATTGCGTTCAATTCAATTGTGAAAGAAAATTTTGTACGAGGATTTGTATTTCTTAAAAACGGAATTTATTTTTATTTACGACGGGAGATTCCTGTATCCCAGCAGTGGAGAGACAGGTTGATTGTTATGTTATGGTTTACTTCATTATAATACTACTATATATCTACTAATAGCGTTTTCTTCATGCTATGTTAACATATTTATATCGTGATTGTAGATTTTTTATTTCATTATTCATTTTTTAATGATTATGCTCGGATGCGAGAAATGAGAATTTAATGAGAAAATTGAGGGGGATAGGATGGGATGGGAGAGGATGGGATGGGAATAGGCTCTGGCATACCTTACTCACTACCGTAACATGTACGTACATTGGGGAAATAAGATAAAATATGAAATTCGGTACATTTCAAAAGGTGACGTGGCCAGTCGAGCGCGTCCAACATTTGCGGGAATGCAGCGTGCACTCTCCTCCTTCTATGTAATATGAACTATGTAACATTTATTTGTAATGTGAACTTTTGTAAATAAAAAATGAGTAGGTCGTATGAACATTTTCAATGTCATTTTAGCTCTCTTTGCTTTTCTTATCATTCTTATATCAATTTACAGTCAATATGTAAGTATATATTTTATTTAATTGAAAGAAAGTGACAGACAGGCAGACAATCTGATGCCCACCTGGAGGGTATGCCCACGCCGGTGGCATGCCAACATCAGTCCACAGTGATAAACAATGGCACGCTCCAAACATTGATTATATAAGCTCTTAAAATATTCTACATGATATACAAAATAAACTTATATTAATTTTTAATATAAATAATTAAACATTAATAGAAACGGAGTCTTCAAGACCTTCACAATAAGAAGTAATAACGAATTAATTTTTCCCATTCTGAAAAAATTCCGAGAAATTAATTTTTTCTTCGACCTTTCCAATTATTATTTTTTGGATGTTGTGACGTTGACGTCACAAATAATAAATCATTGAAATACTCAATATTTACAATTATATTTTTATTTTATTAACGCAAGAATATAGCGTAAACATAAATAAATACCTGTAATATACGGATACATTTTACATTTTATTTCTTCCCGCAAAAATTTCATCAACCGCATTGATATTATAGGCTGCAATAAACAGTTTGCAGATCTCCTTATACTCAGCCATACGTGACGATCTGTACCATGGAAGGATATTTCAGAGCATTATTTATATCTGTACACTCAACGGGTGACAATTGCTATGATAAATTACTCGTGCCGGTAAATATATACGTGTTTACATTACCTACGTAAATACGTCGTTGAGTATACGAGTACAGAGTACATCAAATGTATTGTGGCGAACGATATATGATGGACGTAAATTTACCACGAGTTTATAAACGGAATCTGCAATTGATGATAGTATCGATGTCATATATAGAAAACCATAACTTTGATGTGTTTATCTATTTAAACGGGTCTTAACGCGAATGTTTACCTTATTCATTTCACTCTACGTTTCGAGCTGGCTCAGCTGCCTGGGTCTGCTCGTGAAACTATTTATCTATGTGTATAAATAGGTAAATTAAAATATATTCTTTGTTGGGGTACAGCGACATGTACAATAAATACCAATCGATACATTCTTTTGTGTGCAAAATTGAATAGAAGTCATGCTATTGTGCGAATATAATGATAAAATATACTTTTGATCCAAATAATGAGGTGAAAGATGTTTCTCCTGTATTAAACACAATTTAGGAAAAACAATTTTGTTTTAGCAGTAAATTTCATTCTTGTATATAGGCATTAGTATAATTCTATTAAATGTTATACCTATCACTATTAAATAGTCTTTGAAAAGACTTCAGAATCAGAAATTTGTTTCAGAATTGAAAAGGTCTATCGTAATTTTTTTAAAATGTAGGCTAATTAATATTTTTAACATTGTATTACCGACTGCTTCTTTCTTCATCAGCTAAACTTAGTCTACCACGCTTAAATTGGTTGTACCAACGATACACAGTTGCCTTAGAGGTGCACTTGTCTTCAAACGGCATTTGAAGTCTATTAAAAGAATCTTCAGGTTTTAAAAAACATTTAAAGTCATACAAATTCATAGCGCGGAAATGTTCCCATTCAATATCCACTTTTTACTGAGACACGATATTTTGATTCAACTCGTAAGAAAATAAGCAGGGAAATTTGAATTTGGAATGTTTCGTTTTTATGTTATAGTCGTAGATAGTCATAGTTGTAATTGACATCAGAACCAGCCTGTGTTCCATAGATTAAAAACTCTTCGTCGCAAACTTTCGTTCGCAAAACTGTCGCAAAACGTCGCAAAACGTAAAATATGAGCAGTAAAAATGGAAATGACAATTCGATTGAGCAGTTTAATTAATAAATGGGCAGTAAGGCTTGAAAAATTACTAAATAGAAGTCGGTCAGCTAGAAATATTGAGATTAGTAATAAATAAATAACACTTGAATTAATTCTAACAAATTGTCTAACTAACAAAGTCTGAGGCGATCGCTCCGCTACGTTTCACGATCGCCGCAGGCTCCTAAACAAGCCGAATCGTTTCTGAATGATTCTGGATAAAACGACTTTCGACTTTTCCCGAACGTCGAAAACTAGCGAAATATTTATCTAACTGCCCATTCATTTTATATTACTGGCCAAATAGCTATTATTACAGGCCAAATAACTATTATTAATAGCGTAGTGTAACCGCCTGGATTTCGTAAAATGAAATTTTGTTAGTTGGATCGTATGTGGTATTATATAAACTTAGTTATTAAGTATAGGTGTTTGAGATTTTTATTGAGAAAGTGACCAAATCAATAAAGTATAAAGTTCCATAGTAAAGTATTATAGTGAAAATATTTAAAAAAGGACAATATTTAGACATTTAAAAAACTGTGGCCTGTGGCCCGAGGCCAACACAAGTAATTAACCATATCGACAGTGACAATGTGCTACTTTTGTAAACTACACGTATTTCTTGTAAAACTACAAGTGAAAGTTCGACTAATTATATTTTTGACTGACAGCCTAATTTATAGTTCCTTAGTAATTAATTGTGAATATAATTAGGTTATTTTTAGTAACAAATTCGATGTTTACCTAAGTAAATAATTACCACCCAAAGTCCCGAGTCTCACCTTGATGTCACTGACAGGTGTTGCCTTCATTTACATCGTAGGCTGTTTATTTCTTGTCTCTATATAAAAAATGTGAAAATTATAGCTTTAGGAAAGAAGTTCTTAGAATTTATGTTCTTACCTTAATAATATGTCTGATAATTTTTAGCAATATTTTATCAATAACCTGTTTTAATATCTTATTTCATGGAACTGATGAAGTAATTTCGTCCAGATAAAAATAATAGAAAAAACTATTCATTATAAATTTATAAAATGTATAAGAAATGTTAAAATATAATTGAAATAAATGCGCACTATTGGAGCATTGATATCCTTTAATAGCCTATGGTTATTTATTCTTAACAACTCTCAATCGTGAGATCGTGAGTTCAGACCCTGAGTTTCTAATTATGTACGGATTTTTTCCGGGGAAGGAAAACATCGATAGGCAACGCGCTTGCAAGAGAATAAAAAAATATGTATAATATCTAGCAACCGGCCCCAGTCGCTAGATTATGGCCCGAAACTCCCTCGTGATAACAAGGAGAGACCTGTGTCTTGTAGTGTTATGTTACATTTTAGACTGACATCGACAGACTTAATGGCTCCAGAGACACATACATACAAACACATCACACCCAGACCCGAAAAAACATTTGTCTTTGAACAAATGAATGTCCGACCGGGAATCGAACGCGGTACCTTTTGCACAACATGTGTAGTCACTACCAACTGAACCAATCGATAGGCTACTGAATTTTAATAATCTGTTATAAATAATCATCTGTCACTATATTTCATAGAACTGGAAAAGTAATTTTGGCTACCTAAAAATATCTGGAAAAAACCATTTAAAAATAGTGTAGAAAAATTGGGAGATAATTAGTTATCAGAAATAGAAGGAGAAATATATTGATAAATCTATTCCTGTCGGGCTTATTTGGTACCTTAGAGAAAAACCATAACCAATCCTGTCGTCGGCCAGTGCTGGACAAAGGCTTCTATGCACATTGGCTCGTGCACGAGGGATGTATGGCCTGGAAACGGCACGTTACCCAAACGGCGAGTCTACTCATTTACAGGTGGGGCAGTTCTTCAGCACTCGTGGTAGCGGCTTTATTATCCTTTAGACGCCTTTTACACCACCCACAGGTAAGAGATGGAGTGGTGCTATGCAAAGCGAGTGACATCACACAACCTCATAACGTACCTTTTAAAGTATACATTGATATTATTATTACCGTTTTGGCTATGAGTGGATTTTAATTTTATCCAATTCACAGTCAATTCCAAATTATCCGTTTCCAACAATTTCAAATCTGCTATATCATTATTTTGATTATATTAATATCACTGTCAATATTAATGCAATAAATTAATAATGCTAATAATAATAAATTGTTCGATATTATTGATGGGCAATAAATAGTCCATGAATTAAGTATTAATTCATATATAGAAATGTAAGAAGAAACCGCGACAGCTAAGACGTGAGCGATGCGAAATAAGGCCCTTGAAAATTATAATGGCGTGTGGGAGAGGATCAAACTCATTTTTTTATAGTTCCCCGTGCATTAATCGCGCAACCCAATCGGGAAACTTTAAATATGCTGACACAGCGTGCCGCTGAGTCACTGTGTAATAATTATGTTACGTATTTACGCTGAATAGGTTACATGTACGCAATTACTGTAGAACTGAAATTGAAAATGTTTTATTAATTCACTTTGTGTGATAATTGTTTGTCTAACAATAGTAGGATGGAAAGGCTTTTGTCGGCTTGGGACAATTCGAATTTTGAGCGTTATCTGGAAATTTTGGACAATTCGAATCGTAGAAATTTTGGGCGAGAATTAATTAGTATAGACAAATGAACCGTGATAGTTTAGGGGTAGACACTCCCAGAAGATTTAAATTCACAGTCACACGAATACAAGTCGAGTATATCGACTCACTCACACTTATTACACATTTATCGATTCACATTTATTATACTCGACGATTCTTTAAAGATTCTTTTAGAGGTGGTGTAGTTCCTTGGGGCTTGTGGTAGCCACTTTGTTATCACTTGATTGTCTTTTACAACACTGAACACTGGACTCTGGAATACTGCATTAGAGTCTGGGCACCTTCTTACAGGACTCATACAAATAAAATACAAAGCGTACAAAAACGACACTTAACACTTACGTAATAAGACACTTAACCTATCGATGTAGAATTAGAACCAAAACATCATATGTTGACAGTCTCAAAAATTTCCACTCTCTTGAATCAAGACGAAATATGTTGGATATGACATTATTATTCAAACTATTTAATAATGCTGTTGATTGTCTGAATCTGTTGAGTAAATTTACTTTAAGAGTGCCTACCAGAAAACTCCGCTACTCAATCGGACTGTTTCAGACGTGCAAACACAGAACTAATCCAGGAAAACATTTCCTTGCATCTCGGACATCGCGGATCTTGAATAACTTTTCGCTCAGCCCCGCCGACCATGATATATTTCATGATAAATTTAAACAAAAAAGTTTTCAATTTGCCGACGTACCTACTTCTTGTGACTCCTTTCACCCTTTTTATGGCTAATTACTATTTTTTTTGTAAACTAACTCATTCTTGTCAAATATCATATGTAACTACTAATTTTGTTTTGGCCTACTATTAATGTAATTTGAATTGCATGTAGTGATAACCTATTAGTAGAGGAGCAATTAGAATGAACTACTACTTTTTATATGTCTACTTGGTTATTGTTACCTTTGTTGGTTATACAAATTAAAAAAAAATAAACACTCACAGGAAAAGATCGGGTGGAGATATTTTATAGCCGACACCACAAGGCACATTATAGATGTATAGATATATGAAAATATGTATAGATATCTCCACATCTACCGCATCACATAATCTACAATAGATTAGGCGTGTGTTCTCGCAAAAAGCCTCCTAACAATATGATGAATTAGTAAAGGAAACCTTGTCTATTCATGCCTTTTTTACAGGAATTAATCTAGTACGACATGTCGGGTAGAGTCTGCCGGCTCGTGAATGGGGGTTTTGTTCTTACACATTACACGACGGTTTTTGCTTGGGAAAATTAATGAAAGCCTTGGAAGCGTTTACGGTACGGAACAGTATTATTGTAGGGGATAAATTATCGATAAATATTGTGATATCGATTTTTTGATCTTTTTTTCATATCAGCCTATTAACATCGCACGAAGAAATTCGGCGAATAAGTAAAGTTGTCAATGTGACTCACTCAGATCAGCAAGTTGAAGTAGTTGTTTCTATTTATGCCGCAGGACCGATAAACGATAAGGGAGACGAGTCCTCGCATGGAGACCACTTACAGGGACACGTAACGTGGGACTCCTTCCGGCCAAGTGGACTGATGTCTTGAAGAAAGTCGCCGGTATGGATGAGATGAGCAGAAGACCGGGTGTGGCGGTCGTCCTTGGAAGAGGTCTATATTCAACAGTGCAGAGACACGGGCTGATGGTATGGCATAGCAAGGCTCCACGAGGTACCGAGCCATAATTCACCACAGAACAATTTAGTAGGTACACATGTACAATATAGTTTTTTTTTTAAATTCTCATAAATTTTACGAATGGAAGTCGAAATTAGATACCCCAAAGGCTACCACTGGTATAAGAAACATCCTCACCTATTGTATACGTGACGTTATCTGGGCAAAGGGACCTTCTTGTCGGTATGGACTTATTAAAGTTTATACAAAGGGAAATCATTATATGAGCAGCAAAAATATCGAAAGTGGCAGCAAATCGACGGCAGCAAATTTCGTTCTCTGTTGACAATAAAGGAATAATCCAACGAGTGTTGATATTCTTTGTAATTATAAATTGTTTATTTCAGTTATTCAAAAATAGTTGGTTTTATTGATCACAATGTTATCATAACAACCTATATGAGACTTGAAGAATGACGCACATTCATGATGATGCTGTATGATGTTTGTAACGGTAGACTCGACTACTTTGACATTGTCACATTCCTATGTTTACTTGCGCCCAAAATTCGCACTCAGCATACTGTACTCTTTGATGACCCTATTGAACGCACGAAATACACACGGAATTCTGTCGCTTGCCGGTTACAGCGTACTTATAATAAACAATTACTTGACGCCGTTCCTTTTTGTCTTAGAAAGGCTTCTTTTAAAAAACAAATAATTATTTCTTCAAACTACAATCACAATGAATTAAATACACACACAACAGACTTTAAACTTGTAATTAACACGTGTACACATAACCACTAACACTACACATTTCTCAAACAACACATTCGACCACACACACACCACACATAATTAATCTGTAGTAATTATTTTTTCTTTTATAATATTATTTCGTAATTGGTCTAAAAATTAGTAACATTGTTAAATTACTCTTTTCATGAATTGTAGCTGTCAACGTTGTAAGTGAATAAAAAAAATGATTGACTTCTCGTTTGAATACAAGCCATACTGTAATTTAAAATTAAAATACAAGTCATGCTGCAACTTAAAATTTAAATACAAGCTATACTGTAACTTAAAATTTAAATACAAGCCATACTGTAACTTAAAATTTAAATACAAGTTATACTGTAACTTAAAATTTAAATACAAGTACTGTAACTTAAAATTTAAATACAAGCCAGTATTCTGCTTAAAATTAAGTACATGCCATTATTCAACTTAAAATTAAGTACAAGCTATACTATAATTTAAAATTTAAATACAAGTTATACTGTAACTTAAAATTTAAATACAAGTACTGTAACTTAAAATTTAAATACAAGCCAGTATTCAGCTTAAAATTAAGTACATGCCATTATTCAACTTAAAATTAAGTACAAGCTATACTATAATTTAAAATTTAAATACAAGTCATACTGTAACTTAAAATTTAAATACAAGCCATGCCGTAACTTAAAATTTCGTTCATCGAAGTTCAGTTTTAATATATTTTTTTAGCAAGAAGGCGACATACGATTGGGCCGTCCACATTTTGGTATGTGTATACTGTCGCCCATGGACGTTTGTGATGCATATCGACATCAGTCCAGAACGACTAACGATGGACGCCCTCGGAAGCGCCTACCTTCTGTGAGGGTAACTTGACCAGTCGTGTGCGTTGAGCGGCTGTGGAATTGCAGTGTGCACACTCCCCGTCCCAATACTAGTGTATAATATAAAGTAAATTGTTCTTGTTAATAGTTAATTATTTCAATTCCTTTACTTTAGAACTAGGTTTATTTATTTATTTATATTGCACAGACTGACAAATGACCGTCTTAACGCTTTAAAGCATTATCTCCCAGTCAACCTCAGAGATGATGCGGTAGACATTATCTCCCAGTTAACCTCAGGGTATTATGTAGATGACGCCGTAGGCATTATCTCCTAGTCAACCTCAGGGTAATGCAGAAATGATGCAGTAGGCATTACCTATCAGTCAACCTCAGGGTATTATGTAGATGACGCCGTAGGCATTATCTCCTAGTCAACCTCAGGGTAATGCAGAGATGATGCGGTAGGCATTACCTGCCAGTCAACCTCAGGGTATCATGTAGATGACGCCGTAGGCATTATCTCCTAGTCAACCTCAGGGTAATGCAGAGATGATGCGGTAGGCATTACCTGCCAGTCAACCTCAGGGTATTATGTAGATGACGCCGTAGGCATTATCTCCTAGTCAACCTCAGGGTAATTCAGAGATGATGCGGTAGGCATCACCTGCCAGTCAATCTCAGGGTATTATGTAAATGACGCCGTAGGCATTATCTCCTAGTCAACCTCAGGGTAATGCAGAGATGATGCGGTAGGCATTACCTGCCAGTCAACCTCAGGGTATTATGTAGATGACGCCGTAGGCATTATCTCCTAGTCAACCTCAGGGTAATGCAGAGATGATGCGGTAGGCATTACCTGCCAGTCAACCTCAGGGTATTATGTAGATGACGCCGTAGGCATTATCTCCTAGTCAACCTCAGGGTAATGCAGATATGATGCGGTAGGCATTATCTCCCAGTTAACCTCAGGGTATTGTAGAGATCAGGCATTATAACTAAAATTGTTCCACATTCTACATGTACAGTAATGTAGAATACTTTTGTTTTTTTTATTTTAACGACACAACACAAATCATTATACAATATATCACATAGTAATATCTGTCAAACTGCAGAGCAGATTGTCGGCAGAACTATTCTCTGCTTAAATTAATTGTAGTGTAGTGTATTGTACAATTATATGTATTATATGTGTATCGTACTAATGCTGTATGTTACAAGCTATGTTAATACATTTGTTTAGGTACTAATGTTTTATAAATTTTGATTTATTTTTTAACTGTATTTCTTATAAATATTTTTTAATTTTTTTTTGAAGACAATTATTGACATATTTTTAATTCTCAAATCTGAAGCTAAATAATTTTCAAATTTTGGTACTATACCTATACGTATTTCAGCTACCACAATTATTTCTACATTCTACATAAGACGTAAACATTTACAGTAGGTGAACTCCTAAATCCCCTAAAAATGAAACCTCATGCTTGAATATCGACTGCACCCCAGGTGTCAGTAAACCACACCTGAATCGAGAAAGGTGTATTAATTAATTATGCAACTACATCCGGGATAATCTTGGTTACAATGGACACATTTATTAAGCCCCTTTCAGCCTTAAAGCCATCTTAATTCCCGGGTTCCGTTTCCGGCGTTTAATTCACCCGACGAGGTAGTTAACGACTTCGCGAAGTTTTCTAGTGAGTCAGCGATTTGGACCCCTATTGTTGAGTCGGTGTTTGCTCGGTGGCGGTTACCGAGAGTACTTTTTTACTCAGTCTTGCGTAGTGGACTCTTTTTTTTTATTAAATAATTTTGAATATACCGAATGTAGCGTCGTAGCCTTTCTTCAATGACATTAATACTAAATGGCGTTCCCTTTTAACGCCACATTGTAGCGCTGATATTTTTACTTTAATCAGAAAACTTATTTTAAAAATCTATTTTTGTTATATTAATGTGTTTTTTTTTATTTGTGCTAATGATAATTGAGAAAGCCGTTCTTAAGCAGAAAGTTATCGGTATGGGCTAAGGTTTACAATTCACGATTCCTTTAATAAAAATCTTACGGTACTTAATGCCTTTTATGATTGAACTTGGTATGATTACAATCCCTCTGGAACATATTAAAGTTTCGTTTAGATTAAATAATAGCGATCGTAGGAAGTTACTAGCGGTGTCCGCGACTACGTTTACGTGAACTTTAGAGTCATTCCCGTGGGAACTGCATAATGGATCTGGATATAACGAACCCTAAATGGTAATCAAGTACACGAGTTGTAATTGTGCTGAGTTTCGTTTAAATCCGTCCAGTAGTTTTGCGTGATGTGCATTCGAACAGAAAGACAAAAAATCCAAAAAAAATGTTTTGAGCTCTTTTCACCCGCACTTTATATTGCAATCACTTTTATTAATAAGTATTTCATGTACAAATACGACTCTATCACGATTTTATTACATACTAAAAGTCTTCAAGTACTAATTCAGGAACCTCCGTGAGCGTGCGCACAATAACTCACCAAAATTTCATCGCAATCGGACGAATGGTATAGGAACGCGTACAGGGCAAACAAAGAAACATTCATTTTTATATATTTAGACTTAGCGGATATTACAAAAGTGAAAAGAATCAAAAATACATACAAGTAGTTTCAATATTAATACGAGTATTTTTCCTACAAACCGCAGAGGTCTAAATCCAACATAGAATTTGCAATACATCCTCATCAATTATACCTACGCAAAGTTACCAAACCCAATGTTAACCTTTCCAACATGTTTCATCAAAAACTCGGTCACTACCCGCAACTGTGGAAACTTCAAACAAAACATACTGGCCAGAAAATATAGGCATTCAAACAATCTAGAGGCACCAAAGCGGCGTTTTATACGTGATACACACGGCGACTAGTTGAGGCAAACCTAGCGATCGGAGAGTACGAATTAATGGTTAATTTAATGGCATTTAATGGTTCTTATAGTATGAGATAACTTTAAATTATATTATGTTAAACAAATATAGCGTAGTCGGTTGTAAAAATAAGTAAATAAAGTTTTGAATGTGTACAGAATAATGCATAATAAAGTAATAAAGATAAACACACCAGAATGGTATCTATTTTAACGCCTCCGGAGCCGTTTCGATACACACAAAGTTCATTAGATTTGACAACTGAAAGCATGAGTGAAAGTTGGAGGTGATGGAGAAAAAAGAAAAAACTTTACTCAAAAGCATGTGAACCTCATGCTTTGAGTAAATAACTGACTCCATGCTTTGCGTACATAGCTATCCTCGCATGTTTACGCATGTTACTCGAGCTCTTCTGTATAACTATAATAATCTAGGGGGAGAGGGCATGCTGTATTCCCACAGCCGCTGGGCCCATTCTACCAGCCACGTTACCCCTCTCTCACAGAAAACTACCTTGAAATGTACTGCATTTCCTACTTTATCATATTTCCTCAATGTATGTACGTGTTTCGGTAGTGATTGAGATATATATGCCAGAGCCTATTCCCATCGCATCCTATCCGTCCCTATTTTTCCTATGCTTTCTCCCAATATATTCTTTAATCTGCATAGGTAGGCAGCGCATCCAGGGGGGTGCCAACGTTGTGATGTTGGCATATATCGCAGATGTCTATGGACGACAGTATCCATTTACCATCATGTAGACTGTATGCTTGTTTGTCGGTTTTTTCTATAAAATAATAATAATAATCGAATAAACCGAGGATTGTTGAGTACAATATTCGAAGGTCGATTAATCGACAATACCAAATAATGTAATGAAAAATTTAGATCCGGATAAAGTCAAAAAGCCGAATGATCGACTGCGCATGATGGGTTCGTAACTTCACCACATACAAAATTTAATCGAAACGTCCCGGTTTCGATTTAATTTTTTTTATGGGCGAAGGCGGTAGACGAGCATATAACCGTAACACATAACCGTGTGATGTCACTGTAACATATCATCATTCGCTTGTAGGTTACGTCACACAATTATGTTCGAGCCGCAGTCTCGCCATTCGCTCCGCCTGTGTGTGTGAGCGATGACGCGGCAGCTGAATGCAAACATTTGCCCACTCACCGTGCACATTACACTAACGAGAGGATCTGATAACTTTCAAATGGGCCGCTCACTATGCCTGCCTTTCCGTTTAGGCCGAGAACGGAAGGGTTTTAACGGTGAAATGAAATATTGCGCTTCCAATTTTGAAAGGTTTGTAGAAATTTTAAAGTACGAGGTCATTGAACTCGCAGAGTTTAGCGAAGCTAATTTTCAAGGAATACCTGCTAAAGCTCAACTAAGAATATCTCCTATATCGTGTAAGTGGTGGTAATTTATAGTTTAAGATCGTGTATAACTAGTATTTATTATTATTTATCAACATGGTCAACACGTACCGGGAAGCGCAGTGTGCGACACCCTCTGGTCAGGTGGATTGAACGACTTGAAGAAGTTTCTCGGTAGTGAGTGGATGGATGTATGTGGCGAGCCTTGGGAGCCACATAGGTCTCTTCCAGGAGTGAGCAGTGAGGAAACATAGGCTGACTATACAATCAGCTAGATACTGATTATGCTAAAGTCAACATGTCAATGATTTAATGACAATTATATCAGTACGAATATAATGAAGGATGTGCCTTTTCAAGAATATAGAAATGACCCTTAAACGCTAAGAAATTAATTATTATTCTTATCTCTATGTACATATTTGGAAAACAAGATTGACATAATCTCTGACTCTTTGACCTAATCTCAGAAAATACTAGAACGATTACATCGTGATTTATTCACTGTTGTGTTTAGTGGATATTTTATAAGTCTTTTGACGTTTATTTTCATTAACATCAATCTTTTTTTCAAATTACGGCAGATTTCAAATTTTTATAAGATTATTTTATTAAATTTAACCTTTAAATAAGCTTTAAATAAAGCTTCTAGAAGGCAAAGTCGCGTCTTTATTTTTTAAATTATTAAAGTGAATAATTTAAATAGATAATCGCATTAGTAAGATAATCTGAAGATAATAATATCTAAGAGGTTTACTTATCTAAAAAAAATATTTGTTTCAAAACAGTAATGACTTCTAAAGATCGAGCATTAATTAGGCCCTTCGAGTTCTCAAAGCTGAAGTGGCTAATAAAAAACGTTGGAATGAGCCTTTTCGAAGCACTTCTGAGAATTCGTCTAAGCCTCGCCCTTTGGGGAGTTACGAGAAGATTTTAATTCCAACATTTATTGTCGCAAAAACTCTTGGAAGCCATTGATAAAATACGGTTAATTTTAAATGTTCTTATGGAGACAAAATGACAGTGAACTTTGTAAAAATTTACTATTGTCGTGTTGTGCGAAGAGCTTACTAAAAGGGGGACTACATGGACTCGAGAAAGGAAAGACGTAAGATTTGTTTCAATAGCTTGTTATATTTTACGAAAAACCTAATACAAAGTTTGAGATTAATTTAGAAAATTAGACTTTAAAATAAAGAGTCTGTAAAAGTGTCCGTTTCTATTGCTTCTATTACTGTGAGTGTACTATTGCTTCTTCAGCTATGTCTGGTGGCGTTAAATCTAATTCGCCTTCCAACGAACTAGTACTCATTGTTTATTAGACAACTTAAAATTGTGATAAACTTATGAGAACATAACATCCACAATACAGAGTAGGTATCTGATTTTCATTCCCACCAATTCGACTGCGCGCGATCTTTGTTCTTTTTTTAAACTTTTGAAAAGAAATGCAAATTCAGCCTTTATAATAATAAATATCGTGTATCTAAAAAAAAACCTAATTTATGTTAGTGTGCACTAAAAACAACCTCGCTACTGTCAAGCAATCTCTATTATTGTCGTGTTGGAAATTGCTGGCGAGCGTACAGAAAAGAGTAGATTGACGTATTCCTTTTTTAAAATAATGAAGCCATTTCCGAGCAAGTAGGAGAAAAGATACTTTCTGAAAACCTGTTACCACTGAAATCGAGAGAAAAATATGAAAAGGCATATGAAGGCATGATAATATGAAAAGGCATCAAGTGGAAAACTGAAAAAAAAGCGAATTCTTTCTCGGAAAACTTCTGTTTCTTGAATTAATTTGTTTATTGTTTCCTGGCAAATTATAGAAAAATACTATACAAGTCTCGGCCGAAATAGCAATTAACGGCCTCGTTTATTTAAAAAGGACTCAGCTTCGCCTCGTCCTTTTAAAATCACTACGTATCCAATAATAAAATCCAATATTACTCGGCCGTCAATTGCTTTATTTCGGGACTGGACAGTAATGTACTATTATAACTGCCCTCTTTGCTTCTAAATATCTAAGAATTCCTACTGACTATTAATTAAATCTTTGAAAAGCGGTTTTGCGATTTATTTCTCTGTTAATTTTTTGCTTTTATTTGAAATTCGTTTCATACGTCAACGCCTGATCTTCGTACTCATTGACTATCATCGATTTGAGAATATAAATATGTCATACAAGCACTCTAGAATAAAGTTAAAAATCAGTACCAGTTCCAGACTTCTATTTAATGTGGTTGCTGAAATCTCGGTGTCTCCAATTGCGATTGAGGACCACCTTTCAAATCTTTACTATTTCTTTAATTTCCTCTTATAAATTTTCACTATTGCTTTTACAATTTATTTTTCAACGTTTACTAAATCCTGCCATCATTCGTTTATCGATATTCAGGTATGGCCCTCGATCAAACCGCTCATTATATTGTGTGCATAAGCCACTATATCAACCACCCTCTCACTTTTCAGTTGAAAATTAATTTTCATAACTTTCCCCTACTTTCCAGTTCTTCGTTGAATATTTAAGGTCCTGAATATTTTACATGGACGCGGCACCGAAAGATAGCAGATGTGAACCACTGTGCTGTACGTTTTTGAAAGTAAATTGATCAAGTGAATGAATAATTTAGCATTCACTGTAGGTGTCTGTTATTATTTATTCGTGATAATGACTAGTTAATATTTTTTTATTTAGGAAAGGAGGCAGATGGGCTATCAGCCCACATGATGGTAAGTGGTTATCTTCGCCCATGCACACCTGTGACACCAGGAATATGCAGATTCGCTGTTAGCCTTACGAAACTCTATTTACAGCTTTCTTGAAGAACTCCGCGTATTGCGTAAAGACTTCTCGAAGTAGTTCATTACATGTTCGCGATATAAAGCAATTTTAAACGCACAGTGCGCGACACCGCCTTGCACGCGGATACACTTCACTTCTGCAATACTAGCCTTATCGCATTTAGACTCACTATTGGCGAGAAAATTGGTCATTTTATAAGTTGTCTTAAAAGCCTGTTTTCTTAAAAGGTACCGTATTATTTAAATGAGTCTCAATGCGTGTGTTTACCTTATTTATTTTACTCGATTTTTCGGTTGGGTTGCACCAACCGTGGTCACCAGCTGACTGAAGAGATCGATGGTCACGAGATGTGTGAATAACACGAAAATCTCAAATGTCACCTCGTACGAAATGTTGATTATTAGAAACGGACAAGATATTTAAAATAATTAAGAAACTTTTAATGAAAGGCAAAAGAATTATCTAATGAAAAGAATTTACAACAAAGCTTAAGTTACTACGGCAATAAAGAAAAATTGACATCAATGGAAAACCAATGCCGAAACATACTATGATCGAAATTAATCAAAGCATATGACAACAGTTACGTTACTGACCACTTCTCAAAATATGACAATTTAAAGATTTGGACTTCACCCTGTGGAGGAAAACTGTGAACAATCCGAACAAAACTCAACTTACAAAGACCGAGAAGTTGCACTTTATGCACGCTGAGAAAATCTTTCACATACTTTAACATACGCAACTGGCAGTTTGCAAAAGTAATAGCGCAGTCCACAATGCGTCCCTCGTCAGAAATGCATTACCGTCAACGTAACGACCACAAAACTCGTTAAACTGGTTAAAAATATCATATATTCCGGCTGGCAATGTTATCCGTATTGGTACTGCAACATTTTGTGGTTAAAATTTAAATAAGGTATTTAAAAAAGGTTTAATGTATAGCATACAACGATATATATGCCACCTCATGTATATGTGAGTGAGAAAAAAAAAATATTTATTCTTGCAGCCTATAAAGTTTCCACAAATAAATGCCACGCGAAAAAACCAGAGACTAAAGAGCATTAGATACTGCTTTCATGCTTTATGCATTAAAGAGCATTTTTTTTTTACAGAAGTGTTAGCAGACTAGCGGATGGTCCACATGACGGTAAGTGGTCACCGCCGCCCATGGACACCTGCAACATCAGGGGGCTTGCGCGCGCGGGCACCGGCCTTTGCTGAATCCAATTAACAGTTTTTTGAAGAGCCCTTTGCGCTTGGGGCTTGGGGGTTTGGGCTTTGCTGAATGCAGTTCACAGTTTTTTTGAAGAGCCTCATGTCGTAGCGTAATGAAAAAACCTCGACTGGCAGTTTCGGAACAAATGAACTTTCGGAACTTTAAATAGTAACTTTCGGAATAAATAAATTTTGGCATTTTGGTTTGAACAGAGTAGGCGTGCGTATAACAACTTAAATAAATGTATTAATAATACATACATGTAGTAATAAACACTCACTAAAATAAAATAATTCATGCTATATCTATATAAAACATATACAACATGCACACATATAGCAATTACTAATACTTACTAATATGTAACACGCATCACTCAATACATTAAATAATAAGCTAATTAAATTGCCACATTATAACTAATATTCGATTAGTCATCGAATATTAGTTAATCCGCTAGCAACACTTGTCCAACGTCAGTGTAAAACTTGAATATTGACAGCGTCAGGTAGATGGAAAACGAAAACATAAAAGATAGAAAGTGGTCGGCCATTGTCCGTCGAGCGAGTAGCCAGTGTAAGTAGCTTCTATAATTTAATGTGATAATTTAGGGTAATTATGTAATAATAAGTAGCTTCTATAATTTAATGTGATAATTTAGGGTAATTATGTATTAAATTATTATTATGGTACTGATTATGTTTGATTTTGCTCCGTTTCGCTTCTGAGTTTAACATCTCAGAAGTGGGATACGTGCAAAGTTAATGTATTTCGTTTTGCATTGCCACGCCTATGTAAAGTTATATTGCATAATCAGTCCATCCAAAATATCTGGAAAATAATTTATTGATAGCCTTGTTAGTAAAGTCCCGACGCATAGATCACAAAATTTTGTAATGGGATTGACCCTATTAAACTGGATCATGTTCAATGCTTGATCTCACATGCGGACATCCTGAAAATTTTAATATTATAGATTTTTCAAAAATGATTCCGAGGGCTTATTCGAATAATTATGGTGAACCTCCTGATATATGTAAATGTAAATTTTAACAAGTAGTTTGGTGGATGAATTCGCATTAATTAAATTTTTGTGTACCGGCTATTCTGGCAACTACCGACATTGTTAGAAAATAAAACTTGTACATTCAGTTTATTAATTTGTCTCGCATTCTTTAGTTTAAAATAATATCTAAACCTGTTGAATCACAGCAATCTGCCAATTAATTTGCCTGAACTGGGTTAGAATTATTTTTTACTAGCTAGTTAGCTCGGGTAAATTAATTTATTAATTGAAATCATTAAGTCATAACTATAAATCATTGTGATATATTACTAGCTAGTTAGCTCGTGTAAATTAATTTATTAATTAAGTCATAACTATAAATCATTGTGATATAATACTCACTACTTACATAACTTTATTATTGTGTACTGTTTTACAATATTTTCTCTCTTATATTTATTATGTTCTTGTATTGTGTATTAATAAGAGGGTAGTTTTCACATCCGTGACTGATGGGCCTAGTTGAAAATCAGCGCCAGAAACAAATTTGGCGTAGGCTGAACTAGGTTCCAATTTGGAGGTACTTTGAGACACATATTTGTTTTCATTTTATGGTAGTTATTAACTAGTTCTACTACAATTAATATTATAATATACAAATAATTATTTGTGACTTCTGTTCTACTTCTATTATTTTAGTAATATTCTATTATTTTGGTTTATTATTCTATTATTTTAGTTACATAAATTAATGTTATATGCCACGGGGTAGGATTTGTCTCAGCTATCTGCCAAATAAATTATCTTTTCTTTCTTTCTCTCTTTTTTTTCTAAATATTTTGTTATACCAACAACATCATTTACAAATTATTATCTCGTGAGTTTCAGACAATGAGTGACAGAGACAGATCGCATAATGTGAGGCAGCTGACCACACCGCGTGGTGACCTGGATCGTCGTAGGCGGAAGGAGAGACTATCTCGGAGCCGCACCAGGCAGAGCCGCAGTGGTAGTCGCGGCACTTCCCGCCACTCCCGACGTCGAGTATTGAGAAGCCGTAGCCGTAGTACCCCTTGTGACCGTCATTGTCGCGATCGACGGAGCTCAAGTCGGAGACTTCGCGACTCCGAACGTGAGTTGTTGGCGACAAGGAAACGGCTGAGGTCACTGGAAGAGGAAGTTCGCCGCAAACGCACGCCTGCAGTCGAGGCCCAAGACCTCTCAGCAGATAAGCGAGGTATGTTAACGCCTCATAATACCATTGCTAGAACTACCCCGGTATATTCAGACTGTACTGACAAGAAATCAACGAATGAACAATCACAGCTTATTGAAGAGTTCCTAATGATCCTAAAGAATAGGACAGGGGATCGTGAATTTTTGCCAACCCTCAATAATGTTTTACCTGAGTTTAACCCATTAGCCAAAGAGCAAACGATTAACGCGTGGCTCGATAAGGTGGACGAATGTGCAGAAATTTACGGTTGGAATGAAAAACAAATTATTCACTATGCCCTGCCTAAGCTAACGGGTCATGCTAAAATCTGGTACCAAGGCCTCCCTTCTATTAAGCATCCATGGGTTGAGTGGAAGACCTTGCTCAAAGAATCCTTTCCATCTACGGAGAATTATGCAGAGTTATTGATGGAGATGCTTAATAAAAGGGCACGCCTCGGAGAATCTTTGGAAATTTACTATTTTTCTAAGATTAATCTTTTGAATCGTTGTAAGATCTTTGGGAAGCAAGCAGTAGATTGCCTAGTTCACGGGATTGACGATAGGGGCGTTAGGGTAGGTGCTCAAGCCGCGAAATTCGAAAAGCCTGAGGATGTCCATGAATTTTTCAAATCAATTAAGGTCTATCCCCGAGAACAATTAAATTCTAAGGGACGTAACAGTCGCGATAGCCGTCTACCTACAAATACCTCTACCGGCAGTTTTCAGAATAAAAGCCAAAATAAGCCCAATAAAATAAAGTGCTACAACTGTCAGGAGATCGGGCACCCCAGTTTTAAGTGCCCGAATCCGATCATTAAGTGCACAAAATGCAACCTTATGGGGCATATATTCACGGATTGTCCTAGGACAAAAGAATTTGCTCAGACCCAAAAGGATAAGAATATCCTTAAGGTTTCATTTTGTGACGATTCTAGTGATAAATACAAGATTGCTATAAAAGTCAATGGTAGGATCATCCCATGTTTAGTAGATTTAGGTAGCGAAGCCACGGTTATACGTGAAAGTGATGCTAAACGATTCTTCAATGGAAACGGGTTGATGGCCCATTTTTAAGAGGGTTGAGGAACGTGCCTTACTTACCCTTAGGGCGTACTAATGTAAGTATTGAAGTACAGGGTATTCTTGAAAGCGACATTGAGGTGTTCGTTGTAGATGATCCCTTAATTAATTACAGTGTGCTACTGGGTCATAGCTTCACAGAACGCCCTAATTTACAAATCACTAAAACTACCACTGAGCTAAAATTCGAACGCACTAGTCAAGTTACGCAGATAAAGCTTCCTCTCCTCTCACTAAAAGAAACAGTCATAGGTGTAGGTAAAATGGAATGCATCCAAGTGAAGTCCTCACACCAGGTGAGCGGAAATATATATGTTCACGGCTCAGTCAGAGGAGTTGTAGGTCAGGAGTATTACCTCATGCCCGGCGAATACGTAATTGTGAACGGTACTAGCTCTCTTTTACTGCAAAACTTAGGTACAAATCCAATAATATTTACCCAAAATGCCCTTGTCACTCGAGCTCGTTACCTTGGAGTCAGTAAATCTATGTATACAGTGTTCCCACTTACATATTCGGAAAAACCCTCAATAGAGCTCGATCAGCAACTGACTGATTTACAGAAACAGCACTGTATACAATTGCTGGCTAAATATAAAACATGTTTTTCGAGCGGTATGCATGATCTAGGCTTTACGACTGTCACGGAAATGGAAATTTGCCTTAAAGATACGACCCCCGTTGTATACAGACCCTATCGTTTGCCTTACTCCGAGCGAAAGATGGTCCAGAGCATGATAGGAGACATGATGACCCACGGTATAATACGCGAATCAAATTCTCCATACGCTAGTCCAATCGTATTAGTCCAGAAAAAGTCCGGGGAAAAACGCCTCTGCGTCGACTACCGTGCCCTTAACAGCCGAACAAAACGGGACCACTACTCACTTCCTAGGATCGAGGACCTGTTAGACCAGTTATCCGGGCACTCCCTGTTCACGTCACTGGACTTAGCTTCTGGATACCATCAGATCTCTATATCTGAGGAGTCCCGAGAGAAGACGGCATTTGTCACGCCCGACGGGCAATACGAATATAATCGTATGCCTTTCGGGTTGGCAAATGCCCCCGCCGTTTTCCAGCGAACCATGCATAAGGTCTTAGGCGAGTCTCGCGTCGGGTACGTAGTAGTATACATGGACGACATCTTAATCCCCTCTAAAACCTTTGAACAAGGCTTAAAACGTCTAGAAGAAGTCTTAGAACTCCTAAAAGACGCGGGTCTCACGTTGAAAATTGAAAAGTGTAGGTTCTTTCAAGAACGAATTGACTTCCTAGGTTTCCAGATAGACAGTGAGGGTATCAGACCAGGGACACAAAAAGTAGAAGCTGTATCTAGATTTCCCGTACCTCAGAACCAGCATGAGGTTAGGAGATTCGTTGGCCTTGCGGGCTTCTTCAGGAGGTTTGTTAGAGGATTTGCGACGATCGCGAAGCCTTTGACAAACTTCTTGAAGAAGGATGTACCTTGGCAGTGGAGAGATTCGGAGAATAACGCCTTTGAAAGTATTAGGCTTCAACTGATAAGTAGACCAGTTCTAGCACTATATAATCATGGGGCTCAAACTCAAGTCCATACGGACGCTAGTAAGCTTGGCGTCGGGGGAATATTACTGCAGAGGACGGGTACAGAACCCTGGCGGCCGGTGGCCTACTTCAGTCGGCAGACCACAATCGACGAAACGAAGTTTCACTCCTTCGAATTGGAGACACTGGCAGTTGTCAGTGCATTACACAAATTTCGCGTCTATCTCATAGGGATTAAGTTCACTATCGTTACTGACTGTAGTGCGCTACGCTCCACGTTCACCAAAAGAGATTTAGTTCCGCGTATAGCACGGTGGTGGATTCAATTCTTAGAGTTTGACTGTGATATCGAATACCGCCCGGGTGATAGGATGTCCCATGTAGATGCCTTGAGCAGGGGACCCATAAGCGAGACATCCTCTGATGTTGTACACACGCTTGATATTCTGTCAGTGAGCTCTGAGGATTGGATCTCTACCGTACAGTCATCGGATGACGAAGTAAAACATATCAGGGACGTATTGGAGGACCCTGAAACTCCAAAAATTGCGAACATCTACAAGGAGTACAAGGTTAGGAATGGGCGGGTATTTCGTATTTTAGGTGACGGTACGCTGAAGTGATTGGTCCCTCGGGGGGTTCGCTGGCAAGTACCCAAAGCCAACCACGACGACGTCGGTCACTTTGGTTTTGTAAAGACTTTGCAAAGGGTCCGTTCCCTGTTCTGGTTCCCAAAGATGCGAAAGTTTATTAAGAAGTACGTGAACGCATGCCTCGAATGTGCCCATCACAAACTACCGTCAGGTGCGAAGGAAGGCTTCCTTCACCCAATACCAAAAATAGAGGTCCCTTTCCACACTTTACATGTCGACCACCTCCGTCCATTTCTCCGCAGCAAACGACGCAATGCCTATATACTAGTAATAGTTGACGCCTTCACCAAATATGTTAGCCTAACCCCTGTGCGCAATACTAAAACTAAAGAGACCATTAAAGCATTCAAAACACTTCTCAGTTACTTCGGGAGTCCAACCCGCATTATTAGTGATAGGGGAACTAGCTTCACTAGTAGAAAATTCAAATCCTTTGTCAACTCAATTGGTGCCAAACATATTCTTAATTCTGTTGCCACTCCCCGAGCCAATGGCCAAATCGAACGGTATAACCGGACAATATTGGCTGCTCTCGGCTCTATGGTTCACGGAAAGGCTAATAATACTTGGGACGATGCTTTGCCTGACGTACAATTAGGTATAAATACAACTGTGCATGAAGTCACCAAAAGGACTCCAACTGAGTTACTCTTTGGTCGGAAAGTTAATAATCCTGCACAAGGTATACTTAATGACTTAGCTGATGAAATAAGTGGAAAGACGGACGAAACACTAGAGGATATTAGGTCAGAAGCAGGTAGATTAATTAGGACTAATCAAGAAGCAAATAAGAATAGGTTTGATAGTAAAAGAAAAGAGAGTAGAAAATATAACGAGGGTGATTTAGTACGTATAGCTAGAGCGATAGTTACTGGACCAGGTCAGTCAAAGAAACTAGAATCTAAATGCCAAGGGCCTTATAGGATCATGAAGGTCTTACCAAATGATCGTTACCTCGTGGAAGATACCCCCCTAACCAGAAAAGGGCAACGTTATGAAAGCGTTGTTTCAGCAGACAAAATATTTCCGTGGCTAAGTTTCAATGCCGCTGCTTGCTCCTCAAATGAGGTTAGTGAAGTTAGTAGCGAAAGTGATAATAACGAATGAGTTGCAACATGCAATTATTCAATTAATTGTAATAATGATTAGTGACTGAATCATTCAAATTCGCCATATCTGTTATGTGATTTGTGATTAAAATTCCGTTGTTTAAACTTACGATGTCATTACTTATTAAAGATAGTAAGCGTAAACCATGTATCTTGACGAGAACGCTGCGTAGCGGGCATGAGAGGCATAGGATTTGCCGCCCAGGAGTGTTACGCAGCGCTACAGAGACTTAGTGAGTACAAACTGTGTGTCTTGCCGAGGACGTTGCGTAGCGGGCATGAGAGGCATAGGATTTGCCGCCCAGGAGTGTTACGCAACGTTGCAGTGGGTTGTAGATTAGCGGTGAAGGAAGTAGCCCTACTCTACACCACTATAGAGATAGTTATATTGCTAGTGACGGTCAAAATAGTGCGTTGGGCAGGATTGGCAGTAGATATTGCCGCCCAAATGAGAAGCGCACTATGGAGACTAGGTGTTCCGTAGCGGGCATGAGAGGCATAGGAACTTGCCGCCCAGGACTGTTACGGAACATTGCAGCGAGATATGGTGGCGGTGAAGGAGGCAATCTCACCGCCCACCTATATAATTGCTGTATCTTGATTACAGGATTTTTATAATATTTACCTACGGAGTGTGTTTATGTTCATAATTTACCTAAAGTATACATTGTAATCTGATTGTAGTCAAACGAAGGGACTCGTTTCGCGAAGGATGGCCGATTGTAACACGCATCACTCAATACATTAAATAATAAGCTAATTAAATCCGCTAGCAACACTTGTCCAACGTCAGTGTAAAACTTGAATATTGACAGCGTCAGGTACATGGAAAACGAAAACATAAAAGATAGAAAGTGGTCGGCCATTGTCCGTCGAGCGAGTAGCCAGTGTAAGTAGCTTCTATAATTTAATGTGATAATTTAGGGTAATTATGTAATAATAAGTAGCTTCTATAATTTAATGTGATAATTTAGGGTAATTATGTATTAAATTATTATTATGGTACTGATTATGTTTGATTTTGCTCCGTTTCGCTTCTGAGTTTAACAAATAGTACTAACAAATTGAGTAACTTTTAAAGAAAAGAAAATTTCTCTGTTTAGTCCCAATAACAATCGTTACTAAATATATTGAATTCCACAATTAATCTCAATTAATGCGTTTTTAATAGTAAATACAACAATTGAGATTTTAGCGTCCTTCACACATATTAATCTATTTAAACGGGTCTTAACGCGAATGTTTATCGTATTTATTTTAATCGAGTGTGTTTGATTGGACCAGCCATGGTCACGAGCTGACTAAAGAGGCGGGTGGGTAGTCCACGTCGAGAGTTGCGATCAGTTTCATCAACTACCCACATTTGGTCTTCATGCTCCGGAAATTTGCGGCACACAATACTTACAATATCAGAAGTAGGGTCAGACGAAAAATCGCGAGGATTTTTCCAGCGAGGACTTTTAGACTATGGAATACTATCCAGTGTAAAATAAATAAGGTAAACATTCGCGTTAAGATCCATTTAAATAGATACGAACTGCCTCAAGAGGTCTTCCCATTAAGCTACGACATGGGGTTCTTCAAGAAAGCTGTGAATAGGATTTTGCAAGGTCGGTGGCGCATCCGCATACCCCCTGGTGTTGCAGGTGTCCATGGGCGGCGGTAACACTTACCATCACGTGGGACCGCTTGCTCGTCCGCCCTCTTCTCTATAAAAAATAATAATAATAAATACACCCAAATTACAGTCTTTAAAATAAAAAAGACCATCAAAAATATAATCCTATTCATTACGCCGTATTAACATAATCGCTTTTACTACAAAAATATTATACTTGAATTTTTGGTGGGCTATTTTTTACTTTTTCCCATTAATGTTGATTATTCAACAAGCTTCCCAGTAGGTAGTTCAAATCTTGGTCCAGTAAACATTTGTTTTACCAATTCACCCTCAAATATCAAGAAATATCATACAATTACACGTAACACCATTTGTATTACATTTTTTTAAAGCATACTTTATTGCACATTATGGTACTGAAGACGAGCTAATGCCTCAAGGCATTCTCTATCAGCTCACATTATGAATACATACAATATCATACAAAATGCTTACATATTCATATATAAATTCCGTACATTCATACACAATATCATAATAAATACACACACACACACATATGATATAATATACACGTAAGTAAGTATAACAGTAAGTAAGTACGAAAAGGTGACAAAGAGTGGCTTAAGAATCGATTTTAAACTATTAATAAACATTCTAACCGGTCACTGTCTCTCCTATGGACCTATAATTAGACAATCGCGGACCGTGAATATGTTGGCAAAGGTTTTCAAAAAGCGATTCGAGTTGACGTGTTAGTTTTTACTAGTGGACTAGTAATTGTGCATTATCCCAGTTCTACCTCGGGTCTTAAATTTATTTCAAAAATAAACTTGTTCTGCTATTTCGGTTCAATCTGCTGAGCGGACAAGAACATTTAACCATCCAAATATGTAGTTCAGACTAAAATCTAAAATTTAAAAAAAATGAGTTTTATTTTTAATTTGGATGTTTCTATTGATTTTGAACTGATGATCGGAAACAATAGTCTGGTGGTAGTAACCTGTTAATTCGCCTTTTATAACTTATAATCAAATATAATAAATGTTATTAAAAATAGTTATTCAAGATTTATTATTTATTTTGTACAGTCGGTATTTGAGATATGACATGCGAAATAATACAATTGAATTATTTGTAAACCTTGGTACACTTTCACATGTAGATTTAATAATCAGCAATATTATTAATTTTATCATACTCTGACCAGTAAAAAATAATACCTAATAGGTAACTTAATACGGATATTTGAAAACAGAACAAAACAAATGTTGTATTCGATCGTATCTTATTATCTCTTCTCTCTGTCACTTACTATTACGGATATGACACCATCTCAATAGGCATTATGATACGTTGTATTTGCCAGTGGTACTGTAATAAAAAGGCAGTTTGGCATCAAACGAGGCATATCGGCACGGATCGTTAGCCAATCGGCAGGTGATGTGAGGGAGCGAAGTTTCGCTACACACATTTGTTACCCCACACAACATTTGTTACGGTTTCGATAAATATAAATAAAGTAGATGTTATAGTGGAGTGTAGGCTTTCTCGGCCGGTGTCCATTTTAATTGAATCTTCCATTTTCTCTTGGAAGAAAGAGAAGAGATTCCAGAAGACCTCGGCCAAGTAGCCTGGAAGATTCAATTAATAAAGTAGATGTTGCCTGCGGTTTCGCACAAAATAGTATGTTCAATGGCATACATGTTACTAGCGGAGTAGCAGAGGAACTTTGGAGTAATTCCCACGAGAACTCTATAATGGATCTGGATAAAAAGTACCTTAAATATTAACCTTGCAAATGAGCAAGAACTATGCCAAGTTTCATTAAAATCTGTACAGTGGTTTTTGTATGATGCGCGTTCTGGACAGGCAAAAATTCTAAAGTGGTTGTTTTGACTTCTATATCGTACGTAGAGTAGGTACACTGCAACGTTTTCTTTCCAAAAAATGTTTCTTGTACAGACACAGCACTGTTACCATTGTATTACATGTGTAGATTATAATATGTATATAGATATATAAATCAATGGCATCGTTTACTTGCAGCTATCAGCAATCGGAAAATAAATTATCTGTTATTTAATTATTTTTCTATTTATTTTACTTAAGTAATAAGTACTCAATTATGATTGTAATAGAATTCATTAAGACAGTAAGATGTGTTTGTAAATAAATTCCTTTTGTAAGAAACTAATACAGTACAGTTTTTGCCACAGCGGCAGTTGATTATTTATCAAGTTGAACTTATTGTACGAGGACTGTACTGAAAGTTACACAACTTACTACACAAAACAATCCACAAATACGATTCTATCTTTATGTCTAATTGAGGGTAATTTTATCATTTTATTGTTTGACATAATACTATATAGTATGTATGTAGGTAGTTGTAAATTTGTATTAATCACAAGAGTTAAAAATAATAAAATTCAGTTGACATGTGAGCGGTGGCAAGGTTTATTTCTTATCGTCTAACATTACGCATCCAATATACAATTTCACACTTTCCTACACGTGGTGGGAGTCTCGTATTAAGTATCACAAATACCTGTGTCAGTGGACCCACAACAAATTACGTCGTTAACGATCAAAATACAAAATTTAAGTATAAGATGGTGCCAAGTTGTGATCTGTGTGTGCATGTGTGTGTGAAAGTGTGCATGTATATGTTCGCATATCACGAACTGATGAATTTCATGCAATTATGCGTTAGAAAATCCGCTTTTTTATTAAACAGAACGAGGTGTAGCGCAACAGCATTCAGAGTGTATAGCGCACAAATACGATTGTCCGTTAATCAGGTATTTAACGGGGGTGTTATACAGGAAGGCATGCTCTCGCCTGCGTGCGTGCCTGATGAATACGCTTGACTCATATCTCATTAATTTGTAAGTTATATCTACTAACGCTTAGTTCGTAAGATAAGTTTTACTAATACATTTAATGGTTCTTATAATATGAGATAACTTTAAATTATATTATGTTAAACAAATATAGCGTAGTCGGTTGTAAAAATAAGTAAATAAAGTTTTGAATGTGTACAGAATAGTGCATAATAAAGTAGTTAAGATAAACACACCAGAATGGTATCGATTTTAACGCTTCCGGAGCCGTTTCGATACACACAAAGTTCATTAGATTTGACAACTGAAAGCATAAGTGAAAGTTGGAGGTAATGGAGAAAAAAGAAAAAATTTTACTCAAAAATATGTGAACCTCATGCTTTGAGTACATAGCTATCCTCGCATGTTTGCGCATGTTACTCGAGTTCTTCTGTATAACTATAATAATCTAGGGGGATAGTGCACGCTGCATTCCAACAGCCGCGCGGCGCACTCGGCTGTCCATGTTACCTCTCTCTCACAGAAGTCTACCTTGAAATGTACCGCATTTCCTACTTTATCATATTTCCCCAATGTGCGTACGTGTTTCGGTAGTGAGTGAGATATGCCAGAGACCATTTCCATTCCATCCTATCCCTCCCCATTTTCGCAACCCTTTCTCCAAATCCATTCCTATATCTCCAAAGGTAGACAGGACACGTCGTGCCAACGTTTGTTATTTTGGACTGATGTTGGCATGTATCGCGGATGTCTATGGGCGACAGTATCCAATTGCCATCAGGTGGACTGTATATTCGTCTCCCGCCTTTTTTTCTATAAAAAAAATCCGTATTAGGGTAAGTAATTTTTTAATAGACCTGTTTTACATGAACAGAGTTCACATTTTGATAATTATTAGTTTCATAAGTTCTACCTATTTTTTTCAGTTATTTAGTTTTTATCACAATAACGTCTAAATCAATTGCTGAAGTGACAACTAGTTGTTATTGATTCTTTCAAGAACCTATCATCTGAGCAGTCGTTGCAGTTTCTCTAGCAACTCAGGTATGACTGAAAAAAATTCGTTCGTCAGATTTCTTTCTAACGAACGGAGAGCACTTTGAGAAATGATCCTGTCGGAGCCTGTCAAGGCCGGATCGCTGAAAAATGAACTCGTTGCTCCCATTGGCCCGTTTTGCATGCAGGTTTCGGCCCCGTTTTCCAACCGGTCAACGACTCGGTAAACAATATGGGTCTCTAATAAAGTTTTTGATGGAAATGTTTTTAAATGGATGAGAAATTACTTTTAAAACGGATATATTGATGTTTTTAGATCATATGAGAAATACGGTTCTCGTATTAACGTTAGTATATTACAGTTATTAATATTGTTAATTTTTGTAGTGATCTCACCACACATTTTTACACTTACACACATTCAAGCACACACGCACACACTCAAACACCCCAAAAAAACATATATTTCAAAATAATAATTGTAAAATCGTTATTAAAGAGTTACATAACAATGTACGTTTAAAAGATACTGAATGAATTGGTCGTTATTTATTAATTCTTATAATGTGTTATCTCAAATTTTTTTTACGCTTGTGTTTGTTAATTATCTACTGTAATATAAAATTTCTTTGACTGTCAAATGGGTCCACTTATTTGCCAGTGGAGTTCCTACATTCGAAGATATTATTTTATTGAATATTCACGTTCAAGTTTATATGAATAAAAAAAATAAAATGACTGCCATTCATAGGAGGTTGGGGTTGCACCGCGGATTCTTTTTTTGTTTAAAATGAAGCATAGGACACCCTTAAAATCTCCGAAGTCGGTGTCCAGGCACACTGTATAACTTAATATCTGCTTGATGTCGTTGGCAACATACCACTCAATTCTATTCAGGTATTTCCCCGCTCTGAAAATGTAAATTGCCCCGGTTTTGTCTTCTTGTTAGTCTTTGAAATGACTTTTGTTACGTTTTTGTGGAATTTCATAAAACATTTCCAACAAAGTTTCTTTTATAAGTTGTCTCTGCAGTTTTAAAAGCAGCTACATTTTTCTCGGTTCTTCTGTTGCTCGTGTTTGTCTCTCTTTTCTAAAGTGGAATAAACAACCAAATTGCATTCGTATTAACCGTTATATCTATTGTATCTATATATGTAAAGAAAAATATAATTTTCTTTATTTTTAATTTGCCGCGTTACAAAGCGCCTTCATGGTGGACCGCGAACATAGATTTATATTTTTGTAAACTATGATTGACGTTTATACCTTGACGTTTAACGTGAACAAATTATTAAAACTGATATTAATATTGTAATATTAGAAATAAGAATCGACATTGCCATTAATAACATTAAATGTCGTTTCTTTTATTCACAGGTAAAGTTTAGTTATAAGGTATGTTAAGATATTGTAATTATAAAAAATATATGTAACGTAATAAATTCTTTTATTCACAGAGAAACTCAATTGTGTTTTGATTATCAGTGTCGATCCAAGTAATTAGAAAATATCATTACATACATATAAAAAGAAATTATTTGACATGTATATTCTAATAATTTAATAATTGATAATGCTTACGACAATATTTGACATTGTAAATTTAATTAACGGTTTCTGATGCACGCATTGTATATAGTTGACAATTTGAGGAGTCTATTACATATTGTGTGTTTGGTAACAAGGGGGCTTATATAGAGGGGATGATTTTATACCTATGCAAGTCTGTATTTCAAAAACTTTTTAAGTTAGAGCTTCGAAATTCAGTAGATAGATTTAAGGTTTAAAATAACTAAGCGCGTGTATCGTTTTTTTTTTTTTATATTTGGCTTCGAAGGGATAAATATTGGCGGAGATAATTTTATATGCAGTGTTTATTTCAATAAGTTTTAAGTTAGACACATGAAATTCTAAGTTAGACACATCTAGTTAGTTAGAAGACTTATTGTTTAAATTAATTAAACACATGTATCAGCGTTTTTTTCACATTCATACTTTTAAGTTTCAGTAAATTTTAATTTTTTTTTAGGCAGAGTCCTCAACTTTTGAAACCGCATACCCCCTGGTGTTGCAGGGTATCCATGGGCGGCAGTGCTGGGCATCCATGGGAACCGCTTGCTGGTCGTCCGCCTTCTTCACTATAAAAAAAACCACGCGAGCGAAGTCGCGGACAAAAAGCTAGCTAGTATAGGTATAAAAATAATAAAATGAAAAAAAGAAACCCTTAAATTTATTTAGTTAAAAGTGTTGCGTTGGCATGTGTGTTGAGGACACGGGGGGATATGCTGCGGCCGTAACTCAAAAACAGCGTTGGGACTTTTCTTGTAGCATATGCTGACTTATATATAATTACATATGCTGACTTATATATACTTACATATGCTGTAGCATATGCAATTGCTGGTTTACCGTATTGATTTCCATTGTATGTATAAGTTTCTTTCTAATTTATTTGTAGCACAACTATACAAACTAAAGAATAAACCATTCTTTCTTACAAATTACATAGTATTTTGTGAGCAGGGCTAATGTACTCAATTAATTATCACAGTGGTTTATACATATTTTGCTGCTACAGTTTTTTTTTTTTTATAGAGAAGAGGGCGGACGAGCCAGCGGTCTCACGTGCTACATAAATTATATTATCCACAATGATACATCCTTTTCACGTAAATTACACACCCTTATTTCTTTTCATTCTGTTAGTTTAAATATCTACAGTAGAGTGTAATTAGTTGTTCTGAACTAATAAATTAATCATACTTATACGGGCCGATAAAAACATTCGATAAAACTATGATAGTTATTCATATGTGGCACTCAAAATTCCCCTTTATGTCAGACTCCAAGTTTCTGGGTCACCGAAGGCTTTGATTACACAGACGTAATAAGGCTAGTCAGATAAGGCGCACACGAGTAGATTTATTATATTTTCATGTCAAAGAAAAACATGACACGGGACCAAGTGCGGGTTTTGAAATAACATACGTACAAAACCTATATAAATAATTCAATCCGTTATTTGTTTTGCGAGCTTTCTACCCAAGGATTTTGATATATTATTTTAATTTATATGCAAATGGAATCTGATTTGAAATAAGGTTTGTTTAGTTAATTTATAGAAATAAGGTGGCAGAATGATTTTGGGTACTATACGAGTATTTCACAATTGAAGTAATTAATTAGTATTATTTTTGGTAGTCCGAGTTTAGTAATTTACAAGAGTACGCCTACTAGTTCCTTTTGCAGATGGGCCGTACAAAATAATTAGACTTTTTTTTTAATGAAAGATTGTGGTGGATGAGTAAACAGTCCACCTGATGGCAAGTGGATTCTGTCGCCCTGCGACATCCTCCACACATGATAACATCAGTTCAGAATGACAAACGTTGGCAGGAACCAGGATCCGCTATCCATTTTGGAGAATTAGGAATAGATTTGGAAAAAGGGTTGGGTAAATCGAGAATGAAAAGTATAACTGGACGAATTATTTTCCTTATCTCATTACACCTCCCAATACTCCTGGGGGGATTGGGCGCGAATAGGTGTAAAGAGTATAATGGATAGGGGATGGAATGGATGGATAGCCTTGAGGTCTCGACGTCATACAGTCCACCTGATCGTATGTGGAAACTGTAGCCCATGGACATCCGCGATATATGTCAACTTCAATTCAGAATGACAAACGTAGACACGTCCCCGGAAGCGATGCCTGCCTTTGTGGATTAAGGAATGAATCGGGAGAAAGAGTTGAGAAAATGGGGAGGGATAGGATGTAATGGAAATGGGCTCCGGCATATCTCACTCACTACCGAAACACTTACGCACATTGGGGAAATACGATAAAGTTTTAAATGCGGTACATTTCAAGGTAGTCTTCTGTGAGAGAGGGGTAACGTGGCCAGTCGAGCGCGCCCAGCGGCTGTGGGACTGCAGAGTGCACTCTCCCCCTACAATTTTGTGCAAGTCGTCAATTTAAGTAATCATTTTTGAAATTTTCACTAACTCTGTGGTTCGATCTTTCACTAACATTGTACGGAAACCCGATCGAGAATTAAAAATAATCACTTCTGCACAGATGTCAACCAAATAGTTATTTTATTATTACAGTTTATTATTTGTGTGACTCTGTTCCACCGCCAACAATCACGATTCAGCTATTCTCATCCAATTACCAACATGCAAATTTTAATTCATTAACTATATTGATACGAGATTTTGGTGTAGTATTATGTCGTTTGTTCGACGACCAGCAAATTAGTCCTATAAAATTTAGAATTTTAGAGAGTCCGTCCTTTACTAAATGTTCAATCATTTATTTCAAATTTATTGCACAATATTGATATACAATATAATCACTGTTAATGCCTAAATTAAATCTTTATTAATCGTTTTTAATAAGACACACGGACATAAAAAATAATCCATCAAAAATCATTGCAATAATTTACGTACAATAATAAACATTTACCATACATAAACAATCACACGAAATTATATTGTACCCATGGTTAAAAAGACATATTTTCATTTCAAGAGCCCTTTAGACCCTTGTTTATAAGGAAGGGGACACAAAAAAATGAAAGTATTGTTTAAAGGGCAAATATTAAACCTTTTGTTTTATAAAGCTTTGTACAGAATGACATTTAAGGGTCTTATTGTATTTAGAATAAAGCTTGTTATGGGGATCCGATATTATGTTCTGTTTTTCATTGAGAGACGTTTGATAAAAAATAATATTCATTACATTGGACAAGAAACGAAGATAACTTAGGAGTTCCTATAGTATAATAAAGTAAAAATATAGTACATACAGAAAACATAGTACATACAGAAGATATTCATACGTCGATACAAAACATTCATACATATATTTTCACATATATACATAATCTAGTTCACATTAAATCCCTAATCGGTTCGAAAAATTTCAATCTCTGGTCTTTATTTGATCTTATAAATGACAGACTAAAAATGACTACAATGTCCGAGTGACAGAAATGAAATACATGTCATAATGAATAAATGCCATTTAGTGAGTAATTAATTATGATTTACATAACGTAGCTACCGCATCATCTCTGCATTACCCTGAGGTTGACTGGAAGATAATGTTTTTAATTATTTACCACCTTTTGCCACTCTGTGTAACGAACAATTCCTCAAAAATAGCAATTATTTTTTTTCCCATTTCTGTTAATCGCATCTTAGAATTCACCAGCTGTAATAATTCTCGTAATACAGAAATTCTGTATTTGGTATAATATTTCTATAAGCGGAAGTTACGAGATCATTCCGGCGCCACCGGTACGGGCTTGTATTGTATTTCCGGTTTGGTGATCTTGATTCAAATCGCAATAGGATTCCGATTTCTCACGTACTACTCGGGGTAGTAAGTAGGTTACTGGTAGTGCTCACGACGTTGATATTTACAATCTTAAAATAATTCCCGCGGGAACTTTATTCGTGTAAGTCTTATTGTGTCAGATGACGTTAGAATATACGTTAGTCAGACTCTGTTTCTTTCCGTGGGTGGAAAAGACGACTAAGAGCTAACAAACCAGCTGCCACGCTACAACAGTCCAGAGGAACAAACGCCACCTCTAAAACAGCGGACTCGTCAACCCGCTTGGCCACCGACGTGGCGTTTTAAGACCCTTATTTTACTTATATATAAGACAATGTGTATGCAGAAGCCCATATCCAGCACTAATTAATTCAGTAATATGCCGTACTACACGATTAACTAAAAACGTTTTTAGCAAATTCAGCAAATGTGTCGAGGCTATTAAATCCACGCGAGCGAAGCCGCTGAAAACATCTAGTTGTATTATACTATGTGTTGTATATAGTATAATACCATTTGTGGTATTATTTATTTAGTACTAGTTTTGAGATTTGTTAGGTAAATGGCAGGCGCCTTTAGGCTTTTATGAAAAGCCACCACTGTGAATATTTTTGGTGAATTTATAATCAAAATTATATATCTAAGTATTTTTATACCAACCTGCAAAAGAGTTGAGTAGACGTAACTTTGTTAATTACCAAACTCGGAATACCAAAATTAACTCTAATTAATTATTTCAGTTTTAAAATGAATTACCTACAAAACAATTCAATGTTTATAATATCTTCGTTGGGTTCCGTCTCCTATTGGAGACTGGCTATCAATTGTAGTAATATCTGATGTTGAAATTGTAGCAATTTTAACTTTAGAGATTGCGTCTGAGATCAAGGATCTTGTCTCCATCTTATTTATTTAAAACATAAGGTACATACAGAAGGCACCTTACAGTTTATAAAAAACAATGCGTACATTCTTTATAACGATTTCTCTAAGTTTTCCACAACATATCTGCTCAGGACCCGCTCACTTGAGAAGAAAACATATAAACTTATATCACTCTCGTAAATTTCTTAGCCAGGAGTCTTGGACCAGGTCTTTGGATTTTTTGGACTTTTTCTTGCATGATATTTACTGATATTTTATTGAGTATGATTTTATCGAAATAAAGGGTTGCATTTTTTTTCATTTATTTTATTTTTGTATATTATTATTGCATTTTATTATTTTTAGTCCCTAATTATGTTTCGTTATATTTTTATTTGATATTTATAACATATAAACATATTTTTTATTTTATATTTATTCAATATTTAAAACGAATATACACATGAAAATAACATCTATCTGAAAATAAATGCGCCGAAAAACATTATCTCGTATTTCAATTAGAATATTCCAATTTTTAGGTATTGAAATTTGTTATAGTAAGTGACGAGGGACATCGGCCCCGAATACACTTTTATTCTATTCGCTGTCGAGATCCTGGATCTGTGGTGTCCTAGTGCGCATTTGTTTCTCCAAGAACATTTCAAAGCCGTCGACAGTACTGGTGACCCTAGGACTAGCCATTACCTCGCACAACAAATCATCATCGCAATCCAGCTAGATAATGCCAGCAGTATGTTGGGTACTTTACCGCAGGGACCAAATTTATACAACATGTTCAATATATAGGTATAAGTATATTGAGCACTTTGTTTAATAATGGACTCAACTTTTTATGTAGATTGTTATTAGTCTTTAATATTCTAGTTTTTAATAAGTTAATTTTTAGTAGATTTAGTTATTTAATTATTTTTTATTATACATAGAATTAAATAAAATATTCCACTAGTAATTATTGTAATTTTACTTCAATAAATTATTCGTGACTATGCCTGAATCCGCACTGAAAATTAATTATTAAATCACATCGAATATTTAAGAGCATGTGCCCTTAAATTTTCGATTATGTAAATTTTTTATACATTAATACAACAAAATATTAAATTAATTATAACAAGGGAGCAAAACTGTAATGAATTCAAATGTAACTAACCTGTAAAATGAGAGGGTCATTCGCTCGTTGTTTTTGCAAATTAAACAGCGCCGGCCAACGGTCATTATTAAAACCTAAACACACTGACACGTTACAGAATACACCACTTAATTATTACACTGTAATAACTACACTGTGTTACATAACTTTTAGGATCACACACACGACAGTTCAAAAGTAACTAAAGTTCTACAAATGCGCTAGTTCGTAGCGCTCATGATCGATCGTAGACAGGCTACGAATGTAGCAAGCGTAGCGGCTGGCGTAGCGCGACTGACTGCTACGCGGCGCTACGAACGGCGCAAACTCACTACAAGAGAAACCCAAAGTTAATCTTGTAAACGAGAAAAAGTTTTTACGAAACATTTATCTAGAATTGGAATAATAACGAATGCGGTTAACATAAACTTGTTATGGGAATGATGGTAGTAATTTTTAAGGTTCCGCTTTGACTGAGCGTTGTTGTCCGCCTCCATGTATTTGTGTATCGAAGCGGCAACCGTTTATGGAACAAAGTTTTGAGGCGGTGCCCGGTGTTTTGATGCGACGCGGTGCCGTTGCTCTTTAATTTCACTATTTATGGCTAGTTAAATGGATTGAATAAAAATAACTCTAAAGATTAGCCTGAAGAAATGAAATGTCAATAAAATCTAAATCTGTTAATATAATCTATACATATGTATATCTATACTTACAATCTGCATGTAATAAAAAGGCGTGTCTGTACTTATATTTAAGTTATTGGCTTATATTTGTTTAAAAAAAGGCCTTGCAGTTTGAAGTACGAGTCATTCGCAGTTCGTCCGTGGGTCGGGAAGGGTGATACAGAGCTCAAAATAACAATTTTTGGATTGTTTGTCGGTCTAATTGTTATGTGAACAGGTCACTAACGATTTATTATTTATTTATTATAAAATAAACAATGAATTAAAAACGAACACGACGGAGGGTAGACAGATTTGTCTGTCAGTAGCGACGACACCTTCACCCGCACCCGCAGTTTTGGCGCGACCACGGTTCATGTAACTGGACCGAAATATCGGTTATAATAAATAAATTGTGAATCACCCGTTTACATAACAATTATTATGTTCAACCACAATAACAAAAGTTTAAAATCTTATCTCTGTCTGTCTGTCTGTCTGTCCGTCCGTCGGAATGTCTATCTCAACTCGCATCATATGCCACATGCCAAATATTATTATGACAAAAACCACTAGACGGATTTGAATGAGACTTGGAATAGTTTTAACTTATGTACCGAGTTCACATTTAGGTGACTTTTTATCCATATCAATTACAAGATTCTTTTTTTTGTTCGAACCCCAAATTTCCTGCATATCTTAAAAATAGATTTTAGTTACTTTGTTCGTTGCACGAACGCGACTTCGGTTCTCGCCATAATTCAATCTTAGCGATTCATTCTCGCCACAGTATTTTTGTTTCTCGTTCTGTTGGAATATAAGCACTGTCTGCATATATTTGTAGCATACATACTAAATAAAGTTTTGTTTCAAATTTTAAATATATTTACGTTCTTGACATGTCTGTCTATAATAACAAAATCGTGAAACACGAAAATGTTCTTCCTTCAATTTTTACAACACGCTCCTACTCCGATCCAGCTGTCAAGCTCTGGATAAGCCTCCCATACGAAATACGTGTTGTTCCAAATCGTAATATCTTCAAACGATGGGGTCGTAATTTTTTTAAGAACAAACACAATCTTAAAGTTATTCCTGTAAATTTGTGTACATGAACGTAAGTATAATTATATGTGATTTATATGTATTATATATGTACGTATATAATGTTAAATGTATGTATGTAGTATATCCACATATTTTATTAGTTTATACATTTTTTTCATTTATTTTTATTCTCCATTTGCTTTTCTCCGTCATTATTTATCTTTCCTCTCCTGAACGTTAGCTGGAAGACAATGTCATGTAGCATTAAGCTCGCCCATTGTACTTTGTGCCATAAAGTGTTTAATAAATAAAAGTTCTGCGGGAATCTAGTAGTTAACACATACACACACAGACACGTTTACGCACACGAAGTCAAAGGCAATTACATCGACAAGCGTTTTCTCACAATCACGAGTTTTGACATATTATTATGCCTTTATTACATTCGGCAAGCGAAGCAAATTTCTAGAAAATTTGTTAAAATACCATTTCAAAATCACAATAGGCACCTACGACATTTATATCTCAGTAATGACATGTCAAGTCTTTGTGTGCGTTACATTAATTTTAAACTATAAAGTTGAAAAGTTTTGAAACTCATCAGCTGTTATTATTGTTTTACCAAATATCATTACTCACTTTTTTGAGTGATAGTAAATCATTAATTTTGATGGTCTTAAATAATAGTTTTTATTTTATTTTAAGCAGTACAGAACAGAAGGAGAACAAAATGAAATAATCTATATAAATAAAAATGTAAAAGTTCGTTTGTTCAAAATATTAAATCTCCTAAAGTTCTTGACCGATTTCTTTGAAATTTTGACACAACGTTGCATTCTAATACGTGCGTGGTTTTATATACCTATCACAGGGTAAAACATGCTTTTTAGCCAAAAACAGGTAAAAACAGTGTAAGCGCCATCTGTTGGGCAGCCACAGCAACGCGTAGCCGAGCACAGCTGGTACAGAATAAATTATTTGACGAAAATGCTTATTGACCCCTCTGAAATATGTACTGACATCAAACCAATATAACAATTTTACCCTTGTACTAAAAAAAGTGTATCTAAGGAATTCTGCATCAATATAATTATATAAATTCAATAAAAATAATAAATAAGTCTTTATTTCTCTCACTTCTAGTTATATAGTAAGTACATTTTCAATTATATTTGACATCTGCAACCTTGTCAGCCTGTCCGAAGATATTGACCTCCTCCAGATCCTGCCATCTCTGTCGGTCAAGTGCTATCCCTCCACCCCCTTGGAAGGTCATCCTCCCACCATTATAACTGTCTGCCCCCTTTTTCTTTTTATTTCTCCATAATTATATAAATAAAATGATCGAAATGATAGGTAAGCTATAAGGTATAATATAATATAGGTAAGGTATAATAATAGGTAATTCATAAGCTGTGTAACTATTCGATAGAATAGAATTCCACTATTCGACATACTATTTGGTTAGACATATCATTTGGTTAGACATATCGTTTGGTTAGACATACCATATTTGATTAGACCATTTGGTAGCGTCTTTCTTCTGAATTGAACCCGCGACCTTTCGCGAAGTAGTCACAAGCAATAGCGATCTAATTAATCGGTCGTCACAGCTCAGATCGGTTGTTTCAGAAGGGCTTTATTATTTAATAGCAACGTCGCCCTTTATTACCTATTGTTACTTCAATTAAGTGAGGTCACGCGGTTCATGGTCTCTTGTTGGAGATAAAAGTATAGAGGGAAATCAGACTTGCAAACGGTTTGCAAGTATTTTAGTTTTGTAAACAAGTTGCACAGAGTGCATGCTGCATTCCCACAGTCACTGGGCGCACTACACTGGCCACGTTACCACTATCTCACAGAAGACTACCTTGAAATTTACTGCATTACCTACTTTATCGTATTTTCCCAATATATGTACGTGTTGTGGGAGTGAGTGAGATATGCCAGAGCCCATTCCCATCCCATCCTATTCTATACCTCCCCATTTTCCCGACCCTTTCTCTCAATTTATTCCTTAATCTGCTAAAGTTTTGCTCGTTTTCCCAATATCACAGCGAGATGCTACATATTCCAGATTTCCTTCCGGATAATTAGGTTTATGAAAGAAAATTCCTGATTCGCTGATATTATAATTATTAGACCGCATACTGCATAGGCGTCAGTGAAAACCTCGTTAAAATCCATCCAGTAGTTTTTGAGTAATTCTATTAAAGGATTTTTTTTACTTTCTTCAATAACTCAACTTCCTTGTGCCATGTGAATATGACACATTCATCAGTTTTCCTTCTGGATACTTAGCTATACATTAATGAAACCCCGATCAATATCCGTTTAGTAATATTTTCTTAGGTTTTCGCGATTACGCTCACGTATCACGCTCACTCACAATCAATGATTGTGAATGCGGGTTATCATACATTGGCCAAACAAAGAGGAGCATCGGTATCCGGATAAAAGAACACATAGCTGACATGAAGAACAGACGATCGACCAAGTCTGCAGTTTGTGAACATGCTCTGGACAAACCCAACCATTACATTCGATTCGATAATCCACAAATCCTCGCTAGAGAGACCCGGTTCATGCCAAGAATGTTACGCGAGGCTATTGAAATCAAGAAACACCCAAATTTCAATAGAGAAGATGGTTGGCAAGTACCACCGGCTTGGGATCCAGTCATTAAATTAATTAAATCCCAAGGCCAACGCAATACTGCAAGGCCTCTGGACACCGTGAGCGAATACTGCGTGCATAGGGAATGTTATGATTAAAAAAAAAATTCAGACGGAAAGTTCAAATAATTTCTTAATAACTCAAGTGACAAATAAAATCAATTAGTCACCCCGTGAAACGTCGGGATATGAATAATGTTAAATATACGCGATTTAAACCGTTCAAAGTTGTTTAATTGCTATCCGTTTAGTAGTTTCTACGTGATACTCAAACAAACAGTCATCCAGACAAGAAAAATAAGAACTTCTGTTATAGATTCTGTAGCTTCTAATAAGTATCCTCAATTTTAATTTGATATTTATTCAATGCACAGACTCTTTTACTATTTTATTATATGTATAGATAGACTGTATAGACGATATTATGTCTATGGTAAATTTCCATAATGATAGTCTAGGCGTGAAGTTTATAATATAGTAGAACAAGAGATACAGCGCCTCACTAACGAAGTTGCCGACAACACGTGCATGTGCGAGTTCATTACTGACTTCGTTAACAACTTCAGTCGGTATAATGCTGATAAAGGATGAAATGCACACATTTACGGTCTGATTTGAACACATGAAATAGGCAGAAATTCATCTTATGCATAAAGCTGATGCTTAGCATGAGTAAAGTTCAACAATATTCAAATAATTTATATTGACATAATAACGCAGGGTATGTACAAATACTATACATTCTTGCCCTGAGTCACAAACTAGGGAAACCTGTATTTCAGAAGCCAGTCTCATATGCAAGAAATTATTTTCGATTCCCTCCCCATTCCCTCCAAGGATATATAGGAAGTGTAGTAGAATGAGAAAAACTAGTCTTATCATATTCCCCATTCATCGTCTATTCAGCACATCCTTCCCAAACTATTTTCAAATCCATTCCTATAAAACTAAAGGCAGGCGGTATATCCGTAGGCGCGCTAATGTTTATCATTCTATATTGATGTTGGCATGTATCGCCGATATCATAGGCGTCATTATCCACTTATAGCTTACAACTACACTTAGCGACTGATAGGAAGGAGCACGAGACACTTATATACACGTTTAAATAACAACTGCCTGCATTCTTACTTGCGATTAGCACACATCAGAAATATAGTTTTGGTTGCTAAAGATTCATTAGAGACTTTACAGATTCACTCAGTTACTAACAGTTATACATTAAAATACAACAACTAAACATACATTCATACATATAAACATACACACCCATACGTACATACATTCATATACATGCAAATGTTTATATACACACATACGCACAGCATTTTTTTTATAATTTAAACTTTGTTTATGAGCTTGTTTTCTTTGTACTTTAATAAGCTGTAAATATTGGAAAAACATATATTACTGTAATTGTCATATTATTGGGGAAGACACTAGCTCCTGTGATACAGGTTTACCTATTTTAAAGAGTTTGGAGATTTATAACAATGCTATGTCAACAAAAATCTGTTTATTTTTTCATATGCGGCAATGGTGCAATTAGCACATTCTGCCCGTGTCAAGTTTTTATCATGTCCATGTTCAGTCTCATCGAAGTAAGTCAAGAGTCGCTAAGTAAGATGATAATATGTTTACTGAGGACAGAAGAGAACTCCTTGGAAGCACACGAAAAACGCAGTCCTGTGATCTTTTTATTATTACAAACACCACGCACGAATAACACTTTGAAGTTTAATAACCTGTGACTATTAAATCACAGAACGTACAATACTTTTTTTATAAATTCAATTTCAATTCTCGAGTTCCATCCAAAAGGTCCCCAAAAATATGTTACCAATAAAGATTCTATTTCTAAAAAAAAACAAAAAATTATCTTAACACAGAATTTCATTCAAATTTTTAAATTCAGCACTTTTCCATACAACCATTCACTTACTCGCACCGACTTACATATATATCGGTATTTAATAGCAGGCGGTTCGATTAGCAGTTGTTTATGAAAGAGGGCGGCATTGCCGTGCGTACAAGCGGAAAATAATAATAATTATATATTTTTTATGTATTCATACAACCCAGATCGATACAAATGTTAATAAGTAACTTAAAAATTATATTAGTACAATAGAGTACTAATATAATTTTTAAGTTACTTAGTTATAGAACTAAGGTCGATTTAGTCTTTTTAATTAACTGTTCTACGGCATGACAGTTACATTTCTCTGAAATCATCTTCAGGATGATGATGGAGCTGCCCCTCGTTCTGCTTAATAGTGGGGCGGTCTTCCCCCGTAGGAAGGCTTCAAAAATATTTGTACAGTTTTTGGCGAACATCGAAGAGGCGTTGCAGTGAATTTTTTTTAATAAAGCCAGATACTTAATTTAAAAATAAAACACTTTTTTAGGGGAAAATAAACTTCAGGTAGAATCATAGAACGAAAAATGTTTACTTGTAATGATAGAAATCAGTTTTAAAAGTGGACAAGAATTTTATATCTTAGTATGCAATGCAATGCAACCGGCCCTTTGTCATTGTCTCATGCGTGCACACACGCACATTATCTTGTGCATGAGGGATGTAAGGCCTTAAAACACTACGCCGGCCAAGCGGGTTGGCGAGTCCACTCTTATAGAGGTGGTGTAATTCCTCGGGGCATGTGGTAGCTGCGTTGTTATCCGTAGTATATAGAGTCTGGTTTGAGATGGGTCAGTATGGAAAAGTTTGAAGCTATGAGAGATAGAGAAATTTGTTCTAAGGAACCATGGAGTCGATTTTAGAGTTATGAAAAACTGCATTCAAAGATTTCCAAAAAGTCATACACGATCGAATATCGAACCCGTTCATTTTCGTTGAAACAATCGCAAGTTACTTTATTGTTCTAATTGATACAGTAAGCTGTAAGAAATAAATCTTACTAAGGAACCGTGTCTAGAACAAAAGGAAAAAATCTAGATTTTACGATTTTATACAATTCCGGAAGTTTAGTGCCCGTCGCTACAAAGGTCTATCTACTAATATCTATCATAAAAAATCGTGTGAAAAGGCCACTGCCAACAATTTTATTCATTTGAAAAAAAAAACAATATCTATAGTGTTCGTATCAATTTATTTCTAACGTTTAAAAATGGAATACTCCCTGTTTTGCGGTATAATTGAAAATTTTGTTGTTACTTACCTTTTTAGTACCTATTGCTACCACATTGAATATTTGTTAAAATAAATATATTGTTTGAAATGCAATTTTTTTTTTATTCGAGACATAATTGTCCTTAACACACAGAAGACTACCTTGAAATGTACTGCATTTCCTCCTTTATCATATTTCCCCAATGTACGTACGTGTTGCGGTAGTGAGTGAGATATGCCAGAGCCTATTCCCATTCCATCCTATTCCTCCCTATTTTCCCAACTCTTTCTCCCAATCTGATCCTGAATCTGCAAAAGTGGGCAGTGCATCCGGGGGCGTGCCAACGTTTGTCATTCTGGACTGATGTTGGCATATATCGCGGATGTTTATGGACCAGTTACCATCACGTGCTCGTATGCTCGTCTGACGACTGTTTTTCTATAAAAAAAAATCCTCACAAGCTACACTTTCAATTAATGCAATAAAATAACTTATGATTTTTCAACGAAAGTTAACGGGCTCGATTATTGTTGAATACAGTTTTTCTTAACTCTAAAATAGACGCCATGGTTCCTTAGAACAAATTTATCTATTTTAATAGTTTCAGACTTTTCCATAGTGACCCGTCTCGAAAAAAAAAGCCGTATATGTTTTACAGAGAGCTCGAGTGTGTTATGTAGAACTCTCAAACATATTATGTATAGAGAGTGCGATTTTTAACTGTCCTGAATTTAATTTGATGCTAAGCATTATCTGTTAAACGGGTCTTTACGCGTATGTTTACCTTATTATTTTACTCGACCAACTGTCTGGATTGCACCAACCATAACGCTGAGAAAAATAAATAAAGTGAACATACGTGTTGAGGCCCATTTAATATAGGTCGATAAATATGTGTGAAAAATTATAAAATCTCAAATGTATTATGCTGTACATTGTAATAAACAACCCTTAAGTGTACATCAAAGCCTAGGTAAATCCACTTCGAAACTGACTTTTGTAGGGCACACAAAAAAAGGTTTTGTTTTCCAAAAACATATTACGATACCCGTGATTTACTGTAATGTCTACAGAATGAAAAGGGTGGCTGCGACCAAATCCCACACGAATCCGTCCCACATTAGAGATATATGAATCGCATATGAAATTTGTATAATTTACTGACCAATCATTTTTTTTATACGTATAAAGAGAAATGTTCTGACTGACCGAATCAAAATCGCCCAATCGAAACCGCTGGAACTAGAAACATGAAATTTGGACAGTATGAAGCAAAGTACAATATGAAGAAAAATATTTCATGACCCTGTTAACTTGAAACTTGATATAAACATCATACAATACAAATAATTGAATACGTGCTTTGGGTTTGTTCAAAATTATGTCAGTTAGCAAAAGATCGTGGGATCGCTTGCCCGTCCGCCGTCTTCTCTAAAAAAAAAGAGATAAGGTGTCAAATTTCGTATAGAATTGCTTAAATATTCATTTTTTATAAATTTAAATTCAATGAATATTATGTACTACAATAATAAATAAATACATTTTTTTTTTTGTGTATTTTTAAATTGTGCTAAGGCAATTAAATCAACGCGAGCAAAGCCACGAGCAACTGCAAGTCTATACATATTTATGGAATTCCCGGATATTATCTTTGGTTCAAATAATCTTCTGATGAAAGGGAGATAAGATTCACTTTTTATAATTTTTAGCTAAATTCAAAATGAAGCAGGAAGTTGAATGGTGTAGAATCTGGACATACGTTTTGCAATGTTTTTAAATCTCGGTTTAGGATCAGCTTTATAAACCGCTAGCCCATGGCTTCGCTCGCGTGACATCGAAAAAAATAAACAGCCTATGGTGTTTGATCTTTTTTGATAACTATGTGCTCGTGTATCGTTTGTCATTCCCGATTTAAAAATTACTAAAATGACTTCAAAGTCGCTCATCGAGTTATAGATAGAGCTATACTCAAAGTTTCTTTGAAGTTGCTTCACAGATTGCAACAATATACTGAGCTAGGAGTACATTTTGTTATTGCGGCCCACATAATTTAATATTGATGTTTATTTTGTTTATGTTATGTTATTTTATGTTATTATTATATTGTTACCCTTTGTAAGTATCTTTTTTTATAATCACATACCAATTGCAACGCTTCGGCGTATTAATTTTTACTCTAAAATTTCCTTTTCCTCAAACCAAGTGTTAGTAATTATGTGATAGCAAATTTTCTCATTCTAACATTGAGATTTGAAACGAGGACATTCGCCGATATAGCTCGTAGAATCAGCATGGTAAAGTGACGATGGGTAAGTGAAATATGCTGCAATATCGACAACCGCCAGAGTATACTTATTCTTGAATGGAGGCCACGTACCGTGAAGCGTAGTGTAGGACGCCTACCATCCGGTCCAAATTTCTTCAAATCACTGATCTACATTACCATAGGGCTTCCCAGCTGATTTTCATTTAGGATTCATCTACATCATCAGTTTTAAGTATTGCGGCAGATATATAGCCTATATATTGTTATTCAACTTGCTAATTCAACGGGCTGAGGCTCTTTATAAACATAATATTTTTTTCTCGTCCAAATAAGTTGGCAAATCGCCGATTATATCCAAAAATACTATCATTTTAGTCGCTTATTAAGTAGAACGGAAATGCAAACCTTGCCCTAGTGGGCACCAAATCCTATACATGTATGCATTCCAATCTCGCGAGTCAGTAGCCAATAAAATGCGGCCAAGATCCAACAATACTTTTAATAAAAAAAGTCTGCGAAGTGTACTTCGTAGAGATGGTGTGGGTTCTGTCATTGATAAAGGAAATGGTATATCACACCATACCGTCAGTCTATCTATGCCTTTTCACTGCTGCGGGTCTCTCGAAAGACTCGACAAATGATTCTCGGTTCTTTTCATTCAGACACTACTGATAGACATCTTCAAGTCTTTGGTCCCCTGAGCTGGAGGCGCTCCACACTGCGCTTCTCTGTACGTGATCTCTATTCAAGGACTAGTCCACCCCATTGGATACCAATTACCCGCCGACTGCTACTACAACATACTGACTCAATGTGTATCAATGAGTTCAATATGTTGATAGCTTAGTGATATCTGTTCTAGACTTATACATAAAGTTCGAATCCTCGGTCCGTACCAATGACTTTCTACTTAGGTGCAGATTTTAAAAACTGCCACTAACTTCACGGTGAAGGAAAACATAGTGAGAAAACCAGCACGTTGGAGGTTAAAAAAAAATTGTAGCATGTTTATCCATTAACATGCACTGAGCCGATGTGGTGAATTATGGCCAGAAATCTCCAAGTGATTTATTTTGCCTTGTAGTGGAACGTTATGGGCTGATATCGATATCGACGTGGTCTTAACAAATTTTCTGTTTCAAAGGAACCCTAAAATGCAAAGTGTCTTTCCGTGCCAAACACTGGCGTGCTTGACTTGGTTTGCTCGTGTAATATCTTACTTGCACTCAGAGAGAATTATATGTATTGTCATCTCCCAGTCATGACACGTTGCGATTTTGTTTTATGTGTGAGACACACGATTATGTTGTTCGGTGAACTTTCTTTAATACAATGACGTCAAAAGTGATGAGTTAAAGTGAAGTCTAATAAACAATATTTTCTTTTTATATGCAATGCAACGCAACCAGCCCTCTTAGTATCCACTGTTGGATATGAGCCTCCACTAGCACACTGTCTGGTGTATGAGGAATGTATGGCCTTAAAACGCCACGCGAGTTGGCTAAGAAAGTTGGTGAGTCCACTGTTTTATAGGTGGCGTAGTTCCTCAGGGCTTGTGGTAGCCGCTTTGTTATCTATTAGTCGCCTTTTCCGACACCAACGGGTAGAGATGGCTTGTTGCAACTCTATAGCCGGCCGACATCAGCGGCACATTGCGGTGCATCGCGGCTGGTATATGACTACAATAAAAGTTTACAATGGTATATCCTTAAATATTATTAAATATATATTATAATGAAGTGTCTAACTTGGGTTCTTGATTAGTAAAAAGTCCACACTTTTATTTGGCATACTTTATTCTCGTAGGTATGTCAAGATTTACATTAGCGATTTATATTTTAGAAGAAAGAGCATGAATTTCACACATAGGATGTCACTGATAGGATAACGAATTATTAGAGATTGACTAGCACAAGATTGAATAGAAATTTATAATTAACAGAAACTAAAAAATGCGCTTGCATTCGCCGTCGGATATCGGTAGTGAATGTGCGGCGCCCGCTCGCTCCGCTCTGCGCAAGCGCCTTCTAAATAACGTCGCGTAACGGTCTAAAGTAAATTTAGCATCGGCCGGCGGGTTTGCTTGCCTAATTAAATTAATTGCAGTGTAGGCAAGGTTCCTACAATAACTTTATTAAAGTTCGTCCACTGGAATACACCTGTCACACCCATTTTATGTAGATACATTTTTTTTTACTGAAAAAGGACAGTGAAATGTGAAAAAAACTGGCATTGAAATGGCAGTGAAAAAAGGCAGGCAGCATTTCCTACTTTATCGTATTTCCTCAATGTACGTACGTATTTCGGTAGTGAGTGAGATATGTCAGAGTCCATTCCCACCCCATCCTATCCCTCCCCATATTCCCAATCCATTCCTTAATCTGCAAAGGTACGCAGCGCATTGGGGGGCGTGCCAACGTTTGTCATTCTGGACTGATTGGCATGTATCGTGAATGTCTATGGACGACAGTCTCCACTTACCATCAGGTGGACTGTATGCTCGTCTGCCGCCTTTTTTCTATAAAAAAATGAAATAGATCGGGTTAGATCGGACTGTATTAAATATAATAATTGAATAGTAGTTGATCGTGTATGAATTCAGTCGTTATTGGTAACAAATTAAAGATTGCGAAATAATTAAGTTTAGCAACAGAAAAATACTGAGTGGGCAGCAAATTGATGGTATCAAAGGTGGGTTGGCCTTAGGTTCTCTGGTGACAATAAACATATAGGAGTCCCTCGAAGCAGGACTCCGTTGACTTTGTGTGTCTTAGAAATAAAAAAATATTTATTATAAGTTTAAATATTTATTTAAACGGGTCTCGTCGCGGATTTTTAGCATCTCGTAACCATGGTTGGTGCAACCCAAAAGAAACGCCGGGTAAAATAAATACGGTAAACATACTCGTTCGCATTGAGACCGTTTAAATAGATAAGTGTCTGTCAAAACCGCGACAAAATATCAAATTTTTATTTAAAAATTGTTTATTTCATTTATTCAAAAATAGTTTCTTTTGCTGATTACGATTTGCTAACGGTTTAGTAAGTTTCGCTGCTCGTTCAAATCTTAAAGATTTAGGTGAAATAATTCTTCATTCTTCACGTACGTATGTATCTACGGCGTCACAATCGGCCGGCGCCGGAGCGATATCGTAAAAACTGAGTCTGTCCAACCGTCATCTCGGAGGCTTCGAGGGAAACCCTTTCTTTATCTGAACCAGGATTTATTGGTTCACTTGAGACCTTGGCTCGTCTTTTGTTATTAGGATTATTGGCTTCTGTTTGTATACAGTATAGGAGTTGTGATATAGAGAAAATGGGACATAAATACGAGTACATTTCGTTTCTTCTGTTAAGAACAACTTAACTTAACGTAATTTAACTTAATTAAACTTAACTTAATTTTTTAACTTAACGTACCATAGCGTAGAAATATTTTAATTCTCCGTTGTATCAAATTCAATCCTTCTCTAACTATATTTGCGGTCTATTTTATGCCCATACCACTTCATTCACTTTTTGGAAGCTAAATTAAATTAATTCTAAATCAAATAGCGAAATCAGTTCACAAGTGATTAGTAAAGCGGTAATAGAATAGGGTGCCCAGGGGGCTGAGCAGTCGCAATATGTTGTATTTCTCGTATGAAGTACTAGTTTTACAGAAAATTTATGTTCAGATGATAACATAAATCGCCGCGAATAGCTCTTTACGATCCCAAAGCGACACGATTGTGTAGTTAAAATATCACGGCTCTTCCGTGTTCATATAGAAATGTTTAGTGTCTTATGAATATAAAATATACGAGCTACTCTCTAGCTTTGATAGAAATAAATATTTTCCTAAAAGTCAATAATTTCGTGCAGCTTTGTTTATTTAGTTTTTAATAACTTTATAAATAATATAAGTATTTTTAGAGCCTTTTAGTTTTTGCGATTTCTAATTTTTTTTTTACGATAAGCTACGATATAATTTATATAGCTTATAATTAGTCTTATAATGCTTAATCTTAATCTTATAATTAAGCTTATAATGTCGTTGTAATTAATCAGAAGTTATTGCAACGTTTTTATACATAAAATATATCTTTAATAGCCGTTTTTGTGTATAAAATGGTCGATATATCTTTTTGTGTTATAGATAGACAAATAGATGGATAAACTTACACCAAAGTTACAAAAAAAAACACAATTAACTAAAAGTATAAGCGCGCTGGCCGTATCGCCCCAGATGGCTTCGAGGCAACCTTTGTACGGTAAGGAAGATGTAATAATTGCATAATGTTCTCCTTACCACAAATTATGTATTGTGGTGTAGTCCATTCTATAAATGACATTGTGCTAGTTGGGTAGTTTAGTCGCTGACGGCTTTCAGACTATATAATAACACACTGCAAGATTTATGACCCGTGACCCGCGTGACCCGCATCTTAGGCATACTTCAACCGCGCCCAAAGCAAAACAATGCCGCTATTGTTCATCCATTCATCTTACCCCGCATACCCATATACATATAGGTAATGGGGGACTTGACCCTGACATTGTAAAGGCCGTGTAATTTATATGCCCCCTGGGACGGGGAAGATGCATATTTATGGCCGGGGACGTGTAATATACGTAATAAAATATGAGATTACGTTTTATTGTGATTTTATTTGCTTTAATTAGGTCGTATTAGTGATTGATAACATAGTGAAAGTAGGCAAATGAAACTGAGATGGTTGTGTGAGTTCGAGTCTTGTGATCTTAAAGAGCACGGGATGGAAATGGCTGTGTATATATTGAAAATTTTCCGCTTAACGCATATACAATATACATATCGATTAGTGTACAGAAAAACAAAAAAGCTGTACAAACATACCGTATTTAAAACATTGATACTTTATTGGAATCAATTTATTTATAGGTATTATTATTATTATTTATTCAAATATATCAAAGAATAAATACGTTAATATATTTATTCTTAACGCGAAAAGCGCTCCCTGGCGTCTTGTTCTGAGGTAGGTTATTGGGGGACAGTGTAATTTATCCGTGGCATTACTTTTTAAATTTCATTTTCTGTTTCACACCCTAAACCTAACTATTGTATCTAATCAACCTAAGTATTGTGCACAACCTATTGTATCTAAGTTCAATAACGTATATGGATCGAGATCATGAAAATACTTCCTACCTTCAATACTTAACGAATGACCAACTGAACTCCAGAACCTATACACCAGGGAAGACAAAATTAGTAAAATTTGTAGCACGTTTAAATCTTATGCATTGACGTAGGTAAGTAATAAGAACGGCTCGCCACTCACATGTTATAAACCTTGATGATTTCTGTAGGTGACTACATAGTTCAAAACAATGACTTCTATGTACTCGTATTCTATTAGTTACTATACAAACAATGCAGTACTAAAAAAATTGCTCACTACGTCAAGGTCAATTGTCCACAACTCCTTTGCCGGGAAGCGAAAGAAGGGGGAATGGTAATCGCCTTGACAGATTTATTAAACAATTTGGCTTTGACGTTATAGCTCCTATGACTACAATCCATTACTCTCATTCTGTTACACACCGACCTGACGTCCTAGACATTGCCCTTTTTAAATATATAGCTTTACGTCCAGACTCGATACAAACCCTATCCGAGTTGAACTGCGACTATCGTCCCGTAGTTATGAAATTAGGGCGGCAGACTGACTCACCCCCCCAACACAAGACCATTGGCTTCTAAATCCAGCCACCTACACTCTCGCCGAAATTACCTGACCAGTGCAGATGATACAAACACGGCGGTCTCTGGACTCGGTAGCTACCTTAGGAATTTAATTCAAAGCTCCTCTAGGTACCTATCTGGAGACATAAGGGAGCTGACAAAAGCCAAGAACGCAGCCACCCGTGCTTACGATTACTTCGGCTGTGAAGAGAATAGGCGCAGGATGCGAGGCTAGTTAGAATCAAATCCATTTATTTGTGAACGTATGCCATAAGGCGTATAAATATATTACATAATTATTATGTTACAAAGTTAGAGTACAATAGTTAAAATACAACTTCATAATTTGATCCTAATCTAATAAACCGCACCTCCCGTCACAGAAATGCGGTCCATCCGCATTCCCTCGATACGGAGGTGTCGCGTACTGTTCGGTCCAATAATCATTTTATACCGTGAACCCGTAGACTGTGGGACGAACTGCCTCAAGAGGTCTTTCCATTAAGCTACGATATGGGGTTCTTCAAGAAAACTGTGAATAGGATTTTGTAAGGTCGGCGGCGCACCCGCATGCCCTCTGGTGTTGCAGATGTCCATGGGCGGCGATAACACTTACCATCACGTGGGACCGCTTGCTCGTCCACCCACTTCTCTAAAAAAAGAAAATACAATACAATGTACAACGGTATTGATTTCTATATATTAGGAGTAAACCAGAAGGTTTCATAGAAATAATTAGACAGTTGTTGGTTCATGAGTATTTCTGGCACAATATCGTCTTTAAATTGAGCTGTTGTACTTTCAATTTCATTTTCTGGGATTAAATTTAAATTTAATTTAATTATGTTCATTTTTGTTTATGATATTAGTATCTGCCATATCCGTAATTAAACTCTAAATTTATTAACGAGAGATTTATTTGTTTCCCGACACAAGCATATAAACTGCACCGGCAATAGTCGCACAGACACACAGAGAAAGAGAAATTATTCTCTTTTTATAAAATACTACAATAAATCAATCCCATAGTTTCCTTCCTGCTTTGTTATACGCTGTTACTTCATCACTTGAACCGATCACGTTGGTGCGGAAGTGTCGCGAGGCTTTATTTCCGGCACGCCATAAAAAAACTTCGAAGCTCCCAAGGAAAGCCAGGAATTTGTTCGTGGTTTCTCTGTGTAGTGTCTTATCTGGGTCAATGCCTGAATCATTGTGGAAATAAGGCGTTTACATTATCGCGTTACAATATCGTATGGTACGATGGATACGGTATTGGATAGATACAAAATAACTTTCTAACTTAAGAACACCTAATCCTTATAAATATAAAAGCCATCATTTATTTTAATTTTGTTTTCCCATAGGAGGTTAGAACGTTGCCCTAGTCATTGCGATTTCCCGATCTTTTAGGTGTTACTTGAACTCGAGTTTCGACGTGATGTTATACTCGTACGTTGAGCATCACTCGGAGGACACGGGCTTCTGAGAGGTAAATCCCACGGACGCGGGTAACAATTATCGAAATCAGAGATTATATGACCCTAAATTAAAACAGTGAACTAAAGTCACCGACAAAACTCATAGAATTAACGAACTGAAATGAGAATAAGCAGGCCAGGTACCAGGAAACCAGTTGTATGTACTTCGCAGTCAGTTTACATGTTAATAGTTCAAAAAGGTTCCCTACAAATGTAATTGCCTAACTGGATTTATTTTTAACATTTGCTACAAGTAATTGCATTTTTCTTAAAGAAGTTTAGTTTTCTTAGTTGTATCTGTTTTTGTCTGTTTCCAAAAATAATTGTAATATCAGCAAAATCTTAATATGTATTAAGAAAACTAATCGAACCCTTGAACATTAACGTTCCCGCAGACATTACTTACATCGACTTCCCTTACATCAAACATTAAATGGGTAAACGTTAAATATATCGGCCGGCAGTTAACAGGATAAATAGCTTTTAATTCCACAAAGGTCTCCTAATTATTCGAATCATTAAAACGATCCTGGCCTTTCCAATCAATTGTCTCAATCCGAAATGGCCAATTGGTTTAAGTTGTTCTAATGGTTGGGACAACTGGTCAGTTAAACGAGACTCGGGATTTTTCGATTTAGACAGATCGTATCATAATTTTATGAAATGATATTATTTATTTATGACTTTAACGCAAACATTATTAATAATAAAGAATCATCCTTTACTTGCCCACAATCTATTAAATACTGTACTTAATGTCAGTGTAATCTGTATTGGCCATTAGCATTGGCAACATCATTGTTAAACAACATAAAAGTTACATAAAAGGCTGTAGATTACATAAATAAATAAATAAATGAACATAGGTGGATTTTGTCCAGCATAGAGACATGGAGCATAACTCTTTCCATAGCTCCCTGAGGGAGTTTGAACTTGTGAACCGGGCATACCGTCGAGAGACCACGTTTTGGCACCATACGACATTACTGGCAGGACGCATTTGTGGAGGACACGTCTTCAAATATTGTGGTATAAGCGACGACAAGAGGTGACGCATTTTTTCGAATGCTGCCCAACCAAGCTAAATGCATCTGTCGGCCTCTCGACTGAAGTTGGACTTGTCTAACTGGATTGACTATCCAGGGTAGACAAATTCATTTGCAACTCCTAATGACGCCCCGCCCCGACAATGCAGACCGGTCCGGTGACGACGTGTCTTTTAAATTCTGCAGTGGTACAATGTTTAGGAGATAATACATTTTTTTATAGAAAAAAGGCGGCAGACTAGCATAATACGGTCCACCTGATGATAAGTGGATACTGTCATCCACAGACATCAGCGATACATGCCAACAGAACCTTTTAATACCTTTACCTTTACCAGCCAATTACCTTAGATTAAGGAATGAATTGGTAAGGTTGAATCGGAGAGAGATAGGATGGAATATGAAAGGGCTCTGGCATATTTCACTCACTACTGAAACAGGTACATTGTGGAAATACGATAAAGTAAGAAATGCAGTACATTTCGAGGTAGTCTTGGGGTATCCTGGACTCTTCCTCTACAATATACATCCCCGGTCTCATTCCCCACCATCGCTGTATTGGGTTAGATAAAGAAGTGCCAGTGGGCAGGCCATATATGTCGCAGTACCGATAACCAATGGCAGAGACGAGGCCTAATTACAGGCCTACGTACCGGGAAACGTCCTCCGGCCAGGCAGACTGAGGATTTGTAGAAAGTCCCCGGTAGTGCCTGGATGAGAAAAGCTGAAGACCACGTGTACTGGCGGCCGTTCGAAGAGCCCCGTGTGTATGTCGCTTTATGTCGAAATTAGATTTTACTATTATTTAAATAATCAGATTAAACTACATAATATACCCTTTTTTTCATTAATCAAAAAATTTGAGAAAATTATAAAAATAGAAAATAGAAAATTAATAAAATACACACACTCGCGCGCAGAGAAAGAACAACACACACCACATATTAAGACTTTGTGAGACGTGGAGCGACGACCTGTGTACAAATTGTTCACTTGACGGAGCACCGGTCACTGTTGCACAGGCAACTCTAGTGCAGGTGCCGGGGTAACATAAATCGTTTGTTTTTCTGTTGATACTTATCAATATCACGTACTGCTCGCGCCTTCTATCTATGGTTAGGGTAGAGTAAGATTTGAGAAAATAAAGTTAGTCTGTGTTAACAACTCAAACGATATTTTATTATTTTCCTTCCAAAGAACTATCGAATTTCAAATTGTAATATTTACAAAACCGAAATTGAATAAGTTGTTTATTGTAAAAGAATTTAATCTCAACATCTTATTAAATATTATTATTTAATTCTTCTCGGAACTAATTTGTAGGGTTCGTTGACCTGTCGAATTAATGAAATAGCAAACAAACGAATTTCAGCAAAATGTCAAAAGACAAATAAATTTACGTAAATGAAAAGGTCATTGGTCGTTCCTGCTTTAATGTTTACACGGGCAAGTCACTTCCTCCTTAATAAATCTTATCTTGAAAAGCCATCATTCAGTGCGAGTTATTTTTGTGCGATTGCAATACTTCATCTAGTATTATTTTTTTAAAAATATCTCTATTTAATTTACTATTTTCCTTACCGTAATGTAAACTTTAAAAACGATTTTTAATGTTTTTAATTTTACGTGTATGAAATTTAAAATTTAAAATAGTATGGAATACTCTTTAGATTCATGACCATAAGTCATAATGTATGAATCTATTGATACGAGATTTATTCAAATGTATACGAAATATGCCTGTTTCCAATAGCAAGAATCACTATTCTCTATTATTGCAAGAATACAAATATTAATACAAATAATTTGCTTCACTATTCGTGAATACAAATACGAATAGGTACCTAATGTACCACTCACGGACAAGTCAAATCAGCAAGTAATTGTTTACTTCAATAATTAAGTAATTTTTAGATCAGCTTAGAGTTAGGTACCTAACGTACCATAACTGATTTCCAAATAAACTTTGATTCTTAAGCTGTTCGTAATGTACACCTACAAATTGATTTTTTTTTTATGGACTTAGGCGGCAGACGAGCGTACAATCCACCTGATGGTAAGTGGATACTGTAGCCCATAGACATCCGTGATACATGCCAACATTAGTCCAAAATGATAAACGTTGGCACGCCCCCGGATGCGCTGCCTACCTTTGGATATAGGACTGGATTTGGAGAAAGGGTTGGGGAAATGGGGAGGGATGGGATGGGAATGGGCTCTGGCACATCTCACTCACTACCGAAACACGTACATATATTAGGGAAATAAGATTAAGTGGGAAATGCAGTACATTTCAAGGTAGTCTTCTTTAAGAGAGGGGTAACGTAGCCAGTCGAGTGCGCCCAGCGGCTGTTGGATTGCAGGGTGCACTCTCCCCCTCACTGAATTGTTTCATTACCCGTTTAAATAAAGTTATAACAAGACCGTGTATGATTTAAAAAACAACAGTCGCGCACAGACGGGCTGGGCTGTGGTATAACGCCGTTCCGACACTACCGGATGCCACGTACATTTGTAACGTGGAATATGGAATCGTGGAGAAGGTATTTTTACCGATACAGTCTGTATATTTTAGCGGTATGGTCTTTTTATAATTGTAACAACAACGAAGGCGGTAGACGAGCATACATTCCACCTGATGGTAAGTGGGTAATGTCGCCCATAGACATTCGCGATACATGCCAACATCAGTCAACAAACGTTGGCACGACGTGTCCTGCCTACCTTTGGAGATATAGAAATGGATTTGGAGAAAGGGTTGGGAAAATGGGGAGAGATAGGATGGGAATGGGCTCTGGCGCATCTCACTCACTATCGAAACACGTACATTAGGGAAATAAGATAAAGTGGGAAATGCTATGTCAATGGAAAATTTCAAGGTAGTCTTCTGTGAGAGAGGGGTAACTTGTCTATTCGAGCGCGCCCAGCGCCTGTTGGATTGCAGTGTGCACTCTCCCACTCCTATAATTAAAATATAAAATATATTATAAATATTGTAAAATTTAAATATACACTCAAAAATACAGAAAACTAAGTGAGAAAATGCGCATTCTCATTGAGAACCCGCATTGAGAAAACCACGATATTCGTGATGAACCCGAGAAATATTCTGATATGTTTGAAATTCACAGGGAAGCATTATTTCAGTAACACATTGTACAGGCAGCAATCAACGTATCCTCATCGGCACCTTTATACGCCAGTAATAAAGTCTACGATCGAATAATTTTGGGTACATTAGCATGTTGCTGAGTGTATAAGTATATATATCAGCGGCGTTCATTGGCTTTAAAACTTGATAAGCGGCAGTGACTCTTTTGCGCCAAGAATCGTGTGATAAGATGAACCGATTAAGTAATCGGTTACATAATAGTTATAAGAGCTGCTAATTAGGCCCCATTCTCCAATAGAAGTCAATTTCCATTATACCACATCCAAATACCAATTAACTCTCACTTCTCCAATACGAAGCCTCCCAACCGAGGTAAACGACGTCACTTCCGTCTATTATTGCACGGCTCCCACAATTTGCTTTAATAAATCACTCGGTACCTAGAACGATACCTTTTACCCTACCGTTTATAGCATCTACTTACCGCATACGTATAATTTTAAACTGTTAGGTAGCCCTTAGATCTACAATAATGTCATTGCACAATATTATTGATTCGCGCCTTCCACCCATACATTATTTTTTACAAGCAATAAAATTAACGGTCCTTATTCGTCAATGTTTTTGAGTAAGCAACATGTCTGATAAAAATTTGGGGACAAAAGCCTACATGAAACTACAATGTAAGATACGAAAGCGTCCGCGTCGCTGGTCGAAAGATGGGTATAAAAAAGGGCGACGTATTTTCTAAAAAACGTTCTCGAAGGCCTGGCTTTGCAATAAACTTTATTATCAGTAAACTTGACGGCCCATATTCGTCCATGGGTGACATTATCCACTTATCGCCAGGTGGGCTGTAACTGGTGAAACGTCTGCCATCTACTTTCTATACAAAAAAATTCGTCAATGTTTTCGAGTGAGCAACATGTCTGACAAAGATTTAGCTGCCAGTGTCGCGTTTCTACTTGCGATTAAATGTAAAAGACGAAAGCGTATTCTCAAGAAAATCTTCTCAAAGATCAGAGTTTACGAATTGAGGAAGATGACTTCAAAAACGATTTAATATTGCACTATGTCAGTCCCACACAGGGAAATTAATTTTAAACTACCTCAATATTTTGTTCAATCATTGCGCGTTTTCAATACACCCCTAAACTATCAAAAAAATTGCGCAACCCGCAAAATTGCCCTATATAATTGATCGATTAGGGGACCTCTTATACTATTTAACTATTGATTGAGGGTCCAAAAAGTACTTGGAGGTGCAGATCTTATTATGTAAACAGAACTTAAAGGGTAACTTGGTATAGGCCCTAAACGCACTTCAATATACTCACTATAATTTCCTGTATCTTAAGTAAAGAAACACAGAGAGAAGCATACTCATACTTAACCAGACCCTGAACAAACATTTGTCTTTATACAAAAGTTTTCCGGGCGGAAATCAAAATTGAACCTCTCACTGAGCAGGCAGAAACCTAAACCACAATATTTTTTGATTTTTTTCTATTTCTATGTCGCTGAACTCACGAACGCGATGAAAATTGATTGCAGAATCGTTTCTACCAGTTTTCACAATACTTTTTTCATAGCTTATTATTATTGGAGGGAGAGGGTGCACGCTGAATCCCGCAGCCACGGGACGCACTCGACTGACCACGTTACTCCTCTCTCACAGAAGACTACCTTGAAATGTACTGCATTTCCTACTTTATCCTACTTCCCCAATGTACGTATGTGTTTCGGTAGTAAATGAGATATGCCATCTATGTCATCTTATCCCATTCCTCCCCGCGTATTCGGGGGCATTCTAACATTTGTCATTCTTCACTGACGACAACATGATTCGCGGATGTTCATAGACGACAGTATCCACTTATGACTGGACTGAGAGTTCGTCTCCTATCTTCTTTCCATAACGAAATTTGTCAAATGATTTGTTGTGTATTATTTTGTTTTGTTGTTTTTCCATTTTCTACTGCTTATAATAAAATAACTAAAAGGCCTATTATATCCTTTATTTTATACTCAGCAGTTGCACTCTACGGACACCGACCACGCTGCGCGCCATCTAAGCGCCCCGTCATTCTCTATAGTGAATAGGTAATACTGAAATGTACTGAGTACGTAGAAAAAAATGCACAACTGCATTTTGATAGCATTCGAGAGAAATGCTAAATAAATCATAATTTTCAATAATTTAATAAAATCAAGCTATAGACTTGGAGTTTTAGATAAAACAAAAAGAATAATGTTGTTTATTCTCTTTCTTTACGTTTAATTTCCGCCTATATTGTTACTAACGCCTTTTTTTCCTAGGAGAGCACAATATAATCTAAGAGTCTAAAGTATTGAAATATAATATATAATACAATAAGTAATATCGGGTCGCTGCCGATAGGTCTAAATGGCGGACAATGGGGGAGGCCTATGTCTAGCAGTGGACGTCCAAGGGCTGAAATGATGATGATGATGATGATGAAGTAATATCGTGCGCAACTGTACCGACGCGCGGACTCATCTCTTCCACAGACGTCCAGCGCTCTTTTTCTATACTGAGAAGTACGAGCGTTTTAAAAAGAAAAACTTAACTCTACATGTTTTTAACATGATTTATTCCCTAAAATAATGTATTTTTCACTAGAACGTTGCCATTTTGCCATTTGACCAGAACACATACATATGCTCTTATCGACACATTCCCATCGGAAACAAATCCCGCATACCACTCGACACTTAATCGAGTTCGTAGAACTTACAATAATATATCAAAGTCTGTTGTAATCGATTTAACAAACAATTAAGGCAAATTTAGAACGGTAATGTTTAAATTATTTGTCCGGGACGCTGGTATTTTAGATTAATTATATAGTAACTTAATTAATTAGAATTATAAAGACACTACTAGTATAATTACTTATATAAATACTTTGTGTTTTTAGCAATAATAATGTTGTGTTCTCCTGGAAGTAAAAGGAACATTACAAGTTAGATTTATGTATATTAACGAATATAAGCCTAATGTATCCTATATTGGAGATACTTCTGTAAATCAATTATTTGACGTGTTTCAGTGACTGGTTATATACCTACTTAAATTAGTAGACTAAGATCATATAATATGTAATGTGCACGCTCTGATCTGAAAATACACTAAAATACGATAAAACTTTACACACATCGATACGATACACGATACGATACGATACACGATATTACATACAATAGATCTATATATTATGTCCCTATTGTATTCTATTATATCATTGTATGGCCGATTGTATTCTCTCATTTATTATTTGTACACATGTAATACATATTTGTATGCAATAAAGAGTATTTATTGTTATTTTATAATATGTCTTTATATATATGTTTTTAAAAATAAATCGGTGCAGTGTACGAATGACACCGATAGGTATTCCATATTTTTCATGACACCACTCGCATGAATTTTATGATAATTCCCGCGGTAATTTCTAAACTATCCAATACGTTATCCAGGAAACAATCTATCACTGTATGAAGTTTCACAAAAATTAATCAAATTATTTTTATGTGAGGACTGATGTTGTACGAGCTAAGTTGATGACAATTCCCGCGGGAACTTTATAACGCATTGAATAAAAAATATCCTAAATATTAACCCAGGATATAAGCAATACAGCTGTGCAAATCCTTTCAATGAGTTTTGCATTATGCGCCGCGCCTAATACACCGATACAAAAAATCCAAAACTTATTCTTATAGAAAATGTATTATCAAAGTGTACACATTGCGATGACATTTTTAATATTTGATGTACAGCTTTGTTTCGATTTTATTATAATATGTATCTGTAGATGGTTGTGTGGCAGAAATCTTCATTAGCGATAAGACAACCTTTTGTGTATTTCATATGCTACAATGCCTGTTACTGCGTTGTTTTGATTTGGTGTGCAATGAAGAGTTTTATCTATCTATATAGAAGGAAATAGAACGACAATATGAAGCTCGAATTTCTGTCCTTTCTTCAAAGTAAGTGGGATGATCTTTTTACTTTTATCTGTTTCGGGCCCTCGAGATGGTCAAAGGTCAAAACGCCGTTGGGTCAAGAACCGTTAAACCTTCGCTGAAGTGTTTAGTTCCATTACGAATCTGTTTTTCATGGATCAGTAGTAACAGAAAGCCCTTATATTTCGCGACGTATCCTTCAACTGGTACATCCTCGAAACTTCTTCAGTTTAACTATGATCTTTATATGATTTTTTATTTATAGAATTTTGCTAATTTTTTCTTATAGAATGTAACTGATATTTTAGAGAAAATTTGAAGACATCTGCGTTTTGTGGTAATTAATACACGAATTTTGGAAAAAAATCGACTAGGGACGATTTGTTTAATTCCAAATTAAATGTACATTCATGTTTTAAATTTTTTAATTTTTGTTTTATATTCGCGACTTCATTCACGTGGTCTACATAAAAAGTAGCCCATGTATTTATCCGGATTGCATTATACCCATTTGCCCAGAGTCATTGAAATTGGTTAAGACATTTCGATGTGATTGGATAACAAGTACCCAAACTATCGCAGTTGCAGGACGATTTGTTTAATTCCAAATTAAAATTAGTGGGTTATTAGTATCAGTTATTAGTGGGATTTATTTATTTAATTCAAATATAGATAGATATAAATAACATAGATTGTCTGATAGTAACTCAGTTGTACCAACCGATTAGTCCAGCTAGTACATTGAAATCAACGACAGATTCGTTTTGAATCTGTGAGAATGGGTGCTGAATTATTCAATCCGATTGTCGCAACGAGACATGAGCTTTACACCTGCGCGAGTGGGTGCCGAATTATTCAATTCGCTTGTCGAAATGGTTCGCACTGTACACTATCGGTGTGCACTCACACAAACGCAAAGCTCATGTCTCGTTCATTTCACCGTAGTAAGCTCAAATTCTAGATAAACATTAAAGATAAATCACTTGCGCGCTGTAATCCCGCAACCGCTGGTGTACTCAACTGGCCAAGTTACCACTCCCTCAAATAATACTACTGTAAAATGTACTGTATTTCCCACTTTACCTTATTCCACCTTATCTTATTATCATTTTATCTATACGTGGTTCGATAGTTAGTAAGTGATATGTCAAAGCCGAGTCCCACTCCATTCTATTCCATCCCTACTCTTTTTTCAATTATTTCTCCCAATTCATTCCTAAATCTCGACAGGCAGCACATCCGAGGGCGTGTCAACGTTTGTCATTCTGGACTGCTGTTCGATGTCCATGGGCGACAGTATCCACCTACCACCAGTTAGACTGTCTGCTCGTCTGCCGCCATTTTTTTATAAAAAATATTTATAGATTGTACATTGTCCGCTATTTAAGTTGTTTCACATATTTGTGTTACATACAAAAAGACGATTCTTTTTATTTGTATTCCGCTCATACCTGAATTATGAATGTAGGTAGGAGTGTCGATGCGATCAGCGCCTGGCTACTCGGCGACAACTCGGAAGAAGTTGCAAACGAAAGTCAAAAGTTAGAAAAAGACCGCGTTACTGTGTTAATGACGTCACTATTATACTCGTAGTCGTGCCATTACAATCATAAATGACAGACAGAGATAGCGGTAGCATTCGACGTTAAACATCATTAACCAATCGAGCCATGATCTTTGATTGTTTGTTGAGATGCAGGAATCCTAACGTCATCCTAAAAGTTCAGCTAATATCTTATAAATTTTCTAACTAATTCCTTTTAATGTGAATTTGTTTTTTTCTCTAAAGTCGATTAAGCGATAGAAGAAATATTTTAATAATATTCAACTACGTACCCTATTTCAAGAACAACAATCTCTCAAGGGACTACATGATGCCGTAATAAAATTATTTCGTACATCAATCAAATTATTTTCATTTTGAGTCCAATTTTTTCCAAGTGTTCCCGCCTCGCGATTATATGAGTATGTCCAACGAAGTACAAATTCTTTTATCACAGACACAATTTCTGCGGGACGAGACTAAAGATACTCTCATGAATAAATTGTTTACGATAGCATAAATTAAGAACCTCCCTTCTTCATCTTATTCATTGCTGTTACTATGAGGATATTTTTGTAACAATCATTTTCTGCAAATTCTGCAAATGCGGTGTCATCTGTAATCCTAAAATCTGTAGTCGTTTACCGTTTCGATATTGTTTTTTTTATTTTATTTTGTTAGATTTTACAAAATTCAACCAGCAAGCAACTATTCAACAACATCAATAACAATTCTGGCCGTGAAGCGTCGGCCGGCTTAAGAATAGCACCACCTCATTTTTTCCGGTCGGTATCGTAAAGGAACTAAAGGTCGGTAACTAAGGAATAACATAGTCACAAACCCTGGGGAACTATACCACCTCTAAAAGGGTGGACTCGTCCGAACGAACTGACTTTCCATCGTTCGGTGCTCTATATGTCGATTATTTAAAATGTGAGATATTGTTATCGCGAAATGTGGCGTTTGATTCCTTTCAAGTATCTCTTGTCAAAATCGTCTTCGATCGTTGTCTTCTGGGATTGGAGTAGTATCAAATGTCAAATAAACTTCGTTCGTTGGAACGAACGTGGTTGGAATTGGAGTAGTTCGTGGTTGGAATCACCGAAAGATCGTCCGAAACTTCGTTTTTCGTATTTTCGACGTTGACCCCTAGAGTCGAATGATTTTAGGCATTTTATCATGTTACTAGGTTTTTAATTTGCGCAACTAAGCTGGTACATACTCACGTCCTTACAAATGTTAATCGAGAATGTTAATTACCTCTAAGCCACCACAGCTTTGATTATTAAATTATACTAGTTTGGGCCCGCGACTTCGTTCTACGGTCTACGTGAATAGTAGTTAATCCGGATACTTATATGCCAAGTTTTAACGAAATCGGTACAGCCGTTTCGACGTCAATGAGTAACATTCAAACATCAAACTTTCGCATTTCGCATATTATTAGGATTTTATCAAATAATGACACCAAAGAAATTTGAATCACTTCGGTTTAATAAATTTAGTTTGACGCGTAATAACAATGTGAAACATTAGGAATAATAGAAGTGAAGGAATCTCACAAAACATGCATATTATGGCTTACAGACGCAAATTCACTTTATTATCACATCACAACGCTTGAAAATGCTCTGGAATTCTTATATTTAACTTCGACCATTTCTACAGAGAAATGTCTGGTTTTAACGTTAGAATTTGAGACGAGTGCATTGAACTGAGACTAACTACGGTCATTTTACTTGTAAGCGTGTAAGGAGACATAAAATATATAGAGAACATTTTATTTCCTTGCTCTCTTAGTGTTTAACTATTCCAATGGACTCATTTGTACGTAGTACAAAGTTTCAAATTTAACTTATTAACCCCTCCTCATCTGCTTCATCCCCCTTAGAAACTGTCTGTAATAAGAATATGAATAGAAATGCCTGGTTTCTATAATAAGAACGTATGATGTGTCATCTAGTCTATTTCCATAACGATGTTTCTTGTAGTAACAGTTTTCATGTTCTAATTCGGATTAAGCCCTGATCGATTGATAACCTTCCCGATTGCCGATTGCCCTGTATAATAACAGCCAAATTTATTTAAAATTATTAAAAACTTTTTCTTGTTGCAGTTGCTTTTTCTAACGACGGTTAGCAATCATAATGACTATACTTTAGTAACACGGTATAATGTGCACTACCGTATAATGTCCGAGTGCTGTTGCAGTGTACTACTTGCAGTCTTGCAGTTCTTTAGGCAGAATAATATGTTCTTTGCCTTCCAGGCCTCCCGTATTTTGCCGAATATAATTAGATGGGGGGGGGGGGGGGCTTATATTCACTGATTGCCATTTTATGATTAAAAACAAATATTTGTCACTTCTATTCAGTTTTAGGTTTGCGTCGACACGAACACTTATCGATGCAGTTTCTCCACATGACATTACCGTTCCCTAGATAATAATAACGCTACTCTTTATCTTCTTAACAATAAATTCGTCTAGGATTTTATCACTCGGTATTTGCTTTATTACAACACTAAACCTGACTCATTGCTTGAAGTTAACAAAGTTGGGAGTTTCGTCTCCGTTTTAAACGTTTTTGTATTTTTCTTGCTTCGCTTCTAAAACATTCTGTGGTGCTCGTTATTCAGCGAATAAACGTGATAACATTTCTACAAAGTTTTTGCATTCATAAAAAAATATTTAACATTTTACTTATATAGTTTTACTTGCCTTATTTATTGGTTCATTTTGCTATAAATCTAAATAGTTTGGTTGTGTTGATTTATTTTTAATGAATTTCCAATTGCAATTTTTGTAAATAAACTTTATTCTACAAAAGAACATATAAAGTTAAATGTCAACTAACTCAGAATTACGAGCAGAATCCATGTTTTCGGGCCTGTCCTGTTACATTCTGTATAATCATTTTTTTATATATTTATTTGAGACCTTAATGTGAGTTCTAGTTTAGTAGAAATTAAGGATTAGTATAATCATAATTTTTTTTTTCTTAAAACTTTAGTCAGATTTTAGAGCATGTTTGTGTTTAAACAGAATCTTAAAATAACGATTTCTTAAATTAGAAAACCTTAACCAAATATAATTAATTAATACCGAAAACAAGATGCCATTGCTCAGATAAAGTTATTAATTATTTTTTTTATTTTATTATTTCTAGTAAATTTTTGTATAATTAAAGTACCTACGTCAATGTACGACAATACGAGTATTATTAGTTAGTCATTTCGAAATAATATACCATACGATCATACCATACCGTGTCTTTCCACTGTTGGATATAGGCCTCTCCCAAGTACCGCCACCACTCGACCTTCAGCTATTCTCATCCACCACTATCGGCGACTTCCTTTAAGTGGTCAGCCCACCTGGTCGGAGGGTGTCCCACTCTATGTTTCCTGGTACCCGATCTCCGTTCGAGGACTCGCCTCCCCCATCGGTTATCGGTCCTGCAATTTATATGGCTTGCCCACTGTTACTTCAGCTTACTGATTCTTTGAGCTGTTACGGATCTTGTCCAGCAAAGAAACGCTGAGCACAGCTCTTTCCATCGCTCGCTGAGCGACTTTGAACTTGTAAACCAGGTCCGAATAATAATAGAAATTGAAATATTCTTTTAATTCACGTTAGTCGCAAAGAGAGGAATGCGACAAAAACCCGTTCATAAAGGTGATCCCTAAGGATTTAAGTGCACACTCCTTTGCCATTTTCGCTGCAGACGTAAATCATAACAAAGGCCTTTCATGACTGCGAGAGTCATTTTGATAGCTCCATTACCATAATAGTTTGTAAAAGAGCAAAACATTTTGTGTGTCTACATTACGTCCTAGAACTTTCAATTAAGTCTGGACCGTTTTAAACTTTAAAACAATGTTTCATTTTAATATTATGTTTTGTTCTAGAAAATCAGATGAGCAGCGAGTCGCACATTGAATATGTTTTACATTGCAGACGAGGAAAATGTAGAATATACAGTCAATGAAATATCGACAAACCAGAACTTCGACACAATGAAACTTAAGACCTATAAAATGCATTAAAAGATGATGTGATCACCCGATGTAGCCGGCTGAACTTTCCACCAATTACAGGGAAAGCACTCCGGATCTAAAGTGTTATTAAAACGCGTCTCTGGAGTGGGGACCGACACGGAAAATACTCGGAAACAGATTAAATTTATATTTTAACGGCGGACGAAAAGTAGGTAATATTTTTAACATTTAATAAGGCAAGATGGAAACCTTGCTACTACAGAATGGAGGTGAATGATGATAAAAAGTGTAAATGAAAGTAAAACTTTTCACTTCACTAGAGCAAAGTCAAAGAGGAAAGATTCTAATTTAAGAGGAATATGTATATAATATATAAGCTGGTGGTCAAAGAAAATGTAAAACATCGACAAGAAAAACTAGTGATATAAAAACATGTTCTGGTCCGGTTGGAGTGGAGTTCATGAATAATTGAGTCGACCGAGGCCCAGTCATGAATCAATCACCATGCACATGGATCATATAAAACTGACGTGTTTTATTCAGCACACTTATTCTATAGTTGCTTGCTTGGAGTTGACGATCGTGACTCTGCCAACCAATCTTTTCAGCGATTGTCTTTGGCATCGTGAAACGCCGTATTCACCTTACAATATTTAAGAAAGCAGAAGCGAATCTTCAGGCAGAGGCAAAACTAATGAGATAAAGCTAGGCAAGTGGTAAACACTTAAAGGTGTCAACGCTCGATCCATGATACCTGGCATCGCCTTCAGACGCCTCTAAAGGATTTTTGATATTTATGGACGTGCAATGTGAGGTGTGAAGAAGCTGAGACGGTGGACTAACGAGCCTTGTGCTATATGATGGATTGAAAGAGCAAAAACTAAGTTTGTATTAGAGGGCGCACTGCGTATTCGCTTTTCCTCAGACTTTGAATCAGTGTATCTCGATTGTTTTATTCGGATATGAATGCTTTTCCATGTTCAATAATTTTGCCTAGTAAAAATCCGCCTTGTAGCCTTGTACGTCGTTTTTCATTATCGATACGTATAATAGAGAAATATATTCACTTTGGGCAAAGGTCCGTAGTTTTTTGAGTGTCTATTATTGTATTGTGTATTTTTTTGATAAGTAATTTGATGCATGAATAAAAAAAAAAATAAAAAATGTTCGCAATTCTCCCTGGAATCTAAATTATAAATGACTGAAGTCTAAATTATAGCTAGACATCTACACCTTGCTAGAACACAGTAATTTTTAATTCCACAACAAATTCTACGTAAGTGTCCGCTAACACTAGGAAAAAGAATAAACATTTTTATCTTCACAATAAAACCAACCAATGCAGTTTATCAGTTGACAATAAAACATAGTAAACAAAGTCTTGGTAGATACTTGAAAATAAACTACTTGATTCCGAGATACAGTATGGTACAACATTAACTTTGTCCAACACAGCTCTAGCCGCTGGGCGCGCTCGACTGGCCACATTACCCCTCTCTCACAGAAGACTACCTTGGAATGTACTGCATTTCCCACTTTATCTTATTTCCCTAATGTCCGTACGTGTTTCGGTATTGAGTGAAATGTGCCAGAGCCCATTCCCATCCTATCCCTCCCCATTTTCCCTACCCTTTCTCCAAATCCATTTCTATATCTCCAAAGGTAGACAGCGCATCAGGGAGCGTGCCAAACTTTGGTCTAATGTTGGCATGTATCGCGGATGTCTATGCGCGACATTATCCACTTACCATCAGGTGGACTGTATGCTCGTCTGCCGCCTTCGTCCATAAAAAAAGGCTACACCACTTAGTATCTAAGATCTTTGTTTTATTGCCCGACTGGCCGAGTTGCTCATCTTTCATTAAAAACTGCAGGTTCAATTTGCACTGCAGTTTAATTGATATCAAACTCAGTTTATCAGTGTGTTAAGATAAGTATATCTAGATAACTTCATGATATCATACCATGCCATCTGTGGAGACACTGCAGGATATGGATCTCTCCCAAAGACCGCCACCATACATGGTCTTTTCAACTTCCTGAATGTTTAAACGACGTCTTAACTTAAATTCTTCGTCGAATTTCCTTATTTTCGATTTTGTCCAAATATGTTCGGGATCTCCCGAACATATTTCTTTCCATCGTTCGCTACACGACTTTGAGCTTGTGAATTAAATAAATTGTGCTAATATACAAACATACAAACCGACGTGGGGTCCTATATAAAATTTACGGGTTAAGACCATATAAGATTTGCAGAATCAACTCTGTCCGAGCAATGCCGACAATGCACATGGCATTTGGATCCACAGAGTCCGAAAAGAGTAATGAATACTATGCGATATTTGTCCGGTTTACTCAGGGCAATGTCGACGCTGGCTGTCCAACGTTGGGCAATGTCAATCACAATCCCTTCTTTGCAAACATTTGCTCTATTTCGAGAGAGCGTTGCTACAATATTCCATTTTATATTCTAAATCGGGTCTATTTTTATATCTAAATGGTGGTCTGGGTCCGAAAGTTTAAAAAGTTATACAATGTTCGATAAAAAAGGAGGCAATATTCCTTATTCAAAGGATCTATGTCAAGTTGATTCTACTTGCGTTAGAATTGCGGCCGCGTCCTGTTCGAAGCCACTTGGATTGCTTATTCGTTGTAATGTTGTTATATAAGCATTTGTATCACAGCACAGTACAAAAAAGTTTGATTATTCTTAAAGGAAATTACTTAAAATGAGTTACTAGAGGCTCCTTGGGGAAAACACCAAAGCGGTGATAGCCTAGGGACATCAATTTTCGACTCTGATTAGTGAGATCAAATCATCCGCCCCTTTCACTGAGATCGTATCTACGAATTTAAAAAAATATCCGTAGCAGAAAACGTCGTGAGGAAACTAGTATTTTCCAGAATCTGAATCATGGAATTATGAAACAGTCCGTAATGAGCCTACATGGTGGATAATGGCTCAAAACCTCCTAATGATTTACTAGGAGAGGCTTGTGCCCGGGCTTGTGAATCGGGACATTTAAAAAGGCTGACATCATCGCTAGAACCTCAATGAGACCAGGCTAATAGTCTGTGATCATCTCGCTTGTGACCAGACATAACAACAAATATAAATTACGAGTAGATATAACAATTATTAACATCTAAATAAACATTTCTGGCCTAATAAAGTATACATTTATAAAGATACACTTTTACGATTACAATACACTACAACACAATACAATTACTATTGATCAAGAGTACGGCCAACCAAGTGGAATTGTAGTTCAGTCTAAGACGTTTTCACAGCAACGATATAACCGATTTTGCCCAACACTCGAAGAAAACCCCTTTTACTTTTATCGTGACAAGGTTCCAATTGGTTGACCGTACATTCAATCAGAATGCTGGCAAGCACAAATACACTTGATACCTAATACCCGATATACAAGAGCTCAAATGCTTGCAACTAGCACGTGTGTTCCTAGCTTAAGTATTCAAACGGACATTTGAGATTCCCTACTTGGTGAATACACTTACGAATTTGACCAGCAATTTTGTTACAATTTACGAGACTACATAAACTAATCATACTTTTTGCATGTTTTTTGTAATTCAATATTCTTACACTGGGCACTCTAAGAGAAGTAATTAAATGGGCAACAGAAATAAAATACTGAATGGGCTAAACGATGAAAACTTTAAAGAATTTAAAGAAACATAACAACATAAACATAACAAAATTTATAACAACATAACAACGAATTTAAATTTAAATGAAAAATTTAAAGGTGGGTAGTTTTAGGATTTATGGTTACAATAATAGTATATCCAGCGAAGAGGGACGCCGTCGACATCGTGATGACAATCACAAAATTATAGAACAGTCGATAATGAGCCCGCGTGGTGGATTATGGCCCAAAACCTCCTATTGATGTACTAGGGGAGGCTTGAGCCCCAATTTAAAATTATTTATCATGATTTGCGACTTATATAGTATTGTGTGTAGCTTGTTTAAATTTATTTATTTAAATATAAGAGAAAGTACATTACATTTTATAAAAAAAACATAGGTACATTCTCTATAACGATTTCTTTAAGAATACCACAGCGTACCCGCTCCTTTGAGAAGAAAACATATATGTCATTAGTTACGCGTCGCTAACATTTTATTTTAACGTTTTATTAGTGCGCAAGAGATGGAACCTCAACGTAAAACATTGACCATCCATGCTTTCGCAACATATTTAAAATTCATATTCTTTGCTCTAATTGAAAAAAAAGGGTTTTTTCTACAACGGTATATTTGCGGTTGGCTCTACTTAACCGCTAATTGAATAAGTTGACAGTGGGCTGCATTTTCTTGCTGTATTTGTGTAGTTTCTTACAAGCAAATTTAATAAAAATACATTTAGCACGAGATCGCGCTCAATGGGTGCCCCGCTGGAGGATGCCATATTTCTTTACAATTTTTTGCTAACTAAGAGTCTTACTGACCTTCAAGTACCTCTTTTAATACTGCTTTAAATTATAATAACCAAGCAGAAACAATTGGGAGTCCCCTTTTAAAACATCGCTACAACGCACAACTTCTTTTGGGCACAAAATTAGAAAAGTTCCTTCCTCATTTTTTGGGAAACATGCCGCCCTTTAATATCAAGTATTTAAATATTAAGTTTGTTTATTAAGCCCGTGACCTTATTCTTTTCTAAATTAAACTGAAGACTTTGAAGAGCTATTTTGTTTCTTATTTACAAGTTTTAGAGCTAGCGTTGTTCCTAAACCGTTGATTATCAATCGATATCCGAAACACTAACATGACAGGTTTATCGATAGTAGCAATACTCTCTTCCAATTTTATTATATTTTATTTTTTAAACTGCAATGTTAACGGTAAATTATATATTTCATTAGAGTTTGATGTTAATACAACATTATTGATAGGGCCAAATAGCGACTAGTTCTTCAAAAGTATTATTATCTCATAACGTGCTATCAAATAGTGGATATCTTAACACTTATTTTAACATTCTATATACTTTTTACACGTTTTATTTATATATTATTGTGGGTATAATAAAACGAAGTAGGTACCTATAGTAAAATAATTTTCATGGTCAACTATTGATAGTGGAACTATCTATAATGCGACAACACTATTTATACGCAATTCGTCTATGGACTTTCCAGACTGACGAAAGGGTAAACGTTAAAAATAGTAATAATGAAAAATAACCTGTTATTTTTTTATTTAATTTTTTTCGGGTACAAAAGTCAAACTTTCAAGCCTTTTAATTTTTTGCTTGCAATTGCTCTCCACTTATTTAGCAAACTACTAAAATTTATTTTAAAAAATCACAATTTTAACGTACGTTTTAAAGACCCGTATTTGGTATGATGACTATAAATCGTATGTTGAACTTTATGGCGGGAACTTGAGAGGTGAAGTAGAGTTTTAGTTTGATTATTGTGAAAAATGTATATTAGGCGTTTTGTGGTTTAATAGTGATAGTTTAACAAACTTCAAAGTGTTTTTCATGCGTGGTGTTTGTGATAATTAAATAAAAGCATGGGATTGCATTTTTCGTGTTTCCGAGGGGTCCTCATCTGTCCTCTGTACACAGACGACCATACAGTCCACCCGGTGGTAAGTGGATACTGTCGTCCATAGATATCCGCGATCATCGTGAGGAAAGTCCCATAAATGTTCCAGAAATAAATTAAACTCTACAGTATGTTATCCACCAATCGGCACTGGACCCTCATGGTGGATTACGGACCGGAACCTCGTGATTTACTAGGAGAGGTCTGTCGCCTTCAGTGGGACGTTATAGGCTGATACAAGGTTAAAAATTCGTGCATAATGAAAATTATATTTCACTTTCCCAGGTCTGCTGGAAGAAATCTCAACAGGAGATAAACTTGCCTTGCCTAGTATATCTTTTCTTTTTCTCCCTTTTCATTTATGTTATGTTATTGTCTACAATAAATTATTAAATAAATAAAAAAAAATACAATTTAGGAAAAGATGGCCGAAAGGCAACTGTCATTTATATTTCCGTCTGTATTTAGAGATAATCCATAAAACTTCCTCAGAGGCAAACTGTTCTCTCTCCCGCTAATGACATTAAGACAGAGCGGCTTCCAGCAAAAATAATTTGATTACGCGAATATCCCCGGAAGGACGTCGAGTAATTACAGATACAAACCGGTAAGAGGCGCGTTCCTGTTACTAACCGATGGTAACTTTTGATGGTGGTGATGTTAATTTTGAACTTTGGTGCTCTCAATTGATATCTTATCTTATCTTTATATTTTGGTCATTGATTTGCCACGGTTTTCAAGCACACGCGATATTCTAATCTTTCCTTCCAGTTACAAAAATAATGGTAATGTACATATACTAACTATGAATGTAGGGATGTAAGTGAATGGATCGAGTGTAAAGGAGGAGTCACACGACGAGCGGCGGGCGTGACAGTTTTCATTATACGACGCCCTGTGTAATATTTAGTTTCTGGTAATTATAAAGGTGATTTTAACTCGAAAAGCCACTTTATTTTCGATCCCGATACTACAAATTTAGTACAATTGTTAACGGGTCAAACTGGTCTATATGTTTACAGGTATACAGTCTAGAATAATTTTAGCTACATCAGCTTGATGTATTTCGACTGAAATAAGATGATATACAAATTGCAGCGGTGTACATTGGTTTTGAAACTTGATAAATGGTAGTTGACCGTATGAAGTAATAAAAAATATTTTTAATGGGTTGATCAATGTGAGGAACACTAGCGTACATTAGTGTATTAGTTAAATGTTAAGCGCTGCTCATTTGTGATTTTTTAGCGGGAACTCGAGAAGTGAAGTTGAATTTTTCTTTGACTATTGTAAAAATTGTGTATTAGGGGTTTTGTCGTTTAATAGTGACAGTTTAATAATGTTCAGAGTGATTTTTGCGCGTGAGTTTTGTGATAATCAAATAGAAGTGTGAGTCTGCGTTTATCGTGTGCTTCCAAGGAGTCCTCTTCTCTCCTCAGTAAACCTACTAGCGTTTTACTGAGCGACTCCTGACTCCGACGGGACTTTACATTAACAGGATACGTTTTAGACTTTGAAATTGATTTTACGAAGAAAACTTGACACTGGCAGAATGTGCCAATTGCATCATAGCCATATAAGAAAAAAAAAACTGCTCATTTGCTTATATGAGTTAGTCATTGCTTAGAAAAATCCCTCCTAATTGCAAAATGAGTTATTTAATCATTTTTGCATCAAACGAGTGATATTGTATGATCAGTGAAGGTAAATTTCAGTTTCTACCAAATCATTTTAACCTGCTTCAATTGCAAATGCAGTATATGATAAATTATTCCAATCTACACTAATATAAATAAAGATGTAAAATTGTGTTTGTAGGTATGTTGGGGGTAATCTCTGGATACACTGAAGTGATTTCAAAAATTCTTTCACAAATAGAAATATCCGTGTCTAATATAGGCTGTTTTATTTTGAAATTTTGAAAAAGAAAATTTATTAACCGAAGCGAAGCGAGGGCGGGTCGCTAGTATCTTATAAAGAGATACCTACATAAAATAATCACTCAATTTACTTCAAAATAAAAATCAAACGAAGATGTCGTCTCAGCGTTCAAGGAAAAAATTACGAATACAAAGAACTGTACCATTAATCACAGATTACTTCCGATACATCGATTCTTCGTCTACCAATGAAGCACGAGTTTCTTATATTAAATTTCCCCAAATCATATACAGTATTCATTACTCCGTACATAATGAGATTGCCGGCGTTCCACTAAGCAACCGAATCACCAGTTTGCTCTCCTTTTACGGGATTATTTGCGTTATGTCTTTCTCTATTTTGAAAAAATCGCTCAATGTATAGAGACGTGAATGTGTTCAGTTGGCATGTTCGGTTTATGTTGTGTGTGTGTGTGTGTGTGTGTGTGTGTGTATTTTTTTATTTGCTTTTATTTGTGGAACGTAGCTAATAAATTAAACATCAAGGACTCTGCAGTGTGGCCTTTATAGGCATGCAAATAATAACCGACACCAGTTTGTTCGTCCACCGCTAGAGATTTGGCTCTAATAATTTTTCGTAGTGTACCTAATAAATCTATGGCATTTTGTAATTTAAATTTTCATTTCGTTTTCCAGTTATAACATGCGCTCATTGATGTAATACTATTGAACATCTATGTTTGTACCATGTATGCATGTTATGCAAATAAGTACATTATTATTAATAATAATAATTCAATACATGATTTATTAAGAGTTGCATTGTATGTCGGATTATGAACTTGACTAGTATATAAGCAAAATGTAAAGGAAACAAGCATATCAATTAATCAGATTGTAATTTATTGTAAGTAATAAACGCTTCATAATCAATAGTAGCAAGAAATGTAAAGACAAAAAAATATAAAAAAGCCAGTCCTGACATAAGGACCGGTACCTAAGGCATAAATCACAACTTTTCAGGAGCGAAACAGAACATTTTTGATCAATTTATTGAGGTCAAAACATTATCTGTAATAGATATTGTTTTGACCTTAATAACTTTAGAATTAAAATAATAATTCAAACGCTAATAAGGTACCGGAATTTTTTTTAAAAAAAAATCTCTTCTCCTCCTAAATAGATGTAATTTGTTTATTAATAATGTACTATGACACTAACAAATACAATCACAAACATTAACACAATGTTTCTAGCAAACCCCGGACTAGGATATACTGCTCTGTCAAATAAGTACCGGGAATTATTCATTAGAAAAGCCAGCGCAAAAAGTGAGAATTTACTTTTTTACATACTTGTACATTTAGTAGTTACGCGGGAATGATCTCAGTGGAGTTACAATTGAAGATCGAGGGGTTGGTTGTTAATCAAATAATTTCTTTTATTACTTTTTTGAGACAAAAAAGGAGAAAAAACAAAGTCATGAATATTTGAAGTTGAAGTTCAAAGGTAGAAAGCGCATCCGAGGACGTGTCAAAGTTTGTCATTTTGAACTAATGTTGGCATGTATCGCGATTGTTTATGGGCGACAGTATCCATTTACCATCAGGTGGACTGTATGCTCGTCTGCCGCCCTCGTCCATAAGAAAAAAATTAACTAACATGCAATATTCAAATATTTTTATAAACCTATTGATTTCTTTTTTTATTTGTGTGTTTTCTATGTATTATAGTAATACAAAGAACGGAATGGAATTTATTTTCTCATTCATACTTCAAAGTCAGGCATAGAAAATAGCGACGATATTGAAAACGAAAAGATTTTTTTCAGAATTCCAGAATACTTTCAGACGGTAACTTATCAAATGCATACCATCAGGTTATGAAAGCGCGCGATCAATTTGTCAAACAATAAATTCTAAAGTTATTTTCCTTCACCGCTGTCGTAAAAAGGCTCGTTCAGACGAGGAGAGTTTCTTGTACACCTCTATGTCGTGTTCTAGTAGCACCTCTATATCGTGGGCGCACTCGACTGGCCACGTTATCCCTCTCTCACAGAAGACGATCTTGAAATGTACTGCATTTCCCAGTTTATCTTATTACCCTAATGTATGTACGTGTTTCGGTACTGAGTGAGACGTGCCAGAGCCCATTCTCATCCTGTCCCTCCCCATTTTCCCAACCCTTTCTCTAAATCCATTCCTATATCTAAATATGTAGGCAGGGCATCCGGGGTCGTGCCAACGTTAGTAATTTTTGATTAATGTTGGCATGTATCGCGGATGTCTATGGGCGACAGTATCTACTTACCATCAGATGGACTGTACATGGACTGCTCTTCTGCTGCCTTCGTCCATAAAAAAAAAGAACTTGACTGTGGTAGAAACCAGAGGCCAGGAAGAGAAACTACTATTTTCTGCTTCATTGCTACTTTTTTATAATTTATTTGTACACTGATATAGCCATGAGACCACACACATATCAAATAATAAAACAAAATTGTTTTATCGCGTCATTGTTCAGTCCCCGCCAAGTGGAGTCCCACAGTAAAGTGACAGTAGGTTTAATGAGGACAAAGTTGGACATCTTGGAAGATCACGAAAAATCCAGCCTGACGCTTTTATTTAATTTTATCAGTAACATTATGCACTAACACTGGGCACGTTGAAGTTTAATAAACTATCACTATTAAATCACAAATTCACAAAATCAAAGAAGAACTCAACTCTACTTGTCAAGTTCCCGCCAAAAAGTCTCATTATTACTTCCAACGGGCTGTCTTTTTTATAGAAAGAAGGTGGTAGACAAGCGACAGTCCATCTAGAGGTAAGCGGATATTGTCGCCGATAGACATCCGCGTCACATGTCAACACCAGTCTAGAATGAGAAACGTCGGCACTCCCGCGGATCTATGTAGATTTACCAATTTATTTTGAAAAAGGATTTATGAGGGGGAGAGTGCACGCTGCAATCCAACAGCCGCCGGGCGCACTCGACTGGCCACGTTACCCCTCTCTCACAGAAGACTACCTTGAAATGTACTGCATTTCCCACTTAATCTTACTTCCCTAATGTACGGTACGTGTTTCGGTAGTGAGTGAGATGTGTCAGAGCCCATTTCCCCAACCCTTTCTCAAAATCCTGTCCTATATCCAAAGGTAGGCAGCGCATCCGGGGCGTGCCAACGTTTGTCATTTTGGACTAATGTTGGCATGTCTCACGAACGTCTATGGGCTACAGTATCCACTTACTATCAGGTGGGCTGTATGCTCGTCTGCCACCTTCGTCCATAAAAAAAAAAAAAGGAAAACTGGGAGGGATAAGATAGGATCGTCGGTCTGGCATACCGAAACACGTACTTACATTGGGGGAACAGAATAAGGTGACACACAAGCAGACAGTCCACTTCGTAGTAAGTCGATACTACTCAGAAGTACTTTGGAGACTCAGAAGTAGATTGGAAAAAAAATGGGAAAGATGTGCATTAAGGATAGGGTTTAATAATAGTACTTTTTGTGTATGTGAAAATATTATACTTGTATCGCTATCATCAATCAACCTGTGGAATACACTCCATAAGTCTTATGTTGCGGCTGTCATAGGTTCTGCCATATCAATCTATCATCCTTCTTTGGTAATCGACTACGTTCTTTTATTTTCCTCCGGTCACCGGTCAATTTGATCAGTGAAGGTCTTTTTATAGTGAAGGGTTTTAGAAAAGATGACAGACGCTCACTCATACGGTCCATGTAGTGATAAGTGACTAATGTCATTCTACATTAGGAGTGTGTTGAGGACCTTGGCAAATGTTGGGGAAGAAACCTTCTTGTAGAACTCTTCAAGATTTTTTTACTCCACAGTACACGACAATTGATTGTCGCAGAAATGCGTTATCTTATTTGAAAAGGTAGCGCGGAGAGATTTGAGGCGATCACAGTACTGAAACAGACACATTTCTAGCTTACGGAATATTTAAAAATTAATAATATTTTTTTTTAAAGTTGGTTGTGTGAGTACGCTTCTCAATGACGTTGCCGCCGGCGCCGTGACGTGTACAGATTCACCAACACATGTAAACCTATGCATCTGATACTCTCGCCACTCTATCCAAAAAGTCCTGTGCATTCACAACCTCATTGAAGAACCTAGTATCGTAGATTACGCGGTGTTCTCCAAGAAATGGAATGGACTCTTATCGGAGACGACTGCAGATTATTTACCAAACGGGTTATCGGTTCTGTAATGATTTTAGAGTACTCGTATCGCAGGAAGGCAATGAACTTTCTCACCTAAATGTGCCATGAGAATAGGGTTGCCGCCGGGAAATATTAGGGTAACGAGATAAAAACGGGTTAGTAAACGACGAGAGTGATCGCGGGACACGATCTGTTGAACGCACCGGGAATATCAATGAGGTGACACCCATATTTCACGATAACAGTTTCGTCGCATCTTGACGTCAGTTTAAAAAAAAAAATGGGACCTGATATCATACCGTCTGTTGTGATTGATTAATTGCGATTAAGATATTTAGGGTCGTTGCGAACGTTTTGATAAAGTAAGTTTCTTTTTCACATCATAGACACAAAAGAAAAGGTCTTAAAAGAAAAGGTTTTAAAAGTAGATAAACCATTATGATTTACCGCGCTCAATATATCGCTTTCTTAGTTTTACTCAGGTGCTTAAACGATTTAAAGTTGTAAATAGTAATAAATATATATGAACTTGCATTGAAATCCCATATTAAAAAAACCAACAGAAGGTTTTTGTTAACCTTCCTAAACCCGCGCGGGTCTTCCAATATGACACGTGGGTATACGCGCACGGAGTCTCAGACCGATATTTCCTCAGTATTTTTTTAACTAATGTGTAGTGGGGGATAAAATTAGTTAAATAAAACCAAAAGATATATATATATATATATATATATATATAATATATATCTTTATACAGGTATGGCTAGTCCTTCAACATATCCTCTTAGAAAAAAATACTGTTATCTTAGATACTGAAAAAACATGAACAAAACTGAAACTTTCTTATAAAATACGAAAGCTATGAAATCTTTTGAGATAACAATATTTGAAGTAAATATTTAATATCACAGGAACTAATATTCATGTATACATGTGTTTGTATAACAATCTAAACATGCGAAACCTCTTCAGAATCACTTGACGAATAACTGCAGTACAGAGACACATATCCACATGATACGAGCGCATGCGCATGCCTAATAACAAATTATCATAATCCACCTAGCGGGTCCAGTGCGGATTGGTGAACAAACATATTCCAGATTTTTCTTTATTTCCCGAGCATGTGGGTTTCCTCACGATGTTTCCGATGTCACCGCCGAGCTAGTGACAATTTAAAAAAATGGGTACTAAAGTAGAAACTCCATGACTCCAGCTATCACTACTCTTATACAATACTGAACATTATTGATACATAATTATTGGAACATACATATACATTATTGAACATTAGTTATACATTATTGAATAAAAATTAAATTAGTGATCCACGGTCTGAAAGACCAACGCGCGGGAATAGGAATATTAAAGAAAGAAGATGGAAGACATGCAGGCAGTCCTCCTAGTGATAAGTGGATACTGTTACTTATGAACCCACTTCCGGATACACTGCAACCCTTTGGGGTCGATTAAAAAGACATAGCAGCTCGGCTGGCCCACAATCTTATCACCTATACCACAATATTTGCAATCGAAAGACTTCAACCTACCACACGTATGGTGCCGAAACGTGGTCTCTAACGGTTGGCCTGATTCATAACACTAAAGTCGCCGATGCGAGCTATGAAGAGACTATGCTGAGAGTTTCTTTACGGGATAAGCTCCGGAACGCAGAGATTTACTACAAGGGGGATTAGATGCAATTGAATCGGAAGTAGGTAATAGGATGAGAGACTTCGTTTACTCCATCATAACTCAATGGGATAGGATGGGAAACGGACTCTGGCCAATCGCACTCGCTTCCGGTACACATACAATTGAGCGCGCATAGCGACTGTGGAATTGTAGCATACGCTTTCACCTCGTTAACTCCTCAGGCTGGAACAACTGTATAAATAAGGTCGATTATTAGCTCTTCAAAAGGATTGTCAAATGAAACAGACTTATGTGGTGTTGCTTCGATATACAAAGAAACGACATATAAAGTTTATTCTTCAATCCTTTTTAAAATCTATTATTTATCCTCACAATACAATCCTTACAATAATCTTATTTATGTTTACCTACAATTTGACGGTCAGCACGATTCTCTTCACTTGACGCCTACACTGTTTTACCGACACTATGATAGTACTACCGACAGCGCGGAGCGCGGCAAAATTCAGATGAAAGAAATATATTTTCTTTACAAATATATTTGAACAATAGATTTAAATGAACGATTGAATATGGCAAGCCCTAGAAATGCCTACATTTAGACATAAAAAGTACAGACTACAGATGATGGCTAACCGTAGTACCGTAACCAGTCCTTTTATGGTCCACTGCCGGCAGTAGTCATGGACATGGGCTTCTTCGTGCACATTGTCTCGCGCATTATGGATGTATGGCCTTAAAACGCCACGCTGGCCAAGCGTTGGCGAGTCCACTTTTTTAGAGGTGGTGTGGTACCTCAGGGCTTATATTAGTGGCTTTATTATCCCTTAATCGCCTTTTACGACACCCACGGGATGGAATGGGGTGGTGCTATTCTAAAATTGGCCGATGCCGTCCAGATAATGGCTACTTCTTCATAACTACCCGCTTTTTATTAAAACACAATACCGTGTGAATCAAAAACGTATCGTATACCCTTCGCATCATTGACTTTTAGTTTTACTGAACCAATCCATCATAAAAGTTAGTTCGTTTTAGTGGCAGATAACCAGAATTATGACGTAGGTACCATAAATGACACTTTCAGTAAATATAATAACTTTCATAAATTCATATTATCAGCTAGAAAACAGTGGTCATTGGCGTCGTTCCAGAGATTCTATGGTGGGCAATGCTTGTACATAAATTACGGTTTCTGCGAATGCACTGGGAACATTGCCACGATATCCTACGTGGCACCTATACCTTCTACATATACCTTTATACAAGTTCATCGCAGATGTACATTTAAGTAAAGTCAGGCGGAATAAGAGTAACTGTGAAGCCAAGTGGTTATACAAACGATGGGGTAAACGAGTCCTTGAGATGAGACCATATACCTAGAAGTGCAGCATGGGCCTTCCGATCAGATGAGAAGACGACTTGAAGAAATTTACAGGTATTTGCTTGACGAGAAGAAGGGAAGACCATGTGTGGTGGCGGAACTTTCGAGTGGCCTATATTCAGCAATGAAACGACATAGGCTGATGACAATAGTATGATAAGTAAGAGTGACTGTACATCGGGGTTTCCAATAAATCTTCTAAAAGTTATCTGTACATAATAATAAAATCGTAACAGAGCCGTGTCTGCACATAAAATACTTTTTGAAAAAAAAAATTGCAGTGTACTCTACGAACGATACAGAATCCAAAACATCCATTTTTACAATTTCTGTCTGTATGTCTGTATGAACACGCATCATCCAAAAGCCACTCAACTCAATTTAATGAAACTTGGCATAATTATGGCTTATAACCTGGCTTTAACATTTGGGATACATTTTATCCCGATCCGTTATAAAGTTCCTGAGAGAATTATCATTAAGTCCACGTGTACAATACATAAAAACCGTTACATAAAAACCACTAAATGGATTTTATTGAAACTAACTACAGTGAGTTTATATCGTGGTTCAACTCATAGGATACTTTTATCCCAAGCTATTATAAGTTCTCTTGGGAATCATGGTCATGATGCGTGCCTGATAAAATCTAATAGCAATATGTTGGTACCAGGAGGAAACATAAACATAACAGGCGTCGTTAAGGTTTTAATTTTGGATAAATTTAATTTAAATAGTGGCAAAGAGTTCCGGTGAATTAAGTAACTGGATAGCTACGACTCTAAACAGCAGAATATAAAAATAAAATATAAAAAAAATAGATATAGAAACAAGGGTAGTGCCTTTTCCTAACTAACAATTCTACTCTACCGATATTAATTCTCCGCTGTACGTGTGTGCCATCGCTGTCACTGCACTGTCAGTCTGCCGTGAGTCTTATTAGAGTTACATACCAAACTTTAGTTATCCACTGCGTTTTAGAAAATTGTCATATCATCTGTGACTGATTAAGAATCCATGGACTGGACATCTGTCTGTCAGCTGTGAGTACCGTATTTCCTAACATCAACCAATGTACTTTACTATTCATTACTATTCATTAAACAAAAGTCCACAGGCGAACGAAGTTGCGGACACAGCTAGTAGTGATAATAATGGAAAGAAAGATTTGCCGTAAATCTATTATCTTCCTCTATTACTTATATATGTATAATAAAATCGTAACAAAGTCGTGTCTGTACATTTTTTATAAATCATTGTACGAGTAGTGTATAGTGTAGTGTATGGATAATACAGAGCCCAAAACTATATTTTTTTATATTTGACTGTCTGTCCGCCGGTCTATAAGCGCATCACGCAAAAATCACTGGACTAATTTGAATGAAACTTGGCATAGTTGTAACTCATGTGCCGGGTTAACATTTAAAGTACTTTTTATCAAGATCAATCATAAAGTTCACGCAGCAATCATCATCAAAGCCAAGTCAAGTATTCATAAGTCGGTGAATACAAGTATTTCACATAATCCGATTAATAAATTTTGACTTTAAAATATACTCTTAATTTTAGTTTCTCTTAGAACATAAAATAAATAATATGACATGACATTTGTTTCCGACTCTATTTCATTTATAGTGAACTTGGTATGTTTTAGATCACTTTTAAATGGTCGCTGCAGTGATCTTTACAAAATCCTATATTTATGGTCTGGTGACTGTGTAGTATTCCCATTGAATTAGTATTAAGTTTATTAGTATGAATCTGTAATTCTAAATGCTTATCTCGACTAACTATTTGGAAATAAATTTTTGACACAAATTATAAGTGACTTGTCCTTTGTTGAAGTCTCGCAATATTTTTATTTAGATTGAATATATTTTTTTAACTTGACATTTTATTAGAAAGTAGCGTGGTTGATAAAAGACTTTATAAAGATTTCCTTAAAACAAAGTAAAAGGCAATTTTGATTTAAAAATGCTAGAGACCGAAATAAGGAAAACAATGGTATTTATCCTACAATCTGTTTACAGTTGACCTCACATCATGATTTATTTTAAGAAAAACTCCTGACATCGCCGAAATATATCTACATTTTTATTATTTATTATTCTTCCACTGACACAGTTTTGATATTAAAATATGTATATAGCAATAAACATGGCGATCTGCCAATGTTTTCACACAGTATAATAAAGAAACAATCTAAAATTTTCACACAATGACCGACAATCGTCTTACGCACACATGCAAGCTCTTTAGAAGACAATGTTTGACTCAGGACAGCAGAAGGATGGTTCGTAAGAAGTGGGTATGCTGCAGCTACGGATTGCCACACAGGTAATAACATAATGATGATGTGAAACAACGTTAGCCTAGAAGTACCAACTCTGTTCTCATATTCGTAAGGTCGTTACCTTTGTAACTTTGGTTACCTTTGGAGGGGGGTCTTTACCCCCCCCCCCCCCCCCTCATCGTGTTTCTAAAATAGCTCCAAGCTCCGCATCTTTAAGTATATTTTTAGGTCTTAAGCCAAAATGAGCGGAAGTGCTGCTTTGAGGGTCAGATTTCAGTAAATAAGTAGTCGTCTGACTAACGTGAAATACGTTTGTAGTTTTAGTTTTTTTTTATTATATACGTATTTCGAAAGTGGATGAGATTTCCTAGAGCCCATTTCTCGTGCTATTCTACAGAGGTAGAATGTGATTGGATAATGAAATGGTTCATCCCATTATAATGAGATAAAAAATACTTAAGATATACACCCCTATACATATACATCTAATCCCATCGTAACAGCATCCACTGACCACCAAGTCGACTGTCTGCACGTTACCCACCTTCGTGAAAATGTAGGTGTTATTTCGTAGGTAACTCAGATTTAGGCTACTGTTGATTATTTGTCCTATGATTTCGACACAAAAGCTAGATGTCCGAAATCAGGCAAGCAATGGCGTCTGCAGATCATTTCCTTTCAGAAACTGTGCTCATATACTTCCGCTTCCTGTCTACGACTATTGAGTGGAGATTTCCTGAGATCCGGGTACCTAATAATGTTTATTCAGTCTGGCCTATTTTCATTATTTCCGAATATTTTTGGATTCACTTGTAGACGTGTAACATGAATCATTTTATTCGGTGCTGTTGAAATGTATTGGAACCATATGGAAATAATTTATTAGGTATATGTTGCTTTCTAGTACACAGTGGGACTCTCTATTTTATACAATTTGAATTTTGATTCCTTTAGAGTAGAGTATTTGTTGCAGGAGAAATATGTCAATATTTTTAGTATTTCGTGTTAAAACACAAAAATGACACTGACTCGCCAGCCTTACTCGCCAGACTCGAGAGCCAGCTTAATCTCTTTGAACCATTATCAAATTGGGTTTATTAACAGGCAAAAAGGTCTCCTATAAATAGTAGATAAGCATTCATTGGCATATTCTTATTAAGTAGTTGTTATAAAGTGTGTTTTATAAAGGTAAAATTAATTAAAACGTATGATGAAATACAGAATTCTTTTTTATTTCAGAAGCTTAAAAATAAATATACTAAAGTATAATCAATGAATTCTGAACTACGTTATTCCAGAAATTGAACACAGTAAACGTCATTCACAGAATAATTTATTATGACGTATACTTCAATCAATATCAAATCTATAGACTGTTTTTTTTCGGAATGGCTAAATTCTTTTGGCCCTAATGGCCTTTCAAGGGTCACCGGACATGTATAGTTTAGGGCGAGCGCAGAAGGCGCTCAGCTAGGAGCAAAGGGTGTGTGTAGCAATGAGCCTAAGAGCTCCCTCGCCGGTAGACCGGCAGAAGAAGCGGACCTCGGCTTGGGCGTTGCATTGGGAGGGCACCGCGGGATCGCGATTCGATGAGAAACGCCCAGGCACGTCCCGATACCTGGTAAAAGTGTTGGCTGAAGGTCGGTGTGTATTTACGGTGTAGCGAGGGTGACGACCTCGTCTCCGCCGGCAGGGACGGTGTATCTGTGAAGTTTATGAGTGTAGCGTAAGAACCGCATTGGCAGCAGTAATTGGATCGTCGGGGTCGTCTAAGACGTGCCGAGGATGACGACGGCAATTGGGAGGGTCATCCCTATTGGATACATAGGTTAGGCTGTCAACTACTAGGGGATTGGGATGGTGAGGGACTCTATCATAGTAGCGTCGGGCGGAGACTATAGACGGCCACTATTAAACTAGACAAAAAACACTTCAGTCTCAGGTGAACACACAGTGCATGACACAGTGTATGATACAGTGTACGGTATAGTATGTATTAATGTAGATATGTATTCATGTATATATATATTTATTTATGTTATGATAGTTAATTAATATGCATCACTGTTAACAGTAGTTTTATTTAATCTTTCCTACCACGCCTGCATAGCCAAAAGGTTGACTGGGACATAATGTCACTTTATGTAATAATGAATGAATAAATAAATAATATATTATACGACACTGTGTACGACGAAGTGTACGACGCAGTGTACGACGCAGTGTACGACGCAGCAAACTACACAGTGACACGGGATGACAAAATGTTTTGTTTGATAAGCTTCTTATAAATCAGCAGTCGTTTCCTGTACGTTTAGCTAAGTAGTGCACTTCTAGTGAATTCGTATACCTATGTATTATATATATACAGTCAATTTCAAGGAAACATATCCTCACATTCTTTTCTTATCCCGCCGAGTTACTGATAACTGAAAGAAATCCGTATTCGATAGAAATTCAGTGGTATTTGCCGGGATTTTCACTCACGACGTCACAATTGTGAATCGGGAGTAGATACCCTTAACCTATAACAGCTCACGGAAGCGTTTAGAAGCATGGAAATGTATTTTACCTAAAATAATGGTCAAGCACATGTTTGCGCAATTGCAAACTAATTTTCTATTCGTAAACTCTAACTGAATGACTAGGTTTTGATCTATCACGTTGTATTTACATTTGACGTCAGTCAGTAGCCTATTGAATAAGTTGATTATAAGTTGCAAAGAAATTTGCGTTTATTAGGATACTAAGTAGGGAATGCCATTAAGCATTAAGCTCGCCTTTTGAGGGATTAAGTGCAATGAAGTGTTCTATTTTACTGGACGTTTCGGTCGAAATACACCTACCGTAGTCATGTGGAAATATTGACTAAAGAGTTGTGGTTAGTTGTACATTGAGAGCTATAAGTAGTATTTTAATCACTTATTTGATCTTCATCCATAATCTATAAATTTTAAAAATGCAATACTTAATAAATGTATACAAAATAAAAAAAAGAATATAAAATTAAATTGACAGATTTTTGTAACCTTACTACACTATAAAATACATATAGGAACCTATTGCTAACGGTCCGTCCATTCAGTTCTATATTGCCGAAAGAACTACTAATTCGTATTCCGCGTGTTCTCTCCATCGATCTCACATAACGTTTAGTTGCTTCTTCTTACTGTTATACCCGGACTAATATCGTATACTTAATACTAAGTCAATACACAATCTTCTGACGGTAATGGACATCCGTTTACGAAACGAATAGTACATTTTTCTTTTTCGACTTTAGTTCAACCGATTCATTAGGAAAATAACCACTAGATATTTCAGATAGTTGTCATTTCTTAACATATTATAATGCTGTTATATCATTTTAAGTATATGCTACTTCACATGCTATGCTTTCTTTAAGTCTTTCAGATAGGCATGCAGAAAGCCATGCGTGCAATTTCTTTGCGGGATCAGATTGGAAACGTAGAGTTTCAACAAAGAACGAAAGTTAACATAGCTTGCAAAATTAGCAAGCTGAAGTGGCAATGGGCAGGCCAAATCTGCCACAGGACCAACAAATGCTGGGATAGACGAGTTCTAGACGGGACAGCTTGGGACTTGGGACGCCATTCAGCCAGATGGACTGACGATTTGAATAAGTTTGCCGGTAGTAGCTAGATAAGAACAGCGGAAGACCGTTTGTATGACCCCAGCCATAAGAGAAGTTTATATCGAACAGTGGAGAGACGGTATGAACATTATAGTAAGTCATTTTCTAGTTTGAATCAAAAGTGAAATTAAATTATATTTATTCGCCGCCTTTATAGTCCCGCCAGGAAGAAAGGCACTTCCCATCAGGATCACATAAGATAGGTAGGTATGTTAAATTTCGTAAATTCTTCGAGAATAAATTTTAAACTTTTGAAATAAAAGGTAAAAACATAAACCTTTAATTTTACCCATTCTGACCCGATTTACAATATAAAAACAAATTTTAATGAAAGTAATAAAATTTAGCAAATTTTAAAACAAGAATTAGTACTGCAAAGAAAACTAATTTTGAAACAGTGATCCTGCCGGGAAGTATGGACACGAGTGACCCGTTTACAACGTTTACGTTTGTATTTATTTTCAACGACGATAATAAAAGTAGATTTACGTTTTCTAATTACAATAAAGACAAAAATTACAACTATCTTTCTTCACATCCTTTAAATCTTCCGATTATTGTCTTCTCCTTGGGATTCTTGACCATTCTTCTACTTTATATTCACGTTCATTCACTGTCAAAGCGATTCGTTTACGGAATTCATTCATTACCTTTAACTATAAAGCGCGCTCAATCTCTGTCTAGTTTTAAAAGACTCATGAAAAAACACTACCTCGCAGATTAAGAGTTCTCTTACGCTCAAATTAGTTTCCTTTATCTTTCTGTATGTATATGTATTAATGCATGTAGGTATCTATATATTTCAGTATGTATGTATGTATCTATGAATGTATATACAGATATTATTTCCTTATTACACCATCTACCACTATTTCGTCTACTGACTTATCCTTACCACCCAAAGGTCGCCAGGAAGAAATCGCTTTAGTATCGGTTGTACTTCTAATAACTTGTACTTTGTATTACTCTGTATGCTTTTGGTGTACTATAAAGTGTATCTATCTATATCCGTCGACTTTGTGTTAACATTCTTAAATTTGTAATTAAAAATTACTTATTTCAGCTATTCAAAAATAGTTTGTTTTGTTGATCACGATTTGCTGCCCATTTACCATTTTGTTTGCTCCATGTTTAAATACAAGCCCATTTTTGATATACGAGTATGTACATATTGGGTGGTAGCAAGATGTATCCTTTGTTTTAGTGTTTCAATTAACCAAATATCAATACAAAATTTTAATCTTGGCTTAATATTAAGATCTAGTACCTATGTCTTCCATAAACCGAGTAAGTAATACATACTCATCATAATCCCTCATAACCAAATGTCTCAATTCTGTATATTAATGCCACACGGGAAACCTACAAAATGATTTGAATTACCCGTAATCCTATGATTAAACATTTTAATGTAATGAATGTAGGGGATAAACCGACTTCGTTATTACTTGGAGTTCCTCGTTGTGCCACGGTATACATGAAATGGCTCAGTATGCCACATTGCGATCTTTAATAATTAAGTATAAATATGTAAATTAAGTACCCGTAATAAAATTTCAGACAAGAATAAGAAAGTAGTTTAGGAGGGGAGGGCACGCTGCAATCTTACAGCTGCTAGGCGTATTCACTGACCATGTTGTCCCTCTATCACGGAAGGCTGCGTACACATTTCCCGAATGTAAGTACGTGTTGCGGTCGCGAGTGAGCATACTCCCATCCCATACTTTACTATCCCTCCCCATTTTCCCAACCCTCTCTCTAAATTCATTCATTACAAAGGTGGGCAGCGCATCCGGTGGTGTGCCAACGTTTGCCATTCTGAACAGATGTTGGCATGGACTGCTGGTGCCCATGTATGACAGTATCCACTAACTACTAGATCTGCTCGACTGTTGCCTTCTTTCTATAAAAAAAAAGCTGGTGGCAATGCACCTGCATTGTCTAAAATACTCTAAAAATCCAAGGTTATCGTGAAGATCGCTTACTGTCTTCAGACATCCTGCACCGCAACCGCAATTAATCACAAAGTAACTTCGAAGAGGGTAGTTAACAACTTTACACTTCGATACTGACCACACATTGAAGTGAAGTATTCTGAAACTCACCTTCTAACAATTATTAGCAACCCACTAATGTATCCAAAATCATTCGATTCTAGTCTTTATTACAAGTGAATTAAGATACAGAAGAGTATACAATACCTTGTTACTGACTGTACATAAGGTATTATTAAATTATTGAGGACTGGAGGTTCTGAGAGTCAATAAATTCTGGCGTCCCTACGACCAAGACCTATCGTGGGTACCTCCTTTCTTATAACTGTACCAACTCTTTTATCATCCACTGCTGGCCACGGGCACCCTCGTGCACATTGTCTTGTGTATGAGCGCCGTATGGCGACGACTAACCGTAGTAACGTAACCAGTCCTTTTATGGTCCACTGCAGGCAGTAGTCATGGACATGTGCTTCCTCGTGCACATTGTCTCGCGCATTATGGATGTATGGCCTTAAAACGTCACGCTGACCAAGCGGGTTGGTGAGTTCATTCCTCTAGAGGTGGTGTAGGTTACTCAGCGCCGGTGGTTCACCTTTTACAACACCAAATGGCCGACCTCTAAGCGACCGGCGTAGCACCCGTAAGAAACAATGAAATTTAAATCGAATGTTTATGCAAATTAAATTTAACATTCGATGACAAAAATTCATGTACGTTTTACGATTGCAACGGTAGCTTGTATCATCTAATGGTCTCTAATGGGCATTTACACAAGGAGACTTTCTGGAACGGTTCGATTATATTATGTACGCTTCTCGCCTTTAACCGTTTATATGATGATAAAAACTCGATGATACCAGTGACGACTTGATGATGACGTTGCCCATACTAGTTTTTGGTCTATTTTATTGCCTGCACGCGTTCCAGGAACTCGACTTGTGTGTACATGCTTTGAAGAAAGCGCGGATTCCGCAGTGGTTGTGAAAATGCCCTTTATACCGCCCTCACTTTTCTTATAAAATCGTCAAATATAATGAGAAAACCCGCGAGCCGCGGAGCGTGACATCTTTTATTCTTTCTACTTCCACTTTAATTTGAAATACTGACCTATTCTCGACGTAACATTTCCGAGTTTAACCAAAAAGGGCAAAAGTACGATTACAAAAGTTCTTCAATCGTAATAACGAAAATAAATAAAAACTCTTTGGAACGTCGTAAAAACCCTTCCAAAAATCGTAATAAAGTGAGGCGACAAGTCCTTATAATTTAGGAGGCACGAATTACAACTTAATCCAAGTGAAAACTTCGGCAGAAGGCAAGCCACTGTCACTGCATTAGCCGGTTGGTGGGAAAATTAGAAAAGTTCCCGGTCATTATTCAAAAAGTAGGACTCGTGACTTTTACTGCCTCCCTGTATAAATATTAAAGTTTTCTACGCGATAGGCGGTGTCTTATGAATAAAGAAACCATTTTGTTTGTTGTTCAAATCAGTTATGTAGTCGTATTTTAGTAATTAAGATAAAAAAAAACGCCGATGGCAGACGCCAGGCACACGACACTTTACGCTATATTCCTTACGTTTTAGAAGAAAAGTGTTTAGACAAAAATTTTACAGTTTTACAAGCCCTATCCTAACAGTATGTATTTTGCTTGTATCAGCCTATAACGTCCTACTGCAGGACACAGGCCTCCCCTAGTAAATCACTGTGACAGGACCGCCACCGCACATTGTCTTCAGCTCTTTTTCATACAGCGACTACCGGCGACTTTCTTCAAGTCGTCAGTCCACGTGGGCGGACGGCGCCCGACGCTACGTTTCCCGGTATGTGGTCTGTAATTAGGCCTTGTCGCTCCCATCGGTTATCGGTCCTGCAGCATATATGGCCTGCCCACTGCCACTTCAGCTTGCTGATTCTTTGAGCTCATTACTGAACAGAACCCAAAACAACCATTTTTGGAATTTTTGCCTGTCTGCCTGAACTCAAAAACCACTGGACGGATTTTAATTGAACTTGACATACACATGCTGGGTTAACATTTAGTACTTTTTATCCATATAAATTATAAAGTTCCCACGGGAAATTTATAGTTTTTGTTCATATTTCATAATTCCCCTAGTTTAGAAATATAATAAATACATAATATAATAAATTCGTAACAGAGCCGTGTCTGTAAATGGAACTATTTTTGAAAAAAAGTAATTGTATTATAAAGTACAAGTCATACAGATTCCAAAACAACAATTGTTAGATTTTTTGTTTGTCTGTCCGAACGCCCATTCCACAAAAACCACTGAACGAATTTTAAAGAAACATGGCACAATAATAACTTATCTAGTGGGTTAATATTTAGCGTACTTTTTATCTCAATTCGTTATAGAGTTCCCACGGGAATCACTGTAGAGTTCACACCAACGAAGTCGCAGGCATCGCTAGCTGCTCAATAGAATTCTTGACATGAATGGTATGGTCGAAACTAGAACCGAAAATGTGTGTAACACTTGGCCCAGGTCCAACTTATTCATTCCAACAATGCGGAAAGTAGATAAAACTTTACTTCGCACGCTAATAGTTTACTTAAGTTTATTTTTCTTTTTTGTTTATTGTTTCTGTGTCCAATTAAATGCTTTTAGTGATACAAAAGATTAAGGATCGTAGGTCACGGTAATGAAACTTTGCTGTTTCTTTTGTTTGGGAATGAGATCCATGACCGCTTCGTTTGCTTGTCATACAATTTGCTATAAGGAAAACGTTGCTTTGTGTTATTCAATTTTACTTTTCATTTGTGACTGGTTGTGTATTTCGTAGGTAATTAAGTACTTAGGTCTACAAGATGACTGGTAGCTTAATCTTTTAGGCGATGATATATAGTAACAAAAAAGTCATTATACATAAATGCACTTACAAATGAGGGCAGGGGGGGGGGGGGCAAAGCTGCAATCCAGCAGACGCTGGGCGCGCACTGCCCACGTTAGCCCTCCCTCACAGAAGGCTACCTTGAAACTGCATTTCTCACTTTATCCCATTTCCCCAATGTAAATACGTCCGTGTTTACCGAAACACTATCCACCCAGTGACTGAGATATGCCAGAGCCCATCCCATCCTATCCAATACATGACTATATCTCCAAAATAGGCAGCGTATCCGGAGGTGTATCAACGTATGTCATTTTGGACTAATGCTGGCATGTATCCATGAGTCCATGTCCATGAGCTACACACACAGTATGCACTTACTATCAGGTGGACTGTACGCTAGTCCATAAAAAAAAATACAAAGGTAATTGTATGTTATGTACTGTACTTAGGCATAATGTATTTAAGTAATTGATGAATCCTTAATTAAATCGGTCTTAAACCAGCGTTCGATTGTTTCAATAAACTCGCGTACTAGACTAGCGATATTAGACAAAGTCATATAAGTTCGAAAATCTGAGTAATTTGCCTTTTTCTATTCACACTCAAGGTTCGGAAATGATATCTTTTGTTCACATATTGAATCTATAGTGTTTATTTAACCTGCTAATAATAATATTTGATTCATACCTTATTATTTTTTTAGAATAAATCCACTATCTCATATGATCTTGTTCATTGGTAAGGACTCATATTAGTAGCCCCTAAAACGAATAAATCGAGCTACCAGTTACACTTTATATAATATTTTTCTAATAGTCTATACCGTGTTTCACTTCCAGGTAAAGACGTTCCCCATTTCCTTCCAATCCTTCCCTTATTATTAAGTCGTACCTATAACGTTAAAAAAAATTAAAAGGATAAATTCTACATGAAAAGTCCACGTTTTTCCACTTAACTGTATTGATATGCGTGATGCCGTGATTGCGCAAGTTAATATTTCATTACAACATAATAATTATTTTTATTATACACCAGAATATGATATATATGAATATACAGGTATATTATCATATCTTCAATATATGAAGTAAAGTGATGGTAAATAATAGCGTAACCAACTCTTCTTTTTCCTCCACTGCAGTACATGGGCCTCCTGATGCAAATTCTCTGGGGCATGCTGGAGGTATGGCCACGCTGGCCAAGCGGTTTGGCGAGTTCACCCTTCTGGTGGCGTAGTTCCTCAGAGCTTGTGGTAGCCACTTGTGTAGCCCCTAACAGAAAGAGTCGGGGTGGTGTTTTTTCTAAAGCCAGCCGATGCCACACGGCCGGTAAATAATACACTGAACTGTAATTCTACTAGCAAAACAACCAATAAATACAAGCAATACAACCAATATCCCAACCCATGGGATGTAAACCTTCTACCAGTGTCCACAGGAAAATCGACGTTTAAATAAAAACCTGAATTTAAAAAGTTTCTAATCCTATTCATTACCATAACTGCAGCATTATACGACGACATAGATTAAGATAGGTATCAGACTGTCCGGCGCCAAGCAGTCGAGACAAATAAATTTTTAAATTCCCCAACTGTACCTGACTTGAGTATCCACTGGATCACATCCAGGTATTGGAAACTTCGGGAAAGTATTTCGTCGTTACAAATTTTTAAATTGATACGAAAAAGTTACGTGAATGAAATAGTGAGTTATTTCGTCTCCACGATGGAACAGTTTTGATTTTTTTATTTTATTGGTGGACTCGTGGATTTCCTGATGTTTGTTTAGTAAAACACTTACGAGTTGTCATGGAATTCGATTCAGCGCGAGGTAGAAAGTTGCTTTCTCGCTTTGGACATCATCTCCACTTCTCCGACACTATGGGGTATGTGATTTCTTGCATGATGCCGTGAGCAGTGCCGGCTTTACCTATGGTGCAGGGTGTGCGGCGCACACGGGCGTAGGGTCTTAGGGGACGCAGAGCGCCGTTCGCAACGCCTCCAAAGAGCCTGCGTCGCTCGCAGCGCTCTCAAAGACCCTGCGCCCGTGTTCGCGCGCCTACTAGAGGGCGCCAGGGTATTGATTGCACCCGGGCGCTACATGGGCTAGAGCCAGCGCTGGCCGTAAGAATTTCACATATTTCCACATCACATATAATTCATACGTACCATAAGACAGCTGTGGCTATCCACAACTGTCTTATAATGATTCTATAATCCTGCAAGATCGTCAGCGCCACACTTGATGTTATAAGTGTCCACAAACGCCGGTAACGGTGGTACTGTGTGGGTCACATTATACGTCTTCCTACTAAAGAAGTAATTCCTACTTACACGACGCAACGTCACCCAGTGATCTTTGGAACTACGGCATAATTCATTTTGTCTTATTTTACATGTTTCATTTCGCTTCATTTTCTAGACATGATTCACCATACCTGATACTAAACCATACCAAAAGCGATTTTATCTAAATTAACTTTTAAACTTTTGTTAAAAACTTTGTTAACTCTTGTATAACTATTGTTTCGAAAACACATTGTTCTAGTGCTTGATAAGTATTGTTCAACAACATAAATTAACACTCGTAAAAGTATGCGAGTGTTCGATTTCTATAAAATGTCAAATCGTCGCTATATTGAATACAATATTGCAGAATATCAAGCTATTCGGTGTTAATTCATTACAGCCCGTTTGCTTACTCTCTTGCAGACGCGGAACTAACAACTATTCCCAATATTTTCTTAGGTTTTCGCGATTACTATACATAGCAATTAAACAACTTTAACGGTTTAAATCGCGTATATTTGACATTATTTAAATCCCGACGTTTCGAACACTTTGCAGTGGACGTGGTCACGTCTTAATAACAGTCTTAATAACAAATAAGTTTGCAGTCTTAATAACTCAAGTGACAAATAAAATCAATTAGTCACCCCGTGACCACGTCCACTGCAAAGTGTTCGAAACGTCGGGATATAAATAATGTCAAATATACGCGATTTAAACCGTTAAAGTTGTTTAATTGCTAACTATTCCCAACTTTAAAAGTTTAGTTCCTAGAATTGGCAGAGCGAGAACACTGGACGGCCGCCAGTTTACGATTTCTGAACGACAAAGATTTAAACTACTCTATATAAAAAGAAAAATTTGTCTGTTTGACCATATATCTTTACTATAAGAATAAATCTATACATATAATAAAAATGTAACTGATCGCTGTCTGTACATGGAAGATATATGAGAAAAACTATTATTGGAGGTGGGGGAGGGGCATTATCAACGCAATAGAACCGAAAACAATGATTGTTAGAATTTTTGTCTGTTTATCTGTTTGTATGTGCGTTTGTGCGCGCTAATCTTAGAAACGGCTTAACCGATTTGGGTGCGGTTTTCACTAATGTATTGTGATAAGCTTCACTTAAAATTTAGTATTTGTTTTATTTCAATCAGTTCATAAATAAAAAAGTTATATCAATTTAAAGACGGTGTTTATAAACTAAAGTCCACGCGGACGAAGTCGCGGGCAACAGCTAGTAATTACTAAAGTAGAAGGGACACTCTCCCACGATCGCGCATCTTTGGGCTAATAACTCAATGTTGCGAGGTAGCGCCCCTTCTACTTTAGTTAGTATATATTCTTATGCCTTTACACTGCTTGTAGAATCGGCATCTTGACAATGGCAATGGGCACGCCATATTAACCGCAAGACCGATAACCGATAGGGTGGACGAGTCCCCTGACTTGAGGCCACGCATCGGTAAGCGCAGTGTGGGACTCCCTCCGGCCTAGTGGACCGATGACTTAAAGAAATTCGCCGGTGGTGGTTGGATGAGGAGAGCCGAAGATCGTGTGTAGTGGCAAGCCCTGGGAGAGATCTTTATCCAGCAGTGAAAAGACATAGTCTACACAGTATCGGTCAATCGAGCGATCGCACAGATCCTTTGCAGTTCATTATCATCTTATTCAAATAATCGGTTACGTAAAGCCAACTGCAAATACTCGTATAACGTTGCAGAACAAAACTATTGGTTCAGTTAAAGCTACGAATGCGATCTTTAAAATCCCCGTAACAGTTCGTTTATTTATTAGAAGACTTTATTATTCTTAATTTTATTAAAAGACTGTCGCGGAAGTGCATGACTTTCCTTAGGCTTTCCTTCGCGCCAAATCCCTAACACTTACCATCACGTGGGACCGCATGCTCGTCAGCCCACTTCCCTATTAAAAAAAAAACAAACAAACGCAAGAGCGCACAGAGTAATAAAATAATTTTAAAAGTTAACCCAGGCGCAAGTGCTAGGTCTAAAGTAAACATTAAAACTGACCACCCGCCGCACGATCCTCGGAGAATTTTAGAATATTAAAATATCCTATTCGAATCGGATTGCGAATATGCAGAATATTGTTTCCGATATTTCAAAGACTCGCGATCAACTGCAACTTTATCTGCATAGCTCTTATTAAAAGACACACTATTTGTTGCTCATCCTATTCCATCGAATCGGGAGATAAGGGAAATCTGTACTGAGAGAAATCCTAACCAATTTCTTGTATCTGACAACCAGAATTTGATTGTATTAAAAGCAATCAGACTTCTGGTTAAAATTACAAGTTGTCTTGTTCTTTCAGAATTGCATTATTAATAATTGCATTCAGTCAATTTGTATAATCAATTACAATGTCATTACAATTCTTACACTATCCCGTTTCATTAGATACCATCTTGTCTAAAGAGTATAATAGGATAAAAGAAGCTGTTTACTACCCATCCTTCTAAACTGTTCTTCATATCCGCTTCTTCTAAAACTAGGAGGTGCATCCAGCAAAGGGTCCATTTATGATTGACGTTGGCATGTATCGCTGATGTCTATATGCGGTCAGTATTCACTTACGCACCTTCAATCAAACAGAAAATCCCAATCATATTATACTTCCTACGATATGGAATGGGATAGCAAATGATCTCGGACTCACTCACACCCGAAACACGCTGGAATATTTCATGACTGTCTTTTGTGATTTTTGACTAATGTTGTTGTTATATGTGGCTTATGTCCGTAGATGAGAGTAACCACTTGCCATCATGCAGCTTATCTGCTAGTCTGTTTACACTCCGCTCATGAAAATCTTAAAAAAAATTACAGTAAAATGTTTAGGACTACTTTCGAGTCAGTCATTTAAAATATTTACAAACATATTAACCGTATAGTCTCATCCCACGAATACCTCGATGAATTATTCGATTCCTAAATCAACCAATCATAAACAAGCAAAGAATTTTTTTATAGAAGAAAGGCGACATACGAACATACAGTCTACCTGATGGTAAGTGGACACTGTCGTCCATAGACATCCGCGATACAAGCCAACGTCAATCAGTTCAGGATGACAAACGTTGTCAAGCCTCCGGATGCGCTGCCTACCTTTGCAGATTAAGGAATGGATTGGGAAAATAAGGAGGAAGAGGATGGGATGGGAATGGGCTCTGGCATATCTCACTCACTACCGAAATACGTAACATAACATTGTACGTAACATTGGGCAAATACTATGAAGTGGGAAATGCAGTACATTTCAAAGTAGTCTTCTGTGAGAAAGGGGTAACGTGGCCAGTCGAGTGCGTCCAGCGGCTGATGGATTGCAATGTGCATTTTCCCCCTCAATTAAGATGAATAAAAATTAGGTATAAACGTGTGTCGTGGGGGCCATAAATATTAAAGACTCGAATTCAAAACTAGTTCTAAACACTCATTGAAGGATCGAATGAGCATTCGAATGAAAATAAATACAGTAATATATCCCTATAAAACACCAAATCTTTCTCACCAAAAATTCTAACACGAAAACCTTTTCCAAAGCGAAATATGAGCACATGATTTCTTTATGATGCACAGCGCCCAGCGGCTGTGGGAATGCAGCATGCACTCTCCCCCTTTATTATTAGGTATGTTAATCAATAAAACATATAATTGATACAAAAGTTATAGAATGTATGAGTAGAGCTGGTTGAATTGAGTGAACTATGTGAAGGACCTTAATCCCTTAATCCTTGAATCCCTTCCTCGCGAAAAAAGCCTCCACTAGCCTTGTGATTCGCAGAGGTTAGATTAGAGCCTGCTCGAGGAGGACCACGGCGAACAAGTCACTGTTGAGTTGGAGTTGTCCTCTCCAGGGAAAAGCAGGTGCGCAGCATTCCCACGGGCAGTGTTCGTGGAAAACGTTTCCACAATGATATCCACTACACTCGAGTAAAATGTTCACACGGAGGCGCGCCACAGAGCGAGTCAATATGTGACAACGTGTGACTACGAGCCACGACTAACTTCCAACCAATGTTAGATATATAATATTAGTGGAAGTAGTTATATAATTTTCTACCCTCAGTTTATAAAGCAAGGATTCAAACAAGGGAGAAATATTAGGTTATAGTACATCTATAAGCAACGACTAGGAGTGGATTAAATCAAATGAACATTAGTGAAACATGAAAATGATTAAACGGGTACTCTAAAAGTTCGTTATAAATAGTTATAAAATTTAAACTTAAAAATAAATAAATATTACTTACATATTTAAACATCGGCCTGTCTCCATTCTATTGCCAACGCCTTATGGGGCTCATATGTGTTACATTTATAATTGTAAAATATCTTTGATGTAACCATATTAAAGCAATAAATGTATTGAGTAGGTATTGATAGGTAATCCAATTATTATTAATATTATGATGTATTTATTATTTGAACATAAAAACAGTCTCCATAAATGTATTCGGTTTATGTATGCGGAACCCAAACATTGATAGAACTATGCGTTATTGCGGCAGCTGGCGAGGGCGTTATATTGCTACATTCCGGAAGTGAGCTGACATTTTGATACCCACCACTATGGTGACTAATATGTATAGTATACAGCGATATATGGCACATCGTAAAAGAAAACTGTATTATAAACTTTTACAACACCATCCAAGTCCCAAAATCATGTCATCATCATCATCATTTCAGCCCTTGGACGTCCACTGCTGGACATAGGCCTCCCCCATTGTCTGCCATTTAGACCTATCGGCAGCGACCTGCATCCAGCGGGTGCCCGCAATCTTTATGAGGTCGTCTGTCCATCTAGCAGATGGACGTCCTCGGCCTCGTCTGCCGGTACGTGGTCTCCACTCGAGAACCCTTCTGCCCCATCGGCCATCGGTTCTTCGAGCTATGTGCCCTGCCCACTGCCGCTTCAGCTTGCTAACTCGAGAGGCTATGTCGGTGACTTTAGTTCGTCTACGGATCTCCTCATTCCTGATTTGATCGCGCAGGGAAACCCCGAGCATAGCCCTCTCCATAGCTCGCTGTGCGACAGTGAGCTTATTTATGAGGCCCATAGTCAGAGACCACGTCTCGGTGCCGTAGGTCATCACTGGCAACACACACTGGTCGAAGACCCTCGTCTTCAAGCACTGAGGTATTTTGGACGAGAAGACGCTGCGTAGCTTCCCGAACGCTGCCCAGCCGAGTTGGATTCGTCGATTGACCTCTTGTACCAAAATCATGTACCTATCTATAATGTGCCTATAATACGAAGCTGCAGGGCAGTTATTTAACGGCGTAAAGTTTGTTTTATAGAAGAAGGTGGCAGACGAGCATACAGTCCACCTGATGGTAAGTAGATACTGTAGCCCATAGACATCCGCGATACATGCCAACATTAGTCCAAAATGACAAACGTCGGCACGCCCCCGATGCGCTGCCTACCTTTGGAGATATAGGAATGGATTTTGAGAAAGGCTTGGGAAAATGAGGAGGGATAGGATAGGAATGGGCATCTCACTTACTATTGAAACACGTACGTACATTAGGGAAATAAGATAAAGTGGGAAATGCGGTTCATTTCAAGGTAGTCTTCTGTGAGAGAGGGGTAACGTGGCCAGTCGAGGGCGTCCAGCGGCTGATGGATTGCACCGTGCATTTTCCCCCTCAATTAATTTGAATAAAAATTAGGTGTAAATGTGTGTCGTGGGGGCCATAAATATTAAAGACTCGAATTCAAAACTCGTTCTAAACGGATCTCATTTCGAATCACTCATTGAAGGATCGAATGAGCATTCGAATGAAAATAAATACAGTGATATATCCCTATAAAAACTATCTTTCTCACCAAAAATTCTAACACGAAAAACCTTTTCCAAAGCGAAATATGAGCACATGATTTCTTTACAAAAAATCCCTGTAACACTACGCTGACATTGAATTTTGTGAAGACCGCACCACATTGTGGGGCATAATAGACCCAATCTGTTGTCAGTGTAGCCCGTGGGCGGTGCGCGGGTTGAATATAAATAGGCGGACTGTACAACCATATATCGCATCTATAGGGTTAGAGGTGAAAAGAGAAATAGTAATATCGACGTTGTTTTGAACTCTATGATTCAGGTGTGAAGCATCTATTTTTAATTTTCACTAATAAAAAACAAAATTATGCTGCTCTGTCTACAAAGTTACCTGTCTATTTGACTGTATGGCTGTTTTTTACAATGAAATTTCGGTTTTGAAAAAATATTTCATTAAAATATGGTTTCCTACTACTGAGTGTACAATGATATTGACATATTAATGATCAAAAAAGCGCGCGATAATGCTACGCCGCCATGTGAACACTTTTAAACGACCCCATACAACTCCTTTCTATAACTGCAACTATCTATCAGTCGCCTGGTCGCGTGTAGCCGCGATCAGCGTTCCTATCTTCACAGTCTTCTCGACGGTGTATACCTTTTATTACCCACCTAAATATACTCTACTCTATAAGCAACTTTCATACATATAGTATACTTACATATAACGGGTACTATGTCCAAGGCAATCTACTCGTAAAAGTAATTTGGAGTAAATATTACCTAGTCGCGTGATTTAGTTGACCCATCTAAATAGCAATCAATGAGTCGGCAATAGCAATCACTCCAATCAGCCAATCGTTTCTTTTTCATTAGTTATACACAAAAATATTAATATAATAAGTAAGTAAATTAGTGGCGAATATACAAGTTAATGTATACACTTTTGAAAAAGTAGCATATTTACAATGTGGCGAAATTACAATACTACCTTGATTCTAATGAAGTGTACGTACGAGTGTATAAGGAGTAAATAAATGAGTATTGCCAGATCACGTACACATCTCTTTCCTTCTCTCACCATTCATTCCATCCTATTTAATCCCGTATTATCTTGTTTCATTTACCTCATCCAGAGACAAGCGAGATGTTTTAGTATGGAATGCATTCACTTCCAAGGCGTCCTATCTCATTTCTCTAATGTTGTAGAATAATGGAGGCGGGATGGGGTGGTATGGGATTGGATAATCCTACTCTCTAAACTGCATTCTTTCCGATATTTATTCCAAATCCTACTGCAATCGATTCCGGAGTCGATTCCCAGTCGGACATTCATTTGTTAAAGACAAACATTTGCTGGGACCAGGGTAATTAGTACGTTCGTCACTGTACGTGTCTCTGAATCCACGGCACACTAATTATAAACTGGAATTTCTAGTATGTACCATTGAGTGTAAACTACAAGCCACTTGAAATTTACATTTTACCACCAACCACCAATAAATCCACCAAAAAAAAACTTGAGCTTTCATGCAGAATTGCAAATATAAATTATTAATACATTACTAATTTTAATTTCTTTCTCAGCATCAAAATACTCCGCTGATCCATAAGCGCAATTTAAGATCTCGCAGCTCGTGTCTACAAGCAAAGAAGAGACAAAATTTGCCTGTTATAAGATTATATAAGTTATAAGATAAATATCTTATAACAATCAACAAATATAAATTCAATACAAAAGCGTTTGAGAACAAAAAGAAATTTTATATAATATTATTAATAAATATATCTATATTTTTTATGTACGAAAGGCGGCAGACGAGAATACAGTCCATCTGATGGTAAGTAGATAATGTCGCCCATAGACATCCGCGATACATGCCAACATTAGTCCAAAATGACAAACGTTGGCACGCTCCCGGATGCGCTGCCTACCTTTGGAGACATAGGAATGGATTTGGAGAAAAGCTTGAGAAAATGGGGAGGGATAGGATGGGAATGGACTGTGGCACATCTCACTCACTACCGAAACACGTACGTACATTAGGGAAATAAGATAAAGTGGGAAATGCTACATTTCAAGGTAGTTTTCTATGAGAGAGGGGTAACGCGGCCAACCGAGCGCGCCCAGCGGCTGTTGGATTGCAGCGTGCATTCTCCCCCTCAAAATTTATTAATAAAGTTTATTGTGCGGCGGACTTTATTTATTTTATTGTATTTAAAAATGAGATGTGAAGCATCCCGTCCTCGATACGTCATCGCGCATAACTGCGCGTCAATACCTTTATTCAACTTGTTGTTTCGCATGTGTGCGTTTCATCACACGATACCATATAAAGTGCAGTCGCATAAAATATTCTGTGTCAGTGAACAGTACGCGTTGAAATAATTAACAAATACATTCGAAATTCGTGTGCATTTTTTTGCGAAACTGGTATAAACAACTGTTACCATCATTTGATCACTGTTGTCATAGTGCTTTTATTTCATCATGTAAACAGTCACAGGCGAGAATCGTATGAAGTTTGGCCGCATAGGAGAATCGTATACAATACTCTCGCCCGAACCGTTCCAAAAACTTTCCTTGTGTAAAGTGAGCCTTTATTCTGTGTTGAAATTACAGAGACTACAGATATCCTTACAAAAATGTTGAGAAATTGTATCAACATTCCAATTTTGTCAGCAATTCTCAAACGAAAACTGGCGAATGGGCGGATTTGAAAAAAAGACGACAGACCAATAAATCACGGAGTACCCAACCTATGAGATTAAACTTCGAGATGAATCGCGTTTCCAGCGCACTATTACGAAAAGATTGGGGTCAACAACCGGGGCAGATTGGATTTTTTATTAGTTAGTTGCTGTTATAAAAACACCCCTAATATTTAGCGTGCCCGAAGATGGGCACCGGCGGCGTCAACTAATATGCCAACATTGATCATTCTTCGGAAGACATCCATTATGATGCAAATGTTTACCGCTGCTCTTTACTACTCTACAAATTGTTTGCTCGTATTAGCGTTTAGCGTATACCTAATACCTAATATTTAGCGTTTACCTAATATTTACTACCCTGCTCGTTTACTACCCTGCTCTCCTAAGAAGAAAAGGTACTGATATGAAAGGTACTCAGTGTGTACTAATATGGTAAAAAATAGGATTGACGCCCTTGTAATGTTCTATACAAAGATTCTACTTTTCTCTCCAATATGATTTTTACTGCCGACGTTTGGATACACAAGAGACATAATAAACAGTAAGAGAACTTCGGAATGATCAACTACACTCGATAGGGTTGGCACGCTTTAAATTTCATCACATGAGCTAAAATTAACAACTTTTAATGACGACGCACAGCGCCTCTTTGGACTTTTCCAATAATTCTCTAAACTCTCCAAACAAATTTCTACAACCTTCTTTCTATCTCTGGGAATATGTTTCTTGTCGTACCAAAAGTTAAAGGTGTTAAAGTTAAATCACAATTTATCACGTTTGATTTTTTTAATTGTAATGAATTATTCCCTAACCCCTGGCAATATTGTCCTTTAGTGTTTAGATATAATTCGAAGCATTGCTATATAAGCTTTTATATAAATTATAGAAATTATAATTATTTTATATAATTATATTAATTATTAACTCAACTATAGAAGTTCCTCTTAGAACCGAGGCCGAATCAAAGGTGTCCAGCGCCCTTGCCGGAAAATCCGCAGCGTCCTTTAAAGGGCAGCGTTTATCACGCGAATAAGGAGTACATAGATTTAGTGATTTAATACATAGATTAACACATTTTAATGATTGTATATATGAGAAAAATCGGATACAAAATCATATTTCCCGCTTGTGACGCCGTGCCCCTCGATTACCTGGCACTCTGGACGAAAGGCTGGGCAACTTGCCCGGCCTTTTATCTGGCACTGCTTAGAAGTCACAACCACCATAATATTGAGATACACCAATCTAATAATCTATCGCAATTACAAGTGTAGTGTCATCACTGTGTTGTTATGTATGATATACCTGTATGTGTGTAATGCGTATGTGTGTAATGCGCATTTTGTGAGATCTTATGAAGTTCACCTACTGTTAGATACGATCTGTATTACTTTAAATATATTATCTTACTATTCAGTCCTCTCACGTTTCATAAGCGCTAACACACTCGAATAATGGCCATTGGGTTCCTTTATTCAAAAAGGATTTGGTAAAAAGATTCCTGCAGACCTTTCTGTTAGTGAATTATAGCAGACATGCAATATACTACATTGAAACAATAATAAGTAGTATGCAAGCTAGTGCAACTACAGTATGTCCATTTAGTAAGACGTACTCCTGCGAGCTCAGAAAAAGGCCCCGAGTTCTAATTGGGGCTGTCACTTCTCCGGGTTTGACCCAGAGTCTCCGGATTTGAAGGATGCTTTCCCGGGCTACGGGTTAACATAATAAATCTCGCGGCGACGCGGCTGAGACATCGAACATTAAAAAAATTCAGATAAATTAGAAATACGATTTTAATATCAAACTGGCTCTAGTAAAGAATAATACCATTTATTATAACAATAACCTATATTGACATAATAGAGTCCATTCAAAAAAGTTCATCAGTCATTTCAATAATTATGAAACATTCAACAAGTGATAATACGATATTGATTAATTTGCGTCAAATTGGGAAAGTGTAAAAGCTCGGAAAGTGGTTACCGTATGAGCTTAATGAAAGTCAGCTCCAAACACGCATCGAATTTTGCCTTACTTTGCTGAACCGGCTCTAAAGTGAAGGGATTCTGAAGCGTACTGTCACTTGTGATGAGAAGTGGATCCAGTATGATAATCGTCAACGTTCGTCATAATGGTTGAACCCAAGAGAGACTGTTCCAAACGTAAACTGAGTCAAAAGAAGCTCATGGTGACTGTATGGTAGTCCTGTGCCACACAGGCACAACAATTAATGCAGATGTGTACGGTGAAGAACTGCAAATGGTGATAGATAAGCTCGCTATCAAACGACCGAGTCTGGTCAATCGCTCTAGTCCACTGCTTCTCCATGATAAGCCCGCCCACACATTGTACCATATACAGTTTCAAAGTTACAAGAGCTTGACTGGAAACTCTCAGTCACCCACCTTACTCGCCGGACCTCGCCCTACTCATTTCCATTTTTTTCGGAATTCGGATAACCGGGACAGGGGAAAAATTCAAATCCGATGACGTAGTCAAAAACGCCTACAGAGAACTCATTGATTCCTATGCCCAGGAGTTCTATAGCAGAGGCATCAATCAACTTCCACCAAAACAGCAAAAGTTCATTGATAACAATACTTCGATTAATTGAATTAATAAATTTCGTTCAAAAAATAATTGAATTTTTCAGTAAAAAACGGCAATTTCGTGAGATAATATTTTGATTACTATTATTTATTACTTATACTAATTATCGATTTTATTATTACGAATTTATAACTTTTGATTATTTAGTACTATCATGAATAATGTTTAACAATTGTCATCCATATTAGCAGAACAACTGGGTTCACAGAAATGTGACTAAACAATACATCCAGAAGGATATAAACTTGCGGATAAACGTGTGAGGACGATTAAACATCCCAACAACCCCTTCAGTGAGGGCAATGGGGGGACTTCTGAAAATATCCTATATCGGCTTTGTAATTACAGAGCGCGTTTACCTTCCCTCTATAATTACATAATCACCCTGAACGTGGAATGGATAATTAACCACCGCCAACAGACATCGATAGATACCAAAAAGATTCGTTCACAAGCACTGCGTCGGAAACGCAGTGCTTAAAAGAATAATCTTCAAATAAGATATAATAAATTTAAATTATTTTCTTTTATTTTTTTCTTATTATTGAATTTATTTATAAAAAAATATAATTCAACAATTTAAACTTTAACAATCTTAATATTTTTTTATTTTAAACGGTTCACATATCCCCATAGTCTTATATACCAAAAAAGGAGCGATGACAGCCTTGTTTTATCTACTCCCGACTCTTATTCTTGAAGTCGCGATTCAAATCCACTTTCTGTATTACTGAGTCTCTGCTTAAGTACAGATTTTAAAATTATCACTAGCTCGAGGTGAAAGAAGTCCGTAGGAAAACCGTAAGGAGTGTTAAAAAAATAAAAAACGTCTTGAGAATGTGATCCACCGATCCGTACTGGGCTCAAATGGTATGTTTACGATGCGCACACTAGGCGCGCACCTGCCTCGCGTTACGCGAAAGCAGCCCGAGGAATGTGCACTCGGGCCCAAATGTAATAAACTTACACAATATCTCTCCACCAAGATGGTGGGTAAGCACAATAAACAATAAATTTACACAATTTAGAGGTCTCACTTACCCCAGGTGGTTTTGCCCACGCACAAATCTGGAAAGTGTTCCTACGCTAGTCCCTACTAGACGTGACCTATCTTAGTGTGATTGAATAAATACATACATTCCCAATAGATACTTGTGTAGTAATCAAGTCTCGTTCTGTGGTGAGCCGGTGGCCGCTACAGTTCGGCAAATCACACACAGCAGCAAAATCACCTCGAGATATCACTTCCAATACAAGCACAATCACAATAAGCAAATCCAACCAAAACACTCGCGTGGCACAAGGATATCCGCGTGCAAATCCAATCAATAGGCGCGAATCACAAAATCAACTGTCCGAGCCCGCGGTGTGAATTTATCTCAATTTAACTCTGCTCGCCGCCGAGCGCGTGTTACTACTCAAAAATATCAAATTCTCAAACCGCCTTCAATATGGCGGGGACAAAAAAAAATGTTGCTTCAAATAATCAATGTATGCGGGTATGCAAAGATGCTCGCGCCAATTCCAAACAATCCCCCGTCCCGAGCCGAAGTATTCGGGTCGCTAATCAATGGGTAGGCGGGATAATGTCGCGACGGCCCGCTTCAAAATAGAATCGCCCACCAAGACCTCGGCTAACCTGGGAACACCATCAGAGCCCGGAAAAAGGTTAACAATGCGCCCCCGGCCCCAACACAAGGGCGGTAGGTTAGCATCTTTAACCAACACGAGGTCCCCAACCTTCGGCGGATTCGTTTTGTCCGTCCACTTGACGCGCTGCTGCAGAGTGTGCAAATATTCAAGGTGCCAGCGTTTCCAGAAACTCTGAGTGAGCTGCTGGAGCAATTGAAAACGCGACAAACGAGAACTGGGCACATCAGTCCAAGGGTACTCTGGCAGAGCGACGAGTGGCTGACCAATCAAAAAATGGCCCGGCGTTAGGGCTTCCAAATCATTCGGATCCGACGAAAGTGGGCATCGCGGTCGAGAGTTGAGGACGGCCTCAACTTTCGCAAACACGGTCGCGAGTTCCTCAAATGTGAGAATCGTCTCACCAATAACGCGCCTCAAATGGGTCTTTGCCGATTTAACTACGGCCTCAAAAATTCCACCCCAGTGCGGACAAACTGGTGGATCGAAGCGCCAGGTTATCCCACGGAGGGCCATCTCACGACCCAAATTCATTTTCTGCTCTTCAAGAAACTCACACACATCCCTTAAGTAGTTATTGGCCCCATGAAAATTAGTTCCGTTATCTGACCTAATCAAGGTAGGAAGTCCCCTACGAGACACAAATCGGCTGAGGGCCGCTACGAAGGCTTCTGTGGAGAGAGCAGACACAACTTCCAAGTGTGTGGCCTTAGTAGACAGGCACACAAAAACACACAAATATGCCTTTACGGATTTGGCATTACGAAGCTGAGATGACTTCACCAAAAAAGGACCAGCAAAATCCGTACCAACTGTGGCAAAGGGTCTAGACTCAGAGACTCGGTCCGCGGGCAAATCGCCCATCTGGGGTTGCATGGTAGAAGCTTTAGTTCGGTAACAAGACATGCAACGAAAAATGACTCCCCGGACGAGTCGTCTAGCCGACAAAATCCAAAATTCGCGTTGCAAAATCGCCAACAGTGCGTTACAGCTTGCATGGGAGTTCTTGAGGTGGCGATCCATCGCCAGCAACCGCACCAAATGTCCATCTTTCGGCAAGAGAAGAGGATGGCGAACACCATGAGGCAAATTGGCATGTCTAAGCCGACCTCCCACGCGCAGTAGACCCGAAGGATCCACAAAGGGATTCAATCGCACAATAGCGCCTTTCAATTTAGCGGGACCTTCCTTCATAGATTTTAACTCTGAAGCGAAGCTAAGAGACTGTACTACGCGAATCCAACCCAATAGCGCTTCATGTCGTTCCTCAGACGAGATGAAGGCTGACAACAATTTATTCTGTGGGTTTTTAACATTGTGACGCCAACGTCTAACCCAAGCTGTCACATTCAAAAGTTTATCCAGTGAGCTGTACCTGGCCAGCAAAACATCGGGATCACATGATGATTCCGCTGCTTGGCCGCTCCCGGCACCATCGGCCACTGGTAAACTTACAAAGCCTATCGCAGGCTGAACTAGAGTGATCCGTGAGGCCGGCCAAATTGACACTGGTCCCTTCAGCCAGTCCGGACCCCACCACAACGGATGTCCAATAATCTCTAGGGCTGAGCATCCACGTGATGCACAATCAGCTGGGTTTATATCGCCAGGGACATGTCGCCAAATCAATCTAGCTTGCGACGCCTGGATCTGGGAAACACGGTTCGCCACAAACACCTCCAAGGTGTGAACAGAAGCTCGCAACCAACAAAGCACAATTTGACTGTCTGTCCATGCAAATACGTCTGCTAACTCTACGGAACGCCCTAGAGTAGCGACGACATGATTCAAGAGACGAGTCAAGAGAGTGGCGCCTGACAATTCTAGCTTCGGTATTATCATACGCGAGCGAATAGGCGCAACCTTGCTCTTTGCTAGAACCGGCGAGACCAAAACATGTCCAGCAGCATCCACTGTGCGTAGATAAACAACCGCTGCATATCCTCGCTCGGAAGCATCACAAAAGCCATGAAGGCTAGCTCGATATTTTCCAGACGGAAGGAAACGTCTGGGCAAGGAAACCCGATTAAGAGCTGGGAGGGATGACACAAACTCTAGCCATTCCAATAATAACTCTCCATGAAGAGGCTCATCCCACGACAATTCAGCAGCCCATAATTTCTGCAAAAAACATTTCGCCCAAAAAATGACTGGACTGATCCAACCATTCGGATCATAAGTCCGAGCGACAGTGGACAACACTGATCGCTTCGACCAAGTCTTCGGGGACTGTAGGTCCACATGATAAGTGAAGACATCCTGGACTGGTCTATACTGGACACCAAGGACAGCCAACATGTCAGGATTGTCTACATTCTGGAAGATGTGGAGATTCTGCTGGTGCTCTTCCGGTAAATCGGCAAGGAGCCGAGGTGAATTCGACAGCCACTTTCGCAATTCATAGCCACCAGCTTTCATGAGGTCAATCAATTCGTCCCGCAAGACGAGAGCCTCTTCTACAGTTGCTGCCCCACTACAGCAGTCGTCAACATAAATATCCTCTTTCAAAATGGCAGCCGCGCGAGGAAACCTTATCCGCTCTCGTTCAGCTAGCTCCAAGAGCGAGCGGATCGCAATGAAGGGACTAGAACGCAAACCATAGGTGTTGACACGAAGTTCATAGACAACCATGGGATCGTCAGGATGCTCTCGCCACAAAATCAGCTGGAATCGCCGGTCATCGCGATGAATTATCGTCTGTCTAAACATCTGACGTATGTCAGCGACGAATACAATTGCATGACGACGAAACCCAGTGAGGATATCTCCAATGTCTCGATGTAGCTTAGGTCCGGCATGGAGACACTGATTTAAAGATACACCAGAAGTAGTAGGCGCTGACCCATCAAAAACTACACGTATCTTGCCACCTGGCGTCTTCAAAACGGCATGATGAGGAAGGAAGTAATGCTCCACTGAGCGCCAACCAATATTCGACACAGACATGTGTCCCAAGTCCTCATATTCTCGCATGAACTCAATATATTTCCGGCGAAGCTCCGGATCCCGCTTCATGCGACGTTCCATGGAGACCAATCTTCGTTCAGCCAACTGCCGAGACTCGCCAAGCGGAGGCCTATTCGCCAAAAAGGGAAGACGGGTGACAAGCTGACCAGAGGCGAGGCGACCTGTGTTGCTCTGGTAGAAGCTTTCACACTCTTCGTCCTCTGGACACAATCTAGGCATAGAGGGAGGTTCCTCCACTTCCCAAAACTTCTGAACGGCGTCAGAAAGCGTGGATCCCACACGTAGCCCATCCTCAGCAAAAAACACGGTCGAAACCGGAAGGATAGGGCCCAACAATGCCGAACCAAAAATCGTGGGGACCACTACCAAACCACCAGGCTGCAAAGCTCTCCAACTCCCCGAACAAACCTGTCCCAAAATATTACTCCCCAACAATAGGTCAACAGGACCTGGAGTATGAAACATGGGGTCAGCTAAAACCAAACCCTTTGTCAAAGCTATGACAGGTGGAGGAAGCTTTATACGCGGGTGGTGACTCAATATATTCTCCAGCACAATAACCGGAATCTTGGTTTTCCTGGTTCCAAGTGGTACTGGAGAAAATTCGACAAAGGTGTGACCAACTCTATTGGTCACCTTAACGTTTCCTACTCCGTAGACTGGGAAAGGAGAAGGACCGACACAGAGGTCCAATTGGCTCACCAACCAAGCTGAGACTATACAACCCTGGGCACCCGAGTCCAAAAGGGCACGAACAACAATCGAGTTGCCCTTCGGGTCCCATACCCGCACAGAGACCGTAGGCAAGAGGATGGTCTCTGGGTTCTCAGCGTGGTGAGCTGCGAGTCCCTAGCGGGAGAAGTTACGGAGTGAGGGCTCCCTCCCCGAGTGCGGCAGGGGACGATAACTGTCTACCCTGCCCTCATCGCGACGACCCTGCACAACGTGTGCGGATGAGAGGGGGGCTGCAGCCTGCCTTCCTAGGCGGGGTGGACGCCGCTCCAACCTCGGTCGCTCCAACAGCGGGGGGGAGAATCTCCGGTTGCGGTAGAATGTGGAGTACTCCGCAAACCCAACAGCGCCTCTAGGGGGCGGCGAACGCCTACCCCCGCCCGTAAGGGCTCGATCCTGGGCGCTGGACCTGGCAGGACTGTCACCACCAGCGTGAGCACCCGAATGTCGCTCAGCATCGCGAACACCAGCACCCTCCTGGTTGCGGTTCGCACACAAAATGACGTGGTGAGCACCACCACATTGTCCACATGGACGAGGCTGAGGACACTCTCGCTGGAAGTGACCCTCCAGACAATGATAACACAATCGCCTCTCCTTGGCGATGTGTCGACGCGCTGCTACGCGCAAAGCCACAAATTTGTGACAAGCAGTCATCCGGTGGCCGGAGCGCTTGCAGAATCTGCAAGCCATGGACTCCTCTTGGGAGACCCCATATCTCGGCCGTGACTGCTTATTCACCGGCGGACCCTGCAGTCGGGCCAGTGGTCGCTCTCGGCGAACGCTAATCTGCGGCATCAAGAGAGTGGAACCCTCCACGGTATCCACCCTGCGACACTCGTCTTCGAGGAACCTTTCGAGTTCCTCATAGGAAGGCAAGTGAGTGGAGCTGTCCCCACCATATTGTCGCTCAAAGCGCAGCCGCATCTCCAAAGGCAGTTTCGCCAACACAATATGGAGCAGCAAAAAGGACCACTGGTCCACAGGTAAATCCAATCGCCTTAAGGCGTTAACAGCCACCAAAACCGGGTTAACAATATCTGTCCGTAAGGCTGACGCACAGGCAACCTTAGGCAGGTTCAAAATTTGCCCCACATGGGTGTCAGCCAAAAGTCGCACGTTGTGGTAACGGCGCTTCAACAAGTCCATGGCTGTCGAGTAGGTGCTGTCATCGACCTTCAGGTGCTGTACCAGGCCTAGAGCCTCTCCCTGTAAGGAGGCCAACAGGTACGCCATTTTTTGAGCAGCTGACAGGTCTGTATGGGAGTCCACCAAACTGTTGAACATCCCATAGTAGCTCAACCACTGGTCCAAATCACCGTCAAAGGTGGGAAGGTTGAGCGTGGGGAGACTACCCAACAAGGCATGGGGTGCAACAAGTGAATCCTCACCAGAGGGAGCTGAGATGTGGGAGACCGCCTCGTTAATGGTGTCCACAAACTCGTATATTTGGCCAAAGTCCGCTTCATATCGCTGCTTCTGCTCGTCCGGTACAGGCGTTTCCAAATTCGCCACAAACGTCAAGCCGTCAGCAAAACTCCTATCTAACGCCACCAAACGGGCCGGCATTTCACTCGCCCGGGCGAGTAAGGCTTGCTTCCGGTCCGGCCGGTTGACCATTGCAACCGCAGATGCAAACCATCTCAACTGAGCAGTCATTGCGGACTGATGTGTGGAAAAGGTCACCTTAACAGACATCACCTCAGGTCACCTCAGGACGCACGCAATACAAAACAAAAACCAAAAATAAAAAACAAAAATAAAAGTAAAAAAAAAACAACAATAACAAAAAAAATAACAAAATAAAAAAAAACAAAAAATGCAGTGGAGGCACAATAAAAAACAAAAGGGGTGCGTATGTGTCTTCAAGAAGGTATAACCGTCCAAAAAATTAATTAAAACTACCTGACAAAATAACAACAAAAAAAAAACAAATTAAATTATCAAATTATCAAATTAAATAAACGCACCCAAAAATGTACACGAGCGTGGACTCAATAAAATCGCAATGTCCAGCTATCAAAACAAACGTGAAGCGTTATATCCAAAATAAATTATTAACGCGTGTGGGTAACTAGCCAGCTACTAAACGTCGCACGCGTGAATTCAAAATATCTTCAGAATACGAAATATACGTAGGGCCTAGCCGTCAAACCGTGAACGTAAAATAAAAAATCAAAAGCAAATATTTACCAAATTACCAATATACAAACAAGACAAAAGGTCATCAATATTAACTACCTAACGGTATTATCAATGTCATCAATATCAAGTAACGGTATCAAACCACGCTCTGCTACCAGATGTTTACGATGTAGCAGGAGCGTGGACCCAATATATTCAAGGCCCTCAACACGTGAAGTTACAATTATCACGAAAAAATATTGAATAATGACAAAACAAAAAAAAAACAAAAAAAAAGGAATGGTTGATAACGGTATCAACCACGCTCTGCTACCAGATGTTTACGATGCGCACACTAGGCGCGCACCTGCCTCGCGTTACGCGAAAGCAGCCCGAGGAATGTGCACTCGGGCCCAAATGTAATAAACTTACACAATATCTCTCCACCAAGATGGTGGGTAAGCACAATAAACAATAAATTTACACAATTTAGAGGTCTCACTTACCCCAGGTGGTTTTGCCCACGCACAAATCTGGAAAGTGTTCCTACGCTAGTCCCTACTAGACGTGACCTATCTTAGTGTGATTGAATAAATACATACATTCCCAATAGATACTTGTGTAGTAATCAAGTCTCGTTCTGTGGTGAGCCGGTGGCCGCTACAGTTCGGCAAATCACACACAGCAGCAAAATCACCTCGAGATATCACTTCCAATACAAGCACAATCACAATAAGCAAATCCAACCAAAACACTCGCGTGGCACAAGGATATCCGCGTGCAAATCCAATTAATAGGCGCGAATCACAAAATCAACTGTCCTAGGCCGCGGTGTGAATTTATCTCAATTTAACTCTGCTCGCCGCCGAGCGCGTGTTACTACTCAAAAATATCAAATTCTCAAACCGCCTTCAATATGGCGGGGACAAAAAAAATGTTGCTTCAAATAATCAATGTATGCGGGTATGCAAAGATGCTCGCGCCAATTCCAAACATGGTATATTATGGCCCGAAACCCGATAGTGAATTTCTAGTTGAGACCTGTGTCTTACAATGGAATGTCTTAGGCTGGTATCAAAACAAATCGTCATAGTAAAAAGACAACTAAATTTTACTGTCTATTTCCCAATATTCTATTCTTCTCTCTAAATCGAGTCTTAAAACTCCAAATGTAACTAATTTGGGGACTTGCCAATATTTGTTATTCTTAACTAATACTGGTATGTATAAAGGATATGTATCGCTGATACGTAACAGTATTCACTTATGGACAACAGTATGAACTGTTTGCACGTATGACAATTTGTTTTTATAAAAGAGTAATTTTCAAACAATATTTCATCGTGTGTGTGTGCCGTTTTCGCTCGCGCAACTACTCAAAATCGACCAATCGGGACCGTGTTGAAAGCGCCTATGTAAACAGCGCCTATGGTAAACAATTCAAAGACACACGTGTCTTTTGTTCGTTTGGCACGCCATTGCTCGTAACAAAACAATACGAACAATGCAACCATCCCTTTCAGTATCAGACATGGGCCTCCTATGCACAATGTCTTGTGCATGAGGGATATATGATCTTAAACAGCCACGCTCGCCAATCGGGTTGGCGAGTCCACTCTTTTTGGGGTGATGTAGTTCCTCAGCGTTTGTGGTAGCGGCTTTGTAATAACACTCTTCCCATGAGTGTTGTAAAAAGGAATACTTTTTACAACACTCATGGGAAGAGACGGGTTGATGTTATTTTATAGCCGGCCGACATCACATGGCACAATACGAACAATACACGTGCCAAATTCAGTAGCAATCGATTTGATCTAGAAATCGGTAAGGGATTTTTTGGAAATATCTAAGTCAACTAGTTAGAGACGCTACCTACATTTGTTAGAACAATACCATCCACCTTCCGTTGGTTCTACCGACCTTGCGGTTATACGGACCCGCTCGCGGAAGGTACCTATGCGTCGCACTGCCTATGCTCTTTCCGGCGCGTATCTACTCTGCTTTTCTACAAATTTTCTTCTGTGTTCGTGTTCCTTATTTACTCTCCCCTTTCTGGAGCATAGACTTTATGAGTACACGAACATCCCTCCAGTGCCGAGCAGCGCGATTATTTGCGCAGTGAGAATGAGAATTATTAATTCCGAGCCGAACATATGGAATCGAATATATGCATACTACCCCTTACCCGTCAATTGATCCAACAGGACGTGTTTCCAAAAATCTAGATTTCCAATCCAGTAGCATATTGGCATGTCAGGTCACCTTTCCTCAGTGTTGAGAATTTTGAATTCCTCTTGGCTTAGTACCAACTTTTTATTGGAGTGCGCCGCCAAAGCGACGTGACGTCATCATAATACAGAAGGCTTTTCGGAAGGCGCTTGAACGCTGCAAGCTTTTAACAATGCTGGACAGTGGACAAAAGTAATAAGATTAAATCACTGTCTTTTAAAGGAGGTGATACCACTCCTCTGCGGGTGCTAGTGTCTCCAGATGTAATCAGTAACCCTTGAATTGAAAATAGGGTCACTGTATAAACCTAGGTAAACAAGAAGACAAGATAAACATGTTGAAGAACTTACTAAATATGTAGATAGAATGAAGTTCATGTAAATATGTGAACAGTAGTACAGCTAGTCACGTTCCTTGCGAACTTGGCCTGATGCTACCTCGCTTCGCTCACCCATATATTCTGTTTGTTCTGACTATTTATTCAAAAAAAATCTGTTACAAATAGTTCTAAATTCGAAATGACTAAATAGTCAGAACGGAGTGCTTCTTGTGCATTATAATGTATTGTGAATCCGGTGTACGACATAGAATCCATATGGAATTTCATGACATGGGATCCGGTGATTAATAAATGTAAACCTCGTAATTTATCATGGAATACTCCCAAGAACTTTATTAAAAAAAAACATATTCACTGGCTGTTTCACGTATGTATACTCAAGAGTTCTCCACATCAAGCACCCTTCAACGATTTTTGGAGTTCCACATTGAATTACTTAAGTAATATCACTATGCTATAGATAGATAAATAATAAAACTCTTCCCGCTGAGGGTGGAAGGTATGAACCTTTCTGAACGCTTTGTGAAGGTAAGAGATGATATATTCGCGATCTAATGCACAAATTAAGGATGACAGGTTTTTAAAAGGATGACAGCAGATGTTTCTTTATGAAAACAAAGGCTTACTAAAATGTGGCGGCAAGGAGTCTACAACACCGCCTATCGTACAAAAGTTACATTATGACAAGATTAAAGAATTATGTTTTAATTATAGAATACAACAGTCGGCCTTATTGTGTTATAGCAATTTTTGTCCGACATCAGCCTATGTCCTCTCTGTTTGCTGAATATAAAGAGTTTCACGCATGGAATTGCACGTAGTATCACTTTATTAGGTAACTAGAGGTAACTAGCATACCTTGGCTTCGCCCAGATGGCATAATCTGCATTAGTTTAGCATCTTTAAAGTGTTTAGATTCAACTTATGTTCAAATATTTATTTCATCCTGCCACGTAGTCGCCAGTAGTGGCTCCATAAAAAGAGCGTAAGATCGCGTGTGGCGGCGGTCCTTGGGAGACGCCTTCATCGAGCCACTTAGTCCTACTTAGGATTCACCAGATAACTTTAGCCAGATAGATAGAATTAACTAACGGAAGCCCCAAAAACAATTCCTACACTCATTGTCACTCAATCAATCTTTACCACATACCCCAATCAAACTGAGAAGATACTATCATAGTAAAAATATAGCAGTAGCTTATTTTCCATAAATGCACGAGCTACGGTTTTCTTGTCTGCGCCATAGATATAGAGAGAACCGTCGCAGCAGGTCCCGAAGTTGGTGCAAATGAAACTATCATACGTACTTCTCTTTCATTGTTACAAAACACAAAAAGGCTTAACTGCGCTGTAATCATTAGTAAAAAATCGTCAAAATTCAGTGAACCGAGTCAAGGGAGATGTTTCATTTCATTTGTAATTGTTATGAGCTCTGACTCCCAAACTAGAAAAATATATGTATCTTGGGAGCCAGTACCTTCCCAAACTATATATTCTATTTAAATACAAATAAATAGTCGTAGATACAAAATAAGTTACACACTTGTTTCCATACAATTTAACGAACTTGTGTTGTTTATCTATATATCTGGTCTGAACCATTATAACTACATACACACAACTACAGTCTTTTAAATCTAGCTTGATTATAATGACAGCTATCGAAGTGCCTCAAATAGTGCTCTATAAAAATAATTAATGTATAAAAACCTAATAAATCAAAGGTTTTTGCCATATACGCACGTATTTTTTTATGTTACCTCCATTTGATTATTATTGTCCCAGTACTATTTGAGACACTTTGCCAGCTGTCATTCAAATCAGGCTAGATTTAAAAGAGTGTACACTTCGCGGCCGAAAGCGATACACATCGGCCTTCAGAAAGAGACAATCGGCTAGCTTCGGTTTTGTAGAGCGTGATCTCTGTCGTGTGCCTGTACGACGACTGGCAAGTCAGCAACGTATCGGCACCCGACAGAGACGACGCTCTACAAAACCGAAGCTAGCCGGTTATAGCCGATGTGTATTACTTTCGGCCGGGAAGTGTACATACTCGTAGAACGTCAATAACCATTTCTGACACGCGCTCAACACCGTTGCCAATGTTGCTCTGCGCTTCACAGCTTGGATAATAGAGTAGCTCATATCTACGCGGGACCGGAGTTAAACTACTGTTATGTTTTTAATACGATACTGCCTTAATTCAATAACCGCCATAAGCTGAAACTATTTTGAGTTGATGAAATAGGCAGAAGTTTAACATGACATACAGCCAACGTCTCGTCTATCAAACGCCTCTCGAGAATTAGTTGAATTTGTTTACTTACAAAGGGATGTGAAATCCCAATTATAACAACTTTGCGGAATATTGAGTTTAAGGTAATTTCTTTGAACACAATTAATTCTTGCGTCTAATTCCCAATATGTTTTAAGTCTATTACTTCTCATAATAAAATATGTTGAAAACAGCATTATAATCGCTTAAATAGTTCTCCGATTAATTATCTGTACTAAGCTAATTTGAGAACTATTCTGGAATTTCTCTGCTTTAGCGATAAGGCCTCCCTATAATATGGATATTTATTAAACTTTTGTATCTGTTTGTATCCTTAAATTAATAAATTAAAAAAAAATCAAAGTAAAAGAGGTTCGCCCTTTAAGGTTTCCGAACCTTTAATGGGCTTTGGAGGCCCCCCTAAAAGATTTATTTATTTACAAATTTACCTCCAATAAGGATACATCAAGCTTGTATGCGGTAATATGCTTAGACCTAATTTATAATGTTCGTATACTTACAGTAGAACACAACATTATTGTTGCTTAAACACAAAGTTCTTATATAAGAAATTGTATTAGTAGCGTCATTATAATTCTAATTAACTAAGTTATTATAAAATTGATCAAAAATCAGGATAAGATGAGAATGGGCTCTGGCACATCTCTCTCACTACCGAAACACGTACGTACGTTAGGAAAATAAGATAAAGTGGGAAATGCAGTACATTTCAAGGTTGTCTTCTGTGAGACAGGGGTAACGTGGCTAGTCGAATGCGCCCAGCGGCTGTTGGATTTCAGCGTGCACTCTCCTCCTCATAAAGTCTACCATCGGTCTACCCATCGGTTTTCGTTATACGTGTTAATTATTTAACTGCAACACGTTTGTGTAAGTCTTCGATGTTAGTAAAATAATCCTCCACCACTAAATATACTATAAACACTATTTTAAGAGAATTGTTTATCAACAATTTTAAGAGAACATTAGGAAGTTTTTCTCACAAAAAGTGACTCGTTTGAGCTTTGTAATAAAACGAAAACCGTTTAGTCAATATTTGGGGTTTCTTCCCCTCGCATCTAGCTGCTTCTAGCCTTTTTGGTATCTAATAAAATTGTCCCTGAATGTTATTCAATCGTAGATCATACACTAAGTGAAGTTATTACACTATTTGGGTCGCCACGTTTACCTCAATAAATGCTTCCAAAATGTCGCAATCATTAGCACTGTCTCCAAACATAAATGTGTAGTATTTTTGCGCAGCCATTACCGGCGGCAAGCCCTTCGATGTTCCACGGCAATTAGTTACAGTCGCTGGGCATCACGTGAGTTGGGCCACTAAAACAGCGATTCACTAATTTTGTCGAAGAGTGATAAGTTTGTAGTGGATTTATGGCGGCGATTGAGAAAGTTCTTTATAAATTACTTACGTCCGCATTATATCTTTCATGGAATTTATTGTTTAGCGATATCATTATCGTATTTCCGTTAATTCAGGTTGACTAAATTCACTACTACATTTTTAAAGGAATGAAATTATACGACGAGCGACTGCTCGTCAGCCAACCTGGTGATATGTGTATACCCATTTTCGTCCATTGCAATAAGCAGTTTATGCCAACATCAGTCAAGAATGACGAAAGTTGACATGTACACGGAGGCGCTGCCTCTGTCCAAAACCCCTTGTAATCTTATATAATTGTAGAAAATAATTACTGGTTCGCTCATATAACACCTAAGTTTTTTGACATTATCTGATATGCGCTATCATTGCCGTAACCCTTTTAATTATGCCACTAATTTCTCTTTTACTTTATTTCTTTTATAATATCAAGAAAGCGGTGAATAGGATTTTGCAAGGTCGGCGGCGCGCCTGCAACCTCCTGGTGTTGCTGGTGTCCATGGGCGGTGGTAACACTTACCATCACCTGAGACCGCTTGTTCGTCCGCCCTCTTCTCTATAAAAAAATATATATACCAATATCCAAGGTACTAACCTTGGATATTGGTATATATATTTTTTGGACAGGTGGACTACCACCTGTCCAGAAAGTGACCTATGCTACGTATCCCGGTACGTGGTCTCCATTTGAGGACACGTCAACCCCACCGTCATATTCGTATTTACTCCGGGTAGGTTTCCACACTTAGTCGATCTCAGCGCCCATTGTACGTGCCCTTCGTTTCCTTGAGTTTGATTGCCACCTCAATATCCTCCAGAAATAGAGAAGCAGATATGGTCTGGCGATTTGAAGAAAATTGCCTGCAGTGGCTGGATAAAAGAGGGTAAGATTGTGTGTGGTGGCGGTCCTTGGAAGACGCCTATACATAAGACATATGTTGGAAAAAGACAATTTAAGAAAGTAAGACGAAAACTACAACAAGTGGCCTTATCGCCAAAGCGATCTTTTCCAGGCGAACTTTGAGTGGTAAGTAGAAAACCGATAATAATATCTAATAAAGTTAGATGGTGCAATTTTTCATAATGTCAACATTATTTAATCGAAATATATTATTTTATACAAATACACTTCTTTGGTGGTAATATCTGTATGCTTTTTGACTATGTTTTTAACATCATTTTTAACATAATAATTGTTATGTAACCACTCACGATTTATTATTTATTTATTTTAGCCGATATTTCGGTCTAGTTACATGAACCGTGGTCGCGGCGAGACTGTGGAGGCAGATGAAGCTGTTGTTGCTATTGACAGACAAATCTATCTACCGTACGTCGTGTTCGTTTTTGATTCACCTGCCCACACTGAACTAATTTTTGTTAATTAATTGCAATTAAGTTAATTAACTACTTGCACAATATCACCACACACACGCGAGTTTAAAAACGCATTTACTTTTCTGGGTTTGCAAAAGTTCAACCACTGGGTCCCGTGAATGAACTTTAAAACCATCCTCGCGATTAAAATTTCGAACTGTAAAACATGTAACTGGACCGAAATATCGGCTATAATAAATCGTGGGTAACCTGTTTACATAACAATTATTATGTTTAAATTGATATTCCGCTACTATTGTGGCCATATGACTCTTCGTAAATTACACGCGTCCGCGCCGTATCTCTCTTGGCATTATCTGATAGGTGCTGTCATTACCGTAACCCTGTTAATTTGGGTCACTAACTTCCTTTAACTTCTTTTAACTTAAATTTAGTGTCCAAGTTAGAACATATTCATAGAACGTGCTGCAACTAACTCAAGGGTATATTCAGTTTCAAAAATTAACCATTCTTTCACCAACAAAGGTAGGCAGCGCATCCGGGGCGTGCCAAAGTTTGTCATTATGGACTAATGTTGGCACGTATCGCGGATGTCTATGGGCGACAGTATCCACTTACCACCAGGTGGACTGTATGCTCGTTTGCCACCTTCTTTCTATAAAATGAAAAAAAAACTTAAACTATGGCTAAAGGCCTTAAAGACCTTATAATTCGCATCTCGTTACGAACTTCTTAACGGTAGAATTTTGTTGTGTCAAGTTTTTAAATTATGTTAAGTATACTTATGTATTCGTCTTCGAACAGTAGAATAGGTTGCAACTTAAGATTACAATTAATATCTGCAATATTTATAAGATTCTAGAAAAAATAATGATTATGCCAACATTCTAATGTACCCAAATTATCGATATGGAAATACACTAGATGACACATCATACATTACTTCCAAGGGGGTGAAACAGATGAGGAGGGGTTCATTAAAAGTCAAATTTGAAATGTAAGTACTAGGTACGTAATAAGAATGTACCATTTTCAAAACACATATAAATTAAAGAATTCCAGAGCTACTCAACATAGAACACTATTAGACTCCAACATGCCTGCCCCTCAGTGCTTGTATATCATATCTAGGATGTAGTCTTAAATCCAGTGCCCAAATCCATTCCATTCCAGACTTTATTACCAACTCTTTAAACTGTTTCTGGATGACCTGTCGCCAAATGTAAGATATTAATGTGATCTGTTGGTGAGAATTGTAAGTTAATGTGTTGTAATTTTAAAGGATTTTTCTCAATTATTCAAAGCGTTACAAAGGCGAGAGCTTACTCTCCAACGAAGTGCTTTCCTTTGCTTTCTCTGAGTCTTTACCGAAATTTTCAATAGAATTTCGAACGTGTACCTACTGTACGTGTCGGGGCAAAAATGGCGTCCTACTGTATAAGAAGACATCAAAGGAAAAACTGTATCGCTACGATTAATTTCAAAATGTTACGCAATAAAAAGTATGCAATATTTCATTGGCCACCTATTGCTCTCCCAGGTTTGCTCGTAGAAATCTCTTAAACACGCCTTTTGTATCTATTTTCTTTTGTAACTTTTTTTATCATTTGTGTGTGTGTATATAAAAAAATAAAGTAAATGTAAAAAATGTTCCAAACCTTGCTATAATTAATACGAATAAATTCACTGGCTAATTGTACTGCGCCACTTATCCTGTAAAAGTTTGGTATTTGGACTCGTACATCCGAACTCACCAATAACCCAGAAGTCATAAACACGGCAGTGAGTGAGATATGCCAGAGTCCATTCCCATCCCATCCTATCCCTGCCCATTTTTTCAACCCTTTCTCCATTTCTACATCTCCAAAGTTAGGCAGCACATCAGGGAGCGTGCCAATGTTTATCATTCCGGACTGAGATTGGCATGTACCGCGGCTGTCCATTGGAGACGATATCCACTTACTACCAGATGGACTGTCTGCTCGTCTGCCGCCCTCTTCCTATACAAAGAAGTCAATGACATTGTCAAACATGACAAGAAGTTGTCCTTCATCGTAAATCGTAAATTGTAGCGGCAAGTTGATTCAATCAAGTAAACTGTAAGTCAGTTTGTTATCTACTCCATAAAATACGCAGTATTGAGAATAATTGTAATTTCCTACAATATTACAACATTTTCGCACCGATATCTCCTTTCCGAACCTTTGTCAGCTGATTCGGCACTTCATGTATCGACAGTTAACAATAACAGAACCCATCTCAATCTAAACTGATCTCTACTACCACGGAGTAGAAGTTATAACAACTGCACAAGTTATATTTGTATCACTAAAACTCACGTACACTACGTGACCTCCGAACAAACTTGGAAAAATTCAATAAGGCATCGGAAAACCACAATCATACGGTCTCTTATGCTCGATATAGGCACAATTTGCCAAAGAAATCGCACGTGTTGTAAAAATTTACACGTCTCTTGTTGTTTCGAATAGGATGAAGTGAACGAACGTGTTATGATACAATGTCAGAAGGATGAATATGGCGAAACATGGAACTAACAGCGGCCATAATGAAACGTCAATCTAATGCCAGGTCAATCGAATTATAGCTTTGTGTTGCCATGTAATAATAATAATGTTTCGGGGCACAAAACCTCGCTTTCAGACCTGGATTCTGAAGCTATCAGAACCATGCTAACAGTTCAATAATCCGGATTTAAGTACATTGTTCATTACCACACTATTTGTAGGCCGCAATTTATGACTACGTCCACTAAAAAGTGTCAAGGTGTGTTGACAAAATATTTAATGATGAAATACTTTTGAATTGAGGAGCAGGTTTACTAATTAATATTATCAATGATTTATTTTTATTTATCGTGGTCAGGACCCGTCCATTCATTCTATTCTAATGTATGTACAAGGCTGTACTGAACACGTTTCGTTGATCGTTAGGTGTCAAATTGGATTTGTTACAGTGATGTAAACGTAAAGAGGCTCGACTTAGAAAAGGCAAAATCGGTAAAGTCGGAAAGCCCGGCTTTGAAGAAAGAGAACATACGCAGAGTTAAGTGAAGCGAGTTTCACAGAACTTGTACCGCGTGAGAATAGTTGAGAAATGTGCAACGTGCATACTTCGTCAGCACTAAGTTACTGTCGCCATCTTGGAGGAAAGAAAATCCAGATTAATTTATTTATTTCTGACGTTAATATCTCGTTCGACTGTTTTTTTTTAAATATATTTTGTAAAATAAAATTATGTTTTCAAACTGAATAAAATTGCCGGAATTATTTTTTATCTATTATCTGTACAAATTGTGAAAATTTATAACATACACTGACGACTGTTCAGTTCTGCCGGTCACGAACTTTGGAACAAATTGGTGTCAGGAGTACGAAGACTATATTTTGTGGTAGATGATTCTAGCATAAGCATAGTGTTTGGTTTCCATCTTATTTCCTCTTCCAAGAATGCCGTCAATGCTAAATTCAATGCTTATGGAGTTCGAGAGGCTTCAGTTTTGAAAGTTAGAAATGTACTACTTTATATGAAACCAATCCGTTCAGTCTGCTTTTCCTTACTGGCTACATACTAGTTAGTTACATACATACTAATACATACATACATACTTACATACATTACATATATATATCCATACATAACTACGAAAAATATGAAATATTATTATTATTATTATTATATTATATGAATTATTATTATTACATATTATTAATTGGCACCACCCCATCCCCTCCCATGGGTAACATAAAAGGCGACTAAGGCACAAAAAAGCGGCTACCACAAGCCCTTAGGAACTACACCCCACCTAAAAAGTAGACTTGCCAACCCGCTTGGCTAGCGTGACGTTTTAAGACCACAGCACAAGGGAATGAGTCTGTCTTCTCTGACACAGTGTGGCTTCAATTAAACCCAGTTATGGTTTAAATGTATAATATTGATTACAAAACAATTTTACAAAAATATGTGCTTGCGCAGCGAACTGCATCGCTATAATGAAATGACAAGGATACATAGTTCAATATAAGTAAACTCCTCCCACCATTATACCTACTTCCTATTCCCCATTTTCCAAATACATTCCTACATTTTCAAAACTAGGCAACGCATAGGGACGTGTCAACGTTTATCATTCTGTACTGATACTGGCATGTATCGCGGTTGTCCTTGGGCAACAGTATCTACTTACCACTAGATGAACTCTTTGCTCGTCTATCGCCTTCAGTCTATAAAAAAATATCAAAAGGTAGGCAGCTCATCTATGTGCGTGCGAATATTTGTCATTCTGAATTGATGTTGGCATATATCGCGGATGTTCAGTGGCGACAGTATCCACTTATAGCCAGGGAGAATGATCGGTCGCCTGCCACCTTCTTTGAAAAAATAAAATGTACTACAGTTTGATCTCTAGCTCGCGTTTCAGTAAAGCATATTTGCCGACCTTTGTGGTTAGCAAGACATTTTAATTTTTTTTTTCGTTCCTCGTATATATATGGCAATGGTGCAATTAGAACATTCTGCCCGTGTCAAGCCTTTCCTCGTAATTAACAATTTCAAAGTCTAATACGCATCCTGTCAATTTCCAGTCCCGTCGTAGTAAGTCGGGAGTCGCTCAGTAAAGCGATAGTAGGTTTACTGAGGACAGGAGAGGACTCGTTTGCAAGCACACGAAAAACGCAGTCCTACACTTTTATTTCATCAGAAACACCACTAACGAAAAACACTTTGAAGTTTAATAAACTATCACTATAAACCACAAAACGCCTAATACAATTTTTTACAATAATGACACAAAAATTCAACTTCACTTCTCCCGCCAAATACTAGGTTAATTAATTTGAATTAAGAATTGGCAAATGAGCAGCAGCACGGAAATAAAACGAAAATACATAGTACATAGTCGCTATAGGTGCAGTCTATAGACCGCCGCATATCATTTTCCACACACGTCGCGTCATATGTCAAGGGAAAACAAAACACTGATGCGAAACGTAAAAAACCTCTTTTACGTCCTCCCATAAAGGGAAAGGGAATGGGATTCCTATAAAAATGTCAGCGCTTCCACATAAATGTTTTCTGTCCTGTGGCGTATTAGGGAACGATATTAGACGTTTTTATGTAGGTATTCTGTTTATGATAAATGTTGGCTTAATATAAAAAAATACCTAAAGAAAATAGTTAGTAGGTATTCCTTTTGAACTGAAATCTTTCTCTTTTTACTCATTTCCAGAAAACCTACATGTGGTATCGATTTTTCGTAATCACAGAACAGTGAATTCGTCCTATTTCTCTGTCCTGTTCGACTTTTATGATAACGGCGTTTATTTCTTCTTCATATATGGCAATGGTGCAATTAGCATATTCTGCCAGTGTCAAGTTTTCTTCGTAATTAATAATTTCAAACGTATCCTGTCATGTCCAATGCCGTCGGCGTCGAAGTAAGGGGCCATCCACAAATTACATCACACGAATTTCATGATTTTTGGAGTCCCCCCCCCCCCCGTCCTTGTCACAGGTGGTCACATTTGTGACCCCCCCCCCCTGGTGTGACGTCACATATTTAGGAATTTTAAATTTAGAAATTATTAAATTAAAACAACCTTATATTGATAGAGTTGGTAATATTTTAAAGTTTTTCGTTAGAGTTGATGTTTAGTTTTAATACTTTAGATTTATACATATGACGTCACGAAGCTTATGACTCGTCCCCTCCCTTTGTCACACTTTGTTGACCCCCTCCCTCCCCCTTAACGTGTGACGTAATTTATGGGTGACTCCTAAATCAGGGGTCTCACAGTAAATTGATAGTAAATGCACTGAGGACAGAAGAGGACTCCTTGAAAGCACACGGAAAATCATTCACATACTTTTATTTGGTTATCGCAAACATTACGCACAAAAGAACACTTTGAAATTTAACAAACTATCACTATTAAACCACAAAACGCTTCAACCACAATCAATCCGATCCCACTTTACACCTAATAGAGTATTATATATTGAAAACTTTAGAGTATATATAGAGTTTAGAGTATTTTTGTCTCATTATCTATTTCTGTTAGAAAGCTACTTAATTGTAACTTTTTTTTTATAGACTAGTGGGCGGACGAACAAACGGTCCCACGTGATGGTAAGTGTTACCGCCGCCCATGGACACCTGCAACACCAGAGGCTATGCGGGTGCGCCGCCGACCTTGCAAAATCCTATTAATTGCAACTTAGTGTTTTTATTTAACACATGAAATGGAAAATAATTAAGAGTGGAAATATTAAAACTGGCAGCAAATTTGAAGGTGCGTTAGGTTTTGATTCTTTGGTGAAAATAAAGATATCGCAGTGTTGTGTTGACATTCTTATTAATTAAAAAATACTTATTTCAGTTATTCAAAAATAGTTTGTTTTTAGCAATTAAACAACTTTGAACGGTTTAAATCGCATATATTTAACATTATTTATATCTTATAACATTAACATTATTTTTATTATTACTTTTAACATTATTTTTATTATTAGTTTGTTTTTGATCATAATTGACTGCCCATTTAGTATTTTTGTGCTGCGTTAAAATACAATCCGAATTAAATTAATTAAAAAGCCTTGAAGACAGAAGCGTAATATTGATTGAGCAGTCTACAAAATTCCCATTTAAAATTAACAAATGTTTTTAATTAAACAGATACAATAAAAGTAAGCATAAATAGACTAATTACAAAATAAAATACAATAAATAAACATCAGCATGTAACAAAGTCTTCAATCATTTGTACATTAACCCCCAGTTCAATTAAATTGTTGTTACTGACACAATTTGCTGAGAATTCAATTTATTCTGTACAATACTCCAGAGACGAATATACTTTATATCTCGGAAAATGGGTTAAACGTCGATATAATACAAACTTTTTCATACGGTTTTTCCTATGCTTACATGGGGTACCCTACATAATACGAGATTTAAATCCCCTCATAATTAGATAAGGGAACGTTAGACAGGTCGTTATAAGCAAATACGCATATGGATAACTGGATTCAATATACGAGTACATTCTGATTGTATATAAAATATTAGCATTAAATTCAAAGACATGTTTCTATTTATTTGTTTTATCTATTTATTATTGTATATACAATCATATTTTTACACAATGTGTGTAATAAAATGTAAACAGCCTTCATGTAAGAGCGGTGATAGCCTAAGGGTATCAATACTCGACTCACATTCGGGCGGTCGTGAGTTCAAATCCTCTGCCCGTACCACTAAAATTCTACTTAAGTACTGATTTTAAAAAAAAAATGTCACTAGCGTTGACGCGGTGAGGGAAAACATTGTGAGGGAACCAGCATTGTTCCAGAAAAAAAAAATGTGGAGTATGTGATCCACAAATCCGCACTGGACTCGCGTGGTGAATTATGCCCCCTGATTTACAAGGGGAGGCCTGTGTCCTGTAATGGGACGTTATAGGATTATAAAAGCAAGTACGTAGCATTACATCAACTACAATGTTTGCAGTATAAATTCTTTATCTGAATTTCATAAATTTATTTTTATTCATAAATTCATTTATTTTCAGTATAAAGTAAACAAAATCAAACAAACAAACAAAATACATATAATTACAGTGTAAAGTGTATCCAGACATTGGGCCGGTTCCCTCTTATCTTTCGTGGCCTCGTACTTCTTTTTGGCACATTCCGAAATTTGTTATTTGTATATATTTTCAATAAATTACATATATATTTACACCGAACCAATCGTATCTAAATTCTCCGAACCAAAGGAAACTGTCAAGCTATCCTTTTTTTTTTAAATACGTGGCAAAGTGCAAAGTAACCCTATTCCAATCACAACCTGTCTAGAAAAAGTGTTGGCAAATAGTACTGAATCAGTAGTGTATGAATACATTCGACGATTTATAAAGTAATTGTCTGTGTATTGTATCCTTGTTACCCGAGCCGGGTCTGAGCCCGTTTCTTTCAAACTAGATTGACACAAAATCTAGTTCCAGACATTGAATCCTCAAGTGATAAATCAAATATTGAGAAAACTTCGAAGGCCTCCCGGGGGATTCAGCGATCGGCGGGAATAGGATTCATATCAAAGATGCGAATATCAATATTGTAATAAGATTGAATGTGGTTGTTTTATAACGAGAAACCTTTGATCGGTAGCAATTTCGTTTCAAGAAATAAGTGAGAAATTTCATTTGAAAAAAAGTACAGAAAAATACACACAAGATAAATAAAAATAGTACACTCTTGTAATGTATTAGATATATCATATAACACAAGGGAATCTTACAAAACAGAGATACATATAAAAATAAATTACCGTGTATTCATAAGGCCTCCGATATTTATATCGGAGGACGACACAGCGAAATATATAAAAGAGCTATAATATAAATTCATCAAACAATACCATACCATCAGCCTGTGTCTCTCCAGTGCTGAATATAGACCTCTCCCAAGGACCGCCATCACACACGGTCTTCGGTTCTTCTCATCCACCCACTATTCATCAGAATAAACAGTAATTTGCTAATACTAAACTATCTCTTTCTTGGCAACACGGTCAAAGTAGCTAACAATTCATCAGGTACCTAAGGTTGTTTCCTCAGTTTGTTTGGTTGATGCACATCAAATTGATCAACCAATATTATTAAACCATCAGAAAAGGCAACTGGCAGGTCGCTACGACGTGTGTAAAGACTACATAATTATTATTCCAAGCTAAAATAAACACTTGACGTGAAAATGTTGTCTTGTGCCGTTCGCTCAACCAATTATTTTTAATTTTATGATAATATTATTCTTGGCTGCCCTGACAGGCGAGTAAACATGGAGGGGAGTTGCCCTACTTATCGTCTGATTATAATTTTGTCATTTTCCTTTGACAAGTGTCAAATGTCAAACGTTCTGCTTGCTGACAAGTCAAGGCTGTCCTTTGAGGCCATTCATAAAGAAACCTTGAAATGTAAAATGTCACATTATTTTATAAATAAATCAAGCACCAGCATATTGTTAAAAATATTTCACTTACTTTCCAAGGTTCCAAGCCCAAATTTTCAGCTTGAACATAAGAATACTTCGCATTAAACTGGGCATAAAGTGTGGCTGTATGGTGCATGGCGGCTGTAGAAGCACCACGCCATGTCCTCCCGTGTGTGTGGTAAAAGGCGACTATGGAATAACAACGCCGCTACCAGAAGCCCTGAGGCACACCACACCTAAAGGAATGGACTCGCCAACCTGTCCAGTTAGTTTAGCATTTCAAGGCCATAAATCTCTCAGGCTCAGAATGTGCGTAAGGAATCTCATGTGCATCAGTGGACGAAAAGAGAGCTTGTTCAACGGTAACCTTACGGTTGAAATTTATTTGTATTTGTCGCAAACAATTTTCAGTAGGTAACAAACGAACATTGCGTAACGAGTTGCTTCCATGATGGGTCGATTCCACGGCAGTACCAACAGCATACTGAATAGGCTCTCAGAAAAGATGGAGAGTCCTATGCTCAAACATTGGGTAGCTGTCCATCTACAAATAACAATAGTTGATACTTTTAATTACTGTTCATTACTAACATCAGTTAGTAATACTATTTTTGTCAGGGGGAGAGTGCACGTTGCAATCCAACAGTTGCTGGGCGCGCTCGACTGGCCACGTTACTCCTCTCTCACAGAAGACCACCTTGAAATGTACTGCATTTCCCACTTCATCTTATTTCCCTAATGTACGTACGTGTTTCGGTAGTGCGTGAGATGTGCCAGAGCCCATTCCCATCCTACCCCTCCCCATTTTCCCAACCCTTTCCCTTTCCTACATCTCCAAAGGTAGGCAGCGCATCCGGGGGCGTGCCAACGTTTGTAATTTTGGACTAATGTTGGCATGTATCGCAGATGTCTATGGGCGACAGTATCCACTTACCATCAGGGGGATTGTATTCTCGTCTGTTGACTTCGTCCATAAAAATAAAAAAAACATAGTTTTAAGTAATCTTACTAATATTTTTATATCTAATTTAATAAGAGTGGATCTAATTTAATAATGATATGAAATAATGGAAATTATTATTATTAAAAGACATCCAATTCGTATTCTGTTTTCGTCAGTACAAAGCAGGGTAACGATAGCGTACGTTTGCCGTTTACGTAATGAAGTATATAATTGAGGTATTTTTAAGATTTTTTTGCATTCAGCATTAAATAATGCCTTCAGGGTGCTGTTTTGGCTGTCACGCTTCTGCAGTGGACGCAATATGCGGGGCAGCAGCAACAAAATCCTGACGATGGTCGAAAATAGGCTTGATTGTCCCACCCAAAAATTTTGAATGACACTAATGATAAAATGTGTTACAGTTTGTTTCTTACTAACCCTACTTATGAATATTACCTTATATTTGACATAATGAATAAATGAATGAATTAAATAGCACTTCTGTATATGAACAGTTAAAATTCAACCATGAACAAAATAAAATGTTGATAGTAAACCACATTTATGAACGCATTTTCAGCGAATTTCCTTTCCAAGTGATTGAAGTCACTGAATACATAATGAATATCCGCCGTGAGAGTTTATCATACCTTTTCTATAAAAGTAACTTATAATAACGTATAACTTCGGAAAACTAAAGTAACAGTACTTTACTCTTCCGAAGCTTGAATCTATGAACTTCTGAGTTTAATGACGTAATTATGTTGTTTCTTGTAAAAAAACGGACTTTTTAATTAGCGAAATTGTATGAAAAATTTGCTAAAAACTTAAAATAAAAAGATCTAAAATTTATAAAAAAGAACAGAACAACATCCAAACATAAACACGTTAACTATAATAGTTACCATTTGTTAACATTCGAACTCATTAGTATTACTAAACACAATTTCTAGATCTTAGTCTGATTTTCTCTATAATCTTCAAATCTACCCTCAGAAATCTGTCATTTACATACACCTCAAGACATAAATTATCACCCTAATATTTTATCCTCGAATCTCTTAAACACGGAAATTTAACAGAAGGGCGTTAAACAAATACGCTTCATAGCCTTGAGCTGCTGAAATAAGACCTAAATTAAAATTAGTGTCGGCACTAAATTAATTGTTGTGGCCCTGATGAATATAAACCTAAGGTTTTAGCCGCATAATTACTAGGCTTAAATTACGACTTGAGAATACAAGTATACATATAAGTGGGGAATAGTCTAATTAGAAAAAAAATCTTCATTTTATATTGATATCTGGGCGTTAAACACCAATGGAAGTCCAAACCTCGACGTATATCGTATATTATTTTACCGTGCTGCTGTAGGAAAACAATCGCTCACACACCCTGTCGTTTTATTGCCACAGTAGCGATCTTCCTTTGAAAGGTAAGCGTCAGAAAGGAGGAATATACTGCGAATTGTACATGGTAGACGGTATTCACTTACCACCAGTGGACTGTATGTTCGTCTGTCACCTATTTGCTATGCGAAAAAAGTAACAAGGACATATACATAAATTCATGAGACACACAATACGTATGTTCACGCAACTAGTTTATTGATATGGTCCTATGACCAGCGCCAAGCGTGGACTCGCCAAGCGGGTTGGCGAGTCCACTCTTTTAGAGACATTGTAGTTCCTCATAGACTGTAGTTAGCGGCTTTGTTTACCTCAGTCGCCTTTTACAGCACCGACGGGGAGAGATGGTGTGGTGCTACCCTAAAGCCGGTCAACACCACACGGCACTGCATAACATCCCTCGTGCACAAGACAAGGACGATAAAAGGAATGATGACTTCTTCTTCTTGTTCAAGTTTCTCGATGTAGACATACACCACACACACAGACACCGTACGTACGTATGATGTACACGGATATAGATATTTTTTTAATTATTTACCTTTTTCTTTTTGCACCATATTGTACAAAGACGGACTTAAGGCCTTGAGGCATTAAAATATAGATATAAACTTTGAAATTATTTTTATTTCCAAAATAAATTAAATCAACTCAAATTCATTTCAAGTCAAATTGTGAATCTTATAATTAACCTCATTTGTATTTAATTTAATTTAGTTTGATTTAATTCAATTTGGTTTAATTTCATTTCATTTGATTATTTTGATTGATATATATCATGTAAATTGCAATGTTAACGCCATTCTAACACATTCATTTAAACATATTTCATTCACTCACATTCTTCCAAATCATATCATATGTATCTATCCCTTTTCTTCCTTAGAGAAGGCACAGAAAGAGACGGACGACAATCCATTCGTTCATTCGTCACCCGTTCGCTCAATCAGTAGCTTCAACGATCTCCCAGCGAACGCGCACTGTTAACGCTTAGATTTTCGAAATCTATCAAAAAGCTTACGCTTCCAAAACCGCGACTTTCAAAAACTCTTATGATCAAATGATCATTTCTACTCCAACGCAAAGTGGATTTTGTGGGCGCTTTCTTCTATCTGCAAGCAAGTGCCTAGTCTGTCCCATCCATCAAAATATAAACACCATGCTAATTTATTTTTCTATGTACCTAATAATTAAGGTGTAACTTTTTAAATATAAAATTTTTATTTAATATTGTTGTCAGAAATAAAAAGTCATTATTATTGTTAACAAAACTGCAAACAAAACCCCAATCTCCCAACAAAGCAGTTCTGAAAGGGGAAGGAGAATGTCGACCAAGTTTAATAAGTTTCCCACCTGACAGTATTACTTGTACAAAACACTCGGATTAGGCTTGATTAGATACACGACGCCCGTCGCCCGCTGATATAACTCCGTTGTTTGAACTATTGACATCACAGATATAAAGTTAAGTGATCCGACTGTATCTGGATAAATAAAAACAAGTAAAGCCAGCACAAAACTGATGGAAATCAAAGTAGATCAATTTTATGTATTTTTTACATACTTAGTTTATTCGTGTAATTAGTCTCTGTTCATATGATTAGCTCCAGTTATTTTTTAGTTGAATACCAAGTAGGATAAAATTCACGTTTAGTTGTTCCGGGAAATTGGTCTGATCTCTGCCAGTTATGCTTAATTGTCCATAGCATTAATGATCAACAAACCAAGCTTTATTTAATAACTGAAGTTAAATTACTAAGAATGTCATTACCAAGTGGACGTTGCGTGTTTACATTCACCATATAAACTAAATCTAACCCACTTTTAAATTTGCTACAATATTCGATTTCCTGCTCATTCAGTATCAATTTGCTGCTCATTCAGCATCTTTTGCTGCTCATACAGTATCTTTTGCTGCTCATTCTGTATCATCTTGCTGCTCATGCAGTATCTTTTGCTGATCATTCAGTATCTTTTGCTGCTCATTCCGTATCATCTTGCTGCTCATGCAGTATCTTTTGCTGATCATTCAGTATCATTTTGCTGCTCATTTAGTTATTTCTCATTTTTTAATATTGACACAGCCATCGAAAACTTGTTACGCTCAGAGTCAGAACCCATATTTCAAACGTGCCTGTAAATTTTATCTCACAATTGAATCGTATTATTGATGTTTTCAATTGCTTCAATTACAGGAATGTTACCGAGAGTTTTAGAGGGCTGAAACCTCTCCATTATAACCCTATATTTATTGATTATATTCAATGAATTCTCTAATAGGTATCACTGATTATAGTACTGTTATTTTAGCCTATTATCATTGATTAATTGTCTTTTCACTGAAAGGGACAAATCTGTTGATAAATATGTATTTTCTTTAAATTTGTATCTGCTTACTGATTATTAATCGAAACCAATTGTCTATTTTGTACAGATTTACTTTATATTCAATCCGAAATACTTTATTGCTTAGAAATTGGTGAACTAAACTAGATTTATCATTCACCATGTAGTATTTTTTTCAATGACTGTGTTCACTCGTATGACAATTTCGTCAATAAAATAAAATACTAAAACTTCTCATTGTGATCTATCACCTATTTGTCTTATTAACGAGAGACACTTCCATTAAGTTTTTGACAACTGAGTGACGACTTCCGAAACTTGCTATCTACAGGTTGACAGGTGAAGCCAATCAAGTCAAGAATAATGCCTGTTGCTACACCTGTTTATGTGATTATGAGAAGGTAACAAGGTTTATTTGTATTTAAACTAATATCCAAACTAAACTAACATACTTCAGTAAATTATGCAAAGATTAGTACCTACCATAATATAGGTAAGAAGCGCAGACGACAGCTACACATATCACACATTTTTTACACACATAAAATGACGCAGAAACAACAAATCAGAATATCATTTTATAATTTTTTTATAGGAAAGGAGGTGAACCGGCTAGCAGTCCACGTGATGGTAAGTGGCTACCGCCGCCCATGGACACCTACATCATCACCTCCAGTTTTGGCACCCAAACAAACCTTTTGACCCCAGATCTGATCAAAGCACTCGCATTCCGGCCTATTGTTCACTTCATGGAACATGTGGGTCTTGGGAGTGGGGCTGTAAAATTGGAGGGATCACAATAGACTTTTCAAGGCGCAATGATGGTACTTGCGAGCCTTTTCATTCGTTTTCAGGATGCCTGCAGACTATCAAACAATAGACTAACAAAAGATAAAATGTCAATATTAGTTAAATAATAATAATAACTGTAATGCAGTAGCTGTCCTCTAACTCGCACGTTTGCTCGCACCGTGTAAACAAGGCATTAATCAATGTAGATGTTTTAAATTTCTTCGCTGTTTTATTATGAGATAATGAGACTTGTAACAGGTATATTTAACCTAAAATCTCTCCAACCATTTCTTTGTTTATGGAAAAAATGTGACAGACGAGCATACAGTCCACCCGATGATAAGTGGATATACTGTCGTCCATAGACATCCACAATATGAGCCAACATCAGTCCCGAGTGACAAATGTTGACATGCCGCTACCTCGATGCTGTGTCTACTTTAATAAACCTAGACAATAATAAAATATATTTAAATTAGGGTATCTCTCTACATGCCAAATATATGTGTTAAATGGATGAATTATAATGCTCATGAAGCGTCTATAGAATGCGAAAGCTTGAGAGGTTCTTAACCTGTGGTATAAAAAAGGGTTCGCGTACTACGTACGTCCTGACGAACCTTCGTAGGTACTCCGATTGGGCTAAGTAAGAAGCAATAGAGATTTTCATCTACAAAAATCAGATTACTACTAAAAATTCTACTTAATTAATTAAATGTGGGAAAAGGTATAAAAGTTATAAAAAGGTACCTATAAAAGACATTACGAAAATATTGGCCACGTATATGCAATAAAGTAATAAAGTGTCTCGTAATAAAATATGCAATTAGAGGTACGGTAATTCATAGACGTGGATGACGCGTACGGGTGTTTTCGGAATAGCCGATGTCCAATGTTCTCGTAATGTATCTGTACTACATTAACCCCATTTCTTCCCGCGGATGTCGTAAGTGGCAACTAAATGGCAAGCGGTGAGGAACTACACCACCTCTGAAAGAGTGGATTAGCAAACCTGTTTGGCCAGGGTGGCGTTTTAACGCCATACATCCCTTTTGCACAAAACAATGCATTTGAAGAGTCCCCATGGCTAGCAGCGGATGCTAAAAGAACTGATTGCATTGCATTGTACTACATTAACACGAACCTTGAAGAACACCTATTTTTTATAAAAAGAAAGTGATAGTAGTGCAAATAGCCTACTTTTTTTATAGACAAAGGGTAGCAGACGAGCATATAGCCCACCTGATGGTAAGTGGATACTGTCGTCCATAGACATCCGCGATATATGCCTACATCAGTCCAGAATATCAAACGTTAGCACGCCCCCGGATTGCGCTGTCTTCCTTTGCAGATTAAGGATTGGGAGAAAGGGTTGGGAAAATGGGGATGGGATGGGAATGGGCTCTGGCATATCTCACTTACTACCGAAACAGGTACGTACATTGATGAAATACGATAAAGTGGGAAATGTAGTACATTTTAAGGTAGTCTTCTGTGAGAGAGGGGTAACGTGGCCAGTCGAGTACGGCCAGCGGCTGTGCGATGCAGCGTGCACTCTACCCCTACATCCCTTATTTTATTTGATTGTAAACTGATACCCCTTTTTTTTACTTATCGGGGAAAACAAACAGTTGTACATACTGTTACACATTAAAGTTGGTACATGATTATTAATATGTGTACAATCCACACAGTTTTTCACGCATGGGTTATAAACTATAATAACTCAGTAAGCACATTGGAAACATCAAGATTTCAAATGTGCTTACTTTAGCCAAAATAATTTACTTTAACTGTGTTTGATACGTTATATTATATTTATAATCTACTTTTTTAAAAACATTTTTTTTTGTACTTAGCTGTTGACGTACCAAATATATCCAAGTCATTTAGTTTATTATTGCGGAGCCCTAATAAACGTCTTAGAGGCGCTCGCACAGAAGCCTTAGTGCGACACAGGTGGTGTGGGCACAGATTCACAGAGAAAAACAGGTGGTGTGGGACTTTATCTGTGAATGTCTCCTATATCTGCGATGCATGTCTACACGTGCGTTCAAAGTTACTGACGCAGGATGTCGCCCGTCCCGTTATATGACGGGATGATATTAGAAGGTATAGTAAGCTATAAGTACATAGGCTGACAAATTCATAACCCTTCCTTTTTAACTTATCCGCTTATCCGTTGTCGGGTAAAAAATAAAACTCGTTTAGAATGCCAAGACATATAGAATGATGAAACGCTAGTTAAGCATTTCTTTGTCACTTGCAATTCATACTTACAAACAATAAAAGGCAAACACTTACCATCACGTGGGACCGCTTGCTCGTCCGCCTATCTCCTTATAAAATTAAAAATAAAAACAAAAAAAAATGAGCGGTAGAAATACTAAAAATGGCAACAAAGTACTTTTTGAAGTTCATTTGAATATAAAACTAGCCGCATAAATTCAATTTGTGATTGCAAACAATTTTAAAGCCTAAAAAAATACTAGGTCAACAAGTTGGCAAGAAACAGACGTTCCACCTTAGTACGTGCTTAGGCACGGGTATCTGTGGAATCAGAGATGTTGGTGCATTGCCAAACTCACAAAGTACACACACACACAAAGGCTTGCTTACACGTCTAGGGAACATTGTAAAACAGTGCAACGAAGGTACGTCAACTTCAGTTAAAACGCATTCCTGCCGCTATGCAACTGAGGAAATGCACCCGGGTTTTTTTATGGTGTCAGCCTTCTAGACGTCCTATAGCAAGATCTCTCCTAGTAAATCACTGGGATGTTTTGGAGCGTAGTCCACCATCCAGGCGACATCTACCCTCACCTGGCTCTGAAACATGCGGATTTTCTCATGATGTTTTCCTTCACCGTAGTGCTAGTGACTTTTTTTTAAATCCGCAATTAAACTGAAGATTTGAACTCACAACCTCACGAATTATTTAGCCCTGTACAATTTATAAGTACATAGAATTAAATCGTAATAAAGCGGCGTCTGTAAAGCACCAAAAAAAAATGAATTTTTGACTATCCTTCCGTCTGTCTGTCGGTCGGTTTTGTCTGATTAACCGGTCGGACTTTAATGAAACATTATATAGTTGTAAAACATGATATGTGCTGGATTAACATTTAGAGTGATTTTTTTATCTAGCCCAATTATTAAATTCCCACGGGAATAAAGCTAACCACACACATTCCAACCTCTATACACCTGAAGTCGCCGGCACTGTGAGTAGGTATATGCATAGGATATATTATAACATATTAATTTTTGAAAGAAAGAAAGTAATTAAACTAAATTTCACTTAAACCTTACGAATAGTGACGTCATCAATGACATTGATGACATAATATATCCTTGAACAGCGTTATTTAGTCTCCACGAAGCTGACGCACTATCCTCTTTGTATCTTAAAACTGGCTAGCTTACATATCGGCGACACACTTGCAAGCACTACAATGAAAGGCTTTGTTATTTTGCGACGATTCCAATGAGATGGTAACTGGTAGATGGATGGTCTCTTGAATGACCCACTTTGAAACAAAGCACAGCTGCGAAAGACGATCACACAAAGAAACACGATGTACTGACGATATGATATGGTAAATATGTTAAAGTTTAAATATTAGTAATAATGTATCTTTGCAATTTTTCTTCGCAGATTCAACCTTTTTTTATCATTTATTTTATTTTTACAGTAACATAAACTAAATGTTAGTACTTATACCTGGATACATTTATTTAACATAACTGCTCGGACGTGTAGTCCACAGCAGTAAAGCATAAAGAGACAGTCTGACCTGTCGTAGTCAAGATGCTAATGTATAACCAAATCTTAAAAAATATTTTATTTAGTTTTCCTTTAACATAGTAACCGTAACAAACCATTTAATCGTGTAGTACTGGACTTGCACACTGTTCTGTGCTAAAGTAAACACCACGATAGCCGAGCGGATTGGTGAGTTCATAGAGTTGGTGGGCTCAGAGTTTGTGGTAACAACTTTGTTACTCCTTAGACGCCTTTTACGATACCCACGGCAGAACATGGGTGATGCTATTCTGAAGCCGGCCGAGACACCACGTGGCCAATACATGTTAAACTCTTTATAAACTGTTTGCATTCAACATAATCGCTGTCCTTTTGTGACTCAAACATACAATAGTCCACATATCTATTGAATTATTCAATGGCAACCCTTCCCTGGTATTCAAGCCCTTTTAAAGAAAGTTTCACGGTTAAAGAGAGATATGATCTCCATTTGCATGTAGCTAGAAATATGATAAAATATTCCGAGAGCCGTCACTCAATTCCAAGTTGAATTGTTCAAGTTTACAGTGAGAGTTCAAATTCAAACTGAATTTATTCAACATATTAATGGGTGAAGAATCTATCATAATATTGTGCTCCTGTAGTCGTCAATAGTTACTAGTTACAGCGCTATTGAATTGCATATTGAAAGAAATATTGGAACATGCTTTCTCTCGAACAATAACTGTAATAAATTACACTGCAGATCTGTTCTGCAGTTCAGTCAAAGCGGACGCAGACCGCATCACATGTGATCATAATCTACTTTCACCGTTCAGCGTTCCGGGAAAGGGCGATCAGTCAGCGTTCCAGGAAGACCAACCGGTCAGCGTTCCGGGCAGGGCAATCGAGCAGTGATTTGTGTTTTTCATTCCAACAGTTCCTTTGTTGTGATTTAAGCAGAATTAATATTTGCGAACAAGAAGAATGTATCGTTTTAACGTGGTTAAACTACCCGCTGGCCGCCTACCTGCTACGTGCTCTGCGTTCCTCAGCATTCTTTCCCTGCACCGGCACGGTCAGATCGCATCTATATGACATCTCTCATACAAGTTAATACAAATATTTTTAGTTATGATCTTCGGACCGCGGGACACAGATCGCATCTTGTGTGACAAGGCATTTAACTTCCAAATAATAACACACCGCTTAAAGTACACACATGATAAAATAATAATACCACGAATTATACTCCTAATTAACTGGTATCAGTTGATTTCGGTAATATTATTTCGTAATTCACTTAAAATTCGATAACATTGTTAACTTATTATTTCTATAAATTGTTGTCATTATCTTTGTAAATGGGCTTAACATTCCATTCTATTCTACCGCTCAAGTCTGTGTAGGAATGCCATTATTGCGCCTAATCTAGTCAAATAAAAGGGTACCTGTGACTAATCCAGCTACTGGACCAGTGTTGTGGATAATATAGGTATGGTGGCGCAAGAAAGAACTAGATTTTGGTTAGTCAATTGTCCAAAGATGCGAGCGTAGTCTCGTGTGGTGATTACGGTCGACGACTGAGGCGGCGCGGCCGTCGCGCCACCCTAGCGGGCTTGCATAGATGTTGCGCGTAGGTAGATGTATAATACATATACCTACGAGTATGATATAAAGACACTGCGCACACCGTCGAACAATCGTTATTTAAGTTAAAATACGTAGACACAACAATAGGTATGCACTAGAATATCTTTCTATTACAGATTTGCAAAAGGCAAGTATACAGGCATGTATTAAAATATCATCCATCCCACACATGCATGTACCAATTCCAATCTACAGGTGGCCTTCATCCTCAACAGTACCTATACTTAATAATATACCTACCCAATAATTAATGTCATATTTATTATACTTTTTTTTAAAATGTCACTCCTATAGTTACTTAGGGTGTCAAGTAAGTGTGTAATATACGTTTGTAGATTTTTTTCAGTAAGTCGCAAAATGTACAAAACCAGTGTTACATATCGGCGTTCGAACTTACAACCTTACAAATACCAGTCGAGGGTAGACACTCTTAGGCTATACAAGACTCTAAAATTCACTCACACAGAATTATTTTTTATATATAAATTTTATATAATTTTTATTTAAGTCTGTAATGTATTTTATCCACGTATATATATTATATATATACGTATGTGTATGCATTTAAACTAAAACTGCATCCGCGATGTGTTTTCTGTTTGATCTAGTTGTTGACTGGTAATTCTACAAGACATTAAGTCCGGCTTTTGTACATTTTTGGACGAAGGCAGCAGACGAGCATACAGTGCACCCGATGGTAAGTGGATACCGTCGCCCATAGATCTCATAGATCCGCGATACAAGCCAACATTAGTACAAAATGACAAACGTTGGCACGCCCTCGGATGCGCTGCCTATCTTTGGAGATATAAGAATGGATTTGGAGAAAGGGTTGGGAGAGTGGGGAGGGATAGGAGGGGAATGGGCTCTGGCACATCTCACTTACTACCGAAACACGTACGTACATTGGGGAAATAAGATAAAGTGGAAAATGCAGTACATTTCAAGGTATGAGAGAGGGGTAACGTGGCCAGTCGAGTGCGCTCAATGGCTGTTGGATTGCTGCGTGCACTCTACCCCTCAATGTCAAATACTTAAAGTAACTCGCTGATTAAAAGTTCTCTTACGGCCAAATTATTTTCCTTATTTTTCCTTAGATTACCTTTTTTAGTTCCTTAGATCTTTCTGAATGTATATATGTATGTATGCATATATACATATGTCTGTATATATGTATATATATAAAAACATTATTTCTTTATTGCACCATTTACCTCTATTTCGTCTACAGACTTCTTCTTTCCACCCAAAGGTTGCCTGGATGAAATCGCTTTAGAGATAAACCCGCTGGTTGTACTTCTAATTAATTGTACTTACTTTGTACTTTTCTGTATGTTTTTGGGGTACAATAAAGTCCAGCGCGAAGTGTAACGGAAGCAGCCTCATAAACAGCTGCTGATTAAATAGAAAAATCTAGTGAAACTAAACAAATCTGAGTCTGAATTTTGATAGGTTTCCATCGGGGGAGATTTATCGGTTCGCCGAATATCTTTAGGGCGAGATCGTAAAAACATAATGGTGGAAAATAAAATTCGCCTTTGATTAATGGTGCGGAGGTAAGGACGAATTTAAATGTGGTCGGTAATCGTTGCTTCGGTCTGATCCATCGCCATCTTGGATAGATATGATCGTATTTTGATTCGTTATAAACATATATATGTGTACATATGTCGTAAATAAACAATTTGAAAGCGTCATCACTGAATGTTCTTACAAATAATGGGTACTTTATCAAAAAAAATATAAATGATCTCACGTGGGCCGCCCTCGTGCCTATCGTACAAAACGCTGATAACGGGTACAAAAAAAATCTTGTGGTACTGACACAGATTGATGTCGTATGCCATATTCAATACAATTGATTACCTTTTTCAATTCAATTTGTTTTTTTTTTTATAGAGAAGAGGGCGGTCGAGCAAGCGGTCTCACGTGATGGTAAGTGTTACCGCCGCCCATGGACACCTGCAACACCAGGGGGTATGCGGGCGCGCCGCCGACCTTGCAAAATCCTATTCACAGCTCTCTTGAAGAACCCCATGTCGTAGTTTATTGGCAATGTGTGTTACAAAAAGGTGGTAAATGGTAAATACATAGTCCGATCAGCACATGTGCCAATAATGGCGTGCAAAATTACATATAGGTATTTAACATAATAAACACATAGATGTTTACAAATAACACAACATCCAACCCCATACTTAATACAAATCATCAAATTAGCCCTATTTTTTTTTTCTTTTCGTAACTTATGCCCGAAAATTCACTGAATAAAAATAATTCGGTTGTAACTCATTTTTTTTAAACAACCATTATTCAAATGTTGCACCATATGCATTGCAATTTCTCTTGTTCGGCTATTATTAATTATTTCGGCAATTTTAATCAGTATACTGTGTGCGTATGCCCAGGCCCACGACAATTTGGAGTGCTTTTTGACTCCCGGAAGTGGATGTTGTGCGGCTTAGACTCAAGGACGTGTCAAGGTAAGTGGTATCACCTCTTATTATGAACATACCAATAGAAAGACCAGGATCAGCGGGACTAGGACTACTGCTCGTGCGAGCTATCGAAGGCCCTTTCACGAACATATTCATAATATGTATATTTCTTTTATTAAAAAAGGTGGCAGTTAAGCATACAGCCTATCTGTTCGTAAGTGGGTACAGTCGCGCATGGACATTAGTGATACATGTCAACATCAGTCAAAAATTACAAACGTTGATATGCCCGAGATACACTGCCAATATTTAGAAGTGGTTTTGCAGGAATATTTGGATTATATGGGGATCATTCGCCGTATATTATTGAGTTCTTTTCGGGGTATAACAAAATGTGGATTTCTCCCAACACTCCCAATTCTCTCTTGAGGAAGGGCTGGATGGGAAGTGTAGGGTATAATGGGTTGCGAGGTTTATCTCTTAATTCATACTCGATGGAATGGGATAGGATAAGAATCTTAATCATAAAGTTTGCAGAATAAACATTCTTTGAACAAATATTCGTGTGGCTGTTCTTGAAACATTTTGCAAAGGAAACAACATCTGCAAAGTCACAGTGGGGCAGGGTGAGGTGCCCCCCCCCCCCCACCACCACCACCACGCCCCTGGCATAGGAAATAATAAGTATCAGACTTTGTAATCTCTATTTAAAATTATAGCATAATTATTTGTTTCTCCCCCCTGGATAAAATACTATCTACGTCCTTGACTACTAACTCTATCTACTGCATAATTAACTATAACACTACTCCATAGTGTCTGTATCACCATCATGTGTCACTCAACTTCTAAGAAAAATTTTTCCACGTGGCTAAATGCGTTCTCAAAGAAAATTTAATTCCCCCACCAGTCTAGGTAAGTAAGTAATTGCATTAATAATGGTCTGTCACCTTTCTTCCGCTTCCTCGGTGGCCGTTGCCTCAATGAAAAAAGGAACTGGAATCGCTCACTGACCGAGTGGAACGCAAAAAAATTAATGTCATTTAGTTCCCTCCGGAGATTTCTGTTTTACTCGTTTCGTGAGTTATATTACTCGTTCTGTATGCCACAGTTCAGTAGCTCCTACGATATACCCAAAATGGGTGCACACATAATAAATAGATTCCTAGTTTAACTTCCCGCTCCCCAGCACTTTTAGTATCTTTTACTGGACATGGGCCACCTTAAGCACCTCAAGGGATGTATGGCCTTAACATGCACCACTGGCCAAGCGTGTTGCCAAATACACCCCTAGAGAGGTGATGTAGTTCCTTAGGGCTTGTGGTAGCCGCTGTGTTATCGCTTAGTCGCATTGTACGACATTCACGGGAGGAGCTTAGGTGGTGTTATTCTAATGTCGGCCCACGCCACGTCATAATCTTAGAGCGAAGAAAAGTGAAACAAACGCACAATAAGAATGAGAAGGAGACGCAATTATACTATTCTAGATAAAAGTTGAAGTCCTGTCCCGACTCGTAAGGTCGCAGATTCGACCGATCCAAGACATACCATAAACCTGTGTCTCATCACCACTGCTGGATATATACCTCTCCCAGTGACCACTACCACACATAGTCTAGTCACCAGCCCACCTGGCCAGAGGGCGTAACACGCTACGTTTCTCGTTACGTGGTCTTCCACGTAACGATGAGCCACTTCACCTTGCTGATTCTTTGAGCTATGTCGACAACCTTAGTATATTCAAGTTATATATATATAAATTGTATATATATTTATTATCAATGTGTCACTAAAATAACGCAGAACCTGAAACAAGTTTTGTTGTTCTATCTAATACATTCGTAGCGCTCTGTACTCAGTACAGAGTAATGACCAGGCGACGGCATCGCGACGCATTGAATGAGTAACTTCGCGTGGAGTAAAACATTAACAATAAGTTCTGAAAAAAAAAACCTATTGTAAAAACTGCTAGAATCGATTCTACTCTTGATAGTGAAAAAACAATTTTCAGTGACTTGTTGTACGTGTATAATATGGTTTAGTATATTAAAAATTTTCTTTATGAAAGCAGCTCCTTTACTAGCTGCAGAAAAATGCTTTTTCTACCCCAAACCAACATTTTTAAATCTCCTGTACAACAATTTTAAAATGTATGAAAGCACTACATAATAATAATTTCTAAAGTCGAGTTTTAATCAACGCCTTGCTCCGACCTAACTTAATTAATGAGTCACTTCACGTATTCCAGCGTTTGTGCACAGTGTAATATTGTGTTGTGGCCAGCCACTCTTACTTGTAATTTACCTTAAAAGAAATTTCGGAAATTTTAATACTCGTACATATATTAAAAAATAAATCCAGTACCAAAATATTAAAATTTATTTATTAAATTTATCTTTATTTTGTTGACTTCATAGTTCAATTAAAATTTATTAATTCATTTTTTTTTATCAAATAACAATGCAGAGTCGTTTTTATTCGAATATTTGGAAATATCAGTGAGAGTAAACGTTCTGCATATATTTTCATTATTTTTAGAGTGTTGCATTAATCAAAATAGATTTTTTATAGGAGATGACTTTATAGGTTTTTTTATGCTTGTCGTAATGGATATTGACGATAATCCATCGCGCGATAATATACGCGACATCCGACTCTAGACTAGAATGACATGCCACCGAATATGCTGCTCTACCTTTGGAGATTTAGGAATGGAGTTAGCTAATGCGGAGGGACAGGATAGCATGAGATGGGAATAGGCTCTGACATATCTCATCCACTATTTTTTTTTTTCGGAATGGCTAAATTCTTGTGGCCCTTCAAGGCCATTCAAGAGTCACCGGACATGTATGGTTTAGGACGACCGCAGAAGGCGCTCAGCCAGGAGCAAAGAGTGTGTGCAGCAACGAGCCTAAAGACTCCCCCGCCGATAGACCGGCGGAAGGAACGGACTCAGGCTTAGGGCTTTGCTTTGGGAGGTTACCGCGGGATCGGGTGAGAAGTCACTACCGAAACACGTAGGTACATTGCATTTGATATTTGACGATAATTTTCTATGAGAGAGGTGTATAGCGTGGAGTCACTAAGAAATGGGTATGAAAAATCGAAGCAAAACCGCGGATACAAGTAGTTAATTTTTCATAGTTTGCAGACTAAACTATTAACAGACTATTGACCAATAATTTAATTTGCAATTAGAAGTACTTTAAATAAAAGTAAAAACATAATTTTACTTAATTACCACATTTAGCCAACTAAGTGAGATAACCAGTTTTATTTAAGCAAAGCTGTATTAAGACAAAAGGCGTGCCAATGTAACACAAAGAAGACGCGTATCTATATACATATTTTATACCTCTTGCGCATAGTAGAAAGATAAGAGTAGTTAAACTCCACTACGTCGACGAGATTAATAACTATTCTCGATTTCAAGTGAAGCGCGTTGTTGTGAATAGAAATCGTTACTCATAAATGTTAAGTGATATTCTGTGTGTGTTGTGCGTAATGACACGCAAATCCAAGCGAAACCTGATGCGTGTGTTTGTGTAAAAATAATCTACTGTCATAGTTTTACTGTCTTGCGTTTTTATTACAACAATTCTTGGAATACTTCGAGTTTACAGTCTAACCACAATTCGTGCATAGCGAAAACAGTATGTGATCATAAAATAAACCCTTGAGATATAGTTCCACAAATTTCGTTCCATTCTATGGTTAATTAATGTTTTGGGTACAGCTGATCACTCTAAGGACGTATTGAAATAAGGTAATAATGTCCAATAAACTAAAGGGTAACAACCTACATCACCACAATGTGGGTAACAACCACATTGTGTTACCTACATCACCTCTAAAAGAGTGGCCTCGCCAACCTGCTTAGCCAGCGTGGCTTTTTAAGGCAATTTTTAAGGCCTCATTTTTCTAATGAGGGGAAGAGTGCACGCTGCAATCCAACAGCCGCTGGGCGCACTCGACTGGCCACGTTACCCCTCTCTCACAGAAGACTACCTTGAAATGTACTGCATTTCCAACTTAATCTTATTTCCATAATGTACGTACGTGTTTCGGTAGTGAGTGAGATGTGTCAGAGCGCATTCCCATCCTATCCCTCCCAATTTCCCCAACCCTTTCTCCAAATCCAGTCCTATATCCAAAGGTAGGCGGCGCATCCGGGGGCGTGCCAACGTTTGTCATTTTGGACTAATGTTAACATGTATCACGAATGTCTATGGGCTACTGTATCCACTTACCATCAGGTGGACTGTATGCTCGTCTGCCACCTTAGACCATAAAAAAAAAATGTGCATGATGAGGCCCATGTCTAGGATGGTTATAAATAGTTACGTAACCAGTTATAACTGGTTACGGTACTATTTACTCTATGTACTGTATCTAACCGTAGTCGGCTATAACAATAAACGCGGTTAGTGGGGCTGCCTCGTTGCCAGCTCAACATGAAATGAAATTAAAAACGAAATAACACTTAACGCCGCGTTCACATTAGGCTAATAGTTTGTAGTTACAATTACGCTCAATTCTAACTAACATAAAAATAAAACGATGTCTATACGTTTGTATAAAACGTTTTCTCGCATGGATAAATCGAGCCGAAATTTTGCATACACCTTGACAACCATGAAAAAGACATAGCCTATTGAAATAAGGTTCCCGTGGGATAGTTAGTACGCGGACGAAAACGTGGACAAAATCTACGGATAAATTATTATGAAAATATACCTAATTCGCATCTTCGTTTCGCCAACGACATAGTCATCATGGCAGAATCGCTGGAAGATTTGAACTGGATGCCGAACGGCTTTAACGCAACATCGCGACGCCTCACGTCAGCGTCGGAATGAGCATAGATAAGACGAAAATCATGTTCAATGAACATATACTTCCGGGACCGGTAAGCGTTGAAGGTGTGGCACTTGATGTTGTTGTAATGGTCAATTATATTAGACCATTATGTCTATCTTGTGCAGACTTGTTAATAGAGAAATAATTGACGGTCATTGCTCATAGGAGTCCCGCATCTCTCCCCGTGAGTGTTTATAAAAGGCGACTAAGGTATAATAAAGCGGTTACCGCAAGCCCTAAGGAACTACATCACTTCGAATAGGGTGTACTTGGCAACTCGCTTGGCCAGCGCGCCGTTTAAAGGCTATACATCTCTCATGCACAAGGCAATATACGTGAGGAGGTCAATATCCAGCAGTGGATATTAAAAATGCTGATAGCAGTGATGATGACGGCTCATAGGAGTATGGTCTCTCTTGTAAAAAAACTGTCAATATTTCTAAAAGATTTTTTTTATAGTGAAGTAGGCGGACGAGCAAGCGGTCCCAGGTGATGCTAAATTTTACCGCCGCCCGTGGACACCTGCAACACCAGGAGGTATGCGGGTGCAAAATCCTATTCACAGCTTTCTTGAAGAACCCCATATTGTAGCTACAGGTATTTTTCCTACATGTTAACGGGTCGACCCACTATACAGAGTAATAAGACGGTGACGTAGGTTTATATGATTCGGAAACCTGGCAAAGTTGAAAGATTTTAACAGATTACTGGAGTGAAGCACTAAAGCTGACGATATCTAATCCGACAAAATAGGAGTTACAACTCCCGAGTATACGTCAACTTAAATAAATGTAATGTAATAATAATAACTTACTTAAATATAATGTAAAGTTATTAAAGTACAATATTGTCGCCATCTTGTGCGAGCTAGAGGAACCACGAAAAAATCTTACAGAAAACTACAAGAGGCTACCCGAATCCAAATATAGTAACTCAATAAATCCGCACATTTGAATAAACTTTTTACAAGACAGCTGTCACGGTTTACGTCCCCTCGTAAAACGTAACCGTGGATTTTGACAAAATATGCTTTTGTTATTGCAGTTTTATATTCGTATTGTTATTCGTAATTTTGGGTTTATGGTTTTTCAGGTAATGTATCGTAATGTATTTTCTGAGAAATTAGATATTTCCCCTGCCCTCTCCATGTAGCTGTTTTACGTTGGATTCTATCTAACAATGGTGTTGGTAGTATTGCTTGGACAAAAGTAACCTTAAATACCTATAGCAAATGCCATATTATTTTATATTCTATAACGTATTTACTGCCAAGTAAATAGGCCTCAAGAGGCTGTGGAACGAACTGCCTCAAGAGGTCTTTCCGTTATGCTACGATATGGGGTTCTTCAAGAGAGCTGTGAATAGGATTTTGCAAGGTCGGCGGCGCACCCGCATACCCCCTGGTGTTGCAGGTGCCCATGGGCGGCGGTAACACTTACCATCACGTGGGACCGCTTGCTCGTCGGCCCACTAGTCTATAAAAAAGTAGATACGTGCAGATACGGTATTCATATACATTTTGATGGCAGTAACAAAAAATACAATGCCATCTATCTGCTTCAGTTAGTATCTATCTCAAATGTTTAGATTGCATTCGTATTGCAGCTTGATCGATATGCCAACATCGGCCTTAGCTGAAATCTATAAAGAATACAGATTTCAACCATACTTGAGTGTAAAAGCTTCGTTACTCTCTCATTTGTGTCAAGGTTTTTCTGTATAGGGAATTAAACAGCTCCCCTAGCGGTCGTAATAAAAAGTTTAAAATATTGTAAGATTTCTAGGCTGTTCGTATATTAAATTGAAACAATTATATTCTTCAAATACAATTACTAATAACAGTTACACAGATCAGTGCGCAGGAGACGACTGAGCAGGGGCATACGGTGCCGCTTGCTTGGCCTCTACCGCTGACTAAACAAAACATTGCGTCTAACATTCGACACCGTGTCGACACTGTGTCCCTTACATATTGATTCGGAAACACAATAGATGCGAACATTGTAACGTTTGAAACTTATATTAGAGACAGAGGATAGTAGTAGCTATTACTGAAGGCATAACTATTATTATCGCGATAGTGATAACCAGTCAGTCTGATCATCTAAAGTCTTAGTTAGCCACACAAGCGTTCGCACAAATACAAACTTATTTATCAACTTATTCAATAAACGATTGGATATCGCCAACAGTAAATATAACGTGACATTACAAACTTAGAATAACGTACCTATATGAACTTTAAAATCACCCTAATAATTTGATTACGAACGCAATAAACGTTTGTAATCGTGCGAACGCTCGGTTCACCGATGCTTTAATAATGAGTACACCACCGAATGCGATGGTGTAATTATTGATTAAAAAAAGGCGTCATAATAAAGGCTTATAAACGAGCAGCATAAAATACTGAATTAGCGGCAAATCAACTCAACAAAACAATCTATTTTTTGAATAACGAAATAAACAATTTATAATTACTATGAATGTCAACACAAAGTCGTCGGATTATTTCCTTCTTGTCCCCAGAAAACGTAAACTTAACGCACCTTTTAATTTGTTGCCACATTCAGTATTTTCCTTTACAAATATCTTAAGACTGTGCAAACCATGCAAGACTAACGCGTGAATATTAATTTCGGCGACTAACAACTTTGACAAAAGGTTTATGGATGTATTATTAATTTAAATGATTTACAACTTTAATTATTCCCCTTGAAGAGACCCGAAAAAGCGGCGTAACAATTAATTTCATAACGTCAAAGAAACGGAGTAAATTATACCTACCAGGGTACTAATTAATTAAGAAATTATTTGCTCATATATTTAGGTGCTTGTCTTTATATACATACGACAGGAAACATTAAATTATCACGAAATATGAGAATACACGTAATAAGATAGAACTTCGTATTATGTAGAATATATTTCAAAATTATAGTGGAGTGTAGACTTTCTCGGCCGGTGTCCATATTAATCTTCCGGGCTACATGGCCGAGGTCTTCGGGAATCTCTTCTCTCTCTTCCAAACGTTTCATCAACAACTGCGGTTGACATCTTCAGTGGCGACTGCGTTCACTTAAGTTCAATTAATATATTTAATTAATATATTTCAAAATTATTATTTATACCGATGGGGTAGACGAATTCTCAAATGGAGGCCACGTACTGAGAAGCCCAGTTTGGGACGCTCCCGGCCAGGTGGAAGAACGACTGTAAGAAATTCGCCGCTGATGAATGGATGAGAGCGGATGAAGTCGTAGGCGACCGCTAGCGGTATAATAAATAATATGAAAAGGTAATTTCCCCGAATACTATCTGCCCTTTAACGTCGTGTTTTCATTAACATCATTCAAAGTCATTGCCACTGAAAATGGATGTTGAAAAAACTCAGAAAGTCCATTAAACGATATCTAAATTATTCGTCACTCGAAAACACATTTTCTGTCGTGTTGTTATGGATTCTCGAAAGTGTAAATTGAAATTAAATTGAACTGGCTTCTATTAAAACATAAATTGCGATGTGGTGCCGGCGGGCTATGAGTAGCACCACCTAATCTCTTCCCGTGCGTGTCATAAAAAGCGACTTAACTGATAACGAAACTGATACCACAGCAGTCCCTCTAATAGAATGGACTCACCGACCGGCTTCGCAAGTGTGGTGTTTTAAAGTCATACATCGCTCGAGAATGTGCATCATGACAGAAGTGGAGGACAAAAGGACTGGTTACGGTTACACAATAAAAGTTAAGAAACAAACTGTCAACACTTTTAATAAAAGCGCAGTGTTGCTTTTGTTTTATTGAGATCAGCTTATAACTAAACTACACAGTTTAATAATTTTGGAAGGAACGATAATTGTTGCGCATAAACTTGTAAGAACAAGATGGCGTCACTTTTGGGTTGCCATAAACACTTAGAGTGTGGCCATATTATAAAACAGACCATAATCTATTGTTACTAACACTAACAAATTACACTTAAGAAGAAACAAACGAATCCATTTATTTATTTATGGTAAGTATCTACACCAAAAATATTATCACAGTAATAATTATAACAACACAGTTACTTAATTAACATTGTACCAGATGAATATATCGATGACACTGCACTCACAGATACAATTTCAATAATAATATCTTTATTAAAGGCATAAAAACCCACATACCATAAAGTAAATACAAATGAAGACAGTAAACAAATGCACTTAAAAAGTCAATAATTATATTATTATAACTAGGTATATAGCTATAACAATAACTATGGCGTAGGTACTTATTTTACGTTCATGCTCCGGTGGACGAACAACCAATGTTTAAAAATTCTGCCAGACAAGTCGCCACTCCCGGCTTTTAAGATGACATTATCTAATCGTCCGTTGTCTGCTCCAGAAAGATGCTACGCGCGTCCTAATAATGGAAAAATAGTCGGGCAGCGAACATGGCCGAAGCGCTGCAGGACCACGGCAGCTTGAGGACATGGAATGCATTATTATACTGTATCCTCATGCTGCTAAGCGACCTTTTAAGGTAGTTAATAATTTTAATACGATACCTACGCGAGACTTTAAATTTCAATTGAACATGTAACTTAAAACGAGATCCAAACTATTGAAGTTATCAAAAATTAAATTTCAAAACTTAGTAATTAACTTAGAATATTATGGGCCAGAATCGGATAAACCAATGAATTGTACGTATCGTTGCAATGTGTTGCAAAAAATTAACAACACTATGGTACTCTGACACCGTTGTTTTATTTATTTTATTTTTATAATTTATTGCACTACTATGGAATTCTCTACCAGTCCACCTTTAGGTAAACGGAGAATCACAAACGGGGTACATTAAACGATAATAATACATACATAAATAATACATAAATATAAAACAAAATTAATAATATATACCTACTTATAACATTTAATAAAATAACAAGTCAATGAATATTAATATTTACATAAATATGTATCAATTAATGACAAATATATTAAATATCACATAAAAGTTAGTAATTAGGAAACCCTTAGTCGCCTTTGCCAAAATACGGAAATAGTTTGTCTGCAAACATTACGATGAGATGTGCTACACTATGTTGTATGTGGACAACATCCTGTTTGCATATTTTTTGATATATCCATAGCAAAAGACACATTTGTTCCACATTCACATAAAATCTTGTAAACGTATAATATTTATAGGTTGTATTACATAAAAGACGCTTTATTTTTTCATACTTAGGTATTAAAATACTCGTATTATAAACATGACGCGAAAATATAATTCTTATAAGAGCTTGACATTTTTTCGTTAGGTATATTTTTTTCTCGCGTGTCCGTCATTTAACTTTCCGGAATTTCCTCATCCTTACCTATGTCAATTAATGTCTACTTGACAGGCGCTTCATTTAGGAAATTAGAAACCAGTAGGTATGTTACAGCAAATGGTGGACCATGTGTCGAGGAACGTAGTATGGGACATCCTTCGGCAAAATTGGCTGTAAACTAAAGAGAATTGCTGGCAGGAGCTGGAAGAAAACATGGAGTAAAACAAACTGACTAAACGTGTTTTAAAGCCTAAATCGGCTTTGATAGCAATCGGCCCGCTCAAATTATGATCTGCAGGCAAGTTTACTGCTTTTTGTCGATCGCGCCGGAACCAATTCAAAGAGTGGGTCGGTTTATTACTTACAGATAGAAACATGATCTATTGAACTTGTATACGTTCGTACAAACCTTTTGTGTATTATAGTGTGCGCGCCTAGTGTGCGCATCGTAAACATCTATTAATGTGTATATTTAAATAAAAAAAATGTTTATGCAATCTCATCGACAGCGAGTTTCTCTAGTGCCGCAGCTGTTATCGATAAAAAATCATACTTTCCGAGCTCCGGGCTATAAGGACACTTGTGCTAATAGACGTATAAAAAGTTGAAGCCTCTTTATTCTTGATAGTGGCTCGCAGATCGGCATGATGTATGAGATACCATCATGCAAACTAGGAGTGTTTGAATATGTTTTATGGAACAAGTTTTTATGTATATTGGATTTGTTTAAAATATATTTCTCACTAGCTTTTGCTGGCACCTTGACTCGCTTGGAATCTCCAGGTATTTCCAGGTATTGTCGGTATGGCCGTATTGATATTTAGTTAAGATATTTTAACTTTAGTTTTGAATTTGTTAAATACGTTACTATGTGTACAAGTGTTATAATACAAAGTAATAATTACAATGCAAATGAAGGGGAGAGTGCTCGCTGTAATCCAACAGCTGCTGGACGCGCTGGACTGGCCACGTCACTCCTCTCTCACAGAAGACTACCTTGAAATGTACTGCATTTTCCACTTTATCTTATTTCCCTAATGTACGTACGTGTTTCGGTACTGAGTGAGATGTGCCAGAGCCCATTCCCCATTCCTATCCCTCCCCATTCTCCCAACCCTTTCTCCAAATGCATTCCTATATCTCCAATGGTAAGCAGCGCATCCGAGGGCGTGCCAACGTTTGTCATTTTGAAGTAATATTGGCATGTATCGCGGATGTCTATGGGCAACAGTATCCACTTACCATCAGGTGGACTGTATGCTCGTCTACCGCCTTCGTACATAAAAAAATAAATAAATAAACGAACGAATTTTCTATCACTCTTTCGTCGTACACGCAGTTTCTGTACTCGATTCCCATTGACAGTAAAAAGTATGTATATGTTCATATGTATATGTAGATTTGTATGTTAGGTAATACATATGTGTATATTTAAGAAAATTATATACAATACTGTTGTCGTTTAAGTTAAACCTATACTTATATCTCTCATCGCACCTCCCAATGCATTTCTCGGTTTAAACTTAAGACCTTAAGCTCGCTTTCAACACGATAAGGTGCAATAAGTTTGTTAAATAAATAATATAAAACTCTCTTTAAAATTAATTTTGAATTTCCATCGTATTTTGAAATTCTAATCGCCAGAAAGGTCAGAGATTACAAGCGATGATTAAAAACAGCCTTTATGTTATGAGTAAAATGGGTAAAGCGCCTAATATAAAATAAATTGACCAGCGCTAGTAACAACGGCTTTGCGACAAAGTTTGCTAAACCCTCACCGAAAGTTACGCATATTTCAAAAACTTTCCAGTAAATATATATTATTCTTTTACGTAACAATCAGGGTGTAATGGATCCATTCTCGAAGCCAGAAACTATGGATTATGTCCATGATTATGAGTTACCATGCCATCATCCTGTATCTCTCCACTACTGGATATGGGCCGCTCTTAAAAACCGTCACCACACATGTTCCTCAGCTTTTATCCAAATCATCAGTCCGCCTGGCCTATATCCAACAGAGTAGATAGACGCAAGCTAATGGTATGGTGTGGTTATATTATATTAGATTCTACAAAAATAGTGAAAAAATCAGTAACTGTTCGGGACAACCGGTTTATAGATGGCGCTATAACTTATTTAAAAGTCGCTATTAAGATTTTACCAGATAACATAAATATGGGCGCGGATGTCCATACATTCATTCCGAGCTGAACAGCGATATAAGAAAACCAGAAAATAGAAGAAATATTGGCATCCTGAAGAAAAACCAGCATACACAGCAAGCAAGAACCGTACCGGCGACCACATCGTTACATACAGTCCGCTAATAGGAAGCCGGTGCGGTACACTAACAATAATACCTAGTAAGCAATGCAATGCAACCACCAACCCTTTCAGTATCCACTCCTGGACCTGTGCCTCCTCGTGAAAATTGTCTTGTGCATGAGGAATGAACGGCCTTAAAAAACCACTCGGCCAAGCGGGTTGGCGAGTCCACTCTTTTGGAGGTGATGCAATTCCTCAGGGCTTGAGGGGCTTAATATCCCTTAGTCGCCTTTTATGACACTCACGGGAAGAGATGGGGTGATGCTATTCTATAGGCGGCCGACACCACACAGCACAATACACAATACATAGTTGAGGGCACGCTGGACGCACTCGACTGGCCACGTTACCCCCTCTCTCACACAAGACTACCTTGCAGTGTACTTCATTTCCCACTTTATCTTATTTCCCTAATGTGTGTACGTGTTTCGGTTGTGAGTAAAATATGCTAGAGACCATTCCCATCCTATCCCTCCCCATTTTCCCAACCCCTTCTCCATATCCATTCCTATATCTCCAAAGGTAGGCAGCGCATCCGGAGGCATGCCATGACAAATCATCTTGAACTAATGTTGGCATGTATCGCGGATGTATATGGGCGACAGTATCCATTTACCATCAGGTGGACTGTATGCTCGTTTGCCGCCTTCGTCCATAAAAAAAAACTCTATAATAATAACACTATACATAATATAACTCTTTTATACCGAGCACTTCATAGAAGATAATAATAAATGCAATACAAATTAAACACAAGAATATTTTGCCCTTAATTCCCTATTTCCAATACCCATATGTACCCTTACTGCTTTCATTTTTATTTTCATTCTGATGTAAGTACTCAAAACCAGTCGTATCCAACGGATATAGATTGATCTGTTACGAACTGTATAACGGCAACACAAGATTTTATCTACCAATGTTCTATAAAAAATATGTTGAGCAGATACACGTCCATACTCAAACTCCGCGTTTTTGCTCATAAATTTTTATTTATCAGTTTTCAGGACTGTTCGCTGAATAATGGACTAACTTTCAGTCCAGCTTATAGTTCCTCTGCTAATAACTGTTTAATTGGTGAGATCGCTTGTATCCGGGTCGTTTTATTTACGAAAGGATTCGAAGTAGTTTGTTTTGTAAATTCAGGGAGAATTTGCATGGAATACTAAATAGGAAGGTAAATTTATTATAGGATGGGCTTTGTGGCGTTGAATCAAGGTTGTCTTGTTTGGAATAATTACCTTGTTATCTGGCCGCATTTCAAATCGGTATTAAAATAAAAAGATACAACTACGTACGGTAGTTGTAAATAGATGTACGGTTATTACCCGTATTTATATCCGTCATTCTTTGTTTTAGTCGAATGTAGATATTATTTGTTATTATTATTATTTTATTCATTATTTGTCGATTTTATTTATTCCGTCATTCATTAGAACTTCGGCATTACTTTTCTATTACAAGTATAACGTTTTTAATTAAAATTTTGTGAGACAAGTTGTCATTACCATTGTTGAATGGTGTGTCGCTTTTTGTTCCGAATCGGTATACAAGCGCACTGTTATACCCGAGATCCATGTCATTAATGACCATATTCCCACAGCCGCATCCGCCTTATGAATGGTTTCTCCGAAACCATACTTAAGATAAACCTAACATGATCTTATATCGCCCGTCTTATTATCTAGCTTAGATTTCGCCATGGGAAGCATAAGCTCCATGGTTTCTCATTCAACTCAAAGAGTCAGTCTTCCTTCAGCTCGCGACGCGTCTAGACATTTACTAAAATCATCCTGTAATCCTAAAATAAGTTTGAATTGAAATAAATGTATGTGCTTGTAAAAACAACCTTTTTTAAAAAGACTTCAAAGATTCCCCGTCTAACAGCACGTACTCAACACTTACAGGAGGAGGTTTCATCTCGAACTAACCTCCCACGTAATGCACCGATGTCACGTGCAATACGTCATAGGCGTGCAATATGTTTTCTTGTCAAATGAGCGAGTTCTGAACGGGTATGCTGTAAGATTCTTAAGAGAAATCGTTACAAAGAATGTTCGCATTGGCTTTTATAAACTGTAATGTACTTTCTGTTATGTTTGAATAAATAAATAATAATAATTTTTAATTCATTCGGTGTAGGGACCGTCCGTAGGGTTAGGAAGGATCCTAACCCTACGGACGGTCTCTACACCGAATTACACTCTACATGTCTCTTCGTCTACGTCTCTTCACTCACGTGCTGGGGCACGCTTTCATTTTTTAAAGCCTTTTGAAAGCTTCTGGTCGACAGCACTAGTGCTTTCACGCGCAATATTTTGCCATTCGGCCAAGTAATAATTTGTTCTTTTCGTAAGATTTCACTAACCTACATCTCTAGGGGTCCCAACCTACATCTCTGGACCCAAGCCAACCTCACTGGCTCGTGGTGCACCCTGCCGACCAACGAACGAGGCTCTGGCGACCCGCCACCACGCACTGGACTAGCGCGGCGGGTTACGGTCCACCCCCCCCCCCCCCCTATGGCAGAAAAAGTAAAACGGCCCCAAGTTCCCGGCGGCTCCAGTCGCAACACCGGCGTGGACGACGGGCGCTGGTCGAGCGCTGGAGCCAGGGGTGCTAAGAATCTCCGGGCGGGATTCCACCGTCGAACGACCAGGGCTTCTAACAATGATTACCGACGTAGGTTGTCACTGGTGACTTACAACACGCGCACTTTGAGGACAGACGAGAAAATCGCTGAGCTGGAAGAGGAGATAGGCAAGTTGCACTGGGATATATTGGGGTTATCAGAAATCCGAAGAGAGGGGGAGGACACGATAGCCCTGAAGTCCGGCAACTTGTTCTATTACCGGGAGGGCGACCAGCAGTCCCGAGGTGGTGTCGGGTTTATCGTCCACAAGTCCCTCGTAAATAATGTTGTAGCCATCACGAGTGTGTCGAGCAGGGTCGCGTACCTTATACTCAGAATATCCAAGAGATATTCGTTGAAGGTCATACAGGTCTACGCACCGACCTCGGCACACCCGGATAACGAAGTGGAAGCAATGTATAAGGACATTAGTAGAGCCATACATGCTTCGAAAACACACTACAATATTGTTATGGGGGATTTCAACGCGAAACTGGGCAAAAGAGGCGACGATGAGTTGAGAGTGGGGCAATTTGGATGTGGGCACCGGAACCAGAGGGGCTAGAGGCTGGCCGACTTTCTTGAGAAAGAGGGACTCTTTATGATGAACTCTTTCTTCAAGAAGCCGCCTCATAGGAAGTGGACCTGGATGAGCCCCGACGGTTCCGTTAAAAATGAGATAGACTTCATTATGGCCACAAAGAGACAAATATTCAATGATGTCTCCGTGATCCACAGGGTGAAAACCGGTAGTGATCACCGAATGGTTAGAGGCACATTGAATATAAACGTCAAGTTGGAAAGGTCCCGCCTGATGAAGTCTACGCTCCGACCTACTGCTGCCCACATACAGAATCCCGAAAGCTTTCAGCTTGAACTGTCAAATCGCTTCGATTGCCTAGAGGATTGCGTTGCAGTGGACGATATCAACAACAGGTTGGTAGAAACTGTCCATACGGTGGGGTCTAAATTCTTCAGACATCGTCGAAGAGATGGACCCCAAAAGCTCACCGACCACACCCTCGACCTCTTGGCGGAACGACGTTCGATGACACTGCAGACTCTTGATGACGCGGAAGCATATCGGCAGCTCAATAGACGGATTCACCAGTCCTTGCGACACGACATCCGTCTCTTTAATACTAATCGTATTAAGGAGACGATAGAGCGGAATAAAGGCTCCAAAGTGTTCGCAAGAGACTTATCTATTGGGCAGAGCCAGTTGACGAAGCTGAAGAGGGAGGACGGCAGTGTCACTTCCGACAAACAAGAGGTACTGAGGGAGATCGAGAAGTTCTATGGACAGTTGTATACCTCGGTCGCTAAACCTGTTGGCAACTTGGCCAAATACCCAAGAGCCAAGTTGACCCGACACTATACCGAAGACATCCCGGACATCAGCCTGTACGAGATTAGGATGGCCCTCAAACAGCTTAGAAACAACAAGGCGCCGGGTGAGGACGGAATCACTTCAGAGCTTCTGAAAGCGGGTGGAACACCGATACTGATAGTCCTTCAGAAGCTCTTTAATTCCGTCTTGCTCGAAGGTATTACGCCGGAGGCATGGAACGGAAGCGTGGTGGTGCTCTTCTTCAAGAAAGGCGATAAGACCTTGTTGAAGAACTATAGGCCCATCTCGCTTCTGAGCCATGTTTATAAGCTGTTTTCGAGGGTTATCACGAATCGTCTCGAGCGCAGGTTTGATGACTTCCAGCCTCCCGAACAAGCCGGTTTCCGAAAAGGCTATAGTACCATACACCACATCCATACGCTGCGGCAAGTTATACAGAAGACCGAGGAGTATAACTTGCCATTATGCTTTGCGTTTGTGGACTATGAGAAAGCCTTTGATTCGATCGAGACTTGGGCAGTGCTACAGTCCCTCCAGCGGTGCCATATTGACTATCGGTATATCGAAGTGTTGAAGTGTTTGTATAACAACGCCACCATGTCAGTCCGAGTACAGGAAGGGAGCACGGAGCCGATTCCATTGCAGAGGGGTGTGAGACAAGGAGATGTCATCTCTCCGAAGCTCTTCACCAATGCGATGGAAGACGCTTTCAAGCTCCTGGAATGGAAAGGACTCGGCATCAACGTTGATGGCGAATGCATCACTCACCTTCGATTTGCCGACGATATCGTGGTCATGGCAGAATCGCTGGAGGATCTTAGCACAATGCTCGGAGACCTCAATCGAGTTTCCCAACAGGTGGAGCTTAAAATGAACATGGACAAGACGAAAATCATGTCAAATGTCCATGTCGTGCCCACCCCAGTTTCAGTTGGGAGCTCGATTCTCGAAGTTGTTGACGAGTACGTCTACCTAGGCCAAACGGTCCAACTAGGTAGGTCCAACTTCGAGAAAGAGGTCAATCGACGAATCCAACTCGGCTGGGCAGCGTTCGGGAAGCTACGCAGCGTCTTCTCGTCCAAAATACCTCAGTGCTTGAAGACGAAGGTCTTCGATCAGTGTGTGTTGCCAGTGATAACCTACGGCACCGAGACGTGGTCTCTGACTATGGGGCTCATAAATAAGCTCACTGTCGCACAGCGAGCTATGGAGAGGGCTATGCTCGGGGTTTCCCTACGTGATCGAATCAAGAATGAGGAGATCCGTAGACGAACTAAAGTCACCGACATAGCCTCTCGGGTTAGCAAGCTGAAGTGGCAGTGGGCAGGGCACATAGCTCGAAGAACCGATGGCCGATGGAGCAGAAGGGTTCTCGAATGGAGACCACGTACCGGCGGACGAAGCCGAGGACGTCCATCTGCTAGATGGACAGACGACCTCATAAAGGTTGCGGGCACCCGCTGGATGCAGGTCGCTGCCGACAGGTCTAAATGGCGGACAATGGGGAAGGCCTATGTCCAGCAGTGGACATCCAAGGGCTGAAAAGAAGAAGAAGAAGAAGAAATAACTTTGAAATTGGATTTTTCAATAAGATCCCTTTTCACAGATTCCCAGTAACAAATTACGACACTTAACACTGCAACTGCTGTCATCAATGTTGTCAATTCACAGCATATTTTCGGACATTATAACAAACCATTTTATTAAATTCTCTCCGAGCGGTGCTCGCTAACGAGCGCAAAACAAATGGACGCATTACGGTTACAAATTGTTCAGAGTCGAACGTTCTGGAATATGCTGGAGCAGGATTCAGTAGAGTGATTTTCGTCCAGTTCATTTCTCCGTGCAAATAGTTCGAGTGAAGGGCGATTGAGAACTGTGAATGACGAGATAATGCAATGACCACCTGGAGCTTGATCACGCTTGACAGTATTTTAGGCACTAGGAACATTTATTCTTTCCACCTAAGAAGAAAAGGTATTAGTAGCATTTTTAACGAAAGCATAAGTAATATTTTATTCGGAAATCAAATTATCCGAATGTCATCAAAATGCACTTTTTTTTTATATATTTGATACTTTGATCTATACTTTGATATTTATTGATATTTTTATACTTTGATATTTTTGCTAAGGACCTTCTCTTTTTTAAGGAAAGATCTTTTTAAATTTTGCTTTAAAAATGTTTTGAAACTTTATCATTGACCTTTTGACGGGAACTCGAGAATCAAATTGAGTTTTTGTTTGAATATCGTAAAAATTGTGTATTAAGCGTTTTGTGATTTACAACAACAACAACTTACTGCTACTTACAGATTTATTTTATATGTCGGGACGTTGATAATTATTAGAACTTCAGCAACTATACAGTACTCAACTATAATGGACACAGGAGCAAACATACTTCCTCAAAAAATTTTAAATGAGTCTTAGGAACAGCTCAATCATTACAGGGAATAGCTCAATTTGTTTGTCAATTCAGTTTGTCATAAAATAGTATATTATTGTTTCAAATGTCACGTGTTTATACTGAAACACTTATATATTATGCGTGCCCGAAACTCTCTTGGCTGATTCTTTGTCCTCGTTAGGACGTATCTTATACATTTTTACAGCACTTTTATAGTCCGTGAAGGAGACCGCAGGGGCTTCCATACGAGCGGCGTATATGAAGCGATTTACGAGAGAGAAAGCAGGGCAATCGCCCGAGGCCGGATAAGTCTCTAGCCTATACACAGAGTAATAAAAGTAAAGTGGAGTTGTGATTAGGAATACGCGTTGTATTGTTATTTTTAGAGAGGTTTCTATGAAATCTGCCTACTATTACGGAGATTGCGTCTTTTCAATTTGGGATAAATTGTAGACGGACGGCAGAGCGCATTTCTCGAAGGATTGAAATGAAATTTTGCGCAAAAATAGTTTAGATTTATGCAATAGAATGCAAACAGCCTTTTCAATATCCCCTGCTGAACACTGTTCCTCGAGCACATTGTCTTGTGCTTGAGGAATGTATTAGGCGTGCACGTGCAAGAGGGTTGGCGAGTCCACTGTTATAGAGGTGGTGTAGTTCCTGAGCGCTTGTGATAGCGGCTTTGTTATCCTTTAGTCGCCTCTTACCACATCCACGGTAAGACATAGTTTAGATTTACTTACCAAAGACTTAGTTTAGATTTATATCTCAATTTAATTCGTAGATGGAGCAAATTGTTTCAATAGATTCAAAATTACGATGCGACGTCGGCGTAAAATTCACAAAAGCAAATACGACGTCTAAACGGTCATTGGATAGGGCATTTTTTTTTTCTAAATAGTACGGTGAACAGGGAAATCTCTTCTACAACCATCGAAAAGAGGAATAGTCTACATCATACAATGAGATGAGGAAGGGTTCGTTTAAAAGTCAAACTTGAAACTTACGTGCAACGAAATAGGAACGTTTGGTTTTCAAAACATATACGAATGAAAGCATTCGAGAGCTATTCAACATATAACAGCATAAGACCATACACTACTTGAATAACATATTCTAGTCTGTATTCTCAAATTGATGCTTTCGACTAACGCTGCTATCAGTCATTTTCCTTTTCCTTGACACAGTAAGTTAAAAATAAGTAAATTTAAAAATCCTTAACTTAAGTAGAACCTCAGTACAACCGAGGTGACAGTACCTACAGACGAACTGGTGAATTCACGACTGTAAATCCAGAATACAACCAGACGTTTCTCTATTCACCTGCTCTAGTCCAGTTTCGTGTATTTCTTATAAGTTGTCATCGCCGTCGTTATTGAGTGGTGTCTCGCTTTTTATCCCGGACCGGTATATAAGCCAAATACCGCTAAGCTAAATAAGCTATAACTCATCGGTTACTGGAGGAGGTTCCATCTAAACTCTGACGTAATGCACTGATGTCACGTGCTATACGTTATTATATTAATAAAATGTTAGCGAGGCGTAGTGACATAGATGTTTTATTCTCAAATGAGCGAGAACTGAGCATGTACTATATGCTGTGAAATTCTTAGATAAATCGCTATAAAGAATATAGGTACGCATCGGTTTTTCTAACTGCAATTTACATTCTGTTATGTTTTACTTATCTACGCTAAACCTACGCTAGCGGGCGAAATTACAGATGGTCGCTAGTGTTGTTTGTGTTCCCTCACATTTTCCAATCAATTAAGAGCATTTTTTTTATAGATATCTGCATACGACATTACCGTTTAACAAGTTTTAAAATCTATGCAGCCACTGCTCTAATCGTTTATCCCGTTATATTTTTACCTTTCATTTTAACCCAGTATATTTTTTTAAAACATTTTTACCTTTCAACATCAGCCTGTACGCAAAGTAATCCATGTCACCCACATTTAACAACTACTTAGAAAGGATATTAGCCCTTCCTGACTCATCGCGCTGGCTTCTTTTGTTATTCCCCATTTTCGCAACGTCAGCCTTGTTAGGTGCCGTGTCAAAGGATTGGCTGGCTTTATTACATTTTTTGTAGCAAATAAAAACGTGTACCGCTCGACCGGTGCTGAGTAATGACGTCATCGTTACTTGGACGTCATGGACATCGATGGTAGCAGTCTAGAACCGTCCACTGCAGGGCATAAGATTTAAAAAACTGCTCCGGGAATACAGAATTAATAATTGATCATCAGAGTCCATCTTCTCCATACTAAATGATAGAGTATGAGTGGTTAGCTTAATTCCCGTGGGAACTCTATAATGTATCTGGATAAAAAGTTTCCTAAATATTAACCCGGTGCATGAGCTACAATTATGCCAAGTTTCATTGAAATCCATCGAGTAGTTTATGCGTGGTGGGCGATCAGACAGACAGAGCAATTTTAAAAAAAATATTAAGTGCTTTATTAAAAAGTGCTTTTTTAAAAAAATATCTTCCGTACTTTATGAAACGACTTTTTTCATTCATTATTCATTCATGCTCATCCATTAATTAGAATATTCTAGAATAAGCGTCCTCACATTAGACCCCCCCCCCCCCTCTTCCCCTGGTCCCATCTACATCCACCACTGATCTATCTTTGTACGGATCCAATTTATTAATACAGATAGCCAATATATCGTTTCCATATGACACAAACTTTATGTATTCTAACAAGGCAATGGTTAAACGGTGTTCACATGTGTCTGTCTGTTTTATAGAGCGGATTAAGGCGTTTACAGACAAGGTTTCTAATCTATCGATGCGATTCTGATAAGCAATGTAAATTACTGAGGCCGCCTAAAGCCGTAAGCTGTTATCAGTTTATTATAGCTTTGTGGCCGCCTGTTATACTTTTCGTGTTACTTATTAACACGTTGACTGCCGAAGTTAAATTCGTAAGACTTGCCAAAAATTATCAGTTCGTATAATGATAATCAGTACAAGATTTTCGAGAATATATCATTATTTTGTCGTATTTTACGCTATTAAAAAATAATCGCGGGTCATTTTTTGTTCTTATGGACAGACGAGCATACAGTCCACCTGATGGTAAGCGGTTACTGTCGCCCATAGACATCCGCGATACATACCAACATTAGTCCAAAATGACAAAAGTTGGCACGCCCCCGGATGCGCTGCTTACCTTTGGAGATGTAAGAAAGGGAAAGGGTTGGGAAAATGGGGAGGGGTAGGATGGGAATGGGCTCTGGCACATCTCACGCACTACCGAAACACGTACGTATATTAGGGAAATAAGATGAAGTGGGAAATGCAGTACATTTCAAGGTAGTCTTTTGTGAGAGAGGGGTAACGTGGCCAGTCGAGCGCGCCCAGCGACTGTTGGATTGCAGCGTGCATTCTCCCCCTGACAAAAATAGTATTACTAACTGATGTTAGTAATGAACAGTAATTAAAAGTATCAACTATTGTTATTTGTAGATGAACAGCTACCCAATGTTTGAGCATAGGACTCTCCATCTTTTCTGAGAGCCTATTCAGTATGGTGTTGGTACCGCCGTGGAGTCGACCCATCATGGAAGCAACTCGTTACGCAATGTTCGTTTGTTACGTACTGAAAATTGTTTGCGACAAATACAATAAATTTGCTTGTTCAACCGCAACCTTACGGTTGAACAAGCTCTCTTTTCGTCCACAGATGCACATGAGATTCCTCACGCACATTCTGAGCCTGAGAGATTTATGGCCTTAAAATGCTAAACTGACTGAACAGGTTGGCGAGTCCATTACTTTAGAGGTGGTGTGCCTCAGGGCTTCTGGTAGCGGCGTTGTTATCCCATAGTCGCCTTTTACCACACACACGGGAGGACATGGACTGGTGCTTCTACAGATTTGGAGAAATGTTTGGGAAAATGCGGAGGGATAGGATGAAAATGGGCTCTGGCACATCTCACTCACTACCGAAACACGTACGTACATTAGGGAAATAAGATAAAGTGGGAAATGCAGTACATTTCAAGGTAGTGTTCTGTGAGAGAGGGGTAACGTGGAAAGTCGAGCGCGCCCAGCAGCTGTTGGATTGCAGCGTGCACTCTCCCCCTCAAAAACTAGACTGGATTTGGACTGAACGCGACCCCAATGGAATAAAAGTACACTTTTATAGAAATTAACTTAAATAAAATGTATTTTATTGCGGACAACATATACATCTCAAACAGAAAAAAGGATTTTTGTCCATAAAGCTTTAAAGTCCAACAACTTCACATGCTGCAACAAAACTATATGCTATATACAGATAAAATGCATTCATCGATGCCGCGTCGGTCATATTGAACAGTCAAATACGAAGCGTTCGTAGCCGTCAGCTCGAAGCAGTGCAAAAAATATAAGTCCGCAGTTCCGATCATTTTGACCCCCCGCGGCCAATTGGTAAATCCAAGTGCCACATAGTTTTGACCCCCATGGCGTGCAACGTGTTAAATTGTCTTTTTGCCACATGTATAGTGTTCAATAAAGAGTTTATCTATGTATATATGTAATGTACGTATTATATACGTACTCCAATGTACGTCTATCTAACTGAATATTCTTGTACTCAACTGCATTTCTCATTAAGTTGTTATGTAAATGTATTACTTATTATTAATATAAAAAGTATTAAGTCTTTTATAAAGATTATTTGGTACCAGCTAAGCGCGGCTTAACCCAACAGGGCCATTAATACAAACATGAATACAAAAGAGAACGATTGAAGATCAAAGGTCTTATAGCTTGGATAAGTTAACAATAATAGGTGGTAACTGATTAACTTTTAGAGAAAAACTTAAGGCATTAAACTCGCCTTGTGTATCATAATGTTTAATAAACCAATTGACAAAACGCTTAGTGGTCAATTAGACTGCGAAATATTAGGTAGTCGGATAAGTTCGCGACCTTTTTATAGTGAAAATAATAAAAACTTTTTTGTAGTACATAAATATTTATTGAACGGAATATTAATCCATTTAATTCGACTACCTTTCGCCATTTCTCTGGCAGAGCCATTATCCCATCGCTATAAAGTATTTGAGGTTTCTGAGTGAAAAACTGATTTAAATGATTTATATAGGCTTCTCTTGAATGTAATTATACTCCATTTAGAGAATTTTGTAAAGAGCGGTTAAATGATAATCCGAAGGTGCTATGTGCGGACTGTATGGAGGATGCGTTAAAACTTCCCAGCCAAAGTTCATAAATTTTTGTTTAGTCATCAAAGAAGTATGCGGTCGAGCATTGTCGTGATGGAAAACTACACCTTTCCTATTCATTAATTCTGGGCGTTTTCCTTCAAGTTATTATTGCAATTTTACTAATTCCCGACAGTAGACATTAGAATTAATCGTTTGGACATGTGGCAAAAGCTCGTAATACGCAATGTCTCACCAGTCTCACCATTGGTGAGACTGGTGAGACACGTGAGTCATCATATACATAACGTGACTTTATTCGGAGTGAGGCCTGCCTTTGGGACTATTTGTGATGGCTCACCTCGCTTAGACCAAGATCGTTTTCGAACATTGTTATCGTAGGTGATTCAGAAAAACAGAATACAGCACGCCAAAGTCATACGTTCAAAAAGACCGCGAACATTTCCGAATACCTATTATAAATCGGCAAATCGAATCTCGGTTTGCCGATTTGCCGAAATAATCGGCATCTCGAATTATATGTCGAATAATAACGCATGCGGGGCCTTCTGGGGCGATGTCAATGTTTGTCGTTATGGATTGATGTTGCCATGTTGCACGTCTATGGGCGACAGAATCCACTTACCATCAAGTGGACCATCTGTTCGTATGCTACCTTCTTTCTATAAAAAAAATGTAAACGCACTTTCGTATTTATACTCATAATATTAGTGTAGATGTAGATAGTGTGGATTAGTGTGAATGTGTTGTTACTTCTTTGTATCTTCAGACCTCTCGAATTATCGCACTCTCAGAGTTCTTCACATTACGTGGATATGTACTTCCGGGAATAAAACGCACTCTGTTGTAATAATCCACCCCCTTACTTTCCGCGTGAACACATCATCATTACAGCGCTTGATGAATTCCACTTCACTTGCGTTAAATGTTTAAAGCTTTGAGCACTTTCGCTCATTTTGCTAAGTGGATAAGAGCGGGTCGTGCTGTAAGAAGTAAGGTGTGAACACAGTGAGAAACAAAGCGATTTTAGGTAGATTCGAATGGATTCCGTTTACGACTCTAGAGTTCATTGACATAAAAAATTTTACAAATCTTTATAACAAAAAAAATATTTTTCTTCAGTTTTTGCCAAATTTTTCCAATACAAAAAGTATCCAAAAAGTTATTCTGGCCAGAAATACCGTTACAATGAAGAAAAATAAACAAATTACATTTGAATTTGGAATCTGTCATTCTCACGAGAAAAATAAATGGTTAGCAATTAAACAACTTTGAACGGTAAAACCTAAGAAAATATTAAATAAATGTTTTTTCTTATTTCTTAGAATTCTTATAGAATTTCTATAAGCACTAGAATTTCTTATTTTCTTATTACAAGATTTTTTTATTACATTAAATATAATTAATTGGTAATTAATTTACTAGTATGTGCATAACACATTATATGGTTCATACCTATATACTTATGCGTACTTACAAAAACAACGGGCGCGTTCAAAAGTCAAGGACCTAATCCAGCGAGTATCGATGGTGTTATGCATATACGAGTAAATTAATCACCAATTATTTATTTTCAATGTAATGAAATAAAATCATGAAATGAAATATGCTGTGAGTCCAACTCACGACCTTACGAATGAGAGTCGCTAATAGGTATATACTCCCGCCAAAATCGTGGGTTATAATAGGATAGTTTAAAATTCGCGAGCGAAGCCGCGGGTAAGAATTCGTGGCAGCAATGTATATAAAATACCAGAAATAAACATTTCTGAAGAATATCCATGAGAATGTTAAAAACACAGAATATTTTTCCGCTATTTGTCTATTGACAAGTTTATATGTAACCGCTAAACTTATAGATGCAGGTGTTACCAGGCAGATTAATTCGGTAGCCATTTAAATATACCTTTACTTACGCAAAAACTGAACCCTTTACACGGAATATTGACTTCTAAAGCGGAGTTTTAACGATTCGATTGTGTGTCAATCAAAATTCTGGAAATCGTAGAACATCTTTCCGCTTTTCGTCACTTCATAAACCTGAACGTAACCGCTCAATTTGTGGAAACAAGTGTTATCAGGCGGAATTAGTTTGGTAGCAGTTTACACACGCTTACACAAAAGCAGAACCCTTTACACGGTACATTGGCATTTAAGGTGGAGTTTTAGCGGTTCGGGGGTGTGTCAATCAAAATTTTGAAAATTGTTCAATGTAGGTATTTCCGCTTTTCGTCACTTCAGAAACCTAAACGTGACCGCTCAATTTGCGGGTACACGCGGTTGTCAGGGGGATTAGCTCGGCGGCGATTTACATATGGTTACGCAAAAACAGAATCCTTTACATTGAACATTGGCTTTTAAGAGCGGAGTTTTAATGGCTTGAGGGCGTTCAAGTAATAGTATCATTTGAATTTGGCTTTGAATGCGTTATAATTTTTTTTAGTTGACTCCCACTGTAAACCCACTTTTAAATTTTCTTAGTCGTAAAAGAACCTGATCTTGCAGATTAACGTACGCCCAACATCTTTTCCTATAGGTTTGTTTGTCTTTTATTCTCCCTTATTCTTTCTGTATATTGTATCTTGTGTTTCTTGTGTTTTTTATTGTCCCTTATTCTTTCTGTATATTGTATCTTGTGTTTCTTGTGTTTTTTATTGTCCCTTATTCTTTCTGTATATTGTATCCTATGTTTCTTGTGTTTTTTATTGTCCCTTATTCTTTCTGTATATTGTATCTTGTGTTTATTTTGTTTTTTTATGTCCCTTATTCTTTCTGTATATTGTATCTTGTATTTCTTGTGTTTTTTATTGTCCCTTATTCTTTCTGTATATTGTAACTTATATTTCTTGTGTTTTTTATTGTCCCTTATTCTTTCTGTATATTGTATCTTGTGTTTTTTTGTGTATCTCTGCATAAATGTATGTATGTATATATATAGGGACGTTATTTCTTTATTGCACCATCTACCACTTTCCATTTACAGCCTTCTCCTTACCACCCAAAGACTGAAGAAATCGCTTTAGCATAAGGCCGCCGGTTATACTTCTAATTATTTTTATGTGTCTCTTCTGTATGGTTTTAGTGTATAATAAAGTATATCTATCTACATCATTTAATGAACAAAATATTTCAAATTAGCCTACAACATATCCAAAAATACGTAAAATGTAATCAACGAATAAAAGGTCAAATATATGCCCACAGTTATTTCCTTATTAGAATGAATCTTTGTTCATTAACAACGTCTTTGATTTGCAAACCCAACAGACGAAATGGCGAAAATATTTGTTTTTCCATATAAATTATTCATCGGCATCTGTAATGACTTCGATCACAATTCGTCGAGTTTGTATGGAGATTCCCAGGTCTACTGGAAGAAATCTCCACGGGAGATAAACATACCTTTTGTTAATCTTTTCTCTTCTACTATTTTCTTTATTTCATTCATATTATGTGTGTACAATAAATTGTTAAGTAAATAGAGATTTCACTGAATTGATCATTTATTGAGTTGATTTATTGAGTTGAGTTGATCATTTTTTGAAGTACTTAAGAAGAACTCATATACCATACTCATATATTCATGGCCGTGTGGTGTCGGCTGGCTTTAGAATAACTCTTCCCGTGGGTGTCCTCAGAGGTGACTCAGGGATAAAAGAACCGCTACCACAAGCCCTGTGAAACTGCACCACCTGAAAAAGAGTGGACTCGCCATCCCGCTTGTTCAGCGTGGCGTTTTATGGTTATCCCATGTCGTTTATCCCATGAAGAATCTACGAACAAATTCATAATTCTCTCCTTAGCTCACTGAGCAACTTTTTTTTTTCTTCATATATGGCAATGGTGTAATTAGCACATTCTGCCAGTGTCATGTTTTCTTCGTAATAAACAATTTCAAAGTGTAAACCGTATCCTGTCAATGTCCAGTCCCGTCGAAGCAAGTCTGCAGTCGGTCAGTAAAGCGATAGTAGGTTTACTGTGGATTGAAGAGGACTCTTTGGAAGCACACGAAAAACGCAGTTCCATGGTTTGATCATCACAAACACCACCCGCGAAAAACACCTTGAAGTTTAATAAACTATCACTATTAAACCCCAAAACGCCTAATACACAATTTTTACAATTATGAAACAAAAACTCAACTCAGAGTGCCAAAAAGTCCACTAAGCAACTTGTGGAACAAACTACCGACAGAGTTAGGGTGAGGTCGTGAAACTGGGCTATTCTGTGTTGTATGCCGGTATGCTCGTCATTACCATTCCTCGTTTACCATATATTATATACAACATGCCATGAATCGTGCTGTGCTACATACATGCGTGATATGCTCTGTCATAAACATACCATAGTCAAGCAAAGTACTTTATTGACATGCCAAGCAGCGCAACTGAGCAAAACACCGAATACATGAATGTGAAATCAAGCTGCATAGGATATGTATACGTCTATGTGCATGTAGCACAGCTTCGTCACACATCTATTTCCGTGGCCACGCGCCACGTGGCTACGTGCTACGTGAGTTTCGACGAGAATTGCAAACTCGATCTCCTCAACAAACAAAATTAAGTATACCACTCACCGATCTGCTGCGTGGATCCTACCTTCGTCGAGTCTTCAGCACGGCTGCTTATAGATTTCACAATCTTCACCACCGGTGGCCTTTTGGAGATGTGGTGTGGTTTACAAACATGCAATATTACGACGCACTTCAATTAAAACATACGGGCTCACTTGAACTAGCGAATTAATTATAAAACGATGCAAACTGCGCATTGTTCTAGCGAATGCCTTTGTTGTAAAAAAATTCACACGCTCTCTCTCTCGCGACACTACAATTTGAGTGCGTTCCGATTCATACGATTTTGGAGAAATGGTCAACATAATTGATATAATTATACATTGCAAAGATCGAGCAATTTCATAGCATATAACACAGAGAAAAAAAACATAACTAGCGCAACTCGTAAGAGCTTGACACAATACAGCTCTATGTCCGTGGCCTCACGTCATAAGTTCATAATGCAACTTCAGTCATCCATAACAATGTAAGTAAAACTAAAAATAAAAAGTTAATACGTAATTTCTAATAAGAATGTGATACAAAGAATCTCTTTTCTGTCCGGCTTATCTTACAAATGGAAAGCTATTAATCAACAAAAGCTATCGTAGAACGAAACGACTGTAAATCCCTGCGAGTAAGTAGTTGGTAGCAAACACAGAAATATGTCTCTTTACCAGAGGGTGAACTGTTTTGTCGGAAAAAGTAAAAAATATGGAGGCAGCAACAAACTCTTTTTAAAACTGGCTGGGAATAGTGATATACACACGTTGCAAAAGTATTTATGTCACAACTGAGTATATGAATTGTTTTGCCTCATTTATTGAGGTACCCAAGGCAAATGCTCCCATGACCACTTATGCCAATGTGTATAATTTGTAATATATTTCTTGTAAGTATGTGTAGTAAAAAACAACAAGCACTAAAAATGAAATTTTAAAGGGTAAGTATGATGAGTAAGCCGACGGAGTCTGATTTTACAATTAAAATTTGAATTACTTTTAGAGAACACTTAAAACTGTTACTTTTAGGATTTATTTATGTTTATCATATACAGGGTGTATATGATAATTGATTTTTATATGATATGTATGTCATATACATATTTTATAAATATGTATATGATTTTGTTTTATAGTTTTAGTACCATGATGGAATTACTTTATGTACAAGCTGAAAATAAGGTTCTGTAAAATACTTAATTAACTTTTAGTGAATTAAATAGAACACATAGGAGCTACTAGTCTACATACTGCCGCGCACCGCCCACGTCACGAACATGAAGTTATCCTAACTAGGCTAACACAAGAGTAACAAAGTCAGAGATTTCATTTCAAAATATTAACTTTCTTTTTTGAGGAAGACGACAAGTTCGTGTTAATGGTAATAATGGAAGTTTAGTTTTAGTTAGTTTAATTTTATATTTAAACCTATATATTTTATTAACAAAATAAATAAGCTTGGCACTCCTGCCACTCCTGAGGAAAAGTTGGACAAATGCGGCATGGTCCAAAAAGATGCATTTGATGCTCATCATTTTCAAATAAAGCCTGTATCAAACGACGAGTATACGAGGAGAACTTACAATCTTACCGTTTACTTTAAGCGATGCAAGTTATTTATCAAAAAAACAACCTCATTAATAATGACATTAATAACATTTATTTTTGATCTTTGCTCTTAAAATAATCCCAACACTAGTGAAATACGGTAAAGTGAATGATATATAGGAATTGAGGTTGTTTGTGTAAACGTTTCTCAGTCGGCTGAGAGCACTCTAGTTATTATTTATCTAGTTATTAAATTGTAAGGATATTTGTAAAATGCTCTAGAATATCGTCTTATTTTTGTTAAAGCAAACGTTATAGATGAAAAACGAGAGCGTTACGTATCTTTACGATCAGAAACTTAGTGACAAGTGTAAAGATGAGTGCGACATAAATGTATGTATTACATAATAACAATTATCTTTATTGTATAGACAAATAAACTAATTAACACACATAGCTATGGGAACCAATGGGAGGTCTTATTTCAATTATGCAATCGCTCCCAGACACGCTGGGACAGGGAAATGTGATTTGGAAAAGTAAGATCACAAGTGACAATTAAAAATCGTATCTATACACAAATATTAATACACAGATAATGCATATATGTACTTACATAACATAAATATGTATAAACTATACCTCCTATTCATAAATATTCATACACATACATACAAATTAAATATATACGTATATTAAAATGTACAAGGTAGACACAAAACAGAATAAACAGAAGTAGGTCGGCAACTAAAAGGCGCAGTGGAAAGAAGGGCATTGAGACCAAGTGGAAGAAAACAAATGGAATGTTGACAACTTCGGGTTTTATCATCGCACCTCTCATCACCAAAGGGCGGTTCATCCGCCCTTGATAGAGAGCTACTGTGAATTTCCAAAGTTTATTTACAATTTGTTGCTGTCTCGGCAGCGAGCGATGCAAGTTCTTTGAGAGAATAGGACAGTTGAATTTCGAGCTGATAATACTTGTAAAATCGATAATATCGATGTTTCGTATTCTGCTGTTTCCACCTCCAAAAATGGATCGATTGAATTATATTTTTCTGATTTGCATTAAAAATTGGTTTCTCTGTGCCAGTACGTTTTGTTTTTTAAATAAAAGTTGTTAAATTTGCACACTGAGCTTCTTTTGTGCAGCGTTTAATCGGGGCATTTTTATTATTTTTGGAGGGCCCCAGATTCTATAAGAAATATAAGTATAGGGACATGCCTATGGTAGAAGCCTGTAGCATATTAAAAAATAATTGTCCTATTGTCAGAATTCTAGGAGAAAACAGAGGAATACGTTTGTATGGAAAAGCGCCATGACGCTTCAGCTCATCCTCAATGTTAAAAAGAATATATATATATTTTTAAATATGCTATGAAGTGCTGTGATTTGCGAAACTCATTGTACACTGGAATATCTATTAATTATAAATGTCATTACATATTCTGGAACTTGCATGTTTCTTCTTTGGCTCATGACCTTAGCACTCTACTCCATCCACCCATCTTAACCTGGGGCCGTCACGGTTTCGACGTCCCTATTCTTATTCCTTTTACATATTCTTAAATTAGACGACACGACATATTATACGACACGATAACTTTTCCGAATACATCTGCGAATTTATCTTTCGATTAAGTTATAATATTTTATTTAACGTCATAACAATACTATAAAACCAACACGAAGCGCGTAATGCGGTAACTTAACTTCAAATTCTATAACATTATCTCTCTCTTTTATCCCCATCACGAGCACAGTTTAGAGAAAAGGACGGAATGAGTGAATACCAAACCGCCCATAACCAGATCATTCCGGAATCTCAGTGCCATTAACTCGCAACCGGCGGTCATTACATCGCGAAATTTGTAAGAAAATAGCGGAATTCACATCAACCATAGTTATCGGAGGGTTACATAAAATTTCTCGTAACTACCGTTATGAATCACTTGACATTGTGTGAGTGATAAAGTGGGTTAGGAAATGTTAGGTGCTCAACTTTAGGAATGAAAAGAGGCTAGCCACGAAAAAATCGGAATATTTTTTAATAATTCCTTATTTATTCATAAGAAACCTTGCAATGTAGGTAGGTACTTTTGTGTTGTGTGAGTGAATAAAATATGCTAGAATAGGACTGCCTAGTTTCTCCGGATTTGTCCTATTTTGAAGGGAGTCCGGGGAGGAACGTTGGGGGGACTTTTTTTGAAAATGTTTTTATATTTTGGATATTTAAATAAAAAAAATCTTAGAATTTTTCAATATAAATATTTAAGATTACAATAATTTACAACTTAATTGTACGAGATTAATCATTATTATTGTATTGTATTATATGTGGCTACATAAGTAGTTTAATAGAAAGGATTATATTAACTAACTACTTAAGAGTATTTGAACTTTCATAACGTATAAGGTCATTATTTTTCATCATAGAAACTATATTTCTTATCTGCTAACAACTTCAAAAATTTCAATCGTAAATATGATTGAAAAAAAATTCCACGTTTTAAACAAAAGTTCTTGTTGAGTACATTGAGACATATTGAAGTACATTGAGTAGAGACCACGTACCGGCGGACGAAGCCGAGGACGTCCATCTGCTAGATGGACAGACGACCTCATAAAGGTTGCGGGCACCCGCTGGATGCAGGTCGCTGCCGATAGGTCTAAATGGCGGACAATGGGGGAGGCCTATGTCCAGCAGTGGACGTCCAAGGGCTGAGATGATGATGATGATGATGATGAGTAGAGACAACAAATAAATGGAAGCCTTTAATTATATGCATTTAATAAGCTATTTACGATATAAGCACAACGTACTCTATTTTTTCGTCAGTTATTAGTAATTTAGATAAAATGGTTTCCCGTGATTACAATGGAGTATAGATGCGCATAGTAAGTAGGTACACTTTGCTTGCTTTTATAACGCTATACAAAGAGTAAAGAGTTTTAGACTCGGATATAATTTACACATAGTTCACTATTAAAATCAGTTTTAAAGGTTTTGACGCCATTTTAATTGCCTTTGTTACAGACGTTTCAATCGTATTAAATTTTCAGCGTATAATAGCTAACCACTAAGTATTAAAAATGTATTCGACGCTGTATTTTCTAATAATATGCTACAGACAGTCACCTGATAGTGAGCGGTTATTACCACCCATTATTGGGACAGACAAACAGTTAAACAGACAAAACCAACATCAGTCAAGAATGAAAAAACTTCGGCGCACTTTCAAATGCGCCGCTTCCTATTGGAAATGTAACACTGGATTTGGGTTGAAAAGGGAATAGAAAAGAAATAGAATAAACATTTGAGGATAATAGAAAGTATAACGGTATATCTGTCGCAGGACCGACAAACGTGGCGTGGGATGGCATCTGGCAAGTATGACTGACGACATGAAGAATGTCGCCGTTAGTGGTTGAACGAGTAGAGCAATAGATCACGTGTAGTGGCCGTCCTTGGGAGAGGCATATATATATATATATATCCAGAATTTGAGAGACACAAGTTTCATAATATAGTATGTGTATAACCAATCCTTCCTAGCCACAATAAAAAAGAAACTTCAGTTTAGTTAAAATTCTTGTTTCTCCATACCTATAGTAAAAAAGTTTATATTGCAGTCAATTTGCGGGACATTGCGTGTACAAATTTGTATTTAAAAGTTTTTTATTGGTATTAAAACTTAGAGAACTAAGTTGCTAAGTTAATGAACAAACCTTTTAGTTTTTCCATTTCGTGGATTAGATTGACGCTAATCCCAACCAAAGTTAATACTTTGGTTGGGAAATTACGATTGTGTTTTTATTAAAAACTAGCTGTGCCCCGCATGCGTTGCAATGCGTTAGATTTTTTTTTGTCAGAAACCTTCGCGACGCACAACAACTCACTAAAGTTTCATCGAGATCGGATGAAGGGTTTTGGAACGCATAGAAGACGAACAAACAAACAAACATTATTTTTTATATATATGATAGATTTGTAATATGATAGATTACAAGTTAAGACATGGAGTTCCTAAGAGGGGGGGAATCGATTAAATTTGGGGAAATGAAATTTTACATAATGAATAAAAATAATTATTGCGGTGTTCCGTTTTACAGTATAAATGTGAATTAATTTAAGGTCAGGTCCTGTGGTGTCATTCCGACATTAGGATAGCCCCGCCCCACCCCATCTCTTCCCGTGATGGTGTTGTGGAAGGCGTCTAAGGGATAACAAAGCCGCTACCACAAGCCCTGTGGAACTACACCACCTCTAAAAGAGTGGAGTCGTCAACCCGGTTCGTCAGCGTGGCGTTTTAAGGCCGTAGAGCCATCATGCAGAAGACAGTGTGCTTGAGGAGGCTCATATCCAGCACTAAACCTTAAAACGGCTGGTTACGGTTATGGTTCCTATACAGAAATATTTAAAACTGATTATAAGAATAAGATTATAAGAATGATTAATTTATTATAAGAAATATTTCTTTCTACCATATAAGTTGAAATTCAAAAATAAAATTATTAAAAAATTATCACACGTCCAGCACACACACGCACACACGCACACTCACACGTACAGTCTCACAGTATATTCAGTTTTATATTTTTCTAATTATCAAGTATAATAAATAATAATAGATACATGCACACATTTTAATAGTTTAATGTTTATTTTTTTATGGACGAAGGTGGCAGACGAGCATACAGTCCACCTGATGGTAAGTGGATACTGTCGCCCATAGACATCCGCGATACGTGCCAACATTAGTCCAAAATTACTGCCTACCTGCCTATCTGCCTACCTTTGGAGATATAGGAATGGATTTGGAGAAAGCGTTGGGAAAATGGAAAACTCCCTCAAATTGTTCAATGTTCAATTGTTTGGTGTTAATATAACGTTATTAAACTGTACGTCGGTCGCCTATCACATTAGCTTTAGTTTTGTTTAAAAAAATATATATATTTCTTCATATTGTAGCTGTTGGCAACCTAATAAGGATAAATAGATATATAATAAAGTACTCGTAGACATTTGGAGTAATATAAATGTAACAATCACAATGTAACATTTAAAAAAATCTGAACTGTTATAAACTAATAATAACCCTTTACCTCTGAGCTACAGATAATTTAATACCCATAAAACCCCTAACTATACCTTCTTTCCCTTCATTACCAATTTAGCTGAACAAGCCAACGCGGCAAAATGGCCGTATAATGGAGTAATAACCAAATTGTATAATGGATTCTGGCCACCGGAGGTGGAGAACTAACTTTGTTTCGGAAGGAAGGGGGCAGTCGCCAACAATATAATAGCAGTGGTAATAATGCTGGCAAAAAAGGCATTAAAAGGAAAATTGGCGATTGCCGGTGTTGGCGTGTGAGCTCGCCAACATTCCGGTGGTGGTCCTGTGTGTTGCGGAGTTTAAAACTATTGTAATGGACGCTCCACACGAAAGGAATATTATAACGATAGAAACTGTCAAAAATACTTTTGACAAGACGATAAATTAAACTAAACGGACAGATATTTAAATTTAATATAATTGTAAAAATTAGCCAAGCCATAATAATTTATGTAAAACGGATGACAGGCGAGCAGACAGTCCACCCGATGGTGGACGAGTGGATACTGTCGCCAATACGCATCAGCGCTATATGACAATATCAGTTCAGAATGACAATCATTGGCACATCCACGAACGCGCTGCTTACTTTTGGAAATTTGGGAAAATAAGGTTCGAATAGAATAGGGTGAGATGGTAATGGGTCCTGGCATATATCACTCACTATCGAAACACATTTGAACATTGGGAGAATACATCGATATAAGGATAGACTAGACGACACGTCATACGTACTTATCAAAGAAACCTGATCATCAACTTCTACGGGCAAGAAGCAGATGAGGAGGGATTCATTAAAAATCTCATTTGAAACTTAAGTCCCACGTGATAACATTTTCAAAACTCATATGAATTAAAGAATTCGAGAGCTACTGAACATAGAACACTATTAGACTGTAACGTGGCTGTCCTAGAATGATTGTATAACATATCTAGTATATATTCTCAAATGAATGGGGGAATAGGATAAAGTGGGAAATGTAATATATTTTGCGGAAGTCTTCTGAGAGACTTCATAACTTCTTGTTATATTTTAACCGACAGAAATCGCTCAAAATAATACATTTAAAAAAAGCCATAAAATATTATTCTGGCCGTCGTCGTCGGCTTTTCGTAGAATCGCACCAACCTTTAAAATAAATAAATAAATCTTAGATAATTAGTATTATACATAAATCTACTACGATTTCACTGTTCGCTCAAATCCTCAAATATGCAACAACATTGCCAATGAAAGAGAAGTTAATTCAAACTTAATTGGCACAGTCGGTACGTGGGGATTGCCAAATAAACGGTTCCGGGAAACAACAATGTATTTTACTACAAAGTAATTATTAAAATGAATTTGAATTTTCATTTATTTACACTATATTCCTTACCGTAATCATCCACTGCTGGCCTCCCGATACATATTGTATTGTGCGTGATGATTTTATGGCCTTTAAACTTCACGCTTGCCGATCGCATTGGCGAGTCCATTCTTTTAAAGGTGATGTAGCTCTACGGGACTTGTGGTAGCGGTTTTGTTATTCCTTAGTTGCCTTTTACATCACCCAAGAAAAGTGATGGGATGGTACTTAGTATTCTAAAACGGGCCGACCCTACTCGGTCAGTCGAACTGACTGTTTACATCAGTGTTAATGCTATAGGTGGCAGTAATCATGCACAGTTATATGAACCGTCCAAAAGCTTATATATTCTCCGACTGTGGTGCACCTAAAAGAAGGTTAATGTTTGCACGCCGGTTAATGTTTGTGTGTGTGTATGTCATAGGGAAATAACATCTACAGTGTAAACATTAAAACCTACTTGGCCAGATAGGGTGTCTCCAGATTCATTATAATTCTAAGAGTGTAAGTGTAATTCTGTACTTGAAGTCATGCTGAAAACATTACAACAGTCATTCAAAGCTATTTTAGCCTTATGAGAAATCTCATTCGTACCTAAATCACTGTAAAATCTTCTAACAGTCTAAACAGTCTAACATCAGGACGCGTGCCATTACCATTCTTGAGTCTTGCTTGACCGATGTTCACAAATCTTCTGCTCGTCTGGTAGTCTGTCTGCTTAGGTAAGATACCACTTATCTAAGCAGACAAGTGGTAAATTTCGCTTTCATTCTATTTACTTATATTTCATAGATTCATTGTGACTCCGTGTCATAGATCAAGCAAAATCCAATACAACAAACACTTAGCCAGCTTAGTCATTTTAGTCACAATAAATATTTTAAAAAAACGAAGTTCTCGTTCAGAATTTTAAAATGAGAACAAGAAAAACATTTTCTACTGAAGGAAAAATTATTCTGAACAAAACAAAACTACTTCAGGATATTAATCCTGCACAAGTTGCCGGCTTGCACGACAAAATATTCGTCGTGATTAACCATAGTCAAATTATCGTTAGGAAAATCTGACAAGAACGAAATAATGTTAGCGAGCGGGCAGCCGGCCAAACACTCAATGTAATTGTTCGGGTATTGGATGAAAGCACAGTAGGTGGAAGTAACCAGTTTGGAATCTTCATAGAAACGCGAGAATACGTCTTACGCACACAAACACAATAAATACAAAGGGCTCCCGCCCCACAAGACAAGAAAATAGAAACTCTAATGATATTCTGTATTATTTTGTATAAAATGCTATCGTTTCTCATGCATCGCCTTCCAAAAAAAAATTAGTAACAATTTGATTTCTACCCAATAACTTATGAACACTATAATCGAACTATATAATATATATAAACACAAAATACAACGAATTTAACTAGTCAAACGTGGGTTGGCCTAATGGAATTGTATAACACAATTGAAGGTGCATATACTCGTAGTTTCACAGGGTTACATAACAGTACGAGCAAATCTCGCAAGGCCGACAGCGAGTACCAGACCTCTTTTTGGTTTAACAGTTGTCTATGACAATTCGTGTATCTGCCATTTCTTCTATATAAAAAAAAAAAACTTGAGTTTATTTATGACTTAAATATTGTTTGCGCTTGATTAGATTAATTTATCAGGAAGATTACCGCATAACATTATAATCGTATTGATAGCTCCACATCCAAAACGCAAAGGTCTTGCATGACATTAAGTGTCGAAACACACTATGCCGAAAATACGCGACCGAAGTTCGGCGTGACTACGCCTGCAATGTATTTTAAATGACTGACGCCACACCATGCCGAAATTACGTCGCGTTATAGCGTACAGCCGAACTTCGGTCGGGCGTAAGTTCGGCAGCGATTCGGCGGCAATGTTTTGTATAGCAACACATTATAAGCGACTGAAGTTCAGTTCGATTGCCGACGTAGATCCAGGGGCGGGTAGCAGCGGGGAGGCAGTAATGCCCGCGCTCCGCGTGTCCGCCCGTAGTGTTCATTTCCCTTCTGTCTGCGCATGACGCACGTGATTTGTTGTGTCATTAAAACATAGGTACGCCATGTTTGATTCAGAAAAATTAATTATCGCGGTTGAGTCGCGACCGTGTCTATGGAATAATGGAGATGCAAGCTATAGTGATCGACCAATGAGAAAAATTGCTTGGGAACAAATAGGTGAAGGATTTTACGAAGATTGGAGTACTTATAATGCCAAAAAGAAAAATGAAACCAGTAAGTTTATTGATTTTATTAAATACTTTTATTATTTATCACAAGCAATCAATGTACAATGCGGTCCTGCCAAGCTACCCTCCCCTCATTGTTGAAATATTCCGTAAACTTTTGCCTTACAATAGTGGCATTAGTGATATTCTGATGTGACGATTCTGATGATATTGATTCTAAGTTGTGTTCAAATAATTGATCCCTAAAGTTGTATCCATCACGTTTTCTGACGAAGTTGTGAAGTACGCAAACTGCTTTTACAATATGAGTTGCAAAATCAGGAGAAGTCAAAATTTGAGTATGTAGGATTCTCCATTTATTACACAAAACACCAAATGTACATTCTACACACCTTCGTGCCCTGCTGAGACGATAGTTAAATGTGCGTTTTTCTCTGGTTAAATTGTTACCTGGAAATGGTCTCAATAAATGTTTGTCAAGAGCAAACGCTTCATCGCCTACTATTACAAATGGAAGCCTTGGTTCATTTGTGTTAGGTAGTTCTCTATTAACTGGTAAATTTAATGTTTCTCTTCTCAATCGCATTCCTAAATTTGATCTTTTGAAAATGGCACTGTTTCCCTCCCTGCCGTAAGCACCTACATCAACTACAATGAAATTTAGATTGGCGTCAGCAAGTGCCAACAATACAATTGAAAAAAATTTTTTATAATTGAAAAAACGAGAACCTGATAGTGCTGGGCACTCAATCCGCACGTGCTTGCCGTCTAGGGCACCTATGCAATTTGGAAAATTTGTTGTAGAAAAAAAAGTTTCTGCAATGTCGAGCCACATTTCTTCGGTAGGTTCAGGCATTTCAAATGGTTGTAATATCTTCCAAATTACAACACACGTTTCTTGAACTATATGAGCAATAGTTGATCGGCCTATTAAAAAATCCTCTGATAAACTTTGGAAGGTCATTCCAGTTGACAAATACCTGTGAACAAAAATAAAATTTATTTTTTTATTTCAGTAGATGACTTACAAAAAAAATGGAAACTTTTGAGAGATTACTACGTAAGAGAGAAGAAAAAAGACAGTTTGAAGAGTGGTAGTGCCGCGCCAGCCAAGAAAAGAAACAATTCATATTTTCAGATGTTGTCATTTTTGGATATTACTATAGAACATCGAAATAGTGATGGCAATCTCAGTTTACCCGAAGATGAAATAGATGAAAATAGTACCAGTTGTGATTCGCAACCACCAACTACTAGTCCACCGCTAGTCACTACTCCACCATCTCTACCGTCGAACGCACTGACCAATTCCCAGCGTAAGAATAAAAGTTTGACACCATTTCAAAAATCTATATTAAATAGAATGTCTGTCAATGAAGAAAATGATCCCGATAAAAATTTTTTGATTTCATTATTACCTGACATGAAAACAATGACAGACAGTGAAAAATTTGATTTTAAATTTGAAATTATGACTGCAATAAAACGAATAAAGTATAGCAAACCTATACCATTGACATCAACTCCATCTACCAGTACGTATGAATATGTGCAATATATTCATGATTACGTGAACGATAATGACGACTCACCCACACATTCGCATTATTCAAATGACCTTGAAGATATATTACAAACTCAGAATATTGACACCCAATCAGGCCTATTGCCTATTAACAACCCTGAAAGCGAATCATAAACAGTGAAGAGATGACGTGAGCCATAAACAAGTTGATTATAGTTGATAAGAGGCGGAATGGTGTCCAATCAGCGGAGAAAACCTAATTTAACATTTGATTGATTCATGTGTTATTTTGAAAAAGTCGAATATTATTGTGCAGGTAGTTTGATATAGGTATAGTACTTGGTTTGCTTCCGCCGGCAGATCATACAAACTTGCAATGAAAACTTGATTAAAAATGTTTGATTAATGTTACCTACTCAGTAAAATTTTGTCATTAGTGCTGCAGTGTAATAATAAACGTATACCTATAAATAAATGAATATTTGCAAATATGGATCATTTTATTTACTTACCTTATAGTGACCATCAATCGTTCTGTAGGTGAAATGGAGTCTCTGAATATAGTATCTTTTTTCAAAATGTTGTTACTGATGAGAAATAACAGTTCGTCAAAAGACTGTATTGTCATGCGAAAATACTTGAAAAAATGATTGGGAAAGGCTCTGTACTTCGCATAACGTTGAAACTGGCCATCTTGTAGTCTCGTAGAATTCAATGGGTGCACCCAATATTCTTTCCTGTATTTGTCTTCTTCTAAAGCCTCAGCAATTGCTATTACCGTAAAATAGTCCATTTTTGGGTTTCGCACCTCAAAAGTAATAAAATAACGTAACGTTGAACGTTGTTTTGCGTCTGTAGACACAGCACGACGCCACGACAGCGCTCGAGACACTGAATACACACAAAGTTGCGCAACCGAATTCCAGCCGCGTAAGTTCGGCGCTTATGGTGTGTCATATCAGCCGAATACGTCGAAACGTAAAATCAGCCGCGGAACTTCGGTCGCGTACTTTCGGCATAGTGTGTTTAGACACTAACAATCAATCAGCGTGCATCGGTGTGCGTCGCTCATGCTGCGCCTATCACATTATGCCATACCGATTTGTTTAGTGTATTGTGACGAAACCTTGTCCATTTTGGCTTGCATTTTGCCAGCAAAAACTAGGAAACAATGGTATATTCTCAATGATTCTGGTTTATTGAAAACGAAATGAATTGTAGAAGGTCGTGAGGTCGTGCGTCGGCGTAATATGAATATGATGTAATAAAACCCAAATAGCATAGGGGAATACACAGCAAAATATGACACATCATTGTTTTTCAAAATACTAGCATAGAATATAGTAGAATATAATATTTTATTTGTTCTAAGTACGGTACATCATTGGTAGGTCAATAAGTATAAACATACGTCGTCCGCGTATTTAACGGTCTCTGGTAAACAAAGCTGTGAATAGAACTCTGCAGTCGGCTGCACATCCGCACCTCCCTGATATTGTAGACGTCCATTAGCGTCGGTAATCACTTACCATCTTGGTCGCCCGTCTGCCATGTCGTCTTTAAAAATGATAAAAAGTAAATGAAATCTATGAAAAAAGTTACACATAAATTATCCACCAAATATCACATTCGCGTTTTTCCTATCTCATAGCTCCTACCCTACTCCCATTGATTCTATATCTTATGTCTTCGAACACAATATATATAAGCATCATCCGCAGCATCATTCAGTCATCAACCAATCAAATGTAGGCGGCATATTGTATTGTGATATTGGCTTCGGACCGTAAACACATACTTTGTACTTTAAGAAAGAAATAAAAAGCAAAGGTTTGGAAATTTTCTAGACAAAATACACAGACGAAAGGCTAGTATCCCCACTAGTAGTACACTAGTATCCCCTCGGGACATATAGTTATACATAAGTGAAAACTTGATTAAAATCCTTTAAGCAGTTTTTACGTCATGCGGTAATAAACAGACAAACAGGCAAAACATATAGACACAAATTCAATAACTAGTGTATTGGGCTCTGTAGCCTCTAAAGAGATCTCCATTTTTTTTTTTAAATTAGGCAATTTATAACTTAACCCTTTTACTCTTGTATTATTATATGTATATATAGTACAAAAACACACAGTGAAAAACTCTTAAAGAAACAGAGAGACAGGCTGTATTTTCTTCATTCGATTTCTTTAAGAATATTTGTTAGACAGAAAAGGGTCTTTCCGTAGGAAACAATGCACTGAGACAATGTGGCGACCGCGCAGCAGCTAATGGACACTGTAAATTATGCTTTTATCCTTAATGGAGTCAGAAAAAGTGACGGAAATATAGTATAAATGTGTTGGAGGCGAAAACTTAAAATCTTGTCAACGAATTTCTATTCGATGTCCAGATTTTAAGTTTCTGTCCATAAATCAAACCCTATAAATTTATTTGATAAATTTGATGAAGCTATATCAACTTTGTTTACGGCTACCATTTGTAAAATCATCAAACCCGAACAAGACATTTTTCAAATAAATTGTAAAAATACTCTATATACCGGTTAAAGAAACAAAAAACATTTTAAAAAACAACGGTGTAGATACCGGTTTCTTTTCTTTAACGTTGTTTTTTAGCGGACTGTTTGGTACTGTACTCAAGAACTGGCCGCTAATACAAATCTTCGAAAAGGGATTCTGCGATTCTTTTTCCTCTACGATCTACATTCCTATTCGAATTCGCTACAGAAGTCAAATGCCTGCACTTTGTCTTATTTGCTATCCATCGTTTGATTCGTAAGCACGTGCCCACTGCACTGTAGCCTTCAGCATCAATACTATCTGTAAATATTCGATTATTTAACATTGTGTATCTCACAGCTAGTGAAGTATTTGTTTCCGCATGAGACGTTCGTTGCATAAATATAAAAACACTTTATAATTATTTTTTTAATTACGATTATCTACTTACTAATAAATTCCTGGAGAAGATTGGCTGGTATTCTTTGGGGAATTGCTGCTGCATTTGAGCTAACGTTGCAACACCACACAACAATAACTCAACAACAATTTGTATTGACATACCACTGGCTGGAAATAATGTTTTTTACAATAATCGATTCTATGGAATGTATTGATATTATAGCGATCTGAATGAGGATAGTTTGACATATTCTGCATGATTATAACTAAAGTACTGTATACAACTTTAAGTGAATTTACAAACGTATAAATCTATATATATATATGTGTGTGTATGTATATAAAATGAATGTTTCTTTGTTTGTCCCGTACCCGTTCCTATACCAATCATCCGATTGCGATGAAACTTTGATGAGTGGATGTGCGCACGCCCGCGAACGGATCTGAATTTGTACTCGAAGACGACCCGAACGAAGTCGCGGGCAATAGCTAGTGTTTTATAAAATATGTCTGTAATTTGATAAGGATAAAAGTTTGTAAATTTATTGTTGTACGAAATTAATAAATAAATAAATATATAAAGTAACTCCCACTTTACCTAACCCTTTGTTTTAGCTTAACCCTTTTATAAATATTATCAAGAATACGTTATCACAAAATGTTCACAAGAAATCTGTCCACTTAGGACATGTAGCAACATGTTCCGTCATGCATTACAATAACGAGCCCCACTAGCCCTCCACTTGCTAACTACGTTAGTTAGAGAACAGTTAACGGAACTGTAGTTTAATGTAACTTCAACAATCGTAGTAATGAAACTAACAGTAGGAAATATAATTGTTATTAACATAATGTTGATAACAATTTGATAGGGGGAGAGTGCATGCTGCATTCCCACTGCTGCTGGGCGCACTCGACTGGCCACGTTACCCCTCTCTCACAGAAAACTACCTTGAAATGTACTGCTACATTGATAATTGCTAATGTCCTACTTTATCGTATTTCCCCAATGTACGTACGTGTTTCGGTAGGGAGTGAGATATGCCAGAGACCATTCCCATCCCACCCTCTCCCTCCCCATTTTCTCAATCCATTCCTTAATCTGCAAAGGTAGACGCGCATCTGGGGGCGTGCCAACATTTGTCATTCTGGGCTGATGTTGTGTGTATCGCGAATGTCTATGGACGACAGTATCCACTTACCAGCAGGTGGACTGTATGCTCGCCCGCCGCCTTTATTCTATAAAAAAAATGTTTATTCCGGGCGTCATTCGGTTAATGAATAAGTTATGAAGTATGTCCAGTATTGAAGTTATGAACAGATTTCAAAAAAAGTATGTCTGACCACATAACGTAAATAGATAATAAACATTTATTTCAGATAAACAGATCCATATTTGTTAATAACGACTTAATTAGTTAGTTAGTATGTTAGTAAATTACTTAATCTAAACCTCAAAATCGAATATTAATAACAAAAAAAATAAAAATTTAAACCTACACTATGTACGGCCGCTACCGCACCCAGGATCCAGTATCCAGGATAAGTCAACACGTCCACCCATCGATCAACGATGGAGGAGTCAGACCTCTGCGATCATCTCCATGATGCTGTTGTTCCTACCCCACGCTCTATACAACAAAGATATGCAAACATCCCTGATGCGCTACAGAATCGACAACAGCCTCAACAGCATCCAAAGATATTATTATTTATTATATTGTACCCTAATGACGCTGCTCGATTTCTGCGATTGGCGTGTCCACGGGCTGCTGGCGTTAAAAGAGTGACAGTAGGCTATAAAAAGTGAAATCTTTACTTCTACCGAGGACCGGGCAAAGTTGCGCGCCAGCATATTGCCTCGTATTATCAGCGCATTGCAGGAACGCAGTGCCCACGTCGACTCTTTATGTCCTAAATATATAAAATAATGACACTCTACGCAGAGTTGTACCGTCTAATGGGATGGATGAAATTAAACTATATAAACTATGTTAATGTAAATAAATCAAATTACGTAATGAAAATACGCCATAATAAGCTATAAGAGAAAAAATATACCAAAATTCAAAGTCCCATTTATTCGCCCATTGCAGTACGTGGGCCTCGCCATGCGCATGATCTTGTACATGAGGAGTGTATAGCCTTAAACGCCACGTTGGCCGAGCGGATTGGCGAATACACTTTTTCAGAGTGGTGTAGTTCCCTCAGGGCTTATGGTATGGTATGGTGTGTTGGCGGCTTTGATATCCCTTAGTCGCCTTTTACGACATCGACGGGAAGAGATGAGGGGGAGATTGCACGCTGTAATCCAACAGCCGCTGGGCGCACTCAACTGGCCACGTTGCCCCTCTCTCACAGAAGACTACCTTGAAATGTACTACATTTCCCACTTTATCTTATTTCCCTAATGTACGTACGTGTTTCGGTAGTGAGTGAGATCTGCCAGAGCCCATTCCCATCCTATCCCTCCCCTTTTCCCTAACCCTTTCTCCAAATCCATTCCTATATCCAAAGGTAGGCAGCGCATCCGGGGGCGTGCCAACGTTTGCCATTTTGGACTAATGTTGGCATGTATCACGGATGTCTATGGGCTACAGTATCCACTTACCATCAGGTGGACTGTATGCTCGTCTGCCACCTTTGTCCATAAAAAAGGGGGTGCAATTCCAAAACCTGCCGATACCATACGACCAAAGTCTCCATACTGTCCCAGCACTATAATAGGTACCACCGCCTATAACACAAGTTCCAGTTAACTGCCGAGTAAGATTTCGAGCGGAATTGTTTCGTATAACTACCTATTCTATAATACGTATTCTATGGTATAACTACCTATTGACGTAGTTTAACGCAGGAAACTCAGACGCTGTGTTAGATGCTGTGATGCTGAGGAAATTCGAATGCTCAATACTTGTGCTACAAATTTCTCTCGAGCTGTCTTGTTAGTATCTGCTTAAACTTCACTTAGTAATCGCCGTGTTATAAGGGGGAATAGAAAATTACCTATAAGTAATTATGTTGCCATTAACTTCGTACTTGACGAGTATTACGTGTATATGAGTTTGAAGGAGGAAGCCATCAATGTTTCCTCAATTCAATGTATGCAAAAGAGACATAATTAAAGTAAACAACAGTAATATCGCTACTCTTTCGCAATGCAATTTAAAACAATTCAATAACTTTCCCATACCCCATAACTGATTACTTGATTTGGTGTTTTAAATTGAAGTTACATCGTGTACCGATCCTTTAGTATCGAAAGATCCACATCATAAGTCGCTTCACAATAAAATATTTTTTTTTCAAACTTAAATATCTGAGAATAGTTTCCAGAGGGAAGCACCTTTTAATTCTGATTAAACTGGACAAAAACTATAGGGCTTTATAACGCCTGTCCAACGACATCATACAGTTTGTATGAATAGGCGGCAAATTAATTTTTTACATATTTTTTTAAATTTTACACCATGGCGGCTCATTTTCGCATTTCAGATGCAGATTCTTCATTTATTTACTAAAGTACGGGTTACAAAAGATGTCGCAATTAATTAGTCAAGTCCATGCATACTCTGCCTCATTACTTAACTATAGATTCTCTGAAATCTCCCTAAAATGTGTGTACAAAAACTTTCGGTCGGTGATCGAGGCTGATCCACTAGTGGGCGTTCCGCCCACGTTTAAAGTAAGTTTAGCGTAGACAACGAGTACTTAAATGTTAAGCACTGCTTGTCTGTTTATTTAAAAAAATATCTTTCTCCCAACCCTTTCTTCAAATCCATTCCAATCTGGAACTCTCCAACGATAGACCGCTGTCTATCTTCTATCATCTAGGGGCGTGCCATCGTTTGTCATTCTGAACACGCGTTACTTACCACTAGGCAGACTGTCTGTTCGTCTGTCACCATCTTGCCATAGAAATAAGAAGTATTCCATTGCAAAACCTAGATATACATTTATTAAGATAATAAATAAGCAATTCGAATAAATGTGTAGACACCCTTTCAATTTCACTTGATACCATAAATTGAGCCGAGAAACTTATTTTACACGACAAACATTTACTCGTACCCTCACTTCGCATAATGTCAACAATACCGGTATAATCCTGTGGGTACTATGAAACAGACCCACTAATAGTTTTGCATGCGACACTATCATAACGTGTCGGCGTTCAAGTTTTAAGTGAAAGGACGGTAAAACTAATAACTGTAATGGAATTCTTATTGCCGCCAAAGTTTTAGAATTAAATGTTGTTGAAAAACACTTGGCTATATACACATTTAGTGTGCTAATAAATGACTAGTAATTATGTAAATATTCGCTTTGTTACACCTTACGGTGACTAAGGGATAATGAAGCGGTTACCTCAAGCCTTGAAGAACTACACCACCTTTGAAAGAGTAGAGTCGCCATCCGTGGCGTGGTAATTTCAGGTTATACATTCCTCATGTACAAGACAATGTGCTTAAGGAAGCCCATGTCCAGCAATGGACGAAAACAAGGCCTAGTTATGGTATGTATTCGTATATTTATGTTTTTTTTTAAAGAAATAGTCGTCAGTAAAGCATACAGTCCACCTGATGGTAAGTGGTCCATAGACATCCTCGATACATCCCAAGATCAGTCCAGAATCACAAACGTTGGCACGCCCCCGAATGCGCTGCCCACCTTTGCAGATTATGGAATGGATTGGGAAAATGGGGAGGTATAGGATAGGATGAGATGGGAATAAGCTCTGACATATCTTGCTCACTACCGAAACACGTACGTACATTGGGGAAATACGATAAAGTAGGAAATGCAGTGCATTTCAAGGTAGCCTTCTGTGAGAGAGGGGTATCGTGGCCAGTGGAAAGCGCCCAGTGGCTATGGGAATGCAGCGTGCACTCTTCCCCTTGAAATGTATTTGCGTAAAAACGACGTTATAACTCTCTTAATATAAGCATTATGTTTATGTGTGCCGTGTGGTATGGGCCGGCTATAAAATAGCCCCGCCCCATCTCCTCCCGCGGAGGTCGTGACGCGGCGACTAAGGGACAACAGAGCCGCTGCCACAAGCCCTGAGGAACTACACCACCTCTAAAAGAGTGGACTCGCCAACCCGCTTGGCCAGCGTAGCCTTTTAAGGTCACACATACTCGTATCTCATGCACAAGACAATGTGCATGTTGCTATCCTCTCATGACTCTCTGTATGCTCAAAAATGGAGAATGACAGAGAGTTGAACCATATTCACTATTGAACTGACAGAGTATTCCATAACTTATTATTAGGCGGACTGCTTTCCGCTACCTCCCTTTTATAAAAATGGTGATTGGCTTATCTTCCTAACGCAGATTTCATTAAAAGACTTAAAAGTCGTTAAACAACCTCTAAGCAAAGTTAGTTACTTGACTCAAAGTAGGTAAGGCGTAACAGCCTACTAACGAGGTAATTACTCAAGATGGCGACATTGCGGTAATGACTCGGTGGAATAACAAAGAAAAAAAGATAGTGATAGGTTGCGGTGGAGCCTTCATTAGCCTCTGCCTGTGTTCTTACTGTTGTACTCTACTTTTTATTTTGTTGGACACAAAGGAGTGTGGGCCAAGTGGACTGACGACTTAAAGAAATTCGCTGGTGGTGGTTGAATGAGAAGAGCCGAGAATCGTGCTGGCCTTGGCAAAGGGTTATATCCAGCAATGGAGAGACATAGCCTGATGATATGGTATAGTAAAGGAGTGTGTAGTCTCTTAGAACTGTGGTAGCTTATAAGCATCTATCAATTTGATGATGTTAATGACGACGGAATTAATTTGATAAAGATAATTACGATGATTAAAAAATCTATACTTATAATAAAACTGTAGAACCAGCGTGTCTGTACATATATATTTACCAAAAACTGATTATGGGCGATGAAGGAAGAGTATCAGAATACAAAAAGATAAATTTGAATTTTTTTGTCTGTCTGTCTGTCTGTTCGAACACGCTAATCTCCAAAACTACGAAACGGATTTACATGGGGTTTCTACAGATTAATTAAGCTTAGCTTGGCGCTTCGAATACGCTTTGATTCATCGAAATCGGCTGACAGGAAAAAAAGATGTCCCAGTGTAGAGTTTGAAAACTAAAATTTTACAGAAACACCATTTACTGTAACTAGTGTTCTTGCAAAATAAAGAATTTTATTTATCCACTCTCGACTTATTCGTGAGATGGCGAGTATGAACACCGGTGCATACTACAGTACCTTCATGTAGCACTTCTACAGCACACAAACTAAAATCATCCTTTATCAATGGGCGGGTCTCATTTGCCGCGGAACCGATAATCGTTAGGGAAGACAAAACATCGAATGAAGCCCACGTAACGAGAAGATCAGTACAGGACACCCTCCGCCCGGGTGGACCGACGATTTGAAGAAGTTCGCTGACGGTGGTTGGATGAGAAGAGCCGAGCATCGTGTGTGGTGCCGAACCTTGGAAAAGGCCTGAATCCAGCAATGGAGAGACTTAGTCTGATGATATGGTATGGTACTTTTATCAAACTACAATCTACAATAAAACTGACTGAACGTAAGCTGATCCGCTTTTCGAACTGTATAAATCACTTTATTTTCTATGTTAAAAAGTTAGCTCCTAATTCGTATAGACTTTAAAATATTCTTTGAAGTAAAGTTAAACGAATTCGGATATCGATGTTTATATAATTTCATTTTATTTATTTGTTTTATTAACTACGTAATAATAAAAACCAATCCGTCAATTAATTTTATCATTTATAACTAGTTTGGAATACGAATGTGGAATGCCACCATAAACCTGCCAGGTTTAAGGGCAAAAAGTACACAAAATATCGTGTACCATATTGTTCTTTGAATGTAAATAAAAAAACGATGGTGAAAGATTAGTGGTTTGTCTTTCATATAGTCCTCTTACTATTACCTCAAACAATGGAGTTGCGTCTTAAAATGAATAATAAAAAAATACGCCCACCACTATATTGCTTTAAATCTTAAAGATGCAGTCTTAAGATGCAGTCTCCACTAACAAGTTAACAAGAACGAAAATCTGCGACAAACGACTAGACCTCGAAAATTTTCTTGCAAAACGTTTTTTTATCGCAGCAAAATAATTTTCCAATTCATAAATAGAATGGAAAATGACTACTTGCCGGTGTGCCAGGAAATGGTACAGTGATTTCTCATAGGTAGGTACGCTACAACTCGTAGGCGTGATACACCGTGGTGCGTAGTGGTGCTACGAAGAGTAAAACGACACGTAGCCTCTCCGTAGCGGTGCTTCGTGGGTCTACGGTAAAATTAATTTTATGAACAATTACATCCTCTGATAATGAGGTATATGTGATTATATTATACCTACATTTAAAATAATTTCATATTTTTTCTTTCACTGTACTCGATATGGTGGCGCTACGCTACACGTAGCAGTGCTACGGGATGCCGGATAATACATTCTGAAATAAAGTATTTCTGTGGCGCATGTAATCTTTTCGAAAACTTTCCTTACCGCTACTGTCTGGATTAGAGAGGCCTGGATGCCGGGATTTACGACGGTTAATAATTAAGTTTATGAATTGAAATAAAAAATCATTTATCTCTGAATAGACATAAATCATTCATTATATATATACATTTCACTTTACAACGTTTTTACTTTGAAAAATAACGCTAAGCTCATGGAGCCTACATAAATTAAAGTTTACAAAATGTATAAACTTATCTGAATTTCGTATGTGCATTATTTACGAAGTAATATTTTGTGTTGAATCTGACTTTGTCTAAGCCCTTGTCTATTTAAAGTCTAATGTACAAAAAGCTATATCATATTCACCCCACGTTTCATAATATTCAAATTCGTATAAGCATCGAACTATGGAAACAAAAGGATCTGAGCGAAATAAAATAGGGAATTAAATTCAAATCACATCAAAATACTGGAAACAAAATAAAACAGTCCCTCGGCCGAACTCTGGTAAAGTTTTCAGCCTCTTGGCAAGAGATAGCGGCAGATTGGTGTTTGGTGTAAGTTAAAAGAAAGTAGTTAAATCTATTTAATACTGACAATATAAGAACCCTCGCGAAGTCTAAAATAGAAAACTCAGTGCATGATTGTTGAAGTGGAATATTAGACGGAGACGAATTTATGTGAGGAAAATGGTTTATTTCTAAAAAATATTTATAATAATCGGTATAGGGCGCTGCGCACCCACCGTACCACCAACCAAACCACTGCTGGTTCGGTAGATATTTTTTAGTCCCTACCGTATCACCAACTCGTAGTACGTTAATAGTGTTGTGCTCCTGAGTAAAACAAATTTTGCACAAATTCAAATGATGGATGTTAAAAAAGGTGGCGACAAGGAGTCCGCGTCATGATTGTAAATATCCATATACTGTAAAATCTACAATATTACTTATTATAAATGCTTATTTTTTTTTTAAATAAGAAGTTAATAATGTTTCTATAAATGTCACGTGTTTAATCCGCTGTAACGTTGCGCGTTACATATCTTCACAGTCCTAGCCTATTGTTACTAACTTCTACTAGCATCTTCGCTCGCGAAGACTAAACAACTGTAAAAGATTTTTAACATCTGTAAAAATAGCAATATGAAATACCTCACGGATGAGCTCGCTTTCAGCCTCAACATTATCTTCTCGTTTCTCTCGTATTTGGACGGTGTTTGCATTTATGTAGTAACTTATTATTTTTACAATACGGTAGATATTAAATTTTAAAAGCTGTCATTTGTTTTGCGGAAAAATGAATTTAGCAAGAGAACATTTCGGTTCAATGATTTTTTATGACTTTCGTTGAAGTCTAAACCAGAAACAAAGATATTATTCCATTTAGTGATGAAGCCCCATAAAGTTCCACTTTTTGTAACTGATTCAGTGGATTTGTACGTGGTCGTACCCACCTCAGTGACGATGTTAGAGAAGGGCGTCCTACGACGGCTGTGACGGAGGAAAACATCAAAACTGTGCGGCTCATGATTGAAGCAGACAAACGAACGACATATCAGCAGATACGGGCATCATTAGATATTATTATGAGTCAAATTCAAACTATTTTACACGATCACCTACGAATAAGAAAGCTTTGTGCAAGATGGATTCCTCACAATTTGATGGAAGATCAAAAACTTGATTTTTATTGATAAGTGAATTTTTATTTACTCCCTATAATTCTGGATCAACTCAGAGGAATACGTTTTATGAATGCAGAAGAGGCAGTTAACGGCTTTTCAAACGGCTGTTGAAGAGTTGCCTAAAGAAGGGTGGGGGCGCGATTGTCACGGAGAATAAATAATTCGAAAAGCATTAAAACAATTTCCATCTTTATACCTGATTTATTTTTAGAGATTCTAATAATGTTCAGTATATTACGTATATTATGTCAAACGTTGCTTCACCTCGTCTGCTTTCAAAAATACTAAATTTCAAGTAAAATTCCAAGACTTCAAAAGACCTGAAAATATTCAAATTGCAGGGCACCGGGTCTTTTAGATGGCCATCACTATCTCGCATAGCCTCTGCGAATCCAGGAAGGTATCGGACTGTCCCACGACCCTTAATTAATTAAGTCTCATTATGTCTCTTTAATCCGCGCAAGGTTGCAAAATCACCAGGACCACGATCTTCAGCAATGAAGGAACGACTGGAGAGAGAGAGATGTCACTTTTATAGTCATTTTCTTTATAGATAATTAAAATTGACTTCACATAGTGTTCTTATTTGAAATCTACATAGGACCATCAAATCTACTGTGACAACGCATGGTATTTAAATTCATTTTGGTGTTTTAAAAATAAACAAAATATAAAATATACTTTTTATGCAAGCACCTTTAAAGTTACTGACTGATGTTTTCTCTTATATATTTTAACAGGATTGTGATCAAAATAATAAATTTAATTTAAAAATTTTAATCATATATTATGTAAATTATGTTATAATTAAATTAATATTCAAGTAGTTGTCTAAATTTTTTTGTAAATCTGTATTAATAAGACAGACGAAGGAAAAATAAACGCTGTTGCGTTCACAGTTCGGATCTTCGGTTTTGAACCCTGCAGAAATCTGCAGAAATGTCATTTCTATTTGTAAGTATTTAAAAACACCTTACATGGTTATTTCTCTTATTTTTATTATGTAACTTCGCTACATTCTCTTCACTTCCTTAGACCACTTTCTACGAATGCTGTCCCGTTTGGATTCGTTCCAACATTGACCGATTATAAAATCTATAAAACGTGTCCAAGTTTGTTTTCTGCGGTCTAACCGACCGATTTGGACGCCCCCTAACCATTTTATTCAGCGATTTTGTTAACGAAACGAAAACGTTCGCCAGATATGTACTTTCACGGGCGGAGATTCCCTTGGCAGAATTTCAGGACAGTGCCCACAGTGAAATATGATTGCGCAGTTTCGTATCTATGTCCGTATATTTTCATGCTTTGTTCTTCGATTACATCTTGGAACATTTTACACAAAAATGTTCTTCCTTTCATTTAGCTCCAGTGATTTAGTCTTGTTTCGCTTTAATCTAATTTCATAGAACTTCTTTTGTTGACCTCTTCTAGTTAACAAGAATGATTGGCTCAATAATTTGATTATGGCGGTATGTGCAGAATCTTTGTGTGATACTCCCTCGCAGTGCCACCATCACGGATTGTGATCGTGATAACGGATTATTAGACGGAAACGTACATTGATTGAAATCTGAAAACAGTAGCAAATGTAATTGTAATAACTATAATATGTAAGGCAAGTATAAGTGTTGAGGTAGCGCTGCGAGGGAGTATGCTTCCTGGCAGCTCCACAATGTGGGTGTGTGGTGTACGTACAGTTATTTCCGTCTGATGTACATTACAATCCGTCATGTCTGGTCGTGGTCGATGATGGTAGCCTTGCGAGGGAGAATCAGACGAGTATTTCTTGAATAAATAACCACACCATACCATCAACCTATGCTCACCACCTCCTCTCCCAAAGCCCGCCACCACACACGTTCCTCTGTTAGGTTTGAAGATAGGACTCTTAAAAAGAAGGTAAGCATACGACAGACACATGCACTCACACTGTCACACAAGCACACCCCCTCTCTCATACAAACAAGCAAACAAATACGCACACAAACACACACACGCACACACACAAACACACACACACAAATTAAAGATATGTCTGGAATTACTGCATACAACTTGATGAATTTATATAAAGAATGTAATATTTCTTAGATATTGTTATGGAATATATTAGAAGTGGATATAAATGAAATTCAATTTATTTTAAAATAAGACCAATAGACCAAAAATCTGTATCTTGGAAGCCAATAGGGATGCTCCTGATATACACTTTTTTTTCTACTTTGGGATTCAAGGCTAGTAACAATTATTATAGTAATACGTATATTTAGTACAAATACTACAGTATTACTACATTTTCAAAAATCAGTAAAAGCACACCATTTCTGAAGTTCTACAATGGTTTCACAAAATTGCATATAAGTTTTACCGGTTTTGCGCCCGACGTAACCTTGCACGAACGTCGAACGTCTTAATTTCCGCATTTCGCCTTCGCGAGGAAATTCCTGCTTCCGAAGCTCAACGTAATACCGATGTGATTTTGTACTCGCGTGCATATGCCAAGTTATAAGCTTTAATTGAGTCTTCACGGATTTTCTAAATATTTTTAAGACAAAGGTGCTGTTTACTGCTTCACTGCGAAATTTTAGTCACAATTTGACCGCTTTTTCAATTGGAAATTTTGTAAAACAGCACACACATTTACGTAGAGCGATAATAAACTAAGGGTTCTTAACTCTTGCTCTTAATTCTTAACTCACATTCATGAAATCGTGAGTTCAAACAAAGACCCTTATGGGTGAGTAGCTAGAATACTAATTTTTCAATTAAAGGAATAAATGAAAAATTCTCTACCTTATGCCGTTCTTAAAAACGCAAAAAATCTTTCACAGCCTGAAATTTTCAGTGTAAAACTGGTTTAACTAACAAAACACCCGCAGAATGTGCTAATTGCACCATTGCGCCAAGAAAGAAAAAAACATGTGCTACGTGATAATTTTAAACTAAAACTGGAATAACTGCTTTTGAAACCTTTTTTCTTATTGAAAGTATAAATTAATTCTTCCTATACAAATAATTGAGACATTGCCCTTGAGGCAATGTTAACCTCAAATATAGGCCAAAAATCGGCAACAATACGCGCGGCGCAGCGAAGCATAAACGCCGAAATTAACGGCGCGCTTTGAAAAATATTCCACGCAATCTTCGAAGCAATAAGTTGGATAAGGCTCCGTATGAACTTACGATTTAAAAACCAACGCAAACTTTGAGAATTTAATATTGTAAGTTATCGATTTAAAAGAATATAAGTATTATAAAAATCATATTATCGTATGAATTATAATATAGTCTAATATAATACGGGATGTGTAAAGAAATGATTAAAAAGAAATGCCATACATCCCTCGTGCACAAAACAATGTGCATACAGGAGGCCCATGTCCTGCAGTGAATGCTGAAAGGACTGGTTACATTCCATTGCAGTTCGTAATTGACTTGTTAATTGTCATACATACTCATTATACATTATATTATATATAACTACATACATAATTATACATACTCATACACATACATAATTTATATTATAAGCTGTGAACTATTTATACATAAATTATTACACAAATGTGAGTTGGAGGATCTCATATCTCTTGTTTCCACTACACAGAAAATACAAATGTGAGCCTCTGAGTGTGGTGTGAAGTTCGCGAGGTCTGTAAGCAACCTAACGCTCCCGAACTTCCCCGTTTAATGGGGAAAGTTAAAACAATTTGCGAGTTGTGAAGTGACTTAATGGTCATGACGTTTTAATTTCCTACGCAACCTGATTTGAATTTGCCACGCGGCCGCCTGCGATACGCTGCGGAGACTACTATGGCACGCAACATTTTTTATAGAGTAGATGGCTAACGAACGGGCGGACCATATGATGGTAAGTAGTCACCGTTGCCCATGGATATCTATAACACCAGGGGGCTTGCGGATGAGCTACCGACCTTGCAGAATCATATTCACAACGCTCCAGATAAGCCCCATGTCGTTGCGTAAAGGGAAATCCTCAGCTGGCAGTTCATTCCACAACTTGACGTATTGTTCTTTAATTACTGAAATAATTAGCGGTTCCTGTTTGTGATCTGTAAAGTTGGTTCAAACCCCATCCCATATGTGTAGAAATTAAAGTGAAACTGTAGTGAGTTTTCCTTAGTACTTACTTCTACGAAGCGTTAAACACAAAACTCTGTATATACGTGTATAGATTACTCTGTATATACACAAAACATACGTGTATATTTCGGTACGCATGAATACGCCGAAATATGGGAGATTTTAATTGAAAGGCGCTTTCATATTAAGTATTCTCAGTTGAGGTTGTCACCCATCTGACTTCTGGCTTTGAAATATATTAGTTTTGAAGACGTAGGTATATCTATCTAGTTAGATGTATGTTGTATGTTACTGTAAAATCTCGAATGGGAAATAGTAATGTTGTCTTACGTGTAAATCGATCTACCAATATGAGTTTTTGACTGTTAGGATTGAGGAAAAGACTGATTTTTGGGGGTTTAAGTGTCCCATTCTGTTCTTAATTACCTGTCTGGTGTGTTAAGTGGCTTATATTAATTGAGACACATAAAAATATCCTCCAAATAATTGATTATGTATGATAATTTTGATACAATGCATGAACAAAGTGACCATGAATTGCCGCACGAACGAGAGCGGCAATTGAATCCTGAGGAAGATTATGGCCAAGGCCGACTGTCCCTTCCAGACGCAGTGGATGAAGCTAGTTGTGGGTATAATTTAATAGTACTAATACTAGCTTAAGTTGTAACTTACTAACAATATTTATGCACATTGTGCGAAATAAAAAAAATATTATTATTATTAAACGGTAACTAACTAAAGAAAAAACAAAAAGTCTAAATTGACACAAAAAAGGTTATACAAAAAGAAATGTACATTAGCACACACAAATTAATTAATTATACTCAATTCATCAAATATCACTTAGAGAAAGAAATACGAAAGGTACAGATATGTACTTCATGCTACAGAGAAAGTCTACAATCATAAATGCATTCTCGCAAGCGAGTTTATTTTGCGCAAGTTCTCCCATTTCTATTGTCCCAGTTTTCAGGATACAACGCAACGAAACAAACACACCACAATACGTTGCGTCATTACGGTAGATGTCGCTATCATATCTAGCATAATTGCATCATTCTACCTTTATGTGATCTACTACGATGGTAAGGCTTTATACGCATTACAGCGGTCGAAGAAACAGCTACATGTTGCAATAGGTTATTTTTTAATTTAGTACTTCTCTGATATAGTCTAAATTGAAATAAGTGTGAAAAATAAATTTGATGATTTATTCATGTTATGATTATTTATTTTTATGAAGTTGCAGCCAAAAAATAATGACAATATCTCTTTACGTTTAACTTTATCCACATAGTATAAAAACTATCCCTGTTTCCTGCAGAATATTGAATCTGATATTGATAACGAAGTTAAATACTCTTTGGTATATTTCGTGCGATCGTATTAAGGCCAAATAGGTTTCGGTTCTTTGTAACAAGTATTTTTACATAGAATTGCATTTCTGTGAAAAATAATAAATTACTAAATAATAACGACGCCATAAATAATAATAATACTTGTTTCTTTTTGTAAACACTTGTATTTTTTTAAACCCTACTTTCAAGTAAAAGTTCAGATATTTGTTACTAAATTACGTCGAAACGGCTGTACCCATTCCATTGAAACTTGGCCAATAGTGAACGAAGTCGCGGGCAAAAGCATTTATTTTATAAAACTTAGTATTTTGGCTACAAAATACTCTAGTATAGTATATAGTAAAGTACACTCTAGTACAGTATATAGTACAGTACACTCTAGTACAGTATGTACTACACCCAGTAGTTCGCGCTCTCCAACAATACTGCTACCGCTCTGGTGCGCTTGAACCTTCAAGTTCGCATGGCTGTATCATAACTGGGAATGTATGTGCCACATTTGCTTTTATTACAACAATGTGTTTATGGCGAGAATCAGGAACCACTGTCATTCGTTTACGTTGATACACCTTTATTTCGAAAGAAGCACTAAAAATATTTTGAAGAATTTAATAAAGAACCATAGTAACGATGCTTCTAGAACATACGACGTTTCATTTCTAACTTTATAATGGCCATACCACCATACCATCAGCCCATGTCTCTCCATTGAAAGAAAGAAAGAACATTTGTTTCAGCACCGCACAGTATACACAAGAATTAGTAGACAGAACTAGGACAGAGAATAATAAAACTAATTTGACAATTCCGCGTGCCACAGCGCCGCACCGAAAGAGTGTTCAGCTTAGCACTATGTCAGAAACCACTTAATGATTTTCACCTGAAGCCTAGAGCGACGTTCGGACGGAAGCGACAAATAGAACACGTGTAACACAATTAAAATAAAGGAGTAAAGACACAATACAATGATACACAAAGAGGTATATATGCTCGTAACTAAAAATCAAACAAGGTATATAATACTTAGGCGTAATTTATAAATTTACACTTCATACAAATATCTATTTAAAAATTTAATAATAATAATCTATAATCTATCAATAGCTGGATAAAGCCCGCCACCACATACGAACCTCGGCTATTCTCATCCGACCACCACCCGCGAACCTCTTCAAATCGTCGGTGTATCTGGCCGAAGAGCGTCCCACACTTCGCTTTCCGGTGCGTCCACCGCTCGCCTCCACTCGAGGACTCGTCTACCCCATCGGTTATCTGTCCTGCGGCAAATTTGACTTGCCTACTGCCACTTTAGCATGTTGATTCTGTGAGCTATGTTCTTTGGTGACTTTAGTGACTGTGGTGACTGACTTTAGTTCTTTGGTGAACCTCTTTGTTTCCAATCTTATCCCGCAAAGAATCTCCGAGCACAGCTCGGATATATAACTATGGCGCGGCTACTAATGACGTCCAAAGGGTGCCACGATCACTGAACTGTATTCTATAGGTATATTAGTTATGAAGGGAAAGTAAAGTACGCCCTAGCTAGTCAAAGGTTGAAACGGTACCTGTCCACCAGCAGGAGGCACCTTTCACGGTCGTTGTGGGACCTAGTACTGCTCTTCCTCTTCGTACAGGTGGTGCAATGTTAGGCGCTTCAGGATTCACCACGCAGTTTCCTTTGGAACCAGTACACCATCAGCAGATACGAGGTTTCGTCATAGATTCGCGGAGTTGCAGCCGTGGACGGGCCCACGACCACGCGACTTCCTCGCAACCGCAACCGGGCGGCGGCGAGTGCAAATCATAGACTACATAGCGGTCTCACACTTTTAAGTTGGGTGCACATGCAGTTAGGAAAATTGATGTGCATATTAAACGGAAGAAAAATAGAAATGACAATACGCGACTTGGCGCGAACATATAATGTCGCTAGGTATAGTCAATAGCAGGCCACGGGCCTTCATTAGTAGATCATTAGTGAGTTTCAGGCTATAATCCATCAGAAGATGCAGTGCGGATTAGTGGGTACATATGCTGCAATTTTTTGCCAAATTACTGACAAGTATTTAATTAATGGTATAGGGAGGGGTATCTATTCTCGACTCCCGTTCGTGAAGTTGTGAATTCATATCCTCGACCAGTTTCTGAGTTTCTACTTGAGCACGGAGTTTTAAAATTATCACTAGCTCAAAGTCACAGAAAAAAGTAATTGCTTTTCACGAATGAAATTTAATTTTAAGAGGGTGCAGAGAAATAATTGAGCAGCAAATTGATGGCAGTAAATTTAAAGGTGAGCTAAGTTTAGGTTCTCTAGTGACTATAAAGAAATAGTGGGGAGCACTCCATAGGACTCCATCGACTTTGTGATGACATTCTCAATAATTTAAAATTATGTATTTCAATTACTCAAAAACAGTTTGTTTTGTTTCTTTTTTTTTTATAGGAAGATGACGGCAGACGAGCAAGCAGTCCACCCGGTGGTAAGTGGATACTGTCGCCCATGGACATACCAACCCCAGTTCAGAATGGAAAACGTTGGCACGCCTCCGCATCCGGATGCGCTGCCTGCCTTTGAAAATGTAAGAATAGATTTAGAGGACGGGTTGGGAAAATGGGGAGGGATAGGACAAAATGGGCTCTGGCATATCTCACTCGCTAACGAAAAACGTACGTACATTGAGGAATAAGATAAAGTGGGTAATGCAGCTGGTAGATTTCAAGGTAGTCTTCTATGAAAGAGCAGTAACGAGACCAGTCGAGTGCGCCCAGCAGCTGTTGGATTGCAAAGTGCATCCTCCCCCTCATAAATCATAATCATTTTGTTGGTCATGACAAGCCTTTAACCCCTATATACGAATATACACAAGAACACTTATGCATCAGCCGATATAACATACGATATAAGCACTTAGATAGCGTAATTGCTTAATATATCTGCTCTCCCCTACACTCGCGTGGCTGAGCTTATCTCACTCGTGAAATTCTAGTGCATTAGGCAATATCGCGTGACGTCATCGGGTTATTGCACCGTAACGTAATTGCATCGATGTTCGGAAAACCGCATCTCAATTTATAAGACGCGTGTTTGCTAATGTAAGGTTTAGCATCAATGGAGATATTGCAGTCTCATTAGTGCAACCGAATATATTATAAGTATATTACTTGTCAATTTTTGTAATTTGAATTGAAATTTAATTCTTAGGAATTTTTGAATAAAGTCTTGATAATAAGACAATTTTGAAGTTTAAACAAAAATCTGATCCATTGTCAGTTTGAAAGTGTATAGGTATATGGGATATAACGAAATTTGTGGATAAATTGTGGAGCGCATTTGAGAGAAGGATAACTTAGCCAGTCATGTGCCCCCAGCGGCTGTGGGATTTCAGTGTGCACTCTCTCCCTCCCAAAATGTATGAATGAATGTTTTGAATTCTCTCTCACATTCTGTGTCGATCTTCTGCCTGTAGCAAAACTATCTTTCATCGATTACTCAACCATATAAATGACAGCAAACGCTCGTCGATTATTTTTTGACGATAATAACATTTAGACCTTTCATTATAGGTTAACGTTTTGACATTATACTGAAGAGCTGATTCTTCAAATTTATTACAAAAACTTATATGTGTATAAAATATCTAAATTATGTATTTGGTATAAATGCAAATGTAAATATTGTAGTGTTGTGTATGTGAAATGAAATTTGATTCATTCATTGAATAATGTAAGTCTCGTTTCATACCTGTCTAAACGTTATCAGCCCCATAAAAACAAGTGCAAACTTCAACTTTGAGGAACCTTGGTGAGGTCAGTGCTACAAACTTTTCTTGTTTCATCCAGTTTACAACTTCCCAGTCTTCAACATGGGTCCGACTTGATTTTGGTTAGTTTAGAACTTATTTCTTGTTTGCTGCCGAAACATTTCCTTATTCGGATTGTTGGGTGAACAAAGAATTATTTTAATACGTCACACGTGTCAAGAAAAAGATTTATCACGAGTGGCCAGTCAGATTTTTTTCTTATGTCGGAGATTTCTAAAAATGCACGTGTAACATCCATCTAATAGATCAAATTGATTTCAGCTTTTTTAACGTCCCACTGTTGGGCATAGGCGTCCCCTAATCATTTAGGTACTAGGGATCCGAGCCCACTGCGAATTGGTGCTACTTTCTGGAACATGCTGCTTTCCTCATGAAGTTTTCTTACACCGCCGAACTAGTGATATTTTTGAATCCATAGGTACTTAAATTGTAACTCAGTGCTATAACCTGAGGACTTGAACTCGTGACCTCACCGAAGACAATGAGAGTCAACAATAGATATTACAACGCTTTTATCGCCCTTGGATCGCCTAGGATATCACTGCGTGAATCCATATAGGGGATTATTACACCAAACTCTATCGTAATAATTGAAATGTTAGTTAAATTTAACTAAGATAAACAGAAGCGATAATACGGAAGTGTTAACGGATAGTGAAATGACTTAGAAGAAGAGATAGAGTGTATTGGCTATGCAGTAAAGTAATAGAAAATACAACTATTTTTTATTGCATTTAGGAAATCAAGTTCACAATTATATATATGAAGATAAGACAATAGCGATAATAAAAGATTTCCTAACTAACTAAATGATGAGAATAAAGTACCTAATAATGGTTGGAATTAAAAAAGCAAGTGCTAAAATAGAGCGGTGAAGGCTTACTGGTATCTATACTCGACTAGCATTCGTGTAATCGTGAAATTAAAGAAAAAACTAGAGTATGTGATCCGCCAATCCGCACTGGGCCCGCGTGGTTACGGCCCGAAATCCCCCGGTGATTTAGTATAGGAGGCCTGTTCCCTGCAGTTGGACGTTATAGGCTGCTACCAATCATAATACAATATAGCCGACACTTAATCCATTACAAAACACCGTAATTAATATTAGGCGTATATTGAGAACGTGGCGTATGGAACACCCCTCACGACATTGATCAGTATAATGTTGTTTTTCTCCTTATAATAAGAAAACGATACACAAAAAAGGGGTTTGTTAAACATTCAAATTGAGATTGTAAAGTAAAGGCTGTGTTACAGACCTTAGAACAAAAACACAAAACCCAAGAAAATATTTGATTAAAAAATACTGTCGCGGAAACTCTAAAACACTTCTATCTAAGTAAATATATTATTTCGAGAACAATACGTGTTAATTTCGTTAATGTCGCTTCACAAGAGATTTAGTAGCAAATGTGAAAGGTGAAGCAATGTCACATCGCTTGAGATACAAATCCAGACTCATGTATCATAATATAATAATATAAACAGTAGGTATACTGACATAGACGCTTTAGTCATTACAATTTTTAAAAAAGTCAATTAAGTTATCATATTTTAAGGGCTACGACAAAACGGAAACCCAACTAAACTTTCTGTTGTCTTCCGGACAACTCCGAAATTAACGGTCCAATTGTAATGTTGCTCATTAGATGACTAAATAGAACTTCATTTGTAAATGTAAACGAAACATCTATTAACGTGTTTTATATTTAATAGCCTAAATCTATGCATATAAGCCTATCAACATTTTTTCAAATAAAATTACACAATAGTTGATTAGATAAACACCATGAAGAAATCTTAAGACTGTTAAGGTTTGCGGTTGGCACCTTAGCGAATAAAAACAATAGATAATGAGTAAAAAGGGTCTGGCATTTGATGTTGGGAGCGAATTTGAAATTTAAAAATAAATTTGAAATTTAAAAGAAATTAATGGCCTGTTTGAGTTATTATATGAGTAACATAAAAACAAAGACGATATTATGAGATAATGTTCGGAAAAGTATCCTTAGAGTCGGTACCCACTTGGTCGTGACGACACATTGTTGTCCCGGTAAAAGTGTAGTGGTTTGTATATTTAAATGGAAATGTTCACATATACTCGGGCACAAAAAAGCTGTCGTCCACGACGCATTTACCGTGCGATTTGTCAAGATTATTGTAAATTATTGGCATTATTCACACTTGTCGTGACGACACAATGTCGTCCCTGTAAAAGTGTCAAGGCTACGACAAAACTGTCGTCGCCGACACTATCCTTATTGTGTCAACCGCATCTAGACACCCACGCATCCCAACCGCCCCGCCCGACTCCCGTCCAACGATAAAAGTGTCGCCCCGACCTAGTGGGACAACCGGCTCTTAACATTGCATATAGACACAAAAAAAAGAATTCTCTGCTCTGTACAAATTTGCATTAGTGTGCGTGTCACATCTAGAGCGTTATGTAAAGTTGCCTTACCGTTTACTGCGAATATATGACATAGAATTTATGTAATGCGATTCCACAAGTTCTCGGTTGCTGCCAGTTTAATTTTGAAAGTTATTTTACAAATTTGTTGTTGTTCCGTTACCCTACAGGTATGCTGGAACTGCCAAGAATCTAAAATTTCTTTTGTGCGGTACAAAATATTGAAATCGTAGGTTTAAAAACAAAGAATTTGTGAAAAAAAGGATCTTAGACAAAAAGTATCAAAGTCATAGAGCTTTACGCGTCTCATCCAATGAAATATGTATATATAGTATGTATGTATAAACTTGGAATTCTTTTGTCAGGAATGCCGTCCTAATTTTCGAAATAATATATTTTTTATTGGATATGAGGAAAGACTGAAGTAAATACTTTGGTATGGATAACTCATTGAATCAAGGACAATATCTGGACGTGGTAGTGTTTTATAAAATTGTTCGTGGAACTATCGTAAGCGCCGAGATTCAGAAAAATATAAAACTTATCGTTCCTTGTTGGTATACTAGGATACCTGTAATATTTTACACGTCACCTTCCTGATCTAACTTGGGCCAATACAATACTGTAACTAAGATGTCACGCTTGTTGAATCTAGTGTCGGATTCCCTGGAGGTTTTGAATGATTCGTTAAAAAAAAAAATAAAAAAATTGTATTAGAAAAGTTAAAAGACGGATCATTCAGATAGTAGGTACCACTATAGTAGGATCAGTCAGTACCACATTTGGTGGATTTTTGATAATTCTTTTTTAATTTTCTTTTTCATGAATGTAATTGTTTTTAGTCTTTATGTATTAAATTACTATGCATGCTGTGGCTGGCTTAAGTAGGTGTTACACTTGGGCCGCAAATTCGGAGTGGTAGGGCGTGCAGCTGGGGCGTCGTTTTGAGCGTGCACGCTACGCTACTTAACATACAGATTAGTCTTGAGGTGTCTTCTTAACAGTGTTTACAGCGTGCAGTTAAGCATCCCGTCCAGTGGTATAGCGGAGCGTTGTAGTTAGCATGCACGCTGGTTTGCTTAACATATTGAAATGCGTGAAAGCGTATTTGATTATTTTTTTATCGATAAAAAGGTGGCAGACGAGCATACAGTCCACCTGATAGTAAGTGGATACTGTCGTCCATAGACATCCTCGAAACATGCCAACATCAGTCCACAATGACAAACGTTGGCACGCCCTCGGATGCGCTGCCCACCTTTGCCGATTAAGGAATGGATTGAGAGAAAAATTTGGGAAAATGGGGAGGGATAGGATGGGATGAGAATGGGCTCTGACATGTTTCACTCACAACCCAAACACGTACGTACATTGAGGAAATACGATAAAGTGGGAAATGCAGGGAAATAGGACTACATTTCAAGGTAGTCTTCTGTGAGAGAGGGGTAACGTGGCCAGTCGAGTACGTCCAGCGGCTGTGGGAATGCAGCGTGCACTCTCCCATATTCATATTCAACTGCTGTTTTTGACAGTGTGTCAAGATTTTTCATTGAATGAGGTTGTGTAAATAATCTGTGGAATGGGAAGATATTGATATATTATATTAGCGATGACGCTTGACCTTGAGTGACCGTTTCTGATTGATTAATACAGTAAACGCCCCGCTCCAGCCGAAACTAGTTGCGTGCACGGTGCACGCTGCACGCACGCTCAATACAACCCTTGAATTTGGGGCCTTAAGGTTATATTATTTTTGTTTTTTTATATGATACTATACTATGTTAGCATTAGTGTAATTAACTCATCTTCAAACTTAACCGAGATATTAGATATTTCGTATTAAACTTTCTGAATGTTACTTAACTTTGTAACTAAACGCATTGTGTTTATGTAAACAATATGACCAATGTATAAATTGGGAAGAAACCCTTAACCCCCCCCCCCCCCCCCACCACAAAACATAACAGGGAACCCTAGAGTGGACGCTGGGGTGCTTCTCTAGAATAAGGTCTATTCTGTTACCTTTCTTAACTAAATACAAATATAAACTATTTTTCTGCCACATTTCAATCCGGTAATAATTGATAAACTCATTATTATATTCATTATTATTATTTATTTTAATAAAAAAAATCTCGTTGGTAACTAGCCTAGGTTGAAGATATTTTAGACGGTAAACGGTTATATAAGATTAAAAACTGAACCAAACTATGTACAAAATTGTTATTCTCAATTATAGGTTTTATTAATAAAAGGACATGTTTTTCATATTAATTTAATTAACAACGAACGATGAACTTCAATATATCAACTTATATAAAAGTAACCTTGGTTTAACATTATGAAGGAGACCTTTTTTTTCTTCATATATGGCAATGGTGCTATTAGCACATTCTGTCAGTGTCAAGTTTTCTTCGTAATAAACAATTTCAAAGTCTGAAACGTAACCCATCAATGCCAGTCCCGTGGAAACAAGTCTGCAGTCGCTCCGTAAACCGATAGTAGGTTTACTGAGGACAGAAGAGGCACTTGGAAGCACACGAAAAACGCAATCCCACGCTTTTATTTGATTATCACAAACACCACGCACGAAAAACACTTTGAAGTTTAATAAACTGTCACTATTGAACCACAAAACGCCTACTAATACGCATTTTTGCAGTAATCAAACAAAAACTCGACTTCACTTCGCGAGTTCCCGCCAAAAAGTCCGAAAGTGACCTTAACACACTCCATAAAAAATTTGATAACATTTTAAGCAATAACGTTACAATTTATGCGCTTTTTATTTACATTTTTGTATCCACGGTCCATTTGGGCTTTATCAATACAAAATGCTTTTTCATCCGGCCCTCAGGAAACACAAACGTGACCCCATTTACGATTTATTATCATCCTCTCGTATGTTACATAGAACTAGCTGCGCCCGCGGCTTCACTCGTAAAAAATGAAACACTGAAACAACACTGAAGGCTGAACGTCGTGTCAAGTAAGTAAGTAACATTTTTTCGTTTTTCTGTCCCTATTACGTTCCTCTTCATGACGACACTTATTCTGGTTATAGTTTTCTATGTTTAAAGTAAATTAAAACACTCAATGAAACAACTATATTCATAGTATAAGAAATATAATTGTCTAGTCAAGCGCTACTGGGTCCAGCAAGACCACTAATCCAAAAGAGAGCAATTGAATTTCGCTTGTTTGATACAGCTTAGATAAAATGTATACGTATTCGTAAGTAATGAATTATTATTAGGTATTATAATAGTCATATAATTATATAGACATTATATTACGTTTATATTTTAATATTAATTTACAGTAAGTAGTTCTATGTTCTATAGTGGAGTGTAGGCTTTCTCGGCCGGTCTCCATATTAATTCGAATTAATATGTCGTATTTATGTCGAATTAATAATATTAAGTCGAAAATTCATTTCGTTGCGCTCGAGAAGCCAAAGTGAACGCAGCCGTCACTGAAGATGTCAACTGCAGTTGTTGACGAAACGTTTGGAAGAAAGAGAAGAGATTCCAGAACACCTCGGCCAAGTAGCCCGAAAAATTCAATTAATATCTATGTTCTATATTTGCTACATCTATTCACTCCCCTACCACTTCCTGCATAGCCCAAAGTTTGCCTGGAAGATAATGCTGTAAGGCAATAAATTCGCCGTTTCCAAGTACAATTTGTATAATGTACAATTTGCCTTTTGTATAATTTACAGAAAAAGAGTAAATAAATACACTGACCTAGGTTAATAATTCAATGGTATAATACGAACCGTAATACGTATACGTAAGACGTATACTACGAATAGATAGGTAAGTACAGAGATTATAATCTTCATCGTATAAACATTGTCAACATAACTTTAATTTTTTTTACGTTTTTCACAAATAAACATACGTCCTTATACGTGCAGATTACAATGATTTTTTAATGAAATAATTTACTATTTTACCGTTAACTGTATTCAAGGACACTGCAAAAGTGAATATTGTATAAACTAAATCGAAACTGGTGTTCCTTTACATTGTACGCACTAGTGACGAGAATTTTACTAAACGGATCTTAAACGCGCATCTTTACCTTTTTTATTTTACTTGATATTTCGACTGCGTTACACTAACTATGGTCACGCACTAACATTGTGCTTCAGTTTCGCGTTTATGATCCGTTTAATACATAAATATACAAGACTATTGATTAGTATTAAGTGCATGGAAGCAAGCGTTTAAAGCAGTTAACATTTCTCCTTGTTATAATATAACTCTGTGGAAAATAAAAACTCGTCGCTGTCTGTGACGTCATTTCAGTGATTGACCAATTACGCGAAAGGGTATATTTATATTTATCAATTACGCGAGACAGAGTTCTTATATTGATCAATTATGCGACTAGGCGTTTCAGTGATTGACCAATTAACGCCGTCTTAAGTAACATTGGACGGATTACGTAACTCTTCTTTTTCTGTGTGAAAACAAATAATAACTAAGTAAACTAGTAATCATTTCCGAAAATCCAGTCTCCCTAAAAATATTCCCAATTACCTTAATTACGAACACACAAACAAAGTCAACTTATTCACGAACTTTTTTCTTTATAACATTCGTAGACACACAAAACATTATACAGATACAGAATAGCCCTTAAATGATTTATTTCTGTCCATTCCCACGTTTTCTTATGAGATGTTTACAATAAATATGAGAAGGCATGAAATAAATAAGATGGAGGGAGGGTACCTAATATTTTGTTGATAAATAAGTAGGCAAGTTTGACCAATACTTTCCAAACTATCGCATTAATTTGAAAGCATGACCTATATTTCGATGCGTTTTCCTTAAGTACGTATAGGGCACTGTAACCTTCTCATGCAAATTGTCTTGTACATGAGGGATGAATGACCTTAAAAACACAGGCCAAGCGCGTTGTCGAGCCCACCACCCCATATTCTCCACTACTACAAATACACTAGACTTGTAGAGGTAGTGTAGTTTCTGAGGACCCATGTTCAACAGCGTACCTATACTAAAAGGGTTGGTTATGGTATTACCAATCTACTACAGCTTAAAGGTCTGTTCAGATATAAGCCATATTCGTACGCCTGCGGTAATGACATTCGCGTGTTTAAGCGATAATTTCTTCGTCAAGACATAGTCGATATTCGCTAACCGCTTCGGGTAGCGATATACCTAGGCCCGTGTTAACAGTATCACTTATATTCGCTCCCCTGGCGAATTCGCGCGGCTTGGGGTACTCATACAAAATACCCGGTGGGATATCGCCTAGACATTGTCGCTTGTATCTGAACAGGCCTTTTAATTTGCCATTTTAGCATACTGGATTCTACTAGCTATATCGACGAATTTAGTTCTTGGATTTAGCGAATGTCCTCGTATCACTAATCTATAGATTCGACATAACTACAGTTTTGGTTTTGCACTTCAAAAATGTACGCATATTCAAGTATGATTAGAAACTAGCTGTGAGCAGCTATTTCGTGCGCGTAGACGTTAGTGTCGTTAGTTTGAATCCCCTGTGTACTCTATGTTTAATTTGAATAAAAAGTACCTTACTTAAATGTTAACACGGCTCATAAACTACAACTATGTCAAGTTTCATTAAAATCCCTTAAGTGTTTTTTGCGTGATCCGCGTTCATATAGACACACAAATATTATAACAATTGTTGTTTTAGATCCTGTATCACTTATACTTTTCATTACAATGATTTTTTTTTAATATTTGATGTACAGACACGGCTTTGTTACGATTATGTTATATGTATAGAAGAAAACAATTAGTCCACAAGAAATAGCAGAATACCCTTTGTTCAAGAATACATTTCAAGTTACTCCGATAAAATTACGCGATAAATTTCGACGAAAATCCCTAACAAACTGCTAATGTAACCTAACCTACCTAATATTTTTATAACGTTTGACCTTTATGACAAAGTAATAAATAGAACAAAATATACTTTCAACAAGAATCTAGCGAGGCAGGTTGTATTAATGCGAGTAGGGTGGCCAAGCTTCCGGTTTTGTCCGGATATTTTTCTCATTTATAAATTTTAACCTTTTTCTTTATTATAAATTATTCCTTTTAAAACTTATTTACTTAAAGAAGTAACAGTAAAATCCTTCAATATTAGCCAATTCGGTAGGATTCAACAGAGCCATTCAATAGACCAACAATAAAAGATCAAAGGTCATTGCTTGATTGGTAAATAAAAACCAGTGTCTAACTTTCGCTGACTAACAACGAGTACAATACAATGGACCACCCTCCATTTTCTTCTGGATTGCCTGACTTTGCCCATTGCCATTTTAGCATTCTACGAACTATGTCAGTGACTTTAGTTCCTTAGTGACACTCTTCGTTTCGAATATTATTCCAAAGAAACTCCTAGTAGGTATAGCTCTCTCAAGTATTCGCAGAGCGATTTTTAACTTATGGATTAGGGCTACCGTTAGAAGCTACGTTTCGACATATTTGTCTGTAGTTGGGGTCAAAATGTGAGTCGTATGTCAGGTGTGAGGTGCTCGTAAATTAAAAACGTGAATTATAAAGAATTACAGTTTATTCGACCAACCAACCAGGAGGCCTGTCGGACGCAAACTAGCCTATAATACTAAAACACTAGGTCAACACTTCATACTGACATTAAATCTGACTACATATTCACATATTCATACATGTGTTCCTATATATTCATACATGGTTGTTAATACAAAACCCCATAAATTAATTTGTTTACAAAAATAAACGTAATAATGTACCTACACATCCCGGCCGAAAGTAATACACATCGACTATAATCAACTAGCTCGGTTTTGTAGACCGTCGTCTCTCTCGTGTGCCGTTACGAACCAAAGCTAGCCGATGCTCTCTTTCTAAAGGCCGATGTGTATTACTTTCAGCCAGGAAGTGTACTTATTCTTGTTTAGCGGTGCCAGTGACTTCGTTCGTGTGAACCTGTGGAAACTTGATAATTAATCTTGATAAAAAGTCCCATAAATGTTAACTCGGCGTATAAACTATAACTGAGCCAAGTTTTATTAAAATCCGTCCCGTAGTTTTTGCGTAATTCACCTTCAGACAGACAGATGGACAGACAGACAAAAATTCAAAAATGCTTGTTTTGGATTCTAAATCATTAGTACACTACAGCGTTTTTTTCAAAAAAGAAGATATGTGCAGACGTAGCTCTGATACGATTTTATTATATGTATAGATCACGTTATTTCTCTACTAAATCACGTTAAAATACGTTCTGTAAAAAATTCGTTAACTTAATATCCCAGATTGTTTCTATTCTGCATACTTGCAAATACAGGTGCAACACAATGATAATCACCGATTTTTTGTAGAAATTAAGATTTATCCATATTTTTCTTTTCCGCGTATGTTAACCCTACTCCTGGGTCACACCGAGCCTCATACGTGACCCGAAAGTGAATTTAAACCAATCGCTTCTAATAGAGACCCGTCACAGATCGGCCGTTTAATATAAATCAGGGATTGTAGGAGTCATGTGGACTGGATGTGATTAATCACGACTCAGATATGTATTATATTACGTGGAAGATATATATTGTACGAGTATTATGTTTTGTACAAATTGGTTACGTGACCATGGAAATGACTCGTATTCAGTAGTGGAGTGTTAAACACTGATTTATATGGTACGGTACAAAGGGTGACCAGCTGAATCCGAGACCCCATCAGTTTCAGAGACTAGTCTGAAACTATTATATCTATAAATATAACAGTGTTTTAGAAGTATTAGTTATAGATACGTATAATTAAATTATACGTAAAGATACGTACCTATAATTTAATTATACGTTATAATTGAAATTACCCAACTAATTTTGGCGCTAAGAAAAGCACTATAAGTAAGTGTTCTTTTGTGGAACTGAAGTCTTATAAAGGCGCTAACAATATGTGATAAAGCGCGCTATAAATCCCTTATAACACCAAAAGACTAATATTGGAACTAAAATATAAGAAACATTATAAACTACGGAAAGAAAGGTTGACTGGCAGATAACTAGACAATAGACAATAGCCACTAGACAATTAATCCACCATTTGTGCAATGTTTCTTTGTGCACAAAAGTTTAAATAAATAAATAAAAATAGCATTTCCCATGCATTGAGGGCTATTAGCGACCAAAATGAAGAAATGTAAGTAATTTATTCTGCAACATATAAAATTGTTCCATGTACATTGGCTTTTTTTGGGCACTTCTTTTTTCAAATTTCAATGTCAGCCTTCATAGGCTACTGGTATTTTAATAAATAAATTTTCTACTTATTGAAAAGAAAATTAAAGTTGGTAATGTTCTTTAAAACTTGTAACTTCTTTAATTTTCCCAAAACTTGTAACATTCTTCTTAGAACTATATAATTTTATTACTCATTTGTTGGAAATATTCTAAGATTGAGCTTAATAACTAAGTACAATTTGCCAACTGAAACTACTATGATATAATATTCTTGTTGTGTTTTGTATATAAATGTGTGCGTCTGTTTGTTTTGCCCCACTTGATCAAGCTTTCTCATTAATTCTCAATACAATTCTAGACTAGTCATTAGGAATACTGTACATATATTATTAGTAGGTATATGTATTATATCAGGATGTTGGTTATATTGTTTACGATACGTCACTGGTTACGTTTGCGACGAATTATGTTTAGACTATGTTTAGACTATGTTTAGACTATGTTTAGACTATGTTTAGACTATGTTTAGACTATGTTTAGACTATGTTTAGACTATGTTTAGATTATGTTTAGACTATGTTTAGACTATGTTTAGGCCGACTGAACAATTGCGATGTTTATTTGATTAATAGAAATAAAATAACAGTAGGGTTTAATAATAGAATATTTGACTATTTTAAGATGGATAAATACACTTTATTTTACACCAAAAACATACCGATAAATATAAAGCACAAGTAGTTAGAAGTACAACCGGCGGTGGTCTTATTGCTAAAGCGATTTCTTTCAGGCAACCTTTGATCTCGGACAGTATCGGGATCCTTGGTGCTGAGACATTTCCAGCAAAGTCGAATTTAAGGGTCATCTGGAAAATAAAGCCAAAATGGCCTCCAAAAAGCTCGATGTGCTGAACAGGGCGAAGCGGTACTTCACCCCTGGGCAACTCCTAATGCTTTACAAAGCTCAGGTTAGGCCCCATATGGAATTTTGCTCACATCTCTGGGTCGGCGCACCGAAATATCAATTGGACCCATTTGACTCCATCCAACAACGTGCTCTTCGAATTGTTCAATATAATTCCCACCTTGGGTTTCTACAACCGCACCTTCCGTCACGAAAGTGCGGTCCATCCGCATTTTCTCGATACGGAGGTGTCGCATACTATTCGGTCCAAAAATCATTTTATACCGCGAACCATAAAGTACCATCTAGGCTGTGAAACGAACTGCCTCAAGAGTTCTTTCCATTACGCTACGATATGGTGTTCATCAAGAGAGCTGTGAATAGGATTTTGCAAGGTCGGCGGCGCACCCGCATACCCCTGGTGTTGCAGGTGTCCATGGGCGGCGGTGACACTTGCCATCACGTGGGACCGCTTGTTCGTCCGCCTACTTCGCAATAAAAAAAACCTTTAGGCGGTAAGGAGTAGTCTGTAGACGAAATAGAGGTAGATGTTGCAATAAAGAAATAGTGTCTGTATATACATACATAGATATATACAGGTATATAAGATTTGATACATATAAGATTTGATATTTTACAAAAAATGTGTGGTGTCAACCGGCTTCAGAATAGCACCACCCCATATCTTCCCGTGAGTGTCGTAAAATGGGATTAAGGGTTATGTTATCAAAGGCACTACCACAAGCCCTAAGGAACTACACCACCTATAAACGAGTGGACTCGCCAACCCGCTTGGTTAGCGTGACATTTTAAGACCATACATCCCCCATGCACCGGGCAATGTGCATGAGGAGATCCATGTCCAGCAGTTGACAACAAAAGGCCTGAAAAAGGTACAAAAAAATACATAAATCTTCATGTCAATTGAGTAATTAAACATAAAGTCATGAACATAATTAACGGTTTGAGTCCTGGCTATACATATACATATTGGTTATAATTTTTTTACGGTAATGCTGCCCACATGATGGTAAGTGATTACTGTCGCCCATGGACACCCGTAACATCAGGGGGTATCTGCATAGGGTTCCTTGTAAAATCCTGTTCACAGCTTTTTTGAAGAACCCCATGTCGTAGCATAGCAGGAAAATTTCAGCTGGCAGTTCATTCCACAACTCATACTTACATACATGTACGTGCATCAGTAGGTTATGTATGTCCCATTGCAGGACACAGGCCACCCCTAGTAAGTCACTGGGGGGTTACGGGCATACTCCAGATATATATTTGATATTTCTGGAGCGTGCAGATTTCCTCACGATGTTCTCCATCACCGTCGAGCTAGTGGCATTTTTAAAAAAAATCCGTACTTAAGTATAAACTCAGCGGTGCATGCCGAGGATTTGAACTCAACTTTCACACGTATATGAGTCGAGTATTGATTCCCCTAGGCTACCACCGCTTATCACATAATATTGGTTAAACCTTATACATTGTATGTTAACAATGTCTTGTTAAGATGTTCCCACGGCTCCCAACGCACGCCCACAATGTTTAGAATGCAGGCCGTACGACGGTATTCTAGTTTCCCATCGCCGTATCATTGTCGACCCCTGCCGCCTCGCTAATTACGTCACCGATACGTGAACGACATACCTTATTGTACTGAAAAGGAGAAAATATTGTATTTTAGTTTGATACTTTGGAATACTTTATACAATTATCAATGTAAAATGGGAAAATTTCGTTACAAGTTTCATACATTTCTGTTACAACTTATGTATTACTTATACATAAGAAAACGCAAATTCATCGCGTTAGATCTGCTTGTTTATTAAATACCTACATTATTCAAAAACAACGGAATTGATTTGAAATAAACCTTTGACTTTCAACGAGGTTTTACTCTCAGTTAACTATTCACTCTATTCGATCTGAAGGCGTGGGATTGGGTTATGGGATGTGATGGGACAGGACGTGAAGTGATAGGACGGAATAGGACCGAACGAGATGGGATTGAATTGAATCGGTTTAGATAATATATAGGACCACGACCACGAGACCACGAGATTGAAGTCGCGCGACACTAAATAGGATAAAACATCCTACTGCGTTACAAATAAGTTATAATAAAATGAGATACTTCAATATGAAACTCTGAGTACATTAGTTCAAGTACCAGCGAGCATTACGAAATGGGGTTCGATGTTTGTGACGTTGCACAATGCCCATTGTGAAGTTCCGCATCAATGCTCCTAGAGTCGGCAATGCATATATTTGTACATTTCTAGCGCTATCTACTGGTATTGAAGGTTCACATAATAATACCTACAGTTAGCGGTAAATAATGCGTAATAAATTAATATAACAAAGTCGAAAAGAATGGTTTATATAATGAAGGAAGCAGACGAGCAGAGAGTTCGCCTATTAGTAAGTGGATACGTCGCCCGTGGACTTCTGCGATATATGCCATCATCAGTCCAAAATGACAAACGTTGTCAAGCCCTCGGATGTGCTGCCTACCCCTGAAGATTTAGGAATGTATTTGGAAAAAGGATTGGCACAATGAGGATTACGAAATATAACAGAATTAGGAGGTTTATCTATCTTTATTGTTACTTGTGTGTAGTCATTGTAGCGAATAGGCGTCCAGTTCAACATTAGCTCTGTATCCGCTAGAACTTACAGTACTGAAGATCGTTTTAAACCGTATTATACCAATGATAATAAGAGTAAAAAGATTTGTTTCACCTGAATTTCACTGTTCCAGCTCCTCGCTTGTCGGTAAATTGAAAAAATCCCCACGAATTACTTTCAATGAATGAACAGCAATCTTCTATTACATATAATAAAATGTTACAAACCTCGATGTTTCATTAATTTTCATTCGTGTTCTAATTATTTAACTTATTCGTATGGCCTTTGAACTTCTTCAAGATTACAAATACAATATCGCGGGTTGACTTCTAGCCGTGTGGTGTCCACCGGCTTAAACTCCATCACACCACTTAAAGCATCACTGCATCTCTTCACGTGGGTGTCGTTAAAGGCAATCAAGAGTTAACCAATTCCCTACCTTGAAGAATCTAATTCTTGAAGAACTATAACATTCATCCATCGTGTACAAAACAATGTGCATGTGGGATCAATGTACCTATATGTTTTCATTCAAATGCCCTGTTGTAAATAAATTAATATTATTTATAACGGGAAAGTCACTGAAACACAATTACAGGAGAAATGTCTTACCACTAATTGTTAGTGACACCACACTTGGGTAAACTCGTTTCGTTTGCCGCTTCCGGATCGGTGAACTGTTCAGAACAATGTAAAACAAACGGACGGGCCCTCAATAATTACAAAAGCAGATAAACAATTGAATAATCGTATAGAGAGTAAATAATAGGTCGGGGAGAAAGTCTTTTCGTATTTTGTATGTATAAAGTTGTGATCCAATATCTTTGATTGAACTGTTTGTACCTGGCTGGTTATGATACCATTAAAAAGGTAACATTTAAGAAAAAGAAATAAAAAAATAAAAAACTGTTTCCCGCCATTTTTCAATTGTTTTTCTGTCCAAGAAAATAAGTGAATCTAACGAAGAAATTCGATACATTTTAAAGTTTTATTACAAAAAAGGGAATAATGCGACACGAGCCGCGAAAAAAATTTGTGCCGTTTATGGACCTAATGCAGTGTCAGTAAGAGTAGTACAAAGTTGGTTTAAGCGGTTTCAGTCAGGAAATCTTAATGTTAAAGATGCAGTTCGCTCCGGTCGCCCTGTTACCGATGAAGTTGATGTCATTTGTGAAAAAGTGCAACAAGATCGGCATATAAGTAGTTACGACATTGCTGATGAACTGGGCATTGAGCGTAAAACAGTTTTGACTCGTTTGAAAAAGTCTGGATTCACATAAAAACTCGATATTTGGGTACCACAAGAGCTCACTGAAAGAAACCTAATGAACCGTGTTCTTGTTTGCGATTCTCTATTAAAACGCAATGAAACCGAACCATTTTTGAAAAGATTGATCACTGGTGATGAGAAGTGATTAACTTACGACAAGAACGTGCGCAAAAGTTCATAGTCTATGTGCGGCCAAGCTCCACAGACTGTGGCGAAACCCGGATTAACGCGCAATAAGGTGATGTTGTGTGTATGGTGGGATTGGAAGAGCATCGTTCATTATGAGCTTTTACCGCCGGGCAAAACCATTAATTCGGATCTCTACTGCCAACAGCTGATGAGACTAAAGCAAGAAATTGAGAAAAACGTCCGGAATTGATCAACAGAAAGGGTGTAATCTTTCATCGTGATAACGCCAGACCACACACATCATTGGCCACTCAGCAAAAATTGAGAGAGCTTGGTTGGGGAGTGTTGATGCACCCATCATATAGCCCTGACCATGCGCCCTCAGACTTCCACTTATTTATCCACTTATTCCCTTCAAAATTCTTTAAGTAGTGTATGGTTAACATTAAGAGAGGACTGTCAAAACTACTTGTAGCAATTTTTTGACCAAAAATCCCAAAATCTCTACAGCAACGGAATCATGTTACTACCTACAAGATGGCAGCAAGTTATAGAACAAAACGGCACATATATAAATATATCATATAATAATATATATATAATATAATATAATATAATATAATATAATATAATATAATATAATATAATATAATATAATATAATATAATATAATATAATATAATATAATATAATATATATATATATATATATATAATAATATAAATATATTAAATATAATGAAACTTTAAAAAAAAATGTTTTGAATTTGTATATAAAATACGAAGAAACATGTAACCTCTGTATCGACACTAAAAGAAAAAGGAAATCAGACAAGTTGTTTCAATAGTTCGTCTAAAGCTAATTGTGAGATTGCCAAGGCAATACAGATTCCGTCACATTATAAAAAAGCGTTCGTATGTTCACAAACGTAGGGTGACGATGCAATCTTTTCAATACTAACGATTTTTTGATTGATATATTTATTGATTGATATATTGATTGATTAATACATTGATTGATTGATATATTTATTGATTGATGTGTTCATTAGTAATAGACATGAATTAATTAATGCAATATTGAATTATATATATATATATATGCAAATCAATGTAATAAATTTAATTAGTGATATCAAATTGTAATTTTATAATTAGTGTTGTTGTTATTAATGATAAGTTATTGTACGCCCACGGAGTATATTACAGAGGAACGTACCATTGTATTTGTAACATCTCTTCACCTGTAATTATTTATCGCAATGAATAAATGGTTGTTGGCAGAGATCGCTATAAGCGACAACACTGCCTTTTGTGCATTCCATGTGTTGCAATGTCTCTTACTGTTTTGTATTGGTGTGCAATCTATCTATCTAAATAAATAAAAAAAAAACAAATTTCTAATAACAATAATAACACACGTCCATGACTTTTACACTGCGCGAAATACTGGACAAGATTAGAAGATCAGCGTGTCCGCTCAAACTAACTAGATAACATCAGAGACTCGATCTCAGTAAGTAATCCGCTCTCAGAAGAAACTCTTTTATTAAAGTTTGCTGACATTGTTTCGGAATTAGGGCGTAGCTTATATACTTAGGTTTTAGAAGTTTTCAAGAAAATCAGATTTCAGGCGTCGCTATTTGACGTACATTTTAAAAGTGTTTAGACAAACCTGTCACGATATGTAGTATGTATGTGGGTAGTTGTACATTGGTATTAGTGGAGAGTTAAAAATAATAACAGTCAGTTGACATCTGAGCAGTGTTTCAACCATTAAACCATTCTTTACAAAACCCTATTCAAGAATACAGGGTTAGATAAAAATCATCTGCACGCTTTTAAATAAAAAATGCCCCGCTTCTACAGCGCAAACCAGATGTTTGCTGAGGCTTGTGTAGACATATTCCAGTTCATCCTACGTAGCCCTACAATGATGAGTGGCGAGCGGGGCAGCATCAACGGTATCCTGGGGACATTGGCGGAGAGGGTGGACTGACCTATACTCAGGCACCATGCCATTGTGTAATGTCTCTTTTTATTTTTGTTTTTGTGATTTCGATTATTATTATTTATTTGTTCACCAAACACGAATTTACCACATTTTTTTAACATAAACCACTCACTCACACAGTGTATGTACCGATTTACTCGTATATACATAGATAGGTATAGGTATTTAATAGTAGCCGTTTGATTAGCAGTTGTTTATAAATGGACTGTGCGGTGTTGCATATTTTTTTTAATTAAGTCTGAAACATCATTTAAAAGTCTTAACCTGCTTTTTTGGGGAAATGTCAAATTTAGAAAAAATGCCATAGTACAAAAATCTTGAATTATAATGATTAACTTCGGTATTAAACAGTTGTAGCTATTTTTTAATGAACCCTGTATTAACCCTTTATTGTATACACACACATGTAATAAATAACACATTTAAATAAATAACATGAAAAGTACCTACAACCTGGTATATCGAATACTTACCCATATTGAACGCTTAATAATAAACAGGAACAACTCGAAATTTGAGTAATCTTAGTTTCAACTTTCAACACTGCGTTATCATGTTGGCGATGATTTTTTTTGAGATATTTGCAATGTTTACTCAATCATTATTTTTGAAGTATTGAAATAACTCATGTGCGAACGTAACCGAGATATATTATGTCAATTACAACACACAAGTGCCACTTCTCACGGACAAGTGTAATATTGTATTAAAGTAATTACATGAGTGTACGTAACTTATCATAATGTGTGAAATAACAACTACTAAAACAAAAGGCACTCCGAAAGACATGTGTAATAGAAATCTCGCCCTCTGCAACTAAACTAAAAGTTTGTCCCATTTGACAATTAGTGGCGATTCCCACTCTTTTTCGCTCTCTTTATGATGATCGTACTACAGTTCAATCTCTCGCTCGCTTTACAGTAAAGGGTACTGAACAAGAAATTTTATATCCAAAATCTTATTCCAATAATTTTATTACAGTTATAATTAGAAAAAAAAAACATCTTTCTAAAAGAGATAGGCATTATCATAGGCATATATAGGCATGAGATATATTGGCATATTCAATGTACAATATTGCGATTTTAGTTAAATATCGAAACAAACTACCAATTACAGATCTCACTAAGGCATTTTTCTAAACGTATTTTTCATTTTCCCTCTAAACCGCACGAGACAATAAAATTATTTTTTTTACTGGCGCGTGCCATTATGGTTATACTCTTTTTTCTATATGTTGTCACCAAGAAACCAAGAGAAATTAATAAAAGAACAAACTTTATTCAACGGAAAAATCGCTTACCTATCCAGCCATTAAAAAATATTGCACGCCTCAGCGTATTCGCGTAAAGCGATATTATTGCGGAAAAAAAAAAGATGAAAAGTGGGAAATATCGGCGAGAACCGGCAAAAACAGGATCGCGGCTCAATCAGGTCACGTAAAACGTTAGAATATTTGCAAAGAATACTTGGATTACGACTGATTGGGAAAAACAAGAGAGAGAAGTGTCAAAGAAGCCTCATGAATGTTTAACGAAGGTTTGTGCAGTCCGCCGAGAGTCTTGGTGAAAGTTTATGCGTAGGTAGGTATCTGGAAATGACTTTCCATTTTTGAAGTTACTTCTATCTTACATTAATGAGTTTGCGTAACATTGGGTTGCAATTGTGACACAAATTGCACACTGAACACGCTTACATATAATGCAAGATAGATGATCCTATTCTCAAACATTGGGTGGCTTTTTATCTATACAAACAAATAATAAATTATCATTGATCACACTTCATGGTTATTTTTTTTTTAAACAACGCGAATATCGTTCCTATCCGGAAACAATTTATTACAGATAATTCATATGCTATTTATTTTGCCTCCGACGAAAATGATCTCTGGGGTACAATAGGATAGGATATCACCTATGCATAGGAATCGCATAGGTCAAGGGCCCCGGCGTCAAGGTCAATGACTCTCCGGAGCTAAATCAATGACTAAATAAATAAATAAATCAATGAGAGATCAAGGTTAATAATCCGGGGCTTAACCATTTTCATACATTTCCTAATATCAGTTAGTAATTTTATAAAATTCCTAGAAACTTCATAAATTTCGTGGGTATTGTATGTAATAACAATAATAAAGTATTTTTATTATTATTACATTTGACACATTTTCTAAGAATTGTATAAAGTTCCTGAATTATATACATTTCCTATAAAATATATACATTAATTTCTAATAACGTTTTGTGAATAATCTGGTGTGAAATAAAAGGAAATATTAATTAAATTAATAATACCACTTGTTTTACTCAGAAATTATACGAGTGGTGGTGACAACTGGATCAAAAACGTAAACGGCTGAAAGTAATATACATCGACTATGATCGGCTAGTTTCGGTTTTGTAGAGCGTCGCCTCTGTAGTAAAAACTCGGCCGTTTACTGTACAATGTTTTTACAACGTACTTAATATGTTCATCAATTCTCAGCTGATTTATATGTACCTATTTTAGAACGTCCGCTAATTTATGTAAACCCAATATAAAGTAGTCACACGTGAAATTGTAAATTTAGATAAGGAAGGTTCGGTGAGCCACGTATTTATAGCTAGTTATATCATTGCGTGTCTAATAGTAAATACTAGATTGAAATGTTTTGTGTACCGTGGTGTAAGGTCGATTACCAAAATTATTATTCACTTTTGCGCATGACCAGCTTTGAGACTAAGATCATTTTCTTAAGCCTTCTTAACTGTCTCCTTTTTTTCTTCATATGTGGCAATGGTGCAATTATCACATACTGCCAGTGTCACGTTTTCTTCGTAATAAACAATTGCAGTTTAAAACGTATCTTGTCAATATCCAGTCCCGTTGGAATAAGTCAGGAGTCGCTCAGATTTACTGAGGACACACTAAGACTCCTTGGAAGCACACTTCTAAAATTTTAAAAACGTATACTTTCACATTATTACTTTCTCTGTCTTTCATCGACATTAACTTTTTTTTGACGGTATGTATGAGTATATTACTGTGTAGGTACTAATGTCTATTACGTTCGTATACGTATGTATATATATCAGTACACGAAAAGGTATGTTTATATGTATGTATATAAAGTCCTACAAAATTAGTATCAAATATTCTAATATTTCAATCAGTACATTTAAACTATTATATGTAGGTAACTAAAATTAACATTTATTTCATCACTTTTTATTACATTAAAAATAAATTAGTGATTAATTTACTCGCATGTGAATAACACCTTACGTAGTTGATTGTACTTATGCATACTTATTAACAGAAGCGGAGGCGTTCGAAGGTCAAGGACCTAATCGAGCGAGTGGGTTGGTGTTATGCATATACGAGTAAATTCATCACTAATTATTTATTTTTAATGTAATAAATAAATCATGAATTTCGTGTTGATTTTTAGTTCGATATAATTGTTTTTGTGTACTGATTAAAATATGTCACACTATTTTTGTGTTCGCGCCTCTTTATTATTTTGGGCACGTTTTTGAACACGGCCTTTTGGTCCATGACAAACGACGACTGTCAGCTGTCACCGGGAGAGAATGACGGAATTACAATACTACTTCGCGCCGCGCAGCCGCAAACAAATCGTCAGAACAATTTTAATCGGATCGCGACCCTAGTGATAGTGAGTGAACAACGTCAAGAGCGCCGGCTGCCCTGGATATGCTGCACCTGGAGCCTCCCGGGTGGGTACTTCACATTTACTATAATCATTTCATTTCGGCTATTCTTCCCAAATCATTTCTTTCTTATAAAGAAATTCCTAAGGAAAAAAAAAGAAAACATCTACTACTCATCTCCTGCGGGGATTTCTCCAGTGTTATTGTTATATACTCGTAGTGTAGAAAGCCAAGTATTACCATGATTACTATAATTATACAAAATTTTTATAGGTTTAGGTTTAGGTTTTTTTATAAGTTTTTTGAATGTTATAGAGAGACAACAAGAATTAAGACAACGAAAAAATAAATGTGCGGTCAGGGGACCCCCGTCAGGATCGAAGGTCCTCACGCATTTTTTTTTAAACTCCGAATGTAATTCGAAATAAAATCTGTATATTATATATATATTTTTTTATTATTTTTTATCATATTTTCAATGCAAATAATTTAAAATAAGAAATCAAATAAAAAATTTAGGTTATACAACCGGCCACGCACTAGTCTGATACTCGCACGCACACACACACCAAGAAAGAGAAGGCGTATGGATGGGCTAAAAATCTTACGTGACGTTACATTTTCTCTGGAATCACACCTACCGCAAGTCGCGTAAAGGAACTTCGTTCCAAAACTATTTCACTTCTAACGCCACTAACTCTGCGAACTGAAAGAACATCCTTATAATTGCGACAATTCACATTCTTAAGTCAAGATTTGATGCGCTGTTTCGATGAATATCTTTTAAATATTAAAGAAAGTAGCAAATGAGAAGACAGTCGATCTAGTGATGATGGATACTGTCGTCCATGGAGGTCCGCTATATATATCTATATGATACGAAAATAAAATTTGAAACTTTTCTTATCGTGGTTGAACTTTGTATATGTTCAATGTAAATGTGTTACTCCATAACCAGTCATTTTATCGCTCACAGTTGGATATGAACTTCATACACATTGTCTTACACATGAGAAATGTATGACCTTAAAACGTCACGCTGACCAATCAGGTTGGTGAGGCCACTCGTTTTGAGGTGGTATGGTTCCACAGAGCTTGTGGTAGTGGCTTTGTTATCCTTTAATGGCATTTTACTACACCTATGGGATGAGATGGTGTGCGCCATTTTCATATTCAAACTTTCAGTGTTCAGTATATTCTAATGTAATTACATTCTATGTTTCATTGAAAATAAGAAGATGGCTACCGGCATTACTTAATTAGCAGTACCTACTACACATATATTGCGGAACAAAATTCAGAACAATTTAAAAATAACCGCAATACTTGTTTTATTACCACAAAACACAGAAATGCCACTTCAATCCTTAAAAACTGTGTTCCCCGCTCAGCGGCTCAATAAAAGACATCTGCCACCGTATCGAACTGCAGTAATGGGGTCTAAAAAACCGTAATCGGAGCCCGAAGAGCCCCAAAAAGGGGCGCTAGTGATGTTTTACTGCGGTTAAATTTTACTATCTACCCTCATAATGTTTCTTGCGTTATACTCCAAGAAAAACGGCGGTAATAGATTTTCTTGAATTGAAGGTAGGGGTATATTTCGTAAGCAGTGGTATAAAAATCCAGGCAATTGCGAATCAGGCACTTGACTAACAGGCGCGTGGATTCTGTACTGTATTTTTTTTAGAATAGCACCAGTCACCACCCCTATCTCCTCCCGTGAGGGGGTCGTAGACAGCGACTAGGGGATAACAAAGCCGCTAGCTCAAGCCCTGAAGAACTACAACTTGCAAGAGTGGACTCGCCAACCCACTTGGCCTACTGCACAAAAAAATGTGCATGAAGAAGTCCATGTTCAGTAGTGAACGATAAAAAGGCTGGTTACAGCTACTGTAACACCATACCACGAGCCCGTGTCTCTTCACTGCTGGATATAGACCTCTCCCGAGGGCCGCCAACACACACGATCTTCTGCTCGTCTCATCCACGCATTATCGGCGACTTTCTCCAAATCGTCAGACCACCTGTTCGCAGTACATCCCACGCTACATCTCCCGGTACGTGGTCTCCATTTGAGGACTCGCCTCGCCCATCGGTTATCGGTACTGCGGCATATATGGCTTACCCGGTGACTACCACTTAACCTTGACGATTCTTTGAGCTCATATGATATATCATATATTTAAGCTCATATATTTAAATATAGTCATGTAATAATGGTAATAATGGTCATGTATTATTGACAACTGATTTATTATATAATAACTATATTTATATTATTTGCCCGAATGTGAGTCCAAATATAAGTGACATTATTCACAAATAGATGCCTACACATTCCAAAACAGTCAAAACAGCATGCAAAAATATGTAATTAAATGTATTTTTTAATACATTTAATTGTGTATTAAAACGTTATATCTCGTCACAGGCCGAACTTCTGAATTATACAATAATTATATTGTGTTTTATAATACGAGTAATTATAATTTATCCATAAAATGGGTTAGTACACATATAGGTATAACACGTAAAGTCTGGTAAATAAAAGTAGAGACTGGGACTGGGACTGGAACTAAAAATAGTTTTAAAAATAATTTGATACTTGAATTCAATAATAAAATTAGCCTAGCAATGATTGCGTCATTCAGTATTGAATAAATTTAATTTTAATTATTGCACTAAAATAATATAAATTCTAAAAAACAGATATTATAATAAAAAAAATAATAATGAACGAAATAAATAATAATTATCGATCATTACATTATTCAAAATCATCGATAGTTTTAAAAAACTCCTTCCTGGTGTTGCGTAGGCCTATGCCCGCCACCTTCACGATAAAAAATAAAAATATCCAAAATGCTAAAACTTCATTTCACGTGAAACAACCTCAACAGTCGCTCTTTTCCATTCCATTTTCTGTCGTAATTGTTCCCGTCACTAATATCACCTGAAGTCTCTAGGTAATTTTCATTGTACGACCTTCCCTCCCCGGCCTTGAACCAACCTCATTCACTACACTCCCAAGTCGCACGTAGGTTAAGCTGAGCCTCTGTTAAACAAATACGACGAAGCAAATTAACTAAAATCGCTCCCAAAAGACTCCGCCAACACTCCTTTTTGGTTGCCTGTAATTTCACGTGCCGCCACTGAAGTTTGTAAATTCAGTCGCGAAATTCACCGGCATTTTCTAGCGAGGCCTGGCACTTCTAGTATTCTAGAAACTTTAAGTTTATTTCTTTGTCTTGTCTTCTTTTAATTGATTTAAAAGGTCTTTGGTGATTGTTCAAATATCAGTGTCAAATGTCTTTGGTAACTGTTCCTTCCTCAACTGTGCGACCGACCTACCGCGAAGGTGTATATCCCCGTTAAAGTGAGAAATATTAAACTGTTTTACTCTAATGAAATTTTAAATAGCAATTTCTCGCTTGAAAAGCATACTTCGCTTATCTTCCAGTTACACGTATCATTTTCATTGTGGTATCCACCTCCGCACCATATTTCCCATTTCACAACTTTTGCTTTTAGTCTGTCACTTAAATCGTATTTTTTCTTGTGCAAAGCATTTTAGGAAATAGTTTTATCTTTATATTTATTATTATTATGTAACTATTATTCTGTCTCTTCCCGAGGGTGTCGCAAAAGGCGGTGAGGAAGTACACCACCTCTAAAACCCGCCATCCCGGCCATACATCCCCCATACACAAGACAACGTACATGAGGAGATCCATGTCCGGCAATGGATACTAAAAAGGCTGGTTGCATTGCATTAGTTGCATTTAATATATTTCTCTTAAAAATCCAATATTTGAGCATGTTTCTATTGAAACAGTTTCTATAAATTTTAAGTTATTACATAAATACATCGTTTGGCTTGTTTATTAGGTATTGTTCCAGCACCGCTTTATGCACAATAAACATACATGACGTACCTATGGTAGGTGGAAATATAAATTCGTGCCGGTGAAATTATAAAAGTTTCCCAATAAATGTTAATCAAACTTCTTTGCTGTTCGTTTACTGTACTAACATTTACTCGTACAAAACTCACAAGTAACAAATAACGAATAAGAGAGAAAATCTAATTTAGAAGGATTACGTGCATGTAAGCTGGAGTTGTTTAATCTCAACTGTTATTCATGAGATCGCGATTTCGAGCGCTTCGTCACATTTTTAGCCTTAGCTCGTCGAAAATCCTTAGCTGGCAGTCCATTCCACAACTTTCGTGTTCACCGAATAAAGTTTCGCTTTGACCGCACCTGTATGCAGCAACTCTTTGTCAAGGAAGTGCGGTTGACCCGCACGACGACACCAAGAGGTGCGATGGTAAAAAGGATTAGACAACAGTTAGAAGAACTATCAACTGGATCTACCTTATTTTTAATTTTATTTGTAAAGATAAATTACCTGGTGCCATAAAACTGTGTGAGTTTATCACGGCAATACACATTCGCTTGTAAACTTATAAATAAGTAATTAAATAAAACTGATACATATTATATATCTATATATATAATATTATTTATATAAATACAATATATATATATATATATATATAAGCACTACATATAAATATTTAAAAAATATTACACAAGGATGTTTTGAATCCAAATACCAATAACGAACTTCTTTCTTCGTTACAAATATAATATTCTAAATCAAATTCACTGTAGACCTGTGTTGAAAACTTTACTTTAAGTTACCATATACAGGCTGCTCAAAGTTACGCTAATTTAATTTTACATTTATTTTCAGATCAACCATTTTACTTATGAGCGTATTAGTTTTGTTAAAACAGATTTCTTTTTTTTTCATTTTTTTAAGTCTGATCCTCTGTCTTTGAAGAACAGAGAACTATTTATTTATTTAAACGAGTCTCAATGCGCACGGAGGTAACACTTAACCACGAGTCAGCTCGTGACCACGTTTGGTGCAACCCAACTGAAACGTCGAGAAAAATAAATAAGGTAAACATACGCGTTGAGACCCGTTTAAATATATAAATGTGTGAAAACGAGAAAATCTTAAATTTTAAACAGAAAACTATTTGACAGAATTGACAGAGCAACTTTCATTCAAGTCGTATGGAGCGTACGTTGGTTAAACCCAATAGAGTCAGCACATTTTATAAGCCCATGACCTCAACTACAATACACACACACTACCACAATTCTACGATATATCAAAAGGAAAATATAGATCAATCCCGTGATTGCCATGGGATTGATGCCAAATGGAGACAATTCGTTTTATTGCTATTCAAATTGCGTACCGAACTAGACGTAGATAGTCAGTTCATGAGGTATTTGAATATAAAAGAGTCATTCACATCATGAGTTACTCATTTCTTCAAGAAATATACCTATTGCGACGATGACGACTTTTTAATTTTGCAAACATTTCATTACATCTGGACTAATTTCTCATTTACACAAAGAATGTTTCCCGAACGGTTCGGGAGAGAATATATTACGATTCTTGCCTGCAACTGTTTAGATGATGATAAAAAATATATGATACCAGTGATAATAGTGATCATTTGATGACAACGTTGTATATACTAGTTTTTGACTGATATAATCGCCTTGTGTAAATTCGAGAAACTCTCCTTGTTCTTTACACAGATGACTTAAGGTTCATTTCACCTTTGATTAGGAGACAAATGACAGAGAACGTGTTTATTGTTTGAATGTTTATTGGAGACTGCCTGCAGTTACAAATTTAACAAGTTCTATAATGTTGTCGCGCATACATAGCTGATCGATACAACATGCCGCCCGCCAAAATGGGCATGGGCCCTTTTTTTAAACAACTGGTCTTCACAGTTTAAATTTCAAGATACAAATGCGACAACAATTAAAAAAAACTGAATGAAACATAAATAAATTACTGTTACCATAGCTCTGTGAAGTTAGTTTTTACATTAAACAATTTACTTAATCAGTTTGATGTGCAATGGGTAATGGACACAATTTGGTTACACATCGTTTTGTAATTTTATCACCGTTTTTTACACTATAAACACGTGTAGCACCGTCTGGCCCTGGATGTTTGTCAAGTATTCGGCCCATCAACCATTTCCCTGGTGGAAGGTTATCGTGTTTGATCAGAACGATTTCACCAATAGTAAACTCAGACACCTTCTTGAGCCATTTGGGCCTTTGTTGCAATCGGGAAAGGTACTCTGTCTACCATTTATGCCAGAAGTCTCTAAGCAATCTTTGCGTGTATTGCCAGCGGGCAAGGTGACTAATTTTACTTTCTCTCAGGTCAGGTGCTGGAACCGTTACAGGTGCTTCGCCAATTAGAAAATGCCCTGGAGTCAAGGGGCTTACATTGTCTGTGTCCATGTCATCAACAGGGCTCAATGGTCTTGAGTTTAGACATGATTCTATCTGACACAATAAGGTCGAGAATTCTTCGTAGGTTAGGTGTGCTGTTAACACTCTTTTCAAGTGTCCCTTCATGGACTTAACACCTGCCTCCCACAGGCCGCCGAAGTTTGGGCTGTAGGGCGGGATGAAGTGCCATTGAGTTCCGTCAACAGCGAGCGTGCTAGCCACTTGTTCGTCAAGTGTCAGGTTGGCTGCTTTCCATGCATCTATCAATTCCTTGTTGGCAGCAACGAAATTTCTCCCTTGGTCACTGTACAGATGTGCGCACCGTCCCCTTCTGGCGACGAAACGCCTGAACGCGCCGAGAAAGGCCTCCGAAGTGAGGTCTCCAACAAGCTCGAGATGAATGGCCTTGGTGGCCATACATATGAAAATAGCTATATAGGCTTTGTTGGTTCGCACTCCTCTTCCTTTGGAGATAAGTACCTGGTAAGGTCCGGCAAAATCTACACCGCTGTACAAGAAAGGGCGTGACGGGTTCACTCTAGATGCAGGTAAATCACCCATGATTTGAATTCTAGCCTTTGCCTTTATTTTTGCACACACCAAACATTTGTGGATGTGGTTTTTGACAATATTCTTGGCCTTTATTATCCAATACCGGGACCGAATATAAGACAACATTAATTGAAGCCCACCATGCATCGTCTTCAAATGAGCTTCGGCCACGATTAGATTGGTTAGTGCATTTTTGTGATGCAGAATAATAGGGTACTTGCTTTCTTCACAAATGTTCGCATGACGCAATCTTCCACCTACTCTTAGTATATTTTCCTTATCGAGATATGGATTTAATGCCTTCAAATCACTATTTCTTTTCACTTGTTTTTCTCTTGTAATCATTTCTATTTCTTGTTCAAAATGTTCCTTTTGTGCCTTTTTAATGCAAATTTTCAATGCCTTGTCTAATTCTTCCGTTGTTATGGCCCTTTCATTATTACTACGGTGTTTTCTAAAGTTTAAAAACCTTTTGCTGTATACTATAATTTTCTGAAGTTCTATTAGCGAGTCGAAATTTTCAAAACTGAAAAAACTGTTTCTTATGGTTCCTTCCTCTCTCTCCGATATATTTAAACACACTTGCATTGTCTTTCGCTGTTCTAACTGTGTTGGCGCGAGATTGGGTCTCGTGAAGTTTATTTCTTCACGTGAAAGCCACTGTGGTCCGTGCCACCACAAGTGATTCATTTGCAGTTCGGAAACGTTGGATCCACGGGATGCCACGTCTGCAGGATTATGTTCAGATTGTACATGATACCATCGACTGTTGCTGATGTTTTCTGATATCTCAACGACACGATTTGCGACGAATGGCTTCCATCGGTGTGGTTCGCCGAGCAACCAGGACAATGTCACGGACGAATCAGTCCAGGCATGAACTTGTTGAGCTGGTATCCGCATAGCTTGGGCTACATGCCGCAACAGTTTTGAGAGGAGAACTGCGCCGCACAACTCAAGACGGGGCAGCGATATTGTTTTTACTGGCGCCACCTTGGTTCTTGCGGCTACAATGTTCGTCTTGATTCTCCCGTCTGGTTCCTTTGTTCTACAATAGACTACGGCAGCCATTGCTCGAATGGATGCATCGCAAAAGCCATGCAGAGATATATTTTCTTTGTTTGAATTCAGTGTGTTAACCCATCGTGGTAACTTGATATTGCTGACGTTTGTCATGTCATCGCGAATCTTTATCCACTCTTCTTTCAATCCGTTGTCAATGCTCTCGTCCCATTGAACTCCTGCTAACCATAGTTTTTGAACAAGAATTTTGGCTTTGACTACCACAGGCGCTATCCATCCTAATGGATCAAATAGTTTTTGCAAATCCGATAAAATGGATCGTTTAGTGACATCGGTGGAGAGTGGTGGTAACGTTAACTTGTATTGAAATGCGTCACTTGCTAGATTCCATGAGAGACCTAAGGCCTTTACAGTGCCGTCTAGTTTTAAATCAATATTTGCTCTGACTGATCTTTCCTGAGGTTCGATGGATTTTAGGAATTCTGCGCTGTTGGAAGACCATTTTAGAAGTGTCATTCCTCCTTTTTTCAAAATGGTTCGTAATTGTTTACTGGCTTCGATTGCTTGTTCAATGGTGTCGCAGCCAGACATCATATCGTCGACATAAAAGTCTTCTTGTATCATTCGTGCTGCGACTGGGAAATTCTCACCTTCGTCGTTTGCAATCTGCATGAGCGTTTTTACAGCTAGGTAAGGTGCTGATGCGGTGCCGAAAGTTACTGTTAAAAGACGAAAGTCTTTGACTTCGTTGTTGTGAGAAGCATGCTGACGCCATAATATTCTCTGGAAGTCTGTATCAGCCCTTTGAAGAAGAATCATCCTATACATTTTCTCTATATCGCTTGCGAAACAGATCTTGTGCATGCGCCATCGTAGAATAATGCTTCTTAGGTCTTCTTGCAAGACTGGACCCACTAGGAGTTCGTCATTGAGTGATATGCCGTTAGAGTTTTTGCTCGAAGCGTCAAATACAACACGCACTTTTGTCGTGTCTTTGTCGGCACGCAACACGGCGTGATGAGGCAAATAAACCGAACGTTGGTTAATTTCGCTGTCTGGTATTACTTCCATATGTCCTAAACTCATGTATTCTTCAATCACTTCACTGTAGGCCTTCTTTTGTTCTGGTAACCTGTCTAATCTTCTTTCTAGCTGTAATAATCTTCTCAAAGCCATTTCTCTGGTGCTACCATCTGGCAACTGTGGACTGTATGTGTTAAAAGGTAATTTAACTACGTATTTACCTTCTTCGTTTCTCGTGTATGTTTGGTTGTAAATATTCTCACATATTTCTTCTTCTTTTGTCAGTTTTCGTTTGAAATCTGTGTCTATTTCCAACAGTGTTTTTAACATATCTTCAACTTCCATTTGCTGATGCATTACAATGATTGAAGATTCTTCATCGGAGTTGTCATGAACTCTTCCGAATAGAAGCCACCCTAAGCTACTTTTTTGAGCGCAAGGGGTCCCTGGGGGGCCCTTGATTATGTCATTTTGTAAAATTTGTGCGTATTCATCGACCCCTAGTATTATGTCGATAGGCCCTGGTGTATGGAATTTCGGATCTGCCAGGGTGAGTCCCGTTATATGGGGCCAGTTGTGTGACGTAATCGTTTTTGTTGGGATTTTTGTAGTTAATTGTTTTGAAATGACATAGGCCTTCACCTTGAGGCTGAAATTCTCTTGATATCCTGATATAACTTCTATCTGAACTCCTTGATTGATTTTGGAAACATTAGATCCAACGCCAACGATGTTACCTCTTGCTAGATACCTTCTGGCCTTCAGTGTTTGTGCAGCTCTTTCGCTTATGAGACAACCTTGCGAACCAGGGTCGATAAGAGCTCTTAAAATTGTGGAGTTGCCGTTCTCACTTCGAACTGTGATTATTGCCGTCCCCAATAGTGCTATACTATTTTTTGATGTGTAAGTTTGTGACGTCATTGCTGCGTTAATTTGTACATCTTCTATCTCTTCTACATTGGAATGTAATACCCTTGGTTGTGTTTCATTGCTTGGTTGACCTTGGGCGCTCGTAGTGCATGGTTGATGAAGAAGAGTGTGATGACGTTTGTTGCATTTTCTACATGAGGTTGATGATCGGCATGCTTTGACTGAGTGTCCGGAAGTAAGGCAGTTAAAACATAGTGGTTTCCTTTTGACGAATTCACTTCTATCTTTTGAATTCATTTTACCAAATTGTTTACAGTGGAAAAGTGCATGGTCTTCGTTGCATAGTGAACAAACTTTCTGAGTAGTGGATATGTGATAAGAACGTACAGTTGATTTTTCCTTGGTTGTTGAAGTAGTCGATGCAATAAGCTCAAGTGTACGAAACTTTGTTTGTAAAAATTTCATCAGTGTGGATAGGTTTGGTACTTCATCGCCTTCTTCTCTGCTGACATACTCCTCCCACTCTTTATGCGATTCTGTGTCTAGCTTCTGTACAATCAAAAAAATGACGAAAAAGTCACATGAGCTCGTCTCAACATTTAAGTTTTTCAAATTGTTAAGACATTCTTTGGTAGTGTCGTGCAAAGACTTTATATTTGTTGCAGTTTGAGTTAGCGCCTTCTTCTGGTTGAAAAGACGTTTCATGATTGATGTGACAATACCACGTTTGTTGCTGTACCGTTCTTTTAGAGTCTCCCACGCTTGATTGTAATTGCTCTCTGTCACCTGAACGTGTTTGAGTAACGCTTCAGCTTCACCTGTGACGCAGGACTTTAAATAATGTAGTTTTTGCACGCTGCTAAGTGTGGCGTTTCCATGGATAAGCGAAAGGAACAGATCTTGGAACATTGGCCAATCTTCATAATTACCCGAGAAAGTCGGGATACTAATCATAGGCAATTTCACTTGTGGTTCTAACTGCTGGCATTTGACGCCATGTGATTCAGATTGTTTCATGGTCGGCACTGTTAAAGTTTCTTTTAAATCTTTCATATCGGCCTTTGTTTGCAAGTAACGTTCTTCACACGAATAAAACACATCTTTACTAAAGTATTCTAAGTGTTTTCGTTGTTCCTTTGTTACAATTTTCAATAAACTGCTATGTGCCGTCCTAAAAGATGTCCAGTAATCGTCAAGGCACTCTATTTTAGAATCTAGGTATCCCTTTGTTAATCGTACCTTAGGACATTTCTTAAAGTTGTCTTGTGATTTAACAATGCAGCCATGTAAATCCTCCAATTCACTTAAAATTTGTTCTGCTGTTTCCATGGTTGTATTTTAATTTTTATGCACGAAAATTGTACCACTGTGTAGATAATTAAATTGTTCACCCGGTTTAATAAGTCAAAAACAAGTTTGCACTGTAAATGTTCAATAATTGATTGAAACGTATTTAACTTTCGCGTAACATTAACTTTTTTCACTGTGGGTTCTTATCTTCTCGCCATTAGCGGTCAATGCAGGTGTGCGCCCATTCAATCGGTATCCGGCTCGATGCAGGCCATTATGTTCTTTACACAGATGGCTTAAGGTTCATTTCACCTTTGATTAGGAGACAAATGACAGAGAACGTGTTTACTGTTTGAATGTTTATTGGAGACTGCCTGCAGTTACAAATTTAACAAGTCCTATAATGTTGTCGCGCATACATAGCTGATCGATACAACACTCCTTGTGTAAATGAGACTTACGGGTCACCAGCTCGGTCCAAAACACCAATAGATTTCCTGATATAATGGGATATAATATATGTAACCAAACTACGGGGTGGATTTCTTAGCGGATTGAAATGGTATATGGCAGAAAAGTTTTGGTCTATATCTCGGTTAAAAACGAAAATGAACCAAATTAAACTTAAATTAAATTAAAGTGTGAACTTTTCAAAAAATAATTTAGTTTGAAACCTTTATTAACCGACATATTTCATTCTAGTCGCAACCGTGAGTTTTTCCATACTCATTTCACGAAGTATTTCACCCATCACTATATAGAGACGCCTAAAATTATATGCGTTACATAACGCGGTTATGGGACTCGTAAATCCATTCCTTGGTGACACGAGATCCAGTCATTTTCTACGTTATGGTCTAGTAAATTTAATGACTTCACATTTACTTAGAGGAATGATGTAATAGTTGAGGGTAATTAAAATTGGCTGTTATTTATACAAGCAGCACGAAATACCAAATGTACAGATCTAATAAAACTTTTACTAAAAAAAACCTTTTTTAACAATAACATCTTACATTTTTTAACAATAACATTTTACATTTTTTAACAATAACATTTAACATTTCTTAACGATAAGCAAGTGGAACAGAAAGTTGTGTTTAAGGAACGGCTTCGGTACTGCAGTTAAACCCTGGGGGTTTTTATAGTACCTACCTGTCTATATAGATCAAAAAAAATTGAAAAAATCTGTTTATGATTAATAAAGTAAAAAAAAAATAGATTCTAATGAGTAAACCATGATCAACGAAACAAACTACATGTTTTTGAATAACTGAAATTAATAATTTAAATTACTAAAAATTTCATCACAAACTTCTATAAAGCAGTTGATTAGCTGACTGACGAATTTCAACATGATTTTTGCTTTGTGAGCGTGTCAAGTTATCCAAAACGCGTTGTGGACTGTTCCTGAAGACCACGTCGCGTTGCGGATAATTAAAACCATCCGCACACCGAAATAATATCTCATTTCTATGTTCGGACAACCAACACCATCCATAACGCGTTTGGACGTTTTTTGATGTTTGAGCATAACATATACACGGTATCGCCCAATTGTGCGACTAGTGGAGATGCGACCTAGCAACTAGTCGCTCCAATTAAAGGTCAAAACTTTATAAGATAAGCTGTATTAACCTCTAAAGACCTTTAACCTTTATTATTTAGTCATGTGAAAGAAACCACCAGCAACACAAAGAAGCTCAGAATAAAGAACAGATCCGATCGGAATCTTAAATCACAATGAACAAGTTCGTTTAACTCGCCTTGTACTGGTACATAAAGCAAAGTTAGCCCGAGAACTCACTTAAGGCAAAAATTAACAAAAACTTATAACCTAAAGAGAAACATTACTGTTGCGAACTCATTTCTATATCCTCACACAGGCCAACAACCGTGATTCCCAATTTACAAAAAAAAACAGGTATTTTTTGGACGAACAGATATTTAAGGACACTAAAATCTATTTTTGAACAAAATACGAGTAGGACTCGTATTTCAGACCAAAAAATATATTTTTGAATTTTGCGACACGCAACAATTGCTAAGGGCGCCATCTTACGACCAAAGTCGTAATGTCGTCCATTTTACCCACTGTTAGTTGTAAGTGACAAGAATAATCTAAAATTTACTGCTAAAATAACTTAAAATATGCGCCATTTTCAGTATGTAGGTTAAAAATAAGAGCGGTGATAGCCAAGAGGTATCTGTACTCGATTCACATGCGTGTGATCGTGAGAAATCTCGACCCCGTACCACTGAGTTTAAATACGAATTTTTAAAAATTGTCACTAGTTCGGCAGTGAGGGAAAACATCGTGAGGTGAACAGTGTTTCCCAAAATATGGGTCGCGACCCACTGGTGGGCCGCGAGCAAATATTGAGTGGGCCCCGAAAAAAATAAATTTAATCTAATTTTAAGTATAGTGTTCTGATTTATCTTATTTTTACTAATTAAAAATTTCGATTATAACTGGATTTTTTCTTATTTTCTTAATTGTACAATCCTTCATATAACTACGCTACGTAAACGAGAACATGCTGCAGCAGCGACACAATGCTATTTTCATATAAGGCGCAGGGTGGATCCCGAACTTTGTCATTTTTTTTATGTGTAACGCGGTCCATATAATTTTGGGAATCACTGATCTAGAAAATACAAGTACTGAGACATCTATGCTCAAAATAAATTATAACCAAATAAATAACTGTCAACCACCTCGCAGAATGCATCAGTCTGACCATTCAGCGAGATAAGCCGACAGCTCTGCCGTACTACTTTGCCACAAAGACCAAATTTATGTGATAACATTTTCAATAAATAGGATTTTTTTATCTTGTAGCAGCCTATAACGTCCCACTGCGGGGCACAGTAAATTCCTAGCGGATTTCCGACCATAATCCAACACGCGGGTCCAGTGAAGACTGGTGAACACACATACTCGAATTTTTTTTATTTCTCGAGCACACTGGTTTCCTCACGATGTTTTCCCTCACTGCCGAACTAGTGACAATTTTTAAAAAATCGTATTTAAACTCAGTGGTACGGGGTCGAGATTTCTCACGGTCACACGCATGTGAATCGAGTACAGATACCTCTTGGCTATGACCGCTCTTATTTTTAACCTACATACTGAAAATGTCGCATATTTTAAATTATTTTAGCAGTAAATTTTAGATTATTCTTGTACATGGAATGCAATACAACCAGCCCCTTCAGTATCCACTGCTGGAGACAGGCCTTCTCAAGCACATTATCAAGATTATAAGATGTAAGGTCTTAAAACGCCAAGCTAGCCAAGTATATGGATCAAGTATTCTTGTATGTAGTGTTCACCAAATAAATTATACCTAACAATACAAACTATATGTGGGATACAAACTTTCTAGATGGATAGGGCACATAAAGGTTTTTAGGTTTAGTAGAGTTTTGTCTATGCACTTCTTTTTTTAGACATATAGAAAATAGGTAAATTTCCATTCGGACTGACACTGTGTTTTCAAAACTATTACTTACAAGCTACACACGCCGAAGCTTATAACAAATGTGTGTTCTCAACTTAAGTTCAGCGTCGGATTTAAAGAAAAACAATCGATACACTCGCGGCTGGAGTAAGAAAAAGATTTATTAACGAAAACAAAGGGAATCCATTAGTGGATCCAGCTCCCTTAGGTATAATACGCGATGAGATTAATGTCGGACTGTTTTGCGATTGTTCCACTGGAAACGGTCTATGATAGTTGTGTGGGACGTGTTTTTGGAGGTTTTTTGTATCTTTCGACCTATACATGCCCTTTTGTCAATACTTGTAATTATGTTCCCGTTTGTCAGTTAAAAATCGATAAAATATTTCGGTGCTACTAATATCTAGCACCATGATAAGAGGAAAGAACAAACTGAACAAATATGTAACTGTGTGGTGCCCCAGGCCTTCCCTGGGGCACCACACAGTTACATATTACATAAAAGGAAGCGGAGAAGACAATATCGAAGATAGGAGGATAATCTAAAGGCAGTGGCGATATGAAGAAAGGCTCATGAGAGGAGACTGTGGAGGATTCTGGAGGAGGCCGTTGCCGAAAGGCAAACTGATCAAGACAGCGACACCGATATCTGATGGAACTGTGTTGTACACGCGTGAATGACAGAGATCAATAAAGAAAGGCTTATAATAATATCTAGCCGTCGAGCGGTTTCACAGCTCTGCTTTTAAAGGCTACTTATCAAACGTTTACGCTTCTATATTTACTGCATGTTAATGCCTATATGCCTTTTTATCGTCCACTGCTGGGCATAAGCCAACTCATGCACGTTGTACGGGAGGGATGTATGGCCTTAAAATATCACGCTGCGCGAGTTGGCGAGTCCACTCCTACAAAAGTGGTATAGTTCCTCAGAGATTGTGATAGAGGCGTTGATAACCCTTAGTCGCCTTTTACGACACCCACGAGAAGTGATATTCTAAAGCCGACCGACACCGTAAAGCCCAATTCACACTTCAACTAACTCGCCATGTTGCAGCGAACTCGATTAATACATTGAGGCTTTGGTGAACAATAGTATAAGAAAAAGTTATATACCTACTTTAATTCTAAACTTTCGACTTGAAGACATTGTGCTGACGCATTTTTCCAAACACTGCCCGGCCGAGCTGAAGAAGAAGGCGATTAGACCGTAGAATTACCAAACTTCAGCGACAACGAGCAGGTCATACCTTTTTTTTTGTCATAGGAGCGACAACCGATGGTAGACGGGTCTTTGAATACAGACCACGCATCGGGAAGTGCACTGGCCACAATGACCGACGACTTGAAGAAGGTTGCTAGTAGTAGATGCATGAGAAGAGAGGAAGATCGAATGTGGTGGTAAGTTTTTATGACACCTATATCCAAAAGTGGAAAAATAACAGACTGGTCGTGGATTGTAAACCTAATTTTCACTCTATTTTGTAACACACATCAGCACCAATCCCTGTTATTGCAGTAAGAATTTAATTTGCCATACTGAACCTCTCGCAGTAATCAATTAATCATCACGGAGTCACCCGTTATTGTTGCCGAAGTATTAAACTGTGAATTAATTAATATTATACGTCAACTAACTCGAGGGAGCCAATTTATTGGTAAGTGATTAGTAAAATGCCGCTCGGTATCAACTTCTAAACTTCTCTTCTACTTTAAACAATTGGTTACCATTTTCTTTTCTTACAGTACCATCTTCTAGTGATAGCTTACGGGCGGACGTCTAACTTAATGGTAAGGGGATGGTAATAGAGGATGATACTTTTAAAATAACCGTGATACATTATAGGACAAGTTAACGTTATCAATACTAGTTGGAAGATTCTTCATTTTCAGTGCAACTAGCATTAGTTTTTCATGCATTTCAACACACAACGGTACATCTTGCATTGTCAAAGACTCGGAAATTGTTTAGCAACATCTTAGGCCCAAACATGATACTAGCTGCTCAATACTTTGTTCACACCGTGCTATATTCAACGGATGAATATAACGTGATTTGATATATGCAGATGGATTCCAATAACTTATCATTAGTAGTACATCCGAGTACAAAATAAAGGTAGTGGAGACACTAGAGAAATTAATTGGGTATATTTAGAAAGAAAGTAAGAAAATATATTTATTCATTATCACAACAGCACAATTACGTATGACACATTAAACAAAAGATATAAAATATCTAAATATCGCGACTACAAAATGGAACTGGCTCGGCAAAAGCTGCAGATAATCCACAGCACTGATATTCTGCCACCTATATACATATTTGCTCACGGACGGCCAAAGAAGTAGGCAACTTTACCTCAAAATAAAAATATACTCAATTAGTGATATTAAAAGTAAAAAGTGAGTGAAATACAGAAAAAAAATAAAAGAGATTGCTATCCTTATAATTTGCAACAAACGTGTGTTATTGTTGTTCCCGAAAATAAGTGTAAATAGAAAAATAAAAACGAAGGCATTTAAAAAAATCTGAACACCTTGGTATGGAATGCATTCCTTTTTGTTTTGTATCTTCTTCATTTCTTATATGGCAATAGCGCAATTAGTGTATTGTGCCAGTGCCAAGTTTTCTTTCTAATTAACAACACGTCAATGTCTAGTCCTGTCCAAATAAGATAGGGAGTGGCTCAGTAAAGTAATAATAGGTTTACTGAGGACAGAAGAGTTGAACTCTTTGGAAGCACACGAGAGACCCAATCTTATGTTTTTATTTGATTAGGCATCGTACAATCATTAGGCACTCTGAAGTTTAATAAACTATAAGGCCACTTGTTAACGACACAGGTTTCCGCCGTGAAATCCTACGGTATTTAGCAATGAAAACCTACGGTCGTCAGTGTTGTTACTATGGGAGTTTGTTAACGCACACGGTGACGCGCGCGATGCCACGCCGCGGCACAAAACAGTGCAAACTGACGGCGACATATCGAGCGGTGTTGTATGCCAGTCTATAGGAGTTTGTTAACGACACTGGAAGCTTTCTCGCTTTCGTGAGGGCTTACCTGTGCTGATTCCAGTTTTGTGGTATTTTAATTATTTTTTCTTATCTTAGCAATAAAAGAAAATAATGTTATTTATTTTCTTTTAAAAAATATATTTAATTTTACCTATATAAGTTTCAATAAGTGATTAAACGCATGCTGTATTGGTTCAATTATTCATAAAAAATAAACTACCCTTCGATGTATCTCCTAAAATCTATCGAGCATTAATGGAAAACACAACGCCATATGGATTAACTAGCTACCGTAGAACTTTTAAATCATATACATACTTATACAACGAGTATTATACAACATACTCATATAAGTGAGAATAGACCCAAATAAAGTAAGATTACAAGTAAGAACCAACGATATAGATAAAGCTGTAAAACATTGCCTATCCAAGAATTAATGGCTCTTAAATTGCTAAAAGAATAATTCAATACTGGAATACAATAAGAACATCACAATACTTGCATATGATAACGGATATGCTTCCACAGGAAGTAAAAAATAAAATGACACTGATTTTATTACAAAAAGAATAACTACAGTTTATAGTCAATATACATACATATAATATATTATTGTTAGATGTAAGTATATGTAAGTTAGATGTATACAAAATAAGAATTTATAATAAATTTGAAATACACTGTACCTGAAGAGGTCTTTCCATTAAGCTACGATATGGGGTTCTTCAAGAGAGCTGTGAATAGGATTTTGCAAGATCGGCGGCGCGCCCGCATACCCCCTGGTGTTGCAAATGTCCATGGGCGGCGGTAACACTTACCATCACGTGGGACTTCTTGCTCGTCCGCCCACTAATCTATAAAAAAAACCTAGATAAACCGGCCCGTGATTTTCAGGTAATTACAGGTAATTTTTGTGCACGTTTTTAATTGGGATACATACTGAACTGTAGCCTTATAATTGCATATTCCTAATCATGTTTTGTATGTATAACGTTGCCTTGCCTAAATAAATAAAAATGACACAGGGACCTAAAATACGCTAGCCGTGCCGCTACCGGCGAAAAGCCGTGTCGAAAACATGATTTCTCTACGGCGCGGCGAACTCGCCGTACCGTAGGAAAACCGCGTCGTCAACAACAGGACAAAACCACAAAACCCACAACACAATAAATAAAACAAAAATTCGACTTCGACTCTCAAGTTTTGTATCATCGAAGCTGAATGCTCAATTAAATACCTCAGGATATTTCGCTTATTACCATTACGTAGTCGTATGACTAGATTAATTCGGAAGTGTGTGGGTGTAAGCGACAACCACATTTACCTCAATTCCCATTTTCCATTTCGACCCGTCAACAGAAATAAATACATGATTGATTATATTTAAGGGAATATACCCTTTATTAATAAAGATAAAAACGATAATTCAATAACCTGTCGACCACTCGGGCATTTAGGAGGATATTTCAAAGAAACCTGCTTCAGTTTCCTGGAAGGTTTTGAACATGTTGCGATTCAAAGGAATTAGTTACGGATACGAGCATTTTAGGCAATATACGACATACTGCCCTCCCGAATAGCAATCAAAATTTTCAATTCCCACCGTTAAAACTAGCGGTGCCTGCGACTTCGATCGCGTAAACTATTGAGTGGTTCCCGTGGGAACTCTATTAACGATCTATATAAAAAGTACCCTAAATACTTACCAAGCAAATAAGTTATAACTGTGCCAAGTTTCATTAAAATCCTTACAGTAGTTATTCCGTGATGCGAGACAGACAGACAAAAATTCTAAATATGGCTGTTTTGAGTTCTGTATCGTTCGTAGAGTACACGGCAATGATTTTTTTTCAAAAGATATTTCATTTACTTTCCGACAGAGCTCTGTTACGATTATATATATAGAAGATTTGGTAGAACATAGATTTGGTGTAGGTACAGTCGACAAAAGGATATATATATATATACCCATCGACGCCTTAATACGCTAGTAATAAAGACTAGAATCGAATGGTTATGGATACGCTAGCGTGTTGCTGTCTGTACATATTAAATTAAAGAAGTACACAGTGTGTTCTACTAGGTTGATTAACAAGTTTCTGGAATCGGATACTTTACATTAAATTATACGAATGCATTCTATTTCATTCGAATCTCAAATTCAGTACCTAGTATCTAGTGCCAAAAGAATTAAAAAAAACTGTCACCAATATTTTTTTTCGTTGTTTACATTTGGCGGGAATTTTATTAGTATGCAAATATTTATTAAATATCAAATATTTCAGCCTGAATTTTTTTTCTGCGCAATGTGTGTTTGAATAATTGCAGTCTACTTTGGGAGACAATGCTCTGTCTTATTCTACAGTAGCATACTGGTGCGCGGAATTTAAACGCGGCAGAGCCGTCTGTAACGACGAGACTCGCTCTGGCGCCCAACAACCGCTGCTACTGAAGACAACGTTAAAGAAATTGAAGAAATTGTTAAGACAGATCGACGTGTGACTATTCGTCATTTAGCTGAGATTATGAAGCTTTCGTTCCGGACAATTCAGTTCATTTTAACTCATACCTTAAAATTCAAAAGGCACTCCTTTGGTTTGGATGATTTGGGTTCCTCGATTGTTAACAGACGCACAAAAGAAAGCAAGAGTAGATATTTCAAAGCAAAATTTGGCAATTATTGACCGAGACCCAGAATCTTTGCGACTACGTTTCGTGACCGTTGATGAAACGTGGATTCACCATTTTGACCCGGAGACGAAGAACCAAGATCGTCCTCCCCGCATGCCAAGAGATTCGAGGTCTCTGCGTCCGCTGACAAGATAATGCCATCGGTCTTCTAGGATGCGGAAGGTATCATTATGATCGATTATTTAACTAAAGGACAGACAATAACTGGAGTATTACGCAACATTGATCAAAAAACTACGCGAGGAAATAAAAAATAAACGACGTGGCAAAACTTACTAATAAATTTCAAGAAACGTCACTTTGCGAAGAAAATTGTAAACATTTCTATGCAGAGACTAATATTCTAGTTGCGTTTTATAAAAGTGTCAATTTCAAAGAATTTTTTTTTTTTTTATAGATTAGTGGGCGGACGAGCAAGCGGTCCCACGCGATGGTAAGTGTTACCGCCGCCCATAGGCACCTGCAACACCAGGGGGTATGCGGGCGCGCCGCCGATCTTGCAAAATCCTATTCACAGCTCTCTTGAAGAACCCCATATCGTAGCTCAATGGAAAGACCTCTTGAGGCAGTTCGTTCCACAGCCTACGGGTTCGCGATATAAAATAATTTTTGGACCGAACAGTGCGCGACACCTCCGTATCGAGGAAATGCGGATGGACCGCACTTCTGTGACGGGAGGTGCGGTTGTAGAAACCCGAGGTGGGAATTATATTAAACAATTCTTCAGAGCATTCCCCATTATTTCCTAAATTCCTACCTTTTCCATCCATCTGTTTTCCGCCCATCCATCTGTAGTAGGTTCCATCTGGTAGTAACCTCGAACGTAATGCACCGGTGTCACGTAAGCGTAATGCAATATGTTAGCGAGGCGTAATGACATATTTATTTTATTTTCAAATAAACTGAGTATGCTGGTATGCTGCAGAATTCTTAGAGAAATCGTTATAAATTATGTACGCATTGGTTTTTATGAACTGTAATGTACCCTCTGTTATGTTTAAATAAATACATAAATAAATAAATAGAAATTGAAAAAAAATACATATTAACTTCTTGTGGATACGGCAGAAAAATTTATCTTAATACACCAAATACCTTTGATGTATTTAGGTATATTCTGACAGCTGTCAGTGGTAGCTAGATGATGAGATAGTGGTAGAAAGCCTTAGAAAAATGTGACCATGGTTTTGTAACTCGACTGAAAAATAACCATTATACATAACCGTTTACACAACATTAGCCTTAAAAAAGCCCATATCACACTCATTGATAATGTAGCACTACCTTATGCGCCAAACAATCCGGCAGTATGTCACCGAGATTTAAAAAAGCATTCGTGGTTGTGATTAGTTGGCCGAAGTTGGTCGAAAAAACTTTTGGAAGGGCTGCGGAGTTTTTGTGAATGGATCGTTAACGAGAGATTCAGATTCGAGATGCTGTGTAAGCGAGTTTTTACTCGTTCCTCAGTTTTTAGGGTTCCGGCAAAATGGAACGCTTTTAGAGGACTCCTAAACGATCAAATATATTGTGCAATTTTGAGGATTTCGCAATGATGGTACAAAAGTTTGAGCTAGTTTAAAATTAATTGCACTATAATCTTGTGTGGTACATGTACTAAGTACTATTAAAAAATAATTCCTAGCACTGAACTAGAACGAACAAGAGCGAACGTTATCGGTCTTCGTTCATTTAGAACATCTAAACGAGTGACTCCGTGAACGTTCCGTAGCGAAGGAACGAACGAGACGCGTATGAATGAAATAAACGTGTAATTGCGCGGGAATCTTACTTTTTTTATTTATTTATCAAATTAGTTATCAAAAATACACAATACAATAACAGACTCTCAAAAAAGCCACGGAAGTTTATTCAGTGAATATATTTCTGCACAAAACAAATACAACAAAACGTTATACGTTATTTATAATATACTGCCCCGCCGAGAAGATACGGAATAAGTGACATTTTTAAGACAGCGTTGACAGATAAGTAGGTAAGTAACATTAGGTTAATATGGAAATTGAAAATAACCAAATACAATAAACACCGATTACTCTCTTTGTTTCATCGCAACCACGAAGTTTCTAGTTGAATTTAAAACAATGAAAAATACTACCAAAAAAATTTTTGCATTATTCTTGAATGTGATCAAAATGCACCCGCTCCCCCTCCCCGCAGCACGACAGCACGACAGTACATTCGTATTTTGTTAGTAATGAACAACTACCCCACAATTAAAATTAATATAAAATAATATGATTAATTTAATTTTAATTGTTTTAATTGTTAATAATATTTTGTTCATTTAATTTAGTTTTCAATGGTAGATCCAATTCATTTATAAGCTTTGGAACTAGATAAGTACTGGTGTGTTGCACGTAGATATTCTTTCTTTTAATAATTATTAGTTTTTTTTTTACCAATTTTACGTGTAAATCCAGGGTGCGATACTAAGGTTAGTATACCTTTATTGAACAAATGTTCATATAATAAATTGTAGTGTATTTTTGTGTTGGTAGGGAGCACATTACAGAACTTGAAGAGCTTAACGATGTACGAACTAAGTTAGCTTCAATCTCGCTACTTTACGAACGACAACGCACTGGAGTGAACGAGACATACCTGTCACATTGCTGTATTTATTCAACCGTAACCGGTTACCCGGTTAGTCGTGTACCACGTAGGACTAAAATTGAACTTTATAAAGTGATAACGGCCATTTTTCCAAATAAGGCATTGTAGAAATTCTTTGTACTAATAGTACTAGAAGACTGAACTAGTACATTTGAGCGATTGCACTAGTACTTAGCGATATCTGCAATGTCAGAGTTAGAACAACTATTGCAGAATATAAACCATTTTATTTTTCTTTACGCTGTGTGGACGTATTGTGTATTCCGCTTGATCGGCGTGACATTTCAGGGCCATACATCTCTCATACACAAGACAATGTGCAAGTGGAAGGCCATGTTGACGACAAGAGAGCTGTTTACGGTAAATTACAATATTACTTAACCTAAAAGGATTTTATTTTAATTAGCCCTTAAACAAAACCCTTCAGCGCCCCTAACAAACACAGTTAACTCTAATTAATAGCGATAACTAATGGGGTAACTAATCATTTAGTTAGTAAAGGACGTCAAGACACAATGTAAATATTTGTTTTGAAAATATTACTTCGACCTTGAATTGAAAATTTAATAATTTTTTACCAACATTTTAAAGAAAGAAAATCTTCAAAGTTACATAATAAAAAAATCTAAATCTTGTGATAAAACTGTGTGTGCACACATGAGTGATTTTATGAGTCTTTGTTTTATTTATTTGCTTAAAATCAAACACAAACACGTTTATCGCGAAATATTACATCATTAATAACATTTCAATTCCTATAGTAAAAGTTTTGTTTTTCAACTATTTAGACATAGACATAACATTATTTCGATATCACAATGCACAGTACAAGGAAGAAACAAATTGCACATGGAAAAATGGAAAAAGGAATATACGTAAAATAAAGAAACATAATATAAAACTCATTCTTGTTTCTATACTTCTTATATTTTTGGAACGAAGTTCCTTTACGCGGCTTGCGGTAGGTGTGATTCGAGAGAAAATGTAAGGTCACGTAAGATTTTTACCCCCTCCATACGCCTTTCTCTTTCTGTGTGTGTGTGTGTGCGTGCGAGTATCGAGAGCGAGACTCAAGCAGAATAACAGGCGTGCAAACTAGTGCGTGGCCGGTTGTATAACCTAAATTTTTGATTTGATTCCTTATTTTAAATTATTTGCATTGAAAATATGATACAAAATAAAAAAAAAATACATGAACTATACAGATTTTATTTCGAATTACATTCGGAGTTTAAAAAAAAATGCGTGAGGATCTTCGTTCCTGTCCCCTGACCGCACACGTTTCCTTTTTTTATATTGACAACACCATTACGTCAAAAATATTGCAGTTATAGTATTTGTTACAATAACTGCAATATTATAACTGCAAAGAGAACTTTTTGGCGGAATCTCGAGAAGTGAAGTTGACTTTTTGTTTGATTATTGAAAAACTGTTTATTTGGAGTTTTGTGGTTTAATAGTGATAGTTTATTAAAATTTAAAGTGTTTTTCGTGCGTGGTGTTTGTGATAATCAAATAAATGCGTTTTTCGTGTGCTTCCAAGGAGTTCTATTCCGTCCCCAGTAAACCTACTATCACTTTACTGAGCGACTCCTGACTTATTTCCACGGAACTGGATAGAATACGTTTTAGACTTTGAAATTGTTTAATTGGTTATTACGAAGAAAACTTGAAAATGGCAGAATGTGCTAATTGCACCATTGACATATATGAAGAAAAAGTATCAATACTACGATCTTGGTAGTTTTTTGCCGCCAAATGACAGACTGAATTCACAGGAGATCAATTTGCAAATGCCTCTCTTTTAGGGCCGTAATGCTACATCTACGTATTTCGGTTGACTGGTGAGTTGAAACTATGGTTAGTTGATCCAGTTGTTTTACTTACCTAGAACTGTCTGCGCTGTGATACAAAAACATTGTAGCGCAAAATTTGTCAAAAATATGAGCAAAATCAGCACGAATTGCAAGTTGAAAGTAACAAAACAGTGAGCCCCAAAACGAATTAAACAACATTAGCCCCTATTGTGCTCCGCTTGTTTCCGGTGTCACATGACATCTCGGGAAAACAATGAGGACGACGTGCGAGCGGAAGCGACAGAACCGGGAAAAATGTTATGAAACTCTGACACAGTAAATAAAGATAAGTAGGCTAGAGTCTAGCACGTGACACACAAAGAATCCTATCTCTGCTTATTTTTCCAACTCTTTCTCCAAATCCATTCCCAAATTTTTGCGTGTCAACATTTGTCATTCTCGATTAACCTTGGCATGTATCGCGGATGTCCAGGAGAGAGAGAGTATCCATTTACCACCTTTCTTTTTATAGAAAAAACTAGTTGAGTAAAATTCCTGATCTCGTCTCCTCATGCTCACTCTTCTCAATTCTTCATACTCCCTATACCTCATCCTAATCCATTTTGCTAATCTCCTCCAGTTTGTCCAAAGGTACGCGGACCCATCCTATTTTTACCGAGTTATCATTCTTTCCATGTATAAAATTAATGAATGTGGGAATGAATACTATGATAGTCAATCCTCCAAAAATAGGTAGCAGAATGAATCCCTGATCCCGTATTTGACGTTTGGAACGAATGGAGTGTTTAGTAACAATACTCGAAAGAGTGTTGTTACAATAGTGCTCGGACACGGAAACGGTACGCACACAATCGTTAAATAGATCCTCTATCACTTAAACGATACCTTACTTGTGTTTTTTACTGTGACAGTGCAGAAGCGAAAATTCAGATGCCAACTAATAAGCTGCAACAAAATTTTTCGCAGCATAAATGCACGTGATAGCCATACAGTCAAATTTTACAAACTACTCGTAAGTGCTACAACGACCTATTAGACATTTTCAAAAATGGTTTCTCATACAGTTACTAATGCGGATATTTTGTATGAAGAAATTTTTTTATGAATGAATCATTTTGCCGCTCAGCCAAATAAATTCTTAATATGCAGAAATACGAGCATGTATTTTAAGTATCTTCAATACCTCGAACTCATAAGTTTTCGAACGGGTTTAATCAATTATATGTTGCCAGTTCAAAAATAGAAGACAGTGTCACATATCTCACCACCAATATAGCACTTGCTTCTTTCCTTCAATTTGTTAGCAAACAAAACAAATTGACTTCCAATAAACGGGAACATGAGCTCTTATACGTCACTCAAATAATAGCGTGATGGATAACGAACGCGAGCGTTTTGTCCGCAAATTGACGCGTCCGCGCGATTGATTAACTGTGATTGAGTGGCGGAAAGTGCAACAGGCGTGTGATGTTGCATTTTACTAATAGAATTGGTTATTTATGTAACAGTGTCTCGTTCCAATTTTCCTTGTAGGATGTATTTCATCGTGCTCTCACGTAAAACGAGACGTCATATTCAGATGACTGGAACAAGATTGCTAGAGCGAATAAAAATACGGGATAGCGCGCGTCAGTCTGAATAGCAGATTTTGTTATTACGAGTATCTATACGTTTTGGTAAAGAAATACTAAAGCAAAAGTTGTAGAGCTTCATGAGCTATATCGTAGCCGTGATATCGTAACCAGCCCTTTTTTTATCCACCGCTGGACACGGGTCGTCATGCACAGCTTTGTGCATGAGGGATGTATGGCCTTGCAACGCCACGCTGGCCAAGGGGTCATCCGTAAATTACGTCACACGTTAAGGGGGAGGGAGGGGGTCAACAAAGTGTGACATCGTGTGACAAGGAGGAGAGACGAGTCATAAGCTTCGTGACGTCACATGTATAAATCTAAAGTATTAAAACTAAACTTCAACTCTAAAGAAAAACTTTAAAATATTACCAACTCTATCAATATTATTATAAGACTGTTTTAATTTAATAATTTCTAAATTTAAAATTGCAAAATATGTGACGTCACACCAGGGGTGGGGGGGTCACACAAATGTGACCACCTGTGACAAGGACAGGCTCCAAAAATCATTCTTGAAAAATCATTCTTGAAATTCCTATGACGTAATTTATGCATGGCCTCCAAGCGGACTGGCGACGCCACTCTTTCAGAGGTGGTGTAGTTCTTCAGGGCTTTTGGTAGCGGCTTTCTTATCCCTCAGTATAGTTTTACGACACCATGGGAAGAGATGGAATGGTTTAAGGCCTAAAAAGCGTTAAACCAACCAACTCTTCCAAAGGCGACGGACACCATACGGCAAGAACTCTATCCAACAATATTATTCTGGGTATGTTGATTTTTTTTTAATTGCCAAACAGTGAATCATGTTTTAGACTCTTTTGGTCACTCTTAGTCGAAATGTGATGATATTTTTCTGAAATTATAAAGTCGCGATTTCCTCAATACTTACCCAACATAGATTTACTTGGAAGATCATTAAAAGTGTATTGAGAATAGGATAGTTGACTGCTATTAAAATTGATAATGTTTTCAACTTATTCGATAATGAAGAGAAGAAAACAAATACACACATTAAAAACAATTTTCAAAATTCCATAAAAGTTTAGATAAGAGCTTGAGATAACTTGAGATAAGCTATCCCTATTTCTGTCGCACATGTATAGTTATAAAGATGATAGTTAAACAGTGGCATTATTAAGACAGTAATGCGATCCCTTTTTCATTTGTGATTTTTATCCTTTGACACTGACTTTGCATTGACCGATTTTAAGTTATTAAAATGTACAATAAATTTTTTTTACATATACTATTTAAATGATTGAGTAAATACCATACTTTTGACCGTAAGTAAATTACATAATAGAAATAGAATAAATAGAATAAAATAGTAATAGAATAAAACCTAATTTTTTTAATAAAATCGTTATTAATTTCTACCGTCCTTGACTGACTTTCAACATGTATTTGACAGAGTAAGCCCATCGTCAAACCCTTAAAAATCTTACAATCGCTGACGATATAACTGCATGCAACCTTACCGCTTGTAAATTAATTTATCCACGGTGACAGCGACGTGATCCCCTAATCTCATTCCGCTGCTTTGACGTAACGCCGATCTCGGGAATTATAATCATAATTCCGCAGAAATGGGGCATTTCTAGTATAGAAATTTGTGCGTAGGTTCAACGGAATTTGACAGGGAAATTTTTCGAAGGACAGTCGAAGAAAATAGCACGTCATTAGCGTCAAAAATGTAGGTATATTTGATCATAAACTTGCTAAAACTTGGATTACGTAAACTTTAAAATGTTCACGATTTCATCTATTCACTGTTTTTTTTTTTTATTTATTTAAAAAAATCTTTATTGCACTTAACATACGAAAGACTTTTTGGCAAGAAGTGAAGTTGAGTTTTTGTTTGATTATTGTACAAATTGTACCTATATTAGGCGTTTTGTGGTTTAATAGTAATAGTTTATTAAAGTTCAAAGTGTTATTTCTGATGATAATTGTGATGATGATAATATCTGAGGTATTTCTGATAATCAAAATTGTATTTCGTGTATTTCCAAAGAGACCTCTTCTGTCCTCAGTAAACGTACTATCGTTTTACTGATCGACTTCTAACTTGACTTGACTGGCAGAATGTGCTAATTGCACCGTTGTCATATTTATGAAGAAAAAAAATGTACAAAAGGTGACATGTACAGAATGCCTGCACCGTCAAACGTTTGAGTTAGAGAAGCACTTTGAGAGGTGCGACTAAACGTATAAATATAATAACATAAACGATAATTAGTCAATATGCCTTTATGCTTTACCTACGAGTAAGATGCGCTCACCTCACAGTCGTCTTTCCATACCACCTGATCCCAGAAGCAGAAACATGCCCTTTAGTTAAATACATGTTGGTGTTAGCTAAAACATTATCTAACTAAACATCAGCATTCATACATAATGATAGTGTTAGCTGAATGCAGCATGGCATTCAATGTGTTACTGAGTGCGCAGTAAAAGTCGTAATCTCATTAAAATTATAAATGAGAAGATTTGGATGTTTGTTTCTCAATCGCATCGAAGCCGCTGAACCGATTTCATTGAAACTCGGCAAACAGGTAATTTGTAATCCGAATTAACATATAACCTATGTAGACTACACGAACAAAATCGCAGGCAAAAGCTAGTCAAGGCTAGGGCAAAAGATAAATATTATATGATAAATACTACTAGATAATAATTTAACAAATTAACGGTTTTCATTTTGCACTAAGAAAGTATCTTAATAAAATTAAATACAGTGAAGTGATTACTGATTAGTGAATCAGTGAACGAAATTAAAATGTGGCAATTAAATGAAATAGGAATCCATAATAAGTATTTATACTTTTATAATAATATATTTTTCCTTGAAATATACAGGGAAACTATGCAGAAATTTTCCAATTAAAATAGATAATTCCTACGAGATACTTCAAACAGGAATGAAGTCAGAGAAACAAACAAAGCAAGTTCTTGAAATTTTATGGAAAGCAAGCGGCGCTACTCATTTTGAGCCTAAAACTTTTTCAAGAGTGAATTTTAGTGATAGGAAACCATTCACCGGTGAAACAAATTATCTCCCTTGACTCCGTTCATCACTTTTGACAATTGATTCTAGCGCATTTGGACATTTTTGTGTGTTCTAACTACCTGCTAGCGACACAGTAGGAGCTTAGCCCCAACTTCGGGCAAGCAGCGATGGTCAGCTTGTACTATGTATCTCTCTGTATCTGTGGATAAAGTAACTCACACATTGAATTTTTAGTAGACGTACATTGATATCCGATAGTGTAGTAAGGAGGGATGTACTACAAAACATTACTACAAGAGAAAAGTCGTCATAGAGCATAGAGCTCCTGAATATCTGATGTTATTCATATAACACAAAAAAATCGAATTCCAATCCCTTTTCTCTTATATTCAATTACTTTTTTTTCATAAAGGGGTCTTGATTTGTTTTTCCGAGTCTAAAGAGGGTAGTTTTACAAATTAGCCTGTATCCATGTGAGGAAGGCGGTGACCCTAGTGAAAACTGATGGGTAGCCGGTCTGACAGCCGTCGGCGAGTCCGAACGATGTTATACCAACCTGCAACAAACAATTATGTTTACGATATACGCAATCAAAATAGGCGTTCATCCGCACTTCCTTGAGTTACTGCGTACAGTGCAGTCTTCAAGACCAAAGTCTTCATTCATGCTGCGAACCCGAAAATTATAGGACGAACTGCCAGCTGAGGTTTTTCCACGTGGTTATCACATAGGGCTCTTCAAAAGGGCCGTGAATAGAATTCTGCAGGGTCGGCAGCGTAGCCACATCTCCCCTGGTGTTGCAGGTGTCCATGGGCGACAGTGATCACTTACCACCAGCAGGAGTGCCAACTTTTTCTGCCATCTTCTTCATATATGAAATAAAAAATACCCATCAAAACCAATTACGATTCTTAACAGGGCCGTCTTAAGTCTATTCTGCGCCGGGGTGCGGGAGTGTATCCTAAGACAGTCAAACATCCTATTGTGTATCCTATGACAGTCAAATATCCTATTGTGTATCCTATGACAGTCAAATATCCTATTGTGTATCCTATGACAGTCAAATATCCTATTGTGTAATTGTTTACTATAGCGTTATATTTTTTCATTACCTTTAAAAGGTGAGCGCCCGGGGTGCACCGCACCCCTTGCACCCCCTGGTAAAGACGGCCCTGATTCTTAATTCACTCACCATCAAGTTAATTATAATATAACTTTTTCTTTTAGTTAACTGTCTCTAAGTTAACTTTATGGCAGGAACCCGAGATGTGAAGGTTTAGTTTCTGTTTGATCGTTGTAAAAATTGTGTATTGTGGGATTTGTGGTTTAACAGTGATAGACTGATAGTTCATTATACTTCAAAGTGCCTAGTGTTTGTGATGATAAAATAAAAGCATAAGACTGCATTTTTCATGTCCTTCCAAGGAGTCTAACTCTATCCTCAGTAAACCTACTATCACTTTAATGAGCGACCCATGACTTGCTTCGACGTGACTGGACATTGACAAGATGTGTTATAAATTGTTGTGAATTTAATTACCAAGAAAACTTGACACTGATAGAATGTTCTAATTACGCCATAAAAAGAAAAGAAATGATCTTCTCCTATACACCTAAAACTTACCAAAATCCTCTGGTTATTATAAACCACTGCCAGAGGTCCTCCAGAATCTCCATCACAGGTACCTATCCCACCGGTACCGCTGGTGCAAAGATGGCTGCCATGTAGTGTCATTGTGAAACTATTCTGGCACACCGCGTTTGAAATTATTGGCAGCGTTATTTGATAGAGTGATGTTGTTGAAGGAAAACTAGTTTGGGCTGGAAAAAAATCAAATACGTTGAGAAGTAAAACATTGATTTTAGGGTGTTGCGTAAATAAACTTTTAATATAAATAAACTAGATGCATAAAGGGGTGTAAGGGGTCCCAACCTACATCTCTGGGACCCAAGCCAACCTCACCGGCTCGTGGTGCACCCTGCCGACCAACGAACGAGGCTCTGACGACCCGCCACCACGCACTGGACCAGCGCGGCGGGTTACGGTCCACCCCCCCCCCCCCCTATGGCAGAAAAAGTAAAACGGCCCCAAGTTCCCGGCGGCTCCAGTCGCAACACCGGCGTGGACGACGGGCGCTGGTCGAGCGCTGGAACCAGGGGTGCTAAGAATCTCCGGGCGGGATTCCACCGTCGAACGACCAGGGCTTTGAAAACGGATTACCGACGTAGGTTGTCACTGGTGACTTACAACACGCGCACTTTGAGGACAGACTACCGGGAGGGCGACCAGCAGTCCCAAGGTGGTGTCGGGTTTATCGTCCACAAGTCCCTCGTAAATAATGTTGTAGCCATCACGAGTGTGTCGAGCAGGGTCGCGTACCTTATACTCAGAATATCCAAGAGATATTCGTTGAAGGTCATACAGGTCTACGCACCGACCTCGGCACACCCGGATAACGAAGTGGAAGCAATGTATGAGGACATTAGTAGAGCCATACATGCTTCGAAAACACACTACAATATTGTTATGGGGGATTTCAACGCGAAACTGGGCAAAAGAGGCGACGATGAGTTGAGAGTGGGGCAATTTGGATGTGGGCACCGGAACCAGAGGGGCCAGAGGCTGGCCGACTTTCTTGAGAAAGAGGGACTCTTTATGATGAACTCTTTCTTCAAGAAGCCGCCTCATAGGAAGTGGACCTGGATGAGCCCCGACGGTTCCGTTAAAAATGAGATAGACTTCATTATGGCCACAAAAAGACAAATATTCAATGATGTCTCCGTGATCCACAGGGTGAAAACCGGTAGTGATCACCGAATGGTTAGAGGCACATTGAATATAAACGTCAAGTTGGAAAGGTCCCGCCTGATGAAGTCTACGCTCCGACCTACTGCTGCCCACATACAAAACCCCGAAAGCTTTCAGCTTGAATTGTCAAATCGCTTCGATTGCCTAGAGGATTGCGTTGCAGTGGACGATATCAACAACAGGTTGGTAGAAACTGTCCATACGGTGGGGTCTAAATTCTTCAGACACCGTCGAAGAGATGGACCCCAAAAGCTCACCGACCACACCCTCGACCTCTTGGCGGAACGACGTTCGATGGCACTGCAGACTCCTGATGACGCGGAAGCATATCGGCTGCTCAATAGACGGATTCACCAGTCCTTGCGACACGACATCCGTCTCTTTAATACTAATCGTATTAAGGAGACGATAGAGCGGAATAAAGGCTCCAAAGTGTTCGCAAGAGACTTATCTATTGGGCAGAGCCAGTTGACGAAGCTGAAGAGGGAGGACGGCAGTGTCACTTCCGACAAACAAGAGGTACTGAGGGAGATCGAGGAGTTCTATGGACAGCTGTATACCTCGGTCGCTAAACCTGTTGGCAACTTGGCCAAAGACCCAAGAGCCAAGTTGACCCGACACTATACCGAAGATATCCCGGACATCAGCCTGTACGAGATTAGGATGGCCCTCAAACAGCTTAGAAACAACAAGGCGCCGGGCGAAGACGGAATCACTTCAGAGCTTCTGAAAGCGGGTGGAACACCGGTACTGAAAGTCCTTCAGAAGCTCTTTAATTCCGTCTTGCTCGAAGGTATTACGCCGGAGGCATGGAACAGAAGCGTGGTGGTGCTCTTCTTCAAGAAAGGCGACAAGACCTTGTTGAAGAACTATAGGCCCATCTCGCTTCTGAGCCATGTTTATAAACTGTTTTCGAGGGTTATCACGAATCGTCTCGAGCGCAGGTTTGATGACTTCCAGCCTCCCGAACAAGCCGGTTTCCGAAAAGGCTATAGTACCATAGACCACATCCATACGCTGCGGCAAGTTATACAGAAGACCGAGGAGTATAACTTGCCATTATGCTTAGCGTTTGTGGACTATGAGAAAGCCTTTGATTCGATCGAGACTTGGGCAGTGCTACAGTCCCTCCAGCGGTGCCATATTGACTATCGGTATATCGAAGTGTTGAAGTGTTTGTATAACAACGCCACCATGTCAGTCCGAGTACAGGAAGGGAGCACGGAGCCGATTCCATTGCAGAGGGGTGTGAGACAAGGAGATGTCATCTCTCCGAAGCTCTTCACCAATGCGATGGAAGACGCTTTCAAGCTCCTGGAATGGAAAGGACTCGGCATCAACGTTGATGGCGAATACATCACTCACCTTCGATTTGCCGACGATATCGTGGTCATGGCAGAATCGCTGGAGGATCTTAGCACAATGCTCGGAGACCTCAATCGAGTTTCCCAACAGGTGGGCCTTAAAATGAACATGGACAAGACGAAAATCATGTCGAATGTCCATGTCGTGCCCACCCCAGTTTCAGTTGGGAGCTCGATTCTCGAAGTTGTTGACGAGTACGTCTACCTAGGCCAAACGGTCCAACTAGGTAGGTCCAACTTCGAGAAAGAGGTCAATCGACGAATCCAACTCGGCTGGGCAGCGTTCGGGAAGCTACGCAGCGTCTTCTCGTCCAAAATACCTCAGTGCTTGAAGACGAAGGTCTTCGACCAGTGTGTGTTGCCGGTGATGACCTACGGCACCGAGACGTGGTCTCTGACTATGGGCCTCATAAATAAGCTCACTGTCGCACAGCGAGCTATGGAGAGGGCTATGCTCGGGGTTTCCCTACGTGATCGAATCAGGAATGAGGAGATCCGTAGACGAACTAAAGTCACCGACATAGCCTCTCGGGTTAGCAAGCTGAAGTGGCAGTGGGCAGGGCACATAGCTCGAAGAACCGATGGCCGATGGGGCAGAAGGGTTCTCGAATGGAGACCACGTACCGGCGGACGAAGCCGAGGACGTTTATCTGCTAGATGGACAGACGACCTCATAAAGGTTGCGGGCACCCGCTGGATGCAGGTCGCTGCCGATAGGTCTAAATGGCGGACAATGGGGGAGGCCTATGTCCAGCAGTGGACGTCCAAGGGCTGAGAAGAAGAAGAAGAAGAGATGCATAAATAAATTACTGTCTGGCCGCTGAGAGAATGCGTTCCTGACAGGTCGTGAGAGAATGGACGATGTAACTTTGAAGTGGCGAAGAATTTACGATAAAAATATTATTATCGTTTATTTGCTCTACTAACAAATAATATCATTAAAAACTATATCATTACGTCAACTTACAATAAATATTATAATTTTGCGCTTGTAATGTTAAATAAATAAGAAAACATTTTTTTTTAAATCTATACTGCGCCAATATGTAGTGACGTGCCAAAAATACTAGACAATTGTAACGTTATCTGTCGTTATACAATAAAATAATACGATTTCCTTTCTAATAATTTGATAATAATAGAATGTACTAATAAAGTTAATAATATTATAAAGCTGCGCCCAAACCGAATGCGCGAAGGCAAGTAGCGTGATATGAGTAGCTACTTTTGTATTTCTGGTAAAAAATAGCAACCCCAAATGGCGTAATGGGCCGCCATTTTGTGACGCTAAAACAGTCGTCTGTTGTCGTTTCGTGCGCATAGACTACGTTCTCCAGTGTTTCTTGTTCTGTTTTTTCTTGTGACCCGGCTTTCGTTTAATTGAATGTTCCTGCTTGTTATACTGACCTCGGCGCTAAATTGAACTTCGATTGTGTTTCGCATTGTGTTGTGTTGTACTTTTGGTGCATAATAATGCCGAAACGTGGACAAACATTTAAAAGTGAAACCCGTGAGCTAATCATCAAGCTGCAAGGCAAAATGGTGGACCCTTGATACCTGTAGAACGGGTACAAGAGCGCGTCTCTCAGGCACTTGGAGTTAGCAAACGAACGATAACCAATATTAATAAAGAAAAGTTCGGCCCATCTGGCACGGAAGAAAATATTTTACGAACAAAGAAGAAGAAACGCAGAACTAAACCTATAATTTTAAAAAGAATATCTTTTTTTAGGGCAGCGCAAAAAATCGATAACTGGGATAATGTCGTTTTCATTGATGAGACATGGCTGAACGCCAATCACACGCTTTCTCGTTCTTGGACAGATGATACATAAGCGTCGATGTCGATGGATAATGCCCCTTATCATTCGGTGCAAATACAAAAAACCACCTACCCAAGCCAATAGAAAAGAAGAATTGGTGGCTTGGCTACAAAGAAACGGCATTGACGCAAATATGCAGATGCTAAAAGCAGAACTGATCAAATTAGTTAAAGACAATAAGCCGGCAAATGTTGCAAATAAACTGGCACTGGAATACGGTCATCGCGTTCTCAGAATTCCTTCATATCATTGCCAATATAATGCGATTGAGCTAATCTGGGCTCAAATCAAAGGTTACGCAGCCCGCCACAATACTTCTCCGCCATTCGGCACAAAAAAGATGATGAAACTATTAAAAGCCTGTGGAAAAATTAACAAGAGATGACTACGCGAAGGTCGTCGAAAAAACGAAAAATATTATTTTCGAAAACTTTGACCGAGATATCAGAATTGATACTATGATTGATAATAATATAATTATACATGTAGGCGAAGATGATCACCAAGACAGCCCCTCTTCAAACGAATCGACGTCTGATTAAATTTGTTTAAACCCAATCGCAACTATTTTTCAAAATATTTTTATTGTTGTATTTTATATTAAATATTTCCGAATATTACTATCGCATTTTTATTTTCTTTGCGTTAGTTAGATTCAGTAATTAGACGCCAGACAAACAAGTATTGAAACTTATATTACTTTTCTTGGGTCGGTTGAAAAAAATAAATAATAGTGTTACTTATTGCCCCTCACTAGTCATGACCAACTGTCAGACGTCAGGAACGCATTCTCTCAGCGGCCGGATATTAAGAGACCGAAAGGCTTTAGAGCAAATGTTGTCTATATGTGAGTTAAATAGTAATTTTCTGTCATGAAGGACATCAGGATCTCTGATTTCGCTGATTCTCGAGAGTACATAGTTTCTTAGATTGTAGTTATAATCAATTACACTGGGTTTGCGCGTTATTTAGCCAAACCCTTGACAAATATTCTGTGTAGTACTTTATTACACTTACCATCAGTCGTCTTCCCGTAACCGGACGCGATGCCCGACAGCCCGGAGAAGTCTTGATTGGTGAGTGACGACGCTGGCAGGGGAATCGGTTGGATGTTATCTGAAGAAAAGAAATCATCCTGTTTGTGTTATTTGAATTTAGTATGATCTAAGTATGACTACAAAAGTATTCAATGTTAAATCGAAGGTTAACTGAATATGTTTATGTATTGTAGAAGCGCGTCGTGTGCATCTAACGGCACTTTGAATGTTTGTACAGGATGGGATGGGATGGGTACATATTACCTATATCTACGACTAAAGTATGGTATGTATAACGAACTATAATTTATTTTTTATACTTACAAAGAGTGTGCTCTAACTTTTCCTGAAGCCTGGAATTCCGTTCATATAGATTCTAAATTCATTGACATAAATGTTTTTGCAATTATTTTTTTATGTATTACCCACTGAATTTTTCATACGAATTTGCTAAATATAAAGCACAAAGGAAAATATTTTACCAAAAAAAACATGTATGTCAATAAACATAGAACCATGGGCAGAATTTATGACATCAGACTTCGTGAAAAGTTTGGACACTCCCTGGATACCGAACTGTTTGTCGGTAGATCAAGTTTATAAACACCAAAATTTACAGCAACCGTTTTAATTTCTCTTGTTAACCATGGAGTTAACTAGGAAGTAAAGTCAAAAGCCAAAAAATATCGCCTTTGTACAATCTAATGCAGAGATGAGTAACACGCGGCCCGCGGGCCGCTTGCGGCCCGTTAAACATGTTTATGCGGCCCGCCAAGCTCATTAAAAATTTCAAGTAAATTCGTTTTTCTGTTTTATTTTGCATTAAAATTTGTATACGAAATCTTTACTTTTTTTTAAATTATATATCTTTTTTTCTAATGTTTATTATAAATAAAGTTTTGTAAATTATTAATAAGTGTTACTTTATGAGCGGCCCGCCAAAAAGTTTTAAAATTTAAATTGGCCCGTTGATTAAAAAGGTTGCTCACCCTTGATCTAATGCATTAAAATTAAAGAAATTAATAAAACTTACTGGTATATGAGACTTTTGAAATTTTCACGACAGCAATATCATGAGTAATGTCATTGGGATTCCACGAAGGATGAACCACAATCTCCGTAGTTTCTATCCTTGTCCCTCCTGAGAAAATCAAAATGGAGCCAAGAACGATAGTCATCTTCTGCCCCTGGTTCTGTCCGTCCCACCAGCAGTGAGCGGCTGTTAGTACTCGAGTTTCGGAGACGAGACTACCTCCACATATGGATGTCCAACCGGAGGTCAGAGTGATGACTATGCCGGTCTGTGAAAAGAAATAGATAGATAAATAAAACTTTTATTCCACATTAAAACAAAATAAGACAGTGGACGTTGTACCACATGAAATTCATAAAAGGCCGCACGCGCCGCGTACAAACCTTATACCGTACGGTATGTACATTGTACGCCTTTTCCACCCGCGTACATAACTGTGGGCTTCAGAAGTGAATTTATAGGCACAGGGCCTTCAAAATTTGGAATGATTTGCCTCCACCCATCCGTATGTTTCAGTCGAAGATATCTTTTATATTAAAACTAAACGCCTATCTATATAGTGAACAACAGATTGTGTCCTGAAGTCAGTCCATTTCTTATTTATTAGTTTACCTTAGTAAAGATTTTTCATTATACATACAGTAATTGGTCTTCTATACCGCAGTTTGTTTGATCTAACAATGTTCGAGAACCGATATCTACATTTCTTTATGTTATAAATATTCAAATTGTTCGTTGGAGGCGTCCGTGACGTACAAACATGGGCAGAAAATCAGCGTTGTGGTGTGCTGTACGCGGCCACAACATATATGCTGAGCCCTTTTTCATTGTCGCTGCATCGTTCCCCTATGTAGGTACGTACGTGTTTCGATAGTGAGTGAGATATACCAGAACCCATTTCCATCCCATCCTATCCTATCCCTCTCCATTTTCCCGACCCTTTCTCCCAATCCATTCCTTAATCCGCAAAGGTAGACAGTGCATCCGGGGGTGTGCCAACGTTTGTCATTCAAACTGAAGTTGACATGTGGAATGTACGCTCGTCTGCCGCCTATTTTTTCTAAAAAACTATAGTTACCTATTTAGTTGTAGATTATATTAATAATCATAAGCTGGCAGATGGCCGATGGGGCAGAAGGGTTCTCGAATGGAGACCACGTACCGCCGGACGAAGCCGAGGACGTCCATCTGCTAGATGGACAGACGACCTCATAAAGGTTGCGGGCACCCGCTGGATGCAGGTCGCTGCCGATAGGTCTAAATGGCGGACAATGGGGGAGGCCTATGTCCAGCAGTGGACGTCCAAGGGCTGAAATGATGATGATGATGATGATGAAGCTATTCTCAATGTGCCATGTATTATGCTTTGGAAACGAAATAAATTATTCTTATTGATACAAGCGACATCTAGCAGGCAACCTTTGGGTAGAGACAAGATATTTAAATCACAGGTACATGGTTACTCTATACATAATTCTAAATACATATATACTTTTAAACTTTCACATTTTGTACACATTTTAACGTTTTATATGCAATACACGTTTTGTACGCCGCGCGTGCCGCTTCAGTCGACTTGTGACTACGGCTGACTTAACCTGTGCCGAAACGTCGCGCGTCATATAGAATTAAAAGGTAAACAAAAAACCTATAATTTTACGCGTTCAGACCTGATTTGAAATATATACATGCATATTATTATGCATAGGTACATACTATAATATATACAATGTACACAAGTAGTCAAAGTAAGAATAAGCGATAAGATAATTAGAATCAGAGGAAATGACGTTCGTATTAAGTGCTTGGCACAGATAGAAGGAAATCCTTTCTACACGTTCCTATTCCTTATCGATGAGGATAGTGATTACGTCAATATTCTCGGTCACACGGGTTTCCTCACTATGTTTTTCTTCAACGCTGACTGGGATAGCGGTAATGAAAATATCCCAATGATAATTATAAAACTATTCAAAATCCGTATGTACCTAAGTAGAATCTCAACCTACCCATTTTAATATCAATTTAAACAATATATTTGTGTTTGAGTGAAGGTAAACGAAGCGTTGATCATCTGCGGGCAAAGCGGGCCAATGACATTAAGGGTGTAGATCGTGAAAATCACCGAAAAGAGTGTTACGATTTTTCATATTTAACCTATTTACATATGATTGATATCAATGATAATTTGTATATATTACAATCAAAGACCAATAAGTATGTTCATGCTTATATTAAACTCTTAAACCTAATAGTTGTTATATAATAAACGTCAACAAACGCACAAAATTGAGTAAAAATGCAAAAACATGACTTCGTATTTTTCAGATTTAACCCCATAAATCAACACAAATTGATAAAAAGAAACACTTTTTGAACACTGAAGAAACCAATAAGTATAGCTGTATACTTCTTTTTATACCTTTACAAACAAAGACTTCCTCTTTTAAAGCCCTAAAATCTAGATATATTTTAAGGTAAATTTTTCATACACAAATGTATGGGATAAAACGTTCGTTTCATTCGTGCAATCTCGGTGGTCTGCAGCGGCAGTTCCTTTCTGTAAGTGAACGCGACACCACGCTTGTCGGCTGCAGACAGCAGAATTACGTATTGTGAATTTGTGTTTTTTGTAAAAAACTGTAAGTATAACATTTTTATAATTAATTTATTTTCAGTTAGTAGAAAGTATCGATATAATGAATGTCTGAAAGAAAACCATGATGGAACTAGATATAAATCGTAAAAAATACAATATCTACACTAATAGGTATTATAAAGAGGAAAGATTTGGATTTTTGTATGTAACGAATAAACTCAAAAAGTACTGGACTGATTTTAATAATTCTTTTATCATTCGAAAGCTACATTATCACTGAGTAACATAGGCTATTTTTTTCGCAGGACTGATTGAATTTGAGTGGCATGCCAGGGAAAAGAAAGTTTTGTACGCATTATAAAAATATGAAAGCCAAAAGATCTCGGAATAAAATGTAAGTTCCTCCCTACTTATTTATTATCGCATTTGAACAGGGTACATTACAAAGCTAATACAATATGTCATATGATTTAGATCGCCCGATTCAGACATATACCTACAATAACATGTAAATATTGGTTTGTATTATCTATATCTATACTGATAAATAAAATTGAAGTATCTGTATGTAATATCAAAATAATAGGATTTTTAAAAAAAAAAAAGGCGATACGGAGTTCGCCGGGTCGGCTAGTATTGTCTAAATATCAAATTGTGGAAGTAGGTAGGCGACAGCGCAACTTTGTCGACATACCTATACCGCCAAACAGACGCGAGGCGCCTAGCGTCTGGCTTAGGGTTGTACAAAATAAATAAAAAGTGGATAATATTGATGAATAATATTTCCAGTATTGAAAATAAAGAAAACCTTGGGGCCGAGACTCTGAGCAACAATGCTACGCGCTGTATAGAGGTAAGTTGTTATACGTAATTCTTGTAGACTTGTTACATAAATAAACAAACTACTTAGTTAGTGATGGGCGAAGACAAAATCTCAATACCTACCTATAGATTTTTCTTGCAATATTTATTATTTTCATCGAGAGACAAACACCTTAGTACCGAAATACTTCTCAATTACTTTCTCAAAAGAAAAGGACAATGGGCAAAAATGTATGGCGCTTGTCCCATCGGCGGCCACATCTGTCCTATATATTTTTTAGTGGACAATTATGTATATATTAAGACTGCAAAAAATTATTTCGGCAACTTGTTTAGATAAAAAGTTATAAAGCGTTGATCATATAAAAAAATCGAATTAATTAAACCGAAAGTACGTAAATGATAAAACGTAATGCATGTCTAAGTATAAGATAATGATGGATTAAATAAAACTAAAGGTTAATTGGTTATTAAATACATCGATTTATTGACAGACACATATACAATGCTCGTATATAATGCTAGTATTCCTTTAAAAAAAGAAAATGATGGGATTCAATTGTCGTCTACAATAATATCGTTTAAAAAATGAGCTGGTAAACGGATATCTTCCTCTTGGTTTCTCGCCCACCCTAAATACCACACTACACACATAATGTGGGCACAGCAACCAAGAGTGCGCTTACCGCTTAGACAACTGCAATAGTAGTTTTCTATGGCTTCTCTGCCGCTTTTCTCTCTATCTACTATAATGTACGAATAATATATTTTTGACCTAGTATGTCTAGATTGTATTCGACATCTTAGCAGCCAAACATTTGTTGCTGTGATGCCGCACCTGCCTAGGCCTGTAACATCGGGGTCCCTATACGTTTCTATATTATAGAGACCTTGTCGCACATGCTCCGCATAATAGCTGCGGGCTAGCTTCACTTGGTATGTACCAAGTGCAAAAATGGTTAAATCGTCCTCAGTCAGCAAAGGAAAATCACTTATGTTAGGTTGGTTTCCTGTAATGCTATCGAAACTAGCCCGTCTACGATTAAGGTTGTTGGCTAGGACATACTCTGCTAGGTTATTTGGTTGGTTCACTCTTTGGTTTATAACTTCTATAAATGTTTCAGCGTGAACGTTATCTGACAATGGTTCTCTGCAAGCATTCAATAATGCAGCACCTATTCTAAAATCTGTCATCATATGAGGCAAAGCACGATTGAAAAAGTCTTGTCGGAATAGTTTAAAATCGCATTTGAACCAACCATTTATAACTTCAACAACCCAGCGGCACATAGTAACTAACCTAGACTTATTCGCTTGTTCTGTCGTCAATTGATCTTCGTCTCGATTTTTTGTTTTCGGTAAGTGAGCTTCATAACCATAGGCATGTAAGTCGTCGATTACGTCGCGAAACCCACGGTCTAAGATGAACACATCTCCATGTTCAAAAAACCAATGGAAAGTATTTCCTTCGTCGTCAATCATATTTTTCATTATTTGTGCATCTGATTCTATGGCTGAATATGGCCCAAAGGCATCTAAAATGTGGCCATCGCAGCACACTATTAAAAATGGTTTCAACAAATTCGTGTATTTGTGTAGACTATATGATCGCTTTTGGAATAAATAGTTTGCGGACTTTTGTATATATATATAAGTGGCGTCTGCTATCACAATTGCCTTTCTGTTTAAGGCATTTGCATTTCCAAAAATTGCATTTGGAACTTGTAGGTTTCGGTTAGCTACATCAATTCTATTGAGATGATCATAACCAAGATGCCGGGGAACGAAGTCCAGTAAAAGAGAGTCTCTGGCGAACGTTAAATGTCGTTCTAGGGTTCTACGGCTCATATTAAAAAGCGTCGCCAGCCTTTCATTTGCTTCACCGCTTCGCAGTTTCATTAAGTAGCATGCCAAAGATGTTTTCGGGCGTGTTGATACGTTCGACAATGAAGGAGTTTGTTCCAAAATATTCATAAATTGGTCTCGACTAACGCCTAATCGGATGTATACTTCATTTGGGTCCATGTCATCTATATTATCAAAATCTAGTATAGATCCTCGAAGCACCGCGATTTTCATGAGGCTCATGATATGCACAAAATGTGTGGCATTGAAGTCGTGGAGCAAGTTAGGGCTGTCAATTATTTGATCCCAATCATTGGATACCAAATGATGATCGCAAACTCTTGCACTATTTGGAATATAAAAATTAAAATGAATCAAGAATGTCACTTTAATGTTATCCGGAATCCTTCGGAGATCCGTTCGTCTGCAGTTTTCATACATACAACGCGTTGCTGTATTAGGGAGTCTTGAATATTCTTCAATATGTAATACACATTCGTGTGGACGGTCTTCTCTTGGCTGCGCAGCTCTTTCTGCCCGTTGCCAGCATGGTCGACAAATGTACTCCTGACTGTATTGTATCTGAAAATGAGAGTATTACAATTAGTTAAAACGCTTAGTTATTTTCATTGAACGCTGTTCAAACAAAGCGAAATATAAAGAAAAATATTTTACTCGATTGCCTAAGCAGTATTAATTATCTCGCTTACTCATACGTAAATACCGATACTTCTATCCCGTTCTCGCCCCGTGGATCAAACGGAACGACAACGTCGCCGCGTCGGTAACAGTTTACTTACTACTTACAGCGAAATGTAATCTCAATGCGCGAGAGTTAAAACACTGTGACCACCTCAAGTTAAACAGTACTATATTGTTGACGTGCAACTAAGAAATAATGATTTCGTTTGATGTACTTACCTGATGTTCAGAGGTAAGAGCTTCAAAGATATATTGGCCTACAGCGGGATGTTCTTCAAACCGAGCACGGGTTATTTCGTATCTTCTTCTGTTTATCACGGATCGATTACATAAAATACACACTTGGCGATTATCTGCCATTGTTATAGGAATCTGCTTAAAAAAAGTCCAAAAAAACGAGCACAAGTCACCAAGATAGATATTAACAAGTCCGATATGCAAGCCAGAGTCAAAAGAAATTGTCAAACAATAATAATCGCACAGTACTCAACGAAACAAATGTCAACGATGGACTGCGCTGTGCGCTCGAGCATAACGGTAATCGCCGAGTCGCCGAGTGCGAGCGGCGCTCGTCGCTGATTGGTTGACGCATGAAACATGGCGAGACCGATTTTAACAAAGGTTCTTAGACCTCTAATAGAAAAAGTATTGAATATTAGGATACATAAATAATAATGAAAAAAAAAATAGTATTTTAATAATAGTATTTTAACTATATTTTTTTCCCAAACGGTATTTCATAGTACTCCTTGAACAATATTTGTTGTCAAAGATCTCCCCTTTCAAATGACACTAGTTTCATTGACGGCCGCTCATGGGCCGCAATGCCCATTGTCCTTTACGTTCAAATAGGTGACGTCATAAAAAAACAATACCTAATGCGTAAAGAAATTATAATTTCTATTCATCAGGAACCTAATATTGTATTAATTCTTTTGCATTTTTTTTAAATTTTTAATTATTTTTTATAAAAAAAATCAAGCCATTATCTTTCTTTACAGGAACTAGTTATTGAAAACGACCAAGAGGGAAAGGTGGATGAAATGGAAGTTGGGCGTAGAGTTGTAGACGTTTCTTTTTTTTTTAAAGCTCTTCAGGCCATAGGGGACCACGGTCCAATGGATTGTAAGTTAAGTTACCTCAGTATAATAGGTGAAGTAAAAGTTGGTCTGGACTCAAAACTCATCATGAAATGTAGTATGTGTAGTATGAAATTTACTGTGTGTTTGATTGAAAAGAAAGAAGATAGAATGGAAGTGAATCATCAAATTGTATCTGGTATCATATCATCTGGTGGGAGCTACTATCAGTTAAAAACATTAACTGCCGCAGTAGCCCTACCAATCATGTCACCTTCATTATACAATGAAATTAATAATACGGTTTGCGATTGGTGGGAAAAGACAGCAGCACATTCCATGGCAGAAGCTGTCAAGGAAGAAGCGGAGTACGCAGTGTCTATAGGTAGTGTTGATAAAAATGGTACACCATTAATATCTGTTGCTGTTGACGGTTGTTGGAGCAAGAGATCTTATGGTAAGAATTTTTCCGCCTTGTCCGGCGCAGCTGCGATAATTGGCATTAAAACTAATAAAGTATTGTTTTTTGGAGTTAAAAATAAATACTGCGTAGTTTGTGCACGAGCCGCAAAGAACGACAGTCAGCCCTCGGAACACCGTTGTTTCAAGAATTATTCGGGATCATCTACCGGTATGGAATCGACCATAATAGTTGAGGGGTTTAAACGTTTCATTGTTGATCACGGTGTAATTTATAATAAATTTGTAGCAGACGGCGATTCCAGTACTTATAAAAAAATATTAGATTCGCGACCGTACGGTAATTTAACAGTAGAGAAAATTGAATGCAAAAATCATCTTTTACGAAACTACTGCAATAGCTTGGAGAAACTGTCGAAAGACACTAAGTATCCTTGCGAATTGCGGAAATTCCTAAAAGAAAGGTATTTGCGTTTAAGAACGGGTGTAAAATGCGCTATTAAATATTGGGGCGATCAAAATCAGTCACTCGAAGAAAAAATAAAAAATCTTAGTGAAGATATCCTAAATGGTCCACAACACGTATTTGGTAATCACCAATATTGCAAGGAGTATTTCTGTAGACCTGATACTCGTCGAATAGAACCTGTTGGGTTGCTTCCAGCAATTGTTGGATGCGGATTAATGGACGCGGTACACATTTTAAGTAAAAGACTGTCATATCATTCTAGAAGTTTAATTCATAATTGTACAAGTAATATAGTTGAAAGTTTTAACGCAGTGATTGCCAAATTAGTAGGGGGTAAGCGTGTAAATTATTCTTCCCGTGGTTCTTATGCGGGCCGATGCGCAGCTGCTGTTGTGTCTTTTAATACAGGATCGATTCATAGTAAAACTCATGAAGTAATATTTAAATCTAGTCCTAATCCTTTGATCGCGAAAGTGGAAAATTGTAATCGTAGAATCCGTTTAATTGCTAAACCTAAATTAAGATTGAAAAAGAGCCACAGCGCTGTATCGAAAGACGCTCACTATGGACCAAACTGCGAAAAACCTGATCCGAGTCCAGAATTATATGAGAAAGCCAAGTCATCTTTTTTAGCCGATTTAAAGTTGTCTTGTGCTGAAAGAGAGGAGCTTGAAAGGTCGACCCATTTGCAAAGAAGTAGTTCTGAGTGGATGAGTACAAGGAGAAAATTACTAACCTCATCATCGTTCGGGGAAGTTTGTAAAAAACGAGAGAGCACAAGTTGTGCTGTTCTTGTTCGTAAAATCGTTTATGGTAGTAATATCTCCAGTTTGCCTGCTGTACGGTACGGTATCGAAAACGAAGAAACCGCAATTAAACAGTTAGAAATTCAAGAGAATATTAGTATACAAGGTTGCGGTTTGTTCGTCGACGATCAATATGAATTTCTTGGTACTACACCAGATGGCATTTATGCAAACGGTTTAATTGAAATTAAGTGCCCACATTCTTTAGCTGGCATGACTCTTGATGAAGCAATGGCCAAACATACCTTTTGGGTTAAGGACAAGGCTTCCAAGGGTTATGTCATAAATAAAAATCATAACTGGTATTTCCAAATTCAGGGACAGGTACATATTACTAAAAGAAACGTTTGCATGCTTGGCATCTGGTTTGGTGCTACTGTACCTATGAAAGTTTATATTATAGAAAAGGACGACAAATTTTGGGAGGAGAAAATGGAGATGAAATTAGTTAGGTTTTATTACGATTGCCTACTTCCAGAATTAGTTGATCCTCGGCAGTCACGAAGCATGCCCATTCGTGACGCGCCCAGTATCATAGAGGCTATGAAAGAGAGGAAAGAAAGAGCTTTACGTGTTATGAAAGAGAAGAACGCCTAATGATTTTGAAAGATACAGGTAACTTAACTACCCAGCCAGTCGATTCACGTAAACACGCCAGTCCAAAAGTCGTTTTAACTTAGGAACTTAGAAATCGCCTTTTGGTTTTCTGTTTTAAACGCACTTACTTATCTAGTCTTGGATTGTCATAAATCTTCCAATAGCTCAATTACTATACAATTTCTGAGTTACCTGGTGTAAAGAATCATAAAAATTGGTTCAAAAATACAGCGAATTGAGAATTCTCCTTTTTTTAAGTCGGTTAAAAGGGCTAAATTTGCAAAAAACGAAGTGACGTCACTGCGCTACGGTTTTTATTACTTACGTGAATCGGGCAGCTGGTAACGTTTTCATTCTGATAGGTTTTGTGATAGCCATTGATTTTATCATCAAATTAGCAGAAATCAGAACTTGATCCGTAATCGAATGAAAAACCATTAGAATTTTGAACTCATATTTCGTTATTGTTTAATTACATACTTTTAATTAGTATATTAATAATTTACAAACTTCTGTTAAAATTAGTAAATAAATGAATTATTTACTAATTTTTGTACAACCCTAGCACGCTTTTGAGATAGCGAGTAATGGCGACTCATATTTGTTATTGTGTAGTAAATAAATCATTTTTATACTTGTGTTTCATTTATTGACATTTTTTTTAAAACCCTAGGATTTTTTTTAGATATCGACGAGGTGATCGTAAACAAAAAGTAAGTATTTGAGTTTACGCAATAGGCACATTTCCTTGCGTAGAGATAAACACACTTCCTACTGAATTTGCAATTATTTTATTGAATGAATATTTTACGAATTAGAATAAATTTTGGTAGTGAAATTACAAATAAATAAATAGTTGGAATTTTAGGTAAGTAGAATACAAAAATGTCAGATGTCAAATGATAGAAAAACATAAAAATTGTGTCTCAACTACTCTTATTAATCTATTAAAAAGAATCAACAGCTAGTTTCCAAAAATTCAACGTTATTGTTATGCTGTAAATATTCAAGTTCAATAACAATTTCTCAACGTGGAACGTTTGTTGCAAAACATTTTGAAAATCGCGCTCTCTAGGTCATTCATCCGCCCCGTCAGATGTTACATTAAACTTTGGCGCTGCGGTCGCTCGAAATCGAGATCTCAGGCCAACAATCTACACCCTTAACTGGTAGGATATATTTGAGAACACCACAGACCTAAGAAGATTGGCACAAACGAATGGAAGGCTTATACTCTACAATTAAGGGAATTACGCTGAAAATGATGATATGTTTTTATGAAATATACAAATGACGTAACATGCAATACCGAGGGTGCCAGACGGAGGGGACTAAGATTCCCTGTTTCGTGGTATTCAACTAATTTTCTACTTAAATTTGGTACAATTTATATTTATAGTTTTTTCCATTTACAGGCATTCCATTTACAGACATTCATAACATCAGACTGTAAGGTTGTAGGACAAGGCTTCCCCCTGCAATTACGATGAGGTTTCGGCTCGTAATCTACTAAATTTTTTCCCATTATCCTACTAATCGTAGCCATTGGGACCGATTCGTGAGAGGATTGTGACGCACTTGCCAAGGCCCTTTCCGACGCGGTCTTTCCTGACTCCTAACAAATTCTTATCCTGTCCCTTTTCTTCTTTCATAACTCCTCTTTCTGGAGCTTAACTACACAATGACGTCAGTCCAGTGTCGAGTAGCTTCTATTTCCACCTCTGCATCTCTATCATAATCTATCTATCAACGCCGATTGATGTATATTAGTTATTTATTACACATATCCCAGATTTTTTCAATTCTTGGTCTCACGGGTTTCCTCACTATGTTTTCCTTCTCTACAGACTGAGATAGCAATAATGAAAATATCCCAATGATAATTATAAAATTATTAAAAATCTGTACGTACCTAAGTAGAATCTCAGTTATACTGGTCACAATTCGAATTCGCGACTTCACATATGTATATGAGTCGAGAATAGTTACAGCTTGGACGGCCTCTGGCCAGGAGGACTGACGACTTGAAGAAACTCGCCGGTAGTGGCTGGATGACAAGAGTGGAAGACCGTGTGTGATAACGGTTCTTGGGGCAGGTCTATATCCTGCAGTAGAGACACGAACTGATGGTATACTATGGCTATCACCGCTCATATTTAACTGATTATTATTTTTTGAAGACATTTAGGACTATACGTATACTTTTTATGTATCCAATATTGTTGTTACTAAAATAAACACATAGATTATGTGCAAATTAAATTAATCAACGAAGGGAATCCCCACTTGACATTATTTGGTATCACGGAATGTGTCACCGTGTCATACTTATTTAGGATAGACAACGGGCTCATATCAGTTGAAAAAAAATCAAGTGTTCCTATGTTTCATCGTTAGATCTTTCATGTCAATTATGTACCAAGACTACGTTAATTTTTTCGTATAGGATTTTAGTTCCCGAACTTAATTTATACATTTTTCAATTTTACGTTTTATTTATGATAAGTACGTGACGTGTATTGTATTTTATACATGACATGTGTTGAAAGGATGAATATAAGAATAAATTCTTGTGTTGCATTGCATAATATTGCATTCACACTTACTTGGTATGGTAAAGCGGCGAGCAGTGTCTGCGATCCTCCCACGATTCTGCTCGACTGATCAGACTCGGACTGTTCCAGAGACTTTGCCAGCGGCATCCCCACTGTCTCGTGATACCCAAACGGCGATATTTCCTTCATACTCGCACCATTGCAGTGTACAAGGAAACCGAAAAATATGAATTTTAATAAATGCATTTTGACTAACAATATAATTTGCACAGCTGTTTACATAAATACTGATATCAATATACTGTGATTGAAAATAAACTGTTAATAATTGATTAATAATCGCTTATATAGCATCCTTAATCGTTATTATTTTAGAATTATCTGTTGTTTGATTTGATAATAAAATAAGATAATATTTGTGACGCGAAGGAAAATAAATTCCTTATAACATAATAATTAAAATGTTGAAAGGATTAGTCAATTCTTGTTCTTTTTGTAATTCCTTTGCATAAAATTAAGCTATTTCTATTGAAAACATTAATGGTAATGAAGGCAAGTGATAAGTAAATAAGAAAAGAAATTTACCGTTATAAGGAAATATAATGCATAACAGTTTTTTTTTATGGACGAAGGCGGTAGACGAGCATACAGTCCACCTGATGGTAAGTGGATACTGTCGCCCATAGACATCCGCGATACATGCCGACATTAGGCCAAAATGACAAATGTCCGCCTACCTTTGCGAATTAAGGAATGGATTGGGAGAAAGGGTTGGGACAATGGGGAGGGATAGGATGGGATGGGATTGGACTTCGGCATATCTCGAAACACGTACCTACATACATTGTGGAAATACGATAAAGTAGGAAATGCAGTACATTTCAAGGTAATCACAAGACTACCTCAAGTGCCCCGTCGAGTGCGCCCAGCGGCTGTAGAAATGCAGCGTGCACTCTCCCCCTACATGTGACATTTAGGGTATTTTTATCCAGATACATTGTAGAGTTACCACGAGAATTAAGCTCACCACACACATCCACGCGTCTAATGTCCACGCGCACGAAATCGTGGGCATTGCTAGTAGGTATCCGATATGATCGTTACTAAAATAAACAAACATAGATTATGTGCAAATTAAATTAATCAACAAAGGAAATCCCTATTTGATATCATTTGATATTATCGTCTGTGTCACTGTATCAACTATTTTGCAATAGACAATTATAGGCGTAGATACTGTGTATAACCTCAAACTGTGTATTTTGTTGAATACTTGCGTAGTCGGACTTTATATGTAGTTTCGGAACTTATTTCTAACTTTTTAATATTTTTCTTAATACGTTTCATTTAACTACAGCAACATATTTTTGAATTCCACTCCTCATTAACTTTCATATATGACCACGACATGTGTTGAAAAGAAGATTTTTTTCTGACCACGGATTATTTCAAATAAGGATTTTTTAAATGCATATGGCGCAACACCTAAATTACACTGACAACAGCGAAATTTAAACGCTGCGATGGATTATTTAAACTACATATACGAGTACATGGTGTATCCAAACCCTCCCCGAAGATGATTCCGATTTAATTGTAATAAAATGTTACGTATTAATTTATAAAAATATCGATAGTTTGGGTTTTGTATTTATGTATGCAAATATGTGACAACGTGAATAGGCCCATGTCCAGCATTTAATGATAAAAGGGTTGACTACAGTATCATTTTACGGTGTGTATAATCCCAGTAGTGACTTGGTATGGTAAAGCGGCGAGCAGTGTCTGCGATCCTCCCACGATTCTGCTCGACTGATCAGACTCGGACTGTTCCAGAGACTTTGCCAGCGGCATCCCCACTGTCTCGTGATACCCAAACGGTGATATTTCCTTCATACTCGCACCATTGCAGTGTACAAGGAAACCGAAAAATATGAATTTCATTAAAGCATTTTGACTTCGTTATTTTTACAGCTATTTGTTTCACGAAGTACTGATTTATCAGTTTACTGTGATTATTAATATACTAAACTGTTAATAAATAATTGATTAATAATCGCTTATATAGTATCCTTTATCGTTATAGTATTATAATTATGTAAGTATCTGTTATTAGATTTGAAAAACAGATAATATGTGTGACGCGAAGGAAAAGTTTCCTTAAAAGGAAGGATCCATTAATTTTTGTTGTTATTGTAATTCATTTTACTCTAAGTTTTGCAACTTTAATGAAAACATGGATGGTAATGATGGCAAGTAGCAGTCGTCTAAAACGAAATTTTGAAATCTATGATAAATGTGACATTGCTCGTATGTAAGAAAAATGAGTTTTTTTTTTCAGTTCCAATTTCCCAGAGTTTATAGAGAAACCGGCTGACGAACATACAGTCCACCTGGTGGTAAGTAGATAGTGTAGATCATTTACATTCAAGCAATATGTAAGTACAAAAATGCATACATCACACACACATACAATCATCAGTCCAGCATGACAAAACATCGGCACGCAGTCGCATGCGCTCTTTACCTTTGGAGATTTAGAAACGAATTTAGAGAAAGGATTGGGAAAAAGGGGAGGAATAAGTTCTAGCATATCTCACTCACTATCGAAATACGTAGGAACGGTCAGCAACGGGTCAACCTATACCAATGGACACCTTATCGCTTTAGTTACAAGGGCTAGAATTGAATGGAAAACCATGGAAATGCAACATGCTAATGTGCCCTTTTAATGTACCCAAAAGGGTACAATAGCGTGTTGCTGACTGTATATTGGGGGAATAGGATATACAGTAAATTTTACAGTAGTTCTATATTTTTTTCCCCTTTTTCTCAGCACTTTCTCCAAATCTATTCCAAAATTCTCAATGGTACGCAACGCATCCGGGGGCGTACCTACCAGCGTTTGTCTTTCTGGACTGATGTCGACATGTATCGCGGATGACCATGTAAGAACAGTATCCACTTACCACCAGATGTACCGTCTGCTACCCTCTTTTTCTATAAATTGAATATATTTTTCCAGTCGGACAACAGCTGACAGTTAAGGTCAATCATTGCTCAATCAAGCGTTCGAACAAATACAAATTCCCTATGCAGTTTATCATCAACATATTCAATAGACGGCCGACGACGTTGGCGGCAAATACAACGTTGTAGAACAAACCTTTCAGTTAGAGCAGCGAACCGGAAGCAACCCTTCTTTGGTCTACTGCTAGCTAGACACGGTTGCACGCATCCTCATGCACTATTGTGTAAGGGATGTAGGACCTTAAAACGGTACGCTAGCCAAGCGGGTTGACGAGTCCACTCTATTAGAAGTAGTATAGTTCCTCAGGGCTTATGGTAGCGGCTTTCTTATCTCTTAGTCGCCTATTACGACACTACAGGAAAAGACAGGGCGGTGCTATTCTACAGCCGGCCATCTATTAATAACACGTTTACGAACACAATAAAAGTTTGTTATCGCGCGAGCGTTCCGCTAATGACAAACTTCCATAAAAATCCATTAAAAAATATCACGAAAAGACACTTAAAATGCCAACAATACTTAACAGCCTTTTCGCATACCAATTAATCAAAGAATGTTAAAGGTAAAAGTTACCTTCGGCTCCTCAAACATGACCCTCAAGGCCCCGACAAAGGCTTTTAATCAGCCTCGTCACACCTTTGACACGGCGCGGGCCCCACTTTTGTCCAACGATACTTAGCGGGTCTCTTAGAACAAAAGCAGCCCTTAACGTCAACCTATGTTATTAATGACTGTTACATTGCAAGTTTGAAAGGTTTACGGAACAAGTGCCGGAAGATGACCGGCGACATACTTATTTTTTAAACGAGAAAATGACAACTGGCAATTTTTACCTGACTTTTTCGATCGATACAACTTATAAGATAGTTGTACAATTATAAAGCAATTATGTATTGTACAATTGTAAGATTCTTTTTATAGGAATGGAAAGTGACAAACGTACAGACAATCTTCAATTATTATAACCGCTGGCTGGCGCAGCGCGCGAGGCCCATCTGAACAACCTATTATTTTGCATGATTTCAGTGACAATTTGTATTAGGGCCTTACCTATGAAATTGCTGTACAGCACAGACGGCATGCAATATTGTCAACGATGTGTATGGATCAAACACCGCAAACGAACGCGCGATGCGTTTTTGGTTTGATCATTTCCGTTCTGGAAATTTCGACCTCAAGAACAAGCCCCGTGGATGTCCGTAGACTAAAGGCGATAATGACGAATTGAAAGCAATAGTGAAAGCGGATTCATCTCAAACCATCTCTGAGTTAGCAGCAGCCTTCGGTGTAAGTGAAAAAATGATATTGATTCATTTGTGTCAAATCGAGAAAGTGAAAAAGCTCGGAAAGTGGATCCCGTATGAGCATAATGAAAGTCAGCTACAAACACGCGTCGAAGCTTATCTTACTTTGCTGAATTGACACATAAATAAAGGGATTCTGAATTGTATGGTCACTTGTGATGAGAAGTGGATCCTGTATAATAATTGTAAACGTTCGTCACAATGGTTGAACCCAGGAAACAGCCAAACAATGTCCGAAACATAAACTGAGTCTAAAGAAGCTCATGTTGACAGTAAGGTGGTCCTGTATTATCCACTACAGCTTCTTGAGATCTGGCACAACAATTAATGCACATGTGTACGGTGAAGAACTGCAAACGATGATGGACAAGCTCTCTATCAGACAACCCTCTGGTCAATCGCTCTAGTCCACTGCTTCTCCATGATAACGCTCACCCACACACTGCACGAGAGATAGTCTCAAAGTTACAGGAGCTTCGACTGGAAACTCTCCGTCAACCACCGTACTCACCAGACCTTGCCCCTACTTAACTGATGTCCATTTCTTCCGAAATTTGGATAACTTTTTACAGGATAAAAAATTCAACTCTGATGAGACAGTGAAAAACGCCGATTCAGAGAATTCATCGATTCCCGTCCCCAGGAGTTGTATAGCAGAGGCATCAATCAACTTCCATTAAAACAGCAAAAGTGCATTGATAATGGATACTGAACAAGGCTTCGGTTAACTAAATATAACATTTTCATACAAAAAAAAATATTTTTACCATATAAAACGGCAATTTCATAGGTATAGACCTAATATATGTACGTGCTGGTACGATTGACAGCCCATGCTGTATGCAGCATTATACATCAATGCTACATCTCAAATGTTATTTTTTTGTTTTACAGCTGACTACTCAAACAGACCAATTGTATGGTTCGATTTTTTTAGTTAATTAATGCTGTATGTAATTGGTTGCTACAGATATAGAGGCCAAATAGACGATTCTATGTAAGACGTCCTTTCCTTTGTGATTGCAAACTAGCCTCCATGCAGACTGTATATAAGGTATCTACAAAAATCACTAAAATTCTAAGAGCGAATGCATTCTATTTTCAAGTTTAGTATTAATCGACAGAAAGCCCTTCAAAGTTTCTATTCATTTAAACAAAATCTCTAAATCTGATAAATTATTTTCTCTCTTTAAGTTAAGATGTCAGAAAGTAACTTCAGGTGGAATGGACCGTCTTACAAATTATTGAAATTAGTTCACAATAGTATAAATGGAGCGTGTTATAACAAATGGCGAGTTCAAAAAGTTTTTATTTACTTCCAACTTTAACTTTGATTTTCTTGCAATGATTTCAGACTCGGATGAGAAATTAATTTGTCTAGTATTATTTAGCGACGATATTGTAGCTGTTTTCTCGTGGTCCTACTAGTAAGACCACTACTATCTTTCGCCAATTTTCTGGCAGAGCCATTATCCCATTACTATAAAATTTTTGGGGTTTCCGAACGAAAAACTGATTTTAATGGTTTATACAGACTTCTATTGAATGTAGTTTTACTCCATTTAGAGAATTTTGTAAAGAGCGAAATAAATGATAATCCAAAGGTATAGCACCTTGATATAGAAGGTATAATCTGGACAGTATGGGGGATGCATTAAAACTTCCCAGGCAAGGTCATCAATTTTTGTTTATCAAAAATCTATGCGGTCGAGCATTGTAGTGATGGAAAACTGTTTTTTATGGACGAAGGCGACAGACGAGCATACATAGAAATGCCTCCACGATACAACATGCCAACATTTAGTCCAAAATGAGAAACGTTGGCACGACAAGGATGCGCTGCATACCGTTGGAGATATAGGAATGGATTTGGAGAAATTGTTGGGAAAATGGGGAGGGATAGGATGGGAATAGGTTCTGGCACATCTCACTCACTATCGAAACACGTACGTACATTAGGGAAATAAGATAAAGTGGGAAATGCAGTAGATTTCAAGGTAGTCTTCTGTGAGAGAGGGGTAACGTGGCCAGTCGAGTGCGCCCAGCGGCTGTTGGATTGCAGCGTGCACCCCCCCCCCCCCAAACTACACCTTACACCACCCAAACTATTCATTCTAGGTCTTATTCTTCAAGTGCTTTTTTCAATTTTACTAATTGCTGATAGTAGACATCAGAATTAATCGTTTGGCCATGTGGCAAAAGCTCGTAATACACAAAGTCTTTCCAGTCCCACCATACACATAACATGACTTTGTTCTGAGTGAGACCTGGCTTTGGGACATTTCTGATGGCTCAACTCGCTTAGACAAAGATCGTTTTCGAACATTGTTATCGTAGATGATCCACTTCTCATCGCCTGTTACCAATCTCTTCATTTCATTTCATTTTAGCAACATCTCGTATATGGAAATTCTATTCACCAAGTTTCTGTTATTTAAATCATGCGGCACCCAAATATCTAGCTTTTTACAAGATTCAGTTTATGCAGGTGATCCAAAACTGTTGAGTGATGTTAACTAAGCTCTTCCACAATTTGATGACTGCTTATGTGTCGATCTGCTACAATTTTTATCAATGATAACATCAACATTTACCTTAGTAGGGCGACCACTGCGAGGAACATCATTCACATCAACATTACCAGACCTGAATCGACTGAACCATTTTTTTGCAATGGTTTTAGATAAAGCATCTTCTCCGTAAACACCAAAAATCTCATTTCGAGCATTCATACCCTTGTGGACAAAAAAATTCTTCGTATTAACTTCCATTTTTAAATTGTTAAAAAATATGAAAAGACAAACCTTTTAACTTGTAATTTCAATATGTCGCCACTACAAAAAATTCAGCTGGTAAACTGTATATCACTTTCCCGCCAGTGATCAGTGTTGTCAGAAATATAGCGCGCTAAAGTCATACGTTCAAGAAGGCCGTGAACTTTTCGGACTACCTATTAGATAAAGTTCAAAATATTACTTATAATTTTCTTTTTACGCTATAGAGTAGGACCACAATAACACTAAAAGGCGATATTGGTTGATGTTTTACCCCCATCATATTGCTATTTGTATTTATTTATATAAGACTGCCGGAGCCAGCGACTACGGTCGCGTGAAATTCATAGTATTCATCGTGGGAACTATATAATTGATTTGGATAAAAAGTACCTTAAATGTTGACCCGCCACCTAAGTTCATTAAAATTCGTCCAGTGGTTTTTGTGATGCGCGCTCCTAACAAAACTCCTAACAATTGTTGTTTTGGACTCGCTTGGTATCACTCGTACATACATACAATCGCTTTTTTCCAAAAATATTTTATCTAAAAACGTTTCATCTTTGTTACGATTTTATAAAATGTATAGATTATAACTCAATATTTCAGGGCGATTTTAAAGAAATGTGCTTATTTCAGAGATCCGTTCGTCAATTCTCCATCGGCACTTTCGTCGCTGTATGGCTTTAAAACGCCACGTTGGCCAAGTGGGTTGGTGACTCCACTCTTTTAGAGTTCTTGGTGTAGTTCCTCAGGGCTCGTGGTAGCGGCTTTGTTGTCCCTAGCTTTTACAACACCCACGGGAATGGAGTGGTGCTATTCTGATGCCTGGCGACACCATACGGTCAAAGTACCACCTATTATTAATTCTACTTACCTATAAGATTTCTTTTTCATTTGTTTGTTGAATATTTACAGCAAGTTTTACAGCAATTACGGTCCTTTATATAGTGTTGATTGACGACTTTACAGTGTATGTCAGAATGGCGGGTCTACCACACAGAATCGAATGAATTTTAGGTATACAAAATAAAACGTACCTGGTGTGTACTTTTGTGTACCTATCCAAAAAAACTATGTGTATCTATTCGAATGTATGTATGTATATCTATGTTCGTATGTATGTATTTTGAAAAAAGTACACCCACCATTCTGAAGTCAGAATGGCGCGTGTACCTTACTTTACACAGAAAGAGGTAGGTACAATTTTTATTAGTAACCATACACGAGCGTACACGCCAGATCCGTTTTATTCTGTATATAAAATTCACTTGATTCTGTGCGGTACACCCGCCATTTTGACATACACGACTTTTCATTAGATTAGGTACCTACGCTTACTACCTTTTCTCATTGCGATCTGTGGAGTATTTTCAATTTCCTTCACTTAAATTTCCCTTTTTCTATTTAGCCTTTCAGGTTTCAGTAATACTTTTATTGACCCAATTTTCCTATCTAAACAACCTCTGAAAGTCTTCAATAGGGTCGCGCAAAGCCAAGGGTCCATAGAAACCTTATATAACAAGGGCGCTGGCAATGCCCTATCTTGTCAGGGGCAACATCCGGAAAGGGCTTCTGACGTATTGAGGTCGTATTGGAACCCTTTACAGGTGCGGAGTTGAGTGGAAAAAAATAGGAAACTTATGTGGCGTAAGTACCTACTTGATATGTAAAGCACATAATATGTAGGCACCTACTAGGGTTGTCAACTGTTCCAAGTTTCCTGTTTCATTTATTATTTACGTTAGATAACTCATTCATTTGTATTTCACTATTTAAATTTGTTTACTAACACTCGTATTTCACCTGTTATTTCCGATAATTCACTTGTATTTCATTATTTTAAAATTTGTCTTATGAACCTTGATATTTTATATATAAATATATGTCGGAGATAGACTCAAAATGTCGTTAGCTGTCGTGTTTGAGTCATTATTTTACTATCTTGTAAAATTATAATTGAATGGTCAATAGTAAACAGTTTGTGAATTATTTGGTTAAATTGAGACGATTATAATTAAAATTTAAAATTAGTAAACACGCCTTACGCTAGAGGACACTTGTGCGGAAGGAAACAGTGCGCCGAGGTAATGATACCAGAGCGGCGCGCAAACTTCTGTCAACCCCATTTTATTCCCGGTCGTGAGCAGCTCTATAAAAGCCGAAGGTAGGAAGCAGAGTCTCTTTTACGAACGGGTCGCCATGAAGTTAACATCATACCATCACTTAACGCCATGAAGTTAACCATAGAAGTGTATTGCTTGTGTATCTATAACATATTATATTATGAGTTATAATATCCAGTCATTGAAATTACTGATCTATAATGTCCCATGTTACTTTGGTATAAATGTGCTTCTTGATTGTACTAACTATTAACTTGACTTGAAGTTTTGACTTGAAGAGGAATGGCCCGATCAACAAAGGGTGATCCGGAGGTTGACTCGGAGACCCCAAGGTCTCCGTCTAAATTATTTGCTAGAAATGTTTGCTATCTATCTATCGAAAAAACTCACTAGTAACAATTCAAATAAACTAGAGTGAGATCTACCCCCCCCCCCCCCCTGATTCCCCGTCTGCGACATAAAAAAACTTATTTTTAATTTTCACAACCCTAGATTCTTCGTCCTTCGAAATTAATTCCCAAAATGTAGGTACGTATAGGTATAATCAGTAATTGCGAGAGATTATCTAATTTTGTTAATAAGCACTGCTTATTAGTCGTATCAGAGCAAACATTGACAGACGCTGAAACAAAATTATTTATTTGAATATAAACGAATTAGTCTCTGAATGTTATAATTAATTTGATATTTCTTTTGATTTGATAGTAACAGGCGGTAATACATAACATAAATACCTACTGATATTGATGTCTGTGCAGCAATGTTTTGGCTTTTATTATAGAAAGATGATAGCAGACGAGCAGACAACCTACATGGTGGTAAGTGATAAGATGGTGGGATACTGCCGCCCATAGGCATCCACGATACATGCCAACATTAGTCAAGAATGACAAACGCTGGAACGCCCCGAATGTGCTGCTTACCCTTGAAGATTTAGGAATGGATTTGAATAAAGGGGAGTATGAAGTATAAAACGGTACAAGATGTCTTCCTCATCCCGTTCTACCTTCCCGTTCTCTTTGAGGGAGAGGGGGATTCAAGTGTATATTTTAGGTAATAAGGAGCCACTTTTACTCCATTATACTTTTCATTTGATAGGATAGGATATCTCATTAATTACATTACCGAAACACGTATGTAGGAATAACTTTGGTCAGAAATGTTGTAAGAACATTTTATGGTAGTCTTCAGTGAGAGGGGTAACTTGACCAGTGACTGTGGGATTGCAGTGTACACCCCCCCCCCCCCCCACTCCCCCTCTCAATAGGTATTTTAAGGAAAGTTATCCTAATTATAAGGAAGATTACCATAAATGTAGGGTTTTGATGTTATCTATAGTTTGCTGGTTGTGTTAAAATGTGTGAAATGTAGAAGAAAAAATAAAATACAAGTTTTGTCCTAAAAGTTAGTCTTCTTTTAAAAGTTTGTGTCCTAAAAGTTGGAAACCCTTATCAAAAATAAATCTATGTCGAAATCCCTGTCGCTTTTCATGTCTATATATATAGTTCAGCAAGTTACCATAGGGTACTTTTAAATTCTTTAGCAAGATTAGTCAACGTAAGAAAAGCCGGTCATGGTAAAATAAGTAGATAAAGATTTCCTAGGAGAATAATTACTAAAGCCTTTTGTTTCTAACTTTGTTCTTGAATAGCATATCTCTGGAAAGTTGGTACCGCTTTCAGCGCGTCGGAAGTTCAGCGGATTCTATAAAAGTACCTAACGATGGTCAAGACTTCGTTAATTGCTTAAGTTTGTCCTAGGTTTAATTAATACCGCGTTGAGATTTTGCTTTTTACTTGAAAATTGCACGTGATAGTAATGTAAAATACTCACAAATTTAGGACCTTTGGCTAAGGTTTTTCTCATGGTTGATTGGGCGTGTGCGACTAACTGGGGTCTCCCCAGACTCAAATCACTGCCGTCACATAGAACAACGTATTTTGTAGTGAGAGCCGCTAGAACCGGTTCTTAATCTTGGCTCGCATCCCATCTGTTTCTATTCCTTCATCCTTTCCAATCCTATTTGTATTTTTTTCTAGCTATTCGTATATAACGTCTATGCCAATGTTCGTAATGTTTGATGGATATTGGGCATGAATCACAGACTGCTTGTATGCCAACTTATAATCTTGATTAGGCAAATAACCCGAGGAAACCGCCTCGCATTAAGTACCTAAGTTAGCAATTTGAATAATTAGGACTCCATCTTTGCTCTTGTATCGCTGCGGGCTGTACAGGTACCCTAGTATTGAGGTGATGTGAAACTAGCGGCATTTTCTAGAGTACGACTAAAAATTAAAAATACGTAATAATTTATCGATTATCTAGTACGTTTACGTTTATACAGAATGTAACGAAATTAAACAGAGACCGGAAAACAGTACATGACAATGATATGTGAAAGCTGACTCCTGTGAGATAGGAAGAACACGAATCTGGTTTTTGGTGGAAAATTTCACTACTTTTTATCTATTGTTTATTTATCGATTTCATCTACTTTTTATCTTTTTTTATGGAAGACATGGCAGACGGACGGGCGACCAAGATGGTAAGTGGTTATCGACGCTTATGGACATCTACAAGATCAGGGGGGTGCAGGTGTGCTGCAGAATTCAATGTACAGATTTCTTGAACAGCCCCATGTCCGTAGTAGACATTGGATCTGGGCTTCTATACCAACTACGGCTACAAATAACTACGGCCCTGTGAACCGCAATGAAGGTACTAGTATGGATGCTACGCTTACTAAGTATAAAACAAGTAAAGTATTGGCAAAGGTTTTGCGCGTGTTGTGGATACTAGGCAGAATTCATTGTTTTCTGTTTATTTTCTTGGGGATGCTAGAGAAACTTATTTACCAGAAAAATACTAGCAAAAATACGTGGATAACCTATGAGTAGCATTAAAGGTAATTAATTGGGCGTACCTATCTACGACCGAGGCAGAACAATATCTTATAGGACTGACTGTTAAAAGACATGGAATGCTGCTCTCACTTCTGGATCTATATACCAGAATATCTGTGAACCCATTTGACACCATATGAATTAATACGAGAAAAGACAATGTCTAGGCAGAATGCGAGCGCATCCGTGAAATACATCATTTCTGTACTTTGACGAGTATTAAAAATCTTTTACAGATGTTGAGTCCACATAAGCGAAGCCGCGGGTAGAGGCTAGTACGTAGGTACCTATATAAGTTTATAAGATCAATAAGGTGACATTCCATTAAACTGTGATAAAAACTGGTGACTGGATCCATGATTTGCCTATGGGTATCCATCCTTATGGATATGCCTATCCTTAGTATATTTCTTTAATAATCATGGGAATAATTCCCTACCAGTTTAATTTATTATAGTTCAAAATGTCACCTTTTATTAATACGAATATTAATGTCATTTTTGAAACAAATAATCGGAATGAGACCTTTTTAGCAACATTACAATCTGATTCTATATGGTGGGGAAAATATTCTTCATTAGCAGTAGGACCACGAGAAATAAGTCAGATAGTCGAATTAAATGGACAATATTCCGTTCAATAAATATCCATGTAATACAAAAAAGTCTTTATTATTTTCACTATAAAAACGCCGTGAACTTATCCGACTATCTAATATTTGAATTTTCTTGTATTTGATCACCGATTGGTGCAGTTGGTAACCCTACCTAATGTGCGAGAGGTCCAAGGTTCGATTCCCGGTCGGGTATTCATTTATTTAAAGACAAGTGTTTGTTTGGGTCTAGGTGTGTTTCTCTCTGTGTCTCTGGTCCCACGACGCAAGGAATCCTGGCGTGGACCATTGACTGTGGATTTATTTATTTCTTTTCTAAGAAATTCCCTATTCCGTACAGAAATTGAAATTCAATAGACGATCAATAGAAGTTTATTCATTCGTATGAAACATAAAAACCTCTTGTAATCGTGCGAGGGTACAATAAAATAATGTGATATTGAAGGAGACGCATAAAAAGGAAATATCGAAACATGTACACAGTTTTGACAGTTGAGAAGAACGAGGGATAGACCGACTTACAATCCGTAACTGTTTTATACCAATTCTACGTTACATTAATTTTAAGTCTTTTTTTTCCTGGAGATTCGACCGCTTAGGAAAAATTTCGCACGCAAAATCGTCACGGCTAAAATAAATTCGGTTTTAAAGGTAGCATTATTACATTAGGTGGGACCGTCTATCATAATAACCTTTTTCATAAGTTTTTTTATATACATATAGAAATACGTGACGGTCAGTTCACCTGATGGTAACAACAATCTGTGAGAGATGGGGTAAATCCGTCATGGGCTCATTCTTACGAAATAATTACACAAACAACTTATAATTATTACCTAAATATGTAGAAATTTATTAAATGCCACTAGAAATATTAAATGCCACTCTAGGTAACTCTGTTATTGCTTGACCAGACCTGAGAAAGCTATAGTGAATAACACCATGAATAGACCACCAAACAGTTACCATTACCTTTTTATTGGTAAGCTTTGCCTTAGGGCACTGTTGCGGCGTTTGACCTGGGGTCAGCCATTGCATTTTTCGCTTTCGGTTATCGTAAAGAATCCACTTTTCGTCACATGTCACAATTCGATCCAATATTCGTTCATTTCTGTACCGATTCAACAAGGCAACGCAAGTTTCAACACGCGTTTCTTTCTGCAGATCAGTCAAATCATGAGGCACCCATTTTTCATATTTTTTTATTTTATTGATTTGATGCAAATGAGTCAATATTGTAGGTAAGGTAACGTTAAACCATGCCGCTAATTCCTGGGTAGTTTGACTAGGATCGGCTTCCACCATCTCCTTCAATTCAGCGTTATTCACCTGTGTGGGCGGTCTTCCACGTGGTTCGTTCTTCAAGTCGAAGTTTCCATTACGAAAGCATTTAAACCAAAAACGCACGGTTCGTTCATTAGCAGTCTCCTCTCCAAACGCAGCATTGATATTGCGAGCCGTTTCTGCCGCGTTATTTCCTCTTCGGAAGTCGTATTCAAAGATTACTCGGATTTTCGAAGTATCCATCTTTCCCGTCTAAGCTGAATAAAAAAAACAATTGAAAGTCGATAATCTAATGTTGCACATTTTTTAAAACAAGAACCTCTTAGGTATCATGTGAAAAAAGTTTCACTGGAAAATCTCACACCATGAAGGTTTTATGTCAATTCAAAGTATCTATTACTATAAAACGCCAATTTCATACTTTAACCCCTATTATTAAGTTACAATAAATAAATTAAATTTAATATTTGATTTATTTACCATGTAGGTATATTTTATTGCACATTATCGTACAAAAGGCGAACTTAATGCTATACCAGCCAACCTTTGGGTTGATCAGAGATGTTTAATTGGAAGATACGAGAAAGACTCAAATGTGATAGACTCAAACTAATAAATAAATTATTTAGTTAAAATATCCACGTAAGTTACATCAAAAGAAACGGATAACAAAAGTCACGTTACTGTTTAAGTATTAAGCCGTAACTTATACAATACTTAGGGCCTTTCTCACCACCTTCACATAAGGTATTAAGAGGTATCAGAAAGTCAGTTACCTATATTTTATCAAAAAGTCAGTATAAGCTAGATTTAATTGGCAGATAATTTATCTATCAGTTACTGTATGAGTAAAAAATTCCTTCTGATACCGTATCAGGAGATGGTGAGAAAGGCTGTTTGTATCGTATGTAAATTCCATAGTTGTTTACAGCAAAATCTTAGCTCCGTTATTAAGTCGCTTCCTCGATTGTGTTTGCGATACTATCGATTAATTAAGAAACATAAACAATAATCTACAAAGGTTCCGAGGGTTGTTTGGGTTTCATATTCTCAAATATACATTCGAAATATTGGTATATTTCCTTTCAATTGAAACCTTTAATTAACCTATGATGAATGTTAAACAATAATAACGAAGATAAGATCCGAAACGGAGATATTCGTCAAAGAATTAAAGTCACCAGACTTAGCTCCTAGAATCGGCATGTTGAAGTGGCAATGGACAATGTTCCACCTCCGCCCATGGTCCTACCAACCTTTTGCTTATACAGACGGAATCGTCAGGAGGTACGCGCCGTACTCGCCGCCTAAGGGCTATGTAAATTACTAAAGTAAATTTCTATTCCTGTGCCCTTGGTCACTCTCCCCTTTCTGGGGCTGTTCTACAATACTTTATACTCGTACTATTTCAGCGCTGAGCCGCTCTTTTGGGCTCCTTTTCCCATGCCATCGGAGTGCAAACTCTCAGAGCCCGTGGAAGTTCGCTTCCGAGGAGACGAGGTCACAGTAATATACCAGTCCCTCCTTCAGCCTGTGCAATCCCCTTTAACATGCTCTCTCGATCCTCCTCGTATAGAGGACAGAACCATAGAATATGGTGCAAGTCCTCATCTGCCATACCACATTCACACTGACTACTCTCACTCAGCTTCATGTCATAAAGTCGCTTTCTAAAACAGCCATGCCCAATGAGTATCTGAGATGTTTCATAGTCCAGTTCGATCCAACGCGACTTGAGTCGAATCGCCACGTCCGGGAGGAATCTAAACAGCTCTCTGCCTTTGTTCTCGCCAACCCACCGTTTCTGCCAGCTATCCACTGTCTCCTCCCAAATGGCCTGTTTCCCAGCACGCGCCTTCTCCCTGGTCGCGAGTAAACGTGCCAGATCCATCCTGCCAACACGGATAACCTCAAGGTCTGCTGGAAGCACGCCCGCCAGCATCGGTAGGGCAAGCGTGATGACCGATCTATATGCCTTCGTCAATAGGATCAACGAAGGCCGCTGAGCACGCAGATGGACGCTCCGAACTACGTGCAAGGACGCACGCTCAAACCAGGACGCCGCGGTATATATACCTACGTGTGTCGTGTGGCAATGGGCAGTTCATATTTTCCGCAGAACCGATATCAGTTGGAGTAGACGAGTCCTCAAATAGATACTGTCGCCCATTGACACCCGCGATACATGCCAACATCAGCCACAAGGACAAACGTTGACGCGCCCCTAGATATGGTGCCCTACCTTTGGAAGGAAATTCAGTGAATAAATTTGGGAGTGTTGTAAAAATGAGGAGCCAGAATAGGATGGATTGGAAAAGGTCTAGGGTATGGTCCTGGTAAATCTCACTGACTATCGTACACACGTACGAACATGTACCCACCTACAAGTATAGGGAGAATAGGATAAAATGGGAAATGCAGTATATTTCACGGTAGTCTCCTATGGAGAGAGGATAACTTGGACAGTCCAGTGTGCCCAGCGGCTGTAGAATTGCAGCGTGCACCTTCTCCTCCCAATAGTTGTATATTGGCCAATATGTAGACGCGTTTCGGGCTCTAGCACGGCGAATTCCCAAGGCTAATGTAGCCCAAATGGTGATGTTAACAAATAACTGTTGGTCCTTTCATATCAAGGCGGATAACGCTTTGTAGTGGTTGCTCGTACATGTACACTGTTTTAGTGTGCGTAAACATGAGAACGTTAAGTTGGATTACCGATGACACCGCGGCGCACACTAAAACATGTACGAGCACAACCACTGCTAAGCGTAACCAGCCTTTGTGAAATGAAGGAACTGTACCATCAAACGTCCGCTTGAAGGCGTCTGCTCAATAGTACAAACAAAAAGTTACACACAACGGTACCACGTAACTTTTCATCCGAACTCCTTTCAGCAAACTTGGTAAAGTCTGAATCCACCTAGTTAGCCGGAGTCTAGGAAAGTTTCAAATTTTCTATTCAGAACGTGACCTTTGTGTTGTGAAAAAGAGATCTTTCTTTTCTAATTACGAATATAAAAAAAATCAAATATTTATCCTTTGTTATCGTGATCATTTGTTAACACTACATCTAAGCAATATTCTACAAATTTGATTTTTTTGCGACTACTCGTAGTCCCCCAGATTGTAGATGGATTCTGTCGCCCACGGAACATACTTCCAAATGACATAACATCAGTCCAAAATGACGAACATTGGCAGGTTCTGGATGTGATGCGTCTCGAATGTCAAGGGAGACAGTTACCACCGGGTGGACTATAAAAATTTCTTTCTATAAAAAATGACCTGGGCAGTGAAGAGTATAATGACAAATGAGACTTCCTTTATCAGACTATACTTTCTACTTGATGGAACGATGGAAAGTGCCTGTGGCGATTCCCATGCACTAATTTCGGAAACCTTAAATACGTTTCACGGCAGTCTTGGCGTCTTTTCTCTGAACTCAATTTTTGACTGTAATTTAGCCACTCGCTATGAGATTGCAATATCGCCTCCCATTCCCTACTTCCATAGAACATACCAGTATCTTGTATCAGCTTTTAATGTCCCACTGCAGGGCACAGGCCTCCCCTAGCACATCAGTTGGTCCCACTGCAGGGTACAGGGCTCCCCTAGTAAATCAGTGGGCCCCAGTGCGGATTGGTGGATACACATACAGTAGATTTTTTTATTTCTCCAGTATGCGGGTTCCCCCACAATGTTTTCGTCACACCGGCGAACTAGTGAAATTTTAAAAAAAATCCGTACCTAAGTTGAAACTAGGTGGTACGGGCCGAGGATTTGAATGATCACACGAATGTGAGTAGAATATAGTTACCGCTAGGCTCTACCACACGAGTACCATCAGCTTATGCATGTCCACTGCTGGATATAGCCCTCTCCTAAGGCTTGCCACCACACACGATCTTCGGCTCTTTTCATCCCGCCACTACGGTAAACTTCTTAAAGGCGTCGCTCCATCTGGCCGAAAGACGTCCAACGGTGTATTTCCCGGTCTTATTAAAAGCACTACCAATTCATATTTTAATTCTACCAACACAACTCATTCAGAATTCAGCCCAACAAAAAGCAAAAGCAATTTAAAAAAGCGGCGCTACATTAAAATTTAAATAAAACGGACGGCAGTATTACCTCTTAACATTGTTGGAGTCCGAGCAAAAGGAATACTTGGAAAGGGATGAAAAGGTTTTTAACATTACGGAAGTGATATAAAAATAACTAGAACTCTACCAAAACATTTTGCAAACAGCGAGACAAATTAAATACAGTGAGCGCAGCGTATAACTCGAGAGTATACTCGTATGTACGAGGGGAGGTCCAAAAGTTTCCGGCCTGACAAAGAAGGACACTAGAGTTCGTGAAAACTATTTTTATTTTTCAATATAGACTATTTGAACACACTTTACGGATTGTTTAATTAGAATTTCTATCCCAGTATAAAAATAGTCAGAAGTTTTGTCTTCAAAATGGGCTAAAACCACAGCGGTCACTTCATCATGAGTGGAAAATCTTCTGCTCCTTAAGTGCGGCGCGCCCGCATGCCCCCTGGTGTTGCAGGTGCCCATGGGCGGCGGTAACACTTACCATCACGTGGGACCGCTTGCTCGTCCGCATCCTAGTCTATAAAAAAAAAAAAAAAAAAAAAAAAAAAAAAAAAAAAAAAAAAAAAAGTGCGCCTTGAGTTTTGAGAACAAATAGTAATAACTGGGAGCGAAGTCAGAACTATAGGGTGGGTGGTGAGTTTCCGCAAAGCTACACTTTGAAACAGCAGCTTTCGCAACTGCGGCGTGCATTGTCATGAAAAAGTCGCACACCTTTGCTTAGTTTTCAACGACGTTCTCATTGTTCATTCTGCTCGATTGTTTCTCATAACTTCTCTATAAAGTTAGCATAATACCTTCCAGTCATCGATAGTATTGCGTTATTTTATGTCTATAAGCAATATTCCTTGACAATCCCAGAATATCGAAGCCATAATCTTTTTGGTGGACTACCTTCGACTTTCTAGGCAGTGCTTCACCAGAACGACGCCACTCCATGGACTCCTTTTTGAAATGGAGATAATAGTAAAGAACCATAGTTTTATCATCAGTAACAATTGACTCCAAAAAATCGTTTCCGTTTCTCTGAAAGGCCTTCAAAAGTTCCTCAGAGCACGCTACGCGTTCCGTTCGCTGCACACTGGAAAGAAGTTTTGGCGCCACCTCGCACTAACTTTATTCATATGTAGATGTTCATGAAGAATCCTAAAGACTGTAATTTTTTAAACCCCTGTCCTTGCTGCTATTTCTTTCGCATTTAGCCGTCGGTCGCTCAGAACTTATTCTTCCACTAATTTGATGTTGTTTAGAAAGTGCCTCAACGGGTCGACCGGATCGGGGTTCGTCGTCGATGGACTTTCGTCCTAAGAGAAATTGCTTGCACCAATCTTTGACAGTGTAAAGTGATGGAGAAGAATCCGCGTGCACATTATCCAAACTTTGTTTGATATCGGTCGGGCTAACACCTACCTTTGTATGGAACTTAATCACGAAACGATAGTCCAGTTTAAACATTTTAAAGATTTTGCGAGTTCCTGTTGTTCTAAGAGTTGAGGAATCAAAACTAACGAGGGTTGAACTCATAAAAATTATACACAAATTATCAGGATAAATGACAATTACAATGACGTATAATTTGTTTTCTTTAGACATGTAGAAATATGTCAGGCGAGAAAGTTTTGTACCTCACTGCACTGGTATAACTTGAGACTATACACGTCAACTTTCGTGAACAATGTGAGCTAAGAGGCTCCCTAAGCGATCAATAATTTTACCGATTGCGCCATGTTTTTGTTCGTATAGGATCCGCCAAAGGTAAATCCCCACCCAGACGCCATTTTATCTTTATTTTTCGAATATAATGTTACTTCTGCATTGGTTAAAAAATGCTTTTTCTTCTTAAGAAGGTGGTGTACTCTAGAGTAATCTCATTGGTATTTATACGTGGTAAATTGCACTGCGAGAGACGTTCTACGAGATTTTAGACTACTGTGGACGAGGCCCTTAGAATCCATTTATCCCTTAGACTTCAGAAACATTTTTTGTAGGTACCTTATTTAATATGCAAAATCTCCTGTACGTCACTCCTTGATAGATCGCTGTCAAGGCCCTTCGTTTAACAAGTTGCCGTGTAAATTAATATCGGGTCAATGTCATTAAACAATGTCCACAAGCGGCCATTAACGTGATTACGGCCTATACATAAGGCTCCTTAGTTAGCGGAAGCAATTAACGGTCTGTTTGCTATTATATTAGACTGGTTTTCCTTTGACTACATAAACTTTAATTAAACTTTTAATCGATTGGTGAACTAAAAATTATAAGTGGAAAAATTAAAAATGAGCGGGCAGCACCAGTCGGCAGGTTCCGCTACTTTCGGTAAGTTTTAGAAAAAAAGGTTAAGATAAAAATTGTAGTTTAAAGGTTCGCGTATATTACGGCGGGCCGCAATGCAGAGTAAAACATTGCAAAAATCCTCCTGAATCATTTTCATACACTTCATGTAAATCATCGTACACCAGAGGCGGGCCGCAGCGCGTCGCAACGCAGCGCACTAGCGGACTAGCACTAGCTTGTCAGCCGCATTCATACGCTGCGACGCGGCCCGCCTCAATGTGGGTTGAACGGGCGCAGAATTTGAATGTTGAACGAACATAATTCGAGAGTTATTCGCTGTGCGACGACGTGAAGAATTGAATGTCAACAGCTAACTGACTTAAAATTATTGCGTTGCGCTGCAGCCCGCCGCGTCTTTAATGTGGCTTTAGACGCCAACTACACGAGCGAGTCTCTAGCGGCGATATTGTCGCCCGTGCCATTAATTTCAATAGTAACTATATGAGCTGTAATGTAGATTGAAATTATTAACACGGGCAAGAATATCGCCGCGAGACTCGCTCATGTTGCCTTACGAGCTATATCCAACGACATAAAATATATATGTGTATGTATAGACGTCGAATTTTTAAAAAAGTTTACATCGCCATTATTTTGGAACTCCTGAACCGATTTAGTTCATACTCGAACTATAGACAAACTATTCAAGATATAGACAAACTTTTTCTGTCAAATTATATTATATATCAAATATAAATATCTATAAAGTGTGGCGACACTCAATGATCTACGTTAAGATTTCTTGCATTTCACTTTTGGAAATTTAGGAATGGATTTAGGATAAGATATAAAGGTTACATTATGGTATCAAATGAAATAAAACTCGTCTTACTTGAATCTGTTTGTTTTTGAGTTTTCCAAATAAATTATTTAAAGTTATGAAATTATCCATGTAATAGTCCTTATCGAACCTAATTGATGTCAAAAATGAAACAAGTTATGGACCATAAAAGTTTATTTAAAATGTATTAATACGAATGTACTGTACCATAAACTATTCTATAGCTAATTTTTAGAACTTCACACTTAGTTTCAAAAACGTAATTATGCAACACCTAATCCTTGAGACTCACAAAAGCGCGTCTGCTTTTGTGGGTGCCCTTTTGCGGTCTATTCTTAACGATATGCCTTTGAATACATTGACGCGAAAGTTACTTTTCGCATGTACGGACATTAACTCGCAAGCGAGGTTGACGGCCACTCGTGAGTTGCAAAAAGTTATTTGAAATGTCGGAACTAGAAAAAAGCAATCTTACCTAACGACCGCAGACTTATCATCTGGTTAACTATGTATATTCAGTGAATATTTATTATTCTTAATCTACAATACATATACTTATTCTTAAAGGAATGATTTTACTTTTTTTGAGATATTGAAAAGGGTTTCGAAACTTTGTGGCATAGTCCCAAGCCGCCATTTTTATTTTTTTTAAAACTGCGTCGCAATGTGACCTACACGTATATCGATAGGGGAATGCATAGAAAAACAAAAAATGTTATATATTACAATATTTTGTTCATAATATTATAATATTATAAAACATTTTTGGTTTGTCTATGCATCCCCTTACGTTAAATGTAGGACCTATTGATTAATGCAGTATTGAGAAACAAAAACAAAATGGTGGCTCGGGACTATGCCAACCTCCTAAAATGTTCGAACCCCTTTTAACACATGTTTACTCACTGTTTAATCATTATTTTTATTATTAAATTTTATCAGAGATCATACATTACAAACTGTCACTGTCACTGCCAAACTGCAGTGCAATTTGTCGGCAGTAAACATGCCCTCATTACATACTATGTTATAAATATGACTAATATATATTGTGCATTGATTTTCTCCTCACCAGTATATCTGGTGGGAACACCCTCAGCAATCTACAGCTTATCTAACCTATTAAAAATATGTTTTTAATATAACTTTTATAACTTTGCATAGAGCAGTGTGGGGAAATCTTACCTCCTTAGGAAATTGATTCAAAACTCAAAACAAAATTGTTAGAGTGCTTAAAATTACTTGACCTTTTCTAAACAACATAAAATATTAACTGCTAAGGAATTAGGAATTTTAAGCAATTCAATAATTGCTTGATAATTATTTTTTACTTTCTAAACAGTTTATGATAATAACTTATAAATTATAATAATACTACAATAATTTGAACAATATTTATGAGAAAATCAGATATTGTTCACGTTGTAATTAGTAAAGGTATTAAGTAGTGTCCTCGTATATCATAATATTATGATGTATATTATTTAAAATTAAAAGTTAATAGTTACCTAATACAGATATTATTTAAGTAAAAAAAATATATTACGAAATAAATTTCAAAGCAAGCGTATATTTAACTTAAATATATCATTATTATGTAATCTACATTCATAATGTGAAGTTTATTTTACTTCTAGGAGGTTAATCTAAGGAAAATTTCTACCTGAAGAAAGTCAGGCTGGCTCATTAGTATAACACACACTTACTTTAGAGATAACATACAAAACATTACAATAAGTACTTAATTTGAAATCGCTCAGGGTCACTTAATCTTCTTTTAAGTAAATCCTAATGCAAAAGAAATATTAGAAATTAAATAATAGAATATTGTAATAAAAATACAATATTTAATTGTATAATTCAGTACAGTACTATCCTGTATGGCGTTTAATAGCTACAAATAAGAATTAAATTAAAACATATAAACTAAAATAAAAACTATATTAGATATGTCTATAGTCGGATTATTTATTGGAGTCAGGGATATGACTGTCTATAAAGTGTCATCTCCGTACAAATTTCACTCTGTTTGACAGTTCTATATGTCCATTATCCCCGACTCGAATAAATAATGAGACTTTAGTTTTGGCATCGAAACTTCGTGTAACTCTGTAAAATTAGTAATAAACGTTATTTATTTATATAAATCTAAAAAGCTTAAGTCTAAATTAAACTAAACTACAAATCAAAATGTATTAAAATTATAATTCAAAATCAAATAAAACAAGACTAATTATGAAACACTTAAAACTTAAATAATTTTTAAACCTTATTTTTAAACATCAATGAAAGTACCAGATTTTTTAATTATAAATAAATATTAGATAAATTTTATTATTGAAACTCATGAAGTCTTGGAAAATACTAGAATTATCCTTACCAATGTCGGTGTAGATTCTGCTTATCTACGAACTGCTATTTTGGCACATACTTCACTTCGATGAGATTACCATTCACACGTATTTTGTTAAACATATCTGAATTATATTTAAGGAAAATTAGCCACAAAAATATATAAAACACTCACCAAACGAGGCTTCGCATTTTTTTTTCTTTTTATATATAGCAATGGTACAATTACCACATTCTGCCAGTGTTAAGTTTTCTTCGCAAAAAACAATTTTAAAGTCTAAAACGTATTCTGTCAATGCCCAGTCCTGTCGAAGTAAGTCAGAAGTCACTTGGTAAAGTGATAGTAGGCTTACTGAGGATAGAAGAAGACTCCTTGGAAGCACCCAAAAAACAGTCCTATACTTTTATTTGAGTATAACAAACATTATGCACAACAACACTGAAGTTTAATACATTATCACTATTAAAGCACGAAATGCACAATAGACAATTTTTATAATAATCAAACAAAAACTCAACTTCGCTTCTCGAGTTCCCGCCAAAAAGTCCCAAGGCTTAGCGATTGCAATCTTTGTTGTGTTCATAAATTATTTGTATATAGTGTACTCGTGTTAAGAATAGTGTATTCGCGCAGTGACTAATCGGCCAAGACTTAAATAAGTGTCACCTTTTTGACCAAGTGCTTTTTGAAATTCTTAGGTGTTTCACAGTGACATGCACATGTCAATTTTACTCAAATATGTTGTAGCGTTCAGGTCGGACTGTCTTTTGATTCGTAAAGTACCACGTGTTATAAATCGGTTTTAAAATGAACACTTCCGCGTTGCCTTAAAAACAAAAGATCAGTAATACACATCGGAGAAAGTATATCTATCCATCACAATGATTCAGATAGATTGAGGATTAACTAAAATTTATGATTTGATTTGCATAATAATTATAATTTAGTATTGTATACATAGGTAACACTGAAAATTTCCGGAACTAGCTGCTTACATAAACAATATTTAAAAATCACCTAAATACAATATTTGAAAATGGAACTCTTTGGCTGCAGAATAAAGTTTCTTTCATCTAACAGTCATTTGTTTTTTCATTGTGGCGTCATTTTAAAAATTGCATTGAAATTTAAAATTTTACGATGGATTTAACTCGTGAAAATTTTCGCAGTATGATTTTCTACGATTTTAAGTGTAATTTGACAGCTCAGCAGAGCCTCGCTCGGCTTCAAACTGCTTTTGGCGATGAAGCACCAAGCAAGACGACAATTAATAGCTGGTTTGCAGAATTCAAGCGCGGTCGTGTCAATCTCAGTGACGAATTTCGTGAAGGTCGCCCGTCCACCGCTGTCAACAACAAAAACATCGATGCTATACGCCATATGATCGAAACAGACAGGCATATGACCTACCATGAGATTCGGGCGTCCTTAGGTATAGGCATGAGTCAGATACAATCAATCTTACACAAACTTTTGGCTGAGCGAAAGATGTGCTCGCGGTGGATCCCACACAATTTGACAGAGGCACAAAAAACAGAAGAGGCTGTCGAAGAGTATGAAAAACATGTTTCCGAGATTACCACGGAGGAGCGAAATGAATGTTATGGAAATTGGTTCATTCGTATGAAAAAGTGTATTGACGCTCACGGACAATATTTTGAGAAACAATAAATTGATTTTTGGCCATTCATTGTATTTATTTGTTATTCATTTCGGAAACTTTCAGTGTGGCCCTCGTAGAAACATATTTCTGAAAGACTAATTCATTTCTATTATTATGATTTTCTGTAATTTTATTTTTTCTTTCTATACCGATATGTATGTTTATGACATAGTTCTAACTTATTATTTTTAATTATTGTACACTAATATGAACACTAGTGACCTAGCCTTTACTACTGTCCAGCCGCTGAGAGAATGCGTTCCTGACAGGTCGTGAGAGAATGGACGATGTAACATTGAAGTGGCGAAGAATTTACGTTAAAAATATAATTATCGTTTATTTGCTCTATTAACGAATAATATCATTAAAAACTATATCATTATGTCAACTTACAATAAATGTTATAATTTTGCGCTAAATATAACGTTAAATAAGTAAGAAAACAATATTTTTTTTAAATCCATACTGCGCTGTTACAAGGCCTATGGTCAACTGTTTATTTTTGTAGTGATGTACCAAAAATACTATGCAATTTTAACGTTATCTGTCGTTATACAATCAAATATTACGATTTTCTTTCTAATAATAGAACGTACTAATAAAGTTAATAATTAATATATGATATTATAAAGCTGCGCCCAAACCGACTGCGCGAAGGCAAGTAGCGTAATATAAGTAGCTACTTTTATGTTTCTGGTAAAAAATAGCAACCCCAAATGGCGTAATGGGCCGCCATTTTGTGACGCCAAAACAATCGTCTGTTGTCGTTTCGTGCGCATAGACTACGTTCTCCAGTGTTTCTCGTTTTGTTTTTTCTTGACTCGGATTTCTTTTAATTGACTATTCCTGCTTGCTATACCTCGACCTCGGCGCTAAATTGCGACTTGGATTGTGTTTCGCATTGTGTTGTTGTACTTTTGGTACATAGTAATGCCGAAACGTGGACAAACATTAAAAAGTGAAACCCGTAAATATTAGCTAATCACCAAGTTACAAGATTACTTTGAGCGTGAAAGGCAAAATGGTGGACCCTTGATACCAGTAGAACGGGTACAAGAGCGCGTCTCTCAGGCGCTTGGAGTTAGCAAACGAATGATAACAAATATTAATAAAGAAAAGTTCGGCACATCTGGCACGGAAGAAAATATTTTACGAACACCACAAAAAAAAACAGACAAAAGAAAAATTCTTTTAGAACGATATGATATAATTTTAAAAAGAATCTTTTTTAAGGACAGCGAATAAATCGATAACTGGGATAATGTCGTTTTCATTGATGAGACATTGGCTGAACGCCAATCACACGCTTTCTCGTTCTTGGACAGATGATACACAAGCGACGACGTCGAAAGTAACAATGGGTAAAGAGGCCCGACTGATAATATGCCACGCCGGTTCTGCAAAATACGGTTTTGAGGAGAACGGCTTACTGGCATTTGAATCATAAACCACTACTGACTACCACGAAGAAATGAATGCCGCTACATTCAAAGAGTGGTTCCAGAATGTGCTGTTGCCCGGCCTGCCAGAGCCTTCTGTAATATTTATGGATAATGCCCCTTATCATTCGGTGCAAATACAGAAACCACCTACCTAGGCCAATAGAAAAGAAGAATTGGTGGCTTGGCTACAAAGAAACGGCATTGACGCAAATATGTAATTGCTAAAAGCAGAACTGATCAAATTAGTTAAAGACAATAAGCCGACACATGTTGCGATATGAAATAGATCAACTGGCACTAGAATACGGTCATTGCGTTGTCAGAATTCCTCCATATCATTGTCAGTATAATGCGATTGAGCTAATCTGGGCTCAAATCAAAGGTTACGCAGCCCGCCACAATACTTGTCCGCCATTCGGCACAAAAAAGATGATGACCCTATTAAAAGAAGTCTGCGGAAAAATTAACAAGAGATGACTGGGCGAAGGTCGTCGAAAAAACGAAAAATATTATTTTCGAAAACTTTGACCGAGATATCAGAATTGATACTATGATTGATAATAATATAATTATACATGTAGGCGAAGATGATCACGAAGACAGCACCTCCTCAAGCGAATCGGAGTCTGATTAAATTTGTTTGAACTCAGTCGCAACTATTTTTCAAAATACTTTCATTGTTGTATTTTATATTAAATATTTCCTAATATTATTGTACTATCGCATTTTTATTTTCTTTGCGCTAGTTACATTTAGAAATTAGACGCCAAACAAACAAGTATTGAAACTTATGTTACTCTTTTCTTGGGTCGGTTGAAAAAAATAAATAATAGTGTTACTTATTGCCCCTCACTAGTCATGACCAACAGACAGACGTCAGGAACGCGTTCTCTCAGCGGCCGGATATTAAGAGACCGAAAGGCTTTAGAACAAATGTTGTCTATATGTGAGTTAAATATTGTAGTATTTTTCTGTCATGAAGGACATCAGGATCTCTGATTTCGCTGATTCTCGAGAGTACATAGTTTCTTAGATTGTAGTTATAATCAATTACACTGGGTTTAGTGACTTTAGTGACAAGTCACTGCATTCTTAACGCGAATGCACTGTAGTACGTACGGTTATCATAGGAAGATCTCTGACAATGGTCAGTTAGAAAAACCAATCAGAAAGTGAAATAGAAAACGCCCCAAACTGTCAAAACTCTTCCTATAATAATAATAACCATACTCTAAGAGAAAAAAATAAATTCACTTGCAAAAGAGAATACGAGAGGGTTTTATCGCTTTACAGCAATCTCTTCCAAACTACCTCGAAAAAGAGAGTTGCAACTGGCCTAATTGATAATAATTATTACTTACTTATTAAATTAAATATTTTTTGCAAAGGATACGAATACATTTTTCGGCTTGTGCAGGGTGGGCAAATGTCGCGACAACGCAACCCGGCGTTGTAAATTGTAGCGACATTATCTGTCCAGCACTGGACAGTTTTTCACACATTACCGGGAATGTTGTATTTAGGGGTAACTATAAAATTAAATATATTCAAGAGTTCAGTTTAAGTAGTACCTCCCAACCCCGAACACAGTTTATACGCACTTCCTTGACAAGGAGATGCTGCGTACATTGGGATCTTGAAGATATTTTGTACCGTGAACCCAAAAGTTGTGGAATGAACTGCCAGCTTTTTTATGAAATAAAGGTGGCCGGTCGAGCAGACACTCCGAGGCGGGTTAGTGGTAACAGTATCCAGTATATAACAGTATGGATAACAGTGGGCGACAGCGCCCATGAATATTTAAGATGGTAGCACTAGTCCAGAACAACAAACGTTGTCACAGTATTTCAGAAAATAAAAATACAAGCAGGCTAAATTATAAGCTGAAAATCTCATAAAATCGGTCACGGATATAACAAATATTTAGGTTTAATACTTACATTACTAAACTGCACTGTGGTGGATGTGAAGGGTGGTTCCATCCTTGGTCTATTATTTAAGGGCGTAGAACCATAGGTTCCTGGATCTCTAATCATTGAACCTACTGGCCCACAAGGCCGATTTGGTCTTACAGGGCCAACCATAGAACCGGTAAAGCCAAATCCAGGACTAGTATTGGAGGGACCCATAGTACCAGGAGGTCTAATGGTGCCAGGAGGACCCATGGATCCAGGAGGACATATGGGACCAGAAGGGCCCATTAGACCAGGAACACGCATGCCACCAGGAGGACCCATAGGAACTGAAGTTCTCATGGCACTAGAAACCATAACACCAGGAGGACCTGAATTAGAACCCATGGGAACTGACGACATAAGACCCACGGGACCATATGTTCCTAGAAGACGAGGACCAATGGGGCCAGACGGGCCTACAGGTCTTAGAGCTCCAGGCGGACCTATAGGGCTAGATTTCATAGTACCAGATAGACCCATAGGACCGGAAGGACCCATTGAACCAAATCCAGGACGGCCAGGGCCCGGAACCATAGTAGGACACACAGGACCAGAAAGCCTTACAGGTTCCGAAACATTACCAGGAAAAGAAATTGCCCTAGGAGCCACAGACTGAACAGGATTAGGCATAGGATTAGTACTTTGACCGGATATATAACCGACACTATTAGAGCCCGAAAACCTAGCAGAATTCCGAATAAAACTAGCACGGCCTACATTAGCCTGAGAAGAGATATTTGGAGGGTTTACACCAGGGGGTCCAGGGGAACCAGATTTATCGGACCTTTCTGGTCGCTTTACATCTATTTGTTCAATACTAGCTTTTGGAGAATTAGAAGTATTATGAACATCATCTGTGTTTTTCATTGAACTCTGAAAACTTGGGAGCCCTGGTGAACCCTGCACGGATATTTGAGGAGTATTCAGCCCACTTTGAGCACTTAAGGGCCTTAGAGAACCTTGCTCTGATAACTGATTAGTAGACCCACTTTTCATACTTCCAATGTCATCACTATCACTATTTCTATTGTCAATTGAAGGCGGATTTGGTGAATCACTAGTAATCTCAGTGTCGAAAAAGACAGATGGCAAATCACCAGATTGAAGGAACAAAGAGGTGTTTATTGTGGATTTTTTCCCTAATATATATCTTTTATACTGTTGTATTATATCTATCAGGGGTCTCCCTTCAATCCCCAAACCGGGTCCTACGCCAGAAAGACCTTTGGGTAGCATAAAAGAATCTGATGGTTGGATGTCCATTGAAACTTTTAGCTGTTGGCCGAAAAGCTTTTGGCCATTCAACATTGATATTGCCTGAAAAAAACATATTTATATTTATCAAGAAAAAAGGTTTGTGATATGTAGGTGACACTAAATTTAACTAAACTATAATATGAGATATAGGACTGATGAGTCTATCATACACAATCAATCAATAAAACAAAGTGAGATAATGGGAATATGCTAGGGAGGATAACTCTGTGCTATCTTTGGGACATAATAAAGGAAAGAGTGATATGGGTAAATCAAAATCAACACAAGAAATTACAAATTACGAAAAGTATAAATATGAAAGTACAGGCAGCAACAGGCTAGTGTATTCAATAACCTTCAATTCTAGCCCTTATAACTAACGTATTAAGGTTAACCTGTAGCTGACCGTACAAATGAATGGGAGTTAAAGGCAGAAAGAATGATTCCCTTACTTGAACGGCTTCCAGAGGATGACTATACATGACTTTCGCGTACCTATTTACTGCCATCTTCACGTTAATCATGAGAACTTTTCCCGCAAGTTCAAACACTTCTTTTAATTCTGACTTGTCACACCTAAACTGTTGAAAAAAATAGCATTTTCGATTTATACAATATACAGTTCAAATCAAACATTGGTCTGACATTAAAACGATAGTAACCGATAACCGACGGAGAAGAGTCTTCCAATGGAGACCGCGTACCGGGAAACGTCGCGTGGGAAACGGAGGGCGCTCCGGCCAGATATTTTTTTTATAGAAAAAAAAGGCGGCAGACGAGCATACAGTCCTACTGATGGTAACCCACCTCCGCCCATAGACATCCGCGATACATGCCAACATCAGTCCAGAATGACAAATGTCGGCACGCTCCCGGATGCGCTGCCCACCTTTGCAGATTAAGGAATGGATTGGGAAAATGGGAAGGGATAGAATGGGATGGGAATGGGCTCTGGCATATCTCACTCACTACCTGAACACGTACGTACATTGGGGCCATACGATAAAGTAGGAAATACATTCAAGCAGTACATTTCAAGGTAGTCTTCTTTCTGTGAGAGAGGAGTAACGTGGCCGGTCGAGTGCACCCAGCTGCTGTGGGAATGCAGCGTGCACTCTCCGCCAAAGTGACTGACAACTAGAAGAAAATCGCCGGTAATGGTTGGAAGAGCATGTGTCATGGCGGTTCTTGAAAGAGGCCTATATTCAGCAGTGGAGAAACACAGGCTGAAGGTATGGTAACCGTAACTAGCTCTTTCATCGTCCACTGCTGGAAACGGGCTTACGGGCTTCCTCATGCACATTGTCTTGTGCACGAGGGATGAATTGCCTTAAACTTAAACTAAATTAAATTGAATTAGATTGAATTAAACGGCACGCTGGTCAAGCGGGTTGACGACTCCACTCTTGTAGAGGTCGTGTAACTACACGATGGCACCACCCGATGGGGTGTGCTGTACTATAGCCACGGACCACGGACCCACGGCAAGAAATGTCTTTTGCCGTGGGTCCGTGGTCCGTGGCTATAGTACAGCACACCCCATCGGGTGGTGCCATACTATAGCCGGCCGACACCACACGGCGAATTAAATACATTAAAAATACATAAATCCCACTATCAATTAACTTACATTAGACACATGGACCCATTTATCAATAGGAGGTCTGATATTCAATGATTTCAAATATTCAGAATTTAACCCGTACAGACCCCTTGGGTCTTGCTCATCGACATCTTTTTCTGATGCTTCATCCTGAGATTTTAGCCTGTCGAGAAAAAAGTTATTTAAACAGATACAAATTAATATATTTTAATAGTTATATAGAAATTACTACCAAAGAAAATAATAAAGGTGTTTTTATTACTAAACGCGTGTTAACGCGTATGATTAGTATTAGATTACTTTATTTATTTATTATTATTTATAATCAGCTCGTGACCATGGTTGGTGCGACCGAGTCGAAACATCGAGTAAAATAAATATTATAAGATAACGCAAGACCCGTTTAATAGATAAATATGTGTGGAAAACGGGAAAGCCTCGGAAGTCATAAAATAATAAATAGTTTTAAAGAATAAAATATCTACAACAATATTAAAAATTGGTTGATAGAAAACGATTTTATGCAGCAACTGTGATTATGTAATCATACCTATATTCGTTATGATTTTCTCACTCACACAAAATTAAACGCATTTTTTTACATCATTACATCAAATAACGTACCTACCTATTGGCTTCTGTGTTTATTTTATTATTATTTTACTGCATTTTAATAAAAGCTTGTTGTTGATAGTTTTATAGTTTTACATTTAATTTATTTACTACTTTTTAGTGTTCTAAGTTGCTGGAATTTCGCAACCTATGCATTTTTAGTAACGCATACAATTCGTTTGATTTTGGGTTTCATTTTTACAGTTTTCCTTCTCCTAAAGAGGTTACAGACCAATGCTAACGACGTCGAAACAGACGGTCAAGCTCATGTGACTAACTCTGTCATCAAAATTGCGAACCTATCAAAACCAACCCAAACTCTACGTGCCTATTGGGCGCCGTTGAGGAGTTCATGGGTGTTAGTTTTCTTGGGTCATGACATTAAAGTATTGTCATTAAAACTACGAGCCAATCAAAACGAGCCCAAATACTACGTGTCTAGTGTTCGCCGCAGAGGAGTTCCATGGTGCAGGTCTTCCTAGCTGCAGCATCAGGTTATGGTCATGACACTTAAGGCGTTGTCATTAAAAGTACGAGCCGTACACGAGCCCAAACACGAGATGTCAACCGTTCGCCGTTGAGGAGTACCGCGGTGTTGTGGCCTTCCTGGCTGCAGCATCAGGTCGAGGTCATCAGATTATTGTATTGTCATCCGTTATAATATATGTGTGCAATTTGAAGACAGTAATACAAGTGGAAGTGGGTTAATGTCGAGTTGCAATATTTGACCTAAATAAACTAAGATGTGAATTAAAAGCTTGTAAAATATACCTACCTACAGTGAAACCAAATTAATGAATACATATATAAAAAGTATGTATATCAATACGTAAAATACTAAACAAAGACACATACGCAAATAAGATTTACTAAAAAATAACAATTAATATTCAAAAAATGTTGAAACATGCAAATGATATAAATTTACTTACATCACGGACAAACTACACCAAAAAAATATTATGTATGAAGGTGTTTCACACATATTCTGTGCAATTTTACACATTTGTAATAATTAAGATATCCACAACTACCCACTACTAAACTCTCGATTTATTAATTCGCGATAATTCTGATATTTATTCTAATATGATTCTGATTTTCTGATATTGCTTTCAAACAAATGAAACATAAAACTTCATTTCTCAGTATGATGTTTCAAGATTTTATTTAAAGAAATAAAAGAAATATGCTCTAACATTTGATATTAGGGTGCCAATTACACGTGCGATACGCTTTGTGAAGATGGGCTCATATGGATTGTTTTTCCTGGCTTCATAAATGGCAATGGTGCACATTCTGCCAGTATCAAGTTTTTCTTCATGTTAAAAAATTTCAAGGTCTAAATTGTGGACATATCCTGTCAATGTCCAGTCCAGTCGAAGTAGGTCAGAAGTCGCTGAGTAAAGTGATAGTAGGTTTACTGAGGACAAAACCAGAACAGAGTTGGACTCCTTGGAAGCACACAAAAAATGCAGACCTATGCTTTTATTTGATTATCACAAACATCATGCACAAAAAACATTTTGAAGTTTAATAAACTATCACTATTAAATCACAAAAGGCACTACACACAATTTTTATAATAAATCAAACAAAAACTCAAGTTCACTTCTCGAGTTACTATTGAAAGTTGGCTCATATAGTTACTATTGAAATTAGTGGCATGGCGAGATTATCACCGCAAGAGACTCGCTCGTGTAGTTGGTTCCTCCAGATAAGATAATAAAATAAAATATTTTTTTTGTAATGTTAATATCTGGAAAATTAGAACTGAAAAACTGGCTTTTTAGCGGGAACTTGAGAAGTGATGGTTGAGTTTTTGTTTGATTAATGTAAAAATTGTATATTATGAGTTTTGTGGCTTAATAGTGATAGTTTATTAAACTTCAAAGTGCCTAGTGTTTGTGCATCTTTGTGATAATGAAATAAAAGCATGAGATTGCATTTTTCATGTGCTGGAAGCACATGAGGTTCATCTCTGTCCTCAGTAAATCTACTACCTATCACTTTACTAAGTGACTCCTGACTTGCTTCGACGTGACTGGACATTAATACTCGTAAAATGTGTTTTAAATCATTTTGACTTTAATTATGAAGAAAACTTGATACTGTCAGAATACGCTAATTGCACATATATCAAAAGAAAGAAAAGAAGGGACAAATAACCCTTTTCTCAGTTAATGTCACATATTAAAGATAATATGTGAAATTAAATTAAATTAAATAATTAAATTAATAATAATTAGTAATTAAATTAAACCATTAATCTGTCGCCTTAACCAACAAACTTTTAACCCCTTCTTACCTTTTAGTCTGAGGTTCCGAAGAATCAAATGATGAATGCCTTGAAGATTTATCAGTATCTAAATTTAAAAAAGTACACTCTTCTGTAATATATAAATAGGTTTCAATACAAAATAAAATTTTAACAAACATATTGATTTTTCAAAAAAGTAAGTTACAAATTAAAAAAAAAATATTTTGTTTTACCAAAATTTCCATCTTACCTTTGTGTTGAATTACAGGTCTTTCTCCTTTGTCTTTTAATTTTTCTACTGCTTGTTCCCTAGTTACAGAGTCCTTGAATGTTAATATTACTGTGCCCTCAAAATTGTGTTCATTTCTTAACATTTCAATTTTATTAACTGGTCCACACTAAAAATAAGTAAAAAATGATTATTCTTTTGAATTATATCAGGGATTCGGGGACACCTTCAAAGAACTAGAAAAAAATAGGCATAAATACAGTTTAGTCTGTATTCAACACTCAAGAAATAAATAAACCCTTCTCCAAATACATTTATAAATCTCCAAAGGTAGGTAGCCCATCTGGGATGGGCCAACATTTGTCATTCTGGACTGATGTTGGCATGTATTTCAGATGTGGCAGGACGACAATATATGCTTACCACCATGTGGACCACATGCTCCTCTGCCATCTTCTTTCCCCAGAAAAAAACCTACACAGACCACCTTTTTCAACCCCTAAATGGTGTTCATTTTCGACCAAGGTTTGGAAATGGAGCTTTTATTACATTTTTAGTCCACATTAAACATGAGATAAGAGAAACATTTTTTTTATAGAATTGATGGCATTTTCTATCTTACATTTATTACAATCCTTCAATATTTTTTGCACTAACTTTAAATTCATTCTACCTAGAACCTCAACAAGGTACTTTAAAATAATTTTTCTAATAGGGAAAAACTGAATCATTTATTTTTCAAAGGGACTAATGACCAATTTTTTCAAAATGTACCTACTTTTTTCATGTTTTGTTGTTCTTATCATCAGTAAATCATATTTTTTTAAAGTAAAGGTTAACTTCTTATGAAAAACATTGTGATAATGCCATGACACTGCTATTCCAGTGGAATAGTGGAAATGCCATATAGACAATAAATAATAGTATCATAGAGTGGTAAAGTGGTGTAAATGTAGAAAGTGTCTGATACAGAATGATAGCTATTTTTGGTAATAATATAAGTTAACTATTATTTGTGACTACATCAATTAAATAACATGATTTTATGTAATTTGTGTTTCAATTTTCTCATACATTACACTGTTTAGTGCCTTATTATTAGCCTTATTGGAGCCTTATTCTTCCAAAGTTCAAAGACACTTTAAACACTGAAACATATTAAGTAACAATGATTTTCAAATCATTTAATATAATATTTCAGTACAATATTTGATAAAGCAACTTGTACAGTGTCGACTGTACATGTTTTAGCTTACGTTGCGACCTACTTGAGACCGCGTAATTTATAATAAAAACCAACATTTTTCCTATCAGTGCATAACTAACATGCGGACGATAAACGTCAACAAAGGAACGGCCCATTATTTTACCTACATAATTATGTATCTTTAATTATAATAAATCAGTTCAACTTTAACCTAACTTCAATGTTCTTTCAACGCACTCCAACACTACAAGCAAGTGTAAGGGCTAACTGGCTCCTACACAACTAATTTGTTAACATCAACCTGCAACATCCCACTGCTAGATACAGGCCTCTGCTAGCAACAATGAGAGCAGGTTTCAGTTTATACTGCCCTCCTAAGATAAGGCATTAGTAACATTTTCATCAAAAGCTTAAGTAATATTATATTCGGAAATTAAAAACATTTATTCTTTTTAATTTATCGAAAATTCCAAGTTTCTAATTATTTACCACAATGAAATATTTACCACAATTTTTCACATTTCTCTCGAATATCATCAAAATGCACTGGCACCCTTGTTTAGGGGCAGTATAAGTCCTCTGTTCAGACTCGGTGCAAAGGCAGTAGCTAAATATCGAAAAAACAGATTACATATATAATGAATCAAACATTTTAAACAATATCACTTACTTCATTTTCCACATACTCTTTTATCTGAGTGTAATTCCATTTAGGAAATTTTGATAATGTCAATGTTACATCATCACCAGTCACTTCAGACAGGTTTGTGTCATTATCTTCTCTCAATTTCTCTTCAGGCTGAATAGAATCAGTATGAGATACTTTTGTTACATCGTCAGATTCAACAGTTTTTGGCGAATGATTTGTGCATTTTAAAATCCCTTTCAATGTCCTTTTCCTTGAAGGAATTTCATCCATTGCCATTTCGCTGTTATCTGGACTTTGACTGTCATCGTCTTTGTTACTTCCAGGCATAGCTATTGAATCTACCAGCTCGTCGATTTCACTTTTAACTTCCGCGTTCCAAAATGCAGTCACCCGATTCATCACTTATCGTTTCCTTTTTGATTGTATGCTTCATACAATCGTTAAGGTAACAATCGCCACAACTCATTATTTCACAATAAAACGAAAGTAGTTCGTGTTTTACAAAGGATACACCGGTCACATATCACAGCAATGGTTTTTCAGAAGCAATAAGTTGAAATTAATGATCTCTGATATTTGAAAGCACTTGAACATCAAAACGAATAGAAACAGAGTGAAGTACTATTTAACGGTGAAACAAAATAATTCGGCAACTTCCAGAATTGTAAGAAAAGATGAGAATTGGGAATGTAGAAAGTGCAAAAACAACAAATAATAATTTATTTGCCAACTATCAACGTGACAGTTGACAAAACTTATCTTTTAAAGATTCTGCTGCAATGAAAACAATTTATATACAAACAATTAAAATAATGTTTATTTAAATTATCAAATATTTTCACTGAATATTTAAAACAATTTGGGTGAAAAAACTAAAGTTGGACGTTAACCGATAATAAAGTTAACCGATACATTTCGGATAAACCTTCAGCTGAAGTGAAATTTTATGGAGAAATTTTATTAGAGCACAGTTCCAAAACGAGCAATTATTGCTCTTTGACAATCTAAATTATTCTACATCTCTTTTTATAGTAGGAAGACAAGAAAGGATGCACTATATTTAGTTATCGCACATTTTGGAACGCAGCACAGTAATTACTTTGGAGGACTTTTTGGCAGAAACCCGAGAAGGAAAGTTAAGTAAAAAAATTGTATAGTGCATATTGTTTTTTGTGATACTCAAATAAAAACATAGGACTACGTTTTTCGTGTGCTTCAAAGGAGTCCTCTTCTGCCCTCAGTAAATAGGACCGGCGGATAATATGGGTATAGTGGGTAGCTCTACCCACTTGGATTTTGATGAAAAGTTACTGACGTCACTGGACATGAGGATTTCCTCGTCGCACGAAAAATCCATGTCTAGACGCATTTTCTTTCTTTGTATCTTATTTTACTTAAAAATATATCCCGGCCTCATTGTTATTTAGAGCCATTGTCTAATATATGTAAGCTAATGTACAGTACCTATTGTTAGGGATACGAGGGCGGAGTGATAAGTCTGGTAAAAATCTATTTTGGAATAAAATTATCGCAAATTGCATGAAACCTCCTTGTTCACAACTCTTTTGAAGGACTAAATTAAAATTTTCAACCAGTACCGCCCGTTAGTTTTTTTTTGACAGCCATTAAATAAAAACAATTAAACGCATTTTCGCAAAGATGGAGAAAAGTGAATTTCGTGTGTTGATTAAACATTATTTTTTGCGCAAAAAAACTATTACGGAAACGAAACAAAGACTTGATAAATATTATGGGGACTCTGCTCCGTCGATTAAAATGATTCATAAATGGTTTACGGATTTTCGGTGTGGTCGTACAAGCACAATTGATGCTGAACTCCCAGGACGCCCAGTTGAGGTCACTACTTCAGAGATGATCGCTAAAATCCATGACATAGTGTTGAACGACCGAAGAGTAAAAGTGAGCGAGATAGTCGAGATAGTAGGCATCTCAGACGAACGTGTGCGCAATATCTTACACCAACATTTAAATATGAAGAAGCTCTCCGCGCGATGGGTGCCGCGTTTACTGACTGTTGATCAAAAACGCATGCGAGTTACCACTTTGAAGGCAGGTTTGGCGTTGTTTCAACGGGATAAAACTGAATTTTTGCATCGTTTTATAACGGTAGACGAAACATGGATCCACCACCATACACCAGAAACCAAGCAACAATCGAAACAGTGGATTGCTACGGGTGAACCAGCTCCGAAGAAGGCCAAAGCAGTTTTATCGGCCAATAAAGTGATGGCTACAGTATTTTGAGATGCACGTGGGGTAATCCATATTGACTACCTAGAGAAGGGTAAAACGATTAATGGCGAATATTATGCCAATTTATGGGACCAATTTAACAAAATTTTACCTGACAAACGACCGCATTTGGCTAAGAAGAAAATCCTCTTCCACCAAGACAACGCACGAGTGCACACCTGCGCGATTGCCATGGCCAAAATCCATGAGTTGCGATATGAGTTGCTATCTAACCCACCATATTCGCCAGATTTAGCCCCTTGCGACTATTTTCTGTTTCCGAATTTAAAAAAATGGCTCGGTGGGAAAAGATTTAGCTCCAACGAGGAGATCATGCACGAATCCAATGCCTATTTCGAAGGGTTGCCTAAGTCGTATTTTATGGAAGGGATCAAAAAGCTAGAGAAACGCTGGATGAAGTGCATTGAGTTAGAAGGAAACTACGTTGAAAAATAAATCATAATTTTTAAATAAAGTTGACTCCTTGTTTCATTTTTACCAGACTTATCACTCCGCCCTCGTATCTATCGAGTCCCAATTGACAACTGTGCAGAATTCAAATCTAACAAATTAAATAGATCATCCGGTCAACTGTCAGTAAATCACAATTAATGTTTGTACCAATGCATGAAAAGTTATAAAAATAAAAATTAGAAAAAAAATTGACCCAAGTTTGATGGACTATAACTTTTTTTATTTCTGTACGGATGTAATGATTGTTGTTTTAATTAATATTTTAATTATCTTATTTTAATAGAAAATGTAAGCCTCTCCAATATTTCCATTATTAAAATGGAAACAGTAAATGGCAGAGGTAAGCATGGTGTATTTGAGTGTCTGACCTTCCGTAAATCAGTCTAAATGAAAATCAAGGCATCGTTTCATATAGAAATATTAAAAAATAAAAAGTACACCTTGTCACTGAAATTTATAAGTTAAAACCACATTTTTGGAAAATTGCACCAAAAATTCCCATATGTCTTGTTTACAAGCTAACAAAATAAATTTGTCAAAGAAAAAATTTTTTTCATATTTTTTTTTTCTACCATTTTTTTGAAGGCAGTCCCCGTCATTCCTCTACAAGGACAGTCCCCCTCCCGGCCAACTACCTACTCGAGCCTTTTCTTTTTTTTTTACGTGGGGAAATCCTCATGGCTACATCGCCTATGCATGGTTCCTGCCTACCTTGGCGGGAGAGTATACTCCGCCTATGCATGGCTTTCACCTACCTTGGCGGAAGAGTATGCCGGACTCTTACCGACTAAAAGCCCACGACTACCACCTCTCCACCAAGTGCCGAGGTCACGGGTACGCTTTCACATTCTTCCGCGACCCCAGCGGTGGCGCGGCCCGCTTAGTGGGGGCCCCGGACTGATGTTCGCCGGCACGTGGGGAAAGAAACACTCCGTCCACCCAGGCAGTGCCCATGTACCTCGGTAACCCTAGTCTCACTGGGATGTATGCGTCATCCCAGGAATAACCACCCCTTCTCCATCGTGCCCTCTGCCCATACAGAGCGACACGCAGAGACGATCCCTGGTTCTCCGCCGTGCCCGCCGCCCATACAGCGGGACACGTGGAGACCGTCCGTGTTTCTGTGAATGCCCCCAACCTCCAAGGGACACGCAGGGAAACCTACGGGGGAACACCGTCCACCCAGGCAGAGCCCCTGTGCCAGAGTAATGTTGCTATCGCTGGAATGCCGAGAGGCATCCCAGGATCGACCACCTTGTTCTCCGCTGTGCCCTCCGCTAATACAGAGGGACACGCGAAGACCGTCCCTGTCTCTCCATGCGCCCCCATACAGCTGGGGTAGAGAAACGCCACCTTCTTGGAGGCGAGAGACCAGACTGGTATCGGTATAACCAGCCTGGGGGCTCAGGCTGGTTATACCTTTACTCTTATCGTTAGACTTTACTGGTTTGGTTATGCCTCCACATCTTTACCAGGATATTAGCCAACAGCCACCAAGATCTCCCAAGAAAGGAAAAGTTGCTGACTGTTGCCCAGGGTGCACCGTCCCGGATCTATCGTTGAGCCATCGTTCCCTGCGGACGTATCCAGAGGGACAAATGGACCAGCGACAGACCGGGCACACGAGGAAGTACCCCGGCCACGCCACTCCAACTACCTACTCGGGCCTAACACAACCTGCCGACCCTGAACGTACTACCACTTTACTTAAGGGTGTAGATCGTGAAAATCACCGAAAAGAGTGTTACGATTTTTCATATTTAACCTATTTACATATGATTGATATCAATGATAATTTGTATATATTACAATCAAAGACCAATAAGTATGTTCATGCTTATATTAAACTCTTAAACCTAATAGTTGTTATATAATAAACGTCAACAAACGCACAAAATTGAGTAAAAATGCAAAAACATGACTTCGTATTTTTCAGATTTAACCCCATAAATCAACACAAATTGATAAAAAGAAACACTTTTTGAACACTGAAGAAACCAATAAGTATAGCTGTATACTTCTTTTTATACCTTTACAAACAAAGACTTCCTCTTTTAAAGCCCTAAAATCTAGATATATTTTAAGGTAAATTTTTCATACACAAATGTATGGGATAAAACGTTCGTTTCATTCGTGCAATCTCGGTGGTCTGCAGCGGCAGTTCCTTTCTGTAAGTGAACGCGACACCACGCTTGTCGGCTGCAGACAGCAGAATTACGTATTGTGAATTTGTGTTTTTTGTAAAAAACTGTAAGTATAACATTTTTATAATTAATTTATTTTCAGTTAGTAGAAAGTATCGATATAATGAATGTCTGAAAGAAAACCATGATGGAACTAGATATAAATCGTAAAAAATACAATATCTACACTAATAGGTATTATAAAGAGGAAAGATTTGGATTTTTGTATGTAACGAATAAACTCAAAAAGTACTGGACTGATTTTAATAATTCTTTTATCATTCGAAAGCTACATTATCACTGAGTAACATAGGCTATTTTTTTCGCAGGACTGATTGAATTTGAGTGGCATGCCAGGGAAAAGAAAGTTTTGTACGCATTATAAAAATATGAAAGCCAAAAGATCTCGGAATAAAATGTAAGTTCCTCCCTACTTATTTATTATCGCATTTGAACAGGGTACATTACAAAGCTAATACAATATGTCATATGATTTAGATCGCCCGATTCAGACATATACCTACAATAACATGTAAATATTGGTTTGTATTATCTATATCTATACTGATAAATAAAATTGAAGTATCTGTATGTAATATCAAAATAATAGGATTTTAAAAAAAAAAAAAAGGCGATACGGAGTTCGCCGGGTCGGCTAGTATTGTCTAAATATCAAATTGTGGAAGTAGGTAGGCGACAGCGCAACTTTGTCGACATACCTATACCGCCAAACAGACGCGAGGCGCCTAGCGTCTGGCTTAGGGTTGTACAAAATAAATAAAAAGTGGATAATATTGATGAATAATATTTCCAGTATTGAAAATAAAGAAAACCTTGGGGCCGAGACTCTGAGCAACAATGCTACGCGCTGTATAGAGGTAAGTTGTTATACGTAATTCTTGTAGACTTGTTACATAAATAAACAAACTACTTAGTTAGTGATGGGCGAAGACAAAATCTCAATACCTACCTATAGATTTTTCTTGCAATATTTATTATTTTCATCGAGAGACAAACACCTTAGTACCGAAATACTTCTCAATTACTTTCTCAAAAGAAAATTTACGTTCAAATAGGTGACGTCATAAAAAAACAATACCTAATGCGTAAAGAAATTATAATTTCTATTCATCAGGAACCTAATATTGTATTAATTCTTTTGCATTTTTTTAAATTTTTAATTATTTTTTATAAAAAAAATCAAGCCATTATCTTTCTTTACAGGAACTAGTTATTGAAAACGACCAAGAGGGAAAGGTGGATGAAATGGAAGTTGGGCGTAGAGTTGTAGACGTTTCTTTTTTTTTTTAAAGCTCTTCAGGCCATAGGGGACCACGGTCCAATGGATTGTAAGTTAAGTTACCTCAGTATAATAGGTGAAGTAAAAGTTGGTCTGGACTCAAAACTCATCATGAAATGTAGTATGTGTAGTATGAAATTTACTGTGTGTTTGATTGAAAAGAAAGAAGATAGAATGGAAGTGAATCATCAAATTGTATCTGGTATCATATCATCTGGTGGGAGCTACTATCAGTTAAAAACATTAACTGCCGCAGTAGCCCTACCAATCATGTCACCTTCATTATACAATGAAATTAATAATACGGTTTGCGATTGGTGGGAAAAGACAGCAGCACATTCCATGGCAGAAGCTGTCAAGGAAGAAGCGGAGTACGCAGTGTCTATAGGTAGTGTTGATAAAAATGGTACACCATTAATATCTGTTGCTGTTGACGGTTGTTGGAGCAAGAGATCTTATGGTAAGAATTTTTCCGCCTTGTCCGGCGCAGCTGCGATAATTGGCATTAAAACTAATAAAGTATTGTTTTTTGGAGTTAAAAATAAATACTGCGTAGTTTGTGCACGAGCCGCAAAGAACGACAGTCAGCCCTCGGAACACCGTTGTTTCAAGAATTATTCGGGATCATCTACCGGTATGGAATCGACCATAATAGTTGAGGGGTTTAAACGTTCCATTGTTGATCACGGTGTAATTTATAATAAATTTGTAGCAGACGGCGATTCCAGTACTTATAAAAAAATATTAGATTCGCGACCGTACGGTAATTTAACAGTAGAGAAAATTGAATGCAAAAATCATCTTTTACGAAACTACTGCAATAGCTTGGAGAAACTGTCGAAAGACACTAAGTATCCTTGCGAATTGCGGAAATTCCTAAAAGAAAGGTATTTGCGTTTAAGAACGGGTGTAAAATGCGCTATTAAATATTGGGGCGATCAAAATCAGTCACTCGAAGAAAAAATAAAAAATCTTAGTGAAGATATCCTAAATGGTCCACAACACGTATTTGGTAATCACCAATATTGCAAGGAGTATTTCTGTAGACCTGATACTCGTCGAATAGAACCTGTTGGGTTGCTTCCAGCAATTGTTGGATGCGGATTAATGGACGCGGTACACATTTTAAGTAAAAGACTGTCATATCATTCTAGAAGTTTAATTCATAATTGTACAAGTAATATAGTTGAAAGTTTTAACGCAGTGATTGCCAAATTAGTAGGGGGTAAGCGTGTAAATTATTCTTCCCGTGGTTCTTATGCGGGCCGATGCGCAGCTGCTGTTGTGTCTTTTAATACAGGATCGATTCATAGTAAAACTCATGAAGTAATATTTAAATCTAGTCCTAATCCTTTGATCGCGAAAGTGGAAAATTGTAATCGTAGAATCCGTTTAATTGCTAAACCTAAATTAAGATTGAAAAAGAGCCACAGCGCTGTATCGAAAGACGCTCACTATGGACCAAACTGCGAAAAACCTGATCTGAGTCCAGAATTATATGAGAAAGCCAAGTCATCTTTTTTAGCCGATTTAAAGTTGTCTTGTGCTGAAAGAGAGGAGCTTGAAAGGTCGACCCATTTGCAAAGAAGTAGTTCTGAGTGGATGAGTACAAGGAGAAAATTACTAACCTCATCATCGTTCGGGGAAGTTTGTAAAAAACGAGAGAGCACAAGTTGTGCTGTTCTTGTTCGTAAAATCGTTTATGGTAGTAATATCTCCAGTTTGCCTGCTGTACGGTACGGTATCGAAAACGAAGAAACCGCAATTAAACAGTTAGAAATTCAAGAGAATATTAGTATACAAGGTTGCGGTTTGTTCGTCGACGATCAATATGAATTTCTTGGTACTACACCAGATGGCATTTATGCAAACGGTTTAATTGAAATTAAGTGCCCACATTCTTTAGCTGGCATGACTCTTGATGAAGCAATGGCCAAACATACCTTTTGGGTTAAGGACAAGGCTTCCAAGGGTTATGTCATAAATAAAAATCATAACTGGTATTTCCAAATTCAGGGACAGGTACATATTACTAAAAGAAACGTTTGCATGCTTGGCATCTGGTTTGGTGCTACTGTACCTATGAAAGTTTATATTATAGAAAAGGACGACAAATTTTGGGAGGAGAAAATGGAGATGAAATTAGTTAGGTTTTATTACGATTGCCTACTTCCAGAATTAGTTGATCCTCGGCAGTCACGAAGCATGCCCATTCGTGACGCGCCCAGTATCATAGAGGCTATGAAAGAGAGGAAAGAAAGAGCTTTACGTGTTATGAAAGAGAAGAACGCCTAATGATTTTGAAAGATACAGGTAACTTAACTACCCAGCCAGTCGATTCACGTAAACACGCCAGTCCAAAAGTCGTTTTAACTTAGGAACTTAGAAATCGCCTTTTGGTTTTCTGTTTTAAACGCACTTACTTATCTAGTCTTGGATTGTCATAAATCTTCCAATAGCTCAATTACTATACAATTTCTGAGTTACCTGGTGTAAAGAATCATAAAAATTGGTTCAAAAATACAGCGAATTGAGAATTCTCCTTTTTTTAAGTCGGTTAAAAGGGCTAAATTTGCAAAAAACGAAGTGACGTCACTGCGCTACGGTTTTTATTACTTACGTGAATCGGGCAGCTGGTAACGTTTTCATTCTGATAGGTTTTGTGATAGCCATTGATTTTATCATCAAATTAGCAGAAATCAGAACTTGATCCGTAATCGAATGAAAAACCATTAGAATTTTGAACTCATATTTCGTTATTGTTTAATTACATACTTTTAATTAGTATATTAATAATTTACAAACTTCTGTTAAAATTAGTAAATAAATGAATTATTTACTAATTTTTGTACAACCCTAGCACGCTTTTGAGATAGCGAGTAATGGCGACTCATATTTGTTATTGTGTAGTAAATAAATCATTTTTATACTTGTGTTTCATTTATTGACATTTTTTTTAAAACCCTAGGATTTTTTTTAGATATCGACGAGGTGATCGTAAACAAAAAGTAAGTATTTGAGTTTACGCAATAGGCACATTTCCTTGCGTAGAGATAAACACACTTCCTACTGAATTTGCAATTATTTTATTGAATGAATATTTTACGAATTAGAATAAATTTTGGTAGTGAAATTACAAATAAATAAATAGTTGGAATTTTAGGTAAGTAGAATACAAAAATGTCAGATGTCAAATGATAGAAAAACATAAAAATTGTGTCTCAACTACTCTTATTAATCTATTAAAAAGAATCAACAGCTAGTTTCCAAAAATTCAACGTTATTGTTATGCTGTAAATATTCAAGTTCAATAACAATTTCTCAACGTGGAACGTTTGTTGCAAAACATTTTGAAAATCGCGCTCTCTAGGTCATTCATCCGCCCCGTCGGATGTTACATTAAACTTTGGCGCTGCGGTCGCTCGAAATCGAGATCTCAGGCCAACAATCTACACCCTTAATTTAATGCTTTTAGGTTAATTTTATTACTGAAATCAAATACCAAAATGATTTTTCCAATTATTTTAGTGTTAATTAGGTACCTATTAGTTTTTGATTAGTCGCGCTTTTTCAGTCTCAACTTGTAATTATCAGGCTATGATAATAATATGATACGATTGTGTCTGTCAAATGCCCAGGAGATTGGCTTTAGATAACTGTACTGTGGTCAAATGAACGGTGACAAAAGCGAGAGACGAGCGGTAAATTTTAAAAAAATAGGTTTCACTCACAGAGCATAATAAGAATATGGAAATGTTATCATACCACGCTATGAGCTATGTCGCCAAACTCGCACACTTGTGAATGCATATAATAACCAATGATATTATTATAATATCATTGATATAATAACGTATTGTAATACTACGAAAACATTGTCATAATTGTCGTAGTCCATAGATTGAAAAGGGACTTAAGGGATTGAAATTGAACTGTCCAAATAAGAATGTTGAGTTGATACTTTCTTACGCTACGCTTAACTATTTATACTGCAATTTATCCTTGGACATATAATAAGAATAATATACTAATAAGTTCTACTATTCGACGCTAGATGTCACTCAATGTCATTCAATTCAAATGATTATTCAATGATAAAAATGATTAGAAATCAAACATCATAAAAATACGTTTGATATTTGCTTGTCATACGTATAATATTCTTTCATTGTTGCTACTGAAATTACGGGTGAAACATTCACGGTTCGTCGATATTATCGATATATTTGGTAGGGATAATAGAAGTAGGTATAGTATTTTAAATAAGTATGCTAAATACAATGCTGTGAATAAATTAAAGTGTTTATTGTTTTTAAGTTTCTAATTAAACAAGGGTATATCGAGGGTGAACTGGCAATAAAATCTATCTCAAAAAAACTAGTTTTACAGGACGCAGTGATTCTTTAAATTGATATAACTTTTTTATTTGTGAACTGATTGAAATAAAACAATGATTAAACTTAATAAAACACTAAATTTTAAGTGAAGCTTACCACAATACATTAGTGAAAACCGCACCCAAATCGGTTAAGCCGTTTCTAAGATTAGCGCGTAGGTATAAACGCACAGACAAACAGACAAAAATTCTAACAATCATTGTTTTGGGTTCTATTGCTTTGATAAAGGCCCCCAATAATACTTTTTCTCATATATCTTCCGTGTACAGACAGGGATCAGTTATATTTTTATTATATGTACAGATATAGATGTGTGATACATCGACTGTATTACACATAAAGCATAATTCCTTGTTTCTTCCTAATTCACGTTTTTTAAACTGCATAGTTAATTAAACTGCATGTAAATACGAAAACCGCAAAACGTGGGCAGAGAGCGACGTCAATCTTATATTATAAAAAATAACGACGAATTCGAACGAATGACCAGCGAAGTAAGCTTGCCATGGCTTACTTGCGGTTACGCAGGAACGCCCACTTTGCATTTCTATTGGTTTTATAATGTTCTGTGGTTATACTCGTATTTCTTTATGAACTATATAGAACTAATAATAAATCATTTCATTTCATACACTTATCTAGAATTTTTGTATTATCAATATTATCATACCAGTTTTATAACGGAAAGTGGGAAAGTACCTACCTATCTAATTCATTTTTTACTATATTCTATTTTTTTTTAATTTTCCGTTCTTCTTTTTTGGTCATAAAATATTTAATCTGTGCTTATGCCATATTTCATTTGCCAAAATCAATTGCTACCAAGTACTTTCGTATAGCATTTCTTAGATTCATTCATTTTCTTGGACAGAGAAACAATTGAAAAATGGCGGGAAACCGTTTTTTATTTTTTTATTTCTTTTTCTTAAATGTTACCTTTTTAATGGTATCATAACCAGTCAGGTACAAACAGTTCAATCAAAGATATTAGATCACAACTTCATGCATACAAAATACGAAAAGACTTTCTCCCCGACCTATTAATAATAAGTAGGCTATTATTATATGTATTCTAGGTTACGGTCTATATTCTATGGGTCTTAATTGCCTGAAATAAACAAAATAGTGCAGAGAATATTGGAAAGGACACAAAGTTGCCCCCAGATAGGGGTAGCTTTCTACATATAAATACTTATATAAGTATATACAAGACAAACAACCCCAAACGTCCACTCTGGAACATTCAAATCACCAATTTGCATACTCTCAAGGACCTCCGTTTGTCCACAAATTCTGTCGCCCATTATCCATTTGTAAGGCAGCAGCGACCCGAAGGACAACCTAAAATGTATTTGAAATGGACAGATTATAAGCGTTTTATCCCTTTAAGCTATTATTAAAGACGTCTTTGGCATAAACTATGATGCATACGATCGTTTATGCGTAGATGTATTAATGCTAATAATGCATGTTAGTGTGCCTTGAGAAAGTCCTGCAGTGGAAGGAGAAAACAGTGGAGATATAGGCCGATGTAAAGTGGACATCAATAAGGACTTTAACATGGACTCTAGCAGTTAACCTGGTCCATGTACTGAAGTCGTTCAGCGACCAAGATCTATGCTCGGAGTTTCTTTACTAAGTAAAAGCCGAAAGGAAAAAATCAACAAAATTTTCTTTTACCAAAATAGCTCACAGAATTGGCAAACTGAAGCGGCAATTTAATGGTCTTTCCGATCATTTCAACAGATATGGCCTATATCTGTCGCAATAGATAGAATAGACCGAGTCTTTGAATGTAGACCACGTGCTGGAAAGCACGGTCTGAGTGCAACAGGGGACATGTAGCAGGTGGTAACAATCACGGCGAGGGAGGCAACAGACGATTTGAAGAAGTTTGCCAGTAGTGGCTACATTAAAAATGGGATCGTGTGTGTTAGGGGGGAATTCGGAAAACCCATCAATAAATCCTGCAGTGGTGAGACATACTATAATAGATCAATGGTTTAGTTTGGTAATATAAAAAGAAAAACTGTACCGTATTTATTTGTCAATAATTTCAACTACAACGTAATCTATACTAATATATAAAGAGGTAAAATTGTATGTTTATATGTTGGGGGTAATCTCTGGAACTAGGTATCGAACCGATTTCAAAAATTCTTTCACTAATAGGAAGCTACATTATCCGTGTCTAATATAGGTTATATAATATTTTGAAATTTTGAAAAAAAAGAACTTATAAACCGAAGCGAAGCGAGAGCGGGTCGCTATCGGAAATAAAAGCAATAGTTTATTCCGCCATACTGCATAAAAAGTTTAAAGTACTCATACAGCTCGATCCACGTGAGAAGTTACAAAGCTTAGCGTCCGGCTTCCCATCAGCGTTGATTTAATTAGATGCCTCTAAAGTTTCCTAATTAGGTTTTGTAGACGCACCCGCCTCACTACAAAACATGCCAAGCTACTTTTTAATTAGCCAATCTTTTACTAACTCTATTTTCCCTTAATTTTATATTTGTAATGTAGGTACCTACTGTTTCTATGTACCTACCTACAGAAATCAAATTCACATACAAAAAAAATATAAGAAATATTTAGGCTTCTTTAATTATTTTAGTTAAATATCAATTAATGAATAAATAAGGTAGGTAGTTTGACCTTTCAGAGAATTGAACAAATTAAAACGAATCGATAAGTCATTGTAATTTCGCTACGGAAGAAATTAATTTGGATTCAAATTTACGGATATTGGTAATGAGAGCACCCTCGGGTAAAAGAGATTACAATACAAAATTTCGCGTAAAATCCGAATATGTTCGCACGAAATTAAAACTGAGGTCGCGCCCACGTTTCGTGACAATTCAATTCTGCTGTATTCTGGTATTGCTATGAAATTTTAACAGTCGAGCTGAGAACACCTGCGTTCAACAAGCCCCCTCTGGTACCATTATCGAGTCTACCGTCAGGTAGGGTTGGGTTACTTGTCACTTCAGAAGGAGGACGAGGACGTGACTCAAATAACTCATGATTTAGCTGAGGTTTGGATCAGTGGCGTGTATTGGATTTAAAAGTAGGTAAACAGTAGTGACAGTAAGTAGGTGGGTAGGTACTAATGTGACATCATGTGAGCAAAGGAATCTTATTGTCGGGATGGACTTAATTGACTTTGGTTGAGATTTTATAATTTAATAGAAACATGCTCTGACATCTGATTTTTAAGATAAAGCAGTAAAAATGTGTTGTTTCTATCCGACTACCGCGAAGGCAAAAACGAAGGGTTTTGATTTTTTAAAGGTTTCACTAAAGTCTCAATAGGTATCTTTAAAGATAAAGCTGACAATAATGTCCCTTTTCTCAGATAATGTCTTAAAGAGTATTTATAATTCTTATTCTTCCCTCTTTCTATAAAAAAAAAACCTCAAAAATGTGAGAATCAATAACCACAGATGCACGTGAGATGCTCCCCGGTTTGGATTGTCATGTAAGTACGTAGTAATGTTGCAATAACGATAAATATAATATGAAAATTACTTTTGCAGTAATATTCATCTATTATGTATTTATGTAAACATAGAGACGTCGTTGTCAAATTGACATTTCAGATATAATGATTATTTTTCGTATGGCAACATTTTTTAAATGTTACCTATTTTTATTTTCAATTACTAGATAATTCTAATCGGAATGAATCTATCTTATATGATTCAACAATATCGAATTATGTATGTATAAATTCTTATTTTTTCTAGCCGGTGGATGTTTATCGAGAGGTTCCCTTCCTTCCTTCCCTTCCTTGGAGAGGGGTGGTCGCTTGCGGAGATGCTTGACCTACTGCGGCGCGTCAACGCGTAATGCAATAAAACATCTATTTTACGACACCCGGACCCTTTCAAGTGCAGTTCAGTTGTGTTTTTGTATAGTGTTTGAAAGGGGCTTTACAACTGTATAACAAAAAAAGTGTGAAGTGGTACTGTTTTTATTTCAACAAGTCGTAAACATGACACATGGGAATTTTGCTTGCAATTATCAACAAAGTAGTTTTAACAGAAAATTCTCTTTTTATTTTTGTTTGTATTGTATCAGTTAGGATCATCATCATCACTTGTACTTACTTTTGTGTTGTTGAAGATAATAAATATCACCATAATCAAAAAGACACGAACAAAACTAACACTTATGTGACGTCACAACCACAGACCGACTTTGATTTCATCTTTATCAAAGGACTAACTCGAAACAACTGGCGTTTCAACGGCGAACTTGTGTAAATATTTATCTTAGAATGAAATAAACAACGTTTCGTGTGGGTTAGAGCGTTGAATAAAGACAGACAGACGTGTTTTTCAACGTCGGACTCGATGGACACCATAGTGTCCATCCGCAGTCCTCGGCTAATTCACGTGGACACGATGATGTCCGCCAACCGCTCCACCGGCTAGCAAAACAAACTATGTATTACTATTATACTGTTTGTCCCCTCGTGGTGCGCGTACGTGAACCTGTCGGTGACCGCTATGCTGCACTATGTAATGTACCTACATATCGCGCCGGGTTTATATGAATCTTGCGATCTGTAGGGATTTACTCATGTGACGATACTACAAAATTATATACTGATATCGAAACCCATAAACTGTATTTACTAAAGATGTTGAATGATAAGGAAATAATGACAACCATTATAGATACATACCATCGACATGAGAATATATACTATAAGTATAGGAATATTAAATACAAATGAAAAATTAAAAAATATACTACGTTTTTGGCCCTTCTTTAATTGAAGTAGGTATTTGTTTTTATTTGTTTTTTATTTGAAGTATTCTTACACCTCATCTCCATAATCTCCCCAACACTTACCAAGTAGAAATAATCAGATATCGGCTCACATACTTATATTATACTTATATTTTTCAGCTGTGATCAGGATCACAGAATTGAGATCATACATATATGACATTTGAACTAGATGCCTAGATTTTCATTTAGACTGATTTACGGAATGTCAGATACTCAAATACACTATGCTTATGCCATCTTCTGTTTCCATTTTAATAATGGAAATATTAAACCTCTCCAAGGCTTACATTTTCTATTAAAATAAGATAATTATGTGTTGTAATGATTTTACTTTGAGGTTTATACAGGCTTATCTTTCAGATGGTTCGTCATAATACGCCGCAAAAATCGAGTATCAAACCATAGCAACCCATAGCTGATAATTAGCAGTGGAGAAAGGCTATAATATAACGAACCGTCTTCTGTACGATAAGCCGTATATAAGCCTCGAAGTAAAATCATTGACACCGCCATAACGGATGTCATTGGGTGTATTTCAAATTCGAATTTTATAGCTACTATTATATAATATATTCATGCAGATAGCCGCTGTTTTATAGATACTCGTAGGTACACTGGCATGTGACTGTTGTTTTACTCGTTTTGACAGCTTATTTTTATAGATAAACCGTGTCTTTATAGCCGTATGGTGAATGTACAATCTGTGCCTACAATTCTACCAATAGTTTAAAATTTATTAAAAAACATTTTACTATTAGATACTTACCCTTATTGCATTGCTTATTGCATAAAATTCTCTAAAACATTTTAAGCTGAATGAAATTTTGTTTATTAAAAAGGGCCAAGAGATTTCAAACAATCGATAAATTTAAAGCGTTTATATCAAAGCGGAAAATATTAATACATTTCCTTTATCGCTACAAGCAACGTGGTTTTCTCTTAATTACCCTTGTAGGTTGCTTGTGTATTTTTTTCTAATGGAGCTACTAAACGCTTAAATCCCACTCGAGGGACCGAACTGTAATTAACCTAATGATCATCAAAGATGGCCGAAACGAGATGTCTTTGTAGCAACAATTCTGCAATTGCCGGTATTTAACTACAGAACCTCTGTGATGACCAAGTCGGGAGACATGATAACAAACCAATTGTGTGAAATGGTATTGGGAATTTTCACTAATGCGTCCAAATTAGCGTTCAATTAATGTCATGGCTTCTGTGATATCTGGATTTAATGAAAGGATACCCGCCCAATGGAGCTAGCTACTATTATCATGTTATTAATAGTCAATAATAGTTATAGAGGCTCTTCGAGAGATCTGCTAACAGTATTCCGCAAGGTTGGCAGGGCACCCGCTCTCCTGGTACTGCATGTTTCGATGCGCATCGGTGAATAAAAATCAGATATTCTGTACATCTATAATCATTTTTATTAACCTAAAGCTCAATCAAAATTCAATTTCATTTTTTTAAATTCTAGTAGTATCACAGAGCCAAAAAAATATCTTTTGACGACATTACATTGTATTATGAATTTTACATGAGCAAAATACCTTATTGTTGGTTCTAGTTTACCAGATATTGAGACGTGAAATCTTTATAAAAATATCAATTAAACTTAAAAATGAGATGTTAAAGCACATTCCTATTTGAATAGAATCCTGAAACAAAGAATCGACAGTTCCTTTGCTCAGAAAACGGTAGGTATTAAAACTTTTTATTTAGGTTGAAAGCCATTATGAAGAGTTTCAATTAGGATGTAATGAAAAAGGTTCCTACTACGGAGCAGCTACATACGAATGTTTTACAGTAATGCCTGAAAAAAATATCATTTAACATTTTTTAGAAAGAAAGTATCCACCGAAATACGGACCTGGATAAAAAAAATCACATTAAACGTCAGGGGGATTAGTGAATTAGTGAAACAGTGAATTAATTACCGATTAGATAATACGAGTAGTAAAATGAGAAATATACAGACATTGCTCAAAGGATCAGCAAGCTGGAGTGGCAATGGACAGGTCATAATATTATACATGGCGCGGATTCGTTAACCGATGGGGGAGAAGAGTCGTCGAATGGAGACCACGTGCCGGGAGACGTAGTGTGTGACGCCCTCAGGTCAAGTGGACTGACGACTTGAGGAAAGTCGTCAGTAGTGGCTGGATGAGAAGAACTGAAGACCGTGTGTGGTGGCAGTATTTGAGAGAGGGCTGTATCCAACAGTGGAGAGACACAGGCTGATGATATAGTATGAAGATTGCTTCGTACAGTGCTGTCTTCAAGACATTTTTTACTGAGCTCTTCAAGAAAATTAAATAGAATTCTGTACAGTCCTCAGCTCGTCCCCCATGGTGCTACATGTGACAGTGGGCTGCGCTAAATGCAGTAATCACTTTCAATCACCACAGCCCGTCTGTCAGTTACTCAATAGAAATATTTAATTATATAAACAGTTTTTAACGATAATTTCTTTATAGTAACTTTAAGAAGGCGTAGAACAAAATTTATAAATCCAGTGTTAAGAAGGTGCCAGTACCTATGTTTTATTTAACCATATATAAAAAAAATGTTTGTACCTATTCGTTCGTAGCTGATTCAGAATGAAAAGCGTAATCGTAATACAAGCTACTCATAATTCAATTTGTAATATCAGTAATGTTCTGCCTTACAGTACAGAGTATACGAGGACTTTTACGAGTATAGCCTTGTACAGCCTTTTACAGTAAAAAGTAAATCCAGATTAGCGATACATATTACAGTATACCTAAATATGTATGTATATAATTATTATTTTAGAACTTTTACGTCTATTCACTAGAGGTGAAGTATTATATTCTCCTGTTTTAATATAGTGACGTTAATAACAAATTGATTTCGCCATGGACTTATTAACATCTGTTCAGATTATATGACTTAAAATTTAGTTATATCAAGATAAATAAGTTGTTGCAAGGCTATGTTAACAAGTAATGTGTAAAAACATGCTGTAATATCTGACTTGGAATAAAAAAGTACGTAATACCTTAACCTCCCAAACTAAATTCTGAAATCTTCTCCCGTAAACTGCGAGGTTGCGTGCTGGTTGGGAAAAAATGCCTCGAATATAGCTTATCCAAATAATCCAACTTACTTGCGGTAGATGTGATTCGAGAGAAAATGTAACGTCACGTAAGATTTTTACCCCCTCCATACGCCTTTCTCTTTCTCTCTGTGTGTGTGCGAGCGAGTATCGAGAGCGAGACTCAATTAGAATAACAGACGTGCAGACTAGTGCGTGGCCGGTTGTATATACTAAATTTTTGATTTTTGATTTGATTCCTTATTTTAAATTATTTGCATTAAAAATATGATACAAAATAAAAAAAAAATACATCAACTATACAGATTTTATTTCGAATTACATTCGGAGTTTAAAAAAAAATGCTTGAGAATCTTCGTTCTTGATGGGGGAGGTCCCCTGACCGCACACGTTTGTTTTATTTGTAGAGCATAACACTCAGTCGATAGATAAACACCTCGATTTGATCAATATTGTCTCAATACTATTGGAGGCACTTTGACTGCTGTCATTCTAATCAAGCTAGTTTTAAAAGACTTGTTGTCTTAAAGATTCATTAACGCTGACTCAGCACCTGGGCTGGCACTCCTTGTTAAAACACTATTCTTAAAGCTGAATCTAGAAGAAATTAATACAACGCAGATTAAACTGTTGAACAAATTATGTAAATAATTACTTACATACCTACTTATTTAAATATTTTTTTCAAGGCACCTCCATTATTGTGATTGAAATATTGTCTTGACATAAAGGGAAGCTTGTAAATGTTGCTGAAGCGAATCGACGATACGCCACGCCGCGCCGCGCACCATCTTTCATTACTATGATGTATAAAACAAAATAAAGAAATTCGCTGGTAGTAGGGTTGCCATCAAAAATTTAAAGAAATTAGAAATCGTAACCATTGCCTCGGTCACCCCGGACGCACTTGACATTTGTAGTCTTGTTCACAATCTGCAATTGTTCAATACAACCTGTCACCGTCGTCGTCGTGCGTTACGCACTTCTTAAATACTCTGGACACATTTAAAAATCCCCCTGGATGTCCCCGGAGGCCCTTCAAAAGAGGACAGTGGCCTTTTAAAAGAAGACTGGATGAGAAGAGAGGAATGTTGTGCGTGGTAAGAGCCGCGGGGTAGGAATCCGTTCTTTTGTATCGCCACTTCACTTTGTGTTGATGTGACGCATTTTATAGTTGAATTGGGGATTCGGTGATGCAGTTAGCGTTATATTTATTGGAACTAACGAGAAATGTACCTACAATGAAGAACTTAAGGTCGTTTTTACGTGTATACTCATCACTACAAGCACGGCACATGCACGCTCCTGACTTATAAGAACTCTTTGTCTCTCTTGTATCTGTTCCATAATATCCAGTTTTGCTCAAGAGAGCCAGTGGAGAGACATAAACTGACGATATAATATTGTATGGTATAAAATAAATATAAATATAATAATGGATCAAATTGTTAAAAAAGGGAGAGTGCACGCTGTAATCTCACAGTTACTGGACGCACTCGAATGTCCACGTTACCCTTCTCTCACAGAAGACTACTTTAATATGTACCTACTGCATGTCCCACTTTATCCCATTCCCCAATGCAAATGTATATAAATGTTTCGGTAGTGAATAAGATACTCCAGAGCCTATACCCAACCCATCCAAATCTTATCTTTCTCCTTTTTCCCAACCTTTTCTCCAAATCCATTCCTAAATCTCCAAAGATAGGCAGCGCATCTGAAAGTGCGTCAATATGCATCATTCTGGAGTGATGTCGGCATATATCGCGGATATTCATGGACGACAGTATATATACTTACCATTAGGTGGACTGTCTGCCAGTCTGTCACCTTAACTTTCAAACGTAACACTACAGTAATAGGGTTATTAATTAAGATCCTTAATGATCCTTAATTTTCTGTGTCAACACTTTTGAACGGCGAACAGTATTGTGCTCTTTTATCAAAACCTACAGAATATTTAAAATGCCACATCCAATTCATTTCCTTTTATACATTCCCAGAACTGTAATGCAAAATCCGTCGTCAGTAAAATGTCATTTGTCGCGATCTCGCTTTCAGGATATTAATTTCCTTTCAACGAGTAGAATTCACAATATCTTAAGGCAGACCCCAGTTCCTTATTATTGGGTTTACTTCAAAACAACGGCTGTACGTTTTTTAATAAAGCTGTTTACGCTTTTATTGAAATCTCCGTTTTGTGTCGAAAATATTCTTTCATTCAATTTTTAAAATTGAATGTAATATACAAAGCTCCAACATAAAAGAATATAACAAATACTGCAATCATAAGAGCTACATATGTAACCGTATACAGTATACCCAACTAGCCCTTTTGTCGTCCGTTGCTGCTTCATCTTGTGCATGAGAGGTGTACTTAGCCTTAAAACGCTAAGCTGCACTGGCAGACCGGGTTGCCGAGTCCACTCTTTTACAGGTAGTATCATTCCTCATGCAGTGTGGTAGCGGCTTTGTTATCACTGAGTCGTCTTTTACTACACTCACGGGAAGAGATGAGGTCATGTTAATGCTCAGACAGTTGTGATCCTGGAGGGATGACATCAACCTAGGATAATCTATTCAAGACAAGACAATGTGCATGAGAGGCCCATATCCAGCAGTGGACGAAAAAAAGGACTGTTTACGAACATTAACTTCAGACACATTTTTTTGAATAAAGTAAGAGGATATATTTGACGGTCAGGGACATCTGCAAGTCAAAATATTGGACATGTCTTAAGGCTAACCATCTATTTCTTATCGCCAATAGTTTAAGGTCAATAGTTTTACTACATACACGTCTAGGTTGTTTGGGGTTCTGTTTGGGTTCTTGATTAAGACTTTTTAATAGTTTTATTATCACATTTTATTTCGTCACGTCTTACATCGTTTACAGTCATGACACGAGAGACACCGGAAAGGGAAGGACATAGACTAAAAGTATTTTTAATAGACAAACAAATCATAGACTACAACATGCCCTTTTTTCTAAAGAAAAAATATTATTTAACACATTGGTTTTACATTGACGTTTGGAATGACATTGACACCGTGAGATAAATTATAACCATATTTTTCAACAAGTTTCGTTATTAAAACAATACAATATTAAATGACAAATTACTGTAAAACAATAAAATTAAATTGAATAAAAGTGAATTAGTGATTATATGCATGTCGAGACTGAATTATTTTACTATATTAATTTTTATTACTAATTGTACACAAATTGTTTATAGTCGTCAATTACATTAATTTTACAAATCAAATTTCTGTGTTTTCTTTAATAATCTACCTCTCGAACTGTATTTTCCATCAGTGCATTGTCTTTCAGCTATACTAGCGTCGTTATTACCCTTCGAGGAAGACATTACACTTTCGTCGACATTGACAAATATTAGAGATTTTAATACATTTTCTGACTCCAGACCTGATTCTACCGATAAGAATGATTCAGAATCTTCGCTCTGTGACTTAGAAGTTGGACTTGACTCATGAAAGAAGATAAATACACAACTATCATCCTCTTCATTTACAATTTTTGACTTTTTAAAAGATTCTGACTCCGACTTATGTATCTCTTGACTTGGATTTACAACATTATAAGTTTGTAGACTTGAACTAGGTTCACAAAACTTAACTTTCTTTTGTTTAGACTTTGAGACATAATTATGACTTGAGTTTTGCTTACATGACTTATAATTGAAGCGAATATGGTGACTATTTCTACGATAAGTTACATTATTAAGATCTTTGACAATGAATGATCTTGGATATTTTATTTTAGACACAATAATACCTTTTGTCCATATAATATCTCTTGGATTTTTCTTAAAATAAATCTTGTCATTTATGTGAAACTCTGGGTAGGTTTTGCAATTTTTATTATAATATGCTCTAGTCCTTAATAAGTTGCTTTCTTTCTTTTCTGAGTGTTCTGAATGCTTAAGGGTGTAGATCGTGAAAATCACCGAAAAGAGTGTTACGATTTTTCATATTTAACCTATTTACATATGATTGATATCAATGATAATTTGTATATATTACAATCAAAGACCAATAAGTATGTTCATGCTTATATTAAACTCTTAAACCTAATAGTTGTTATATAATAAACGTCAACAAACGCACAAAATTGAGTAAAAATGCAAAAACATGACTTCGTATTTTTCAGATTTAACCCCATAAATCAACACAAATTGATAAAAAGAAACACTTTTTGAACACTGAAGAAACCAATAAGTATAGCTGTATACTTCTTTTTATACCTTTACAAACAAAGACTTCCTCTTTTAAAGCCCTAAAATCTAGATATATTTTAAGGTAAATTTTTCATACACAAATGTATGGGATAAAACGTTCGTTTCATTCGTGCAATCTCGGTGGTCTGCAGCGGCAGTTCCTTTCTGTAAGTGAACGCGACACCACGCTTGTCGGCTGCAGACAGCAGAATTACGTATTGTGAATTTGTGTTTTTTGTAAAAAACTGTAAGTATAACATTTTTATAATTAATTTATTTTCAGTTAGTAGAAAGTATCGATATAATGAATGTCTGAAAGAAAACCATGATGGAACTAGATATAAATCGTAAAAAATACAATATCTACACTAATAGGTATTATAAAGAGGAAAGATTTGGATTTTTGTATGTAACGAATAAACTCAAAAAGTACTGGACTGATTTTAATAATTCTTTTATCATTCGAAAGCTACATTATCACTGAGTAACATAGGCTATTTTTTTCGCAGGACTGATTGAATTTGAGTGGCATGCCAGGGAAAAGAAAGTTTTGTACGCATTATAAAAATATGAAAGCCAAAAGATCTCGGAATAAAATGTAAGTTCCTCCCTACTTATTTATTATCGCATTTGAACAGGGTACATTACAAAGCTAATACAATATGTCATATGATTTAGATCGCCCGATTCAGACATATACCTACAATAACATGTAAATATTGGTTTGTATTATCTATATCTATACTGATAAATAAAATTGAAGTATCTGTATGTAATATCAAAATAATAGGATTTTAAAAAAAAAAAAAGGCGATACGGAGTTCGCCGGGTCGGCTAGTATTGTCTAAATATCAAATTGTGGAAGTAGGTAGGCGACAGCGCAACTTTGTCGACATACCTATACCGCCAAACAGACGCGAGGCGCCTAGCGTCTGGCTTAGGGTTGTACAAAATAAATAAAAAGTGGATAATATTGATGAATAATATTTCCAGTATTGAAAATAAAGAAAACCTTGGGGCCGAGACTCTGAGCAACAATGCTACGCGCTGTATAGAGGTAAGTTGTTATACGTAATTCTTGTAGACTTGTTACATAAATAAACAAACTACTTAGTTAGTGATGGGCGAAGACAAAATCTCAATACCTACCTATAGATTTTTCTTGCAATATTTATTATTTTCATCGAGAGACAAACACCTTAGTACCGAAATACTTCTCAATTACTTTCTCAAAAGAAAATTTACGTTCAAATAGGTGACGTCATAAAAAAACAATACCTAATGCGTAAAGAAATTATAATTTCTATTCATCAGGAACCTAATATTGTATTAATTCTTTTGCATTTTTTTAAATTTTTAATTATTTTTTATAAAAAAAATCAAGCCATTATCTTTCTTTACAGGAACTAGTTATTGAAAACGACCAAGAGGGAAAGGTGGATGAAATGGAAGTTGGGCGTAGAGTTGTAGACGTTTCTTTTTTTTTTAAAGCTCTTCAGGCCATAGGGGACCACGGTCCAATGGATTGTAAGTTAAGTTACCTCAGTATAATAGGTGAAGTAAAAGTTGGTCTGGACTCAAAACTCATCATGAAATGTAGTATGTGTAGTATGAAATTTACTGTGTGTTTGATTGAAAAGAAAGAAGATAGAATGGAAGTGAATCATCAAATTGTATCTGGTATCATATCATCTGGTGGGAGCTACTATCAGTTAAAAACATTAACTGCCGCAGTAGCCCTACCAATCATGTCACCTTCATTATACAATGAAATTAATAATACGGTTTGCGATTGGTGGGAAAAGACAGCAGCACATTCCATGGCAGAAGCTGTCAAGGAAGAAGCGGAGTACGCAGTGTCTATAGGTAGTGTTGATAAAAATGGTACACCATTAATATCTGTTGCTGTTGACGGTTGTTGGAGCAAGAGATCTTATGGTAAGAATTTTTCCGCCTTGTCCGGCGCAGCTGCGATAATTGGCATTAAAACTAATAAAGTATTGTTTTTTGGAGTTAAAAATAAATACTGCGTAGTTTGTGCACGAGCCGCAAAGAACGACAGTCAGCCCTCGGAACACCGTTGTTTCAAGAATTATTCGGGATCATCTACCGGTATGGAATCGACCATAATAGTTGAGGGGTTTAAACGTTCCATTGTTGATCACGGTGTAATTTATAATAAATTTGTAGCAGACGGCGATTCCAGTACTTATAAAAAAATATTAGATTCGCGACCGTACGGTAATTTAACAGTAGAGAAAATTGAATGCAAAAATCATCTTTTACGAAACTACTGCAATAGCTTGGAGAAACTGTCGAAAGACACTAAGTATCCTTGCGAATTGCGGAAATTCCTAAAAGAAAGGTATTTGCGTTTAAGAACGGGTGTAAAATGCGCTATTAAATATTGGGGCGATCAAAATCAGTCACTCGAAGAAAAAATAAAAAATCTTAGTGAAGATATCCTAAATGGTCCACAACACGTATTTGGTAATCACCAATATTGCAAGGAGTATTTCTGTAGACCTGATACTCGTCGAATAGAACCTGTTGGGTTGCTTCCAGCAATTGTTGGATGCGGATTAATGGACGCGGTACACATTTTAAGTAAAAGACTGTCATATCATTCTAGAAGTTTAATTCATAATTGTACAAGTAATATAGTTGAAAGTTTTAACGCAGTGATTGCCAAATTAGTAGGGGGTAAGCGTGTAAATTATTCTTCCCGTGGTTCTTATGCGGGCCGATGCGCAGCTGCTGTTGTGTCTTTTAATACAGGATCGATTCATAGTAAAACTCATGAAGTAATATTTAAATCTAGTCCTAATCCTTTGATCGCGAAAGTGGAAAATTGTAATCGTAGAATCCGTTTAATTGCTAAACCTAAATTAAGATTGAAAAAGAGCCACAGCGCTGTATCGAAAGACGCTCACTATGGACCAAACTGCGAAAAACCTGATCTGAGTCCAGAATTATATGAGAAAGCCAAGTCATCTTTTTTAGCCGATTTAAAGTTGTCTTGTGCTGAAAGGGAGCTTGAAAGGTCGACCCATTTGCAAAGAAGTAGTTCTGAGTGGATGAGTACAAGGAGAAAATTACTAACCTCATCATCGTTCGGGGAAGTTTGTAAAAAACGAGAGAGCACAAGTTGTGCTGTTCTTGTTCGTAAAATCGTTTATGGTAGTAATATCTCCAGTTTGCCTGCTGTACGGTACGGTATCGAAAACGAAGAAACCGCAATTAAACAGTTAGAAATTCAAGAGAATATTAGTATACAAGGTTGCGGTTTGTTCGTCGACGATCAATATGAATTTCTTGGTACTACACCAGATGGCATTTATGCAAACGGTTTAATTGAAATTAAGTGCCCACATTCTTTAGCTGGCATGACTCTTGATGAAGCAATGGCCAAACATACCTTTTGGGTTAAGGACAAGGCTTCCAAGGGTTATGTCATAAATAAAAATCATAACTGGTATTTCCAAATTCAGGGACAGGTACATATTACTAAAAGAAACGTTTGCATGCTTGGCATCTGGTTTGGTGCTACTGTACCTATGAAAGTTTATATTATAGAAAAGGACGACAAATTTTGGGAGGAGAAAATGGAGATGAAATTAGTTAGGTTTTATTACGATTGCCTACTTCCAGAATTAGTTGATCCTCGGCAGTCACGAAGCATGCCCATTCGTGACGCGCCCAGTATCATAGAGGCTATGAAAGAGAGGAAAGAAAGAGCTTTACGTGTTATGAAAGAGAAGAACGCCTAATGATTTTGAAAGATACAGGTAACTTAACTACCCAGCCAGTCGATTCACGTAAACACGCCAGTCCAAAAGTCGTTTTAACTTAGGAACTTAGAAATCGCCTTTTGGTTTTCTGTTTTAAACGCACTTACTTATCTAGTCTTGGATTGTCATAAATCTTCCAATAGCTCAATTACTATACAATTTCTGAGTTACCTGGTGTAAAGAATCATAAAAATTGGTTCAAAAATACAGCGAATTGAGAATTCTCCTTTTTTTAAGTCGGTTAAAAGGGCTAAATTTGCAAAAAACGAAGTGACGTCACTGCGCTACGGTTTTTATTACTTACGTGAATCGGGCAGCTGGTAACGTTTTCATTCTGATAGGTTTTGTGATAGCCATTGATTTTATCATCAAATTAGCAGAAATCAGAACTTGATCCGTAATCGAATGAAAAACCATTAGAATTTTGAACTCATATTTCGTTATTGTTTAATTACATACTTTTAATTAGTATATTAATAATTTACAAACTTCTGTTAAAATTAGTAAATAAATGAATTATTTACTCATTTTTGTACAACCCTAGCACGCTTTTGAGATAGCGAGTAATGGCGACTCATATTTGTTATTGTGTAGTAAATAAATCATTTTTATACTTGTGTTTCATTTATTGACATTTTTTTTAAAACCCTAGGATTTTTTTTAGATATCGACGAGGTGATCGTAAACAAAAAGTAAGTATTTGAGTTTACGCAATAGGCACATTTCCTTGCGTAGAGATAAACACACTTCCTACTGAATTTGCAATTATTTTATTGAATGAATATTTTACGAATTAGAATAAATTTTGGTAGTGAAATTACAAATAAATAAATAGTTGGAATTTTAGGTAAGTAGAATACAAAAATGTCAGATGTCAAATGATAGAAAAACATAAAAATTGTGTCTCAACTACTCTTATTAATCTATTAAAAAGAATCAACAGCTAGTTTCCAAAAATTCAACGTTATTGTTATGCTGTAAATATTCAAGTTCAATAACAATTTCTCAACGTGGAACGTTTGTTGCAAAACATTTTGAAAATCGCGGTCTCTAGGTCATTCATCCGCCCCGTCGGATGTTACATTAAACTTTGGCGCTGCGGTCGCTCGAAATCGAGATCTCAGGCCAACAATCTACACCCTTAACGATTTTAGGTCTTAAGTTTTTTATCTGGTTAGGCAGTTTTGATCGTAAATTTCTAGACATTAAAAGCTGTGCAGGCGAATTAAGATTACCTCTAGGTGTATTTCTGTATTGCAACAATCCGATGTATGGATCAGATCCCGATTCATTGCTTTTTCTTAGTATATTTTTCACTACTCTAACTGAAACTTCTGCTAGCCCATTTGATCTTGGAAAATGAAGGCTTGAAACGATATGTTCTATATCCCACTTCTGACACCATGTTTGGGGTTCTGTTTGGGTTCTTGATTAAGACTTTTTAATAGTTTTATTATCACATTTTATTTCGTCACGTCTTACATCGTTTACAGTCATGACACGAGAGACACCGGAAAGGGAAGGACATAGACTAAAAGTATTTTTAATAGACAAACAAATCATAGACTACAACATAGGTCATCGTAAAAGAATACTTACACATATTTTGAGAGCCGTGTAGAAAAATATCCTCAAAACCGCGCATATTTTACAAGAAAACATAAAGAAGAAAATAACCGATCTGCCACCAGCTATTAATACCTGTCGGGCGCAGCTCTCCGCAAAAAATATCTCGGGAAATGAAGGTGGGCTGGATTTATGACGATGCGATAACATGGCCCCATCCGAATATTTCGGAAGTATCTCCTGAGGTTACTGTGATAATTCTCTTTTATGGTGGATTATGAAGGCTTTTGTCACGATGTTATTGCGTTTAGAATGAATAATAAGAAAAAAGGCAACAGCTTGAGGCATTTGCCACCTAGAATGCCATCCGCATTTTCGGTTCCGGGCAACGCAAAAGCATTCCACATAATTATTAATTATAACACGGTCTTGGTATTTTCCTTTTCGAGTAAAATGGACATACACTCCAGAGTGGAATGAATACCGCACGCGTCCTTAGAAGACAAGTGCTCCCTTAGAAAAAGAAAAAGACACAAGTGCATTTTGATGACATTTGAGAAAAAATAAAAAATCAAGGTATTGGTAAAATCAAACTAGGGAGTTTTGGATAAAATAAAAACAATCACGATTGTTTATTACCTTTATTTATTTTTAATTTCTGAATATAATGTTACTTATGATTTCGTTAAAAATGTTACTAATGCCGTTTCTTCTTAGGAACGCCTTTCTTCTTTTCTTCTTCTACTAATGCTTTCTTAGATCGTATCCAGGTTTTATGAACTGATAAATTTTCGTACTGTAGATTTTTGTCCGCAGCGATCTTTAACGCTCGATAACGCATTTTAATCGATAACGCAAACCGCATTCTATATGGTAAATGCTTTAACACACATTAGTCTGACTGTATTTAAAAATGATCCCTAGGCATCGATATAAGAGAATACACTCATATCGATGTCCCTAGAGTTTAGTTCGTATGCTCTAAATGTATAGAAAGTATACCGCTTTATTAAATATTAACTTCAGAAAACGAAAATTGTTTACCTTATCTTTCTTAAACAGAAATGTTCAAGGAAAAAGAAAATGTCACCTACTCAATCAAGCTAGTTTTCTGCTCGTTTTTATTTTCAGGCAACCCATCCAAACCACTCAGCCAGAGGAAGTAGCCGAGGAAAACCAAACAATCTATTGTCAGCAATCTTCAAAGGAAGCCATTCAGACCCACAATTCCTGAGATAACTTTCAGGATCTTTTATCTAGGATCCAAAATAAAGTGCTCGACAAATGGTACAATTTCGTTAAAAGCCTCTTTTACCACAGTGCGTGGGCGACATTAGGAAGATAATAATATGTTTTTTACAACTTGGTTTCTAGGTACCTACATAAGTAATTGCCGAAGTCCATATGTAGGTATTATGACAAAGTAAGTATTAATATCAATAACCACCAGGTTCAACGTAATAAGAAAGATAAGTAGGTTATCTTCATAAATAATCTACGCTAGAAAGACATTAAAATAAATGTTTTATTATAATACTGGATCAACTGGCTATAAGCATGTTTATCTCATAAAATTATCAAAAAAATCGGAATGAATGTCTCGACATTCAATATGAGCCTATAACGTCTCAGTGCACTACATATGGATCTTGACAAGGGCGTTTCCGGCTGTAAATCCACCGAGCGGCTTCAGAGGGGATTGGTGGATATGTTCGAGAATTGTATGAATCCTCGGGCATGTAAGTTTCCTCATGATATTTTCCTTCATCACCGAGTTAGGTATATATAAATTAAAAATCCGAATTTAAAAAGAAACAGTAGTACGACGTGGAATTTGGAAGACTATACTCTGACTCAGAACCGTAAATACGTAATGAGAATGAGAGTCGAAAATAGATAGATATCTCTAAGCTATCATCGCATTCTTGGCATAGATGTCCCTAACACTTTTGCGTATTATGGCTTACTAGCGGCTGTCAGTCGCAACGGATATTTCTATCGAATATTTTTTTTTATTTTATTGCAGGGTTGGCAGAAAAGTGGGCCACTGCCGTCCATAGACACTTGCAACACCAGGGGCTGACTGTTGGGTGATGACAGCAACGGCTGCAAACTAGTTTTTAGCATTATCGTTGACTTTTAACACGACGAACAGTTGACTTGGACTGTTCTTTGCTTACACTTAAAACCCGTTTAGTGGATGTTTATGCACAATGCTGGTGCATAAACAACAAGTGTTGGTAATGATTCAGGCTAATTCTAAGACGGAACACACATATGCAACCCTGATTCGTATCGTTTCTATAAGCACACACTTATCTTTTTTTACTGCGGGTTTCAGCAGTGATAATCAGAATCTTACCCATGTAAACATCTGCCCCCATTCATATAATTAAAAATATAGTTTATCTTAAACTGATACTGAATATACTAAAACCATTAGCAAAATGATGTCATACCTCAACCATATATGTAGGTAGGTACGATACATGGAATTATACCTAGTACAGACAAATTGAACGACTTGAGATTACACAGCCATCTGGCTGATGTTACGATGGTTTCTGTAATTTTCTCTTTGATATTTTCATGACATTATTGGACAGCGGAATGGGGCTGTCTAATGCCAGTTATATTGCGAAATATTTCCTTCATATTTGTGGTATTTTTGTCAAATATTTTATCGTTAGTAATATCAGAGGTAGTCATCACAATGGTTGTCATGTTGAACGTAAGGACGTGAAGGTTATCTGTAAAGTGTTGGTAGATAGAAATACTTTTTCAAATCTTGTATCAATTACTTTTTATACTCTTTTGTCCGTGACTTTACAAAAATGTTAATAGTGTTAAAAGTATATGTTGTTTTTTATGAAATACGAGGGTAATGACTTGGCATATAATCGCCTTTAGTATCACTTTTAGGGCCGGCGCCCATCGACAGCACGGCACGGCAAAGTATGCTTCAGCATCCTTTGGTCTTGAGCGCAAACTGAAAGGATTTTCCCTCGACTGACCACTAGGTCGTCGAACGGTTCTTCGGCATACCGAAGCCTCCATCGACATAACGTAACCTCCTTCGGCGTCTCACTCGGTCCTCATCGTCAAGGTCAAGAACTAGCGTAGGTATAATGTGTGCCGTGGAATCATCCGCGCGCTACTAATGCACATCCAAGTGGCATACTGAAGCACATCAACACCTCCCTCTTATTGTAAATCTACTACAACGACCAGTATCGTTGTAATTTGAATTCTAAGTAAACTTAATTATAGTTCTTTCATCTCACGAAGGCGGGGTAGCCTTGTTTGTAATGGTGCAACGCACACGTGCACTCGTGTCCGTGGAACGCCATTAGCTAAGCTAAGGTAAGCAAGTTAAGCTTAAGAATATTTTTATTTAATTTTATTGTTACTAAAATTAACGTAAATCGATAATACACTGAATCTTTCGTCATCACAGGATTAGTGTTTCTAGATGTTTATTAAGATGTCATTCTGTACTTATACTAAAACTACTATATCTAACTAAAAAATAAAATGTAGTTATTTCATGATTTTTTATTACTGCGGTGTTTAATTTCCTAAGGAATAGTGTCTCTTCATTCTTTTGTGACCAGGTATTATTCCGACATGTGACGTTGGTGTATAAGTTACAGCAAAGTATATAATTCAGGTATTCTGTCGAATTGCTAGGCATTGTATGGAATGCCGAACTGTTTCGGGCAATATGTGAAATATTGCTTACGAGTATTTCTATAACCGCTACACACTATATCTAGGGATTCTATGCACACACTAGCGATTCTACAACGACAGGGTTTAGGTGAAATATAAAATAAAAGACGAGGTACCAAAATCATCTTTTATTTTACACGTGAGTAGGTACCTAACGGAAATTTCAATTATCAAAATCAAAAAACACGGTCCATGGCTACAGTGCGAGTTCAATTAATCTACCATATTGCCTCGCAACGAGAAAGAAGTGTGAGGAAGGCCGAGGAAGCCGTCCGTTTTGAAGATCAAGGAATGGATTTGGAAAAATAAGGAAGGTTAGAGGATAGGAAGCATATCCTATTACACCTCCCATTCGTCCTTGGGAAAAGATGGGGTGAAATGGGGAGTAAAGAGTATAATGGGAATTCCAAATTATAATTAAACCTCAATTGAATGTACTAAATAGATGAAACAACACGAACTTTGAATGCTCCATCCGAAAGCTTTTAAGAATATAGAAGCGTAGGTAATACTTACTCGTATTACGCTTAATTGTAGTCCATTCCTTTGTCTCTAAGAAATTCAGTATGTGGCCAAGGTTTAGGGCGCTCCAAACCTCAAAGGGTTACACAATTAATATACATAAAGTCCTATTGTTGAGCTAACTTTAGATGTGGGGAGTATTGTTTTATTTGATGATGTTTACGAAGTTATTCGGCAATCGGACTCACCTATACAATTATATAAGATACAAATAATAACTGGTACAAGAATTTAAAATATTCTACTGTTAATTGGAATAGATCTGTTATTTATCATTCTCACAACCATTCATTTATTTAGTTAGTTACCTGCTAAAAGGCGCTGCCGTTGCATTCTCCTAGCACGGGAACTTCTCCTAATATTACTATAAAATTCTTACTCTAAGATTAATAATGATTAATTAAGTAATCGTTAGGCATTGCCTATGCCCCTTAGGATGGGAAATATGTTCAGTGGCGCATTTACATAAGGGCACTTTGGGCACGTGCCCGGGGGCCCCCACAAGCTAGGGGCCCCCACAAATTGAATATCCCATTTTTTTGTGTCCTACATTTTCGAAAAATCAAAGAACGTGGAATATACACATTGATCATTCAAATAATAAAACTTCTTTGAGAAAATATAATATTTAATAACCGATATTTTTTTAATATATAATTAGATAATAAAAAACTAAAAGAGTAGAGTTTTCCACTACACAGATTCACAGTTAAGTACAGAATTGTCAGTACCACTTGCTCACTCGATCGATATTTGAAGCGGGCTATCATTTTCCTCGAATTGCTGAACGAGCGCCTGACCGTACGAACGTCGCTCTGACGTTCGGCTTTTGATTTCCTTACAAGGGGGCCCCCACAACCTTCGTGCCCAAGGGCCCGTTAAGTATAAATCCGACGTTGAATATGTAGACGATCGCTAACAATTTACGTCGTAGTATCGAAATTGAGTGACATCTGTGGGCGAATCTTGGTACTACGAGCGTGCAAGCAGCGACACTAGCGATAGCGGCTGATTTAAGAACCAAGGGTCCGACGACTTGGAGGGAGGAGAGGGCGTTGGCAGAGGGTAGAAAAGGGGCCCACGCGCCTTTAGAGGTCTCTCTCCTCAAAATCGATGGAATACCCAACAAGGTGTTCAAAAGCCTCCCGATCCAATTGATAGCTCTTCTCGTGGCCATCTACAATGCCGTCATGAAACATCATCTCTTTCCAGCCGCCTGGAAAGAAGCCGTCGCCATCGGCATCCCCAAACCGGGCAAACACCGTTCGGATCCCTCCAGCTATAGACCCATTAATCATTAACCTATTGAATACAATGGCTAAATCTATGAAAGAATTCTCCTTTCTCGGCTACAGTCATATCAACTCAAAAGGCCTACTTATCGATGAACAGTTCGGCTTTAGAGCCAACCACTCTGCTGTCCAACAGGTGCACCGAATAACGGACCACATACTCCTAAGTCTCAATCAAAAGAAGGCCTTTGATAAGGTGTGGCACAACGGTTTAATTTATAAACTGTACCAACTGGAGCTGCTCGAAAGTCTCATTCTCATCATTAGAGACTTCCGTACCAATCACACCTTTCGTTACAGAGTCGAAAGAGACGTGATAGCGCGGTGATTTGTGCGTGTGTGTATAGAGTTTATCTAGCTAGACCGATTTATTTAAGCAGTCGAAAATATAAATCACGCCTATCGTTGGAAAGAGGAGGTTATGAGCCACGCACAGGTACCCCAATGTCCGGCGCCGAGCGAGCGAGGCGGCATCGGGAGCGTCGCAAAGCTGCCACGGCACGCTTAGTGAACAACGCCGACTCCGCGAGCACCTGTAGCTCTGCTATACCTGTACCAATGGGCATAACGAGTGAAGATACCAGCGAGATAAAAGCGACTCGCCGACATAGACGTTTCACGGTAAACCAATGGCCATGTGCCCCGACACAGCCCCACCCGACTTTTTAGTTTACATTAACAACAACAAAAAATTAACAGAAAAACACCCGCAGAAATCAGTCACAATTTTTGTAGAAATATCCTAAAAAAATCCGCTGGAAACTTAAGGTTTTTTTAAAAGAAACATGCAGGATATAAAATATTTATTATTCTATTTATTTAACATTTGTAAACAGTTTGACATCAGCTGACTGCGATTTTTTGGGAACATGAAACCTAAAATTACCTAGTAGGCTATTTATATCTGCTATCTACTCGATTTCGATAGGTTAAAGTATTGAGGGTCGAACAATAGAAAGAAAAATTAGGAATACATAATTTTAATTACTTTTTTTCATAATATGAAAATGGTTTGCACCTTAGCACTTTCTGCCAGTGTCAAGTTTTCTTTGTACTATACAATTTCAAAGTCTAAAACGTATCCTGTCAATGTCCAGTTCCGTCGAATTATGTCCAGAGTCGCTCAATAATGTGATAATAGGAAGTGGACTCCTTGAAAGTCACGAAAAACACAGTCCTATGCTTTAATTTGATTATCCCATACATTACGCACAAAAAAGATTTTGAAGTTTAATAAACTTTAACTATCTATCACTATTAAAGCACAAAACCCACAAATATGTACATAAATTTTATCAGACAAAAAGTCAACTTCACTTCTCGAGTTTCCGCCAAAAAGTCCAATTTACATAGTATACATTATATTAAATTATATGTATTAATGTTCTACACAAAATATTCCTTTGTATTATCAATGAAACTATTATATGTTATTATTCTTTATTTTTTTATCGAAATGCCGCGAATATAAAAAGTCAATTTAATACACTTTATTTACAAAATTTGAAATAAATGAGGCTTTAATAAAAAAAGGGGGAAATCAAAAATTCACATAATACATATAATATTTACATAATACATAATACATATATAGGTATAATATTTCGCTAGCATAACGACAATTTACCTTTTTTTATGGACGAAGGCGGCAGACGAGCATACAATCCACCCGGTGGTAAGTGGATACTGTAGCCCATAGACATCCGTGATACATGCTAACATTAGTCCAAAATGACAAACGTTGGCACGCCCCCGGATGTGCTGCCTACAGGAATGGATTTGGAGAAAGGGTTGAGGAAATGGGGAGGAATAGGATGAGAATGGGCTCTGGCACATCTCACTCACTACCGAAACACGTACGCACATAAAATGGAAATGCAGTAAATTTCAAGGTATTCTTCTGTCAGACAGGGGTAATGTGGCCAGTCGAGTGCGCCTAGCGGCCGTCGTAGTGCAGCGTGCACTACCCCCCCCCCCCCCCCCCCCCCCCGCCCCGCCCCTTAATATGTTATGTTAATCTTGTTTGATAATGCTGTCGTGCTGATCTTGCTATCCAATATATTTTAACATCTAGATTTAGCACCAGTTTACTTATTATTACCAGAATCTAAGGCTGTGTTTCAAAATTTGTGAAATTCGGTCTTTGACAATTTAATTATAGTCTAATTAAATTCGAGTTAGGGATATGACATGTAGAACAGTCAATAAAGTGTTATCTACGTACAAATTTCACTCTGTTTAACAGTTCTATATACGATATCCCTGATTCGAATAAATAATCAGACTTTATCTTACATCTTTTTCTACCCTTTTTAAGAATATAGAGTGAATATCGCAAGTTGTGTAACGCAGTTTCTCTATGAATTTATTTGTCAGTGTCAAAACTATTTCTTTGTCAAAAGTCAATTTCATTCCGAAAAAAAGTTCTACCTACAAAAATTCGTTTGTTTCTCGTTGTGATTTAGCCTAGAAAATTATATGTAATTGTAAAATTTTAAGAGGGCATAAAAATTGTAAAAGGATTATTATTCTCATAAAAATATAAAATAATACAAATAAAATATGTCCAACAAGAACCAAGTTTTGTACATGAGAGGGATGAATCCAGATGTAGATATGGTAAGTAGTGTAAACAAGTTAGAAACTCGTGGGTAGCTTGTATTTGTACTACGTACAAACAGCTCACTAGGGATGAGTCTTACTATTTCCACATTGTATAAATATAGTCGTGTTTGTTCCTGAGTATCACATAGTATTTGAGTGAATAGTAGATAAAGTCCCTAGTATTTAATAACTGTTCACGTAGGTGAGTAGGTACGGATGCACTCCGAGTGCATCGAAAACCATTACATGGATATGTATCACCCATGAAAAGATGGGGTGAAAGGTGGCAATTCTAAAGGAGGCTCAGGGATAACTAAGCCACTACTACAATCCCCAAGAAACTACACCAACTGTAAAATAGTAGACTCCAATCCCCTTGGCCAGTATGGTGTTTTAATGTCATATATTCCTCCTGCACATGTCAATGTACATGAGGAGGCCTATGTCTGGCAATGGACAATAAAAGTGCTGTGTATGTATCACATGTGGATGCACGGAATCATGCATCTATCTTTGCTTTATGGAAGTTGCTTTATGGATATTCAAAGTGTAAGGGACACTTTGAATATCCATAAAGCAATTTTGTTTACATCTGCTCCATAATGAGGCATAGTTCAGGCTGAAAATGCAATAGTATGTACTGAGAAGCAGTCTAGTATGAGAAAACACCTTTTAGTGCAACCACCTTTTCTAGTATACTTATGTGCCTCATGTCTACAGTTTACAACTGAGACAGGATCAAGGTGGACACTTACACTAAGTCAAGAATATTTAAATACAGATGAAATGTGTCTGTTTCGTCCAGTTTATTGCAGATGATACAATCACACCCTATCAAATATTATTGTGGTCAATTCACGGAATAATATGCCACAAGGGACAGTTAAAGCATAAGTGAATCAATTCATAACCCCTTTTGACAGAAAGAAGGCAGCACAAATGTATTCATATAGATGCATCAATGAGAGCTGCTAGCATAATACATAAATAATACTAATAAATAGTATTTTTTTCTTTAGTCTGCCTCTGAAAGTGATGAAGATGATAATATTTGGGATGACAGCATGTTGAATAATTCTTATGACAAAGCTCTAAATGTAGTGAAAGCAGAGATAGCTAAGCGTGTGGCGATGGCTACCAATAGCAAGCCTGCTCAAGAAGGTAACACCGTAAGTACAGGTAAGCCATTAAAGCATATTGTAAAAAGTTATTAACTTATAAGTTATATCTGTAGATATTTCTAAATTCATTTTCATGGCTAAAATGAATGATTTTAGTGAATGGATAGGTTTGTTTTATAATGTTCTATTTGTGGTTGGAGCTACCTACCTACCTAAGTTGATAATGTGCTGTGTTGTAGTTTGTATTTGTGTAAACTCTTGGGCCAATACTTTATCTTTGCTATATTAGATTTAATCTGAGTTCTGATAATTATTTATACATGACATTATCTGAGTGAAAGAGACGTCTTATGGTCTTTATTACTGCCATTATTGAACATCCATTACTGGGAGTGAACAAACACACACAATGATTGCAGAGTCTGAGACTTTGTGCGGAAACCTAGCAGTTAAATATGAAAATGGTGTTTATTGACCGATCTTAACCATATCTACAATCATATATCAGTCAATGATATTTGACAATAATTAAAATTTTAAAATATCAATGATGTTTTACATTAATAGGTCTTAATCTACTAATGTAAAATATTATGGTTTCAAGTTTCTGTTTAGATAAACACATGCTCTAAAATTTTATTTTTGAAATAAAACAATAAAAAAATTGTTATTATTATTGTATATGAAATCAGATTTAGGTCCCCTTTTAAATTCCATTCCTTATTTAAGATTTTTAAACTTTTGTTATCCTGGTTGAACATAATAATTGTTATTTAAAGGCTGACCACTTTCATGTAACTGGGTCAAAATATCGGTTATTATAAATAAATAATAAATCAAGAGTAACCCATTTACATAACAAGTATTACATTCCTTATTGACAATCAGAACATATCAGCCTATCATACCCTACTGTAGGGCTCAGACATCCCCCAGTAGAAGGGTTTTGAGCCATAATCCACTGTATGGACCCAATGGACATTTTTATTCTCAGGCACTTGTGGATATCCTCAAGCTTGTGGGTTTTCCTTGACTGCCAGTGATTTTTTTAAATAATCACATTGCCAACAGCATTATAACTTTTTTGCATCCTTAATGTATTGTTTATTTATTTTAATTGACGGCTGGGTACACCAACTATAGTCACAAACTGACTAAAGAGGGAACAGTGCAGTAAAACCAAATTAAGTTAAATAAAATAAAAAGTAAACATACCCATTTAAAAATCTTTTAATATACAAATTACATGCCATGTGCATCATAAAAGAGATATTTTGTAAGGCCTAGGTCATTGCGACAATAATTGCTTTCTGGCTAGTGTAGTAAAAATTAGCACTAATGAACCTATAAAACTCTATTTAATGTTTGATGGTCTTATTCCCTTGAACCAAACGCTAGGGTCTAAAACAGTTAAGGTTGTTATGGTGCATAAACGCTTGAGTGTTCAGTGCTTTAGTCTATACACTAGATACACACAGTAGCATACATGAAACTAATGATAACCTGCAAATCTCTGCAGGTGCAGAAAAATCTAAGAAAAAGAAAGATAAGGCCAATCCTAGCACTTGTAAACAACAGAAGAAAGGAACCAATCTGCAATGGAAGCCAGGCATGCTGTGTCGCACAGTCTACCACGGAGATGGGTTGGAATATGAGGCGTTTGTTCTGAAGATTATTGATGATAACGAGTGTGTCATTAGATTTTTAGGTAAACCTTTAATTTATTTAAAAATTCAGGCAACACAGATCCATATTACAAAAACCATAATTGTATTTATGAGTGTATGTATATGTCGGCTAATCCTTATTACGATGGTAATTACTCATGTTAATATATCGAATGAAACTAAATTTGAGCACATATGACTAATTTCTTATAATTCTTAAATAAATACGTTTACAGTGAATTTGCGAGCGGACCGTGAACAAGTATCGACAATTATTACCGTCTATAACTTTTTTAATCTGAATTTATATTTAAACAAAAATGATTAAAGACGTAATAATAACATATTACAATTAAAAATACATAATATTATACATTTTACACACTAATAATTACATTGAAACTAATTACATTTATAAGAGAATGCTATGAAGCACTTTTGGTTTTTAGTGCAGAATGGCCTGTTGATGACACTCAATGGTATTTTAGTGATGGTGATTATGGTGATTTACCCAATCACCCAATGGTACTTAATCCCCGCAAATAAATAAGGCGCACCCATATATACCTTTGTAGTTATTTTTTTACGGAATGGCTAAATTTTTGTGGTCCTAATGGCCTTTCAAAAGTCACCGGACATGAAAAATGTATTGTATGATTTGTAGTTTCATATGTACTAGTTGTGATTATATACGTTTCCATTATAATTGTGTCAAATATCTACAATTTATCGTTTAAATTCACCTTTCATTACTTAAGATTACCTTTCATAAGGGGTCCCAATGTACCTCTGCTGAACCCCAAAATTGACTGGTAGAAAATTTTACTTCCACTTTTATAATACTATTTTATTTATTTACTAGCTGTTGCCCGCGACTTCGTTCGCGTGGTCTTCAAGTACTAATTTAGAAACCTTCGCGGGCGTGCGCACAACAACTCTCCAAAGTTTCATCGCAATCGGATGAATGGTATAGGAACGTATATGGGACAAACAAAGAAACATATAGATAGATTTATTAACAGACAACACAAATTCACACCTGTTTTATAACAATTACATATACCATATTAGTACTTAATATCTGTCCTGTTAATTAATTGCCACATTAGTGGACAATTGTACCTATTTGCTATTACTAGAGACCGGATTATTATTAAACATTGCTTGCTAGTAAAATATTCCTGTTTACAAACTTTCAAATACTACCTTCAAACGTTTCCTAGGAAAATATTGTTTGAATCAAAATGTACCAGATGAATCAACATTACGTAAGAATTAAATACCAACAATTTACGAGCATGTCTTGGAAGAAATACGGCATGACCTTAAAAATAACATTATATGGATTTCAGTTGACGAAACTACAGACAGTTGTGGCTGTGGTGTAATGAGGGTAATAAGAAAATATTTTCAGATCCTTCTGTAGATGATAGAGTGTACCTATATATTTCTCTCAGATGCAGCTCCCTAAAGTCGAGATCAAAGCAGCCAAAGCCCTTCAGGTATCCTAATTTGATTCACGTTACCTGCTTTACTCACGGAGTCCATCGACTCGACGAAGATGTCTGATGCACATTTAAAATTGTAAATAAATTGATTTCGTCAACAAAAAAGTATTCCTTAAGGCACCTAATCGCATTAAGACCTATAAAAGAAGCTTCCTACTATGCCTATACCACTTGAACTAGTGGTAACTCGATGGGGAACGTGACTTGAAGTTGTACTATTCTACAATCAACATTTCAATGCCATTAAAGGTGTAGTAAGTAAATGACTTCCACAGCGCAGATTCTATGGCAGTCCGTCAGTGCAAAGAAACATTTGAAAACTCTTCTATTAAAAAGGGCATTGCTGTCATTAGCACCTGTTTTTCCCACATACTAGCTCTGCCACATACTACAGGCACTCTGCTCATCAATGAATCGGATTTGTTGCACCAGACAGCATTAAATCCATCTTTGTGCGCGAACATGGTCGATATACTGCAGAAGCGTGGCAGTAGCACTCCAAAGGCATTATATTGAACCTGCAGAGCACAGCAGGCCCCGCCCCAAAGACCATGTACTACGTTTTTTAATATTATATCAAACCATGTGAAGCGGCGTATGACTCACATGTTACCAGCAGCTTCCGGAGAGCACTAACCGAAAAGATCAACAGCACCATGTCATCTACATTACGTTGTTGACACACGCCGTCAACATAGCATCCTACATGCATGCTCCAGAGCCGTACAACTGAAAAACAATGGCGAGCTCAACCTCACCCCATCTCACTCCACATTCCAGCCTGCACGGTGCGGATAGAACACGGTTTTCCTGGTTAACGTACCAGTATAAGAATAATGAGGTTAACTCTAGTAGTAGACCCGTCTCTTCTAATTTCTGCCATTATATATTATCATATGAGACAAGGTCAAACACTCATAAATCTCGCCTTCCTCACTCACAACTCACAATTCCTTCGCTGTTCAGGCAGTAACTCTCTGGAATGCGCTTCCCACTGACATTACAAATTATTTACAACATATTACAATTATTTAGGAAATCATTCAAAATAATTATTTACAACTTATTATTGGTGATCTATATTTTTTGCCCTATTTGTCATCGTTCCATTATGTTTTCTGCTCTCTTATATATTATTTGTGTATATAATTTAAATAAATACATTGCACCCGTGTTCTTATTTCTGTTTGATCTGGTGGTTGACTGGTAGCAAATGCCATATGGCATTGAGTCCGCCATTTGTACAATCTACTACTTGTGCAATAAAATTTAATCAATAAATAAATGGGTGTCTGTCTAAAAATAAAGTGATTGAAGAGAGACGAGAGGGGGGGACAAAAACAGACTCGTTTCACACATAATCACAACTACCCTCGCCCACTATAAATACCGGTGCGCCACAATCGTCGAGTCAGTTGCGCTCGAGAAGCCGGAGAGATAACATCTCTCCGAAAGTGAACGCAGTCGCCACTGAAGATGTCAACCGCAGTTGTTGACGAAACGTTTGAAAAAAAGAGGAGATTCCAGATGACCTCAGCCAAGTAGCCCGGAAGATTCAATTAATACGGACACCGGCTGAGAAAGCCTACACTCCACTATAAATAAATGACACTCGGTCTTCATTCCAGCAATATATTTATCAGTAATAAGTATTAAAATATATAGTAAAAAAACACTGAAACAAATGAAAGGTATTTAAAAATCTGATTTTATACAAATAAACTATCTGTATAAAAACGGACCATTAAAACTACTTAAACCAATATGGTGTTTTTTTACAAATGTATTGTTATAGAACAGGATTGCAGTAATATGCGCAATTGTAAGCGTTTTATGAGATATTTACAACCATATACATATTCACAAGGCTTTACAGAAGTAGGTAGGTCTTTACAGATCAAAATTAAACAGCAGAATGAATCAAAAAGTTTTTGAGTCAAAGAGTTTGAAGTAAATTTGAATTTACGTTTTTCATTAGCGGCCAGTGATTAGGATTTAACAGCAAAAAGTTCGGGAAGGACAGTACTCGAAAGAGTATTGTTACAATATTTTCATGTTTTTGTGCCAGGTGGATACTATCGCACTGCCACATTCACGATACATATCAACATCAGTCCTAAAATGACAGATATTAGCATATCCTTGCCCACCTTTGAAGATTTAAGAATCGGGAAGTTTGGGAGATGAGAAAGATAACACGACAAGGAGTTTTCCTTAACATATTACACCTCCCATTGCTCCCCGAGGAAGATGGAATGGGATGGGGAGTAAAGAGTATATTAAGAAAAGTAAATTCCTTTATCCTCTTATACTCTTTACTTAATGGGACAGTAGGAGATGATATAGGATAGGAAGTAAGTAATATGATGGTATCAGAGATCTCTTTCTTTATAGAATAGAGGGCAGTTGAGCGGGGGGGGCACATGATGGTAACTGGTCACCCATGGACACCTTTAACACCAGGAGGCTTGCGGGTGCGCTGCCGACCTTACAGAAACCCTGTTCACATCTCTCTTACTCTACTTAGAATACTGTTCTTTTACACCATTTATACCTCAATTGACTGTATGGAATAGGAAATGGGCTCTAGCACATTTCACTAACTCCCGAAACACGTTACATTTTACCATAGTCTTTTGTGAGGTAGGGGTAACACAGCCAATTGTGTTTTCTTTGTTGAATTCGCATTCTCAACCATAACCATCCCTTTTATCAACCACTGCGGGCCACGGGCATCCTCATGCACATTGTCTAGTGCAGGAGGGATGTATGGGATGTCTACTCTTTTAAAGGTGGTATAGTTCCTCAGGGCTTTGTTTTATCCCTTAGTCGCCTTCTACAACAGTCACACGAAGAGACGGGCTGGTAATATTCTGGAGTCGCTCGACACCATACGGCCAATTCTCAACATTGTCAACAATTTTTTAAATCGTACTAACTACAATTTCCAGGTTATGACGACTCGGAAATTGTGCAAATAAGCTCTCTAAAGCAGTCTCTGGGTAGAGACGAAGGCAAGCGCCAAGTCCAGGAAGCGATCCACAATAACGAAGATGGCCTCGCAAGTCCATTTGTAGCTGAACCCGTTGAATCTGATGAAATGCCAAGTCCAGGGAGCTTTGGTGAGATCATGTTATTTGTTTTCTCGCTAGTGTCATATAGCCTTAAATTTATAATGCTAAATAATATAGATAGATAGATAAAAGCCTTTATTGTGATAAAAGCATTTACAACCAGGCTTTTTAGATTTTCACAATTTTCTCATTTACAAAATGGGATTACCAGGGTTCGAAATTATCCAGATAATTATTCTTGTTGATAATTATTGGATAAATGGGTACCAACCAATCTTTATTCGGGTGAGCATTTCTATCAACTTCCACGCTAGCGTAGGCAAATGTTAGTCTATGCTAAAATTAGGGAATATTTTTTTATAAGGAAAAACGTTTCTTTGTTTATAGGAGGTAATCTCAGAAACTACCCAACCGTTTTAAGAGTTCTTTCACTGTTGGATAACTATGATCTTAGTAACTTAAGCTATATCCCGGGAAAGTTAAAGATTCCACTGGAACAGGGGAATACTGCGAGCAAACGGCGCTAGTCTATTAAAACACATTAAAAAAATTCGCGTGCCGATATACGCATGCGTCGAATTCGAATTAGAGATTGACAAATGGCGAACGAAATATTTTCAACTTAAATTATCTCAACATTATTATTTTGATAATTATCGAGATAATTATTATTGATATAAAATGAATATAAATATAAAATATATAAATTATGATTGATAATTATCATTGATAAATCATCGTTTCGAACCCTGCCCATATGTGCATTTCGTTTTTCAGAGAGACCTACTCAGCAAAGAAAACATAGATCACGAAGACCTACTCCAAACTCGAATACCTTCGATTTGCCTTTGCCTACATTCAATATGGGTTTTTTGAGAAATGTAAGTATACTTTTTGTACAATTTAATTAATTCAAGTTTATTGACTAACATTCACATGTATCGGATTTATCGTTTAAATATTTATTACTATAAGTTTTCATAGCAATTCGTATAAAATATCTTAGTAACACTTTTACCGAAACGTAAGTAACATTATATTCGTGAATTAAAAATAAACAGATAATAAACAATGGTAATTTTTTGTTTCGTTTTATCCAAAACCACAAGTTTCTAGCATGATTTTAAATAAATGAAAATATTACCAATTATTTTTTCTCGAATGTCATTAATTTGTGTGTTATATATTGTAACGTCTGTGCACCTTGTCACATACTAAGTAGGTACATAAAACATTCCAACATTCCTTCTTGTCTCTCGCAATAATGTCGGCCAGTCACATAAAAGTCAATGTTTAATAATATTAAAAGAAATAATCCGTTTTAATCCACGCAAAATGAAGTTTCATTACCGGGAGTAATTTTGTAGCCATCGTAAAATTTTAAAGAAAATAAAACAATAAAAGAACAAAGTTCAGTTGTTTGAGGGGTAAATGTGCTTATGTTTTTTTTTAATAAGAGCAGAATAATAATTGTTATTAAATAATAATTGTTTAAAAAAATGTGTGTTTATTGTTTTTTTGTTATTTTAATTTAATCCCTTAATCGATAGTAGGTTCACTGAGGACAGAAGTGGACTCCTTGGAAGCACACTATCATTACTCGCCATCGTCGTACGATTCATCCACACTTCCCTGACATAGAGTCGCTGCGTACTGTGCGGTCGAAAAGGTGGAAAATACCGCAAAAGTTGTGGAATGAACTGCCAGCTGAGGTATTTCCGTTACGCTACGATATGGGGCTCTTCAAAAAGAGCTGTGAACAGGATTCTACAAGATCGGTAGCGCACCCGCAAACCCCGTGGTGCAGGTGTCCATGGGCGGCGGTAACACTTACCATCACGTGGGACCGCTTGCTCGTCCGCCTACTTCACTATTAAAAAAAAACATTATTCGTTGCGACACTTACTAACTTACAGTTGGGTGAATCCGAGCTTCCAATGCCACCCCCACCCCCGATGAACTTCACCACTACCCACGGAGTAGACTCTGAGGACCAAGCTCTATCCTCTATGCTTATAAGCTGGTACATGAGCGGTTACTATGCTGGACTCTACCATGGATTGAGACGGTCAGTATAATTTATATAGAACGTGTCATTGATATAACGCAAAAATCAGACGCTGAAAATAAGTTGTTTAATTTCGAGAGTGAGTAGAATCGATACTACCAGTTTTTACAATAGGTTTTTATTCGTAATTTATAGGACAATTCTAGAATTTTTCATAATTCATAGTAATTTATAGACGTAATTTCATAATTCGTAATTTCATAGACTCGTGGGCGGACGAGCAAGCGGTCCCACGCGATGGTAAGTCGGCGTCGGCGCCCGGCCTCAGTAATGAGCGCTATGAACGTTTAGAAATAACAAACGTTACATGTTTGTAACTTTCGATTTTATTCCCAAATATAATTTTATTTTTCTTTACAACGATTTTATGTATGTATTTGAAATTGATTGACTTGTTTCAAGTTTTGCAATATTTCGGTGACACCTTGTATATTCACCTCGGTTGCGCCGGAACACGTTATCGTGCACTCATTTGGCGCTTCCTTCGTGTGCCGGAGCACGATATAGTGCTCTGGCACACGATTACTTTGATTGACCTACTTTACGATTTCTGAACGGTTACATAAAAATTATAGTGCACTGCTTTCCACGTAAAAATTACTTATCTTTTTTAAAAAAGTAACCTACTATTTCGATCTTTGTATAAATACAATTCAATTTCGCAAACAATTATTAAGTGGACAACTCGCGCGCGGAGTACGGGCGAAATCGTCTGGCGTACAAAGGGCACGCCATTTCTGATAGCGCTCGACACTCGGCCACTGAGAGCTTAATACAACGTATATTAATTCGTTCTAGAGCAGTGGATAGCCTAGGGGTATCCATACTCGGACTCACATTCGTGTGATCGTGAGTTCATGGCAGTGAGGGAGGAAAAAAATTTGGGAGTATGCGATCCACCAATCCACACTGGGCCCGCGTATTGGATAACGTTATATGCTGTATATTAAGTTAAATTTAATTTCTTTGACTTTATATATACGCATATTACTGTATATGCGTACTGTATATTATGTATATACTGCGTACTGTATATACTGTATATACCACCATCGGTATCCATTTATATATTTATTACACTGCAATTTTTTTTTTTCAACGGTTTTCTTACCATATTATTTATATGTATAGATTATTTTAACTGGCTTTTATTTATTAATATTTAATTTTCAGGTCCAGTTCCAGGGAAAACCGCAGGCGTGTCTAGACAAGACTGAAATTTGCGATTGATTATCGCGACTGAAATGTCGCAGCAATAAATCTTGAGGTTTGTATAAACCTTTACAAATTGTTGCGAAACGTCGCCGCAAAAATTCTTCGCCCTAAAAAACAAATAAATAAATACTTTTTTTTTTATGTAGTAATCGTTTATTTTAGTGTCACACAAACACGAACTACAAAATAAAAATAGAAATGCGTGTTAATTAATAATAAATTAAATTATGCCTCCTGAGTTGTGCAAAATATGTACAAAATATACATTTGGATTATTTTTATTCGGAGAAAACGTTTTGTTAAATATATACACAGGGTTTCCTTGGTGGGCTTTTTTAATAACTAATTTGTATTGTTTTTTTTTTATGTGGAAATAATTATAGCTTTGCGATTGTGCGATTCTTTAATAAAAAAATTACATTTTTGTCCAGACATCGCATGTAATTTGGTCGCCAAATCGCCAAAGCTAAAACTTGTTCCAGTTATATTTTTTTATTCTTACAATAGATTCCTCAAAAAACGTCTGATTTACCATAGTTTGAATAAAATTTCTTGTAAATATGGTGTAATTAAAATTTTATAACTAACAACTGTGTTAGTAACTAATTTTGTAACTAACAACATGTCGAATAAAGATTTGTATACAAAACGATCCAGTTGTTTGAAATTTAATAAATTATCACTTATATTAAATTGGCAGTTAAAAATAACAGCTAAATTTACCTGAACATATTGTTTTTTCACGAATTGTCTGGTCAAAGTAGATTATTTTGAAAACAAAAACGAGTAATGCTAAAAGTAAAAGGAACGTTGAATCGATTCATGTTAAAAATGCGTTATGTGAAATGTTTTCTTTTACGCAAATAAGGCGGCAGACAAGCATACAGTCCACCTGATGGTGAGTGGATTCCGTCGCTCAGACATCCGCGGTACGTGTCAGCCACCGACATACAACTGGACGTGCCCTAGCGTTATATCGTTGTAGTAAGTTTTTGCCTTAACGGGAGTCAGAGACAGCGTATGGTTTTGGCTATTACTATCTGTTTCGTTGCAAGCGATTGGCACTATATTGAGAGATAGAGATTGACCAAACATTCTCTTCGAAGGGACACTTTTCCATCGCTAGGGCACGTTCTAGGTTGTAAAGGATATTTCAACAAGAACTTGAAATTGGAATCGCGCGCCATTTTCGATTGTCAATTGTTCTGTCAGCCACATTTGGAATTTTGTTACTGAAACATTGTCATTTTTGAAAATGGCGCGTTTGGAAGAACGTTTATTAATAGTGAAATCTCATTACAAAATATGAGAAAATTTTACAATAACAATTCGCAAGTGATCATTTTGATGTGCATCATCGATCGTTGCGGCCGGCAATTAAAATTCAGTGCCGAAATCCGAGCGGACGTTTTAATTGAAGGATGAGATGTTTACATGTGTATACTGGGACAAAGCGCATTGCCCCAAAGAAAATCAGGGTAACATGGGTTGCGTGAATTGAATGCAGCAGCCGGGTTCTACTCTGGTCTCCTCCGACACGACTGCTACTCCCAGGGATCAATACAAAAAGTCCTACAAATCATATCATCAATACAAATCATACAAAAAGTCCTGAAGTTATATAGGTACTTCAGGACTTCAGTTACAGACTTTTACAAGTTCTTGTAAACCACTGGAATGGCAACAGCTAACTTACACCGGAAATAGAAAAGTTTTTAATGCAACGAACATAATTATCTTAATTTTTGAAAAATTCTGTTATTGTTCATAAATATTTTCGCTTTTTAAAGATCTTTTTAACATGAACCTATTCATTTGACCTATCGATACTGGTCATAAAAAGACTGTCATTTTTGTTAACAAGCTAATAAAATGAGACTGTCATTTTTGTTAACAAGCTAATAAAATGACACTTATTTCACCGTTCACGGATTTGATTGTCGAATTGATTTTTAATTGGTTTTACAACAGTGAATGGAGCAACACATAAAATCTCATACTGTGTTCTGTATTATGTATTGAAAATCCTACAATTCACTAAAATATATTAAATTATGGCAAAGCATAAAAATGCTCAATATACCTAGACAAAGTTACTCTATCGGCGCAAGCGCCAAATTTGGGTGTTTTTTTAAATAAGGTATCCAAATTAGTTTGCATTACCATAGTTGGCAGGACATTCAGTCCTTTAGGGCTCAATTCAGAACCAGTTTATTTATTAATATGGAGCGATGCAATTTATTTCATTTAACCATTCATTTAGGCATTTCAATGAAAAAAAAATGCTTTAAATCACAATACCGTACATCGCTTTCAACAGATTGAACTTAAACTGAAACGGTACATCCCTAACTTTCAAATATGCTATCGATTTCTTTTTACGTTATTAAAAATTGAATGTACATTAATCCTATTAAATGCGATAAAATTATTGAATAGGATAATTCACTGATGAATTTTTACTGCGCCCATTTTAATTTGTTAAAGGACAATGCCGAAATTTGTATGGGCCGATGGCCAGCTATCAATTTTCATGTATATGAATATTTTTTGTTGTGTTGTAATCTTTGATGGCTAGGAATTAATAATAACTAAAGAATAGTTCCCACGAACTTGAGTATTTTCGAAAAAAATATGTAACGCTAACGTATAATTATTTTGGCAATAATGGGCATATATAAAGCGCAACGCCTGTTTGTTAGTTTTTTTAAGCCATTGATTTAATTTCAATGATTTCAGAATGCAATTGGTCCAATTTTTTTTTCGAAATGGCTAAATTCTTGGGGCCCTAGTGGCCTTTCAAGAGTCAGCGGTCGGGTTTAATTTATGGCGAGCGCAGAAGGCGCTCAGCCAGGAAGGTCCAATTTTAGTATGCAACGAAATCTAAAATAATAGACTGCAAAGAGAACGCTATGTAATTTGTCCACAGATAGAATAATTATGAAAAATCTACTTAGGCTGTATTCCAAAACTTGTCATATTCGCTCGTTGACGATTTAAATACGATGCATCCTAATAACTACACGATACTACATGATGCATTTTTATCCTAATGAATAATAAGTTAACATAAAAGAGACTCAAAATAATTTAGATTGTCAAAGAGCGAACATAACACGTTTTGGAACACAACAGTATACATTTCAATTCAGTAACACAAAATAATTGTTAAATTAAATTATCATTTTGTAATTATGCTAAATAACAGTAATCTATTTTATTTTTCGATATTGGTTTAATTTAATTCTGTATTGTATTTTAAACTTGACCGAAAATAATTACTACAGATGAATTTTGCTTCAAACGTAGTGCCAGTGTCAAACGTAGTGCCAGTGTCAAACGTAGTGCCAGTGTCAAACGTAGTGCCAGTGTCAAACGTAGTGCCAGTGTCAAACGTAGTGCCAGTGTCAAACGTAGTGCCAGTGTCAAACGTAGTGCCAGTGTCAAACGTAGTGCCAGTGTCAAACGTAGTGCCCAGTGTCAAACGTAGTGCCAGTGGCAAACGTAGTGCCCAGTGTCAAACGTAGTGCCAGTGTCAAACGTAGTGCCAGTGTCAAACGTAGTGCCAGTGTCAAACGTAGTGCCAGTGTCAAACGTAGTGCCAGTGTCAAACGTAGTGCCAGTGTCAAATGTAGTGCCAGTGTCAAACGTAGTGCCCAGTGTCAAACGTAGTGCCAGTGGCAAACGTAGTGCCCAGTGTCAAACGTAGTGCCAGTGTCAAACGTAGTGCCAGTGTCAAACGTAGTGCCAGTGTCAAACGTAGTGCCAGTGTCAAACGTAGTGCCAGTGGCAAACATAGTGTCAAAAACAAGTAATAGATAACATGGCTGGCACCGGAAAAGTAACGATAAAATAAAACTATTTACAGTACCATAATAATTGCAAAGTTCTTTAAATGTAAATGTTATTCTACAAATATGGATTTCATATTTTTTTAAATGTTACTGATGTCAATGGCTAGGCATTTTTGGCATTGTCCTTTAACTTTAAGGCATTGAGTCCGCCTCTGTATAATATAGGTAGTGCAAAAAGATTTAAATACTATATTCAACAGTTCTGATTTGGTGAGTTAGGATTGTATACAGATTATTGAAAATGGCATAGGCAGTCACCTACCATCGGATAAGCTACTCTTGCTTAAAAAGGCAATAAATAACTGTCCAGTAAACTTATAATTTTGTCTAGGCTCAAGTGCATTTTATTTAGAACTAAGAAACATTATTTACAGTAACATAATATACAGAAATTGGTTTGAAGCGTATATGTTAGAACTCATCGAGAACCTTCACTCAATAAGAATTTCTGATGCAACCTCTCGACGAATGTATCCCAGAAATAATAAATACCAGCTAATTCCAAAAGTATGCAAAATTGATAGTAAGTAATTATCAGTTATCGATTTAGAATCAATTCATAAAAGAAATTTACATACGATAAATTTATATAAACCCTCATTATATAATTTATATAAGGTTATATCGAAGGTTATATAAAATTATATAACCTTCGATATTTACCGAATGACTTTATTGTAGTTAATTAAATAGGTACTCGTTTGAATTTTTATTTTACTTACATTGATTAAAGAACACAATACACAATGTATCGTTGAAATGTGTAGACATAGAAAGTGCGCCATATAAAATTGTCTGCCACACGTATCATTCGGTGTTTATAGATTAATATTGAACCTTATTAATGTGGTGTTAAGGTCCAAAGTTCAATGAAACTGTGTATTAATTGTTATTTTATCAATGCTTACTTATTTTCTACGTTTGTTTCTGAAATAACTCAGTACTCCCTAATTCATAATAGACATCATGACTAGCAAGAAAAAGAAATATTGTTTTATTCAGATTGAATTTACATACAATTATTGTGACAATTGTCTAAAACATTTATTATCTACAAACAAAACTGCCATTCATTTTATTTTCTATATTTATAAATCTATAAATCTCAGACCAGGATAAAAAGTCATTTCTTGGACCGTTCTTTGCTTAACTTAAACGATTGGTTGTAAAATAATCTCTATTCCGACTACATAAGGTGCAAATAAAAATGTGGACTGATTCTAAGACCAATACTTTTTTTTTTTCTTAACACTTTTTATCCGGCCCTCAGTTATCGTCTGATCTTTTCTTGTTTCAGTGATCTTAGTTCCTTATGACCGTTCTTACTACAAAGGTACCGCTGCAAAATTGTTACATTTTTAGAGTTAAAATAATTTAAAATCATTTTGCAATTTTACATTGTCGATAGAAATGCAGTTTCAATGACATTCGATTACTATATTGTAATTACATTGACAAAAACTGAAAACCATCAGTTTTCAAGTTTCTACAGTGTATCATTGTCATTAATGAGATATGTCTGGACCGAGTAGAGATAAGCAGACAGATATGTAACAGATATTCCATCTAATCTAAGTAGTATTTGTTTTCAGGTTGCAATTCTTTAAGTTCAAATTGAATTTATATTCGGCATTCCATTATTACAAATTTAAAATGTTCACATTTAATTGGTATTATAGTTATGCAAAAATGAACTTGTCTGTAAATGACATTCACATACAAACTGACAGAGTAGGTATATAATTTAGTGTTGTGCGAACATATCAAAGTTAATTTATCGATATTTCGTAAAGTCACTAACTATTGCTGTCCATATAGTGTAATTACAATGATGTTAAAAACATAACTATTGACGTTCTAAGTAATTTTGTAACTGTCGAACTTATTTTACGTCTAACATTCACGGAAACGTATGATTACTCAGAAGATACTCTTTCATATATAATGTGACAAGACAGTACAAACAACTATATGTATAACACACGGTCGTTCCCTGAGTTATTCCTTTGGGTCGAAATGATTGGGAACCCAAAATGTTTACCACCTCTAACAAGGCGATTGCTACATTATCGACACGGCACTGTTCAGACGAGAGTGCTGAGTTCATGTGTGTCGTGGCTCAAGTCTATGGTGGCGGTCGGCACGCCCGGTGAGGCCGCGCCTTCGCCCGGTGGTGTGCTGGTTGGTGGCCTGGAAAAAAATATTTTTTTTGGAGAACTATTTGGAAAAAGTGGATGACAAATTTGTTGTCAATGATTGTTTAATACAGCCACATTAATAATAAAGGATAGTGGCTCAACTATTAAATATTGTGACTGCGTGTATTAAGTGATTTTATTAAAAGTCAGAAAAAAAAAGTCCAAAAAATCTTAAAACAAGCACGTCAGGATTGTTTGATATTCTGGATTGGCTTTCTCAACCGGTTCCCGGTCAACAATTTAAGTCATGTGATGTCTATTAAACGGATTTTAAATGCGTAGTATTTTCTTTTAACCGAGTAAAAGAAAATACTACGCATTTAAAATCCGTTTTATATTACGTTTTAATTAAATTGCATTTAAATTACGTTTCGACGTTTCAATTACCCGCATTTGATCTTCATAACACGGATACTACAACACAGTATGACTGGTATATGACACACAATACTTACAACATATTTCTTACATGTTACATATATATTTTTCTTCCTTTAAAGATACTTATAAATTCGCTATATTAATGCGTCCGTCTATCATGTGACTGCATTTCATAAATCGTCTATGCATTCAATTAATGCTAAATTACAGTAAGTGGATACGACATAATTATAGAAGTTTATCGGATAATTGAATAGGATTATAAGATTATAGATTATAAGAGGACTTATAAGATTTTCCCGTATTCAGTGGACCACTTGCCTCTTCAGTCACCGTGACTGTGGTTGGTGTAAAAGTCCAAAACGTCGAGTAGAATAAATAAATAAGCTAAATATACGCGCGTTAACACCCGTTTAATAGACAGATATCTATCTATGCATACATATGCAGTTTCTAAACAGATTCACTTACCTAATGATGTACGGCCCTCCCTGCTGTAACAGAGTAATGGGATGCGTATACGCCGCGCCAGTCACACTATGAAAACTGACATTCCCCATTCCCGTATTATTCAAATGCCCATTCGCTAACAACATTCCATTAGAGTTGTTCAGGTTGGCATTTGTCGTGTTGAGTTCTTGCGTTCGACATGCCTTCACTAGGCTCGTTTTCTCCTTCTGCCATACGAAAACGTTGTGGACCATCGCGCAGCCGCAGAAAATGATACCGACTCCGATGAATACTGACGTCACGATCGCTGGCGTTGAGTGGAATTGGATGAAGGTGTACAGGATTATGCCTGGAATGAAAAATAAGAAGATATACATGGAAATATTTGATAAATAATATTGTCGATATTTTTTAATTAGTGCTCTTCACACTATGTGGTGTGGTGTGTGGTCGACCGACCGCGTGGTGTCGAACTGCTGTAGAATAGCACCACCTCATCTCTTCACGTAGGTGTCGTAAAAGGCGACTAAGGGCTGACGCACACCAGGCGAAGGGCAGCGTAGCGCATTAAAAATAACAATAACTTTGTCGACATTGGAATATGATCAAATATTGACCAACGCACCTACTAGTCTTCGAGAGCAAAAGTGGACATAGGCGACAAGTGCGTTGGTGTCGCATCTATCGCCAGTCGAGTCAATTACACTGAAAAATCGTCAAAACTTCTTAATCCCCAAAGAAGAATTGGTATGATTTTAATGTTTGTTTAAAATGTTGAAACATTACCGTGGGGGGGAGATAAAATTTTGAACACTTTTTTTTACATTTACAGGTTTTCTATGTTAATTCAAATTTTCGATGAGATAATATCACTGATTATAATTATTATGGTCGCTGATTATAAATATGTTGTCAGAATAAGGATTTTTGAAAATATTCCCAGATAATTGAATTTTTTTTAGAAATTATACAGAATGTTAAAACGTCCCATATGTTGAGGAATTGAGGAATGTAATATTTGGGGTACTTTCCCCCAAGGGAAAACTAAATATTAAAGATTTACTCAATGGAAACTTTATTTTATTTTTAAAGATAAGAAATACCGCATTCGTGGCTTTTTAAGAAGTCGCTTGTCTGGGCCAGGAATGGACCCGACACAAATGCGAAAAAAAATACCCTGTATTTTCATAGCACCAATCGACAAGGTCAATGATAGGGATCAAAAGTCTGTAATAAACATTATGTATTAAATTAAAACAAGACCATGAAATTGAACATAATTTTGGCAGGAATCGAACATTATTAGTATTAGATGCAACTATGCGTAGTTGATGGGATAATGATGAATGATACATTTGAATATAGAACGTGGTTTGTTACTGACATTAGAAACTGAAGATGCGTTGACCGGCTCAAGAGGGCGTTCATAAGACGATTTAGAGCCTACATCAGGGCAGTCCGTAGACAATTTGAGCATTTTCTGTATTTTCTCATCATAATAAAAAAAAAAAAAATTGTCTCTGTCTTTCTTTAGTCCCTCACATGCCTGGAACTTGATGAATAAATTATTACTTAAAATGAATTTAATGCACCTTATTAATGAAAATTTAAAAAAATATTTAAATTACTTTAGAATTCTAATTTGGTAACATAGCTTCTTTGATTTTTTAAAAGCAATATCGTAATTTTTGAAAGGAAACCGCATGCATTATACCATTTTAGAATCTACTTGAAATAGGCATTTTTTTAAAAATAGCCACTAGGTTTGCTACATTTTTTTTGATGATAACTGAAATTATAACTGATAACTGAATTATCAAATTCAAATTATTTGACGAAAGTACCATAGCTTGACAAAGGTAAACTTTTGGAAGATACCATAACAGTAAATGAAAAACAGATTTACGTGTAACCGAACAGCTCTTTAAAAATAATAAATACTAAACAGAATGTGAATTTTCCTTCATTTGTAGCTACAGTACGAAAATAGCAAGGTGGCCAATTTAAAAAAAAAATAATAATTGATGGATATCTCGATAACCGTGCGACTTTCACTAAGATCAAATTGTAGTCTCGGATAGGTCATGCATGAGCTGGCCTATCGACAAGCATGGTCACTTTGCTGGCCACCCTGTACAAATTTTGTTATAATTGTTTCAACAATATAAATATGTAAGTCCCCCCCATTGTTTCTGATTTTGACTAATTGATAATAACAAACATTAAAAAAACGGCATCAAAATCGGTTCAGTTCTTGAGGATTAAGAAGTAAAAACCTTCATTGACTCGAGTACTAAGGGATAGCAAAGCCGCTTCCACTAGCGCTGAGGAACTACACCACCTCTGTAGTGGACTCGCCAATCCGCTTGACCAGGCGTGGCGTTTTAACGCTATAGGTACATCCCTGATACACAAGACAAAGTGCACGAGGAAGCCCATGTCCAGCAGTGGATATTGAAAGGGTTGGTTACGGTATTACAAAACTTATGCATTCACTCTTGCATGCAAATGCATGTCTCTACTAATTACTTAAGACAAGTAAATACTGATTCACATGAGCCCGTAGGTCTTCTCACACCCCCTCACGAGGGTGCAGCTAACTGTTCGGGACTGAGTCCCCTTCAGTGACGTCTCCTATATCCGCCAATACAGACGGGTCGCTCGGTTGGCCCTCTGGGCCATAATGCTACCTCCGGATTTTTTCGTACCACCCTCGCGGCAAACGATCAGCGTATGCGCCAACAGTGAAGCCCTCGCGTAATGATTGGGTCACGCGGAAGTCTGACCGTTTGGCCAGATTATTTTTATGTCTACTTACATGCAATAACACATGTGAGCCAACTGCTGCATGTTAAAAATAATTAAATGTTTCATATACCATAAGTATCTACTGAACATTCTAATTCTACAGTACATATTAGGAAGAAAGAAGACAATCATGTTATTATTAACAACAAAAAGACTATTACCTGTTAAAAACACTGGAATGGATATAAAGAAACCTCCGACCGCGCAGACGCGTGTTATCGCTGACTTCTGAAGATAATTGTTTGATCTGGAAATAAGAAAAAGTATTTCTTAGTTTCTATGTAGGTAGTCGTACTATCACTGCTTACATACGGTTCGAGGGACATTAGTTGGACCTTCGAGTGGGATTAACTGAATTATATGATTTTAAAATTCCAGAAATAGTATTAACTCTCGGCTGCAACATTTACATATTTATGCACCTAATCTCTTTCTCACATGCATGCAAACATTTCAGCATATTAACTTTGCATAGCTTCCAAGTTAACTATATAAAAACTAAATTAATGCAGGAACTGTATGTGGGTGACACTGAAAGTTTATAGAATCTCAAAAATTAAATCAGATATAAAGATGGAAGTTGTTTTATTGCTTTTCGAAGTATTTCCGCGACAATCGAAACACTTTTTCATGCGATGAAACCACTGTGTGAAGCATTCGGCCCGCCCTTCTCTAGGCACCTCTTCAACAACCATTTGGAAGCCCGTTACTGCCCCTTCTGCATTCATAAAACATATTCCTCTGAGTTTATCCTTAATTTTAGGGAATAAATAAAAATCGTGTTATTCCCCAATACGTACCTACTTATATTGGGGAAATACGATAAAGTAGAAAATGCAGTACTTTTCAAAATGCGGCTGTGGGAATGCAACGTGCCCTCCCTCCCAAATATTCTCGCGTTAAATTCATTTTTCCACAAACTTAGGTGAAAATTAGGTGCCGCCAAAAATAAACAAATGACAGCTTTGAAAATTTAATGGCATTTGACAAGCAGAGTTCCATTTACAAAATTCGAATTTGTTTTTTCTATCGTATTCTATCGTTGCCAGTTCTAAGAACTTTTAGTTTGACCTACCGTATATGCAATACAAATAAAAATAATTTGTATTCATAATTTGCCATGCGTATTATATCGTCAGGACTGTACCTACATTATTATGTGATTGCCGTGGGTTGCAGTTTTCTGATTTATAATGTTGGTCCTTCGAGGCGGATTCATGATCCATGTTAGACTACAACATTAGTATTGGCACTGGTTTAGCATCAATTTATTTATCCCTTAATCTGCGATGCTCCAATAGTGGTTGCCTATCTGCCTACCATTTCTTATAGCACTAGGTAAATCGACAGTTTAATGGCATGGTACAAAGCGTTGAGCACCATACTGATTTGGCGTCCATTGGTCCTTGGAGTCAGATGACAATAATTACAGGTAATGTATTGTATTATGCAGAAAGTATGAAACTTGTGTGTTATGAAACCAGACAAAACACTTATGCACGCCAATGTAACAGAAGTAAAACCTTTAAACCAATTAGCAGTAGAGTACAACTTGTTGAAAATCCGTGACAAGGACAAGACTTCACTGTTTTAATGTCCATTCATTGATACTTAACCACTGTCGTACTTTTTGAGAAATAAGTGGTAGGTAATTAGAATTCAAGATATAGCGCGATTTAATAATATTACATCGAATGAATGAATGAAATCAATGAAAATTCTTTATTGTATTCCTGTTTTAACTAATTAGCTAATTACATTAAACATTGGATACATGATTAATATACAGAAGTATCGCTAAAAGCGATCTCTTCCAGGCAACCAACGCACAGTGAAATGAGGACGAGGTAGGCAATACAATAAAGTAATACAAAATTATAATAGCATCTTAATAATACAGGTGTACTAAACATTTTTCTGACATATTTAGGACCATACTAGACGCTTACTGGGCTTAATAAAATAACCATCAAACCGGATATCGAAATAAAAACTTTAATCGAATAAAAAAAGTTTGGACGCCTCGTTATCGCAACCCACAAAGATACACGAAGCGTTACTGGATGCCAAAATGTCCGGGAGCGCTCACAATTAATGGGCCCGCGACCATTAATCGATACAATATCGATCTGAAAACAACTCGAATCGTATCGGAACTTGTTTGAACGGTTCGACGTAACGGATCCTACACCTGTTCCTCAATATATATATATATATATATATAACTCCGGCAACTTGCAGAGATTCTTGTTCAAGTCGGTTGTGTGTGGTAATACAGCTCTCACACTTAGTTGGATTCTTATTGACTTCATGTCACTGACACTGCGAGGCACGGTCTTACGACAGGATGACCATTGATTACTGCTTCATCTTAATCAATAGCTTTGCTTGTAATATCTAATTTGTAATGGCCCCTTCTTATCTTATCCCGTTACTAGATTTTTACATTTTCCGTTTGTGCAAGATTGAGTACCTACTTTATAAGTAAAAGAAATTGCAAGAAATCTAGTTCTTGTGTCACCTTTAACAGGTGACACAAGACGTCCGCCCTATAGTGTAGAAATGTGTACATAATGTGACTATTAAAACTCTCAAACAATATTTATAAACAATTTCAATTTGCTTTATATGTATATAACATATAGGGACCTATAAAGTACCAGACTGAAAGGCCGATAGCAAAACCAATACATTTTAGAAAAAAAAAAGTTTTTAGCCACAAGTTGTAGGACTTTATGAGCCGCGTCCAACAAGTTTTTTGTACTATAGACATTGGAATTAACTTTTGGATTTTTTAAAAGTTTACACCATCATATCTTTCAAACTACTGAACCGAGTTTGATCATTTTTGAACTTAAATGATATATAGGTAGATCCAAAGTATTTCTCTGTCAAATTTCAGTTCAATTCATTAAGAAATGCGCCTTGCAGTTTATAGAAATTTCATTATATCCCATGTAGGTATAATATATACCTACTCGTAAATCAAGTGTTTTATTAGCACAGCGATGTTTAAAATTAATCATGTGGCCTCCTTCAGGGTTCAGGAGCAGTTTGTGCACCTTGTACTCGTAGGTGCGTGATCATATTGTCATTATTTAATGACAGCCTAATCTCTATCAAAAGTTTTAAGTCAATCAATTCTTTTCTAAATGCTTTTAGGTCAATGACAATTCAAGGGTAAGAATTATAAATCCTGTTCACATTTAAAATGTATTTGTGTATAATGCAATCTGTCAGATTCGTTTACAATGATGCCTATGATTTATTTATTGGCTAATTTTGCACACGAACATTCCATATCCAGCTTCGTTTCTCTTCATTCTATTGTTTACCGTCATTATCATAATTTCAACATTTACCTATAGATTTATGAACGCAACATCTCTTAGTTGATGTTGTATTAAAAAGAAATAACTTGTCTTCATTGTATATGTATAGGTAAGTACCTATATTAATCATTCATTTGTTAGTATTTCGGTGAAATTGTTTTCAGTTTTTAACTACAATAGACAGTACTAGTTTTGGCAACAAATAAGACGAAATCGTTACTTGATTTATAAATTAAAAATATGGAACATTCGGGCAAGTCCATTTTGAAAACAGACGATTTATTCCAAACAACTAGGCCTTCTACATCCCGGTCACCCATCCGACCAGACTTAATCGTGGACGAAGTTACGCCGTGTAGTGTTGGAGATTTCCGAAACAATCTCAATATTGGATTAAAAAATCTTCTTTGGTTGTGTCTCGGCATCATTACCACGAACTTCTTTTATCGGTAAATAATTGTTGATCGATATTGTCATTCAATTCACATGATTAAAAGTGAGTATATGTTTGCTAAAAATGTGAGAAAAATCTAGACCCTTTCACAAATAAAAAGTTTTTCAAAAATGTATGTTTTCGGTGTCATTTACGTGTCATGGTCATACGTGCAATAATTGCCATGGTTTCCAATGGATTTTTAAGCACACTAATGACGATAGTAACACGGTGATGATTAAAATTGTATATTAATGTCCCTGGCATAACTCAATAAGTCTAACTTTATATATATTTATTATTATAATAATTAGATATTCAGTTGTTTAAATGTACTTTCTATTTAAATCAAAAATATCCATAGTACGTGCTAAAATCAAAAAAATATTCAAATACGACATAAAAGAAAAGCTGAGATGAAAAATCAAGACAAAAGAACATAGAAATAAACCTACTGTGGGGAATATTAATAATTGACAATGGGAAAGGTTACCTATGAAAGAGAAGAAAATAAACTAAAAGCTGAAATGGCTCTCACCCAAAAGACATAATACCCAAAATACCACGGGGACAGACAACGAAACAAAACACCTGATACAAATATCGAGCGTCAACAGTCCTCATCGATGATACTCACTCAGACAACTATATTATTTGTTACCCCTTTGAAATAACGCAATGCATTTGCATTGCACGAAGAAGCGGGATGAATTCCCGGCGGAGCATAGTCGATCAGGGCGGATTCAAGCGCCCAGGGATAGTGACCGGCGGGCGATATGAGCTATACAGAGCAGCGATGTTCTCTGCATCTTCTTTGGGAGCAAACAGCCCTGGACACCCAACCGCCCAACCGCCAAATTATTATAAAATTATAACAATTCTGAAAAATTTGATGCGAATAAAAATTTCATTACAAAAAAAATATATTCAAAATGGCGTCCTCATTGACCGTTAAATACGAAATAAGTCGCATACAGACAGATGCATGCTACCAACGACATTAACATAGCCAGTTGCAGTCCAAAAGGTGCGTTACGCTCGACTGGACTTAGGGCACGGATATAACGTATCGACAATAATCCTAACGGACAGTAGCGTGCTATTTTATTGAGGTATATCTTTAGATATCTGCGAGTAATGTACTTAAACCTCTCATTTGTGAGGTCGTAAATTCAAACATTGGCCTGTACTACGGAGTTTCTACTTAAGTGTAGATTTTTAAATTGTCATAGCTCAGTGGTGAAGGAAAACATCATGAGGAAACCCGCATACTCGAATATTTAAAAAATCTGTAACACATGTATCTTGTGACCCCCCCCCCCCCCCAGCCTGTGACCTGCAGTGGGAAGTTATAGGCCGATATCAAGTGTAGCTAAAGATGGGCAGTAAAGACATTTTTATCAATTTAATCGTTAGGATACGCTCTAAAAAAAATACTGATTTCCATAGAAATCATTTATAACACCAATAAAAAAATAATTGTTCAAATAAAATATCGCGACAAAACCTAATAAAGCATGGAACAAATTATTTCCGTAACATTATCGACCGCGTAACAAAATTCAATTCGCTTAAAAAATATGTTAATTCAGATCTCTAGGTCGCTGGCATATAGAGAATGTCCAATTATAATTTGTTGTTAAGGCTTGACTATATTGAACACAGGATATAGGTAGGTATACGCTTTCAGTCTTAGCAGTAGTATGACAAACAGTACAGTAGGTACATTAAATAATGCAAATGCAACTACATATTAATAAAAATACCTACTGTAAACTGTGATTTCATGTGATTATGTGTTTTTAACTATGTCGATGAGCGGATTTTAATGCCAATACAACTACTAAGCGATATCAGACATTGTTCATATGTTTTTGTCAATTTTGACACACTTATATACACCGTCCCCGCCGGCGGAAACGAGGACGTCACCCTCGCTACACCGTGAATACACACCGGCTTTCAGCCAACACTTTTACCAGGTATCGGCACGTGCCTGGGCGCTTCTCACCGACTCGCGATCCCGCGGTACCCTACCAAAGCAACGCCCTAAGCCGAGGTCCGTTCCTTCCGTCGGTCTACCGGCGGGGGAGCCCTTAGGCTTGTTGCTGCACACACTCTTTGCTCCTGGCTAAGCACTATACATGTTCGATGACTCTTGAAAGGCCATTAGGGTCACACAAAATTTAGCCATTCCGAAAAAAAGCTTATTTCCAGCAATGGGCAGCAAAAGGCTGATGGTATGGTATGAAATCTGGTAATGAACAAAAAATATTGAAGTGGTCTCTTAAACTGACACTCTAAAAACAAAGGGTGAAAATAAACAAAAAAAACAGACCAAGGAAACGTAAAATTGAACAATATGTAGTTGCCATTTGAGGAAAAAAAGAGACAAAAATGGGGAAGCGGTTTACTCGAGCGGTTTGAGTACCTATCTAATGATGCAACGACCCACTGCTCAACTGCTCAACTTGTTGAGCACTTCAGCTGAGCAGTGAGGAATAAGCGTGAAATACTTACAATTTTTGAAGTAATTGATGGTAAAAAGTTGTAAGTTAAATAGTTACCATATTAGTATTTATGTTTTATAATTACGAGTAAAATACCAATCTCACGATAAAAAATATCGCAAACATGTTATTTAATAGAACACGCAAACCGCATTAATTATACAAACTAATGAAGTCTCCAAACAACTAAACAATGAAGATAAAAATACAGTGGATAAGATTACACTATCAAAACGTTGCGAGTTCCAACGTTTGCCGCCATTTTCACATAGCCCGTCAGCTGACAAGACCGGTTCTTTGCATTACTACAACACAACAAATTCCAAAGTAACAGGTACGTATGTACGCTAAAGCTATCGTGGACTTACATTCCTTGTACGTTTTGTGTTTTTTTTCCTTAGGCATTCTGTATTATGGCGGGAAATTTGGCGCCAACGTTTTGTTGCTCATGAATGCAGTACAGAAACGTCAATATTTTCTTTAAATTTGTTCTTTGTTAGGAATGCAAATAGAAATGTGATATTATTTGAGAAAATATACTTTATTATCAGTTTTAGTTTTTCAGACTGAAAAAATGTTTACTTTGATAGCTACTTATCTTTATTAGACGTTGGTATATTTTTTATCGCTCTATCTTAAAAATCAGGTGTTAGAGCATGTTTCTAATTAAACAGAATCTTGAAATAAAGAAATTTTAAGAAAATCTTAACGCAACTCAATAGATACTCGTATGTCCATCCTTATTAGCGAATAAAAGGTTCCCAAATTATCAAATGTTACATTATTAACAATGGAAGATCTAAAAAAGATTGCATTTACTTTTACTATAGTAATTTAGTTAATTTTCTATCCACAGCAAAATGAAAATAGTTGCGATGGTCTTTTCAAGAAACAACAAATCCTTATCAAACACACTAATAGTACCTACGTATTTAATGGTCACTTAAGTTATATATGTCGTTGTTCACAATTCAATATTTTACAACCAATTACCATTTTGACATTCAAGAAGTTAAGAAACTTGACGGCATGACGATGGCAAGCAGATCCGTTATAAATCATTGGAGCTTGTTTCGACACTGTAGTTTCGGAATGTCCATCTACCTGAGTACCTGCTCCTTTCATTCAAGGACGTAAGGTGCATCAACAATGTAGATTTAGGTGAAAGATAAAACGTACATTTATGTGGATTAAAGTTTACGTCATGTCATGTACTCTTATTGAAGAAATGCTTGAAAATGCCCGAAGGTTTCCGTAATGTAAACTAATGAATGATACGAATTATTTTTATTTTTTTACTAAAGTTCTCTGCCTCATTTGTGATGTAAACTCATCAAGGCGTGAAATCATAAATAATTTATAATTTGAAAGTTATAAAATTAAAAGGATAAATCGAGTAAATATCTCTTTTTAGTTTCGAATATTTACAACTGACAGTCTATTGGTTGCATTGCTGCACAAGGGCACTGTACAAGCATGAACCTATTACCTACTTAATAAAGTCACAGTAACCTACCTAGATTTTTCAGAAATCTCCTATGAGTAGCATTTTGTTTTTTATACTATAGATGTCGGTTTAAATATGTAGGTAGGTATAATAGGTATAATCATAGTAAACAGAAATGTAGGTAATTTAGATTTTTATATGTTACAATTTTGTTCTGTAGAACTTTTTAGCGTTACTTTTATAGTAAATACAGACTTTATTACTAGACTTTTTAGGCTCTATGGTGAGTTCGTTCGACATTTAAAATTGGAGCAATTTCGATAATAATCTTATTTCTGTCTCATTCTATAAACGTAGTAAACAAAATTAATGTAATTTAGATTTTTCCATAAAAAAATGAATAAAACAAACAATTATGTTCTGTAGAACTTTTTAGTGTTATTTTTACAGTAAATACCATACAGACTTTATTACTAAACTTTTGCACTCTATGGTGAGTTCGTTCGACATTTAAAATTGGAACAATTTCGATAACAATCATGTTTCTGCCTCATTCCAACATTAACTACGAGAAAGGGACGTACAAATTGCGTGTGATATTTTAAAACTTTTTTCTTTAGATTCCGCTTACTATTCTCGTTCAAAAAGGTTGTGTGGGTTTGGAATGCTATTGTAAAGATGTTAAGAATTTGCACACTTATTTTTACTCCATCCTTTCTTCCAAGTTCTTGCCGTCACTTAGATGCTTTTTGGTGATAAAAATCGTTGAAATAGAGTTATTAACTTTTTATGGTGGCGATAAGGTCTCTTAAAATTCGCAAAGAACGAAAATGCTTTTGCTTTTATTTTGTGCTTTATCCCTTTAAAGACTAATTCCCTATTACTAATTCCCTATTATTAAAGATAGCATTATATCAACTAACATTTATCCCACGAAATCCACAATAGTCTAAACTTGGACTAAGGCCATGGTAGGTAAAACTTTCTAAACTCCTTTTGGTTGCATAGCAGGGCTGAATATGGAACGGTGAGAGCATTATTACTGCAACAGAAAATACTATGAAGTTGTTTGCAGTACATTGACCCTTATTACGCCTTCGTATGTCAATACATATATTGAAAAAGCACACTACTGCAAAGCACATGCTTTGCTAAATATTCAATGTACGATTTAACCTAGACGTCATAATTGAATGAAAAAATACGAATGAACCATCTTAAAAACTAACCGTTACTTGTAACTAATAAATACAAATTAAATTAAAAGATTAAATTAAGAAAATCAATAATATCAGAAGACTTAGCAGTTGCTATCAAGCCAATTGGTTTTAGCATACTTCGTATGTTGGCAATAGGAATCGCGGCCTCACAGCGTTGTTTTTCGTTGCCGCTAAATTAATAATTCGCGGACTGTTCGCAAACGACAAAATTCCTTCCACTTTTCAGTCTTTCGGCCGTACACGTATTTTCTCACAAATTCCCTGAATAGGACAGTCAATGGTTCTGGTACTCCAGAGAGCTGTAGCGTTAAAGAAGGTGACAAATGACCAATTTTACTGTCAAAAACCTTAAATTACTTATGTGTCGGTTTTTGAACGAATGAAGTTGTTAACTAGAGCGTTGTCTATTGAACTTGCTTGTTAAAGGTGTGATTATCATATTCACATTATGTATCTGTTCCAAGGTTTATTACATACATAATTACTATTGTATTATTTACATCCAACACACATCTAGGTACTCAATTTATACACAGAACCATGTCTGTGGCCGTGTGCTGTGGGCCGGCTTTAAAGTAGCACCATCCTATTTCTTCCCGTGGCTGTCGTGAAAGGCTACGTGAATAAGAAAACCCCTCAAGCCCCAAGGAACTACACCACCACTGAATTCGCTAACCCGCTTGGCCAGCGTGGCGTTTCTAAACGACACATCCCTCATATACAAGACGATGTTCACGAGGAGCATGTCCAGTGGAACATGAATGGACCAGTTATGGTTACGGTTATAGGAAAAGCCACCAATGAAAAGTTTGTCAAGTGAGTTAGGAATACTTAGTCTGGCTATAAATATCGTTACAATGAACTAAAATAAATAAAATACATTTAAATTTGGAATCTGTCATTCTCACGCGCAAAATGAATATTTTCTCATTTTGGCGCCAATCATGATTAAATATTGTACTAATATTAAAATGGATTGGGGTGATGGACTGTATTGCTGTAATTGCATTACACAAAGTACGCATGGAACCAAATGCAATTTTTAAAACTCTCTGTCCACTTGGTATTAGCCGAAAGTGTTTGTACCAGGCTATTGGTAGATACATTTTGAAACGTCCTCTGTTTGTGACAGAAATCGGTCTGGCCGTCCATGCACTATTCGTACTAAACAGACTATTTCAGGAGGAAGGAAGGAATGAAGAGAGGTCTATGAAGGAGAGAATCCGAAGAAAACTCGTCCGGAACCAAAAGATTTTATTCAGAGAGATGAATATCCCAGAACCACGTCACGAATTTTAAAAGATCATTTAGAACTTGTTGCTCACAAAAGACGTAGGTACTGGTCATTTCTTAACTGAGAGTTTAAAGAAAAATAGGGTTGACAAGTCAAAACAACTTCTTCACTAGTACGCACCTTTGCGCAGTTAGTTATCTTATTTACGTTCGAGAAAGTATCCACCATTGAGGAACATTTTAACAAGCAGAATGATCGAGTTTTAGCTCATTACTCTAGATAAACTGCTCAAATGATCAATAGGGTGCAATGTAGCCATTATTCTTCTTCGGTGATGGTTTGGTGGGGTGTTAGCTATCAAGGAGTGACTGAACCGTATTTTTGTGAAAAGGTATTAAAATGTCGACTCAAGTGTTCTTGAGAAGTTCGTAAAACCTCTTAACAATACCCTGTTCCAAAACCGAGAATGGTCCATTCAGCAAGACTCACCAGGTCATAAGGCCTCGCTCAACACAGGCGTGGCTAGAAACGAATATTCAAGACTTCATTAGAGCTGAAGATTAAGCCGTCATCTTAATTCTCTCGATTATGATTTACAATAATATTGAATCCCTAAAACATTCCATAACGGTGGCAGTTGCCAATTTTCTCATAGAAAAGGGTGCGTGTTTCAATCGAAAACTGGCCACAACGTTTGAAAGATTGTATAAAAGCAAATGGTGACCAATGGTGAATTCGAATAAACGTATTTTTAAAATGCTTACTTATTCATTTCTAAAATGACTTAGATTCTTCTAATAAAATGATAATGTAAAAATAAAAATATCAATGTTTTCTTTGTAGCAATATTTTTGGCTAGACTAGAGAAATACAACTTAATTCACGTAACAAGAATGTAGAAAAGTGAGAGAATATATCCAAGCATTGCGCGAGCGCATAATCTGTTCAAATCAAATTACATAATTGAAATTACTTTATTGTGTAAACACAATAAAAATGTTCAATCGATATGTATTCTTGTACTGAAATGAGGTGAAGGCGTGGACGTTCACTCTTACTTTTGGGCTTGTTTTTAATCGTTTCAATGAATACAATATCTTTTTGAATTGAATTACTTTTGTTTAAATATAACCAGATGTACAGATGTGTCTGGACTCCTTGACTTGAAATTTCTACATTAATTATTTTAAAATCTTCTTTTTTGATTTCATGCCTACCCAGTTTTTCGTACCATTACCGTGAGCAGTTCTTTTATCGGCTGAACATGGACCTCCTTATGCACATTGTCTCGGCATGAGGGATGCATATCCTTAAAACGCCACGCTGGCCAAGCGAGTTGGCGAGTCCACTCTTTTAGAGGTGGTGTAGTTCCTCAGGGCTTGTGGTAGCCGCTTTGTTATCCTTTAGTTGGCTGTTTCGGCGCCTGAGGAAAAAGCCGTGGTGCTATTCTAAAGCCGACCAGACACCATACAGCCAATACCAATTCCATACACCAGAACTACCCAATAGGTGAATACTGAAGACGAAATGTTGAAGACGTTGAAATGTTCCAAGGGGGCGATAAAAACTTTAGGGTGCACTTATTTTTCCTCTTTTTAGGGGGACAATGAATATTTTTTTAAAATGAGGACTTAGCTTATTTGCGTCGGGTATCTATCAGGGCATAGATACCGTTCAGGCATCTATGCCCTATAAGGTATTTTCTATAAGTGTCGGTAGTAGCGAAGGTAACGCGTGGGCAAGCCAGTCTACCCACAGCGACACTACCTGTCTTATGTGACATTTGACCCAACTGCTACTACCTTGTCATCACGTTCTCAATTTAAAGTTAATAATATTCATATTTTATGGCATGGCCAAGTCCCACGAAAATGGTTGCTATTTCAAAATTAAATGGAATTAGCTCATTCGGCGTATAGTATCTCTATCAAGCGTTGAACTACTTGAACTGACAATTTAAATAACGTAATTACACCGATTCGTCATAAGTCATAACCATTTCGAAACTTAGATACACATTTTTCTTTAACGCGACCAAAAAACGAAATTAAAAAAAAGAATTATAAAAATTCACAGACCGTTTGTTCATGTTATCGAACTTATTCCAATTTCAAATATCGAACAAACTCACCATAGAACGCAAAATCTAGTTAGTCTGTGGTTTAAAAATAACACGAAGGAAGATCTGCAGTAATTGATTGTCAATTTTAAAGATTTATAACCGTGTGTATGGCCGCCGTATGTGTGGTGTGTGTGTATGCCGGCTTTAGAGCACCACCCGATCTATTTCCGTTGGTGTCGTAAAAGGAGAATAAGGGATAACAAAGCCGCTACCACGAGCGCTGAGGAACTACACGACCTCTTATAGAGTGGACCCGCCAACTCGCGTGGCGATTTGCAGCCATACATCTCTCATGCACAACACAATGTGCCCATAAAAAGGTAAATAAAGGCATAGTACAAATAAAGGTAATTTATATCTCACTGTACTATACCTAGATGCTATGTCTCCCACTAAAGAAGTATAAGTAAGTACACTAAGTATCTTCTCGGATTACATATTATATTTACGAGATTCAGAGCGGAATGGACTTTATGTGAAGACATGCGTTGTCAACTGTTGAAATATGATGACCTCCCGTCTAGCGGCTTTTAAGGGCTTACGCTTAGGGCATTCACATGTGATACGGGTTTTAACTTGTGGAAACAAAAGAAATTTTACACAGTTGAAACGAGATCTGTATATTGTCAGCAGAGAAATTTCAACAGGTTTAACATCTTACTACGTCTCTATATCTATCTGAATACAAATAAATATGGAAAAAAATACTATAATCAACCCTTTTCTCGTTCATTGCTGGGCCACATTGTCATGAGCACGAGGGATGTATTGTCTTAAAACGCCACACTGCTCAAGCGGGTTGGCGAGGCTACTGTTTTAGAGATGGTGTAGAGACTCAACTTTCAGAATTAAGATGGAGATCCGCGGCAAGAGATGGGGTAGTATTCTAAAGTAGACTATTATTATAGTAATTAGTATTTTACACTTTATAACCTGATTGAATTTCTCATTGTTAAAAAGGACAGAGATGTCATCAAGAGCAATCGTTAAATTGTAAAAGAGGGTATCTAAGTCTTTTATTATTTATGTGTTATACTTAACTAGCTTCCATCGACGCGTAATCAACGCGCTCATACAGACACTTCCATCAACATTTTCTCTTAACCTAGGGAAGTCATTACAAGCGTTCTTGTCTTTTTGCAATCAACGTCGGTACGTGTATTAGTCTCTTTTGGTGCTTGTAGTACTATAAGAAGAGACTAAGTGGCACTTCTAGGATATCAGTCTGGCTAGTTGGTACCTTTGAAATGGCTTTTTAAGGGAGTAAAGTAGTAATTTGTCCTCCCATCGACCAAGGCTCATTTAGAAGATGCGAGTTTCGAATGTTAGCAGAGTTTTCTCTTGATAAGTACATATACACATTCCGTAATAGTTTTTCTTTCTTTTTATACTTACAACACTGGCACATTGTGCCAGTTGTATTTGTAATTAACAATTTTAAAATCAAAACAACTCAAAACGCATCTCGTCAATGTCCAGTCTCCTCGAAGTAAGTTAGGGAGTCCCTCATTAAACTGATAGTAGGGCAGAGGAGTTGTACCCTGTGAAAGAACACTAAAAACGCAGTATTATGCTTTTATTTGATCATCAAAAACATTACACACAAAGAACACTTAAGTAAATTATATCACTATGAAACCACAAAACTGACATACATTTTTTTATAATAATCATATAAAAACTTCATTTCACTTTTAGAGATAATTACATAGTGAAAGAATAATTAAAATCTAGCCTATTTCCACTGCCAAGTTTAATAATGTTAAATGGTATTAGTACCATAAATTTCGAAAGTATTTAGGGCAAGCACCTATAATAGGGCAACGTACCAACGTACTACTATTAGCTCTTTCTTGATATTTAAACCACTTGTTAATCTCTAATGAATGGTCTCATTAACAATAGATAGTGTCGATGAACTTCCTATACCTACGCAAGTATATTCAGAAATAATATTCCCTATTAGCGTGATTGTTAAAGAGGTTTTTTGTTTATAAATAGATAGAAGGTGACAGACGAACAGACAGTTCACCCGATGGTAAGCGGATACTGTCGCCCATGGATATTCGCGACACATGCCAATATCAGTCCAAAAGGTATGCGACTCTAATCATTCATCTCAAAAAATGGAACCCACCTTCAATATTCTAAACAGAAATATCCCGACTCATCAACATCGAGACAAAATCGTTGAAACTAGAGACATGAATTTAGGACAGTGGCTTCCTTTTACGAACATAAAGACTTACTAAGACGGGTGAAACGAGGTGTTCAAGTTTGTATGGAAAAAAGCAAACGAAGCCGCGGGCACGGACAACAGTTTAGTCAAGTAAAATTTTACTGAATTTCTTCCTAATTTATTACGGATAGGTACATAATACATATTTTAATCGCTTACGTAATCGATCATACATCTATTCAAACAAGAGTATAATGTGTGTAGATGCATATATTTAAAAACAAATGTTAAGAATTAGTTCGAGCTACAGTTAACCACTGTACTCACACAAGTCTGTATTTATAAACTGTTAATGAATCATACGCATTGATCGCTTCAGACACCAGGAAGTATAAAGTAATATGTTAAATACATTGATTAAGATGCAAATTAAAAGTTAAATGTTACAGAAATTAATAATAGTGGCGCCAATTTAAAATAATCGTCATAATATTTTTCAATTTATTTATTTGCAATGTGCGTTTCAAAAGGTGGTAAATACATAGTCCATAATACATATGATCTTCTTTCTTCAATTTTCTTATATATATTACTAGCGATCTGCCCTCGCTTCGCTTCGGTTTATAAATTTTTTTTTTTTTAAATTTCAAAAGAAAATATGCTTAGTCGGATAATGTAGCTTCCTATTTGTGAAAGAATTTTTGAAATCGGTTCAGTAAGTAGTTCCAGAGATTACCCCCAACATACCCACAAATACACAATTTTACCTCTATATATTAGTATAGATAGATATAGATTGGAAACCTAAAATAAATTTGTTTAATTTCGATTCACCTCAATCGATTTTCGACGCGTTTCTTAGAAATATTACAACAGCAATACGGAATATTTTACCATAGAAAACTCCTACGATTCTCAGAAGTCTTGAAGAATGTTGAACCGGAAATAATTGGGATGTTCGTTCACGGGCGCGGCCTTGCTCAAGGATCCATTCTTAAACCTTTTTTTTAGGTTAATTACTAATGCGCAGCATCCATAGACAGACAACGCAAGTTTGGGAAATTGTAGGTAAACCGAGCGTGTCGCGTCACGAGTAAATTTTAGTGATGGAATACCACTCAGCGATGGAAACAAAACATCTCCCTTGGCTCTGTTAACCATTTTTGACGAATTTTTTCAATTGATTATAGCGCAATTAGGCATTCTTATGTTTTATAACAATAAAGAGACATAAAATTGAGACATAAAATAATAACATTTTTCAGAATTTTTTTGTCAACTAAGTTGTTACGTATACCTATATGTTTATGTTTTATTTGCATAGTTACCTATCTTATTTGCACACAAGTAAAAAGTCAATATTTTATAAGAGAAGTTATTCCAAAATTTAGTACTTACCTACAAAAAACCGAGAAACAAAATAAGTAGCAGATATTTCACAATGATTTCCAAAAAAACGCGTATGAAAAGTCTTAAAATTTTTTACGGGTAAATATTTTTTCAGTCAACATTACCTCAAAAAATATCTTGTGTTTACCGCATTACGTTATGTTTGTTTGATGTAAGACAGCGTGGCTCGAAATGTTTACGCTACGCGTTGCATTATGAACAGTTTTTAGGTCAGAAATTTGATTCCATCATAAATTCCATATTTAAGCCTACTCGTTGGTTAACACTCGTATTAAATTTGAGATTATCTATTAAATGCAGTCGGTAGGTCATTCATTACCAATGGATACTTTAGTGTTCGTAGTAAACCGTCATGTAATTTTGGGAACATAAATGTTTTGCCGAACCTTTATGAATATAGGTAGGAACCGAACCTTTTTGAATTACCTACTTCTGTGAAAATATTCTAGTAAATAATAAAACTGCTGCTAGTTCCTGAAACTGAAGCAATTCCAATGTATTTTTTAATAAAAATCGTTATACTTTTTACCTTAATTCTTTTCTACTAAATTTATTTTCTTATTATATTGCTTCTATGTACAATATTTTTAACATGTCTGTAACCTTCTTTAAAAATGAGTATCGTGTGGTGGTATAACTCGAACAATTTTAAGCGTCGTTTTCTTGGAAGCATTGTTCTATGACAATTAATATTTCACATCGGTGGATTATATGGTACGTCATAATATGTCAAATTCCATCTATTAGAACCGCCCAAATATAATTCCTTACAATAATAATGTTTATAGGTACTTAACATCATATTTTATGTCAACTATATCAACTGAGCATGGGTTTGAAATGGTTTAAGGAGAGCATGTCCATTAACAAACTGCTCAGCAGTTTGGTGAAATGTATAACATGACTCTGTAGCTATATTAGAATTATATTAAGTATATTTATTGTCGCTAGCATTATCTATATTATATAGTATTTGAGCATCTATATTTGAGGGGGAGAGTGCACGCTGCAACCCAACAGCCGCTGGGTGCGCTCGACTGTCCACGTTACCCTCTCTCACAGAAGACTACCTTGAAATGTACTGCATTTCCCACTTTATCTTATTTCGCTAATGTACGTACGTGTTTCAATAGTAAGTGAGATGCCCATTCCTATCCTATCCCTCCTCATTTTCCCAACCCTTTCTCCAAATCCATTCCTACCTTTGGAGGGCAGGCAGCGCATCCGGGGGCTTGCCAACGTTTGTCATTTTGGACTAATGTTGGCATGTGTCGCGGATATCTATGGGCGACAGTATTCACTCACCATCAGGTGGACTGTATGCTCGTCTGCCGCCTTCGTCCATAAAAAAAATAGTAGTACAGAAGTAACAGGTGAAAATCATGGATTTAAAAAAGTTTCATATTTAGAATTCTGTTCGGCGTTAATGTCATTCAGAATTTAACATTTATACAATACGAAACTAGACACTAGAGTTAAAAAGAGTAATAAAACGACAAGAAAAGACCACCTGTTACATGTTTTTAAATAAGTGAAATTAGAAACCATGAAACTGCATATACACTCACAAAAGAAAGGATGCTCTCGAGATGCAAAATTAACAGTAGAAAGTTTGGATATAAAAATCTTTGGCACGTAACAAATATTACCGGAAATAGAGAAAACAGTTCGAAATAACGTTACTTTAAAATGGCGTAAAAATTCATGATGACTACGTGACATTTTGTTAAATGTGAAGTTATTAAGATTTTCGATAACAGTTCCTTCGGTTACTTAGTAGAATAACATCAGATAGAAATCTCCAAATGAGATGCCGATGGTGATGTGTTAACGACAAAATTAAATATAAAAGTAAATAAAGCATTTCGAATTGTAGAAGGTAGAAGATTTTCGATAACAATTCGTTCGGTTATTTAGTAAAAAACATCAGATAGAAATCTTCAAATGAGATGCCAATGTTGATGCGTTAACGACAAAAATTAAAAAAAAAAAGTAAATAAATAATATTGAGTCATAGAAAACATCGTAGGTAACACACAAAATCTGCAAATATATTACTAACGTTTGTAGGAGTGTTCGACAGTAAATAGCCGAATATTAGAATAAAGAAATTATTGTCAAAATTTCTCAAGTGTTTTGTTACGGTAGCTTATAAAACAAAAATAAATAAACTCACCCTTATTAAGATACGTAAAGGATGGTACATCACTGATCAACTAATCATTGATCAATATAATCAAAAGTTTAGCCAAATCCTGGCCACATTTAGAGAAGTCTGTCTTCTTTTGTTTCTGCCCAATGGGAATGGAGACCGAAATCAAATCAGAATCACAATTTTGTGGTGTTTTGTTTTGATATGTCGTGTCGCATAAACATGAGAATGGAGACGAGAAAGGCGCGCCCAGCCTCGCCGTGATGATTTTTAAAGAACCGGTCTCGAATATTTGCTGAGTGACCTCGAGGGAGGTTCATTCAACACAGATAGACTGTTACTGTGTTACGTTACTTTAGTAGTAAGAGCATATAATAAAGACCACGATATGCCACTATAGTGGTCTTTATTTATTAATTAGTTTTAAGGAACATAGGTAATGTTGTTGTGATTAGTTAGTTGTGTGACTGTTGATTAAAAATATTATATTTGCCAAACTAGATCTGTAAAGCACAGATTCGTAAGCAAAGTAATTACGTCAACACTTTGTACAGGTTCCTTCAATGACAAAACAACTGGACCATTTAAGCTGATATTTGTATATGTAGGTAAAATTATCTAGAAAGATAATTGTATAACCCTTTCAAACGCAGATTTGGGAAAATACATTTGTCAGAATATTCTAAAAATCTTTATTGCAAATTACATGTATGATAAATGAAAAGACAGTAGACAACAGTGAGCTTCGTCAAATGTACATCAATGGTAGACAACGTATTTTTAGTTACTGTGAAAGGACGCAAGAACACTAAAATATAAATTAATGAAAGATGATTCATGCAAAAGAATTTTGGTGTTAAGTTCAAAATTCTTACGCAGATTGTTGCAGATAGTGTATGCAGGGGAATGTGAAAGGGAGACAAGGATGACAAATGCTAACTTCGTTTGTTTGTGAATGAAGTTGATACCTCTTGACATTTTCCTAGTTCAACCCATAATTCTCCGTGATAAAAATAAAAAGTTTCTTCGTTGTTGACTCCTAGTTGTTTTTGTACCGTCAATTAGAAAATTTCCTTCTTTTATAAAGAACTGAAAGCAGGATGCATTCTTAACAAAACAGATGTCAAAATCTTGATGGCTTCAAATATTATGTCCATCACATCAAATACTATATCGTTAACTATGTTGATGTTAATATTTTCTTAGGTTTTCGCGATTACTATACATTGCAATTAAACAACTTTTAACGGTTTAAATCGCGTATATTTGACATGATTTATATCCCGACGTTTCGAACACTTTGCAGTGGACGTGGACGTCCACTGCAAAGTGTTCGAAACGTCGGGATATAAATCATGTCAAATATACGCGATTTAAACCGTTAAAAGTTGTTTATGTTGATGTTGTTTCAAAACTTAATTGAAAAATGAAAAACTTAAGAAATTATATATTGTTCTAAAGATTCTCTTTGAAACATCACCTTAGAATATTCAGTTCTCTTGTGGCGTCGAGAGCCGACCTCTTTGGTCGAGCTCTTAATTTGATTTATTTAATTCTTTTTAAGAGTGTTCTTTTTATAAGTTTTGCTTTTGTTATTTTTGATATGTATTGTCAAAAAATTACTTTTACACGGACATGTCACTTCAATAGAAGATAGTTCTTATTTTATTAATTTATATTGTTTTAATTTTAATGTATATTGATTTAACAAGCTTATTCCCAACGCTACAAACGTTGTACTGTATGTTGGTTCAATAAATATTCATATTCCGAAGATCCTGGTTTCTTCTCAAGGTAGCTCCAGTAATATTCACGCACAAATAATTGGAGAGCATTCCTCCAAACTCTTTTTTAAAGTATTATTAGAAAGTTAACTGTTGAAAACACAGTTTTTTACAAAATAAAAGTTTTTTTCTTTTGATTACAAAATATCTTTAGGTGTAAAAATAGGTCGAGTGAGATCTATAAATTGTATTTCTTTACTAGTGATTGAGAATTAGTTGCAGTACTGTAACTGGGGTAGAGATTGATCTTTCCACGGTATTGATAGTCCTTTCCTTAAGTATATGAATAATTACCATATGATTATAAGACAATGATTATAAAACAAAAAGCCAGTTTATTTCATGTTACTGTATAAAGTTTCCAACAGACCTTGCACGCAGGTGTTGTCGTGTGAATGATCTCTTTTTAAATTTGTAATTCGATAACAATGAGAAGGTCGATGCAATTTTGTTTTCAATTCAATTTGATAAAGAATTCAATAAGCATTCTCACTAGATTTTAAAGTATGTATACTTATTGTAGATCTTTTAGTTTTTATGCCTTATAATTTGAATAAAATTGACGATAAGAGCAAATTACACACAAGTATTCGGATTAATCAGTATCAATATTGTATAACTTGGTTTTACTCAAGTTTTAAAATCATAAACATTATAAATTCTTGCATAAACTTCACAAATTGTATTTTTAAATATTATTTCGAGTTCATTCAAACGCTTCATTAATTTTTTTCTTTCCATAATGCAGCTACCAACTTCACTTCAATCGACTTTACGTTGTTTCCATACAAATTCTTATCTTTGTTTAATTCGTAACGCGTATACTTCGTTGAGTTTAACGTACTTTGATAAATTATTGTCCTCTACCACGTATTTTACACTTAAAATTATGATTGCTTCGAATACATTGACCTCTGCATCAACATCGTATTTAAGAACTACTTGCGCAACTGTAGTATACTATAAACTTTTTCCGTCAAACTTTTTCTCTCAACGGTGATGTCAATATTTCTCAGTCCAACGACTGCACCTGCTCAACGATTTGCTATAAATTGTAATTTTAATTCTCGTTTAGAACTGGTTTTGTGGTATGTTTGACTACGACTATGATACAAAAAAGTAAAAAATACAGGACGTGCCGTCCGTACTGAATGCTGGGTAAGAAAAACAGAATGGAAATGCGTTTGCAAAAAGATAGGTTTTTTGTAAGATTATGGTATAAAAATATAATTAACTCGACACTGATTTGTTTTTTTTATTATTCATTCATATTTTCTTTATGAAGTCTTTCACTAAACTTTTCAAAGTGCAATTCAAACGCAATTTAAATCTAAAAAAACACATAATTATAATTTCGAGCTAAAACCGACCAAAAAGTGATTTTAATAAAGACGTGATGGTAGAATCATGAAAGTTAGGACTAAATAAGAAAGTGTTTGTAAAATAAAGCCATTCGTTCATTTGCATTCACACAAAGCTGACAATTTTGCTTTAATAACGATCTAACAACGTACACAAAAACCGTTGAGGACTCGCGCATTGGCATTTCAACCGTCAATACAATTTTGTCATGATATCTAGATCTGGTTCTGTCATTGCTAATAATTTGTTCGGTTAGATTTAAAAATATATTGAAGAATATTAAGGAAGTGTTGATTGTAAACAAATGAAGATGAAAGTGATACGGTATTTGTCGCAATTATTTAACTCAGAATATCTAGATGTCAAATATAACTTCAATATTTTAAGTACAAAATAGTTGTCAGACAAAAATAAATATTTTTTGAGTTAATTGTTAAATTACTGATTATTTAGTTAATATTAAAAATAAATATTTTATGTACTTAATTTTATTGAATTCTTGAATATTTTTATTTACTCATTTCAATTAAAATAAAAAAATATTAATATTTATAGATCTTTTCTTTTCCTAAATTAATATGGATATTAATTTTAGCTTCTTCATTTTCTGTTTATATTATCATCATCCTTTTAAATTTTAGAATCTTCGTACTTGCCAGTGACAAAAATTCTAAACGTTCAGAAATTCAAAACCGATATATGAGTTAATCTTTTTAGTCATCGTTTTATACATTTCCTATTGCATTCCTTCCAACAATTCGCTACTGAAACTATCATGCGATATGTGCGATTACAATAGACCAATGTTCATCGGCTCGCAGATCCCTACTCAATGATAATAAACTATCTTCTCAACTTCCTGTATATGTACCTTGAGTTTTACCACCAGGAAACTGTTCAGGACCATATGTATTGCCAGAAACGGAAGGCCAGTAATGTAACAAATCGTAAAGACTGTTCTAGTGCTCCCTTAGCTATGCGGTCACCAGACACAAGTATACCTAAGTTTAAACGCGGAAGACAAATAGCGATAGATGTCGAATGCTTTCTACCTATGAGTCTACGCGTCAAACAAAACGGTGATCTATCAACTAAAGTTTTATCAGTTATTGTCAGAATGTTCATTACTTTTAAAATGATTGCGGTTCACCATAGGATTTGTTAAGCATTGGTTATGATAATTGACTGTAAACTTTTGTTTATAAAGTAACTGACTGTCAATTTTGATGATGAATTACAAATCGTTGTCTGGTACCTTGGGATACAGTATCTACAGTAGTATTATAAATACGTATGATTGTCATTTCATTTATCTCTCTTTGCGTAGGTACAGTTACTTTCCTATCGCATTTGAATTGAAACAATAATATTTCATATAAGTTGAAAATTAAAACAGAAGTTTTAATAGACGGTAAAATACTAGTATGTTAATAAGAGAGATAATCTCCAGTTATAATACTCTGTAACCAGCAACCGGAAAGAACATCGCAGATAATGTAGATCTAACGGTTTATAAACGATTCTCATGCGTCTATAAGTGATATAGGTAATGCTAATTCCTATAAACCCCCAAGATAACAATAATATAAAACGCGCGTGCGAGCAAATTATCGCATAGAATCAACCGATGAATGCGGAACATTTCGGAACATTTTTTACTGAGCCATTCACAAATAACCGCCAATGGAGACCGTTAACACCTGCCTCTTAACTTCAGATAAACATTGAACTTGCCGAATAATAAATAAAATTCGGCCCTCAAACTATGGAGATAAGCGTTAGAAGTCAAGAAACCTTAAGAAACAGTTACAGTTCAAGGCGTTGCGACACCCATTAATTAAATTTAAATGAAATACGATAATATTAAATCGATAGTTGAGTCGAAAACTTCACGTTTCCTTACAGTTATGCGTTGAGAGATAACCTGAATTGAGATAAGACTATTTGGAGTTGCGAGCTTTCGCCATAGCTCGTCACTCGTGGTTAAATGCCTGTTCTAACATGTTCTCTTGTGTGAAGTTGTGTGACACCACAAATATTTGTACGCGTACGATTATTTGTTAAATCAGCTTAAGCCTTGAAGATATTGATGGGAGCAACCAGTTTTAAGTTATTTTTAACGGTTAAGTCGCTATGGGGCCTCAACTTGATTGATGATTGATTTTGCTGTCAATTCAAAATTCAACACTTACCTTCCGTTAGGCGCCGAGGGCGAATGCACCAATTTCACAGCGAAGAGGAACTGTATTGCACACACAAGGAGACAGCAAAGATTTAGGGAGAGCGTCAACGCACACAATGCTAACGTCACTTCATACACCACTGCAAACTCCTCGGGAGCACTTGTCGCCGGCGCTGATATTTTCAGTAAAAACAGGAGGGCTAATAAAGCCAGTAACAAACTGACGAGGCAGAGTAAAGCTAGAGACGTTAAAGCTTCCTCCGTGGCCGCTCGCGTGCTCCTAGCCCTGGATGTTGAACGTCGTGACGAAGGTAATCCAGTCGCGTTTCCATTAGCGATTTTTAGGGGCGACGCCACCGGGATCGGAGCGACGACGGTTACTGGAGCAGCTGTCGTCGTGATAGGTGGCTGGGCGCCAGGGCTAACGCTGGCCGACGTCCCTCCGACCGAATGCTTGGAAGAATCCAAGGTGGATACGTTGAGGGACAGGTGGTGGTGCGGCCGCCGCGGCATGTTCTGGTAGCGGTGGTCGGCATCGTTAGCCACCGGCGGCCGCTGTGCATGCTTCAACATAGCGCAGTTCTCACGCCGTGGCTTGCCATCCCGCCGACTGGTTCCTCGGCATCCGGGCCGGTTTCGAGTTGGTTCGTAGAGAAAACACGCGACGCGGCCACACGGGCGACGCTTGCGACAAGACTGGCGGTCGAGTCCCCCAGCCCCCTCTCTAGTTCTTTACCTGCGTCTGAGCGTACCTAATTATGTCAATCATACCGGTATAGGGTGCAACTGCATACTGTGTGCAACCATCTCTCGTCTCCTTAACTCACCTCCCCTGACAATAGAATAATGGAAAACGATAAACAAATATCACTCGGTATATATACAAAAATAACAACTGTTTACTAAACAAATTCTAATGAATAGATTTTGGAATGCGCACTTCGTTTGTAGAGCGATGTTGGTACAAATTATTTACAATTTAACTAACCGAATCCAATTAGTGAAACGTATTAATGTTTTTAATTGTAATTCAATTTAGAACGAGATATTTTTTAAATGCATAGGTAAATAAATTAACGAATAAATAATCTAACTAATTACCCACCTACCTAAGAAATTTAACTTTTTATCCCACTTTCTCAGCAGCGATTTTCGTAAGAGAAAGTAATTTTGCGCTTGTTGTTTTACAAGTATCATCCCATTAATCCTTTCTATTTTCACCACAGCCGGAAAACAAGTTGTTGAACCTTGTCAAAAACCCTATAAAAAATGCAAAGATACCCAAAGATACCCATATGCAAAGGTAGATACCCTACCTCTGAAATCAATGTTTCATTCTGAAATGTTTCATTGTACATATACGGAAATCAATAATTGCTAAAAACTGCAGGGACATCTATTTATTATATAGACTAGTTTATATAAACAAAACCATATATTGTATATATCCACTATAAATTAAATCAATTGAAATAGTCCCTTCATATGATAATCTCACCACTACGTAACAGTATCTTCTTACGTTGACAAAAAGCGACATATAGAAAGTGGCAATTTTTCAACCATTACATAAAATGTCTGAAATTCAAAAGACACACAAATCTTTTAATATTCTCACAATTATATCTATAAAATCTTATTTAAATAAATTGGGAGACATACTTTTATAATGAATTAGTTTTCTTCTCTAATTGTTTAGTATCTAAGCCTAAATCATATCATGTTCAAAGTCAATTATTCTATCCTGACACCGCCGATTCTGTTCCAGAGAAATTATAGGTAATTATTGGGTTTTGAGCAGTTTGCCACGTGTCCATCCGTAGCACCTGACAGGCATGTGGATGTGTATCGAATTATCACAAAAAATATTAATCGCCTGCAAGATGCGTCAAATTTACTCATGAAGAAAAAAAAACTAACTCTTTCTCTTTGAAGGCTTCTTTAAATAAGTTCCGGAAAGTGTTTGTCGGGCGGCTTTAGAATAGCACCACCCCATCTCTTCTCGCGGGTCTTGTAAAAGAAAACTAACAATAATGCAGCTCTCACAAGCCCTGACGAACTACACCACTGATAAGAGTGGAATCGCCAACCCGCTTGGCCAGCGTGGCGTTTTAAGGCTATACGTGGGTGACACTGATTAGAATCTCAAATATGAAATCAGATATAAAGATGGAAGTTGTTTTATTGCTTTTCGAAGTATTCTCCGCGACATTCGATACACTTTTTCATGTGATGAAACCATTGTGTGAAGCATTCAGCCCATCCTTCTTAAGGCACCTCTTCAACAACCGTTTGGAAGGTCGTTACTGCCACTTCTGCATTCATAAAACGTATACCTCTGAGTTTATCCTTAATTTTAAGGAATAAATAAAAATCACAGGGCGCAAGGTCGGGACTGTATGGCAGATAACGCATTAACTCTACATTTACAGTAGGTACTCAAACATCGCTTCGCTTGTCTGGCGGAGTCAGCTGGGGTATTGTCGTGATAGAGAATCATTCTGCTTCGTGGGCGTTGTTCTTTGACTTTTCCAAAACAGAAGACAAGCAGCTGTTCACATACTAGTCCGCAATTACTGTTCTATTATTTTCTAAAATTCTGGTAGCAAAGTGGCCCGATCTGCCAAAGGAGGCAATCTTTTTTTCAGCACTCCGTCCTTTCTTCACATTCGTCAGCAACTCTTCGAAAGGAAAGACCCACTACGCAGATTGCCTCTTAGTTTCGGGCTCATAGCAGTAGATTCAGCTTTCATCACGTTCATCAAAAACAACATTTGATTGACCATTCTCAAATTTTTCAAGCATGTGGAAACACCATTCCACGCGGCAGTGTTTTTAAGCTTCGCTCAAATATGTAAAGAATCCCTTTAGCACAAAGCTTCCTTACCCGTAGGTGATCGTGTAAAATAGTTTGAACTTGACTCATACCAATACCTAATGATGTTCGTATCTGCTGATATATCGTTCCTTGGTCTGCTACAATCATGAGCCGCACAGTTTTGATGTTTTCCTCTGTCACCGCCGTCGCAGGACGTCCTTCTCTAAACATCGTCACTGAGGTCGGTACGACCACGTTTAAATTCACCGAACCAGTTATAAACAGTGGCACTGGATGGAGCTTCATCACCACATGCTAACTTAAGTCTTTCATAACTTTGTTTCTGGTTAGGTTTACTTCTAAAAAAAATCTAATTGTAGTGACGTAATACCCAAATCTAGCAATGAAATTGGCATTAGTACTAATCTTGACAATTGTGATAAATTATTATTATAACATTACAAGTTTGGTAAGTACCTGACTTTTAAGATTTAACAAAACTTCATATTAGAAAATTAAAAGATAACGATACCGACCTACGTATATATAAAGCCGCCCATTATGTTGTATTATCTTGAGGCATTATGAGTCTTGAAGTGAAAAATTATAAACGTATTAGAAATTCTATTACTATGCCAGTACATGTGGTTTTCTGTTGTCATAGTAACGGTTTCATTTATTAAGTATAAGTATACATTAAGTATTCCAGTTGTTGTAAATATATCATAACGAGACCGAGGCTATTGATTAAACAGTATTTCCTAATCAATCATTTATTTATGTTTTATTTCACGAGTGTGTTTGAGTTATGACGTTTTAAAAAATAGTTTAATTAAGAGACATTATTAACATTATAAACAATTAATAACACATAATATGTTAGTGATAGATAAGGGGTCATCCATAAATTACGTCACAGGTTAAAGGGGAGGGGTCAATAAAGTGTGACATCGTGTGACAAGGGGGGAGGGGACGAGTTATAAGCTTCGTGACGTCACATGTATAAATCTAAAGTATTCAAACTAAACTTCAACTGTAACGAAAAACTATAAAATATTACCACCTCTATCAATATTATTATAAGGTTGTTTTAATTTAACAATTTCTAAATTTAAAATTGCAAAATATGTGACGTCACAACAGTCACACAAATGTGACCACCTGTGACAAGGACGGGGGGGGGACTCCAAAAATCATTAAATTCGTGTGACGTAATTTATGGATAGCCCCTAATTAGTAATTTATGATTTAAGTTTACTTCATGTTTACAAAACAGCTGTACAATAATTTGAATGTCATTTGTAGTTACCTGATTTAAGCAAATAAATTTAATTTGAATGGGCAGAGCTTTTAGTTTGACCTATCGTACACCGCTCATGCGCATGCGCTCAAAGGAGGCCCATGTGAATAATAAAAGTGCTGCTGATGATATTATCGAAAAATCTCTCTAATTATTATCAAATTACTGACAATACCTACCCTAGCCAATAGTATAAACCGTATCAGAATCGAACTAGCAATTGTAAAGACGCGAATAAACAGAAAGGAACAGTCAGGAAACAAGGAACAACCTTTGAAATATAATAAGATATCTATAAATATTTCCTAAGTATTATTTACTGCGTGACCCACGCCTGTCACGCAGTAAATAATATCGGGGATATCGAATTTTGCGGTACCGGCGGAAATCCTTTACCTACTCACTATATCCGATAACGTTTCCTTCCTTTATTTTGTGGTAAAACATCTTAATTTCATATTGCTGGAAAATTTAATGCGACATCGAAAACAATGCTCCCTAAAATTAATTTCAAATTCAAGGTAAAATCCAAATTCCTAAAATTCAAGGTGTCGCGCACTGTTCGGTCCAAAAATTATTTTATACCGCGAACCCATAAGCTGTGGAATGAACTGCCTCAAGAGATCTTTCCATTAAGCTACGATATGGGGTTCTTCAAGAAAGCTGTGAATAGGATTTTGCAGCGCGCCTGCATACCCCCTGCATACTCCCCTGTGCAGGTGTCCATGGGCGGCGGTAACACTTACCATCACGTGGTAAGTGTTACCATCACGTGGTACCATCTTTGTATTAATTGAATCTTCCGGGCTACTTGGCCGAGGTCTTCTGGAATCTCTTTTCTTTGTTCCAAACCTTTCGTCAACAACTGCGGTTGACATCTTCAGTGGCTACTGCGTTCACTTTCGGAGAGATGTTATCTAGCAATTAATAAACTTTGAACGGTTTAAATCGCGTATATTTAACATTATTTATATCCCGACGTTTCGAATACTTTGCAGTGGACGTGGTCGAGATGTCAAGATGTCATTATGGGGTGACATCTTGAGATGTTATCTCTTCGGCTTCTCGAGCGCAACACGACTGTGGCGCACCGGTATTTATAGTGGGCGAGGGTAGTTGTGATTGTGTGTGTACCGAGTCTGTTTTTATCCACCCCTCTCATCTCTCTTCCCCGTGAGCTTGATGTCTTAGGAGTGCTAGATACCAGATATTTCGGAGTCTTAGATTTTCTTCTTTTTTGTTAAAATTGTTGGGATGCTCGTAGATTTCAATAGTTTCCCTATTGAGACGGGAATAATAATGATTCCCGGTTGACAAGATCTTTGTGTCCCTCAGAATGAGCCAACTCAGAAATATCATCAGATCAGTCAAAGATCCCAGAGATCCGTTGTCCTCGACTGGAGTATATAAAATACCATGCTCCTGTGGGTCAGTGTATATTGGCACTACAAAACGGAGTGTCAGAACGCATTAAAGAACATAAAGGCAATTGTCGAAGAGGAGAGACTGAGAAGTCGGCCGTAGCTAAACATGCCTTGTCGGATGGGGACCACGAAATCTGCTTCAGGGACACAAAGGACAAGACTAGAAATTCAAATTGATATTCAAAAACATGTATAATGCAATCGGCTCTTTCAATATATACTTCTGGACCACATTGTCTTGTGCATGAGGGATGTATGGCCTTAAAACGTCACGCTGGCCAAGCGGGTTGGCGAGTCCACTCTTCAGAGGTGGTGTAGTTCCTCAGCGCTCGTGGTAGCGACTTTGTTATAGTGACGACCTTAGTCCCCTCGGGAAGAAATCAAAAATATGTAAAGAACTTTAATTCTACCATTGTATTACATTCGCCAGACTCTAAATATATAATAAATAATTAAGCCCATGTTTAGTTTGGATAGTTTAGCGTATGATACGAGTTAACGTAGATAAGGGAGGGTTCAAGTTTTGTAACGTGCATCCCATTTAAGCAGATAAACAGAATTTACCAAACAGAACTACTTTTTTATTTATTTAACTATTATTTCTCAACGATAAACTATCGCGATCGAACCAGGGGCGATCACTTGTATTGTTATTGCCCCAGACATTTTTCAGTCGGTTAAAAACAGTAGTTTGCGCATATAGTTCCTTCCTCTCACGAAGGCTTAGTAGTGGCTGTGCTCGTACATGTACGTAAACATTTGTTTAAGTAAGTACATATTTTAGTGTGCGTAAAGTTGATAACGCTCAATTGGGTTCTCGAACGCCGCAGCGCACACTAAAACAATGTACAGATACATTACGAAAACGTTGGCCATCGGTTAATCCGGAAACAATTGAACGCGTCATCTACGTCTATGAATTACAGTACCTAGGGGTAGAGTTTATTACGTTTATTGCATACTTTATTAGTCAATAGTTTTATAAATTTAACACATTTTAATTATTCAAAGTAATGTTTTATGTCTACATTATTTACCTTTATAGCTTCATAATTACTTCACCGGCATACACGAACAGCTGTGCTAACTTGATGCTCATATAAGTAAATCTTACATAATGAAGCGTTGCCGCACGGGTTTACACATGGGACATTGCGGCACGGGCGTTAGTCCTGTGTTAGCAAAAAGTCGCATCTTGTGTAGGGTTACCATATTTTTTGTAACTAAATAATAACAATAGGTACTCCTACTAATAGCCCATACTAATCGGCAGACGAGCATACAGTCCACCTGATGGTAAGTGGGTACTGTAGTCCATTGACAGTATTCACTGTAACCAGTAACCGTAACCAGCCCTTTATTCATCCACTGCTGGACATGAGCCTCCTTATGCACATCGTCGTGTACATGAGGAATATGCCTTAAACTGCCACGCTAACTAAGCGGGTGAGCGAGTCCACTCTTTTAAAGGTAACGTTGTTACTCAGGACTTATGATACCGGCTTTGTTATCCACTAGACCAGGGGTGGCCAACTTATTCAGAAGTGTTCTACTTTAAAAAAATCTGACGTCTTGCGATCGACTTAATTGTGCTTTAGTGGGATGAATAAAACAATAATTAGATAGCTTTTTATGAATATCAATAATATGATAGTAGAATTAATATCAATAGATAACAAAAAAATAATGAGAAGTTTGTGCTTTTATTGCCTTGATAATACCTTAACGAAAATTTTGATACCGGCCAAAAATTTTAATTTCGTTTCGCGATCGACCGGTCGATCGCGATCGACTTGTTGGCCATCCCTGTACTAGACGCTTTTTACAACACTCGCGGGAAGAGAAGGGGTGGGGTGGTGCCGTCATCACATGGCCAGCAGTTTTCATCAATTTCATTTAATTTTGAAAGTATGTACAAGTTATTTCGATGTTGCAGCATTAAAATATAAACTTTCAAACAAAAATTAATTTAAAAACATTATTTATATTATTATATTTTTATTTAAATTATTATTTTGATATGCCTTGAAAACAAGTCTTTTGTGCCTATTAAGATAAAGTATAAATATAGAGAGATGGTTACAGGGTCGAATTAAGAGGAGAAAGGGGTGGGGATTGACGACCCCGCGGTCTAAAAGGGCCCATCGCGAGAAATTCCATAGTACAGCAAAAAAAAAATTAAAACGATTTATCTAAGGAAGACCGAAACAAATCGTTTAAGAACTTGAGCTTGACTCCGAACCGACAAGCAGGGGAAAGCGATTGTCATGCGTCCAAACCTAGGGCAGGCGAGTGGCGAGTTTCTTTTCTACAAAGTTTTATCTACAAGTTGCTTAGGTTTTGTGTTACACAACCTCGGTTATGTACGAGTATGTAGCATCAAAAAGTTTTTCCTGCTTAAAAGGGCCCCGACGCAAACCATCGTGAGTCTTTATCGGCCCCTAGATCGGTAGGACACGGACACTAAGCGATAAAAGCAAAACAGTTTATACTTATATCAGTATCGAGTGCTTACCCTACTATCAAGCTGCTATCTTGGCTTCTTTTGGTATCATAGGCGGGTCCTAGAATGTTGCAAGTCTGGTCCCAGCGCGATGCCGCAAGCTGTTGACTTCACAAATAGATACTTGTACATCTTTGTAGATGAGTCTATACCTACTCATCAACAAATGTACGCCTATGCCGTACACTTATTTTTGCAACTACAGCAGTAGGTACAGTCGAGTTCATAAATATAATAACATTGTCATGTGTTCAAAATATGTGAGCGTTGAAAAACTCCTTAAAATTCTGAACATATTTGGCTTTCATATAATTGTGCACAACCTATCACTTCATAAATATCTGGACACACCTATATCAATAACATCTCAACAGATATAGTCTCATAAATATGTGTACAACTCTTTGTTCATAAATATCTATACAGGCTTTGTTTCAATAATATCTTAACATAATGACAATCAAACAAAATATTTAAATAAAGAGGTTAGATTGTAAATACTGGCTAGATAAACTTTAAAGTGACGTTGAGATGTAGTTTTGATCTAGATATTTATTTTAAATATCTATGCATCAATTTCTGCAATTTAAATTTTAATCAACTAAGTACAAAAAAGTACCGAATTGACGAAAAAACTAAGTATAAAATAATATCTACTAAGTATAAAAGATGGTTTATCTGAATAACCATCTCGGTAAGTAGTAACAAGTATTTTATATTTTACTAAATTATTAATAATATTAATATAATATTAATTATTAATAATATTGATAACTAAGTTCATTTTTATTTATTTATTTGCAAGATACACCAACATCATTTACACGAAAGAATACAAATGATAAAAACTTATAAATTCAAAATACCGCGTGCAATACTTTAAATACCTACAAGTTCAACACAGAGGCATGCTAGTATGATCCAAAAAAAATAAATTTAAATGTGGATGTACATAAATCCGATTAAATAAGGTTAAATTACAATTTACTATATTATTTAATTAAACAAATGAAAAAAATACAAAACCAAAAGTGCCCGATTACAATTTACGTGAAATTTTGCGTTTAAAACTTGCCAAAGAATCATTAAAGATGTCGATGTCATGAGAATTAAACTCGTTATAAGTATTCAGAAGACGATTTAATGGTGAGAATTTACCCAAGTTTGTTTTAGAGGGTATTGGTACTAATTGCTTGCTTAAAGGATATCTTGAGATAGAGCATGGAACAGCAAAGTAAAATCTGATTTACCACCTCAGGTATTAACAAGGCGCCATTTAATATTTTGTGCAACAAAACCAAGCAGGAAACCTTCCGACGCACTAGTAACGTTGGTAATCCGAAATGAGAGAGTCGTGTATAGTAATTAGAACGATATGGGCATTGGCAGTCCTTGTACGCAAGAAACCTGGTGAACGCACGCTGGATATGTTCAATCCTGTCAGAATGGACTTTATAGAATGGACTCCATATTGGTGCTGCATATTCAAGACTGCTACGTATCAGTGCATTATACAGACATAATAAGGTACGTGAATCCCTGAAATCCGCAGAGACACGCTTGATGAAACCCAACATTCTCCAAGCTCTTGTGCTAATTTTGTTGATATGATCAGTGAAGTTTAGCTTGCTATCAAGAAGTACTCCAAGATCACTCACTTAGTTGACCTGCTGGAGATTAATGTTATTGAGTATGTAATTAGAAGGAACTGCATTTAATTTCCTAGTGAAACGCATAAAATTGCATTTAGTGGCGTTTAAGAACATTTTGTTCTCAATGCACCACTCATGAATAGCGTCAATATCATGTTGCAGAAGACGCACGTCCTCAATATTATCTATTTGCCTATAAACCTTCAGGTCGTCAGCGTAAATGGAGCATTTACTGTATTTGACAACGTCTGTAATATCATTTATAAAGAATAGGAAAAGAATTGGTCCCAGATGAGAGCCCTGTGGGACACCAGAATGCGCGTAAAACATCTGTGAATTATATCCATGTACTGCAACTTTTTGCGCGCGACCAGTCAGATATGATTTGAACCATGACGGGAGATTACCATTAATGCCATAGTGCTTTAGTTTTTTTATGAGAATCGCATGGTTGACTTTATCGAAGGCACTACTAAAGTCAATGTATACAGAATCCACCTCTTTACGAACAACTACCAACTGTGTGAGATCTGTAACGTATGACAGGAGATTACTGACTGTAGATTTGCCTTTGGCGAAGCCATGCTGGAGATCCGTAATGAAATTTTTTGAGTAAGATGTTAATACTGGATACACTATACGCTGGAAAATCTTCGCAAACACGCACAACAATGAGACCGGACGGTAATTGCAGACACAAGAAGCATCGCCCTTCTTATAAATGGGAAAAACATTTGTTTCTTTCCACCTAGTTGGAAAGGTGCCGGAGAGTAAGGATTTATTGAATATAACTTTTAGTGGAAGCGTAAGAAATTTTAATGAAAAAAGGCGGAATCCCATCCGGTCCCGCTCCTTTACTAATATTTAAAGTTTTTAGAATTTTGGCTATGTCACTCTCATCAACACGAATAATACTCAGAGAAAACCGTGGGAAATTGTCGTCGTTATGAGGAACCGCAGCATCAACGCGTGCATCATATGTGGAAGCAAAATGATTAGCAAAAAGATTGCAAATTCCTTGACCAGTATCTGCCACACTATTGCCGAGGGACATATGTTTAGGAATAAGAGACGCGCCTCCTCTGCGCTCCTTCATAAATGACCATTTATTTGAGTTGTTCTGTATGGAACTTTCGACATTGAGGATGTGTGCAGAATAAGACTTTTTAATAGCATGGTCAAACCTTTTGTTACACAGTTTGAATTCCAAGAGATCCCTTGGATTTTTGTACTTTTTATATCTAAGTTTAATTTTTTCTTTTTCCGCTTTTATTTTAATTAGCGAGTTTGTAAACCAAATTGGGTATTTACGGTTGCGCAATTTTGTTCTAGGTACCGTAGTGTTAATTATTGAGCTTAGAATTTCGTAAAATTTAGAAACTATGACATCGACATCCATACACGATTGAAATTCTGAGTCCCAGTCAATAAGAGCCAGTTTTTTCGAAACAAGCAAATAATCGGCTTTTCTAAAATTATAAGTAGCAAATATGTACTTTACTTTTTAATGCGATAGGACAATTAATATTAATAACAATATCCAGATAACAATAAAATAATAACAATAATATTAATAACAATAACAATATCCATTTTATAGAGAAAAAATACAGTATATCTATGGTGGAAGAGATGGCAAGAAGAGGGATCCGTTGGAAAACATGTGTCTTTTGGCCGCCCCAGAAAAACCAACCGCAAACAAGATAGACAATTAATAGAAAATGTCCGCAATTATAGTTTTATTAACACAACTCGATTAGCTCAAGATCTTAGCGTGTCTAACTTAACTATACGCCGAAGATTGCACGAAGTTAATATTCATAATCGTATTCCAGCAAGAAAACCCATACTAACAGCCAGACATAAGGAGCTACGGTTGAACTTCGCAAACAGATATTTAAATTTCAACTTTGAGAACGTGGCTTTTATGGATGAGAAGGTGTCCGTTTCTTCGGCTGACGGGCGTGTATCGTTATGGCGACCAAACAATACACGATATAATGAAAACGTGCGGCCAAATAGACGTAGTGGAAGAATTTCGTGTGGGTTTTGAGGATGGATTAATTTAGGCGGACCTATTGAATTGACTGAAATTACAAGTCGTATGACGAGTATCGACTATTTAGAAATTTTAAGAAATCTATTTTTACCTACAGCCAAAATTGTGTATCCCGAAAACTTCCGCATATCATTCATTCATGATGGTAGTTCTGCGCACAACTCGAGGAAAGTTCAGTCTTGGATTGATGAACAAGAAGATATAGAACTAATTCGATTACCTCCAAGAAGCCCAGACTTAAATCCCATCGAAAATACATATATGGAGATTAATGACTCAACACTGGGATTCCACTATAGCACGCACAGACGCCAATCTGAAGGCTCATGTATATGATATATGGGATAGTTTAAGAAATACTGATGTATGCTACAATACAATTAGGTCTATGCCAACTCGTTTACAAAAAGTCATACAAGCGAACGGAGGTTATACCAAATATTAATCATGAATGATTCGGCATAATAAGCCTTTGTTTTATTTTATTTTTATTAGTGATGAATTACGAGAATAAGCAATAATTAATTTTAAGAAAAATGGTTTATCTTTTAGTTTAAAATGAGTTTAAATTACTTTATAATGTTTATAAACGTAAAAAGTAATAAAAATTTTCATCATGATCAGATATTTTAATCCACCTACATGTCTAAACTACTAGACCGATCTACTTCTCAAGAAATGTTGTTCTTCAATATTCTGAACTATTTGAATTATTCTCGAGCGAAACCGGGTTACACAGCTAGTGTATAATACAAATCTATTCAATATTACATTTTGTGAAAATTTTGAAGTGAAATTCCGAAGAAAAAAAGACAGTCCGTGACGTGTCATGATAAAAACGTATTTCTTTTTCTCGTGTTTCTAATTTAATTCTTAGTACTTTAATATTAAGTTGATTTCAATAAACGTTAATATATTTATGAACTGTTGCATATTTAGATATATTTGGTCTGTGCCGTATAGATATTTTTGTACAATAGGTGTAGGTATAGATATTAGGGGTTAAAGTATGAAATTGCCGATTTGTACTGAAAAATTAAAACTCGTTTTTTTCTAAAATGTAACATATTTATTTAATCAAAATATTTACCCTCATTATCTATACATTGTTGCCATCTAATCGGAAGTTCATTTATGCCTTTGCGATAGAACTCTGGGGATGTAGATTCGACAAACTGTGTGAAAGCATTTTGTACTGCCTCTTGGAAAGAAATTTTTTTACCACGTAGAAAATTGTGCAAATCATGAATAAAATGGTAGTCCGTTGGAGCAAGGTCTGGCGAGTACGGAGGATGACGTATGGTTTCTAACTGCAGCTCCTGTAGAGTTACAACGGTTTCCCGTGCAGTGTGAGGTCTTGCGTTATCACGGAGCAATAATAGTGAAGATCGATTCACGAGTCGGGGCTGTTTCACTTAGGGTTTCCGATTTCTCGAGGTTTTTTAGTTCTCGGGTGTCGAGAGTTCTCGAGCCTGATTTCGCGGGTCTTCTCGGGTTGTCGAGAAAAAAGTAAATTTTTGTCTAGATTTTTTATTTAAATAATAAAAAGAGTCTTTAATTTAATTGTGTTTATTTTAAATGATAAAATCAACATAATTTGAAACAAAAAACTAATTCTTAATAAAAAATCAGCTCAAAACAAATATACTAACTAAAAACAATCATATTTTTTCTTCTCACCATAACTAATCTCACTAATTTTTAATAAAAAACAAAATCTCTGTTAACAATCAGCTTAAAACAAACATTTTTAACTAAAAACAATCATAAATTTTCTCATCATAACTAAAAGTCACTCACTAATCTCACTATGTGGGTGATATGGTATGCATCACAATTTTTGGCAGTTTTAATGTAATTAAATAATAGGTATCTGCTATTAATACGAAAAAAATAACTGTCTTTAAGCCTACTTATTAATTCTTATAAAATATGCCTTAAGATAAACTAAAGCATTAATAGATTTATCAGACAGGCGGCTTCTAATCTTACTGACCACATTTCCCGATATGGAAAATACCCTTTCATTTTCTGTTGAAGTCGGCTTGACTGAAATTAATGCCTTGTATAGTGTTTCCAGATTAGGAGTCCTCTTGCCTGTTTTTTCAAATAGCAAAAACTCTTTTTTTATTATTGATTTTGAAAGCACCACAGCATTAGTTGATTCATCATTTTTCGAAACACCTTTTATTGCTCTCTCTAATTGAGCTGCAAAGCTGTCTTGTTCAGGTTCTGATTCGCTTACGCCTGCTTCAACAACTTCTGAATTATTTTCTGTCAAAGGTTCTGTAGTAGTGGGAACAGTGGGGTATAGGCGATTGAATAAGTCTTCAGCATATCCAATTAAAAATGTCTTGCTATTATCGATAAAATAATCACTCTTTTTGTGCATAAAATTATCGGGGCTGTTTAGGTAGCGTAGCAGCGATATTAGAGGTGTATTCCGACGATCTGATATTTTCATTTTAAGAGATTCTACTAATTGAAGAGCCAAAGGGTGGTCGATATTTTGTAATTGTTTTAGCAACACGTCTATTATAGCCTCTGCAGTTAGTAAATTGGCACCTTGTCTGCTCAATGCTTCTACTGCAAGTTTCGTTGGCGTCAATATCAACAGCAATTTTTGTAGTACACAAATATTTTCCTCCTTCCATTTAAATGAGCTATCTAAATCAATCAAGGCTTTTTTAATGGAATTTTTTAACTTCAAGAAACGCTCAATCATTGTTAGCTTTGAATTCCACCTAGTTCTGACATCCTGTAATAAGGCTAGTTCTGCCCCGAATTCAGTCTTCACATGTTTTTGTAGTGTGATATTTCTGAGAGGACTCTTTCTGAAAAATCTTATGATCGAACGGGTCTCATTCAGGACTTTATTTATGTCGTCATCAGGTTGCAATATAGATTCTTCATCAGATTCGTCGTCGATATCAGTGCTGGCTTCATCAGAGCTGCTGTGTTCATCGTCGCTAACAGGTGTGTTTCTTCTAGCAACTGTAGTTTCTGGTTTTTTTTTACAAAAGGTATCAAGAATAGCCAAATGGATGGCATGGTTTACACAGAGGACCATCTCACAGGGGCTCTCTCTGCCAAATTTTTTCATAACATTTGGCCCGTCGCTGGTTACGGCCAAGACGTAATGCTCGAAGTTTACCCCAAAGTATTTCAAACGCTCCTCTACTATTTCTCTAACCTCTGCGGCACCGCATTTTCCGGGTATGTAAACTAGCCCCAAATTGTAAACTTTTGCCTCTGCTGTATGGACACAGACGCTAAAATATCGTCTGTTTCGTATGCTTGTCCACTCGTCAATTGTCACACTTAGCCGGTTTCCTGATGTGCAAATCTGAGAAAGCTCTTTTATCATCTCTTTCTCCTTTTCATCATAAAACTTCAATATTAGGTTCATTACTTCGGTTTGGGTCTTTGGGAGTTTATACCCCTTGGCAACAAGTGATTCACGGATAAATTCACTTTTAGTAATGCCTCTTATAGTAAAACCGTCTTGGGCAGAAAGTTTAGCTAAAATTTCACCTAACGATTTTCTGGGTTGAACGTCAAATTTCAGTGTCTGCTGTACGTGCATAGTTTCAAAAGCACTTCTAGATTTTTTTGGTGCCGTCACCCCGGAACTGGACGAGCTGGTAGATCCGTCTTCTGTGTTCATTTGAGCCTCGGTGGATCTTACATCAATTTTGTGTACATGAGCTAAATGCCTCACTAGTCCGCTTGTGTTTGATCCTTTACAGGATATGGTTTTAGGACATTTTAGACATTGCGAATTTGAGGCGTCCTTATTTTTTTTGAAATATTTCCAAACTTTGGAAGTTTCCATTTTGGTCCATCAGTTGTAAAATCTATAACAAACAGTTCAAGGATTAGTAAGTATTTTAGTACCTACAAAATAACTGACGCAACAGTGGGGAGGCCTATGCCCAGCAGTGGGTTGATGTGGTTAGGTTAGGCTGATGACGGGCGAAGCCGTGGACGGAAAGCTAGTTTTAAATAAATAATAACAAAACTTACCTGTTTGTTCTGCAATTCTATTACTCGTACGTTACTAAATAAGTACACTATGCTGGCTTTATGATCCGATTTTCAATCCGAAGTAATCCGAACACGGCGGGAGTTGAAACACGAATGAACGAAACACAACTGGGGCCGCGCGGGCGCTTGCGTTTGTCGGCGAAAACAAAGGATACCGACAGACACGAGCCGCGCTGTCAAAGGATGCCGCCGATTGCCGCCGCCACCTCGCATTTACAAAGAAAGCTAAGCGTAAAAATGTTTATTTAAATTTCTCGATGTCTCGACTTTTCTCGAGCTGAATTTCCCGGGAACGAGACCAACCGATTTCCCGGGAATTCCCGGGACGAGAATTCCCGGGAACAAACCCTAGTTTCACTGCTAGTTTCGCCATCATTGTTCGAAGTTCGGCACAGTAAACATCTGCTGTTATTGCTTGACCAGACCTGAGAAAGCTATAGTGAATAACACCATGAATAGACCACAAAACAGTTACCATTACCTTTTTATTGGTAAGCTTTGCCTTAGGGCACTGTTGCAGCGTTTGACCTGCGGTCAGCCATTGCATTTTTCGCTTTCGGTTATCGTAAAGAATCCACTTTTCGTCACATGTCACAATTCGATCCAATATTCCTTCATTTCTGTACCGATTCAACAAGGCAACGCAAGTTTCAACACGCGTTTCTTTCTGCAGATCAGTCAAATTTTCATATTTTTCACCACCCATTTTTCATATTTTTTTATCTCATTGATTTGATGCAAATGAGTCAATATTGTAGGTAAAGTAACGTTAAACCATGCCGCTAATTCCTGGGTAGTTTGACTCGGATCGGCTTCCACCATCTCCTTCAATTCAGCGTTATTCACCTGTGTGGGCGGTCTTCCACGTGGTTCGTTCTTCAAGTCGAAGTTTCCATTACGAAAGCGTTTAAACCAAAAACGCAAGGTTCGTTCATTAGCAGTCTCCTCTCCAAACGCAGCATTGATATTGCAAGCCGTTTCTGCCGCGTTAGTTCCGCGTCGGAACTCGTATTCAAAGATTACTCGGATTTTCGAAGTATCCATCTTTCCCGTCTAAGCTGAATAAAAAAAACAATTGAAAGTCGAAAATCGAATGTTGCACATTCGATCATGTGTAGATATCATGTGAAAAAAGTTTCACTCGAAAATCTCACACCATGAAGGTTTTATGTCAATTCAAAGTATCTATTACTATAAAACGGCAATTTCATACTTTAACCCCTATTATTTATGAAGTCTAGATTGTTTATATATTATTGTAGAATGTTGTTCACATATTTATGGTTGCTTAGCTCGATCACATTAGCTCGGGTTAGCAAGCTGAAGTGGCAGTGGGCAGGGCACATAGCTCGAAGAACCGATGGCCGATGGGGCAGACGGGTTCTCGAATGGAGACCACGTACCGGCGGACGAAGCCGAGGACGTCCATCTGCTAGATGGACAGACGACCTCATAAAGGTTGCGGGCACCCGCTGGATGCAGGTCGCTGCCGATAGGTCTAAATGGCGGACAATGGGGGAGGCCTATGTCCAGCAGTGGACGTCCAAGGGCTGAGAAGAAGAAGAAGAAGAAGAAGATTGTTTATATATTTTTGCACTGTTGCAATGCTCAGATATTTTTGAAGCGCGAGTGTGCTCATATATTAATGAACTCGACTGTACTGTCAGATAAATGCGTTGCGTAACACAATGTGTTGTGCTTGATAATGGAAATGTATCACGTGACAATACATATTCGGACATAACACGTGTATTTGGACAAGTGTAAACTTTTAACTAGTTTCGAAAATGAGGTATAAAAGCCATGATGATTGCCAAACTTCGTTAGAAGACGGCACTGCAAGAAGAACAAGAAAGGTTAAACCACAATACCTACAGATGGCATAGTCTTTCAATTCATTGTTCTAAGTTAATTGTCATGACAATTTTACGCATTATATTCTGCAAACAAAATAAAGTTTTGAGTTTTTGATATATTTATTTGCTAAATACATATGTATTTGCTAAATATTAAGCACGCAAATTGATAGTTTTTTTTCAAAAAATACATAATAGATATGTCATATCAATTAATTCAGTGCTCATAATTTATCGTACAATATAGGCTGTGACGATGTAATACTATAGTTACCTATATACTGTGTAATCGAACCTTCCAAAACCTGAAACCATAAATACGAGTAGATACTTAGTTGACATGAAAATTGTTCAAATATTTTTTGGAAAAGAAATCCATCTTTTACAAAAAAAGAAATCATATTATTATTTTAATTAATTAGGTATGAGCTTGAAAATAATTGAGATGAGAAGCTATCGCTATCTCAGTCACTCACGCTCGAATGTACTACACCGTCAAAATACACCGGCCTTCAGCCAACACTTTTACCAGCGATGCCGATAGGCACGTGCCTAGGCGCTTCTCACCGACTCGCGATCCCGCGGTACCCTCCCAAAGCAACGCCCTAAGCCGAGGTCCGTTCCTTCCGCCGGTTTTCCGGCGAGGGAGCCCTTAGGGTCGTTTCTGCACATTTTTTGCTTCTGAGTGCGTGATTTCTACGCTCGCACTTAATTATATAAGTATGTCCGGTGACTCTTGAAAGACTATTAGGGCCACAAGAATTTAGCCATTCCGAAAAAGGAAAAAGAAACATGCCTATACCTGTCATTTTTCAAGACTTTTATTTCATGAATCTATTTCGAATATCTTAAGTTGTTAAAAAAATATGTATACCTAGTGTCAAAATACCATATTTAAAAAGTAGCTAAGTAGGTACCTACTGCTTATTTTCTTTTATTTTAAAAATAAAAATATTGCGTAAGAGAAATCACATATCAATTTATAGGATATCATATCATAGGATAGCTTTAATATCATCTATTATGATAAATTACGCAATAAGATATAATCTCATATACCTATTGACTTAGGGTCACTTTCTGGTGCGATAAACTATGTGTGAATCTGTTTTTCTTCACGAGTGAACGTTTAAATTGTTATTTTTAACTTATCTTGTGTGGATTTGAATTTAAAGAATGTCGTGAGTAACTTATTTTATTATTTTACTAGCACGTTAAAGTATAGTAGGTTAGCTTGATTTCCGTAGTTACTTTATAATTGATCTGGATAAAAAGTAGGTACCCTTAATGTTGACCCGGCACTTGAGCTTATAACTAGACAGCTAGAGACAGATGGACAGTCAAACAGACAAACATTTTAAAAAAATGTTTTGAGCTCTATACCATCCATAGGGAACAATGCAATGGTTTTTTTCGAAAAATATTTAGTGTAGGTACAGGCACGGTTTTGTTACGATTTTAGTATGATAGACTAGTATTTGCTTAAGGCATGCTTAAGCTTAAGGCACTTGAAACCTGATTTCGATCAGGAAATAAGTTTCCATAACCTTGTTTTTCAAAACTGTAATTTATCTAACGTTGGTACGCCCTCGATTGTGCTTCCTTTGGAAATTTGGAATGAGTGGATTTGAAAAAAATTTTACTCTACTTACTCTTAAGTAAGAGTAGAATTAGGCTTTGCATTAAGTACCTACCTAAATCTTAAACATTGCCTACAAGTAGATTATTATGTAGCTATGGATAATTAAAATAATGATTAATTGCTTTATATTAAATATAATACAAAGATCTCTAAACAGGTTTTAAGTTTAAATACTATTCTGATATATGGATTTAGCCTTTAAATGAGGTAATTTTTAAACGAGAATCACCAGAGAATCAAAAGATGAAATAATAATTTTAATTCAAAACGCCCGAAATATATCAGGCAGCCATAAATTACCAAACCAGACTGATATATAAATATCCAGAATTGACCGTGACATTTTGTTTGTCGTTCATTTTCGTATATATGAAATTCGTAATCTGACAGCAAAAATTGTGCGATTTCGCCTGTTGCAAATTATCTGCAAAATAAGTATGTACCTAATAAACCTGCCATTTCTCTTACTCACCATCAAATTAACGCATAACTACATTTTTGTTGGCGCTAAAAATTATCTTTACAAATGAACTTGTTTTTGTCCGTTACAAAACTGATACAGATGACGCTATAATAAACTCTATTTTGATTTGCTATGCTAGATCTCTGAGATAACACGTAAATGAGCCGTAAATACCGTAGATAGAGAATAACAAAACCTTTATCTTCGGATCACGGTGGCGCCACCTTCTACGACGAACCTGTTAAATTAGGTACGTATGTACTGAAATAAATAGTTCTGATTTTAGTCGTAAATTCGGCAATAATAAGTTAGCAGTACAAATAAACACTTCAGTCTTATGTTAGGAAGTCTGAAAAGTAGCAAAGGAATTACTTAACAATACGGATAAGCAGAGACAAAATTAATGCAGTTATCTAAGAGAAAAAGGTATGTAAATAAATATTTGTCGAAGGGAAACTGAAGATGTAGCTATTTGTCTTCTTCGAGTCATTATTTTGATAAATACCATTGATAAAACTCAATCATTTTGTTAATTAAAGATTTCCAATTGACTTTTTTTGTTTCAAAGCTTAGTTGAATTAGTATTGTAGTGAACTGATACGGAAGTAAATCTATCTAGAAGAACTAAGAATAATAAATGAGGGACAACTAAAACTAAATAAATTCAATGAAAATTACCAAACATGTCGGTTTAATTAAAAAAAATATATTGCAGTAAGTACACAATTACAGTAATTGTGTAAAAACAATAAATAACAAGCTTTATTAGTTTGTCGGCTAACGGAGGAAGCACAAACATCAAAGAATTTCCGACAATTCCAGGAACCAGCCGTTTCAAGTACTACGCTCGTTGTTCCATTATTTGTGCGGTTGTTATTGTTTTGACATAAACAGATAATTCACTTTTTGAAGATTATTTAACACTTTGAAGTCTTTTATGATAAAACTAAACTTGAAATTTACTTGTTAAAACTGACCTGTGTCGGATATAAGCTCGAAGTCTAGCCCTTCTGAGGGGGTAATTCTTGTAGTCAAATTTTCCTCCAGTTTCAGTTGATTGAACAAATTATTTCTCGTAATTCTTTGGAATTGTTTTTTTAAATAAACCGATATGTTGCATGTTCTCACATGTTTAGTAATTTTCATTGTATTTTTTTGTTTTATTGTCCCTCATTTATTATTCTTAGTTCTTCGAGATAGTTTTACTTTCGAATCAGTTCACTGCAGTACTCAACTAAGCTTTAAAACATAAAAAGTCAATAGGATATCTTTAATTAACAAAATAATTTAGTTTTTATAATAAGTAATTGTCAAAGACTCAAAATAATAATTATTTGAGAAAAATACAATGTAAAATACTTTCGGCCAGGGTATTTGGAAGTATCTAATGGTGAAAAATAATCGTTACGCAGCGCTCCCTAATACTATCTCCTGAAAAGAACTGTTCTATTTACCAATAAGCCTATATAAAAGTCGAAGGTAGGACACTCTTTACGAACAGGTCGCCATCAAGTTAATATCATACCACATCAGTGGTGAAAGAAGTGTGAAAACCTATAACTAATTACAGTGAGTTATTATATCCCGTCATTGAAATTACTGAACTACAGTGTCCTATGTAATGTTACTTTGGTACAGATTATACTTACAAGCGAGCTTCTTAATTGCACATTAACATTAACTTATTAACATCTTTTAAATTGAGGAGAAACTACCCCCATTAACAAGGGGTGATGTGAAGGTTGACCCGGAGACCAGAAGCTTTGTTAAATATCTACCTAACGAAGAAGCTCACTAGTTAAAATAAACTAGTCGAGATATCCTCCTTTGTTTTTCATCTGCGACATATTGATAAATTACAGAAATATATCTTCGGTTGTTTGACTTTTATCGATTCACATCCATCTTAGACATAATTCATTGTCCACATGGTAACTTATAGGTATGTTTTATAAAATTGTGTAACATGAAAATGAATATTGTCTCTATCTTTGGACAATAAACGTAAATGAGGCAATAGAGAATAGACAGGACAATAGAGTATCGCATATATCTATTTATTTTAGTAGTTAGGGGTTTTTCATCGCTGTTATGGCAAAACATAATCGAAGATTAATTTAAAATATTTACAATACATACTAGAATTAGTCGCACTTCTGTATGTATACAAAACTACCATTGTTGGTTACCTATGTTCTAGCAAAATAAATTACTTGGTTTGATTTGATATACCTACCTACTTGAAGTAGAATCTTTGATTAGAAAAAAATATCTAATATAATTGATATGTAAACAGGTTAAACACAATTTTTATTATCCTATATATTTTTATGTAATGTTTATCCTCTTTATAATGTTTATTATCCTATGTATTTTTTTTATTTTTATTAACGGTAACTAACCGATATTTTGGTTCAGCATAAACCGTGATTATAGCGAGTACTACATTTACATAATTATTTATTAATGTTCAACCACAACAACAAAAGTTTGAAAGTCATTAGTTTTTATTCATGTTACATACATAATATTTGAATTTATACCCTTGAGATCCAGTATCGGACAACAATCCCCTAGCTGGGTGGTTTTATCGAAGGTTTTTGCTAAATATACCTGTTCAAATAAATTGTTTTAAGTCAAATGTTGCTATTCAAAAATTCTCATCATTATACTTTTTCAGGCAACTAATGGACGTGATCGTGATAGGATGCGGCGCGTCCGGCATCGCTGCACTTCGGAGACTGCACGACGCGGGACTCAAGGTGCTGGGACTGGAGGCGGCGAACAGAATCGGAGGAAGGATATGGACAGTGGATTTCGGCGCTGCAGCAATTGACTTAGGCGCTGCTTGGTAAAAATATACTGTATAAATATGGGTGTCTTATAGAATTTTGAAGCATCCGGTAACAAACCTCAATGCGGTAGGACTAGGCGCCAACAGAATTCTTGAAAGGATAGAGACCAGGGGTGGTCAACTTGATTAGAAGTGTTCTACTTAAAAAAAATCCGACCTCTTGCGATCGACTTAAATGTGCTTTGATAAATAAAACTTAGATAGGATTTTATATTATCTATTAATAGTTAAAATTAATAGCAATAGGTAACATAAAAATTATGAGAAGTTTGTGCTTTCTTTTCTTCTGTCAAATTAACAAAATCAGGAGTTAAATAAATTGATTATGTCAACCTTAACAAAAATTTTAATACCGATCAAAACATTTTATTTCCTTTCGCGATCGACCGGTCGATCGCAATCGACTTGTTGGCCACCCCTGATATAGACGGAACTTTAGAGCTATGTGAACGATATAGGTGATGATTTGTAAAGCCGGTAAGCCTATTTTGAGTAGGTACATTTTTTTAAGATTAATATAGGGATGGGAAAGGAATCTTCGGAGATTGTCATGAGACTCAAGGTACTAGGGCTGGTACTAGCACACACGGAAATGTACAGTAAACGTCGGTGTTATAGCGTATTATTTGTCAAAGTTAATAAGAATACAATAAGCAATTAGTAGCTTACGCCGAAAGAATGACGCATGGACATTTTAGAACTAATATGAGATTTAGGACCGAGACAATAGGAGGAAAAAATTTTATGTTCCTAAAGCTAATGACAATTCCTTCTCCAGGTGCCACGGCGAAAAAGACAACATAGTTTTCGAACTAGCCAATCCCCTCGGTCTGTTTGGAGTACCGGAACCTGATAAGAAGTATTTTGTGCTCTCGAATGGAGAAGTACTAGTCAACGATACTGGTGAAGAAATCGTCAATGCGCTGAATGACGAAGTCGGCAAAGCTGATAAGAATAACGCTAAGTCCATTTCGGAATGTGTTCGAAGTGCGTAAGTATTAACAAATTTACACGTAGGTACCTACCGAATTCGTCGTATACTTGGAATACCTATGCGGCAAAGAAGGGGAAACTCCTCTTGATTGTAAATGGTACCTACTGCTGTATCACTCACCGATCTAGATTTTTTTTGCTACCGCAATTATCTATATTATTATTACACATCCATCTCATTAATAAACCTATTAAATCATTAATATTAAATGAATAGCAAAATTCAGCTATTCAGTTGGGAATGGGACTAAGCAACTAATATCTAACGCCCGGGGAAATAGTGTTTCTATCTGAAATATCGTTTGCAATTCAAGGATAGAAGTGAATATTGTTGTCTTCTTATGAATTTCAGAGCAACATCCAATCAGGTTCTACAAAAATACCCACAATTGACCAAATCTTTCCTAGAGTGGTATGAAAGAAATAACCATGTGGGAGGTCAAGCCGACCCACGTTACGGGAAGTCTCTGAAGGGACTGGAGGAGTATTGGAACTGCGATGGGAGTTTCTGGTTAAATTGGAAGGGAAGAGGGTACAAGACCATATTGGATGTTCTTTTGGTGGGTTTATTATTATTAATAAAAAAACTCATTAATAATACTTTAAATTCATTCAATTAAAATTAAAATTCATTAATACTTTAAAAAAATATTGATAATTTTCAATTCTTTTACTGAAACAAATGTTCTCTATAAGGCGTCAGGCACAAGAAGTTGTTGGTTGCGGCGACACGGGAGCCATTTAAAAAACAACAACGAGCTGTCAAGTTTGCCAGGTGGCTAATGACAAGTAACCAATTGCCTTGGGCGGGAACACTCGAGAAGAGAAATTGAGTTTTTGTTTGATTATTGTGAAAATTGTGTATTATGTATGTGATAATCAAATAAAAGCGTGAGACTGCGTTTTTTGTGTGCTTCCAAGGAGTCCTCTTCTGTCCTCAGTAAATCTACTATCACTACTGAGTGACTCCTAACTTACTTCGAAGGAACTGGACATTGACAAGATGTTTTACTTTGAAATTGTTTATTCCGAGGAAAACTTGAAACTGGCAGAATGTGTTATGCAACATATATAAATAAAAAAAAAACATTAGTATTTACATCACCAGCCACTCTTAGTATTTACATCACCAGCCTCTCTTAGTATTTATATCACCAGCCACTATGAGATTGGCAACAACTCTATTCATATTTACTTACTCTTTATACACTATATTGTACTGTCCCGGAATGAGCTAAATGCGCGCACGGTGTGAACAACATGATAGTCCTTTGTCTTTTAGTACTTTTAAGTTATTTTTTATTATTATTAATAATGTAATGCGTAGTAGATTTTTGTTGTTATAATATTGTTTTTTTTTATATTTCTCAGTAATTTTTGTACTTTTTCTTTTTGTTTTTTAGTAACTTTATTTTTCAAAACGAAATATTAAATACCTATTTAAAACTAAAAATTATGTATAACTACTTACTATATTATCTAATGTGTGATAAATAATAAATAATGAAAGTAAATAAAAATAGTAATAAATAACTGATGTTTTTTTATTATTACATAGTCGTGTTTTATTTTTGACCGCGATATTTAAATTAAAAATATCGACTTTTACCAATATCGATATACCTATTTTTCACTAAGATCATTGTGTAGTACAACACTAAAAACAAGTGACATGAAACGGTCACATTCCTTCCTTCCAGCGCATTCAACTCGTTCCGGGACTATACATAGGTGGACTTAATGCCTTAAGACATTCTCTACCAGTCGACCGTTGGTTAAATGTGAAAAATTTAAACGGGTGCAGAAGAACTCAAATATTAAAGCTTAATTCATCTCTATAAATAACAATAGTAATATAATAATACCCACATATACACAAAATATACGTGCTAAAAAATAGATATTAAATATATAGATCATACATATGAATAAGTAAATATAAATATAATAATTATAATACATACATACAAATACTATAAATATAGAGAAAAAAGGAGAAAAATACCATTAGCTCTGTGAGTTACGGAGGTAGTGTTCCCAAAGGTCTTTATTATTACGCCTCTCGTTTCCAAAGGGCGGTTCATCTAGACTTCATCTAGTTCTTGTGTCAACACAAGAGCAACATCTACGCGAGCAATTGCGATCTACAAGACACTGTGCCTACCGCGAACCAGAAACTTGTAGAACGAACTGCCCACTGAGGTTTTTCCACTTAGTTATATAATGGGATATGATAGCCTAGCTATACTCGACTCACATTCGCGTGATCGTCAATTCAAATGTTCTACTTAAGGATTTTAAAAAAGAAAGTGCACTAACTCGGCGGTGAAGGAAAGCATCGTGAAAAAATCCACAGGATCGAGAAATAAGAAAAATTTGAAGTGTGCATCCATCAATCCGCACTGGGCTCGCGTAGTGGATTATGGTCCGAAACCCCTCAGTGATTTACTAGGAGAGGACTGTGCTGTGCAGTGGGACGTTAGTACGTACAAGTATGTCATGGGACTCTTCAATAAACCTGTTAATAAGACCTTGCATGGTCAGCAGCTCACCCGCATCCTCTAGTGTTGCAGGGTTTTTTTTTTTTATAGATTAGTGGGCGGACGAGCAAGCGGTCCCACGTGATGGTAAGTGTTACCGCCGCCCATGGGCACCTGCAACACCAGGGGGTATGCGGGCGCGCCGCCGACCTTGCAAAATCCTATTCACAGCTCTCTTGAAGAACCCCATATCGTAGCTCAATGGAAAGACCTCTTGAGGCAGTTCGTTCCACAGCCTACGGGTTCGCGGTATAAAATAATTTTTGGACCGAACAGTGCGCGACACCTCCGTATCGAGGAAATGCGGATGGACCGCACTTCTGTGACGGGAGGTGCGGTTGTAGAAACCCGAGGTGGCAATTATATTAAACAATTGTGTCTATGGGGGGCGGTGAGCACTTACTATGTCGTAAGCCCGCCCGTCTCTACCTCTTCTATAAAAAAATACGAATTTCCTCCTATTTCTTTCAGAACAAATACCCCGACCCCACCAAAGGCATACCAGTAGACATACTCCTGAACAAAGAGGTGGAGAGCATCAAATGGCGTACGAGCCAGTCGCTGCCCGATTCCGCAAACCCGCTGGTGCAGGTGACGTGCAAGGACAGCAGTTTGTACGCGGCGAGGAGCGTCATTGTCACCGTGTCTGTTGCAGTTTTGAAGGAAAGGTAAAGCCTAAAGATAATAATAGGTTGAAAGTTTCAGCAGTAAAGACAGGTAATAGCTTCGATTTTTAACAGGATTTAAAGGTCTACCTATGAGCTATTAAAGGCAAAATCAATATATAGTGGTGGAACTAGGCCTTCTTAGGAATTGCTATCAATGCAACCAGCCCTTTCAATATCCGCTGCTGGACATGTGCGTAATCATGCACATTGACTTGTGCCTCAAAACGCCACGCTGGTCAAGCGGGTTGGCGAGTCCACTCCTGTAGAGGTGGTGTAGTTCTTCATGGATTGGGGTATAGCGGCTTTGTTATCACTTACTCGCCTTTTACAACATCAACAGGAAGAGATTGGTAGTGCTATTCTAAAGCCGGACGACACCATGTGAGCTCATGGCGTTATACCGCTTCCTAAATCTCCAAAGGTAGGCGGGGCATCTGGGCCGTTCCGTTTGTATGTCCGTTTGTTTGTATCGTGGATATCTCAGCGCGACAGTATCCACTTACCACCAAATGGACGGTCTGCTTATCTGTCATCTTTGTTCTATAAAAATAAATACGAATCTGCCGTTAATGATCCCAACTTTACCTTTAACTTTTCAGACACAGTACACTTTTCAACCCACCACTACCAGTTGAGAAAGTGAACACAATAAACAACCTCGGCTTCTGCGTTCTGGGCAAAATTTATATAGAATTCGAGAAACCTTGGTGGTCAAAGACACCGGCTAACTTTACAATTTTATGGCGGGAAGAAGACAAGGACAATTTCTCGAATGAAGAAAAATGGGTTACTGAAATATTTGGATTTAACACTGTAGAGTATCAACCAAATGTGTTATTATTGTGGTTATGTGGAGTTGGGGCTGAAGAAATGGAGAAGGCAAGTGAGGATGAAGTGAGGGCTGGTGTGGAAAAGCTGTTCCAAGTAGCCTTACAGAAGTTCGATGTTACTCCCATCAAGTCCATTATAAGGTATTTTTTTGTCCTTCTAACACTAAAGAGGGTGGAGACGAGAATACAGTCCACTTAATATGTGAACTTCCACCACATTGGATTTAGAAAAAAAAAGAATTGGGAAACAGGGGAAATAATGAGTATGAACAAGACAAAGAATTTCTTTTCAACTATATTCTTCGCTTGTAATAATTTGATATTGGAGGGAAGTAGAGTAAGGAAGAGTATATTGGAATGAGAGTATTCTAAATCTCATCCACACCATGGTATTTGATGGGTTGTGGAGAGTGAGGAATATAGGGAAAGAAGCTGTTATATTATGGGTAAAATTTAGAATATTTTACAATGTAAAGTTGGTATGTACAATTATGGTTATATTATGGTATGTACAATACAATCAAATCAACGGCTTGAAAAGAAATTTGGCACAAAAATAGTTTGGTATGTCGGTTAAGTTCGTAGGTGGGCCAACTCGGTTCAGTAGCTTTAAAGTTTAAAAAAAAATGCAAAAATATTTTCATCTACATATAGGTACTAAAAAGTATGGAAAATAGCAGTCTTTCTTCACTGACATATGCCATCAGTTTTTCTATTTATAGGTGAATTACTTTTTTCACTTATTGTACACACAAACGATAAAAAGTAGTTACAAAGAAAATACATACAAAAGGCGTGCTTATCCCCAAGAGGTTTCTCAGAAACTTTTTATTTTCAGATCGCAATGGGCATCAAATCCTTTCACAAGAGGCGCTTACGCTTACCGCAGTGTTGCCACAGAACAAACTGGTGGGAGCGCGGCGACTTTAAGCGAGCCTCTTTACCATGGACAATTTCCCATAGTTTGTTTTGGAGGAGAAGCGACTTCACACCATAGACACACGGCTGTTCATGGGGCCGTCGAAGCTGGCTTTAGAGAAGCTGATAGATTAATACAGAGATTCAAAAAACCTTAAAATCAAAAGAGAAATAATTAAATAAGCAACAAAAAATACTGAATGGGCAGCAAATTTAAAGGTGGGTTAGGTTTTTAGGTTCTCTGGTGATCACAAAGATGTAGTCCCGAGTCAGGAAGCAGGACACCATCGACTTGGTGGTAATATTTTTAGTAATTTAAAAATATTTACTGCATTTGTTCAAAAAATAGTTTGTTTTGATCATCATTAGCTGATCATTTATTATTATTATTCGGTGCCCATTTAAATAAGTCAAATTAAAATGAATTAATTAAACTAATAAACCTACTATTTACTATCTTTTATTATTCACACAAAATCGAATTAAATTACAATTATTACCTATGCCTAATAATAGGTAGTCGGAAAATTTCGCGGCCTTATTAAACGTACGATGTTAGCGTTCTATATTTCTGGCAACGCTGCATCGATAGTCGATGTGTATTACTTTCGGCCGTTTACTGTACATTATTGTATTTTAAGTATTTTCATTTATCAATATTCGTGTCCACTGATTTTTACGGCGTTTCACGAGCATGTTAAAAATATTGAAAACGAATCTATTAATCGAATATCGATCTTTCGAATATCGATTCAATCGAAAATCAATCCAACTCTAGAAGATATTTTAAGCAGTGGTCACTGACTGCCGAATCGAAAATTATCTTTGTTGGTCACATTTGAATAAAATTGCAGTATTGTCATTTTCAATCCATCTATAAACCACATCTGACGTTAGAAACTTCTAAATTTAAAATGTTGCCATCTTCATCGACATCATACATTGTTATTTCCACTTCAGTATTGGGTTCTATTTTAGCTTCTACTTCGGAGTTTATGGGTTCTATTATTGGGTCTTTAGGAGTCTTGTCTTCGTCTTTCGCCCCTTTCAAAGTGATTTCAAAATGTCTGGGGGTAGTTTCAGTTGGTTCTGATTTTTGTACTAAATTAAATTCGAATTCATTAGAAATTGTATTTTTACGTCCGCTGTAACCATCGACAATTTTTTTAGAAACTTCCAGAAGCTCGTACCTCGTTGTTGTCAGTCGGTACATGCCGTCTTCGCTTATTTGGTATCTGAATATAAACAATAAATAAATTACAATCGATCTTAGAGGACCACAGTGAATTGTATAGATGTGTTTCGGAAGCGAATGCAATTTTATTTATTTAAATAGGTCGCCAACGAAGTAAACACTAGTAAAATAATATAACAGTTACAATTCATAAAGGGATATACTTGTGGGCAATGTCAACATGCAATTATAAAACAAATACATAAAAGCTAAATGGAGAAGATATAAGAGTTTTATTTTTTATATTGATGTTTATTTGTTCGAAAATATTATATTAGAATATTATATATCTATTTAAAACAAAAGTATTAAAGTCTAACTTAAAATATAAAATATCTATTGTTACTTTATTAGAATCAGTTTCCCATCCTGCTCATACTCCATTGATTAGGAACACAGCCACTAATACAAAAGAAAATAAATACTTAGATAAAGAGCCATAAGTGATTTTTGGTGATATTCGAGATAAATACAAAAAAAAATTGGTAAAATTTTGTAATATAATAACTAGCTGTACCCGGCAGATGTATATTATCCTGCCTGTGTATATTTATTTACCTCTGTATATAAAATCACAAATCATTCTGTTTTGCCGTCGATATGACTTTTGTGATCGGTATAAAATGGGTATAAAATTGATGTTCTGCAGCGCCATCTAGTGGCGATTTACAACAAAGTCGATAGCTCGAAAATATTCTCCGTGTTCAAATATCTATATCTACCAATTTTCATGGCTATCGGTTGAACGGTATAGAAGTTGATGTGCTGCAGCGCCATCTAGTGGCGAGTTACAACAAAGTGGATAGCATAAAAACCTCCATGAAAAAATAAATATATGTGCCAACTTTCATGGTGACCGATCAAACGGTGTCGAAGTCTATCATCAGATATACCAACATCCATTTTTATATACGAGTATATAGTATATAGATATATATAATTTTATAATAGAACGTAATGTTACTTATACAGCTTGATAGAATATTAAAATCTTACCTAAATCTGGAATGTCCAAAAGGCCATTGTGCTCCATGAATGCTCACCAAATGTCTGGTCAAGCGCGAACCTCTTGAGAACACCTTCATACTTTCCGCAGGACACATATGACAAGCATATTTCTTTGCAGCATTCGCTTTTTTTTTAACCACTATATGGAGATTTTCGTCATCTGAAATGTCTTTATCACTGCGGTCTAAGTCATCTTTCTTTCTTTTTTTGTTGTGCCTACGAGTGATGTGTTTCCTGAGATCAGATTTTGTTATTGCACTGTGAACAAAGAACAATATAAGTTATTAAGTTATTATCTATAATTTGGCTCTTTCTAAATATTAGAAATTGATCTGTAAAATAAAAATATCTTGATTTTGATTAAATGACTGAGCTATAGGGAGTAAAAGTCACATGCTAAAAAGGATCGTGATACTATGTTAATGTCATTAAAGCTGCATTTACATTAAAAATTCGATGACTTTCAAGTTTTAATTTACAAAAATTGTGGATCTAGACTTGTTCAGTTACCAATAAAACCATCCAGTTTCTGTTTGATAGGGTATTAAATTACACCCCATATAGTAGTGCAGTATATTCTATACCAGCCTGTATTCGCACTTCAGGCAATCGGGAATGGATACATTCTGGTATCATGTTGTAGACACAACGTGGCCAAGGAGAGCGAGGACATGTTACAACATACACGCGTAACAACTGACATGTTAACTAGCATGCTATTGACTACTGTATACGAATATATTGTGATGAATATATCAAGCCGAACGAATAAGGTTCCAATATTCCAATAACAAAAGTTTTTCAGCTTTATCAGCATGCTGTGTTAAGGGTGTAGATCGTGAAAATCACCGAAAAGAGTGTTACGATTTTTCATATTTAACCTATTTACATATGATTGATATCAATGATAATTTGTATATATTACAATCAAAGACCAATAAGTATGTTCATGCTTATATTAAACTCTTAAACCTAATAGTTGTTATATAATAAACGTCAACAAACGCACAAAATTGAGTAAAAATGCAAAAACATGACTTCGTATTTTTCAGATTTAACCCCATAAATCAACACAAATTGATAAAAAGAAACACTTTTTGAACACTGAAGAAGCCAATAAGTATAGCTGTATACTTCTTTTTATACCTTTACAAACAAAGACTTCCTCTTTTAAAGCCCTAAAATCTAGATATATTTTAAGGTAAATTTTTCATACACAAATGTATGGGATAAAACGTTCGTTTCATTCGTGCAATCTCGGTGGTCTGCAGCGGCAGTTCCTTTCTGTAAGTGAACGCGACACCACGCTTGTCGGCTGCAGACAGCAGAATTACGTATTGTGAATTTGTGTTTTTTGTAAAAAACTGTAAGTATAACATTTTTATAATTAATTTATTTTCAGTTAGTAGAAAGTATCGATATAATGAATGTCTGAAAGAAAACCATGATGGAACTAGATATAAATCGTAAAAAATACAATATCTACACTAATAGGTATTATAAAGAGGAAAGATTTGGATTTTTGTATGTAACGAATAAACTCAAAAAGTACTGGACTGATTTTAATAATTCTTTTATCATTCGAAAGCTACATTATCACTGAGTAACATAGGCTATTTTTTTCGCAGGACTGATTGAATTTGAGTGGCATGCCAGGGAAAAGAAAGTTTTGTACGCATTATAAAAATATGAAAGCCAAAAGATCTCGGAATAAAATGTAAGTTCCTCCCTACTTATTTGTTATCGCATTTGAACAGGGTACATTACAAAGCTAATACAATATGTCATATGATTTAGATCGCCCGATTCAGACATATACCTACAATAACATGTAAATATTGGTTTGTATTATCTATATCTATACTGATAAATAAAATTGAAGTATCTGTATGTAATATCAAAATAATAGGATTTTTAAAAAAAAAAAAGGCGATACGGAGTTCGCCGGGTCGGCTAGTATTGTCTAAATATCAAATTGTGGAAGTAGGTAGGCGACAGCGCAACTTTGTCGACATACCTATACCGCCAAACAGACGCGAGGCGCCTAGCGTCTGGCTTAGGGTTGTACAAAATAAATAAAAAGTGGATAATATTGATGAATAATATTTCCAGTATTGAAAATAAAGAAAACCTTGGGGCCGAGACTCTGAGCAACAATGCTACGCGCTGTATAGAGGTAAGTTGTTATACGTAATTCTTGTAGACTTGTTACATAAATAAACAAACTACTTAGTTAGTGATGGGCGAAGACAAAATCTCAATACCTACCTATAGATTTTTCTTGCAATATTTATTATTTTCATCGAGAGACAAACACCTTAGTACCGAAATACTTCTCAATTACTTTCTCAAAAGAAAATTTACGTTCAAATAGGTGACGTCATAAAAAAACAATACCTAATGCGTAAAGAAATTATAATTTCTATTCATCAGGAACCTAATATTGTATTAATTCTTTTGCATTTTTTTAAATTTTTAATTATTTTTTATAAAAAAAATCAAGCCATTATCTTTCTTTACAGGAACTAGTTATTGAAAACGACCAAGAGGGAAAGGTGGATGAAATGGAAGTTGGGCGTAGAGTTGTAGACGTTTCTTTTTTTTTTAAAGCTCTTCAGGCCATAGGGGACCACGGTCCAATGGATTGTAAGTTAAGTTACCTCAGTATAATAGGTGAAGTAAAAGTTGGTCTGGACTCAAAACTCATCATGAAATGTAGTATGTGTAGTATGAAATTTACTGTGTGTTTGATTGAAAAGAAAGAAGATAGAATGGAAGTGAATCATCAAATTGTATCTGGTATCATATCATCTGGTGGGAGCTACTATCAGTTAAAAACATTAACTGCCGCAGTAGCCCTACCAATCATGTCACCTTCATTATACAATGAAATTAATAATACGGTTTGCGATTGGTGGGAAAAGACAGCAGCACATTCCATGGCAGAAGCTGTCAAGGAAGAAGCGGAGTACGCAGTGTCTATAGGTAGTGTTGATAAAAATGGTACACCATTAATATCTGTTGCTGTTGACGGTTGTTGGAGCAAGAGATCTTATGGTAAGAATTTTTCCGCCTTGTCCGGCGCAGCTGCGATAATTGGCATTAAAACTAATAAAGTATTGTTTTTTGGAGTTAAAAATAAATACTGCGTAGTTTGTGCACGAGCCGCAAAGAACGACAGTCAGCCCTCGGAACACCGTTGTTTCAAGAATTATTCGGGATCATCTACCGGTATGGAATCGACCATAATAGTTGAGGGGTTTAAACGTTCCATTGTTGATCACGGTGTAATTTATAATAAATTTGTAGCAGACGGCGATTCCAGTACTTATAAAAAAATATTAGATTCGCGACCGTACGGTAATTTAACAGTAGAGAAAATTGAATGCAAAAATCATCTTTTACGAAACTACTGCAATAGCTTGGAGAAACTGTCGAAAGACACTAAGTATCCTTGCGAATTGCGGAAATTCCTAAAAGAAAGGTATTTGCGTTTAAGAACGGGTGTAAAATGCGCTATTAAATATTGGGGCGATCAAAATCAGTCACTCGAAGAAAAAATAAAAAATCTTAGTGAAGATATCCTAAATGGTCCACAACACGTATTTGGTAATCACCAATATTGCAAGGAGTATTTCTGTAGACCTGATACTCGTCGAATAGAACCTGTTGGGTTGCTTCCAGCAATTGTTGGATGCGGATTAATGGACGCGGTACACATTTTAAGTAAAAGACTGTCATATCATTCTAGAAGTTTAATTCATAATTGTACAAGTAATATAGTTGAAAGTTTTAACGCAGTGATTGCCAAATTAGTAGGGGGTAAGCGTGTAAATTATTCTTCCCGTGGTTCTTATGCGGGCCGATGCGCAGCTGCTGTTGTGTCTTTTAATACAGGATCGATTCATAGTAAAACTCATGAAGTAATATTTAAATCTAGTCCTAATCCTTTGATCGCGAAAGTGGAAAATTGTAATCGTAGAATCCGTTTAATTGCTAAACCTAAATTAAGATTGAAAAAGAGCCACAGCGCTGTATCGAAAGACGCTCACTATGGACCAAACTGCGAAAAACCTGATCTGAGTCCAGAATTATATGAGAAAGCCAAGTCATCTTTTTTAGCCGATTTAAAGTTGTCTTGTGCTGAAAGGGAGCTTGAAAGGTCGACCCATTTGCAAAGAAGTAGTTCTGAGTGGATGAGTACAAGGAGAAAATTACTAACCTCATCATCGTTCGGGGAAGTTTGTAAAAAACGAGAGAGCACAAGTTGTGCTGTTCTTGTTCGTAAAATCGTTTATGGTAGTAATATCTCCAGTTTGCCTGCTGTACGGTACGGTATCGAAAACGAAGAAACCGCAATTAAACAGTTAGAAATTCAAGAGAATATTAGTATACAAGGTTGCGGTTTGTTCGTCGACGATCAATATGAATTTCTTGGTACTACACCAGATGGCATTTATGCAAACGGTTTAATTGAAATTAAGTGCCCACATTCTTTAGCTGGCATGACTCTTGATGAAGCAATGGCCAAACATACCTTTTGGGTTAAGGACAAGGCTTCCAAGGGTTATGTCATAAATAAAAATCATAACTGGTATTTCCAAATTCAGGGACAGGTACATATTACTAAAAGAAACGTTTGCATGCTTGGCATCTGGTTTGGTGCTACTGTACCTATGAAAGTTTATATTATAGAAAAGGACGACAAATTTTGGGAGGAGAAAATGGAGATGAAATTAGTTAGGTTTTATTACGATTGCCTACTTCCAGAATTAGTTGATCCTCGGCAGTCACGAAGCATGCCCATTCGTGACGCGCCCAGTATCATAGAGGCTATGAAAGAGAGGAAAGAAAGAGCTTTACGTGTTATGAAAGAGAAGAACGCCTAATGATTTTGAAAGATACAGGTAACTTAACTACCCAGCCAGTCGATTCACGTAAACACGCCAGTCCAAAAGTCGTTTTAACTTAGGAACTTAGAAATCGCCTTTTGGTTTTCTGTTTTAAACGCACTTACTTATCTAGTCTTGGATTGTCATAAATCTTCCAATAGCTCAATTACTATACAATTTCTGAGTTACCTGGTGTAAAGAATCATAAAAATTGGTTCAAAAATACAGCGAATTGAGAATTCTCCTTTTTTTAAGTCGGTTAAAAGGGCTAAATTTGCAAAAAACGAAGTGACGGTTACGGTTACGCACTACGGTTTTTATTACTTACGTGAATCGGGCAGCTGGTAACGTTTTCATTCTGATAGGTTTTGTGATAGCCATTGATTTTATCATCAAATTAGCAGAAATCAGAACTTGATCCGTAATCGAATGAAAAACCATTAGAATTTTGAACTCATATTTCGTTATTGTTTAATTACATACTTTTAATTAGTATATTAATAATTTACAAACTTCTGTTAAAATTAGTAAATAAATGAATTATTTACTAATTTATGTACAACCCTAGCACGCTTTTGAGATAGCGAGTAATGGCGACTCATATTTGTTATTGTGTAGTAAATAAATCATTTTTATACTTGTGTTTCATTTATTGACATTTTTTTTAAAACCCTAGGATTTTTTTTAGATATCGACGAGGTGATCGTAAACAAAAAGTAAGTATTTGAGTTTACGCAATAGGCACATTTCCTTGCGTAGAGATAAACACACTTCCTACTGAATTTGCAATTATTTTATTGAATGAATATTTTACGAATTAGAATAAATTTTGGTAGTGAAATTACAAATAAATAAATAGTTGGAATTTTAGGTAAGTAGAATACAAAAATGTCAGATGTCAAATGATAGAAAAACATAAAAATTGTGTCTCAACTACTCTTATTAATCTATTAAAAAGAATCAACAGCTAGTTTCCAAAAATTCAACGTTATTGTTATGCTGTAAATATTCAAGTTCAATAACAATTTCTCAACGTGGAACGTTTGTTGCAAAACATTTTGAAAATCGCGCTCTCTAGGTCATTCATCCGCCCCGTCGGATGTTACATTAAACTTTGGCGCTGCGGTCGCTCGAAATCGAGATCTCAGGCCAACAATCTACACCCTTAACGTTACTAATGAAGGTGCGGATATGTCACAGAGTGGCATAAGAATTGACATATTTACAAGAATGCTATTAAATACTGCATGCAAGGTAAACGAATAAGGTTCAATTAAAATGAATCTAGGAAATTCTTTCTCTAAATTTGTTTGAAAATATTGTACATTTTTATTCCCAATTTTCAAAATTTGTAAAACAACGGTTACCAATTTAGTTTTACCAGTAGAACCACCCAACTTCTGTTTGTAGGGATAGTAAATTAGTCCCCGTACAATTTGTAGTACATAGATAAAATTCTTTATTGCACACAAAACAAAATAATAAGGGACATTGTAGACACAAAATGCACAAAAGGCGGTCTTATCGCTAAAAGCTACATACTAACCTGTATTCACAGTGTGGGCACGGATGCAGCCTCGTATCTTCCCTCGCTAGATGTCTGTACCGTGCATGTTGCGCCAACGCGGCTAATGAGGGCGCGGACATGTCACATAGTGCGCAAGCGTACGAACTGACATGTTGGCGAGCATGCTCGCGGAGTAAATACTCTGTGGCGAATGCTACACCGCACACTGAACATTTGTTAGGGGAATTGGGATCGACATTCTGAAAAATGTATTGTATATTGGATTAATAGTTATCATTCTGTCATTCTGCCATTTTTATCTATAAGTGTAAAGTGGGAACAAATTTTAATAAAAAATAAATAGAAAGAAGAGAAATTAATATTTTAATTATTTTCGATTTCTATAAAATTTACAGCACAAATATGGAAATTTTAAATCTAACAAAACTATCGCGATGCGCATCGTGTGAGCGAACTGTATCAAAATGAACTCTTTTTTTTCTTTTCTATTCCTTGTAGCCCTAGTGGTCTTTCAAGAGTCACGGACATGTATAATTAGGGCGAGCGCAGATGGCGCTCAGCCAGGAGAAAAAAGTGCGGTAACGAGCCTAAGGGCTTCCACGCCGGTAAATCAGCGGAAGGAACGGACCTCCACATAGGGCGTTGCTTTGAGAGGGTACCAGGGGATTGCGAGTCGGTGAGCGGCGCCCAGACACGTGACTATACATGGTAAAAGTGTTCACTGAGGACCAGTGTGTTGACGATGTAGCGAGGGAGGACGTCCTCGTCTCCGCCGGCGGAGACGGCCTGTGTAATGTGTATGTTGTGTAAGAACCGCATTGGCAGCGGTAATTGGGTCGTCGGAGTCAGGGTGCCGAGGACCACGGTAACGGAGAGGGGCATTCATATCGGGGACATAGATTAGGCTGGCAACTACTAGGGGGATGGAATGGCGAGGAACTCTGTCGTAGTAGCGTAGGGCGAAAATGGCCGACTCGACGTGTTGCACCGACTTATATAGCCCCACCATTACCCTAAGCGAGACTGGTGACGTCATCAAGAGTAAAGAAATAACAATATAAGGAAAAATGTCCCGACTGACTCACCAACGCCGTAACCAAATAAATTATGAGTTAACATCTAAATATTTGTTTTATTTCTTCAGAACAGTTGAGTTATTTGAAAAATTGTTATTGATAACATTTTGATTATATACTGCGTAAGATAAGGTGATAACACTTATACACGGTGAAATTTCATTGGTTTTAGAGCCGTGACGTAATTACTTTATTAAAGAAATACGAGTATTACGAATACGCTAGGTCAAGAAAAGGTAAATACATATAAAGGTGGGTAATTTTTTTTTTAGTGAACTTCTTGTTTATAGTTAGGCCGTCGACAGATTACCGATTTGACAGTTCATGAACCGTGGGTTGAGATAACTTTGAAGTGGCGTACAAATAACGACAAAAATATTCAGATACTGCTTTGTACTTTGGACGTGTTGTTTTAGTGTATAAAAATGCTGAAACGTGGACAAACTTTAAACAGCCAATGCCGCGAACTTATAATTAAATTACAGGACTATTTCGAGCGTGAGTCGCAAAATGGTGGACGTTTAGCGACTGTCACCCAAGTACAAGAGCGCGTTTCAAAGCCAACCCAAAAAGAGAAGAACAGAGTTTGTGATGGATGTTGACAATTTTGATGCAGACGCTATGAGAAATCATATTTACAATTATTATTCCAGAAATTAATTTCTGAATAGGAGAATGCTTTTGATGTCGTTAAAAGAGGTCGGCTTATTTAGTGGAGGAAAATCGGCATTGTCACAAATATTAAAAAAGATTGGGTTTACAAGAAAGATAAAAATTGTTATGGGAAGATTTGACATTATCGTGTCAAAATAAACCAATTTTTAAGGGATGCGAACAAAAATTACAAATTGGGACAGACAAGCACGAAAAGTTCCACATCTAAAGTGCCAATAGGCAAAGGAGCTCAACTGATTATCTGTCACGCTGGTTCTGCTGGATCCGGCTTCGTGGAGAACGCCTTGCTGACTTTCGAGTCAAAGAGCACTTCTGATTACCATGAGGAGATGCATGCTGACACTTTTATAGTGATTTGAACATCAATTATTACGCAGCCTACCGGAGCCTTCAGTTATTTTAATGGACATTCCATACCATACTATTCCATGCAGGTGGATAAAGCGCCTACCCAGGCCAGTAAAAAAGCAGAACTGGTAGCCTAGCTTCAAAAATAAACGGTATGGAAACCAATGTTCAGATGCTGAAAATAGACTTCATAAAACTAGTGAAAGAGAACAAGGCGAGAAAAGTGCGACAAAAGATAGACGAACTGGCTCTAAAGTTAAATGTTATCGACTTCCTTATCATTTTAAACACAGTGCTATATAATAAATATATTGGTATATCTGTGTGTGTTGATATCAAATAAAGGTTTTCTATTCTATTCAATATACCAATCAGTCGGTTAAATGTATTTGGTACTATGGAATGGATTTATCCTACACAAAGACTAAAAAGTTAAGCACCAGACATTTTTTTATATACCATATAAAATGGTACTCCACAATACGGCTATGCCATTCAGCACTATAAAATGTTGAAACTGCTTGTGAAGTGAACTGCTTGTGAACTCCAGAAGGTTGTGAGACGGCCATAAAAGACGACTGGGCGAAAGTAGTTAAAAAAAACAAGAAAAATTCTTTTGCATGACAGCGAAATCAGGATTGATTCAATAATTGACAATAAAATAATTATTCAAGTAGCTGTTAGTGACGACGATAGCGGTAGTTCACGTGATTCTGATTCAGAATAGTGTAAAGTACTCAATAAAACATTTTAACCAATGGCATTATTTTTGTTTCTGTCTACCCTATTCTATCACATCAACGAAAGTATTATCAGTTTATAAAAGTATTTAATGCTACTGCTATGATTGTCTATAGTCACATCACTAGTTACATTAAACTGACATATGTCAAATCGGTAATCTGTCGACGGCCTAACTTTACTTAAGTTAAGTGCGCGCGGAGTGTCGCGCGGGGCGCGCTGAGAGCTACACTCGCGTCGGAGATGAGACGTCACGTAACACGAGCGCGTTGCTATGAGTTCTCAGTACTACCTCCGTATTATATTTTTCAAATATTAGGATATTTTTTATACTCATATTTTTCATTTAACCTTGTGCATTGATACTACTAGTCCATACATATATGATAATAAAATCGTAAGAGAGCCGTGTCTTTACTTGAAATATTTAAAAAATCATTGCATTGTAAAGTACATGTGGTACAGAGGGCAAAACAACATTTTTTGGAAATTGTTGTCTCTATCTGAACGTGCATCATGCACGTACCGCTGGACGGATTTTAATGAAACTTCACACAGTTATAACTTATATGCTGTGTTAACATTTAGGGTACATTTTATCTAGGTTAATTATGAAGTTCCCAAGGGAATCACAAGTTCACGCGGACGAAGTCGCTGGCACTGCTAGTACTTAATAGTGAAGGAGTTGCGGCTCTAAAGCCATTTGGAGGGGGAGGGTGCACGCTTACAATCCAACAGCCGCTGGGCGCACTCGACTGGCCTTGTTACCACACTCTCACAGAAGACTACCTTGAAATGACACAGAAACTTAAAATGTGCACTACATTTCTCACTTTATCATATTCCCCAATATATGGTACGTGTTTCGATAGTGAGTGAGATATTCCAGAGCTCATTCGCATCCCACCCTATCTCCTTGTATTTCCCCAACCCTTTCAACAAATTCATTCTTACATCAACAAAGGCAAGCAGCACATCCAAGGGAGTGCCAGTTTGTCGTTCTGGACTAATGTTGACATGTACCACGGCTGTCCACGGGCGATAGTACCCACTTACCACCAGGTGGACTGTTTGCTCGTTTGCCACCATCTTCGTATAAAAAAAACCAAATCAGTGTGATATCACATTACCTGTCTGGATAGATGATCTCTCAATTTCCTATTACTAGCAAAGTGTTGGCCGCAATGATAGCAAGCGATCAGTCGTTCCCCTGTGTGAGATCTCAAGTGCATCGTCAACATAACTCGTCGTGGGAATCTCATACCACATCCGGCCCATGAACATAAGAAAGACGGTTTAAGAGTACCATGTGGTTCAACGTGGGCTTTTATGTGTTCAAAAAACATCTGTAGAAATTTTTTTTTATTTCATTAGTATAATCATACAATTTTATACACATGGTGGATGTCACCTTTAAAGTATAAGAAATATAGGTCAGGAGATCCCGCTCTTCCATAACAAGTTACATCGCTCAAATATTACATGATAAAAGTAAAAAAAACTAAATTTAAGAAATAGTGCCCAGGTGTTTGATATCTGTGTGTGATGAGTACAAACATGTGTCTGTTGTATATGCATGTCTGAGGGTGCATATGTATTGCATCTTCATGGAAGAGATGGGTTGGTGCTATTCTAAAACCGACCGATACTTTACGGTCGGCCCATAAAAACTGCTTAATAAGCTGTATCTTTTGGTATAAATTAACAATTTTTTTGGAAAAATTATCAGATAATCACTTTAGCCCTAAAGAGGACGATCAATAGATACAAAAAAAGCATGCAATTTAATCATCATGCATGGTTATGTACATCAATATCGTAGCGGCAATAGTTAGAATTCTGTTTACCTGTATATCATTAATTTTCTCATCACATCCAATCCACATGCACCAATGCTCAGTCAAGAGTGGAGGCAGTTGGTTCCTCTTACTGGAATCCTTCTTACATCTGGCCAGTTTCAATGTAGCTCGTCCATTATATCCGATGGCCATTAGACGGGCGTGGTATGCGTGGTAGTGGATGTGACGCTTTACTTGCTCGTAATCGTAGGTTTTATGGCCACAGACGTCCCATAGACACACATATTGCACTGGGGTACAGAGAAACATACTTATTTATCGCATAAATATCATTACAAGTCAAATGGTTTTTTAAATATAGAAATTAAAACCGAATACACAAAAGAAGTTAAATTGAAATTAATGTTAAAATTCAAGTCATGTATTTTATTATCAATTATTCAAATATATAAATTTGTCGACAATATAAAGGACCGCTCGACAAGCTCCCATTTCTACCTCAGTTTAAATACTGGCAGGCTCGAAAAGTCAGTTTCATTTTTAGATAGGTGGTTGCATATACGTGCCATTGAAAGAACGCAAAGGCTGAAAACAAATAGGTTAATTCAATATCGAGACTATAATCAATTCTAACAGTTTTAGGTATCTAATTATTCATTTTTAGTATATACTGTATTGTACGCGCAGTTACGCAAAACAAATGCACTGAACTATAGTTCATGCCATTTAGCATGGCAATAGCGGTCATTGCCTGTACTTTCATCCCGATGTTGCAATTTGTTAGCGATAGTATCCCTAATCAATAGTATTCTGTCGCAAATATCATATTGCTAGAATATCGAAATACTTCGATAGGAAACAAACCGCCTAATCTAGAAAAAATACAAAATTGAGGAAAATCACTCAGCGAATTTATATGTCGCAAATATTACAATTATGTACTTAATTTACATTATTCTAACATATTATACCTAATTATTTTATAATGAAAAATTAATAAATATTAGGTAGTGGAATAAGTTCGTGACCTTTTTATACGGAAAATAATAAAGCCTTTTCTTGTATTACAAATATTTATTGAAGGGAATATTATCCATTTAATTCAATTATTGCAATACACAATGCCTTTCCAGTCCCACCATACACATAACATGACTTTGTTCGGAATGAGGCCTGACTTTGGGACTATTTGTGATGGCTCACCTCGCATAGACTAAGATCGTTTTCGAACATTGTTATCGTAGATGATCCACTTCTCATCGCCTGTTACCAATCTCTTCATTTCATTTCATTTTAGCAACATCTCGTATATGGAAATTCTATTCACCAAGTTTCTGTCATTTAAATTATGCGGCACCCAAATATCTAGCTTTTTTACAACATTCAGTTTATGCAGGTGGTCCAAAACTGTTGAGTGGTGAATGCTAATCCACCAATGCTCAGCCGTATACATCTTTGATAACTAAACAATAATTGATGGACCTTGGGTGAGAGGTTTTAATGCATCCTCCATACAGTCCAGGCAGCACCTTCGTTTTATCATTTATTCAGCTCTTTACAAAATTCTCTAAATGGATTAAAATTACATTCAGATAGCTCAGAAACCCCATACATTTTATAGCGATGGGATAATGGCTCTGCCAGAAAAATATCGAAAAATAGTCGAATTAAATGGAAAATGTTACCTTCAATAAATATTTATGTAATATAAAAGTCTTTATTATTGTCACTAAAACAGGCCGCGAACTTATCCGATTGCCTAATATTTGAAGAGGAATCGCAAAAGTGCGCTAATCGGCCGTGGCGCTAATTGTTTTATAGCGCATCAAGTATTTAAGCGAAATAAAACAATTTCGGGAGGTGTAAGTCATTCTAACACATTGCATTCACTCACATTCTTTAAAATTATATCATTGCATATATATCTATCCCTTTTCTTCCTATTACCTTAGACAAGGCACAGAAAGAGACGGAGAGACATTATAATTTAACTTGCTTAGACTTTCTGTAGGGTTTATTGAAAAGCAAGGTTATTGAAGGTTATAGTTTATTGAAAAACAAACCACCCTGCGATTATTGAAGAACTTAAAGACGAAATTGAACACCAAATTAACGAAATCCCAAGGTCCTTACTCGAAAAAGTATTTTGAAATGTGGTCGAAAGACAATGAAGTTGCAGTGGTCATTTGACCGATATTTTATTTCACGTGTAATGTTAATAATTGATGTTTATGTTAATAAAAAAAATCTATGAAATTCATTCTAATACTGTGTTTTTCCATTTATTCAAAATTCAAGACACCCTTATGACACCTATGAAATGACTGATTTTATTACTGGCCACTTTGAGTTTCCATATCTTGTGTTCTAATTCGAATTTCAAAATAAAACAAAGTGCATGTAATAGCTACGATGTTCTTAGTTCAAAATCATATTTCAGTTGTTTTTCTGTATCTAAATTTTGTTCATGTGATTGTGTTGAAAATAAAATGGATAAATAGAAAATTCGTGCTATTTTTGAACCGTCGCGGCACCAACGCAAGTCAGACCTATATCAATAGGTCTCACAATATCAATAGTGTCTATGAGCCAAACACCACAAACGGTCGCACCCACCGTGCGTTGATGGGTTGAACGCTTCCGTCTTGGAAATTTCGATATTAAGGATGTGCCCTACGGACGACCTACAACGAAGGTTAACAACGTTGAATTAAAGGCTATAGTGGAAGTAGATCCATCTCAAAGTACAGCCGAGTTAGCAGCGGGGTTTGATGTTAGTGATAAAACAATGTTGGTTCATCTGCGTCAAATCGGCAAAATAAAGAAGATCGAAAAGAGGGTATCCTATGAACTGAACGAACGTCAGCAATGACGCGTTTAGGTATGCACTGTGTTATTGAACCGTCATAATAACGGAAGGAATTTTGAATCGCATCGTGACTTATGATGAGACATGGATCCTGTATGATAACCACAAACGTTCGTATCAGTGGCCGGATCCAGGAGTTGTAGCCCAATAATGTCCAAAACGCAAGATAACTAAGAAAAAGCTACTGGTATCAGTTTGGTGGTCCTGTGCTGGTGTTGTCTACTACAGTTTCTTGCGAGCCAGTCAAACGATTGATGCAGATGTGTACTGTAAGGAGCTGCAGACGATGACGGAAAAGCTGGCAACAAAGCAACCAAATTTGGTCAATCACTCATCTCCACTTCTTTTTCATGACAATGCCCACTCTCACACTTCTCATACGACAGTTTTAACTTCTTGAAACTTCGAGAGGTGGAGCTGGAGACTCTCCCTCACCCACCATACTCACCGTACCTTGCCCCGGCAGAATTCCATTTTTTTCTAAATATGGCCAACTTTTTGCAAGGAGAAAAATTTGATTCTGAAGTAGCTGTGATTACGGCTTTTGAAGAATTCATTGATACCCATCCATAAGACTTTTACAGGAGTGGCATCAATCAACGGCCCGTGAGGTGGCGAAAATGTGTAGATAATATGGGTCAATATTTCGACTAAGTAACATAATAAATATTTTTATAACAAAAAATTATTTTCAGTTTCTCATACAAATCCAAGCCAAGTGACATTATTGTTTGTATGGACTTATTCAATTTTGGTTAAAATATCCTGATTTAAAATTTCGTTGATCCAAGATTCTGATTCAACAAATGTTGACCTATTTTTTCTTAAACACAGTTAACTGTTATTTAAACACCAAAATCTTAAAGCAGAGCATACGTCAATAGACCAACATCAGTGTTCTGTGATTGCAGTATTTTAAATACTAGGTCTGACATTAACTTTATGGTAAGAAAGTTATAAAATCTTAACCAAAGTCATCAAATCCATACGGACAATAAATTTCCTTTGATGAGATAAAAGTCACATAAAATATTTTTCATATAGATTATCATATAGACCTACCGTTATCAGCATCACCATTATTGATAACGTGAACATTGGAAACATGATCTCGGACATGCATTTGGAACATCTCGTGGTTAGAAAAAGTCCACCCACAGGACTGCCATTCACATTCCAGATGAAGTCTGTCCAGACGTAAGCGATGTATAGGCTGAAATTGTATCACAAAAATAACAATTAGCATTAACAATGAAGTTATATATTTTGTGTTCTCATTTCTAAACAATATGTACCATCCCATCTTTCTGTGGGTGTCGTTAAAGGCGACTAAAGGATAACAAAGCCACTACCACAAGCACTGAAGAACTACACCACCTTTAAAAAGGTGGGTTCGTCAACCTGCTAGGGCAGCATGGAATTTTAAAGATATATATCCCTCATATACAAGACGATGTGAGTGAGAAGGTCCATATAGACAATAAAAGTGTTAGTTATACTTTAACTTTTGTAGTGAAGGAAAATATTATGAGAAAATCTGCATAAACAAGAATTAAAAGCAAAATCTAGAGTGTATATACATATTATATTATATATACAATATCCACCAATTCACATTGAAACCGTGTGGTGGATTATGGAAGGCCCCAAGTAATTATTAAGGGAGGCTTGTGCCCTGCTATAGGTTATTGTAATAATAAGGTTATAATCATGTTATAGGTTATTTTATTTTTTAATTATTTTATTATATTTGAATATTGTGGCCGTATAGAAGCCAGTTAGGTGAAAGTTGAAGTTGAATTATATTTGGGAGCAAATTGAACATTTTACAAATGTGTTACATAAAAGATAAGAAAAAGTATCCAGTTTCCACAGTTAGACAATTATATTAAGTGGTCCAAATATGATAATGTAGATTATAACAATATTAAGATAAAAAATTATTTATATCAATCATTTACAGTCAAAACTAGTGTTGCCAGGTGTCCCGCTTTTGGCGGGACGTCCCGTTTTTCAGCTTTCTCAGGACGCGTCCCGTCAGCACCCTGAGCGAGACGCCCAAAATCCCGCTTTTTCATATAAGTAGCCAATTTGGCGTGAAAGGTTCTTTAAAAAAAAATAAAAAATCGGCCAGCGAATTGGGCGACTGTGCGACGCGCAGGGGTTGAGGCGGGGGAGTTATAAGCAGCAAAATCAAACTCAAAATGTGTGTTCTATAAAAAAAAATATATTTATGTAACGTTAAATAATTAATTTAATATCGTTGATTCCTTACATTGCAACTTCATTTTGCAAATAAGTAATATATTTATGTTGAATTTAATGAGATAAATTTAATAATTGTTTATCTTGATAGTATGAATAAGTAATAGTAGTAGTAAAGTAATAGTAGGTTTGATTGATCTCATTAAAGTCTGTGATTTTGGATTAAAGGATTGTAACCATTGTAACAGGATTGTTGCATTTTTCCTACATCCCGATTTTTTCGTCCCAGTCCCGCTTTTTTTCCATTTAACTCACGATATTTGGAAAAACGGATCTGGGGACAATATAGGGAAACCCACTATAGGGCAACTCAATATTACGAAAAACTCACTTTAACATCAATATCACATGTATTCGTTTGGTTTGCTATTTGTTTCATACATTGATTATTCGCATAATGCATTGGTCATCCATATTAACATCAAAAAATACCACATTTTTTTATGCACACCTGTGTAGTACATCAGGAATTATTTGCCTTTGGTATGCATATTGCATTCGTGAACATTTGTTTCTTTTGTCTATTGTGATTTAATTTTTACTGGCGGACAAGATGGAAAGATTTGGACAAGGCAATGGCAATACTGGCGTGGTTTCCAAAACAACGCTCTAATAATGTGCCAGTTAGTAGGCCGATTGTGAAAGCTCAGGCTGAGAAATTTGCTGGACAATTCGCTGATATCATGCATTTCAATGCTTCAGAAGGATGGCTTGTCAAATGAATGAAGAATCACGAGATGTGGATAAAAATGTCAGTAATGGTTGGCTAGATAAAGTGTAGCCAAGATTTAAGGAAATGTACTCCCCAGATGACAATATCAATGCTAATGAAGCAGGTATTTTGTACAAAATCGACTCTGGACAAAACTCTGAAGTTTAAAGGAGAGAAATGCGTGGGAGGTAAACTATCCAAAGAACGAATCACCGTGCTTGTAGCCGCTAATATGAGTGACACAAAAAAAAAGATAACTTATGGTAATAGGAAAATCACAAAATCCACGCTGTTTCAAGAACTTGAAATGGTTGACTGTCACATACAAAGTCAACAAGTGGGCTTGGGTGACTTCACAGCTGTTTGAAGAAGAAATACGAAAATGGCATGCTGAGTTGAAGGAGCGGAAATTTTGGCTGCTTGGAAATTTGGTTGTTCCAAGACCCTAGCCTTTCCCAAAGCAATATAGACATACTATACAAAAAATACAGGCAAAATATTGGCACAGCAAAAAATTTCAAACTAAGATGACCAATGATTTTAAATGATTGTTTGTAAGTTTTTATTTAAAATTAGTATTAATGTGTAATTACTACATTATTAAGTTTTTGGATTAAACAAGAAAATATCGTTATTTAAAATTAGTATTAATGTGTAATTACTACATAATTAAGTTTTTGGATTAAACAAGAAAATATCGCAAAAAATATTTTATTTTTTGCCTCTCCCTTAATAATGTAAACTCATTCTAAGGAAAGAAATTGTTTGATCCCTAGAGATTCGCTATAGAGTTTTGACTGTATATTGATTTAATAATAACACTAGTCAACACCAAAAAAATATCGTAAAAAGTATGTAGTACATTTCGTAGACATACTCACTCCTATTACCTGAAAAATATTAGTTTCCTTACATCACGTCTAAAACTGGCAGAATATTTGAATTCCGAAAAAAACATATTTTTAAACTTATTTTGAGGGTAGATGTAAATTTAAAGCATTTATTGTTGCACTAACGTTGTAAAAAAATTAGTTGGTGATATATCTATCAACACGTCTCACATTTGTACAAATTCTCTTGATAGTTTTTGCTATATTTGTGATTTATACACACCAAAAAGTAAAACAAAAAGGCAATCATATCATTGATTAAGGAGTGTTATAGTGCATATTTTAACTTGTGATGTTCGTAATCAAGATAAATACTGGTTGCCACATATCCGTTGTCTTACCTGCCATTCAAAATTGGCATGTTGGTTTAGAGGAAAATGTAATGGAATGCCTTTTCGTCAACCTGCAATATGGCGCGAACCTAAAGATTATGTGAGTGACTGCTACTTTTGTCTCACTAATTAAAAAAGATTTTGAAGAAAATCGAAGTCCACAATAAAATACCCAGATGTATCGTCTGTTACTAAAACAGTGCCACATTCGGATGACCTTCCAGTACCTAAGAAGCCACCTAATACTGAACCGATTTCAAGTGACTCTTAAGAAAGCTATGAAGAGAATTATACCGGAGAGGAGGAGTTTCCAGTTCCAAACACCTCAAAAATTTCACATCCGATTAGTCAGAGCTTAAGGATCTAATTAGAGATTTAGATTTACCTAAAGAGAAATCTGAAGTATTAAGTTCAAGATTGAAGCAATGGAATCTCCTTCAGTTGGATGTTAATGTTACTGTATATACTGCAAGTGTCACAATTTCTTTATAGATTTTTATTCAACGGATGGAGACTTAGTCTATTGTTCTGATGTCGACGGTCTGATGGGTAAGATGGAAATAAATTTCCTTCAGTGCCAGTAGCTTATGGTGCCCATTTCAAAGAAACTTACAATGTACTGAAACATATCCTGGAAAGAATCAAGTACAATACACATAAATGATTCATTTGTGCTGACTTAAATTTGTCGCTTTGCTTTTGGGGCTCCAGACTGGCTACACAAAATATTGCTGTTTTTTATGTGAATGGGACAGCCACGCTAGAAATCAACATTACATTCAGAAAATATGACCTTCAAGAAATACTACATTTCAGGACAAAAGAATGTTAAATTTGACTGTTTAGTTGATCACAAAGTTATCCTCGAAAATATGGGAGCTATGAGTGATGAACATGGAGAGTGATTCCAATAAGTTATAGCTGTTATTGAAAAACGATATCAAGGGAAATGGAACCCTGCGATGCAGGCAGACTACTACTGGTTATTAATTAGGGATACCCCAACCACAGAGTACCATTGACAAACGAAAAAATTGAAAAAGGAAGTTTTTTTTTAGTCCAAAATGAATGAATTTAAGTTTAAAAATTGTTAAAAAAGTAAAAATATAAATATTGATATATCATAAAATTGTGACGTGATAGAAATGTTTTATTTGAATTTCTACATTATTTCTAGCACATAGAACACGAATCACATGAAAATATTTACGATATAAAAAAAATATTTTTTTTTGTTGACTAGTGTAATTAATTAATATTTAAATGAATGATAGATCGAAATAGATAAAATGTATGGGAGAAAAAATAATTGAATTTTATTTGATTTGATTATTAATATCAAATGCTCTAAACTTAAGGCAACACATCCAGCATTTGTCATTCCGAACTGATGTTGGCATGTATTGCAGATGTCTATGGATGACAATAACCATGTACCATCGGGTGGACAGAATGCTCGTTTACCGTTTTTTCTATATAAAAAAAGACATACAATGGGAAATCCACCTCCCACTCTCCATGTAATCCCCATGTTGCACCGCCACCGCAACCCTGCTATTTTGCAGGTGAGGACTCATTTATTTTGTTAGTCTATAGTTAAACTGATGGTGAGTAGCTTGTAACAAGAGTGTTTGAACCTTTATAAATAATGTAAGTTACAATATCTATGAAATCAACATCAAAATGTCTTGAAAGTCGACTGAATTACAAGGTTTAAGTCACAAATTAGAAAAGGTTTACAGGACTGAGTAGATGACATCACTAACACAGTAGTACAGGAATGAGATACAAACAATAATAATTCCATTATACATAGGTCACACTGAAAATTTCCGGAATTGGCCACTTACAACAATATTTAAAAAGTAATTACAATATTTGAAAATGGAACTCTTTGGCTGTAGAATAAAGTTTGTTTCATCTAACAGTCATTTGTTTTATCATTGTACATATTTTAAAAATTGTGTCTGCATTACTGAAAATTTTCACTATATAATTTTCTATGATTTTAGTGTAATTTTACAGTTCAGCAGAACCTCGCTCGGGTTAAAACTGCTTATGGAGATGAAGCACCAAGCAAGATGACAATTTATCTGGTTTGCAGAATCTCAGTGACGAATTTCGTGTAGGTAGCCCGTCCACCACTGTCAACAACAAAAACATTGATGCTGTGCACCATATGATTGAAACAAGCATGTGACCTGCCAGAAGATTCGGGCATCTGTAGGCATAGGCATGAGTCAGATATAATCAATTTTACACAAACATTTGGCTGTGCTCGCAGTGGATTGCGCAGTGAAGCAAAGCTAAGTGAAGCTCGCAGTGCTCCCACACAATTTAACAGAGGCTCAATTTTGCACTTGGTGCAATGGCATACTTACCAGATTCAACGAAGGGGTGTGAAATTTGGTGTGGAACATAGTAACAGGTGACAAAACACGGATTTACAGCTACGACCCCAAAACAAAGCAGCAATCGACCATTTGGGTATTTCACGTTGAGCCGAACCCCATCAAAGTGGTGCGTGTACAAAGTGCCATGAAGCAAACGATTGCTTCTTATTTTAAAAAAAACTGGACACGTGGCTACTGTTACTTTGGAAAATCCTCGTACCGTGAATGCTGACTGGTATACGACCATTTGCTTGCCAGAAGTTATTGACAAACTCCATAGAAACAGCCATAAACGCCGCATAATCTGCATCATGACAATACCATCTCTCACATGATCAAACAGACAAATGACTTTTTGAAGGCGAAGAATGTCTATCTCATGACCCATCCTCCATACAGTCCCGACAAACCTTGTGACTTTTTGTTTCCAAAAATTAGGAACCAATTACTCGGTCAACGATTTTCGCCAGAAGAGGCTGTCAAAGAGTATGAAAAACATGTTTCCGAAACCACCACAGAGGAGTGGAATTAATGTTATGGAAATTGGTTTATTCATATAAAAAAGTGTATTGACGTTCACGGAGAATATTTTGAGAAACAATGAATTGATTTTTGGTCATTCATTGTAATTTTTTCTTATTAATTCCGGAAACTATCAGTGTGGCACTCGTACGTACCACATCCTTCGGTTTCACTTCAGATTCACCCACACCAGCTGGAATTGTAGAGACTTCTGACGTTTCAAGCAAATAATCCTTTGGATTCGACTCTAATCTACGTTTGAATATCAAATTAAAATCGTTTTTACTCGGCAGGGCCAGCTTCTCGAGACTCTCAGCTTCCTGGTTTTTCAACCATTCCATAGAACGAAGCAATTTTAGCTTCATTTGAGATTTCTTGGCTGCCTCTGCTATTAACATTTTGACTTATGTTGTTGTTTTATCACGCTACGAAAGCATCTTAAAATTAATAACCACAATTCAGTTACAATTTGATTTTTTTTGTATTTTGCTTTTTTGTTTACATGGTTGAAAGATCGGATACATACTCTATTGTTATTTGTTATCGTTTTTGTTTAATAATGTAGGACACTGGCATAGCTATTTAATTCATTGGTCCAGATATTATTAGCATAGCAATTAATGAACTTTCTTGTATAAACTGTGTTGAGACAAGTGTTTCATCAGTTTCTATTAGATGTTGACTGTACTTAAAGGAACATGGCGATTACATATTCCATGTATGCTTTTTATATTATGAATGAAGTTAAAATAAATTTTAGATTTACTTTTCCTACGTTTTGGAACGCAGCCGTAACTTATGCAAATGCATGAAAATAAATAGGTACTTATATAAATAGGAACATCATGTCCAACAAATAATTATCATGATTTAACTCAGGAATAGTATTCGAATCATCGATCAACAAAAATACATTGATCTGAGGATCAAATACAAAAATACCATAAATATTGAATAAGAGTTGAATGACCGTTGAAAGGTCACCTCTCACTCCATTTGAATGTTTTTTTCAAATATCTGGTGGTATCTATAGCCTACAGTAACAAGGTTAGCCTTGGTAATATATCCGAAAAAATAATGTAACAAAAGTATACATTTTGGTAAAACACCATTTAATTGATTATTAATTTTAATAAACAAAACTAGATAGGTTAATTTTTTTATTTCCGGCGATTGTCTATTCAATAGACTGGTCACACCACTTTTTGTACTGTCAATTAATAAAAATCGTATGGAGTAAGGTGTATGTGTGTGTGAGCGTCAAGTGCGCCAGACTGCAGCGTATATTTGCGACGCGGTGCGGCAAGTCCCCACGTTGCATCAATTATCTTATCGTCTATTTCACATTCATAAATAGTTGGTCTCGTTATTGTCGTCGCACATACCGTGAGTGACAGTCCAGAGGTCATTTCGGTTTTGTGCTGATGCCATCTACTGCATCGGTCGACGAAGTAGTAAATATATTAGACGACCGTGTTTTGCCTTTGAATACCAGAATGCCAAACATCAAAGTTTTCAGCGGGAGCTCGCACCCGGACCTAGCGCAGAAGATCGTCGACCGTCTCGGCATAGATCTGGGCAAAGTGGTAACTAAGAAATTTAGTAACATGGAAACGTGCGTCGAAATTGGCGAGTCGGTTCGTGGCGAGGATGTGTATATAGTGCAGAGTGGCAGCGGAGAGATCAATGACAATTTAATGGAGCTTCTCATTATGATAAACGCGTGTAAAATTGCGTCGGCGTCCCGCGTCACCGCCGTTATACCGTGTTTCCCCTACGCTCGTCAGGATAAGAAGGATAAAAGTAGAGCACCGATCACAGCAAAACTCGTCGCCAATATTCTTTCTGTGTCTGGCGCCGATCATATTATCACAATGGACCTCCATGCTTCCCAGATCCAAGGATTTTTCGACATACCTGTAGATAACCTCTTTGCTGAGCCTGCTGTGTTGAAGTGGATAAAGGAGAACATTCCTGACTGGAAGACCAGTATTGTTGTGTCCCCTGATGCTGGTGGTGCAAAAAGGGTCACCTCTATTGCTGATCGGCTGAATGTGGAGTTTGCCCTTATCCACAAAGAGAGGAAAAAGGCTAATGAAGTTGCCTCCATGGTGTTAGTTGGTGATGTGAAAGACCGCACAGCCATTTTGGTTGATGACATGGCAGATACCTGTGGAACTATCTGTCATGCTGCTGAGAAATTGATAGAGGCAGGAGCAATTAAAGTGTATGCAATCCTTACACATGGTATTTTTTCTGGTCCAGCGATTTCAAGGATCAATAATGCATGTTTAGAAGCTGTGGTTGTTACGAATACCATACCTCAGGAAAGGCATATGCAAGAGTGTCCCAAAATACAATGTATTGATGTATCAATGATGCTTGCAGAGGCGGTACGACGTACACACAATGGGGAATCTGTTTCATACTTATTTTCTAATGTTCCATATTAGTTTTTTTTTGTTTATTTACTTAGAATATGGTCTCCAATGTCATTTGATGGAATTCTATTGCCTGTTAAAATATGCATAGTGCATTCTTAATTGTATAAAAATATTGCATAATTTACACTTTTATAATAAACAAAAGCTTTAGATAAGAATAATGTGGAAATTGAGATTTTAATAATGAATTAATATTTTTTTATAGACTTGTGCTTTTAGATGATGGTTGGAAACCTAGGTACAGTTTTAGTATTAAGTTTGGAAATAGGAGCTATACAATTGTGTCGTGATTTACTTTATACACATTTCAACACTGGATTTTGCCTCAAATGTTTTTGTTGAGGAAATAAGAGTGGGATTTTTGCCATAAAGAAAGTTCATTACATATTTTTGACAAAAATCCTTAACTACAAAGGTCTGCATTTAAGTATCTAGTACATACAATAAATGGTTTTTAATTTGTTTCATTGAACATGAAATAAGTTATTTGTCTCTTAAACATTTATGGAGTTTTATGTTTAAGCAAAAAGGACAATGAAATTGATGTTTTACATTTGTATTATTCAAAACGCCATTTAATTTTAGACTAATATCTATGGATTAGACAATTTACTGTTGTTTTTTTTTATTAATTGATGAGAAATATGGAGTTTAAAGCTGCATATTATATTTTTTTATCAATTAATGAGTTCGAAACTATATTTCAATATTAAAATGTTATTGATTGTGGCCTTTATCATTTGATTTGATGTAGTTATTTCTTTAAAGAGGAAATGAGTTATTTTTACCTATGTATTATTACATTACTCCTGTATTCCTAATGGTAACTGTTTGACTATTTTGTATAAAGTAGAAAAGCTGCCATTTGTAATGATGTATATTTAATGCAAATTGCCTGGAAAATTGTGATGAGTTTTTTCTAAAATATAACTATTAATTCATGTACATTTGGCCCATAATCCCGAACCTATTGTTAAGACAAATAAAAATATCTACTTTATCAAAACATGTTGTTTTCTAAGTGATTGTAGGGTACACTTTGACCCTTGGTACCTCCAGTATTTGTAATCAAAGTTTATGCTCCCGAGACACTCATTTATTAAATATCTACACTTATATATGTATTCCTTCTGTAATTAAATATCATAAATGCTATTTTTGCTCAAAGAAATTGTGAAGTATGATTTATTTTATATATTTTATTTACTTATTTTTTAAAGATTTTTTTGTAACATAGTTGGCAGACGAGCGGGCGGGCTACAAGATGGTAAGTCGTCACTGCCGCCCATGGACACCTGCAACACCACGGGGCTTGCGGGTACGCTGTCAACCTTGCAAAGTCCTGTTCACCGCTCTCTTGAAGAGCCCCATATCGTAGTTTAATGGAAATACTTCAACTGGCAGTTGATTTCACAACTTTCGGGTTCGCGGTATAGTGTATTTTTGACTGCACTGTACGCAGCGACTATATGTCAAGGAAGTGCGGATGAACCGCACGACACGACGATGACTAGCGGTACGATGGTAAAAACTCGGAAGTTGGCATCAAATTGAACAGGTCTTCAGAACACCCCATTATTAGAAAACGCAGAGAGAAGCAACTTCTCTACGGATGCTGAGCGATTCTAAACCATCTGTGAGTGTGGGATCGTCGATAATCCGGATAGCGAGTCGTTGGACGGAGTCAAAAGGGTCCAGCTGGTACTTCGGTGCACCGGCCCAGAGGTGTGAGCAGTACTCCATGTGAGGTCTAACTTGAGCTTATAAAGCGACAAGCATTACCCCGGAAACAAGTACTGCTTTCCTCTATTGAGTAGGTACACCGAACTTTTTAGTAGCAAGTTTTGTTTTGCTCTCCAGATGACTCCGAAACTTGACTACTTGAAATATCGATACCAAGGAAGATATCTATAAAAAGGTCAAGATTTGGAGACCGGTTAAATTTTCAAACCAGTTTTGACAAGTACACAGGAACGTTTTGTCTCGGCTACATCGGTGTATAAAAGCGGTTACACTCGGAGCCTTTGTTGACAAATAGGATATTGTAAGTTGTTTCGTTTGCCTTCACTATTAACCGGTGTCATTTAAACTGTACCCAAGTCTGCAATATAACTTATAACATTTGAGATTTTCGCGTTTTTCAAACATATTTATTTAGTCAGTCAGCTCGTGTCCATGGTTGGTGTAACCCAACCGAAACGAGTAAAATAAATAAGGTAAACATTCGCGGTAAGACCCGTTTAAATAGATAAATACGTACCCAAGTCTAATTAGGCTTCTTTATACAGTTCCTCCTGCAATGTTGAGGAGCTTGGGCATCAACGAGAATGCCTTGGACCGTTTTGTTCACCGGAATGTTGAAGTGCTGGTTATTTAGGCAGTCTATCGCATAGGGCTTTGCCTTTTTGGCATCATACCTTCCACTTTGCCTGTTATCAACAGCTTTTCTCAAAATTATATCAGAATTTCTGCATGTTTTATTATGGGCAAAGTAGTAAGACATGCGGCGAAGGCATGTAGTCTCTGTTCATTATTTAGTAGAGCCTAACTGTAACCCACTTTTTTTCCGTCCGTACACTGCTTCATATGTACATTGTCTTCTGCATGAGGAATGATTTTAAAACGCCATGCTAGCTGAGCGAGTTGACGAGTCCATTTAGTGGTGGTGTGGATCCTCAGGATTTGAGGTAGCGGCTTTGTTACCCCTTAGTTGCCTTTTACAACAACCACGGGAAGAGAAGGGGTGATTCAAAAGTCGGCCTAGCAGGTCTAGTAGGGCCTAAAGCCCTGATATAAAAATGATTCTCGCTCTTGAAAATTAATCCGAGTAGAGTCTATGGGCATCTTATGCAGTCTGCACAGAGACTAGTTTCCATCCATTCGATCTAAGTCGAGAAGGATCTTTATAACTTCCAGCCCTAATAGTTTACCTCTTGTTAAAATCGTGCGTAACCTTGTGACCTAGTAATTTGATATTTGTTTCTTTGTTATGTAAGCTTAGGTAGTATAAAATTGATGTAACTATAAACATTTGTTACCATGGCACTAGTTCAAGGGCGTCGCCAAGCCAAAAAATCAGGTGGTAGCAGGGCAGTTGCCCTCCTCTACAGATTCGGTTTTTTTTTTTTAAATCGTACCTACAAATGATATTTCTCCCATCCTCTCTCATCTTGAAACCCATTGGCTAGCGACAGCCTTGCACTAGTTAAACAGTTCAGGATTGCACTAGAATTTGTAGTGGTTGCGGTTCATATTACTGAAACTCGAATCTACCTATAGGTACCAAGTACGGAGAATGCACATGCACGCTTTACACGCGGTCACCAAAACGATGCCATAAAAATAAAGTCTTAGGGTTCAGAATGCGATGCCTTTATTAGTTATCATTTTAATCGTCTGTTGATTTATTATTTTATTGCCATGTCAACCTTAGGCCACCCCAGTGAGCAAGGTAGGCAAAAACAGCGAAACAATCACTGAAGTAGGTAGTTAAAAAGTACCGAACTCGCTTATGTTATGTCTAAATAATAATTTGAAATAAACCTTTAACAAATTCATGTTGCTGAATAAGGAGTTCGGACTACCTAACAGTATGGAACCTACGTTTATGGAATCTTTATTTTCATACACCAGAGCCAGTGCCGCATTATGTTAGCGCGGGGCCCGTAGCATCTGCTACTCTTGCTACGTGGCTAATCCGGCACTGACTAGAGCGCATATAAGTACTAAAATTATGATATCGGGTTTTAGTGCAAAGGGTTGTATGACTGTGTAGAGCAGTAAGTTCTTCAGAATCCAGGAACTACGTCTAAACTTTGTTTTTCAAGTGGGACGTGGTGACGCAGAATCTAATGGGGGTCCACAAAAGGTTATTAGGTTATCATTTTGTCTTTATCAGTGTTGTGTTCGCATAAAGTCATACGATTTAAAAGTAGTACGTAATACAATACTTCTGGTAGCGACGGATGAATAAACTTATAGGTACGATTACAGTAGGTACTTCTGGTGGCGACTAGGAAGATTTTTCATAATTGTCATCAGTGGAAAATCAGGTGATAGCAAGTAGGAATGATCTGTTTCTGCCTGTGATATTAAACAATAAATCTAATAAATTTGTTTAATGCAGGTGGGTGTTAAAATAAATCATTCAAATGGGCAATTTGGCAATTACTGAAATGACAGTCAGGAACAACGTTATTGTAATTTAGGAAGCACAATTCTGCACACTGCCCTAGTGAATAACTATACCGGATTATAACGATGCATTGTGACTTGTGACGTACTTAGATATTTTACGGTTTCAATAAGAACCGATTATATCCCTGTTTTTTTAACACGCGGCCGCAGATTTAATGGAATTATTTATTCGAGTCAGGGATATAACATATAGAACTGTCAAACAGACTGAAATTTGTACAGAGACGAGACTTTATTGACAGTTCTACGTGTCATATCCCTGACTCGAATAAATAATCCGACTATAGACGCGGTAGAGAAGGGGCGATGCTTCCGGTGGCGGCCGGCTACAGGCCGCGCGTATTTTAATACTTCCTAGTCTACGAGTTAAGAAGTGGAGATGAGCGACTGACCAAATTTGATTGTTGTCTTGCCAGCTTTTCCACAATCGTCTGCAACTCCTTAGAGTACACATCTGCATCAATCGTTTCACCGGCTCGCAAGAAACTGTAGTGGACAATACCGGCACTGGACCACCAACCTGATACCGTAAAACGTCGCAACTTTACCACAAGTCTTTAACATTGCCTAAAATAGTAATATGCTGATAACTCGCAAAATATTTATGTTGCATCACTGAAACCAATGGTATATTTTGTAAAGATATTCTGACAACACAAAAAATGGTCGCCATAATACTAATGTCACCTACCTTCACGTCAGTGCCGTTTTGAACGTCAAGAAGGAGACGGGAATTTATACTGATGCTCAAAACTTTTTCGGTAAGTCGAAATAGAATATTGTTTAAGTTTTGGTAATATAGTTATCTTATCGATTTAGTCTTCTTTAATATAATGCAATTGCTAGATTCGTTTTGTCGTCAAGCATTCTAAAATAAATTAGACTTAGGCAAAGATGGGATAAGTTTGATAAATAAGTAACCTCAACTTTATCTACGGTAGGGTTGTTGCAGTTATATTTTTGAAATTATATAATTTTATTTTTTTTATCATTTAATTTGCCTTATAATGTAATTTTGTTTAATTGGATATTTTTTTAACAACGAAATGAATACCTAATACATTAGGTAAAGTATTAGGTAAAGTTACTACGTATTACTTTAAAAATTACTTTAATTAAGCAGTTAATATATATTATTTTATTTTTAGGTCCACAATGGAAAAACATAGAAGAAAGCCAGGTGCCAGGCGCTACAAAGATTATGAAGATAGCTTACTAAATTTAGCAGTAGATTTGGTAAAAAACAAAAATTTAAATTCATATGAAGCAGAAAAACAGTTTGGGATACCAAGAAAAACAATTTTAAATAAAGTAAAGCTGAAACATATGCGTAAAGTTGGATGTCCTAATAAATTGTCTGAAGAGGAGGAGTCAAGAATTGTGGAAGCGTTGATTCTTTGCGCCAATTATGGGAGTCCTTTAACACGTTCAGAATTGAGAATAATCGTTTATGACTACCTTAAAAAAAATGAAAAATCCGCACTTTTTAATAATAAGATGCCAGGCGAAAAATGGATGAGGAATTTTTTAAATAGGCACAAAAATAAATTAACGACGAGATCGACTCAAAATATTAAGCTTGTACGGGCTACAAAACTTATAGTGAATATAACGAATATTTTGATAACCTAAAAGTAAGTTTAACTAATGCAAAACCAGAGCACATTCTGAACTACGATGAAACTAATTTATCTGATGATCCCGGTAGCCTGAGATGCATTTTTAAAAGAGGTGTTAAGTATCCTAATAAAATTCTCAACAGTACTAAAACTGCAATATCTCTCATGTTCGCGGCCACTGCGTCCGGAAAATTATTTCCTCCATACGTAGTTTATAAGGCAGAAAATCTGTGGAGTAACTGGTGTGAAAAAGGGCCGCCCGGTACAAGATTTAATAAATCGAAATCCGGTTGGTTTGATAATCAAACCTTTGAAGATTGGTTCAATACTATTATAATACCCTGGGCACAAACCTCACCGGAACCCAAAGTAATGATAGGGGACAATTAAACATAGGGTCCTCGCATTTAAACATAAGCATTATTGAGAAATGTCGTGATAACAATATTCGCTTTGTTTTTCTACCACCCAATTCAACTCACGATACCCAACCACTTGATGTCTCATTTTTTAGACCCTTAAAAAGAACGTGGCGCAATATTCTACTCGACTGGAAAGTACGACACCCGTCCAGTAATTCCTTAAACAAAAGTATTTTTCCCGAATTACTAAAATCATTAATTGATGCAATAAAAATTAATCAAATAGAAACAATCAAGAATGGATTCAAGGCCACTGGGATACACCCTTTAAACCCTGAAGAAGTTTTAAGAAAACTACCTGATTACAACGTGGAGAATAGGAAACCAGAGGTTACCTTTAATAATGCTCTTCTCAGTTATTTAAAAGAATCAAGATCTCCCAATAATAACATAAACAGGAAAAGAAATAAAAAAGTCCATATAAAACCAGGGGAATCTGTGTCAACCGAAGACTTTACAACAATACCGAATACAGAAAGATTAGAAGCTAGTTCTTCTTATCAAAATATAAACATTCCTCCGGGTGTGGTTGTGAATTGCGAAGCACCACAGAACTTATACATTTCTAATAACCGCACTTTATTTACAAAGGCATGTGAAAATGACCCTCCAACCTCTTGTGTTCCTGTTGAACCCAGACAAATATTATCAAATATTCCACTCAGACAACTAGACAAAAGCCAAGGGTCAGATTCAGACAGTATAACTTCATCGTTTTCTTTGCATGATTCTTCAGAAGATGACCCATTTGTAGACTCACAGAGTGATACTGAAAGTTTTTATGAAGATAATTTAAATTTCACTGAAGAAGATTCCACTGATGACGTTACTGTAGGAAAATATGTACTAGTTAAATTCCTTGCAAGGAAAGTCAATATATACTACATTGGTTTGATTATAAGTCATAATGAAAGCAATGGTACATATTTAACGAAATATCTGAGAAAGAACACCAAACATTTTCTTGGCCATTAGTGGAAGACATATCCGAGATCACACGTCTAGACATTGAAAAGGTTTTACAAAACCCTAAAGTCGGGCGACGAGGCCAATTAATTTTCAATATAGAGTCTATAATTCCCCGGATAAATATTAAGTAAAATTAGTTAAATTAAATTTTTGCTTACAGCATTTGCCTGTTTATTTGATCATTAAACATTTAAATAAAACCTTTTTCGAACCATTTAGGACAGACAAATTAAGTGGTATTTTTAAAGCCGAGAGCGAAATACTCCGTTTCACCCAAAAATATGGATTGGATGTTTTCTTCATAACTATGTCCATTTCTAAAGAAATGTTACTTATTATAAGTAATAATGTTAATGTTAATAATATTGTTAATGTTAAGTAATAATAATGTATAAGAAATTATTACACTGTGAAAAAAAAAGTCGTTCATTTCTAAATTTGTGACAACCCTATACAAGACTTTGTCAATGTATGAAAATGACCAAAATTTACATCCCAACATTGCCTGGCTTTAATTTAGGCTACTTATGTACATTTTTCGATTTTTAAATAAACACTAACATGATATAAGAATATAGTTCAATATAGAGTGGAGAGTTTGTGGATTTGTGTCTTGTAATACTTTTTAACAACGTAGGCAAAGTTGCGATTTTTCAGCCCAACTTTGCCTGGTATTAAATGTCGTTACAGATCTACTCCTTTAGTAATATAATGTAATATCACCATGATATCCCAAAGACAAGATTTTGAACTTTATTTAGTACGTAGAAAAGTTGAAAATAGCTTTTAAATTTCGAAGATATCTTTAAAAAAGCGTAAAACTTAGGCAATGTTGCGGCAGTTTACGGTACCAGTAGCTTTTTTTTTAGTTATTTACTATCTTGCGTTTTGGACATTGTTGGGCTGCAACTCCTAGATCTAGCCACTGATAGGTACGAACACTTGCAGTTATCGTTATCATCACAAGCAGTGGCGGATTAACATATAAGCATTATAAGCGCGTGCTTAGGGCCCCTGTTCTCCAATATAAATTTCGAATATATATTTTGATGAACTTTGTTTTATTTTTTAATTTCTACCTTCCAAATCCAAGCAACAGAGGGCCTACGTGGCCTCTATGCTTAGGGCCTCCGAAACTCTTAATCCGCCACTGATCACAAGTCACGTTGCGATTCAAAAATTCCTTTGTTTTTGTGACGGTCCAATAGGCGGGAGGAGGGACCGGCATACTACTGCGACCTCGTCTCCTCCGAAGTGAACTTCCGTGGGCTCGGAGTTTGCACACCGATGGCACAGGAAAAGGAGCCCGAAAGAGCTATTCGGCACTGAAGTACATCGTCTAGTGGAGTAGAACAGCCCCAGAAAGGGGAGAGTGCTTATGGGACACAGGCAAAAGAGAATACTTGTAGGGAGGCAGAGCAGATACGCGCCGCAACATAGCCCTAGCAGGCGAACGGCGCGTACCTCCCGACGATTTGGTCCGTATAACCAAAAGGTTGGTAGGACCATGGGTGGAGGTGGGTCATGGTCCAATAACACAACACGGTAACAATAATACGCAATCGTTCAAACCATCGACGCACGGTGCTATCGTTTGTGGTGTTTGGCTCATAAACACTATTGATAGTGAGGTGTCTGACTTGCGTCGGTGCCGCGACGAAACTCATATTCAAAAATAGCACGAATTTGCAATTTATCCATTTTATTATTTGTGATTTTCAAAGATTATATGTCTGTAATTTTCTAAACTTCTGTTACCATAGTAAATTATAAAGCAATTAACAGATGACGTCAAATATTTTCCTTGGGTTTGTTCAACATAGTGTAATTTGTCAATTGGTGAAGTATCTGGAGATTATATGCACGAACCACTTGACAATTAACCGCAAAATGCAGGCAGTGCGTTTTTATTATGCGTATATTCTGTTACTGCCATTTAACAATAAATATTTGCATAATCTGGTCTTGTTATAATAAATGGGTGAATTAAAGGTAAAATATCTATGATTTCGTATATTTTGATTAACATTCTATATTTTTATAAATATTCTGCCCAAATCATATTAGGTATTTACAATTATGTTACTGCTCCCTTTTGTTACCTCCTTTATGATGACTTAATCAGTGATGAATTGATGACAGAGTTGTAATAAAGTTGTACAAAATTTTTAATCGTTTCTTAATTTTAAATTATAGAATTCTTCTATGGCAAATGGTTAACGCAGAAAGAAGGAATTTCCAAAGAGCTCTGGGTTTCATTATAATGAAAACTCCAAAATCATCTCCTGTGTAGGTACTTAACTGTCCTAAATGTTCAGAAGCAAACTTTAAATAATTGGATAATTCTATTAACCTACGATTATAAAATGAATTTAGTAGTTTACATTATTTTAGTACTAGATAATAAATATAATAATATTTGTTGTTTTGAGAAATTAATAAATTAAATTCGTTTTATAGTATATAAACAATGTGATTTCGAATATTTATAAAGGAGAAATGGTCCGAATTAATATAGGTACATATTTATTACAATTTACGGAAAACTGTTTATAACTTAATATAAAAAAATTATTACTTTTTGTACCTACCTACTCTTGACTATAAAATCCCGTATGAAAACATGATTCACGCGGAAAGTGCATTTAATATGAAATAATAAGTCTCATCAATATCTTAAACTATTTACTTAGGTATTTAGGGTGAGTGGTCCAACAGTTAACCACCTAATTTTCTGATCATCATAGCGCGTAATTGGTAATTCAAAATATATAATTATCTGCAAGGTACGAAGTAGTGGTTTATTGGCTACATATTTGCATTTAATAAATGCTGAATTTACTTCAGATTTTTTGCAGATATGAGTTTTTAAAAAAAATGGGGATTGGCTAACTGTGTCCACACTATAGTACACTATTAACCACAGGGTGTTCCACAGTTAACCAAAGTGTACACATTTAACCGCTATATATGATTTATTAATTTCTTAAATAAAAAACAATATGAGTGGTATGAAAATGAGTCTTTTATTATTTAGTACTTTTAACAGTTGACTTACAACTAATTATTAGGTAACTTTATAATGGCACAGTTCAGTCTCAACATTGTTAATCTTAAAGTGGTGAATCTTTTTAAATTATGTAGGCACTTAAGATACTAACTAGCATTCTCAATCGAAAACTATCAAAGTTTTATTAGTTTCAGGTAAATTCTTAAAATAATTATCAATCGTATTTTAATCACTAACTTAAGAAGTGTAGTAACAAGAAATAAATAAAGGTCTAAACCTTTAACGCAAGTTTCACAGGATTAGTTATTCGCAAGTTATTTAATATTAAATGATCTCAGTCTCAACAAACTTATTCTAAAATTAGTAAAGTCTTAGTAGGTTTTGGTAAATACTTAAAATAATTATCAAATTATTCGTATTTTTATCAAAAACTTAAGTATAATAACAAGAAATAAACAAATATCTGAACCTTTAACGTAACCTACGTTGTCACAGCATTAGTTTTTCTCGGTCTCACAATATTTAATCGAGAACTATAGTAGGTAAGTAGGTAATGAGCTATATATATATATAAAGCTTTGTTACAAATAAAAACCTTAACATTTAACGCAGGTTCAAGTGAGTCAAATCAAAATATACGTCAAACAAATAAGACGCTTGCCTTCGGCTGCTGCCAGTAATTTTAGGATTTGGTAATATATATTTAATATCTTTTGCCTGTACTCCTGCTGTATCAGGTTCCAGAGGCTCACAAAATGTTTGACATGCTCTACTTTTTAGTCTTAAGAAACTCACAAAAAAGTCAGAATCGTCTTCATCATCTATTGTTTCTAAAACTTTCGCAACGTAATAGACAGAGGTTTTCTTAAATGGAAATAATACGATGACATATTCTTGCTCTTTTGGATCTCGTAGTAAAGGTAAAAAATTACCGTCCAGTATAATTCTACTTTCCTCATCCTCATGTTCATTTTCACTTATATATTCTTCTCCACCAGACGACGATCCACTTGCTACAAAATCATTTTCATCTGAACTGTCATCACTTTCTATAATATCTTTTTTTCTTTCCTTAATGGCTCTTTTATTCTTTTTACTTGACTTATTTTGGGTTTTAACACCTGTGAACAGGTCTTGCTTTGCTTTTTTAATTTGTTTTTTGATTACTTTTATTTTCTTTGCAGCAATAGCATCCTTTTCAGGCGTATCCGTAGCGATCATGCTTTTCCCAGGAGTTCTACGCTTTTTTGGATCACGTGGTTTCGCTTTTATTGGTGGCATAAATTCCTTGGGCGAAATAAACTTTGACGGACCGGCAGCTTCTATTATACGAGGCGTGATATCTTGGTTGCCAACTTCTTTAAGCACTCGTGATAGAGCTGGCGAATGGAAAACTTCTATTACTGGAGGTGTGATATCGCTATCAGGGTTTCTGGACAAATTTTGTTGCAGAGTAACATTCTCACGCACGGGTAATGGATCTTGTAATTCGGGAGCTTTAATTATTGGTAGTGTGGTGTCGTCATCATGGTTTCTTGGCAAGTTAACTTGCAGATCAACATCTTCATGAACTAATAATGAAGCTGGAAAATGGGGAGCTTTAATTATTTGTAGTGTGGTGTCGTCATCATGGTTTCTTGGCAAGTTAACTTGCAGATCAACATCTTCATGAACTAATAATGAAGCTGGAAAATCGGGAACTTCAATCATTGGTGGCGTGATATCGTTATCTCGACTTGTGGAACCAACGTTCTCAAGAATAGAAGGAGATGTGGAAGACTTTTCTCGTTGATCATCAATTTCTTGTACGACCTGTGGCCTATCTGTTACGGTACTAGGCATGAAATCGACTTCCGTAAAAATGCAGTCATCGAATGGGAATATTCCAGTTTTCTTGAACGCATTTACTATGTTTATCGGAGTCATAGATTTCATGTATGCAGAACCAACACACTCAGCAACATTGTATATAGTTAGAGGTTGTCCTGGATGTCTCAATAGCCATGAATCTACAGCTGCATTATAATACGACTTGAATGGGCCGTTTAATCCAACATCAAGTGGTTGAAGTTTGGCAGTAGTATGCGGATGGAGAGTTAAAACAGTGACACCCGAAGACTTAGCCAGATCTAGCGCTTCAATTGAAAGATGGCTTTCGTGGTTATCCATTATTAATAGCACAGGATTTTCTTTTGAGGCTGAAACATGCTTTATAAAATGTTTTATTACATCCACGAATATTTCAGCATTCATCCACCCAGAAGCTGCAGCTAAGCCTAATGTGCCCGGTGGCGCTCCATGTATCATGTGTGGTTGAAACTTTTTTCTCGGAAAAACCATAGCCGGTGGCAAAGCTTGGCCAGTCGCACTGACAATGCAACATGTTGTGACTAAGGTACCTCTTTCGCCACTTGTAACCTTTGCTGTATTCGTGCCTCTTCGTGCTAGTATTTTTCCTGGTCGTTGGACAGTTGTCGTTGAAGTTTCATCCAAATTGTACACTCTAGTACCATCTGCAAAGCTCGGATGCCTTTCCATAACTGATTTTAAATTTCTAAAAAATGACTCAATGTTGTGCTTGTTGAAAGCAGTTGCCCGGGCTAAGCTACAGGCTTCTGGCTTCTTCAGTGAAATTTCAGGATGTCTTTTCCTGAAGGAACGCAGCCATTCAAATCCAGCCATTTCTGAATCTATCCATGATTGTGGTATTTTTAAATTGTTGGCTTTCGCCATTTGATAAGCAACGCGTCGGCAATCTTTAGTTGTTAGTCCGTAAAATAATTGAGCACAATATTCAATATAATCTGATAATTCTTTTTCTTGCTCTGTTGTAAAAATCTTGTTAACTTCATAATTTGGTGTTAAACGTACCTCTGGATTTATTTTGATTTTATTCACATACAATCTGACCGTCGGATATTTAAGCTGGCATTCCTCGCTTGCTTTTCTTATACTCATCCCAGATTTCACCAGCTGCATTGCTTTCCTCATAGCATCTTCAGTATGTCCTCCTCGTTTTCTAACTGTTGTTTTATTCCGGCCCATCTGTAATTAAAATAAGCAGGGCAACATTTAACCACCAGTTGGTACACAATTAGCCATGGCTAACTGTTGAACATATGGGTTTGGTTAATTGTAGACTACCCCTCCCCGTAAAGCGTTTGAACACTATCACTTTAAAATTATTCATACAATTGAAACCAAGCGTATGTTAATAGATGCACGAAAAGTATATTTACACGGTCAACATATACGGTTTTTTGTAATAATAAACTGAAAGATGTGAAACTGAAAAAATACTTACTTTTTTTTTAATATTTTGGCACTGATTTTCAATAATTTACTCGTAACACAACCGTTGAGCGCGTGAGCTCGCCGCCAACTGGGGAGCGGGGAGAGTAACTGTTGCGGCATCGAAATTTCTAGTATGCACGGAGCGGCAACGACGCATTTGAGAAATATGGGCGCGGATAACTGTATACGAGTGGCTAATTGTTGGACCACTTACCCTACCCATTATCTGCATTCAAAACTCGAATTACCCAAATACAATCATTTCAAATTACAAATCACGCGAGTTTTTAAAACGCATAAAAAAAATAATAGTAGGTTCCTAGAGTTATTTGTTTTTCTTCAGTTTAGTGCATTTTAAGCTTTTTAAAAGGTTTTTTTTACGTTTAATTTATTTAGTCCTTTTTAGTGTTACTCCTTCAGTAAGTTGCAGACGACGCCCATCTCGCCGAACCATACGGTCAAGCTCGTCACTAAATTGTCATCAAAACGATAAGTTCGTTTAACACGACGTGTCTACTGTTCGCCGTTGAGGAGTTCCACAGTGTGCTGGCCTTCATAGCTGCAGCATCAGGTCAAGGTCATCAGATTATTGTATTGTCATCGGTTTTATAAACGTGTGTAAAATTTCAAGGCGGTAGTGCTTACAGGTGGAAGTGTCCATTACATTAGCAATTTTAGCGTTAGATAGAAAAAGCCATGTACAATCAGTGGTGTAGTTAGGAAGCCGAGAACCGTTCAGGGTTGCCCAAAGCCCCTCTGAGTTCAATAGCTACGCCCGCGCCATTGCGTTAATATGTCAATTACCTAATCATAAAATATTCGTTTTGCGATTGGCCCTTATGGGATCTTATCCCCCAATAAGGTTGTCAATATCCTAATATTTCATTTTCTCTACATAGTAACTTGATATCGCGTCTTTATTTCACACCCTTGATATATTTTTCTGACATAGTTTAAATCACAAGCGTTATCAATATGAAAACTTGACCCTGAGGTCAACAACCAATGATGTAAATTAACAAACAAGTGGGCGCGTCTCGTCTTGACACATACAGTGCTAAATATTGTTACAAATAATAATTATGTAATTTCAAAACTTAAGATATAGTTAGCAGTCGGACATTGATTTAAGCATGTCCTACTTTTCCTAATTACATTGCGGCCTGTCGCAGGTTGTTTGGCAGAGATTGCATAATTGAAATAAGACCACCTATTGTTTTGTAGCTGTGTGCAAATTTCTTTGTATTTATACTAATATAATAAAGAGAGAGTGCGAATTTTGTGAGTTTGTGTGTATGTGGAGGGCAATCTCCGGAACCACTGCACCTATTTGAAATTCTTTCACCATTTGAAAGGTACATTATTCTAGATGGACATAGGCTATATATTATGTACAAAAAAATTGACGGACATGCAAACGCATGCCGAGCACAACTAGTAAACAATAAAGATAAATTATTATTATTGTCTATATTGGCCAAGGAAATGTTACACGGGAAAAGAGCAGGCGAAAATATCTTGAGCTGTTAAGGGCGTCACGTCGGCGGGCGCGATCAGTTATGTTAATAACAATGCCCGCCCTCACACAATTCCCATAACAGTTTTAAAATTTCAACAGCTGAACCTGTAGAATTTTTGCAAGGTAAAAAATTTGATTTTGAGATAGCTGTGATTAAGGCTTTTGACGAATTCATTGAGTCCACGAGACTTACAAGAGTGGCATCAATCGACTACCTGTAAGGTGGCGAAAGTGTAGATAATATGGGCAATATTTCGACTAACAAATATATTTTATAACAAAAAAACATTGTTTCACATACAAGTCGTTCATTTCATACGTAAGCATCTAGTAATATTAAGGTGTTGTCAGAGCAGGATGCATGCTCGTAAGTTGCCATGACTATAATGGTTTATATACACAAGGCGTTTCTCGAACATTAATATAAAAAAGTTAATATAAACAACTGTTATCATTATGTGAACAGCTGTAAGCGAGAATGAATTCTATGGAGTTTGGTTGCATACAATTGTAAAATTATGGTATAAAATTTTCTCGTCCGAATTCGAGAAACTCCTGGTGTAAATGAGCCTTAAGACTTGCTTTGCAGTTGGCAAAGAATTCTAATCCATGATTGACATACTCGGGGTTTTTGACAATAACACACAGAAAATTTTAATTATTCTTTATTATTCACTTAGTATGTGTGGTAGCGTGGTGAGACTGCGCGGCCGCCTTTCTCATTTGAGTGAGCACGTTGCTCAGCTCTTCACGCTTCCTCTTGGCGCGAATGTGGGTGCCAAGACGGCGCTTTAAGAATTTCAGCGCACGCTTGTCTTTTGATACCTAAAAATAATTAAAATATATATGTATGTGTCCTGTAAGAAGTGGTACATCTAAAAAAAAAGGAACTTTTCAGAAGAGCGGTTTAAAGGAAAAACTTTAGGAAGTACAACTCAACGTTTTTACGAAAAATACGTAATGGGATTCACCTATCATTGTTCTATTATCTTATAGCAATATTTTGAAATTATTTTCTATATTGTAAATAATATTTGCCAGTTTATCATTTCTATTGTTATTATTATTTACCTATCAAAAGTTCACGATACACGGAGCTGTGTGTATATTAATTTACATATATCATTTTTCACGACAGAATGAAAAATGTTCTGCTATGCATTTTGTGCACCACAGAACAAGTGAGTGCGTGAGCATTCACTACACTAGTGCTACACTAGTAGTGTCCATTGTGTGTAAATAGAATCAGTGAGCGTAGTTTGTACCTATGTGCTGGTATGTATGTATCTCGGAAGAAAAGGAGTCGTCCAAATGGAGTTGCGCAAAGGGTAAAGAGCGTAAGACGAAGTCCCGAACATGCGCCATGGAGGCGTATCAAGTATTATGCAATGTTAAGTGCTAATTCTGTTCTATTGTAATCCTAAGTTTAAGCATAATGTATTGTTTTATTGTAAGATGTTGTAAATTGTTTACTGTTTGTCTGTGTTTATATAATGTTTTTTATTATGTTTGTTTTCGTTCTCCACATTTGTGTTAGCGTGTCTGAGTTATAAGTTGGGTTAGTAATAATACCCCCCCCCCCCCCCCATTCCTCTGAATAGCAATAGACTTCCTCGGGAAACGGGGGGATCGCAAGGACAGCAAGCTACTATAAATGAGTGAGGCTCTGGCCTCTCCATGGCAGTTCCTACTCCTACAATCAAGACAGTTCGACTCCAACAATTGTTCCATTCAATTAGTACAATCGACTTGTACAATAGCCCATATTATGTAACAAGTACAGCCAAAAGTAAGCTCGGTGCCGACTACCGGTTCCCCCGCACCCCCGTGGTTCTTGTGAATTAGACCGGCGTTTTATTTACCCAAATTCCACCCCTACACCACCCGTTGACCTCACAGTCTACATTTCGAGCCTTCGAGCCGAATCCGAACCTAATCAGAAGACAGTCAACACATTTATGAAGCATATAAATATTCTATTTATTATTATTTTTAATATGCTCTGTGTAAATTTGAGAACAGAGTAAAATTCGACATTAAATATATGAAAAAGCACAATATTTTATAACATTTTTTTACGTGAAAAGCAATATTACATAAGATGTATTTTTTTTTACACATGAATGTTCTGAAAATACCTAGTCTGGCCGAAAATACCGTTACTATAAAGAAAAATAAATAAATTACATTTGAATTTGGAATCTGTAATTTCACGTGAAATAAATGTTTTTTCTCATTATGGTGTCAATCATTATTAAATATTGTACTAATATTAAAATGGAGTGGGGTGATAAGAAAACCGTATTGCTGTAATTGCAGTACACAAAGTAGGCATAGAGCCAAATGCAATTTTTAAAACTATCCACTTGGTATTTAGCTGAATATTTGTATACCGGGCTATTGGTAGATCTATTGAACTGATCAACTGAACTAATAGGAACAGGATCATTTTAAAAAAGAAAGTGTATGAATTGAAAAAAAAATATCTATTGAACCTTTTTTCATCTTCGAGTTGTATTCTTTAACCTCAAGTTGAAGGCCACAGAATTGATTTAAAAAAAAAGTTAGATGGACATTTTAAAAAAATCAAACTGCATATTTATTTTCAATTCCTTCATGCTATCATGCCATGCCAACATCACGCCTAATAGACAATGATTATGTTATGTATTAGGTTAGCAGCTTCCGCTCGTTTGCCTACATCAATACAACTTGTACTGCCTTCTTCCTGTCTAAAAGAGTTTTTGAATTTATTCACTCCATCTGCTTTAACTGTCTCATACTTACTTAATGTCCTTAATTATTGGCATTAATTAATGTACAGACTAACAAATTTAGAATTAGCAGTTTCCTAAATTAAATTGCATGTGCATTGGTTTGCTTTAGTTTATAGAATAAAAAAAAACATGCCTTCAACAACTCCATAGCTCTCTTCTCATACTGTGCGTGACCAACAACCTCACGAACCAAATCACGGACAAACTTTGAGTGTTTGGTTTGAAGCTGAAACAGAAAAAAAATTAAATCAATACTTTGCTGTGCATTATTGCAATTTATAAAAGAACAGTGGGTTCACGAGTTGTATAATTAGGCAAAATGTAGCTGCTATAGAAATCATTGAATCACCAACTATAATGATGATGATATCAGCCTACAATGTCCTACTGCTGGGCACAGGTCTAACCAAATAAAACACTGGGGGTTTCGGGCCACAATCCAGGGCGCACAGGTCCAGTGTGAATTGGTGGATACACATACTAGATTTTTTTATTTCTCATGCATGTGGGTTTCCTCAGAATGTTATCCCTCACTGTCAAGCTAGTGTCATTTTTTTAAATTCATAGGCACATAAAATTTCACTGATTTTTACTGAAATATGTTGAATCACCAATTATAGTTTAAAAAACACTGAAAACAATGGCTTCAAAGAGAAGAGAAACCTGTAGCATCAGCTAATAAAAGTTTGACTTAGCAATGTGGTATTGGCAGACTTTAGAATATCTTCCCATGGGTGTCATAAAAGGCGACTAAGGAATAAAAAAGCCGCTACCACAAGGTGAGAAACTACACCACCTCTAAAAGAGTACTCTCCAACTCACTTGGCCAGTGGCATTTTAAGGCCATACAGCAGTAGACCATAGGGTTGTTTATTGTTGTTATGACTTGCAGTTCACAAATCACTCATTTCTAACAAGCTTTGTCAGAGAGATGTAAATGGGAAAATGGAACAAATATGTATTAATAGAATTGTATGTTACAAGAAAATTATCACAGTATAATTTATAACTTGTTTTACAATAATGTTTATTTGTCAACATTAATATTGTCATATTAATGGAAATATTACTAGGAGCATTTCTCTATGTCCCACCTCATGGAAATACAAATAATACACAAACAACACATACACAAATATACAAGCAAATAAAAGGACAGAAAAGTTATCAGAACATCAGTAATTCACTCGTCAGATTCATACAATTTACATTAAGATTTTAGACTGTGTCTAATAGAACTATAAGTCGTAAATCACAAAACAAACTAAAGTTATACCTACATAAAATGTAGGACTGCTGCAACCAGCATTATTCATTACATAGTGAGACTGCAGAGTTCTTTGAAATACATACTCAGTAGTCTTTCAGAACAAATTGGCTGTTCAAATTAAAAACTCAGTATCACTCAATATCCTTGAATCAAATTTTACAGGACAGAGACATGCTTTTATTTGCCCTTTTATAAATTTAGACAAGTAGTCGTTTGGGTTGGCTTAAGACCATGTTACCGTCCTCCTGTTCCATGATACGGATACCCTACGTATTTATATGTAAAACGGCCAAGGGTAAATATCTGATTTTTCACATCGACATAAGATGAGCCGTTACGCTATTATAAATTGGTGTAGCTTTTATCACGAAGAAATGTGGGTAAAAAATCTATAAAACTGGCAAGTGTTAAATATCAAGCTAGATTTCATCTGTGTTAAAGATATGTGTTTAATAAAATAAAATTTATTAGCAAAACATAACCACAAAATCATGTCAAAATTAATAAAACGACATGCATATCTTAGGAATGTTTTGGTAAATACTTACACCCTTTAGCCTAGCTGGCCTAATCCTCACAGTTTTGTCTGTAATTCCTTTTCTGCCGGCAGATATTTTAGTTGTTTTGTGGCCTTTACGCAGACCAACTGCGATTTCGAACCGCGGAGCCATACTGAAATATCAATAATATTTTGTAATAAATGTCTTGGATTATAAACACAACTCATGTGACACTAAATAATACGTAAAATTTAAGTAATATATACGGATTAATCCGACAAAAACAGATTACTTTTGAAGAACACTATTTACGTACATTAAGAATGACAAATCTGGTAAAAGGAAAGAAAGAGATACACAAACACAGTGTGCGACTTATGATTTCGTTCTGAATTTTTTTATCTAATTTACTATTTTCAACAGATGTTTAAATACATCAAAAAACAGTACGAAACTGTTAAAAATATATTTACTTAAAAAAAAACGAATTTGGGCAAGCGATGGATTTAAATATATTTTGATTTTGTGTTTCTCTTTTAACGAGTATTGTGCACAGTTATTATTATTATAGATACAGTGGGTGACTAGATAAATATTGAGAAGTTAACCCAAAAAATATTTGGATTATCTATAACACAATTTTTTATTATAACTTCTCAAAATACTCTCCATTAGTCCTTTATGTGACCGGTTTTATATCTGTGTATTTTTTTTTTTCGGCACAGGTAGCGAGCCCTCCAAGCATTTTGATGTTTGGATTTTGTATCCATATCACTCGGGCATTTTTGCACTTTTATTTAAAACTTTATTAATTGATAATTGCAACATTCAATTGTCATTGTTTTGCAATGTTATGTTATGAATGTTATGATTGTGTTTTATTCAATTATTATTTTCTTCTTCTTAATCGACTGTGTCACTTCGACCACCCGGCACCTCAAGAAAACCCTCCGACTAGCCGACCTCAAGAGAACCCCGCATGCATGAAGAGCGAGCGGCATACAATCATTCAAGTTGGGCACTCAGATGCCTCGTCTGTCGTCACCCGCCGCACAGTGGGACAGAACCGTGCGTACCGTCTCAAAAATAGCTTTTCGTAATGTTCTATATTGAATATTTTGTTAATGCATATGTCTAACTGAATGTTCAATGCATATTATATAGCAATTGAAATACACTATTTCTCATTTTTTGTATTAGAATAAGGCTTGCAAGTTGACGCTCAAAATTATGTCAATTATGTAGAACACAATTCCACCAGTTTACATGGTCATATTTGCATTACTTTACCAGCAAATTTGTAAGTGTGATATATGGTTAGAATGGTGATGAAGTACTCTATTTAAAAATAATTTAAGTGAACCATTATGTGAAACCTGGGGAGGTAAAGAATTTTTATTTCAGGACCTAATATTCTATCCTTATTAGAAACTTTGCATAGACTTTTGACAGTTAGCGGTGTCTGCCCATGTCGTAATTTTGATAGCATCGTATAGAGCAGCTAATGTTAAAGGTAGGGCAAAAAAAATTGAGTGCCCGAATCTGCCCCCCTTGAAATGAAACTAAAAATGGATAATGGGGAGAAAATACAAAATATTCCAAAAATTATTTTAGTTCTGATTAATGAGATTTTTGGATATTTAGATCACTTTTGACCTTTTTTTCTTAAACAATATTATCTATTTACTCAATCTTTAGGTAAAGTGGGAGTTTTGGGTAATGTATTAGTATGTAGTATATTTTTTTTATCGTGCGGTCAGATGTGGTTAATGTTTTGTTATCACTGTGTGAATTACATGTTTCTCATATAGTTTATGTATTTCTCTATTGCGGTGAAGGAAAAGGGAGCAAGTGGTATCTAGTTATAGTTGTTAGTGTACATTATCAGTACCTACCTACTACTAACCACCTTCATAGATAGTGGTTAGGAACTTGATAATGACACTAGATAGTAATATTTTTTCACACGAAATTTCAGTATAAAAGTTATTGATTTACGTTGTCATTTACCAGTACTTTAGTGTGCTTTAACATAATATAGTCTTCACCAACCTCGGTAAAAAAAAAGTAGTTAAAAATAAAAACAAAATGAGTGAATTTGTTGTGCCTCGACGAGTATTATGCGAATTTTTTATTGGCCATGGAACAAAATCAGAAGATATTCAAAAATACTTAGAACAACACCACCATTTGTCGTCTGAAAAAAGTGAATTAATTGTGAAACGTATTCAAAAAACGCTTATAACAGCGTTTAACGATCGGTGGACCAAATCTAACCGAACTAAAGAACGTTTCTTTAGTAATAATATATCGTGGTTAGACGGTGAATTTAAGGTACAATTCGAAGAAGCACCGATGGATATTACACCTACAACATCTGAAAACCGTGGACGTCCACCAAAGTCTTATGAAGATCTATCAGAGAAATCGAAAAAAAGAAAGAATATGGAATTGGTACAAGAATATGGACTCGAGTATATACATAATGCATACGTTCAAGGATTGCGGGCTGAAGGAGAAATCGAAGAAGCTACTGTTGTTTCAATGATGCGGAATTGTGAAAGAAATGAAAAAAGTATCATGAAGGAAAAATTATTGCATGAAAGTCGCAATGGAACAGATTTTACGGTGGATGAAGCTTTAAGTATGTTTGCAGATTTAGATCTTTCGAAATCACAATACGGATTTCTTCGAGCAAGTTTGATTAACAAAAACTTCGACATATTGCCATCATATAATATACTGACGAACGCCAAAAAACTGTGTTATCCTCCACTATCCAGCATTCAAATAACCGATATAAGTGCTAAAGTAAATCTACAAGATTTGCTGGATCACACTTGTGCTCGCATCTTAAAGATTGAAAATGTTTACAACCCAAGAAGAAAATCTCTTAAATTGTTTACCAAGTGGGGATGTGATGGTTCATCGGGGCAAAGCGAATATAAACAAGTTTTAACAGATGAGAGTGACTTAGTCTCAGATACAAACTTATTTATAGCGTCTTTGGTACCAATAAAGCTGACTGACACAGAAACACATGAGATAATTTGGCAAAATCCGGCTTGTTCTTCTATTCGTTATTGCCGACCAATCCTGATGGAACTTGCAAAAGAAACGCCCGAGAAAACCCGATCAGTGGTTGGTGATATTCGGGGTCAAATTAATAATTTGCAAACATCAAAGATACACAAGGAGACGCAGGTAATTGAAATAAGTCACGATCTATTTCTAACTATGGTGGATGGAAAAGTTACACAAGTTCTTACTGACACAAGTTCTGGAGCTGTATGTACAGTGTGTGGGGCTAAGCCAAGTGAAATGAATAATTTGGAGAAGATTGCATCAAAGCCAGATAATATAAATGCTTACGAATACGGTTTGTCTACGTTACACGCGTGGATCAGGTGCATGGAGCTAATTTTACATATTTCATATAACCTTTCATTTCAATAATGGGCTGCGAGAACTTCGGAAGATAAAAAAAGTAAAGAAGACAAGAAAAAGCTTGTACAAAGTTTGTTTCGAAGCCGGATGGGATTGCACGTTGATAAGCCCCGACAAGGAAGTGGAAACAGTAATGACGGCAATACAGCTCGGCGTTTTTTTGAGAACTACTACTGCGCTTCAGAAATTACAGGGGTTGACGAGGAACTTATTAAAAGGTTCTATGTTATTCTGCAAACCATGGCATCCGGTATTGCTGTAAATCCAGAAAAATTTGGTGAATATACTCGTGCAACCGCACAACTGTACGTAACAAAATATATGTGGTATAATATGCCTTCTTCAGTACATAAAATCTTAATACATGGGGAAAGTATAATAAGACATTTTGCTGTTCTGCCCATTGGTCATTTATCTGAGGATGCCCAAGAATCGCGTAATAAAGATTACAAAAAATTCAGATTGCATCATGCTAGAAAATGCTCTAGGTCCGCAACAAACGAAGACGTATTTCATGGTCTTCTATTTACGTCAGATCCTTATATATCAAGTATCAGAAAACCATCAGTCACTATATCCAAGAAATTGTTAGAGGAAGCTAAGAACCTCTTAGCTATTTAAATCGAAATAATTTCGTACATTATTTGTAAAACATATTTTTGGAGTGGGTTATTATATATTTGTCATTTATTTAAATGTAAGATTCATATGTATTATAAAATAACATAAAATAGGTTTATTAATATCATAAAACTGTAAAATTATAATTCAATAAGTTAACCAAACCATGGTTTAATATTAAAATAATACATTTTTATTTTGTTTTATTTTATTTTATATTATTTATTAAACATTTGACAATGATACATTCATTATTGGATTGTATGTACTCTGGAGACACTACATACCAAATTTCAGCGATTTACTTCAATCAACAAAAAAGTTACAGATTTTTAAGACGGTACGCACGGTTCTGTCCCACTGTGCGCCGCCGCGAACACTAGCGCGTCTTTCGCTCGTATACGACCGGTCGGCCCGCCGAGCTATTATTAGTGCGCCGGTCGTCAACAAGCTGGTCCTATGATCGTACTTTGTCAGTAATGTAATGTAGATGCTAATCGTCGATTAATATATTGTTGTTGATCGATGATACCGATATAATATAAAATTTGCTTATATAAATTGATAAAAATAATTATGCTGATAGATGATTTATCAATAGCGAGTTTAGGACGTAACAAATAAAATTGTTTGACAGTTGACAGCGTTGTGAATTTTGACATATGAGTCGTCACTCGTCCCTCGTGCTTATTTGTATTTTTTTCTGTTTTGACTGTTCTTGCTTGATATTTTCAGAAGTCTACCACTACATAGTCTGCAGTATAGTCATGGACCTTTTCCGGTGACTACCAATTTCTTTGAACATACGAAGAACTGATCTACAAATTGTGTTGTCTAATATTTTATTGATGAAACTGGACATTGTTATGCACATAATATAACCTCATTGCTATCTTAATTTTTTATTTAAAAATGGAAGTAGGAGCTGTAAAGCAGGCCTTTAATAATGAGGTAAGAACACGCCTTTGTCCAATTTTTTTTTTTTAATTTCTTAATTATAAACCGTTTTGACAAATTTTATTTTAATTTCATTCTATTTTTTCGAAATGACTAAATTCTTGTGGCCCTAATGGCCTTTCAAGAGTCACCGGACATGTATGGTTGGCGAGCGCAGAAGGTGCTCAGCTAGGAGCAAAGAGTGTGCAACAACGAGCTTAAAGGCTCTCCCGCCGGTAGACCGATAGTAAAAGTGTTGGCTGAAGGCCGGTGTGTGATTATGGTGTAGCGAGGGTGATGTCCTCGTCTCCGCCGGCGGGGACGGTTTATATGTGAAGTCTGTGAGTGTAGTGGAAGAACCACATTGGCAGCAGTAATTGGGTCGTCAGGGTCATTTTAGACGACGACGACGGCAATGGAGATTCCTATCAGAGACATAGGTTAGGCTGTTAACTATTAGGGGGTTGGGATGGTGAGAGGTGACTCTGTCATAGTAGCGTCGGGCGGTGATTAATTTCATACTGCCATAAGCGTGATATTAACACAATTATTAATATGTATTTTCAGAACATGTAACATACATACTTTGTCTTCATAGAAAAAACTTAAAACCAATACTAAATCTAGGGTTTTAAAGAATTTATAAACATAATATTTTTTATGAGCAAATTGTTTGGCTGGTCTGCTTTTCTCATGTTTCCATAATAGTAAATAATTAAATCCAACCTTTATGGGTTGACTTACGAAATACTACATAATAATATGATTTTTTAAATTATGAACTTACAACTACTTCAACTAACACAGTAATTGGTGAAGATTGATTTATAATCTCAATACATAATATAAAACTATACCATACCATCAGCCTGTCTCTTTACGCCGTATATAGGCATCTCCTATGGACAGCCATCACACATTGTCTTTTACTCTTTTCGTCCAGCTACTACAAGCAACTTTCACATATGACTAATCATCTTCCACATATTAATTTCAGGTAATTTTATTAAAGAAGAACTTAAATCAATCTAGAATACAAATCATACACAAACTGACAAGAAGAGCAAAACAGTTTACTGAGAAGAAGGCTCCAGAAAAACTTAAAGAAAAATTGAAAAAGAAAGCGGAATCTGCTGTTCACGAAGTTCTAATTATCAAGGTATGTGTTTTATTCTATTTATTTCCTTTTATTAGTTTAGAAAATTTATCAATATTTTAAAACCTTTGTCTTAAATTTATATGGCATTAACATAGTATCATTACTGCCTAAACCTACTTTGCCAGGTGACTGAAGAAATATTTGTATCAGTGGTTTCTTAGTTTCTGTCTTTACTGTTTACTGTCATTGTGAAAATAAATATAAAAAAACAGTAATAAAAGTATGCCTATGTGTACTGGCGACACTTCCACGAATGAGCATTTGATGTCACCATGGCTACCATGATAGATAGATAGAAATTTTATTTCGTACACACAAGTGATCACATTTATAACAATTTCATATTCCAAAACGTCTTAATTATACATAAGCGACAGCAAACAAAAAATAAAAATTTAACAAGGAAAGAAAACTGCACGGTCCTATGTGTGTGGAAAGGGCCATTCATCTCAGCACAAGCTGTAAACGGAAAAACTGCATACAGTGCTGATTTTCAGACAGAACCAAGACACGTGAAGGGTGTAACAACTATACGTTGGCAATAGCTATTTCCACTTATTACGGGGAAGATTGGTAAGTGTGGCTATCGTAAACACAAGTACATTAGTAGGTAGGTGTGAATGCTCGCTATTGCCATGCTAAATGGCACAAAATATAGAGGGTGTATTTCCTACCTGATTGGAATGAGATTTTAACAAAAATAGTTTGAAAAATCTTGATTAAGTTCATGAGTGGCTGAAATTGGTTCAATAGATTCAAAGTAGACTTTTCAAAAAGTTCCAAAAACAGTTTCTACATGCCAAAAATTTTTTCTATGGAAAATAATGATACTTCATTTCTGACTGGTACACGCTATCAGCCTTTTTTATAGCATAATTATTTATTAACCAAGTTCTATTTCTTCTACAGAAAATAAAAGCAAAAGACCTAGCAAAATTTATTGCTACACATACTGGAGAACTCAAGGATTATTTGAATAAGCCAAAAGTGGACCATGACAAAGCTTGTGCCAGATTACTCCTCCACAAATCTCTGCAAGAAAAATATAAATATATTAGAAACAGGTACTCAAATATTGAAATTAAAGATTTGTTTATGTCTCGACAAGAGAGAAGAAAAATTAAGGAAGAAGCTAGAGAGAAACAGAAGAAGAAACAGAAAGAAAAGGGAAATAATAAAGTCACAAGTGCTGAAGGTGATTGGGATGTAGAGGACATTAACATGGCTGAAGATAGTAAATTAAGTGATGATGTTAAACTAAGTGATAATGGTTCTGATGATGAAAATGAATCAGATGATGAAAATGAATCAGATGAAAGTGAATCTGAGGATGAAAATGAATCAGATGATAATGAATCTGAGGATGAAAATGAATCAAAGAATGAAAATGAATCGGATAATGAAAATGAAGGTTCAAATTCTGAAGAAGTTTCGCATTTAGGACATGAAAATCGATTTTCTGATCCAGAAGAAAATTTAAGGGCGCATAGTGATGGCGAATCAGTGAGTGATGAGAGTAATGAAGACATGAAAAATGTAGTTGAAATTGAAAAAAGTAATAATAAGATTAATAAATTAGATGAAACATCTTCTGTTAAAGATAGTAAAAATGAGAATAAACACAATAAACCAATTACATTATCTCCAGTTAAAGATATCACCGATAAAATAAACAGGAAGGAGAAAATAAGAAAACCTGAGAAGAAACATAAAGATAACAAAAATAAGAACTTAAATGAAAAGCTCATTTCAAGAAAGTTCAAAAAAGATACAGACGAAGCTCCGATAGACGCCGCGAAAGTGATAGATCCATTCTTTATAACAGTGACTGGTGAAAGTTATATATCTGTAGCTGAACCGAGACAGCCTGACGAAATTAAAGAAGTACATAAACAAGGTAACAGGCAACAAAGAAGAGCAGCCATGTTTGGAAATGTCCCTAAAAACAAGTCAAGACGAGATTTTGGAAACAATAAATTCACTAAACAAAATGGTTTTAAAAATGATGTCAATAAATTTGAGAATAAAAATGACACCTTTAGTAATAATAGAAGTAACAATAATAAATTTGATAACAACAATGATAGTTTTAGGAAATCGAATAGTAAAGATGATAGAAAATCTAATTTTAAAGGAAAACATGAATTAGTCAAGTCAAGGAGTCATGATGACAAACCCGAGAAATTGCATCCATCCTGGGAAGCCAAGAAAAAACAGTCAGGTTTATTAGAGTTCAAAGGTAAAAAAATTGTTTTTGATGAAAGTCAGTAATAATTATTTTATTGAATGTTATTAATAAGTAGAAATATATTTTTTATAAAAATGGTGTTTGGATTTATTTTTTTAAATCTTGTATTTAATATAGGAATATATGGAATTCAATGTTAAAAAAACACACGGATGCTAAAAGACTCGCTCGATATTGGCTTAAAGTTTGTTTCACCTCACTTGAACGAATGGTACTTCTTATTGTTTAGGCGTATAATATGCAAACATTTTTATATAATCCGAAGCAGTTTTGAAAAATATTATTTATTTATTTTAAAACTATAAACTGTGAATTAAAAACAAGAATAGAATATTTTTAGAATATATATTTTTTTATGTTTATCAATTTTTTATCGCCTACTATCAGTAGTCCGGTAATTAGTATACGTCTGTACCACTATTGCACAATTTTTGAATTTGCAATACCCCTGGGCATACGGGTCGGCTGCCAACCTTGCAGAATCCTGTTCACAGCTCTCTTGAAGAGCCTTGCCTTCATTGAAGTGAAAGAATCTTCAAAATCCGTCCAGTAATTTACGACTTCCTACATAAAATTAAACTCTGTCTCTCTTCAATGTAGTAGTAGATAAAATACTTTCCTTTATCTCGCTCGTACATTGATTTTTATGCAAAATTATTTGACTGCAAAGGTAAAAAGCATGCCAGCGTAAATTCTAACCATAGCACATTCATTGACCATAAACGAAAAGAGTCTGAACCAACTATCTAGTAGCACATTTAACTAGTAGAGGACAGTGGTTTCTCTCCACTGTTGAATATAGACCTCTCCCAAGGTTCACCACCACAATGATTTTCCGCTCTTCTCATTTGGCCATTACCGTCAAACTTCTAGTCGATCTAGTTTTAATAATTTATATATCGAAACAGGATATTTGTCTTTGCTTCTGGTAATGATTTAATTCACTGCGCAAATTAGATTGCACCACAACTCGAGAATTCGAGTTCAACATTTGTATTACAATGTGGGGGCACATTGCATTCCACCTTCCACGATTTATGGCTCGCCACGCGGCTAAATTGCAAATACCTGCAGCACGATAGTTTAATGTTGTGTGGACATTACTGCAAAATGTTAGTTTAACAATACTAACATTTTATTGTCTACCAATCTTGTGGACGTCAAGTGTTATTATTTTGAGACCTATGTGGACATTCTGATTCTTAATTCAGATCAATTCTCGAAAATATCTCATAGAAAATGATTTTTTGCCTCTGTTTCACTATTATTAGTCTGTAACCAGCTTCTACCCGCGGCTTCGCTCGCGTACACTAAGCTGTTGTGATTATTTAACATCTGTAAAAGTACCGACATGATGGACCTCACGGATGCGCTTGCTTTCAGCCTGGATATTATTTTATTATTTTCTCTCTTTTATATTCATAGCCTTCTGGAGTATGTGTAAAATGTTGTTCCACCTCGTCACTGCTTTTTTTATAGACTAGTGGGCGGACGACCAAGCGGTCCCACGTGATGGTAAGTGTTACCGCCTCCCATGGACACCTGCAATACCAGGGGGCATGCGGGTGCGCCGTCGATCTACAGGCATACTTTCCCGGCCCTATCGGGTATTTTTCAAAAGGTGCTTATGGTCGTTAATGATTTTAAAAAGACTTGAAAATGTACAGGTTGTTCTTTCCACAACCTTTAGTTGTAGGTACTTGTATCAGCCTATAATATCTCACTGCAGGGCACAGGCCTCCCCTAGTAAATTACTGGTGGTTTTAGGTTTTACCACGTGGGTATTGGTTTACGTGATATAAATAGATTTGTATACCGCATCGTATGCGACGGTTTCCTGTCAAAGAGGTGGGAGTACATTGCATTTTGATGAAGGAAGGCACGGTTATTGTAATCCGAGCTGGGCTTTGTAACGAAGACTTCTGCACAGCAATTGTGTTGTATATCTAGTAGAACCGTTTTGATCCACCTGGCCAAAGGACGTTCCACACTGCGCTTGGCTATTTCCTCAACTGCGCAGTGGTCGAATACTCATACTGCGCGTCTATATTTGGTGTGAAATGGGTTTACAAATATTCTTTTATACCGATCCAGAAGTGGAAGCACCATTCCATATCTTTTATGAGACCCTTCCTATAAGATAATGTACAGTCCCACTACTAGGTGCGAAGGATGGCGACTACATTTAGTACTATTCATCATTTATCCTCGTATTTTTGTCAGTATTTTTCTCGTAAATATCTTTGTCAGTATCTTCTGGAAAGTCAACCGAAAACCATGAATTCTAACTAGTGTCAACAATCTGTATACATTTTTTTATAATAATTTATGTGTTGTATAGTACCTATGCTTAGGTACATTTCTATGCACTCAGACTGGTTCTTTCGTTGTTCATTCTGATTCACACCAAATATTTGTGGTTAGCGTGCAACGAAGCGTTAAAACACCATTATTGCACTTATACTGTTCTTCCTAACTCAAAGGAACTACTCTTCGCGTATCCGTTTAGCAAAATATGTACCAACTGTTTTCGAGTAACTGTAGATTAAAATGCATCTAGTAGAATTGATAAATACGGGAACACAATTGAAAAAAACCATATGTATACACATGGTTTACATCTACCGCCCTTGATATTAATACATATTGTAGGCTTCTCAAGTAAAAACCAGTTTATTTATTATTCACTTTATTAACAAATAATATAATTACTCTTTTATGTACTGCTCAATTGAATACTAAGGTAAATCTGTATTGCGCGCACGTGCTACCACTATTTTTATAACCTCTTTTTTAAGAGGGAAAATGCCTTCCCTTACACCTGCGCATTGTGCACCTCCCGAGCGAAGGATGTACCAATCCCACAATAGCACGTGTGCGCCGGTCAATTCAAATACTTTTAAATGACATGTAAATACTAACGGACTATTGTTTATAATTTTAAATATCTTATTAATTATCTCAAATTCTTACAATATCAAGAACTATTTGTTTCGAAAAATCTCATTAAATAAGTTAAATAAAAACTATTGAACTATGAAATACATCGATGCATCTTCGTAATATCATTCGTTCATACAACAACGAAAATACATTCAAATGTGGATGAGTACTGTATTGTGACATTGTCTTCGGACTCCCATGCACATATCACTTTGCTACGTTAAGAGAGCGATAAAAAGCGGAAGTTTGGAGATTTTCCAGAAAAAATACAAATGTCGTACTCGACCAAAAACACTGGCATAAACTACTTGTTTTTATTGGTGTTCAAAGAATCTATTGACTAATAGTAAAACGTATTTATTTAATAGGCGTTTAACAAAGCGTTTAACCTCAATGTATTGGGCCTTTGGAACTCTTTCTAATATTCAAAAGAATGAATTTTCGCATATTCAATTAAATATATTATGCTTTAAAATGCACCCAGCGGAATCATCTGTTAGCGAATAGTGTTATGAAATAGTTTTAAGTAAACATTATTTTACTTGAATAGTTAAATACTAAACTGAGATCAAATAATACGAGCATAAGGGTATAGGGACTTCCTCGGCGTTATTCAGTCATAGAAAACAATAATTGAAATAAAATGATATTGATAGGTCGGTATTATCTAAATTTTTTTTCTGTAGGTACCTACGTACTGCTCACTTTCCTAATGTCACATATTCCAGATTTTCTTCAGATTAATAGGCTCTACAACGGCGAAAATTCTTATTCATTACGTATAATAGTTTTTGCACAAAGAGACCAATCTTTTTATAAGTTTTTATATATTTTATTTTTCTGGAAGCTGATAAGCTATTGTGATTATAGGTTTTGACATATCCCACTCACTACTGAAAGACGTTACGTACATTGTGGGAATAGGATCAAATGGGGGAAATGCAGTACATTTTACGATAGTTTTCTTAAGACTACAGTTTAACCACGGTAATACTTTACTCAAGTTTACTCAGTGCAAATGAAGATCTTTCACGATGTGCCATTTAATATCGCTGGATGCTGTAAATACTTGTTTGTATTACAGGTACCTGTACATTAAACAGTTTCACAATGTATCAGTAATTTAAACTTCAAACAATAATGCGGTTTACAAGCAATCGCGGTTGACCGCGATGCACACGCCGAGTTATTTATGAGTAACCGCATCAGTGGGGACAACGCAAAGAACGACGTCACTTTATTATATCGCCACGTTGTTGCTTGTATGCACATGTGACCTATGTAGACAGGAGGCATACAACTCATAAAGGCAGATCATCTCAGTCAAAAATCCAAACTTTATTAATTTATATATTAAATAATCTAAGTTATTTATAACATTCTGATAGATCCGTAACCAGCCCTTTATGTCGTCCACTGCTGGATATGGGCCTCCATATGCACATTGCCTTGTGTATTAGGAACGTATGGCCTCAAAATGCCACGTTAGCCAAGCGGGTTCACGGGTCCACTCGTATTGAAGTGGTATAGTTCCTCAGGGCTCGTGGTAGCGGTATTTAGAAAGGTGTACGAGAGATCTGTCATTCGTAAATTTCCCTCTTCTTTGCAAATTTTGCAAGCTTTTTGCAATGAGTAAAGAGTATAATAGAAAATGAAATCTTTCATTTGAACCACAAAACCCACAATACATACACATTTTTTTTAATAGTCACTAAATAACTAAATAATGACTAAGCTAAATAACGACTGAACTATGTAAATAACGACATCATTTCTCAAGTTCCCGCCAAAGAGCCATGTTTCTAAATTATCACGTACGGTAATTTAAATGCTCATTGCAAAATGCAAATCAGCTTATCAGGTAATGCCGTGGTTCGTTCTCATTTATCCCAGTTTCATTAGTCGATTGGTAAAATTGTAGAACCATTTTGTAGCTAGCCAAAACTGAACAACTTTATCTGTTGTAAATGATCTGTTACCTAAATGTTGGTGTTTCGATACCAATTTGTAAATGGTTGGTGTTGTAAATGTCTCGATGTTCGAAGTGTAATCTTAGGACTTGATTGCTGGTTGTTTCCGTTTGTTTTATTTTTCTTCTATAGAGGTATTCATTAATAGTCAGATCTTACTGTCGCTCATGGACAACTATCACATGTTTCAATGTCAGTAAAAAAATACAAACGTAAGATCTTCTGCTCACTTAATGGGATGAAAGAATGAAAATAGACGGGATTAGGGAGGGGTGCGACACTTTCATTTGCTTCCGGAAAATGTTGGTATATTATATGGCAGTTTTCTGTAAGGGTGACTGAAGTAACTCGTCTAGTTAGACTTGTCCAGCCGCTGTTAAGCCAAATTCAGTGTGATACAATAAGAGTACCTACTTACTTGACTGGTCAGCGTATAAAGCCACGCTGTAAGACACGTAAGGACTCTTACATTTTTCGACTACTTGAATAAGTAAGTACCACTTGACTTACATTTTCTCTCTTATGGTGAAGATGCACTACGCTTTGAATTCTCGCTCGTATGTGCGTTGATTAATTTTTACTATTAACAAAAAAAATCTTTGATACCAACAGTTTAGTTATTGTTACCACAAACATATCGCATCAACCTGTCACCAGATCCAATATGGCGGTCGTAAATCGCGGCAACTAAGCTGAAAGCGCATAGTGAAGGTATGTAATTAAGTATTCCTGTGTTGAATCAGCGCTGCACACAATTAATAGCGGGTCACCGCATCACGCCCGTCTGCGGCTATTACGAATTCTGGTGTTACCTGCCTGTGGTGTGGTTACAACCACAATAGATAGTCATATGAACAGTACGCTGACATACTAAGGGTGTGTTTCGAAATGTGTGATTTTTTAAAATAAACGCCCATTCTCTTGTGCATGAGGGATTAAAACGCCACGCTGACCAAACAGGTTGGCGAGTCTTTTAGAGGTGGTATAGTACTTGTGATAGCGGTTTTGTTATCCTTTAGTCGCCTTTTACAACACCCACGAGAAGAGATTCTAAAGCCGGTCCACACCTCACGGTCGTCCGATACTGCACGAGCCGCGTATCCCAAGTTTATAAGAAATTAGCTTACCATTCTATCAATTGTACAGTGCTGCAGTACTGTCGGTTCTACCGGCATTGCAGGTAACCATTTCGAATTCCACATGCAATCGACACCTGTAAAATATACCTACTGCGTTAACACCGTGTTTAGGCTTCAGTATTGTCAGATTTCAGTTAATGTGTGTTTGTAAACTAATACCACAAATTCGACCAGTGTGGTTAATGTTTGTTAGCTACAGAAATATATAACCTAGATGTTGAAAGCCGATTCACCGTGACCAATTTATTATATAGCAGCCAGATGGGTCGATGACATGGACAGAGTCGCAAAAATGACTTGGATGCGACTAGCACAGGACAGAGAGGGTGATCCAGTGGAATGAATGAAAAAAAGCTGAGAATGACGATGATGATGAATTAATTGTTTGCCCTGATCGTACTATTAGCTGATTTTATATCAGTAACTTTTTTTTTGTGTACAAAGCATACCGTCCACCTGATGGTAAGTGGATACTGTCGCCCATAGATATCCGCGATACATACAAGTCCAAAATGACAAACGTTGGCACACCCCCCGATGCGCTACCTACCTTTGGAGATATAGGAATGGATTTGGAGAAAGAGTTGGGAAAATGGGGAGGGACAGGATTTGAATGGCAGAGCCCATTTCACTCACTCTCACATTTCACTCACTACCGAAACAAGTACGTACATTAGGGAAATAAGATAAAGTGGGAAATGCAGTACATTTCAATGTAGTCTTCTGTGAGAGAGGGGTAACGTGGCCAGTTGAGCGCGCCCAGCGGCTGTTGGATTGCAGCGTGCACTCTCCCCCTCTTTAACTGAGAGGTAAAGGGTAATAAGTCCAGAATTCCACCGCACCTCATTTGCCTTCGCCATAAATATCAGAATAAATCCCTTAATTTCACATAAAATTTATTCTGCTAATAATTCCGATTTATAAAGACTCCTTTTCACAGACAAAGTTGGGCAGTAGTGTTTATTACAGCGAGTGACGTTTTGCCGAGAGTTCCCGGGAATTCGGCCCCCGGGAGGAAAGTAGTAATGCAAATAACTGTCAAGAGATCCCGCAGGAATTTTATGCCATTTTCCCTTTTCTTTTTGTTCTGTCGTTTGGAGCATTTACGTGAGAAATCCTTTTTTAATGTGACACCGAGCACCTATGCGTATAAAAGTAGGTAGTTACAATTGTATAACTGCCAACAAAACTAAGGTTTCCGTCGGATAGTGAGAACGCAGGAGAAGCTGCGTGCAAAAGTTAGTGGAATATAAATCCCATACGCGAATTCCATTTAATGAATGCTAACGAGTAAGGGGTGTAATGGGCCACTCATCCCACTATGTATCCACTTACCACCAGGTGGACTGTATGCTCGTTTGCCACCTACTTTCTATAAAACAAAAACCGACCTAATTCTTATTGGCTGGATGAGAAGATCGGAAGATCGTGTGTGGTGGCGAGCCTTGGGAGAGGCCTGTATCCAGCAGTGTAGAGACTTAGGCTGATTGTATGGTGTGGTATTTAATAAATTCTGAAACCGTAGTCAAAAACGTAATTTAAACCCATTTTCATCGATTTTAATATTTTCATATGATTCGTACCTACTCCAAATGAAAGTATCAAGATTTTTTATCAACTGACAATTTAAAGATCAATTGCGTAAATTAAAAACCTAGAAAGGAATACTATTGTGAAAAATCAGATTTTTACGTTTCTGGCTGTATTGCAATGCAATGCAACCAGCCCTCACAGTATCCACTGCTGGTCATGGGCCTCTTCATGAACATTGTGCTCATGCACGAGGGATGTAAGGTCTTAAAACGCCACACTGGCCAAGCGGGTTGGGGAGTCCACTCTTTTAGAGATGGTTTTAGTAGTTCCTCGGGGCTTGTGGTAGCTGCTTTGTTTTCCCTCAGTTGCCTTTTACGACATCTATGGGAAGAGATGGGGTGGTGCTATTCTACATCTAGCCGGCCGACACCACACGGCACGCCGACACCACACAGCACGCCGACACCACACGGCACGCCGACACCACACGGCACGCCGACACCACACAGCACATTAGATACATTTTGGCTGTATTAGGTACGTATAAATACGTAAGATATCATTGAATAGGGGTATTGTTAGAATACGATAGCATGGTCTTGTAGTCATTTGGGTAATCCTGTGAAATTTGGTTGTTCTCCTGTAATTTGGACAGCCGAAATGTTGCCATATAAAGAATCTCTATATATACTATATTAATAAAACGCGACGTCTATCTATCCTTCTGTCTGTTCGCTTATAACTTATGTTTTACTAGACGTATTTTGAGATGGTTTCCACTATTGTGTAGGTTATATCTTCCAGAAGGTTTTAGTATAGGAACAAGACATCAGTGTATGTAACACGTGATCGGAGCCGCGGGCAAAGGGCTAGTTACAAATATTTGGTTATGCCGCGACACTATCTACCTAATAAATAAACGGAAATAATATAAAAATTGCCTTTCTAAGAACTCCGATACTCCTAAGTAATTCGATCTTTATCCATTGATTCTATTTCCAACACTCCTTTCGAAATAAGCTCTCTAAACCAGTTTAGTAACCAGTGAAACTGGAAACGTTTAGGGCTTAATATTATTCATGTATTCAGCAGAAAAGGGCTAAGGGTTCCGTAACAAAAACTTACAAATTGTTTCTGCTCAAATAACGTTTGCCCCGTGGCCGTAGTGTTGCCAGGTTTCCCCGTATTGCATGAGTTAAAATGGTGCGGATGGAAATATGGACTTTCTGATGCCTGTTTATTAGATTTGTTTTGTGACAAGAGGGTAACTTTTACGGTTTGGGTCGCATTGAGTATTTAATCCGTTTGTCCTTTTTATACAGCCTTTTTATATATTGTAAGCGAGATAAATAAAATATCGGAACTGGAATATTTTGAATGGAGCATATGACGCCAAAATACTTAAGTATATGGCGTAAAAATTAATCAGTTTGTACATATCTATTTATTTATACTTAACTGAGCAAGTAATTGTACGCATTGAGGATTTAATGCCATATATAAAGGACTAAATAAAGTAGGTAGTAAGGTAGACTATTTTTTTTTACTTATTTAATTAAAAAAACTTTATTGCATATTATGATACAAAATGCAAGCTTGCCTTAAGACATTCTCTACCAGCCTTAAGGCATCATTAAAGACAATATCAAGTTTATTGTCCACATATTCCATATATAAGGTCATGTAAAAGGACAATGTTTGTCTGTCTATTAGTTCCCGCTAATCTTGAGATCTACCGATCCGATTTTATTGAGATTTCACTACTGTATATGTTCATTCCCGAAGGTTATATTTTTGACAAAAATCCACTTAGTAATTTGGAACATATATAGGGTAGACTGTTGTAGACATTCCAGTAATAAGTCCAAAAATACTAATAGTCCTATAATACATAGGTACAATTATTATTCTAATAGGTACCTATGTAAGAAAGGAAGAAAGAAAAAATAGTTATTATCACAACACGATATAGAAACCAGTATGTAATGTGTGTTGCATCGATAAAACGGCAATCTAAGCATAATCCGCTAGCAATGGCAATCTAACGGATCCTTAGCAAATGCTAAGGAACAAAAACAATTGAACCTGAATTATTTAGCGATTATTGTTTATAGCCTCATAGTGCACCCACGAGCAATAACGAATGGGAATTAAATTAGAATAAAGTGATACTAAAATGAACATTGATGCAGCTAAATTCGTTAAATATATGTTATTTTAAAAGTTATTATAGAAACCTACAAAAAAGTGATTAACATTTTTTAAAAATAATTATTGACGCAATTACTGCAAAAAGTTATCTAATGTAACTGGCCAAAAAGGATTAACTAACAAAGATTTTATAATGCAGCATACTTTTTAGAATGCGCTTACGTTTTTATTTTTAAAAGTCCACTCGGTCACGTCTGTTGAAATGGGATCACTTTCGAAACGCATAATACAAATTGTGAACGCGCCCGTTAGATGCGAAAGGAAGGAGAATTTAAAAATATAAATACGTCACTTTTTTAATTCCATTTTTAAAATTACACGTTGAACGTGGCTAATCTTAATTTTTTAAAAAAAGCATTTAATATATTACAATAAAATGGAGTTTTTGCTTCATTCACTTTATATTAAAGTATTCATACTTTATTTCAACAAAGCACTATTTTTTATTTTCGAAATTGTTATACCTATATTAATATTAAAAGCGGTGATAGCCTAGGGGTATTTTCGACTCATAGATGATCATGAGATCATTAATTCTACCTAAGTACAAATTTTTCAAATTATGGCTAGCTAGGCGGTGAAGAAAAACATTATGAGGAAACTAAATAAAATTTGGGGCATATCTATCCACCAAGTCGTAATGGGCCTGCAAGGTGGTTTATGGCCCGAAACCCTCTCATGAATAGTGACCCTGCAGTGGAATGTTACAGGCTGACGTCAATAGATTATTAAAGAATCCACAGGTGGATTGTAGCTTGAAATCTACTTCTTGATACAAGAAACAGTCTGTGCCCCGCAATGGAATGCTATAGGCTGATATTTATAGATTACTAATGCTAATGCATTACTAATGCAGGAAAATATAGACCGTTACAGAATCACAGATTTCAAAAAAAAATATTAATGATATGTGGCTTGAAGCTGAGTTAGAAGTTCATTAAATCTGTTTAGAAAAGAATTGCAAAGAAGTCCTCTTCGTTGTAATTCTGAAAATACTTTCTTTTATTCTTTTTTTACTTTTGTGTTGCTTTTGTTCTTTGGCTTAAATATCTTCAAGTAATTTTGTGACTCACTCCGGCTTAGCGGGTTGTATTTCGATCACCTAACATGTTACAATATGAATGCTGTGTTCTCCTGTAAGAGGCTACTATATATGTGTATTATAATGTTTATCATGTTTATATACAATGATGATTAAAATGTATGTGTCGTTGGCGAACCTAATAAAACAACAAATTAAAAAAAACGCAGTGCGAATGAAAAACAAAGTATGAGCCGTGTAATGGGATAACGGATGATAACTATAGATAAAAAAATATAGTGATTTTTATAAAATCAGCTAAATAAAAACAAAATGGAGACCAAGTCAAAATTCTCTTATATTTTCATGTAAATTATGTCATATTGATCTAAATTTAATTACAGGAACATTAAACATAACACCTGTATAACAAACATAAACAAAAAAACATTTTTATTTTCCTTTCTTTATTCTATTTTGTATATTTAAAAATTTTTCAGAATGTCCATTACTACTTACCGTCTAGTAATAATAAATAAATAATTCTTAGGGCTAAAAGTATAAAATTGTACTTTATTAAAAACCTAATTTTAACTATACACGTATGTTATTTAATTATTTTATTTAATTTATCGATTTGAATATTTTTATTTACAATAACCTTGTAAGTAGGTAGAGTTGTTAAATGGTTCAACCGATTTAAATACATTCGAATTGTATTCAAATGTAGTTCGTTCTATCATTATGACATGGAATTGACAAATCGAGTAGTCGAACAAATACAAACTCCTTTGCAGCTCACTAACAACATATTCAAAAGGCAGCTAGATGTCGCCAGCTGCAAATATAATGTGGTTAGAACAAACTTGTTCATTCTATTGTTAGACTCAGGTAGAGTGACCAATATGAAAGTGAAAGTCAGCATTTTATCTAATTTTTGAACGTAAAAAAAATGTAATGCAATGACTAAACGTGTGCTCGCACGATTACAAACTTTTTGCATTCGTAAACGTGCTATTTCATTACTGTGATTTTAAAGTTCACATTCTTTACTCTATCTCATCGTTTCTCAACCTGGAGGTCGTGACCTCCAGGGAGGTCGCCACCATATATATAAGGGGTCTCAGTTGGTCAGTAAAAATGAAGCAGTTATGTTAGACAATTCCTTTTATTAATTAATTAATGATTTATAATTACATGTTAAACGGAAAAATACATAGGTAATTATGACCTAATTGTTGGTAAGGGGGTCGTGAGGTTATTTACTTTATTTTTGGCCTTTTTTGGAGATCGCGACATTATAAAGATAAAGGAACGATGCTCCAACTGAAAGTATAGGTTTGTTCTACAATGTTATATTTGCGGTTGGCGCTACCTGGCCGCTTATTGGTATAAGCTGCAAAATAGTTTAGGTAACTGTAATATTTTTTGTGTTGAATATTACATATTTCATACGCTCAGACTTATAGATCAAAATTACTTGTAACTACTTTTTTTTCTTCATATATGGCAATGGTGCAATTAGCACATTCTGTCAGTGTTAAGTTTTTTTTCGTAACAAACAAGTTCAAAGTATTAAACGTTTCTTATCAATGTCCAGTCCCGTCGAAGTAAGTAGCTCAGTAAAACGATAGTAGGTTTACGGAGAATCGAATCTTCTTGGATAAAAAACCAAGTTCCACGCTTTTATTTGAATATCACAAACGCACGAAAAACACTTTGGAAGTTCATTAAACTATCACTATTAAACCACAAAACGTCTACAGCAAATGTTTTACAATAATCAAACAAAAACTTCTCGGGTTCCCGTCAAAATAGTCTTTTAAGCAATTTACACATTCTAGTACATGGCTTCAGAGGTAGGTACCTATTCCTGAAACCATTCAGTCGTCAAATTTTTACGTTTGATTCTGGGTCATTCAAATTTCATACATTATTTTTAGTAAGAAATAATTTCTTTTTAATTTTTGCTAAATACATTTTTTGTAATATAAAAGAAACCTTTTATGTCATTTATTTCAGACTCATTAACATAATTCATGACTTCAGGCTTCGGATATTAATTATTACATACATATATATATACAGTATATATACATAAATATACATGATATTATTATACTTATTTCTATACTACTTTGTTGTACAAGATATAATACAAATTTCTATATCAATACATAATTATCTATATTAGACTTTCATACTGAGATGATCTGTATTTAGCTACGAATATCTAATAAATCGATTACAAAATTAACCTACTAATTATTTTTTAAACACACAGCCGTGAAATACGTTTGTGACGTTATCTGAGCAAATGGACCTTAGAGTCGGTATGGACTATGGTTATGACTTATTAAGTTTGGTTAAAATTTTATAGTTATTTTTGTTTCAACATTTTGTTTACATGTCACTGAAAGACGCAAAACCGGAAACACGTTATGTATTAAAGTATGTAAAAAAAGAAAATAAATCAAAAGTTTCCAACATGTAGTTTCGTTGTTCTATCTAAGACGTTCACTATTTATATTGTATATGCACTACTCTGCTCTTTATATATATGCTATGTAGTTAAGGTGTCCTAGATTGAGCGCGGGATTTATTTTAGAAAAAAACATCAGTTTTTGCAAACTTGCAGAAACATCAGAAAAAAAACTCTTGGGTCAATTGAATCTTGTACGGGTGAAGATTCAAACCCTTTACCATTATTGTCATTATTACCATTATTATCCACATTGTCAGCACTTTACACTCCGTTGATAAACACGGAGAGTTGTATCCATCACCAAACCGGTTTCCTCAAATTTCAGGATTAAACGCCGAACAGACGACTCATTTGGTATACTTCGCCGACCAAAAATTTGAACCAAGTTTGCGAACTGTCTCAGCAAAACTTTCGTTATTTTTGTAATTATTTTTACAAAATTTGTATTTTGTAATTTTTGTATTAGCTACAATTATTTTTGTAATAAGTTTTAACAATAACAATGCATTGCTCTTTCGTGTAGCGTTCCATGTTGACTAATTGCAACTGTTATATGTGACATCTATAAACAAACCAGAGTTGCCAACCGCCATGCAAAAAAAAATTGTGCGAAATTTAAATCCGGCGCTCAATTTGGGACATTCTATACTACACAAGCGCTACTGCGCGTAGAATACAGGCTCGCGCATATTACAGTTGCGTCGTGGCGCAGCTGAGACAACGCACATTACAGTTGCGTCGCGGCGCAGCTGAGACAACGCACAGACGCGGCGCGACGCACCTCAACAATAATTTAAGACATCCAAACTGTAAGACATTCAATTCTTCACGTCGCGCGTCGTCGCACAACGAGTAACTCACGAATTACGTCCGTTAACTGCGCCCGTTCAATACACATTGAGGCGGGCCGCGTCGCAGCGCATAACATCAGCGCATAAATACGGCTGACAATTCACCGGTGCGCTGCGCTGCGCTGCGGCCCGCCTGAAGTGTGCAATGGTTTATACAAAATCTAGGAACATGATTTAGGAGGATCTATAGAATGTTATGCGGTGCGGCCCGCCGTAATATATGCGAGTCTTAAAAGACATACCTACTAGAAATGTACTATAAATTATAAAGATAAATAAACCTATTGTAAAAACTGGTAGAATCGATTCTACTCGCGATACGGATCATCCTGTTTTCAGTTTCTACGCTATTTTAGTGACACATAGTAAAGAAACATGCTCTAAACAAATGATTATTAAGAAAGAGCAATAAAAAGAATGTTATTTTTGAAAAAAAAAAATAACAGTCCTCAATATACGGGAAATTAAAATGGACCCTTTTTGTCAGATAATGTCATATTAATGACCGATTTTAATCAAAATGGATCCAAACCTGTAATCATACTTCCTTTCATAATGAGTAATATTGTGACTAAAACTAAAATATAGTGCATATTTTTTCGATCAAAACTTTCTGAAACTTTTTAGGACCTTGGTATTCATATATACAATATTACATTTTTCTAAAACTTTATTGCACATTGTGGTACAAAAGTCGAGCTTAAAACCTTAAGGCATTCTCTATCAGCTAACCTTTGGGTTGATCACAGAGATACATTGGGGGGTTCGATGAGAGATCTATATATGTATATGTATAACTTAAACATCTATATAAATAAAAATGTAAACGTTTCTTTGTTCAAAATCTTAAATCTCCGAAAGTTATTCACCGATTGCTTTGAAATTTTGACACAACGTTGCATTCGAATACGTGCGTGTTTACATATACCTATCATAGTGTAAAAGCATGTTTTTCACCCAAAATCAGGTAAGAACAGGGTAAGCGCCATCGCCATCTGTTGGGCACAGCAACGCGTGGCCGGGTACAGCTAGTGATAAATAAATTAGCAACAAATATTCTATATTTGTATTTTATTTCATATTTATATATGTTTATATTACGTTTCATATTTTGCAAAATGCTCCAGCATTTTAAAACTACACGAATGTGGGTTGGATCCATTCTAATTAAAGCTAGTCATTAAATTAATTAATTATATAAATTTAATATTATTATATTACAGTCTAGTCTTATTTGTACTTATCTCCTTAGGGTCTGAGGTTTCTGTCCTTTTGTCCTGGTCCTGGGCTTCCTTCAAGGAGTCAGGCAACTTCAGGTTGTTGGTCTCCGGTAGTACGAGCACGAGGAACCCTGAGAGTGTGGCCATGACCCCGAATAGCATCGTTGGAAGGTACTCGTAGTATCGCGTCTGTAAAAAATAGGAATAAAATGATGACATAGTGACTTATATGACTTGTATAAAGACTCTATGACTTATACGACTTATGTAGTGGATTATATGACTTGTATAGTGGCTTATATGACTTATATGACTTGGTAGTTTGTATTGTGACTTATATAGTATTTTATGTAACATTTGAGATTTTCTCGCTTTTCACACATATTTATCTATTTAAACGGGTGTTAACGCGAATGTTTACCTTATTTATTTTACTCGACGTTTCGGTTGAGTTGCACCAACCACGGTCACGAGCTGACTGAAGAGGCGGGTAGTCCAAGTCGAGAGTTGCGAGCAGTTTCTTCTGGTTGGTGCAACCCAACCGAAACGTCGAGTAAAATAAATAAGGTAAACATTCGCGTTAACACCCCTTTAAATAGATAAGTATAGTCTCTTATGTGCTTTGTATTGTGGCTTATTAGACACGTATACTGGTTTATGTGATCTTTACAAGCAATTCTACAGCTGCTACCGACTGCTGACAGAGTTACTTCGCACTCACAGATCACTGCCTTCACACATAAGTTATGCGGGAGCGGGAGGGATTTGCCAAAACCTATTTTTCATCCCATCAAGTAGGAAGTGGAATGGAATTACAGAAGTCTCTCATACCATTATTCTCCCATCTCAATCTCATCTCATCCAATCTCAACAAGTGGGATAAGAGCAACTTTTATGTTTCCATTATGTTCACCTTGATTAGCTGCGTGATGGTTACTTGTATAATTATACTAATATTGTAAAGAGAGACGGCGAGTTTGTTTGTTTTATTTAAAAGATAAATTCAAAGACTAATAGGCTTATTTTGGAAATTCATGTAGATGGACATTGGCTATGTTCATTAGGAAATCGCAATATTTGTAAATAGTCTTCGTAATTTTTCGCAAAAATAAAGACTTCTCTCAGCTTATTATGCCAATAGTGGATGGCTATTTATTTAAGCTCTATAGCCTCTGGTGGGCCTTGGCCTGGTTGAATACTCCAGTCAGACCTGTTGGTCGCCTTTTCCAGTTGCATATGCCAATATTGCCAATCGTTCGCATCTTGTTTTATGCTCTCCAACCATCTGATCTTAGGTCTGCCCCGAGCTCCCCTTGCTTTACTCATGTCATTTTATCGTTTGCTATTGGTTCGTGCATAGGTACCCTGAAAATTTCCTGCTTAACGCGGGCGTCCCAACTTAGTGATCATCATGACAGCTGGTTCTTTGTACAACTTAAAGTGTTTATATTGTATCTCGAGTGTTATCAGACAGTCTTCCAGTACAGCATCAAAGATACGCCTCAGTACGGCGGGTCGTTAGTTTTTTATAATAGTCCATTGTCTCTGAGCTCGATTAAGTGCTGAAACTTACCGTGTCAGGAGGAAGGTAAAGGTTAAAAGTTGCAAGTGTCTCACCAACAAAGGCGTCTGCGGAGCGACAGCTGAGCCGATCCTCCCTATAGTGGAGCAGAGCGCCAGTAACGTGGTCCTGTAGTTTGTGGGGAATACTTCAGCTGCGAACACGTACAGCGAGTTGTACGCGAGCGTGATGAAGAACTTGCCGCCGAGGTAGAACACCAGAGACCAGATACCAGCTGAAAAGAAAAAATAAGTTTGCAAAGCCCGCTCCAATTCAATTTGCCGAAAACAAAATCAAATGAATGAAATATGTCAACATTTAGCTTTAAACCTAGGCCAAACTTGCAGTCTCGATGAATTCGATTTTCATTTATGGATATGTAATCAACTAAGGCCTCATAAATAAGCTCACTGTCGCACAGCGAGCTATGGAGAGGGCTATGCTCGAGGTTTCCCTACGTGATCGAATCAGGAATGAGGAGATCCGTAGACGAACTAAAGTCACCGACATAGCCTCTCGGGTTAGCAAGCTGAAGTGGCAGTGGGTAGGGCACATAGCTCGAAGAACCGATGGCCGATGGGGCAGAAGGGTTCTCGAGTGGAGACCACGCACCGGCAGACGAAGCCGAGGACGTCCATCTGCTAGATGGACAGACGACCTCATAAAGGTTGCGGGCACCCGCTGGATGCAGGTCGCTGCCGATAGGTCTAAATGGCGGACAATGGGGGAGGCCTATGTCCAGCAGTAGACGTCCAAGGGCTGAGATGATGATGATGATGAATCAACTATCACCATATTAATTATCACCATAGTGTCAGTTACTCTAGACCCGCCATGTTTGTTTACATTTTGGACAACTTGGATTATTGGGACGAGCTATAAGTGCATCGATAGGGTATTCGTCCCTTATTAACCCTCGATACAAAAATGTATGTTTGTCCGGTCTGTGGCCTCGGATCTCTTTATTTCGGATGTTTGGATTTCATGCATAGGGTCTCCACTACATACGAAGCAGATTTTTTTTATAGAAAGAAGACGGCAGACGCGCAAACAGCCCACCTGCTCAGGTGGGCATTACCACCAGGTAAGTGGTAAGTGGATACAATCGTCGATGGACATATTTTTTATACTCATACTCATTTATTGTAGAATATTTTTTTTTTTTAAATATTGAAATTAAAATTAAGTTGATGTTAATTATACAAAGATGTTAAATTAAAATTGATCTTTATATAAAAGTTGGTAGACAGGCTGATGACCTATAAGTGGTGGTTACCGTCGCCTATGGACGCCTGCAATATTAGGAGGATAACAGACGCGCTGTCTACCTTGCAATTCACAGCTCTCTTAAAGAACCCAACAAGAACAGAACAGACTCAGCAGACATCCGCGATACATGCCAGAATGACAAATGTTGGCACGCCCCCGGATGCGCTGCCCTACCTTTGGAAATTTAGGAATTGATGGCCTACATGGCTTACAGTGAGGGTTACTTGTTTGATCCACATACATTAATACATTGCATTTATCAATAACATCATTCATCAACAATAACAAATATCAATAACATCATTCATCAACAATAACAAATATCAATAACATCATTCATCAACAATAACAAATATCAATAACATTATTACGTCATGAAAATATTAATCTATGCTAATATTTAAAGAGGCGTATTAAGATAAATGTCAGATATTAATTAGGATGACCGAACTATGCGCGACTAGTCGTAAATGTCTAGTTGCTCACTGTTTTTCGATTGCTGAAGCGTCTTATTTTATCGCACACTAGATAATACAAAATACCAGGATTAGAGATCTTTTATTAATGAAAAAATAATTAATACAATATATAGTTATAAAGGATTAAACCCGAATTTTCTACGCACATGGTAAGCGATAATATTATTTTTGTATAATATAGTCGCATTAGCAACCGTCTATTCGCTTGAGCAATCGAGCGCGCTTACTTACACATGCAAGTTCAAGTTCATTCTCAGTGCCGTCGTTGGTGCTGAAGCACGTGACTAATTTCGAATGACGTCTACCTCTCTTGGTAGTCGCTATTATTCGTTTGTCGCTTAAAAAGTCATCTGCCGACGCGACAATCGTCACCATCTATTCTAGTTATTGGTATTGATGGCAAAGCAACTAAGTTGTCATTAAGGAAATTATTCAGAAGCGGATGCATGCATTGCATGCATTGCATTGGATGCAACTACTAAGTCAGATGAAAAGGAATGAATTTAAGAATAAATTTTGTAAAATTTACACCTAACCCCCCCCCCCCCCTCCCTCACTCACACACTCACAAACTGGCACACTCTTTGCATTACGTCCGGGTCAGTTGACCACCAGCAATTTCAAAAATTGGTAAACTGGCCCACGGCCCCGTTTTTGAGCGGATCAGCTGCCACCTAAACTGTGTATAGATGGCAAAGTACTTACTAGTCGCCCATGAACCTTTAATTCTATTAATCAAAACACGACTCTACGATTTTTGTTTACCGAAAAAAAAGACACAAAAACTATAATTACAATTTTGTTTATCTTCGTCGGACACCAAGGATAGAGAACAGACACAAACACACATTCTTACGTTGTTAATGACGACTTTGCTAATGATTTATTCAAGAGAGGTGACAAAAAATATTAACTTTATTTTGAAAACAATTTAAGACTAGATTTTGTGTTTGTTTAGTTTTTATTTCTAAATCAAAATTAGAATACAAGGACAAAAGTTTAAGATAGCGAGCGTAAATGGCAGTGAGTAGTACATGTAGCCAGATGTGGTGACAGTAGATGGAGTAGGTATAATCCTAACTGAGAAACCATGCCCAGTCTTGGGGAAAGAAGTGTAGGCCGTAGGTGGATCGATGACATAAATAAAGTCGCAAACAAGACCTAGATGCAACTAGCATAAGACCGAGGCAAATGACGGCGTGAGAGAGCACGCTGCATTCCCACAGTCGCTGGGCGCACTCGACTGGCTACGTTACCCCTCTCTCACAGAAGACTACCTTGAAATGTACTGCATTTCCTACTTTATCGTATTTCCCCAACATACGTACGTGTTTCGGTAGTGAGTAAGATATGCCAGAGCCCATTCCCATCCCATCCTATCCCTCTCCATTTTTCCAATCCTTTCTTTAATCCGCAAAAGTAGACTGCGCATCCGGGAGCGTGCCAACGTTTGTCATTCTGGACTGAAGTTGTCAAGTTGCGGATGTCACTGGGCTACAGTATCCACTTACCACCAGGTGGACTGTATGCTCGTCAGTCGTCTTTTGTCTATTAAAAAAAAAGACGTAAAGAGCGTAAAATTATTTCCGTTTCAAAACATTTAATTCGTCGTGATCTCCGTAACAAATTTACGGAAATTTACGGTAAATGGGTAAATGTCTTTGAACGCCCCCTGCAATGGTATTCAGGTCTACGACAATCCATGAATTAGCTCTGACCAAATAAAGATATCTATTAGACTTTGTAGGAGAATAAGTCAAGGCTCCTTAATATTTATATACTATTTAGTATCTCTGGTTTGTGTATTATCACTATTATAGTAATCGACGCGAGTTACGGTTTGTGTTTGCATGTAAACATGTGACAAAGTCGTCGTTTGTTGTCACAAATGTCAGGAGATTTTACAAGACGTTATGTACGTAAGAACAGTTAATAATTTTCAAATCTCGGAAAGAAAATATTCCATTAAGGCAGTATATCTTAAGTGTCAAAACTACGCTTGGTTCTAGATTATATCATCATCTAAAATAATTTCGCTTTAAAAGAGAACCGTTTAATTTGATAGAACTAATTGTGTGTCTTTCGCTCATCGAGCGTTTTCCGACTTCGAACATAGACATAATATAAAAGGAAATTTACAGAAAAACTATAAAGCGCATTTTGTAACGGAACTAAATGAAATTTGGAACAAAAATAATTCAGTAGTTCCAAAATTGCGACAGTTTAAACATTTCAAAGCCTCATCATTATCCAATCAAGAGTTTTTGTTGACTATTTACGTTTTAACATTTGGGGAGCCAATAATTGTTTTATACGAAAAAAAAGGAACTTACTTGGAATAAATCCATAATTGATTAGAATAACACCGGCCAAAACATATGCCGTTGCTATCACTTTCTTCCTTCCAAATCTGTCCAGCAATATCAGTTTACATACATTTGCTGGGGCCTCTATTACAATCACCACAATGTAGTTCAAGTAGCTATTTCCAGATAATTCTATGGCATTTATTGATAAACCATAGTATACAAGAGTCGATGTCGTCCACAGAAATGAGCAGATGAACAATCTCTTCCATATCATTGGAGAAGTCAGGATCTGTTTGAACGAAGACTTGTTCGATTCTAAAGATTCGAATTTTCTTGCGTCTCTTTGCTTCATGGCTTGCTTTTCTACTTGATCATAATGTTCTTTCGGAACTGATACATAGTTCATCTTTTCTGATTTGCTGAGGACATGTAGCCCATCTTCATATCTTCCTTTACTGAAGAACCATCTGAAGCTTTCTGTGAGCAGCCACATGTAGACGAAAACGAAGACGGATGGTGTGTATATGATGAAGAGGAGGTACCTCCAGTTTTGCAACCACCATGACAATAAGGTGACTGTCACACCTCCGAGAATGAACATGGTGTTGAAGAGTAAACTAGCGAAGACTCTGCCTTTGGGACCGACGAGCTCCAATGCTGAAACAGAAAGAAGTTTGTTATCGGCGATTCAGGCATTGTCTAAAATTTCAATCGTAATTGTGGTGGGAATTGTTTTTCTTGCATTGCATAATAAACTTCTCTTAATCAAATTGTTATTTTTATATAGGTAGTTAATTGTTAATAGTTTATGGTAAATACTTATAGCGTTTTTTATTTATACACTTCAGTAATCTATTGACAATGAAGTAGGTGATATAATGAATCATAATTTTAGTAATACACTCATATTAACATAACCATAAAAAAACGTTAGCACAAACATCAGTCTCAACATTTAGTAACGTGAAGTAAAATCGAGTTAAGACTCGTTCAAATAGATAAATACTCGTATTATTTGAAATATATAGAGGTATATTTTATCATTTTTAGTTGTTCCTAATAAAGAAAAAAATATTCACTGACAATTCGTACTCGCATGTTAGGTAATTATTTATTATATTAAAATGGTTTGAGGAGGTTTGAGTGTAACACAATCGGCTAAACTGTATATTAACAGTATATTAGATATTTAATGATACTAATGGCGTTGCTGTAGAGTAAAAGGTAAAATGTGACTCAGTGAGTGATTGAGAGAACGGTACTTCGTATACTAAGATACTTACGAGTATAGTTTGCAACCGTTTTCCCAATAGTTGACATGTTACTAATAAAAATAAATTAACTCACGCGTGTTTACGTCTAAATAAAGTAATAAAACATTAGGGAGAAACCTTTAATGAACTGTAAGTGTTTTTTATAACAATTATGCAGGTACCAATTGAAGCGAAACCGTTATAAAAAGTTGATTATAAATTTGTGAATAATCGCGTTCATGTATTAAAAAAGTGTGATTGAATCTAGAAGCGTCATCGTCACCTAAAATCAATTATTTACCTTGGTCTTCGACCCATGATCTGTCATAGTGCAATAATTTCCTATGTTTTTCAACACTAAATGAGTCACGCGTAGTTCAGACAAGGTAAGAAAGTGCCTAAAACAGAACGGAAATGATTTCAAACAAAAACCGTAATTAAATGCAAATTGTCGTTATAATTATTGAAACGTGAAGGTTGTTAATGTAAATTTATTAATAGTATTACGGTTTGGTAACGGGTCAATCTACGACTTCAATTGGTCTAAAAAAAAGAGAATGTTACTCAGACTTTTTTGTGATCCGTTTTTTTGTTTGTTTATTTCAGAAGAAAAAGGCGCTAATTTATTTTCTACTATGTAATCAGTTTGTTTACTTTCAGTCTTTTTTTGTTTAAGTAAACAAAAAATCTTTTTATTTAGGTATTTGTTTAAAATTACTCAGCGTTAATTTAGATGTATAACCGAATAAGGAGATTTTTGTTTATATAGAAAGGTGGCGTATGTCCTCCTTGGAGATCCGCGATAAATGCCAACATCAGTTAAGAATGATAAATATGGGTACGCCCAAGTATGTTCCGTATACGCTGCCTACCTTTGGAGAGTCTGAAGTAGATTTGAAAGAAGGATAAGAAAGGGTGAGGTATAGGGAGTGATAACGCGATGAGGAGTTTTTCTTATGTGACTGCACTTCATCCTTAGGGGACGGGGGATGGAGTGTTGAGTAAAGTGTTAAAAGGATAAAGATAGTATCTATCCCATTATACTTTTTACTCGATGAGCGAAATGAGATTGGATTGGAAGGGATGAGATAGGTAGTATAATGGAGACTTAAGATAATGGAAAAGAGATAATTTAGAAAAATTGGAAATTCGCAATAAATAAGTACAAAATGATGTTTTGTATGAATACCTAAATAAGATAAGTAGCAGAATGATAATTTCATCTCTATGTAGAAATTCGGAGAAACGGTTGGGAAAGTGGGGAGGGATAGGACTACCTCACCACCAACACCACCAACACCAATACCACCTACACCACCAACACCACCAACAACGCGTACGTACATTAGGAATACAAGATAAAGTGGGAAATAGTGTGGGTTGTAGCGTGCACTCTCCCCCTTAAAAATATGAGTTGAATTTTAATTTTGAAAGCGTTTGAAATTCGATTGTAAAGAGTAGGAAATGTACTTGTACATCACTAGATGTAAGAAAGTTGATTTTACGATTATACATTAATACATAATGAAAGTAGGTATACATAAGGAAGTGGTAGTATTTATATGTTTTGGGAAGTGATTATCACATACGTACCCACTAAACCAATAAATAATGATAAAATAGTTCCGCGTACAACGACCTTTGTAAGTCAATAGATACTTGTATAAATCGCATTGATCGGTTCCTGATGCACAAGGCAATAATATAGTCTATTAGTAGAATAGTGGTGACAACCCCGCGTGGTTCTAGTTCTAGTAGATCAACTCACGTGAGGTCGACGCTCCAGTGTTCCAACTCCACCTTGAAACATTATTCTTTGAAACAATCTTATTCTGTTTCATTCAATTATTTCTATTTTGGTGGTGAAGGCAAACGTCGGGAGGAGAATGGAGAATTAATCACTTTCGGAGGTGTCTACAGAATGTCCACAAATTGAAAGATTAGGAGTTAAGTATGTTTAATATCTACATATTCGTACAGGGTCAAAATGATGTAAGCCTTTTCAGGAGGTGGCCTGTCCTTATGCCAATCTCACAAATATAGACGAATGTATATTTGCTTATAATTTAATATAAGCAGAGAAAAACACAAAGAACCTCCCAGACAAAAGCACGAAGAATTCCTTCCGCCATGTTTCACATGTATTAAATTTGATGTACATCATGTTTTGGCTTATCGTAAATACGCAGTCCTCATCATCATTGTCTCAAGCCTCCCCTTGTAGTAACGAAGGTGTTTTAAAGGGTAGGTATTGATGTTGGCCAGTTCACTCTTCGTTGGATTTATATAGGCTCCACGGCTTGTGGCCCCTCTGGTAAGCCAGGTGTCGGGACTACACTGCATCCATTAACAAGCTTACCATTTAACAAATATTTATTTACGTTAGCGCGGGTTAGCGGTTGGCAATCTCCAGTGGTGTTAGTACTGCTCACATTATCCAGTCAATTAAAATCAAATTTTATGTAGATGCGTGCGTACGGTCACTCGTATTTATCAAGTTTCAAAACTGATGCACGCTAAAGAAGTGTTTTTTGAAAGAAAGCGTGCCAGAGTTTTTCATTTTGGATTGATGTTGGCATGTATCGCGGATGTCCACGGGCGACAGTATCCACTTACCACCAGGTGGACTGTATGCTCGTCTGCCGCCTTCTTACTATAAAAAAGTGAATTGTACTATAGTGAATGGTGGTGAAGTGCTAGAATAATGACTGTATGATAAATGTACTTCGTTTATTTTCTCATTATAGATATTTAAGGAGCACGCTGATAGCCTAGGGGTATCTATACTTCATTCACATTCGTGTGATCGTGAGGTCAAATCCACGGTGCGTACGACTGAGTTTCTACTTAAATATGGATTTTTAAAAATTGTACCTAGGTCGGTGGTTAGGTAAAACATCGTGAGGAAACCCGCCTGCTCCAGAAATAAAAAAAATCTGGAGTATATAAACCACCAATCTCCACTGGGCCCGTGTGGTGGATTACGGCCCGAAACTTCCCAATGATTTGCTAAGGGAGGCCTGTTCTCTGCAGTAGGACGTTATAGGTTGATATAAACAAACAAATATTTAAGGACTGTTTTAGAATAGTTCATTCTGGCATGTTTAATCGCCATGCTTCAACGCTTAAAATGCGAATAGTTTCTTATCCCCTTACTTTTTAATCCTTTTTTCAAATCCTGATTCCTGAATCCCGTTCTTCATTTATGACTGATGTTATCATTTGTAGGAAGTGGCCATGGATGACATTACCCAGTATCCACTTACCGTCAGGTGTTCTGTCTGCTTATCTACCTCCTTTTTTCTGTATAAAAACAGCTCTCTGAGGTCATCAAGAACAAATACAGCTTAGACTTCTATACGGTAGGATGGCACTCTAAAGAAATGAACGTTCTTTTCTTAAATAAAGGTCTAAGAGAAATAGAAACATTCCACTTACCAAGAACAAAACACGCAGTATAAACTCCACCTCCGAAAGCTGGTTCCAGAAATTCAAATACAACGAACATGTCGTAATTAACCGACAGAGCCCGAATGAGCCCGAAGACGCCATTGGCCACCGACGCGAATACAACAGCCCATCGGCGGCCGAATTTGTCGGAAACGAGCCCGGTGAGCGGGATAGAGATGAAAAAGCCAGCATTGTGGACGGTGCCTACCAATGAGCGTTTCCAATCTTGACAGGCGAGATCGAACTGAAAGAAATAGAAATAATTACATTTGGCCCGCCGACAATATTATTTTGAAACTATTAATTACTGTTCGATTTTAGTAAGAACAAGAACAGTTTCGAGGATCCTGAGCAAAGGTCCTCAAACTAAGAATATCTGCATTGGTACAGACCTATATAATGGTTTTCTCGAAACATCACTGAACAATTTTTATCGTGTTTGCCTTCTCGAGATATCCAACTTTCACAGTAGACTATCGTGATAAATATTGGCCAATTCACGGTTTTGAACAAATACAAACTTAGTTGCATCTCATTATCAACTTATTCGATATAGGCAGCTAGGTGGCGACAACCCCGCAAATACAAGTTTGTAGAACAAACTCAGTTCATTCAGTTAGAGTAAGAATATGAATGACAAAGTCAGCATAATATTTAACTCGTTCACGAATGTAAAAAGTTTATAATCGCAGGAACGCTTGGTTGGTCAATGCTATAACCGTAATCGCTTTTATTTATTGTCTTTAGCTTAGTAAACTCTTTATAATGATATTATAAAGAGTACTAGATCATTGAGTAGGGTTCTGCGCCTACTACGGTGGGTATCGTAAAAGGCGTCTAAGCCGCTATCACAAGCGTTGAGGAACTACACCATTTGTAAACGAGTGGACCAGCCAAACCGCTTGACCAGCGTGATGTTTTAAGGCCATTCATCCCTCATGCACAAGACAATGTGCATGAGGGGGCCCATGTCCAGCAATGGATACTAAAAGGGCTGGTTGCATTGCATTAGTATTACAATTAGGTAGTATTTTTTTAGCTAATCTTTTTGCACAAAAAGTATAATAAGAATATGAAAATATAAAAAAGACAATGAGAATATAACAACTTACAGTTACCATTTCATATATATACTAAAACTCAGAATTTGATAAGAGCAACATCGGCTGGAACGAAGCACGGGTTTATCAACGCCTCTTAGGAAAAAAGTTAAGTACGTTGTCTGAACAATACAATCGATTACGAGACGGAATTCTAATCTCACCTCAATCTGATTATGTAATGATAGGAATTAGTGAAAATTAAAAACGAGGAAATCACGTAAATTATAAGTACACAGTTTTTTAATGTGTATATAATTAATAAGTGATTAGTGATCAGTGAAGCAGTCAACGGCGATTTGTTTACTTGTCACCGGTTTAACCTATTAAGCTATATGACTGTTACTTTTCTAACCTTCAATTGTTCTCTTTGTATTATATTGAGCAAAGCTGCTGACTGGTCATGCAACCCCTTTTTAAGACTACTAATATCTATTATTAACGTTGATTCCACAATGACGCCACTGCCTCTTAGTGTCGCAGATGGCAATAGCAAGCGAATCTTTTGAATAGGCGTTGCGGAATATATTTCGTAAAACTCTGTTTAGAATAGTACCCACATCGCTTTTTGAATTTGACATGCAGGTTAAATTGTTTATAGCAGGGGTCAGATTATTCAATGCATTTTAATATTGCGACATCGTTGATTTCGTCGACATATCGCTGGTGTAAACTTCAAATGATGATGGGCAAACGACTCTAAATAATTTGATTGCATTTTTCTGTACGTATTTTTTCATTGTTAGAACTATTATTTTGATCTTAAGGCTCCAAATACGAATCTTTTAATATTTTAGAAATATTAAAAGATGTATTGATTTTCTATAACTCCTACTTATTATTTATAATAACTCCTACACCGATAAAATTCCACGGGATTTTCTACAAAAATAGTTTGTAGTTAAAATAGAAATACACTTTCAAATATTAATTAATCACAAAATAATTGTAATTTGCTTTTGTATTCAACTTGTACTTGTCTGTCCAATCTCACTAAAGCATTTGTAATACCAGGAATCCTGAATAAACATTATCGCTTGTGTAATCTAAAATGAGATTTAATGTAATATTGATGATTCCATCAATATACATATTTTCCACCGCACCACATTGGAGTTGTGGTATTATCATCATTTACTGATTGTCTAACCTCTGCCTATGTCAAGAATATAATGACTACAATTTTCTAATTACGATCAAAAATACATATTTTCGTTTCGACTGCCTGCTCACCGTAATGATAAACATTAGAATAATTCACCCAACATGCCTTCATTCGGTCGTAATAATGATTGCAAAACTAATTCAACTTTTAACAAAGACATGTCTAGTTGGAAATCATCAGCATATATCTTGTTTTCATAGAAATAAAGTTCAAATATTCGTTTTTGAACGACTTAATATTTCATGTGACGAAAATTGTAATGAACATTACTGTGCTCAGTGCTAGTACACGAATAATAAATTCACAGAATACAGATGATCAAAATAAATTCACAGAATACAGGTGATCAAAATAAATTCACAGAATACAGGTGATCAATATAAATTCACAGAATACAGGTGATCAATTATAAATTCACAGAATACAGATGATCAAAATAAATTCACAGAATACAGGTGATCAAAATAAATTCACAGAATACAGATGATCAAAATAAATTCACAGAATACAGGTGATCAAAAGAATTCCGGCTAATATTCAATTCCAAGTTTGAAATTATATATCAAACTAAAATATCTATTACCTACTCTGATCATTAATACTTAGGTAAAGGTCAACATTTATGAGAAAAGGGGTTCTCTATGGATAACAATATTATCGATATATTAATTTTGATATATTGGTTGACAAGTTAAGGCGTCTATAGTTGTATATGTAGTGACAAGTTTCACACTTTTTGACAAATATTACATAATATATACGCATAGGCATATACAGATAATACTAGTTATAATAAAAGAATTTGCACGCCGACCAGGCTGAGTATGAGTATGACTCAATCAATTAATATATGACATCCTTGTAATCCGTACTTTGGCAATTAAAGAATCTCAATTTGAGGAAAGTGCAATATTAACTAAATAATTTAAATTTCCCCTTGCTGACAGTGATCACTGATCAGTCAACATTTGAAAAATGAATCATAGTATTCCAATCTAGCCCTTATCTACTAACTCATTAAAGTGGCTCAGGTATAGTACTTGAATTCGTGTCGATTTGTATATTTGCTATAGTTTATGCGTTTGCCTTTTAGTAAATTTGGTTATGTCAATATCGTTATATCATTTGGAATATTTGCTATTGTTTATTAATAACATTCCGACCATCGCTACAGTTGAGCGAGTTTGAATTAGTCCTACTGTCAAAGATCACGCTTCGTTACCATTCGTCATAAGGAGCAGGATGCACTGCTTGAAAGAGTTATGCTCGGAGTTTCTTTGTTAGATGAAGAAATGAAGAAAATTAACGAGAAATAAACTTAAATAAAAGGCAAACTAAAATAGCAGTGGTCAGGCCATATCTGTCGCAGGACCGATAATAGATGGGGTGACTAGTTCTCAAATGAAAACTATGTGCATGCAGGTTGAATATGATTTTTGACCTTTAATTTTTCTCTTATGTGGTCAAACCGCACTTATCTCCCCGGTCAAACCTGTTTCAAGTCATGTGTCGAACAATCATACCTCTTTAACAATTGAGTGCTCCTCCAAATACACATATGAGTCGCATTCCACTTCAGTGCTTGTGTCGAAATGATGTGGTGTGCAAGTCTCGTTGGTGGCGTTAACGTACGCAAACCGCACGCACTTGGCCAGCGAGCCGTCATGAATGTGTGGTATTGAGTAGTTGAGCATATCAGGATCTGAGCACTCGGGGACTGAACATCTGGAAAAGAAGAGGGGTGTTAGAAGGTGCATTGTTGGCAGTTGCAAATAGGAAACGGTAGTGTCTACCCGCCGCATCGAAGATAAAAAAGTTTATTCATGTCAATATAGGTATATATTCATTTAAAGATTGAGGTTAAAACATAAGAATTGTTTAACTTCCGTCGAAATTTTTTTTTATTTATAGAACAGGTGACAGACGAGTGGGCGGGCCACATTAGACAGTATCTAAAGAACAGGTCAACCAAGCATTCGCACGATTACAAAGATTTTGCTTTTTTATTATGGTCACAGTTCATATTTATTACTGTAAAAGTTAGATCATAAAAAATAGGCACTTTAATTAAAAATGCGTGACAAATCTGACGTGACGTGAAAAATCTTAAAGCGTGACAATGTGGTAATGCTGGACACTGCGATTACTGTAGAGGTTTTATTGCAAATAGGGAGTTAAACCCAATGGTTTATATATACTGATCAATATCATTCTATAATGTTCCACTGCCCTTAAATTCCCCCTTTTTGCCAGCCTGCAGCACGCAAGGGAGGAAGGAGGTATCAGACTCAAAGTAGTCCCGATATACCATATATACATGTTTTGTGATCTGGTCCCGACTGCTTTGAGTCTAACACTGAATTGTCAAAATAGTAGAGTAATTTATTTATTTATTTTCTATATATTCATATAGGAGTTGCACGCAGCTGGGTTTTTTGTTTTTAATAATTAATTTACAATTATAATCAACCACGTGGGTCCATTGCGGATTTCTGGATATTATGTACACCCCAAATTTCCTTTTTTATTCTTGAGCGCACGTGTTTTCTTCAGATATTTTCTTTTACCGCCGAGCTAGTGATAATGGAAAAAGTCCGTGTGTACCAACTCAGTTTGAAACAAGTGTTTGAACAAGTTTGAACTTACGACATCACGAATGAGAGTCGTGAATAAACAGACCCACGTTATCACGGCTCTGATAAAATCAATCCCTATTCCCTAGTCTACGTAGGGAAAATTTAAAACACGCTTACGAAGTACAGAGACCTAAAGTTGCATCAAATTCACCAGCTAGTATGAACAACAAAGGTCATGTGAAAATTCTCCAATACAATAGGTTCGGGCCACTATTCAACGTAATTCAAGGCTGCCAGGGTAAACAAACTATCTGCTATAACTACCGGTACCTACACTGATTCACGTAATACGGTACCTACTAATATGCGACCAGCTTTTTTTTTCGGAATGGTTAAATTGTTGTGGCCCTGGTGGCGTTTCAAGAGTCACCGGTCATGTATAGTTTAGGGCGTGCGCAGAAGGCGCTCAGCCAGGAGCAAAGAGCCTCAGACCTCAGCTTAGGGCGTTGTTTTGGGTTTTTTGGCGCCCATGTACATTTTCGTCCTATTTTTTATATTTAATATGTATTATATTTCGCTCTTATTTTTTATAACGCAGAGTAGAAAAGGGTAAAAGTAAAAATAAATAACAATTTACTCAGCAACGGAATAAAAAATATAAAATAGATTGTGGATAAGTTGTGTATGGTGACTTCAACAATATTCCTATTCTGCTATACGTATATATTATATTGTTCGCGTAATGTTATAGATTGAAATACACAAGTAACGAGGTGAGAGTGCACTGGCTAATGTCATGACTCATGAGAGAGGATATCTTGTGCTTTGTTGGCAGCTCGAGACAGACTCCAATCGATTGTTTTTCTAAGTTCCATGTCCCATTTTATTAAGTTATTAGGAGCACAAATAAGAAATCAAAGAATGGGGCGGTTTAGCGGGGGCCCTTTGCAAGAACAAGCAAATCCTTATCATAAACTGTCGGCACCTCGAAGGAACACTAAAAACTATTCTAAACAATATAACAGTACAGAAAAACGCGAACAGATAACAGCTCTCCATTTAAAACCCAAATATAAAAGAAATTGCAACTAATACAATTTCCAAGTAAATATTGTTTGTGCACACGTGTAAGGGCAAAGGCTTTGACTTCCAAAATTAAGTAATAAATCGTATCTAAAACTGGAGTGTCACCATTGTGTCAGCGAAATAGTCACCACAAGATTTCATTTTCTTTTGTTTATATTTGATATCTTTTTACTTTTTGTTGCGTGTACGGCACGGCGGCCTGTGGTCTGCTACAACCTGGATATCATACTCGTACCATGGTTGTGCATTTATTGATTTAACAAAAGTAGGCGAGACGGTTACCCTGGATAAGAAAAGAGGAATATCGTGTGTGGCTTGAGAGATACTTCTATCCAGCAAATGAGAGACAGCCTGATGGTATGGTAGTATTGGTAGGTAGTTATGGTTTTGTTATGGTAAGTATGCCTGACCAAAGTTTAATCTGACCAATGCATGATTGCTCGTTTTCCGTTTTAAGCTATAATACCTACTAATATTTAGTTTATATATTATGTAATTAATATGTAATTATCTAAGACAATGTACCTTCTAATTGACGATTTGCTTCCCAGATATTTAGGGAAATTTTAAAATATATAATATATACTTTTAAGGCTTTATATTTTAAAAAGTACATGTTACAGCATGTTCCGATTTAAACGCAATCTTGAAACAAAGATAATACTAAGTTAGAAAATCCTTACTGAAGTCAATAAGTCCATAGGTACCGACAATAAGGTCCCCCGACAACGTCACATTATTATGTAATGGATATATCATTATGATATATACGTATTGTACAGCGTGAGTTATACTTATATATCTTTCTCGCGCTTATACAATTGTCTAGTTTTCTCTTTATTCTCACAATGCACATAATTTTAATTATTTATTTATTAGCTATTACACACATTTATCGCGAGTTTTTAAGTTATAAATGGGTTTTTAATTTCCTAATAGTCACGTCTCGGCCCTTGGTCCGAAGGCTGTTTTAACGGACGTCAACGGAAAATCGATTATTCGATTCGCCACTCACGTGTAAATCGATCGGTGTCAACACGGCTGGGAATCACATTCGTGCTCCATTAAATAAAGAAACATCTATTTATTAGGTAATTTAACGAAAAAATCGTTTTTATTTACAATGAAAACGTTGGCGACATGAAATTCGGCGGCACTGCCACGGGACATATTTATTTAAAGTTTATTGCACAGACAAAATGTAATTCCTTATGGTATGGTAACTTTGGCCAAACAGAGAATCAAGTGAATGAAGATATAGTTATTAATACCCTAAGTATTATAATATCAGTGGAAAGGCAAAGGTTGGAAGTTATTATTAGAAATGTGAGCCTTTTTTATTGGTTTAAGGCCGGCAGTTTTTCAAATACAGTAACTAAATCAAAATTCAAAGAAAATTCAACCCATGTAGAGAATTCAACCCACACTTTACTAGTAAAGTGTGTGCATGAAGAACGTAGTACATGTAGTAGGCGGGGATATTAAGCGTAATAAGGACTGCGGTTATACTAATATGCTGCGGTTGCATAGAGTTGGACCACAAGTAATGCAATATATGACACAATGTTTAATAACATCGATAATATTTGACGGTGGAGAATGATACTACAGCCGACTGTGAGCCGACAGCAGAGTTATCCTACTCTTACAGAAGATTGCCGTGAAATGCACAAATTTGCTCCCGGGGATAGGTGAAAGTTGCCAGAGCCTTCTCATCCTCTATCGTCAATCACTTCGCTTCCGCGATGGGATGGTGTGAATGCACCCAGTATACACCGTTCTGTACCGTTAATCGCGTGGGGCTGACGGGAGAAAGAAAGAGGAAAGTTATGGGATTGAGAATAGATAGCGTTAGGTCTTTCAGCCCCAGAGCGGTATAGAACAATAGAGAGCAATATAGCGGTATCCCTATGAAATTTAGTATAAGGTCGTGTATTGATAACCCAGAATCAGTCTACACAATTTATATTAACAAAGTCACATTAATGTCATGCTGTGATGTGGTGTCACAAAATACGTCCAAAAGGATAGGTACCTTCATATAAGTACTGTTACAAGTAATATTCGATAGCCACACAATGTAGGTACATGTACTTTATGAATTAGATGTCTGTTTTCTGTGTGACAACAATTTCAAAGTAGGTAAGAATCTTGACTTTGTTAGAGAACTTTCTTAGTGATCGTACATATTACAATTACTAAGAAATGATAACATGTTTTAGTGATTAGTTAGTTAGTTAATCATTAGTTAGTGGTACCACAAGATAAAATAGTAGGTAACTATAAAATAGATATGCGCTGAATGCGACCCGACACACCACAATGATAATGTAATTATGATTTTAGCTTAGGAGAGATTACAGGTTTAACAAAATTACTCACATTTTGGCCAATTTGTCTAATATCAAAGCGTACTACTAAATATCAATAACGGAGTGAATAGCCGGTTTACTCTAGACGGCCATTGTTGCTGAACAATGCCTAATAATGCACGTTGCACTCTGTCATTGTGTGTATAAATTGAAATTTCCTTGTAAAGCTTTTCCAATAAATGGTTATCTGCTGTAACTGCTCGTTCACAAGTGATATATGAATCATGTTTTTTCTTTCTAAAGAACGCACACGCATACACGCATAAACAAACACGCGTGATTACGCTATCAATGTTTCTTTTTTGTTCTTTTTTATAATATAAGTATATTATATATACATCTTTATTCTTTTCTATCACATTCAGGTAACTCACATCTCTTCTTATGGATGGTTCACAGAGACAACCATTCGATCGTAAGTTGGACTGGACTTACTTTCGTAGGATTAAAAAGAGACAGAATCATATTTATTAAACAGAAATTTAATAGGGGAGAATTGCATATTGGCGAGCCCATAAGGCAATTATGTCTATAATTTAATACATGTTTGATATATAAAAAAATACAAAGTGATCACAAAGTGAACTAGCAGTTCTGCAATATTTTTGTGTTAGAATCCTTTTTGTAACGACGTGAACGGCCTGTGATGCGGTGACACAAGGTTATCACCGCTGGTATAATAGTGATTTTAATTAAGAAGGTTTCAATACGGGCTCCAGTATTAAATATAAATATAACGTTTTTACTAAAATCCGTCCAGCGATTAAGAAAAATATAAGAGATTTTTATAGTCAATGAAGAGATACTGACTGAGAGCTAGGATGGAAATCTTGTAAAATAAGGATTTCCCATACTAGATATGATATATAATGATATGAAAGATAGCAAAATCTTAGACTGTAATGAATAAAAATATCATTGATGCCAAAGAAAAATATCACATATTTGTGTAAAAATATTATTGTAGGGAATTAAAACATTGGTCACGAAGAAAAATCATAGTTATTCGCTTAAACTATTATAGTGAATCATCGAGAGAGTTTATCTTTGTAACCTTTTTAATATCATGTTTCACATTCCCCGATTGAATATAAATTATAACAGACGAGGAGTAAGCTACAAGTCTTTAAAAAAGTTTAATAATCGATGACTCGGTCTGGATAAAGTTTATAAAGATAAGCAACTTCAGCTGGGCTTACTTAGATTATTGCAGTCGATTAGTTTACCATACCAAACTATCAGCTTATGTCTCCCTACTGCTGGATATAGGCCTCTCCCAAGGCTCGCCACCACAAAAGATCCTCGGCTCTTCTCATCCAACCACCGCCGGTGAATCGGTGCACTGCGCTTCCCGGTGCGTGAAATCCATACGAGGGTTCGTCTATCCCAACTGACCTGCCCATTGCCACTTCAATATGCCGATTCTACTGATGTAACTACTACTCCTTTGTCCCCCCCCCCCCCCGTGGGGCAGAGGGCAGACACAATGCTTCTCCACCTCATTCTATCGAGCTTCACTGCTGCTGCTTCACTTCACTCCCGGTGACATCAATTTTCTGCGCTTCTGATATCATTGTACGCCACCAGGTTTGCTTAGGTGCTTAGCTCGATTAGTCTAATTCATATGGAATTCCAGAGAAAAATACATCATTAAGATTTTCATTTGTTTTGCGTGAAATCTTTCGAAATACTCGTTGCCTTCCTCGTTGCCATTTAATTTTACTTATATTTAACAAAGTTACAGTTCAGTTGTCTTTGTCTGGATAAAGCTTATAGAACAAAGCCACTTCAACTGAAGTTGGTCATTTAGAAAATTACGTTATAAGATTTTAATTTGTTTTGAAAACGGCACAAACACATGGACCATTATTCCAAGTCAAAGTAATCATTAGATGGGCAAATACTTAAGTTGCCTTGGTAACATTGGATGTAAATAACTAGATGGGCGTTTAGGGTATTGCAATTTAAATGAAAGAATAAAAGAAAATTAAATATTAAAAAAATATTGTTTATCCTCACAACACAACGACATTTTTCAGTCCTTGACTGAAATGCGTAAAATGAGGTAATGTGTATTTTTGTAAATATATTTAAAAAAAATATTTTTATTCATTAACGTTTGAGGGTACCGAAAAAAAGATAAAAATGTTTGTTTTGTTTGTCTGTGCACTAAAATGATATAGAATTTAGAACAATGTAGAAGATTAACAATGTAGAATAAAATATTAAAAATTAGTTATAAATTTTTATTGTAAAAATTAAACTTCAATTCGGTTAAAATATTTTTAAAAATAGTTGAACTAAATGGTTAGAGGTATTTAAACTTTCTTACCTGTACTTGAGATCCATTGCTTCAAAGTTGTAAACTGATGAATACATTCCCGCAAGGAACACAGGGAACAGAATTAGTATATAATTATAAACATTAAATTTTCCAAAAGGTCCTAATATTTGCAATATATCGTCCACCGTCACTTCGCTACTTTGCTTCTTTTCTACATCCATTTTGAATATGTATTATAAATCACTTTTCAAAATTAAAACTCGTAGGTTATTAATGTCCACTGGGTATGTTACCCACTTTATTGTTTAAATCACTGAATTTTTATTCTTATAAATGAAACGTGGTTTAAATAAATGTAAATAGGTTAATTAAAATAATTTACGCTCTCAAATTTAATTTTATCCGGTAATAATCCATATACAAACAAAAGAAATTTGGTGCGTTCGAAATTCAAAAATCACTCTTGGCGGCCAGTATGCGCTAGTCCATTTACCTGGCCATTATTTATTCTTAATTTAATACTTATCGGACATAGTTTTTAAATTGTAATTATGTGACATCACAGTTAATGGATTTTGACGTGATCACGGCACGGTTGGTTCGGCCGCTCGATCGGTAGTGCGCGGACGCCGATCAAATTATTGTTTTTATTGTTGAAAAATTCTTACCTCGTAGAGTTATCGAACCGCACGTACTATTCATTAACGACCGATAAAACTCAAATAAAGCCATTTTAATGTTACACAAATACTGGTATTTTTAACTTATTTCAAGAATTTCGGGACCTTTGTTTGTGCTGTAATCTAATGAGGCCTATTAAGGAAGAAGATTAATGAAACGACATTAATATCGAAGCTATAATGAAACGATTCAGATACAGAACATCATGAATATTACCGAACGTAAGAATTTTAAGAATAGAATAGGAATATATTCAAAATATGCCTCGCAAATATATTAATTTACAATTCATGAATTACTTTTACACTAAATTTATATTGGTCATAACATTTCAATAATTAGTAACAGGTAATAGTTTGATATTTCAATCTAATCTTACACTAATTTGATATTAACTCCGGTCGAAACCCGGCTCGTCCTACTCAGTTTCTAACTTAAATATGGCTTTCTCAATTAACACTAATTCAGCGGTGAAGGAAAAATACGTCATGGCTTCGCGTGTTAAGTTATGGTCTGAAATCCTCTCGTGAATGCATGGGGAGATTTGTGCCTAGAGGACATTGAAGCCTGATCTAATTTCACCAACTAACTATTGTATAGTTACAAGATTACAACAGACTGACAGACGCATTCAGCTCGGTATAATGTGTAGCAATGAGAAGAGTTGACGTATTTTTCCGATTGCTCTTCTCATCGCCTATATCGTAATGTTCAAAGTCGAAAGTCTTACATTTATGACGTAGTGTGTCGAAACTTGAACTCTAACGGTTGCCCGCTATATAAAATCGCTCAGCGAGTTATAGGGACAATTATGCAAGGAGTTTCTTTGTCGGATGAAAATCGAAACGAAGAAAGATAAAGAACTAAATTCGCTGACATAGCTCACTGTGAATAGGATTTTGCAAGGTCGGCGGCGCGGCCGCATACCCCCTGGTGTTGCAGGTGTCCATGGGCGGCGGTAACACTTACCATCACGTGAGACCGCTTACCCTCTTCTCTATAAAATAAAAAAAATCTTGGCATAGCTAATGTGGAGTCGCCATATTTGTCGCAGGACCGACAACCGAACGAGATAGATGAGTCGTGAATGGAGACCATGTGCTCCATACGATTTCTAATTATTTTAGATTTATCGATTGACCGTCGAAACCACGAACCCAGAGGAATGGAGGAAATGGGAGGGAGGCCTTTACTCAGCAGTTAGTTAACGGTGATATCTAAGCTTCAGCAATGCCGACACTACAATAATAACACTATGTTGAAAATACGTATTAACGCACCGCGTTTTAATTTTGTTAAAAATATTAATGTGTTAATTTTTGTGACTCATTTTTGTTCCTATACCACTAAATAATTATAATTACAGTTCTAATTAGGTAATTATCTATAAATAGGTTATTATAAATAGGTAAGTATCTATTACAGTTTTATGACATCAAGAAATTGATCCATCTTTTATTTATAAGTGTTAAATAAATAAGTAATTGGATAATTAGGCACAATAGGCCATAATTAGGCATTCTTATCGACTTATATTAACTTATCTTATATTAACGGTATTCTTATCGACATTTAAATTTATGTTATAGAATAAGTAAGAAAACCTCTCTAGTAATATAATTAGGTTCATAATAAAATCTAACGAATCCCAACTGGCGTTCTTTGTATCACCGCTGGAACTATTAACATTGATTTAGCACAAAGGTTACTTGATCATTTAGATGTGTCCAGTCGTAAGGGTTAGATTCCAAACCGGTATATATCAGTACCAGTGAATTTGCGAACTGTTCGTTAAGATACGTTTTGATATTGGTTTAACACGAATGAAATCGGAAGAAAACGTTCCTATAGATATACTTAGGTTGGCTTCTTACAGCGATCTTGGTGCTCCCTGCCAAACGCCTTAAGCCGAGGTCGTTCGTTTCCTTTCCGGCGCGGCGGTCATCCAACGGTTCCAAAGTATGTAATTCTCACTTGAAACATACACTATTGTCTGATAAACATTGTCTGAGCGCCTTCACTGCTCGCCCTAAAATAACATGTCCTGTAGATTTTAAGTCATTTTACGGAGATTAGTAAAATCATTAGGGGAAATTTTGAAGAAACTATCTATTACATCCATCTGAATCCATTACATCAATCAGTTGCGAAGTCTGCACTTATAGGGCAATGAGAAAAAATGTATGGATGTCATCCCAACCCACCAACAAACGTAAAATTGCTGCTAAATCTATGGGTTTCTTTTACTAAAAAATATGAATATGAAAAACTTTTTACCATATTAACAATACGACTAGTAAAGCGATTGTTTCTATGATGGTTCGCCGACGGTTCTGACAGTATCTGTTGTAACATTAAAAGATCTATGAAATAAAAGCTTTCATCATTTGAGGTACCGATATCTCAAGTGTGTTGGTACATGTTAATTTTTTGGTACAATTTTACCCATCGTTCTTTATGGACAAATTACATGGCGCAACGCTAATACTCGTATACGTTATATAAGTACTTGTATATAAATAATGTATATATTGTTGGACAGGGTTCTACAAGGCGTCAACTGTAAAGCTCTAAAACGTTTATCTAAATATTTTTCTGTAATATATACACACGGAAACTAGCTATATTTCCCTCCCACTGGCGCCTACAAACGGCCACTTGAAAAAAAAAGTGAGCCAAAACCGGTTTCAATATTTTGTCGGTTCTCAAACTTTGCTTTGCACAACAACATTAATTATTTATTCTTGACGTGGGTACAATTACATTATGGAATGTTAATGCCGGTATAAATATTAATTAATAAAATAAACAAAAAACAAGACGTCCCAACAAACATCAACAATATATTAAAGGGCAAAAGAATTATTCTGAGAGTACATTTTTTTGTTTGCCGATCATTCACACGATGGAGGCTGTTTGTCCCAATACATCCTACTTGTTTCTACAACAGTATTTTAAATGCCACATTGAAATATTGTGGATGTTTTTTTTATTTTTCTTATATGGCTATAGCGCAATTAACACATTGTGCCAGTATCGAGTTTTCTTCGTAATTAACAATTTTAAAAATAAAACAAATCGAACACATAACGTCAATGTCCAGTCCCGTCGAAGTAAATAAGGAGTCACTCATTAAAGTAATAAATAGTAAGTTTACCGAGAACAGAAGTGTTGGATTCCTTGAAAGCACACGATAAATGTAGTCTTATGGTTTTATTTCATTATCACAAATATTACACACTAATTAATTACGAAGTTTAATAAACTATCACTATTAAACCACAAAAACTACAAGTACATATAATCAGACATAAACTCGCCTTTCACTTATTAAGTTCCCGCCTAAAGAGTCCTTGTGGATGTTGTTTTTGAAGCAACAACAATTAAATGTGTGGCAACACTTTATATTTATATATTTTAACGCATAAGTATATTATCAATGTATTTTTATTTATATTACCATTGTTATTTATAGAAATGAATTAAGCTTTACTATTTGAGTTTTTCTGCACCCGTTTAAATTTTTCACATTTAACCAACGATCGACTTGTAGAGATTAAGGCATTGAGTCCGCTTCTGTACAATATAGTGCATAAAGAGTAAATAACAAACACTTACTATTTTTCCTCGTTTTGAGTGACATTGCTGTACGGACGGTTCTTATAGTTTTTGTTGTGTTGTGTTAATATAACACAATACACGCAATCCCACATTTCTTATTTCTGAGGTGTCAGCCTATTTCGGGTAGATGAGCAACAACACAACTTCGAATATCTAGCTGCGACAACCCACCATCCATGTAGTGGCTACAGGGTGGCCACAATGAGCCGTAGGGCCTAGATACCCCTAAAAAGAGAAGACTCGCCATGTTTTAAATCTTTAAAAACTCCTTTTACAACCGAGAACTGTGCCCTGCAGTATGATTTGATAGGCTGCTATTGATTAATAGAGAAAAAATTGCTGACACCAGCTACATCGAGATTCAGTCCACTGGCCACCATTCTCTCGGTGATCACTACCATCAAGAATTCAAATGGACCACGTAGAACTGGCTTTATTTGCGTTATTATGACCCTTTTGAGTAGAACATTTTGTATCTGTGATTTATGTTTCACTTTGTTAATTGCAGGTGACTTTTTGAAATAGGAGAACAACTGAACACTACCAAATAGGTTAATTGGTTTAATAAATTTAAATCTGTAAATGTTTTTAATTTTGTATTCCTTATAATATGATAATTTGTATACCGGAGACGGTTATGTTTCTTGGACGATGTATGTTTGTTAATACTGGACCTAGCAATTCATGTACTGTACTTGGAAGCAATACAAATATTTTAGTCTATTCTAAGAAACGAATGACTGATCTGAAGAAAATTATTTGTGGTTAGAGGGCCGGGAGGTTGGAGGTGATTGCATGCCGTTCACTTTTCTACGTAGAGTACCTACCTTGATTAACTGCCGCGCCGCCAAGTAAATTCAGTGATTTGACATCAACGTATAACATGTGGGATGTAGAGCATAGGTTTCTTTTATTAAAAACTCGGGGTTTTTACTACCTACCTACTCTATCACATGTGTACATATATAACAGAATACAATAGGCGAGATTATCGCTAAGGCGATCTCTTCTAGGTAACCTTAGGATAGAGAACAATAAAAGTGATATGGTAACGCAAAACGATTGAATTTACAGATAGAATTATGTTCAATATATACCGACAGTATAAATATAGTATAATATACACTTGTAATAATAAGTAACATAGCAATATATAAATAAGTATACATACATACATTCAATACTAATTTGTAAGTAAGAATGAAAATTAAGTAGTTTCCATTCATAGTCTACGTGAATGACACAGGCCACGTGCGGATTCGTGAACACATGTCCCAGAATTTTTTGTCGGCATGCAGATTTTCTCGGGATGGTTTCCTTCACCACAGGGCTAATGGTAACTTCTGGACATAAGTAAAAAAGCAGTAGTAAGACTCCATGAATGAGAGGTGTCAGCGAATATAATCATGTCAATGAAAAATGGAGCAGTGATAGCCTAGGGGTATCTATACTCGATTCACAGTCGTGTGATCGTGAGTTAAAATTCTTGACCCGTACCATTGAGTTTCTATTTAGTACCTGCTTAAATATGGATTTAAAAAAATATCGCTAGCTCGTCGGTGACGAGGAAACCACGAGGATGAGGAAGCATGTGGCCTGCGTGGTGGATTATGGCCCGAAACCCCCAATGATTCACTAGAGGAGGTCTGTGCATTGGCACAGGCTTCCCCTGGTGTATAGACTGATATCAACGAATAACAATTATAGCGAGAACAAATTGTCAGGATATCGTGCGATCAAGTCACCAGTGTCCAAATGCGCTTATACAGACGTCAACTAACCTCCAAATGATCAGAAGGCGCGGCACAACAATTACCCACGTATTATTTTCTAACAGTAACTAAAAGGTTCATGAACACGGTAATTGCTTTAAATGATCACATTATGCTTGCGCAAACTGAATGATGGTTAAGGAAAATAAATACGCAAAATTTACTTAGTCTAGACACCTGAGTATCGGCCGTATAATGGGTTAAAGGCATCACGACCCGTTCGACGGCTTCGAATAAATATTTTGACCGAGTGATGAGATGAGTAAAGCGTTCCGGGTTCGTATCCGCATTCGACATAGATATTTTTCCAAACGAATCCCCACATAAGTACATGTACATATATAAAACTTTTTAGATATAATATTTTTTTACAAACTTCTATTATATGTAATATGTATGTGATCTGGTATACCACGCTGTCATATGGCAAATAACATTTTGATATTATTATGTATTGTGTACTTATTGTATAAATTGTATATATACTCACTGTATATATTGTAAATATACATTGTATATATTGTATATATATATATTGTATATATAATGCCTATTAATAAATAGATAAATATAAAAATAACCTTTGTCTGGATTTCACTACCCAAGTACTACCCATTATTCAAAAGTTACAAATACTTACTTGTTATTTAGTTCACTATATCCCGCTGCATTGGCATCGGCGCTCCTTCATCGGCATTGGAATTGGAGAATTATATAAAACTACGTACGAGTATTAAGCTAATTGTTTTTCTTTTTGTTCGTTTTTATTAGCAATTTGCTTTATTTCGTAATAAATAAAATCAAATTCGGTAGTAAAATAATTTACAATATCAGCGCTCTTATAAAGGGTTGATGTTATTATTCTAAGGGTTGATTATTGCCGAGGCGTTATATTAGTTCGCAAATAAAAAAAAAAGAGGGATACGAGCAGCTAGTTCACCAGGTGGGTAAGTAGATACTGTCGCCCAAAATATCCGCGATGCATGTCAACATCAATTCAACATGATACACTTTGACACGCCTCCGGATGAATATGTCAACTACACGATACGCCGGCGATATCCGCCGTGTGTAGACGCTCTCGTCGATGGCCATATAGTCACAATTGAATCGCATTAGGATTTACCCTCATCATATTTTCTTTCATTACCGGGTATGATAGGATTTGAATTTTGTGTCATAAAAAAGTGCTTGCGTCCCCAGTGAAAACCTTCACGACCGGTGACTCTTGAAAGGTCACTAGGGCCACAAGAATTTAGCCATTCAGAAAAAACCAGTGAAACCCAGTGTCATCGGGGACGACGGCACTTTTTTTACCCAACCGGACTGGTACTGGGGACGGGCGAGTATATCACCGTGAGTGTGTCGCTCGTGTAGTTGACACCGAACTGTCTACCTTTTGTAATTTAAGAATGAATTACACTAAATGAGAAATGTTAAGAAAATTCAAACATAAAAATCACCGATCGTCAACTTTGCATAGAGCTAAATGTCTCCGGCTTTTTCTTTCTATTCTAGTAAAGCTCACAGTCCGTATGGACTTCTAGCGAGTCATTTTTCTATTTTTGTGACAACCCTAGCGTTATGTTAACAGACATATCGTACAAGGAAAACGCCAATAAGCACGGAAGATTCGACAAAAATGTTTCACTTGAACCTTTAAGGAAAATTTAAAATAAATTAGTTGCAAACTTTGAGTTAAATTATGCGGCAATTAAAAACAGGTAAGACACGTGCCTTTGAGAAAGTTTGTTTAGTTTTTTTTGTCATTACAGTTATTATGGACTACAGTTATTAAGAAAAAAACACTATAAGTTGAATTAGTTTTCGTTGAATAAAAATGGATTAAAATGGATCTTCATAAAATTGATTAATATTTATTAATATAATTAATGATTAAGATTATTGGTCAAGGTCAACAATTTTGTTTCGTTAATTGAGGAAACATAGTGATAATAATATACTATTAATTAATAAACAAAAGATGTTTAAATATATCTATAGTTCTTTAATTTAATTCTAGATACAATTAAGATATGGGCCTCTCCCAGGGAGTGTCATCACAAACGATCTTCCTCTCTTTTCATCAAAAATAAATCTTATCACCAGTCTGTAGCTAGCAGGTCAGAGGATGTCCCACATTAAGTACGCTTCCCGGTACGTGGTTGGTTCACCGAACTAACTACCCAGTCGGTTGTCGATACTGCAGCAGATATCAACGTTTGGCGAAGGAATTTGAAGAATCTACTGCATTTATTTCTCAACACAACCGACGTGATTAATTATAAATAATACTTTCAGCTGTTACAAAGAAAAGTAACCCATTGGAGGGTGGCACGGGCCGGCCGGCTCAGAAACAGATTTCCAACAAAGCCGGCACTTTATCTGTTTATACAATTATTAAGAAAGGAAGCTAAATATCAAAATAGATATTTAAAAATAACTGAAATGTACAAAGGGAAACGGCGTGGTGTAATATTGCTTAAAATATATTAAAATTGGCAAAATAAACATGTGTAATGAAAGAAAAACTTTAGTATTAGATTGTCTATTCTATTAGTATTAGATAGTCTAGTAGATTGTTTGTGCAGCGTAACTTGTATTGAATTTTTAATTTTCTATTCATTTGGGCATAAATAAAACTTACTTTTTAAAACATGTCTTACTGCACTTCAGTCCTTTAGCGAATATGCCGTAACAAGAATCTGCTATTCCAGAATCTGTCGTGTATCTATATCTTCTATATGTATCTAAAACAGTAAAAGGCTTGAGACTGTACATTGACTTATTTTAAAAATAAAATAAAATTGGGAGGTCTCTTTAGAAGCTACAGAAGCTAAAACAGTGGTTTTTAAGATTTTTGTCTATATGTTTCTCTGTTTGTCTGTATGTCTGTGTTATATTCTAAATCGTATAATACGCGTTCAGACGTATAAAATCGTATAATACGTATAATAAGCGTGTAATACATATAATTTTCCCAACCGTTTCTCCAAATCCATTCCTACATCTGCCTACCTGGCGCGCATACAGGGGCGTGCCAAGGTTCTTCATTTTGGATTGAAGTTGGCATGTGCGCGGATGTCTATGGGCGACAGTTGCACTTACCAACAGGTGGACTGTATTATCGTCAGTCGCGTTCTTCCTATAAAAAAATAATCTAAGCATAGTATAAAAAGCAACTCAAAGTCGTGATCTCCGATCGGGAGATTTCTTCGACATCTCCGTAAAAGTCTGAGACATGTGTAACCGTAACAAGCCGTTTTATCTACACCGCTGGACATGGGCCTCTTGAAACGCCACGCTGCATAGGCCAAGCGGATTGGCGAGTTCGAGGATATGGTGTAGTTCCTCAGCCCTTGTTGTTGCGGCTTCGTTATCCCATCTTTAAAAGAGATGGTTTTTAAAAAGGTAATTCCAAAGGTGCCATGTGGTGTCGGTCGGTTCTAAAATTGTATTACCCCATATCTTCCCGTGGGTGTCATAAAAGGCAATTAAGCAATAACAAAACCGCTATCACAAACGTTGAGGAACTACACCACCTCTAGAAGAGTGGACTCGCCAACATGCTTAACCAGCGTCGCGTTTAAGGGAAAAAGTCAATGTGCATGATTACGCACATGTCCCGCAGCGGATATTGAAAGGGCTGGTTGCATTGATAGCAATTCCTAAGAAGGTTTAGTTCCACCACTATATATTGATTTTGCCTTTAATAGCTCGTAGGTAGACCTTTAAACCCTGTTAAAAATAGGAGCTATTACCTGTCTTTACTGCTGTAACTTTCCTCGTAAAATGTTTATAGGGGCGCTTTGACAGTTGTTCCAATTGGAATTTTATAACGTGATCTTTGAGGGCATCAGCCGACTTCTAAGTCAGTAAAAACGTAACGATTTCCATACAATGTAATTGTTGTTAGGCAAAAATTGTATTAGATATTTTATTAAAACTTTTTACATGTTTTTTCTGGAAATAAGGTGACAGATGAGCAGACAGTACATCTTGTGGTAAACTAATACTGTCAGCCATGGACATCCGCTATACATGCCAACATCAGCCCAAAATGACAAAAGTTGGCACGTCCACCGACACGCTGCCTACTCTTGGAGATTTAGGAAAAGAATGGGAAGAATGAAGGTTTTTTTAACCCGCTACACCTCCCATTCTTCCTTGGCGAGGATGAGAACATAGGGAATAAAGAGAATAATGACGAAAGAGATTCCTTTATGTCTTTCCCCCATCCAACCTGTATTGCTAGGTGTCCCACTTTTGATGGGAAGTCTCTATTTTTAGGGCTCTAATGACTCGTCCTTTAGAGTGTTCAACAATCGATTACGATGCCAAAATTCTTGAATCTCCGGAGATAAAAATAGCGAAGAAATGATCTTTTGATAACTACTGAGCGGAAGGTCTCGGGTTCAATTCCCGGTCGAACATTTATTTGTTTAAAGACATATTATTATGTTTGTTCGGGTCTGGGTTTGTCTTTGTATGTGGACTCACGATACAGGGAGTCCTAATGTAGACTAATTGAATATGGCGATAAAATATATTATTTATATAGCAATTAAACAACTTTGAACGGTTTAAATCGCGTATATTTAACATTATTTATATCCCGACGTTTAGAACACTTTGCAGTGGACGTGGTCACGGGGTGACTAATTGATTTTATTTGTCACTTGAGTTATTAAGAAATTATTTGAACTACCGTCTGAAATTTTTTAATCATAACATTCCCTATGCACGCAGTATTCGCTCACGGTGTCCAGAGGTCTTGCAGTATTGCGTTGGCCTTGGGATTTAATTAATTTAATGACTGGATCCCAAGCCGGTGGTACTTGCCAACCATCTTCTCTATTGAAATTTGGGTGTTTCTTGATTTCAATAGCCTCGCGTAACATTCTTGGCATGAACCGGGTCTCTCTAGCGAGGATTTATGGATTATCAAATCGAATGTAATGGCTGGGTTTGTCCAGAACATGTTCACAAACTGCAGACTTGGTCGAGCGTCTGTTCTTCATGTCAGCTATGTGTTCTATTATCCGGATACCGATGCTCCTCTTTGTTTGCCCAATGTATGATAACCCGCATTCACAATCAAGCTTGTAAATCGCGAAAACCTAAGAAAATATTATATTATTTATATTTTCTTGAAACTTGTAGGTAATCTAAAATGAAACGATGAATGGAGAATGAAAACCATAAACTGTGGTTAACATCGTTAGTACCCCATTTTGACATCCGCTGTTCATTTTGATATTTAATGTTGGGGTTAACCGCGAAGTATTATATCGTATTCTGTATTAACTTAATACAAATGGCGTAACTTATTGTGTACTATCCAAGAATAAATTGAAGTCACGATTCTGTCGAATTAATACCGACGAATGAGGTAATTCATCAGTCCACACTGAGCCTGCATACTGGATTATAGTTAGGGAGCCCCTCGTGATTATTAAATTACACGTTATGGTGATATATACAGGGTTTTTATCTAAATACCTCACTATCGATAGCCAATTCTACAACATTTTATATTTAGTACATAATTCCTTCCATTCGAAGGTTAATAAATTTTAATATTACATTGTAATGTGTCAAAATTTATATTTATGTAATTCAATAGCCCGTTTTATAAGAGCATGTTCCAGGACACCGATAAAAGCAGGATCATATAAAATAAATGAAAAATGTACCTAATTTTTAATGTTCTTGATTGTTGTTCCTTTACGATTCTTTTATCTTTGAGGGAGAGAGTGCACGCTGCAATCCAACAACTACTGGGCGCGTTCGATTGGCCACCTCTCTCACAGAAGACTACCTTGAAATGTACTGCATTTCCCACTTTATCTTATTTCTCATCACAGAAGACTACCCCGTACATACGTGTTTCGGTAGTGAGTGAGATGTGCAGGAGCCCATTCCCATCCTATTCCTCCCCTTTCTCCAAATCCATTCCTATATCTCCAAAGGTAAGCAGCGCATCCGGGGGCGTGCCAACGTTTGTCATTTTGGACTAATGTTGGCATGTATCGCGGATGTCTATGGGTGACAGTATCCGCTTACCATCAGGTGGACTGTATGCTCGTCTGCCGCCTTGGTCCATAAAAAAAAATGATTGCTTTCCAATTATGACAAAATGAACATCAGTGATACTGCCATTATCATTCCTTGAGACAAACATTGGCACGCCCTCGGATGCTCAGCCTACCTTTGGAGATTTAGCAATGGGTTTGGAAAAAGGGTTTGAATTGGAATGGGCTATAGCTATGGTATATCTCACTCACTATCGAAACACGTATGCACATTGAACGAATAGGATAAAGTGAGAAATGCATTACATTTTAGGGTAGTGTTCTGTGAGTGTTGGGAACGTGGCCAGTTGTGTGCCCAGCGGCTGTGGGATTGTATCGTGTACCCCTTCTCCTCGTGACATATCAGAATACTACCAGAATCCTCAGCGGCACTTGAGATCAATTAAGGCTTGAAATCAAGACGTATCGATTAACCTTCGTTACGGTTAAAGTTTGAAATCGTCTATACTACGTCGTATTAACTTATAAGCTTATAAAATGCCACTGTAGCATACAGACCTGCATACGCCACACAGTGCCATTACTAATAGGTGGATTAATTAGTACTCGAATTTATCTGAAACTGAATTGATGTGATACTATTGTTATGCTCATCAAGAGCACAGAATAATGTCACACTCACGGGGTTAGTATACGAGGTCACCTCGCATTGGACTTGTCCTATGTACGATAAGTCTACTACAATATCTATTCTGACAGTATGTTATTACCACATCGTTATATTATGACAGTATGTCTTGTGCGGCTACTTGTACAACGCGATTCTTATTTCCTGCACACCGTGTTGTATTTCAGAAGATTTCCCTGTCTTATTCCGTTGACGTGAACCCAGTACCCGATATTGCACTTCCGAACGTAGTTGTGGGCGTACAGGAATTTTATCGACAGTCGATACTTGACCAGTCAAGCGCATATTAACCCAACAGAACCACTGATACAAAAATTTGAATGATACAAAGGTCATACAGCTTCATAGCTTAAAATACGCTTAGTTATTCTTTATTATGTGTTCCGCAGTCATGAAATATAATCGTTTAAATATTATTATTGTTAACGGAATTTAATTTTTGGAACGAAGTTCCTTTACGCGGCTTGCGGCTCTCTGTGTCTGTGCGTGCGAGTATCGAGAGCGAGACTCAAGCAGAATAACAGACGTGCAGACTAGTGCTTGGCCGGTTGTATAACCTAAATTTTTGATTTGATTCCTTATTTTAAATTATTTGCATTGAAAATATGATACAAAATAAAAAAAAATACATGAACTGTACAGATTTTATTTCGAATTACATTCGGAGTTTAAAAAAAAATGCGTGAGGATCTTCGTTCCTGACGGGGGTCCCCCGACCGCATACTTAATTTTTTATACTTAGTATGGCTGTAAGAAGTCTGAGTAATTCGTTTATTTAAGGTTCATAAGATTATAATGACAAAAATTATTAGAATGAAAATTATTTTAAAATCGATGATTCAGTATTTCTTATTTATTGCACAAAGTGACAAGAAGTAGGGCTTAAAACATTATCTAAATACATACCGTATAGCATACCATGCCGTTAACATGTGCCTCTTCATTGCTGGATATAGGTTTCTATTAAGGAGCGTCGCCTCCAACGCAGCAAATACTGTATATATAACACTAAAGATATTATACTGTTATGAGTATAATTTCAGAATTCGAGTGAATGTCATAAAATCACGTATTTCACTTTTAAATTTTGGTTAATGCTGAAACAGTAGGAAACTATAATTTATGATCCCTTTGTATGTGAATCACTATTGAATGGATATTGAATTTCGTTCTGATTTTGGTTTTGGAAACCGTTTTCGTATGATGATAAGATGATTTAGGGATGCAGATAAACAATAGTAGAATAATATGGGTATTTGCATGAAAAATGATCATAAACTTATCGGGAGAAATTAATCATTATTTAAAAAGTTTTCCCCTAATTTTATTCATGTTAATCTATATCCCAATTATACTTTATTCGCTATTTACTATTTAAAAATATATATTCTAAACAGTATTTTATTGCCAACCCTACATGCCGAGTATACCATTTACGACAGTTTTGAACTAGTCACCGAATCTTGAAAAAGAAAGTCTCAACTTTTTGTCGACATAAAAACAATATCAACTAACTTTTACGTCGCGCTTCAGAAAAACGTTACCGAACTATCGATAAAGTTGATCCCATCACTAGCTCTCCACTTTCGAGGAAGAGCTCTTTGTGGGATTGAAACTTTTTGACTCTGAGGGATTGTTATCCGTAAAGTAGCTTCAATTGTATGCGGTTCCTCAGAATAAAGATTTAAATCGTGGAATAAAAATTTAGGCGCCTAACCTTTGTGTTTCCTATCCAGGATTTTCCTTTTATGTTATTGGTTTTGGTCGGTGTCTTTTCTCGTATATTCTTAAAACGAAGTATAACGTAGAAAATTTATTAAAAGTGTTACATCTCCATCCAGGGTAATTTCTCCCTTACAATTCCATTCTGGAGATGTGTTACATCTCCATTTCTGGTTAAACATAAGTAAGGTTAATTAAAAAGATACTGGACATTTTTCAAATTTACATATCGTCGAGCCATCTCTTACTTACAAGGAATGGAGTATCCTACTTGTGGGTAGCCCACCACGGAGGTAGCATCGCTGCCCGCAACTACGGGCAGGTCGATGGGTTGGCATTGCCACGAATTCTTGAGTTTCTTTGTCGCCCGCGCGGTCGGCCCACCGGGGGGATTCTGCTTATGGAAAGCTCAGTGAGCGACTACGTAGAGGGCGGTGAAGGTCTCATCACAGTCACACCGTGTGATTGTCGGCCGGCGCCTAACAATAGCGTCACCCTAACTCTTTCCGCTATCTCACGCTACTTTCCGTCGTCTTTATTCCAGAACTCGTCAAATCCAATCAATAAATCAGTCAACATCAATAATGTTCAACATACGAACAATACCGACTCGTGAAATTTCAATCGAAACATAAATTTTTAATGCGATGGTAAATCGCGTGTCGGGCGATATTAAGAAAACTAATTATTAAGAAAACCAATGGCCTATAGTAGCCTTCAGCTTCAGACAAAGACAATAAATGCTTAACATTCATTTGATAAAGTGCAAGTAATATCCTAAACTGGGACATAACTACACGCAACGATTGCACAAGATTCGTACTGTCACTGTCACGTGACTTTAGTTAAAGTCACGTGACAGACAGTTGTCAGAATAAGGGACTTATAATTATGAGATCGCATTGCCAGACACTTTACACCGTGAAAAGAACTACCCTGCAATATGGTATTTGAACGCATTACAAAAGATTTTTAGATTTTTAAACATACTTGCTTGAAACTTGAAAGCTTTAAAAGTTTAAATGTTTGAACAACAACCGAAGTGTACAATTGCATGGACAAAAGTACAAATTTTTCAAAATTGTAATAATTTCATAATTGGCGCTCCGCTGACTCTCTAGTAGACCGGCTAGCCCATATGGTAGTTCCTGTGCATACTCTGCAAGTGAGCACAGGAACTACCATTGCGATCTATTACACAGTGGACCCTGCCACTACCAACTGCGCCAACCAGTCGACTATTCAGAAATTGGAATTGCCGTATAACATCTCACAGCATACACAGATTTTATATGCAGGCCTCCTCTAGTAAATTACTTTTTTTCGGTTGCCCCACCTCTAGTTTTCGGGCCATAATACAGCTCCATAGTGGATTGGGATTTTGGATACACAGGCTCCAAATTGTTTTTTAACTGTCGAACATGAGGATTTCCTCAATGATATAGCATGTTTTCCTTAATTAGTACAAGTATGTCGATAATTTCCTTTACTGCCGACCTAGTATAATTTAAAATCCGTACCAACAAGTATGGATTTAGTAGCGCTTAGTAGTACAACAGTACCCAGCGCTACTACAAAAACCTGTTCTCTATGGTATGGAACTATGGTAAGAACCGAACTGTATTCTCTTAAGGAACTGCAATACAAAAATTATCAATTTCAATAGCGTGATTTACAGTAAGGTAAATCGAAATCATGGGAGTTCGGGCCATAATCCAGTACGCGGGCCCGTTACGGATTGGTGAATCACATATTCCATATTTTATTATATTTTTGGTGTATGCGGGTTTCCTCACGATGTTTTCTCTCACCCCCGAGTGATTACTAGGGAAGGCTTGTGTTTTTCAGTGGGACGTTATAGACTGATACAAGTAAAAGTATAAAGTGCCATCTAGTGACGAGGAAGATAAATATATCAATATATTAATTGAAACGGCTAAAGCTCTTTTTATTTCTCTTAAACAGTATTTAAGTAGAAACTTAGTGACACGGGTGGGGGATTTGAACTCACGACGTTACGAATGAAAGTCCAGAATAGATAAACGGCTCTGTCATATATTGTGGTCTGTAAAAATAGAGTACTGATATATGGGATCTTACTGTCACATCCACGGATGAACCTATCTTCAACATATGCATGTATAGAGTACAAAGCAATTTGGTGGTTAAACTAAACAGCGCGGAGGAATGTTTAATTAGTGTCCGCACAATATGCGACCGAGGCACGGACTCACGGACTAGCAAACAGACGGACAAGATTTATGGGTATACACAGTAATGTATACCCATAAATAAGCAGTAGCTGCTGAACAAAATTTATACATAGATACTTTAAAACATGTAAACACTACTGGCTAACTACCCACTAAGACATCTTAAACAGGCTGGATACTTTAGAAACATGATAGGTGTATCAGCCTATAACGACCCACTGCGCGACATAAGCCTCCCCCAATAAACCATTGGGGCGGGCTCGGGCCATAATCCACCAAGCGGTCTCAGAGGGGATTGTAAAAAAAAATGGGGTATACACAAGCATAAACTAGTGTAATTTGAAATAAATTTCGCTAAATAACATTAAAGTATTGCAGTTTCAAAAATAAGATTAAGTAATTGATGTTTATACATTTTACCATAATTTATCAGCCTTTTACAACTTTTAGAAATTCTGTTCAACTTTTCACCCCTGTAGCTTATTAAATATGAGAGATACAAAAATGTGTTAATACATACATAAATTGTCGGCAATTCAAGTAGATAAATAGATATAGATAGTTTGTTCGCAGGATCAACCGTTCGCGACTTATTTCTAAAAAAATCATTTTTTAGGTATTTAATCGAAGATGGCGACTGGTGACCACGCGAATTTTTTCCAGAACACTTGGCAGACAAACGCTTGTATACCATTCCGAATTAACAGTAATTTGTTCTTGAAGTGGAACAGTGTCCACATGACCAGACTTGGAAAAGAAACAGGCGATCATTTGTTTTCCAACACTTTACGTCTGTCGAGATTTGGTTGGAATGTTCTCTCCTTCGAAGACCCATTCGCAAGATTGTTGCTTTCTTTTTGGCTCATAGCAATAGATCCAAGATTCGTCACCGGTCACGATATTATAGACGGAATTTGAACATCCGTGGTTGAATTTTCTGAGCATATCCTGGCACCAGACCATACGCGCTCGCTTTTGCTCTGTAGTGAGTTCACGAGGGATCCATCGACAACACCCTTCCTGACCTTAGATGTTCATGCAGGATCTTTTCAATTTGACTCATACCGATCCCCAGTTGACGCCTAATTTCCTCGTAAGCGATACATCGGTTCTCCTCAATCAGATGCTTGATAGTAGCCACGTTCTCTTCGGTGACTGCCGTTGATGGACGGCCTTCCCGAATCTTGTTCCTGAGTGAAACACGCCCTCGTTTGAACTCGTCTCACGTCTCACGGTGTTCACATGTGGTGCTTCAAGACCAAAAGCACTTTGAAGTCGAGAACAACACTCATTCGCATTTAATGAACATTTGAAATCGTAAAAAATCATGGCTCGAAAATCTTTTCGCTCCAATTCCATTCTGAATGACACTTCTCAATTTCAAATTGATATTGAAAACAACTGAATAACAATTTCCCACAAATTTATATTTGTGTTCTATTTTTGAAAAGCTGTATTTTTTTATTTTACCAAATTTGATATTCAGATATTTGTGGATAACTTTCAGTGCGTCCTAGGTATATTCCGATCCATTATAAAGTTCCCGAGGGAATTATCATTAAGTACGCCGTTACACAAAAACCACTGAATGGATTTTGTTGGAACTAACTACAGTTTAAGTCCTGGTTCTACAGTATAAGTACTCTTGGGAATCATTGTCGTGATGCGCACCTGATAAAGGAATGTGTTGGTATAAGGAGGAATTATACACATAATAGGCGTCGATGAGGTTTTAATTTTTGATCATTAGAATTCAAACTCAGTGGCGGGAGGACCCCGGTGTATTAAGCAACTGGATAGCTACGACCATATACAGCAGAATATATAAATTAAATATAAAAAGATTCAACTACGAGGGTAGTGCCCTTATCCCAAATAACATTTCTACCCTACCAATATATACTTCTTTTTTGGATTGATGGCAGTATCAGTTGTCGACTTAAGCGCGACGACTACTTTGCCAATGTCACGTGTGGAAATCAATATCACTACTCTCATCATTTCAGCCCTTGGACGTCCACTGCTGGACATAGGCCTCCCCCATTGTCCGCCATTTAGACCTATCGGCAGCGACCTGCATCCAGCGGGTCACTACTCTGCTGTAGGTATAATGTGTCACGCTGTCACTGTTCTGTCAGAGTTACACCAAACTTTGGCTACCGACAGTTTTTTTTTGTAAATCGTCATATCATGTGCGATTGCTTAAGAATCCAATGACTGTGGACATCCGTCTATCAAATGTGAGTACCGTGTTTCCTACCATCACCTGGTTTTCGGTAATATTCATTACTATTTGTTAGCCGACTAGCTTACACGGGTTTATACATCTAATAATAATGAACTAATTAACCAATCATACATTAAAGTCCAAAAATCCACGCGAATGAAGTCGCGGGAACAGCTAGTAATAATAATGGAAGTATACCCAATGTAACTTTGCTTTTGCCTCCTACACCAGTCTTGGAAAAATCTTTAGAGACATACCCAACAAATAATTATAATACTCAAAACACACATCCAGCAAGCACGTAGTAAAATGTAAGCAGGTATAAATATGTTTATGGAGTTGCAAAAAACGAGTTTTCGCGGAATTTAATGCTCATCCGAGGACAATGAGCACGTGCCGTATATGTTGCGGGTAAAGTAAGAATTCAAAAAAATGAAAAGACTACCCTGAGATTTTTGATATGAATATGAAAAAGTGCGCAATACCCCAGTCTGTGACATTCGTATCGACATTTTAAAGGTGATTTAGAATTGATATTTTTTTTATGGATAGAAAGTGGCAGGCGAGCATACAGTCCACCTGGTGGTAAATAGATAATGGCAATATTCTGATTCTGATGACACTTGTTGGTACACCCCCGGATTTGCTGCATATCATTGGAGATTTGGAAATGAATTTGGAGAAAAGGTTGGGAAAATGGGAAGGGGCACGATAGGATGAGGTGCAAATGGAGTCTGCTATATTTCACTCACTACCGAAACACGTACACACGTTGGAGAAATAGGATGAAGTGGGAAATGCAGTACATTGCACAATAGTCGTCTTTGAGAGAGGGGAGGGGTAAAGTAGCCAGTCGAGCGCGCCCAGCGAACATATTAGTCTTAAATTATTTTTAAAACGTCCTTTCAAACTTATTTTTTAAAAAAGTCCCTACTTTTTATGAATATATTGTTACGATTTGCCTCATTTTGTATAGTTATATACTCCGCCCTTGGCCTCCGCAACCGAAAAACAAGTACCTACCTATAATAATTTGATTTTGTATGAGGAGTCACATTTATCTTGGCAATTTTCCAAAATGTTTGTTCGTAAATATGGTTACTTGTGCAGTCTAAATCACCCCTTAATGACGTCCGTGCTACTTCACATCTTATCCTGTTGGCCACAAATCTAATTTCAATCGAAATAGCCAATTATGTTTCTCACGAATACTCGTATATTATAGTTCACTTAATATTTTAACTTTAACTCTTTATAATCCTGTACTATATTGACAACATTGCTTTAAGATCACTGGTATTATGATTAATTTTGGCGCCGTTTCACATAATTCATGTTTTAACCGTAACATGGGGAGTAGAAATTATACGTGTTACGTACACGACCGCGCACTTAGTTAAGACAGATTTATCTGTCAGATGGGGTTGAGGAACACAGTGTGTAGGGTGGAGTGCGAAAGACTGTTGGCATGTTATGGCGTTAATGCGATGTAACGCGTTAGTGCGTTTAAGAAGCTTCTCTTTATTTACGTCATAAGAATTAATGGCAGGCCTTGTTAATTCCGAATTTTAGGTACGAAACAATCTCACTAAATCGTTGATATCTATCGATTGCCTATACTTAGACTAATTAGTTTAGGATCGATTTGGTCACGCCTCTATGTGATTTTCGCTCGCTGTTCGCTCTTCACTGTGTCTACCTACTGCTGGTTATAGGATATAGGTCTGCTGGATACTGCCGGCCACACGAACTAACGCTCTTCTCATCCAGCCACTACCGTCGACTTATATAGGTATAAGTTATTTAAAATAATAATTTGGATTGAATTAAAAATGTTGATTGTGATTATAATAATCGATTTAATGCACTCTTTTACCAAATCTACCAACTTAACCGTTCAAAAACTTGACACAAGAATCATTTCCCCATCTCTATAGAATCCGTATCAAGGAAAATCTATTTCTAATATCATCGAATAGCAGTTTAGTTCGAGCTCGACATTACACGGGTTTTATTTTAGAAAAAGTTACGTTCGTGATATTACATTGTGAAGGAGAACGATTTTTTAATAAAGTATCCTTCAGCTTATGACCTATGAGCGATAAAAAATGGATTCTAATAAAAATACAGAACACAAATGTGGCGTTTTCCAGACGATGTTTTGTGCAGGCAACATTTTTTGTTCCTTGAATGAGGTGGCAGAGAAGTAGACAGTCCGCGTAATGGCAAACTAATAGAAATTTGCGTTATATTTGATTATATGCCAACTATTGTCAAAAATAACATGCTAAATAACAGTAGTCTTATTATATTTTACAATATTGGTGTAATTAAATTCTGTATTGTCTTTTAAACGGGATAGATAGTTTCTGCTTCTAGAGCGCTCGACACCAAAGAAGTCCTGCAGAATTTAAGGGTACTAAATATGACAGGTCGTCCGTTATGCAAAACAAATAGTATTATGTCCGTTTATAATTTATTTCCTAATTTAGCCACATCTTTATTGGTAGGTGTAAATTTTTATTTACACCTATGTTATACATATGTTATGTTATACATAATTTGATAGGGTAAATTGAAACCAATAAGCTGTGGAAGTCTTATGTCGGCCGATCACAGCGCCGCGCCTACTTCTTCTTTTGGGACTTATTTTCTGGCGCTTACTTTACGTCAACGCCAGTGTCAAAAACAAGCAATAGACAATATGGCCGACACCAGAAAGGCAACAATAAAATAAAACTAGTATTTACAGTAATATAATTATTGCAAAGTTGGTCAAATGTAAATTTTATTAATCAAATTACATACTTCATATATGTATTTATTATTATTTTTAATGTTACTTAAATTCATATATATGGCTATTCAATGACTGGGCTTTTTTGACATTGCCCGGATAATCTTCAAACTATGAAACTGAAGAAAACAAGACCTACCTGGTCTTGTTTTGTTTTCATATCAATCAAACGTTCATATCAGTGGCTGGATCCAGGAGTTACAGCTCAACAACGCCCAAAACGCAAAAATCTACTGGTATTAGTTTGGTGCTCCTGTGCCGGTATTGTCCACTACAGTTTTTTGCGAGCCGGTCAAACGATTGATGCAGATGTTCATCTGCTCATCTCCACGCCGTACTGCTCATGCCGTACTGCTCATCTCCACTTCTTCATGACAATGCCCTTCTCACACTTCTCATACGACAGTTTTAAAACTTCAAGAGCTGGAGACTCCTTCAGCGACCATACTCACCGGACCCTGCCCCGACAGATTTCCATTTCTTTCGAAATTTCGACATCTTTTTGCAAAGAAAAAAAATTGGATTCTGAAGTAGCTGTGATTAGAGCTTTTGAAGAATTCATTGATATCCGGCAACGAACTTGTACATGAGTGGCATCAATCAACTGCCCGTGAGGTGGCGAAAGTGTGAGCTAATATGGATCAATATTTCGACTAACATAATAAATATTTTTATAACAAACCTTTATATGCTTGAGTAGTCAATTTTTGAAATTCTCCCACACGATCACACATATATTATTAAAATATAAGGAAGTTTTCTGGAAAGTTTCAGATTTTGATATGCAATAGGAAAAAGAAAAACGATTGTAAATTAGTATCGACTTCGAGCACGCAGCTTTATGTGCGCGGTATACCGTAATAGGCGTATCAGGACTCGTGCACGCCAATAGCGACTACAGTATCAATTAAATATCTCTTTTACTGATTTTTTTCTATTTGAAACATATAATTATGGTATCGGCCGTCTTTAGAATAGCACCACCCCATCTCTTCCCGCGGGTGTCGTAAGGGCTAACAAAGCGGCTATCACAAATCCCGAGGATCTACGCCGTCACTAAAAGAGTGGACTCGCCAAACCGCTTTACCAGCGTGGCGTTTTATGGCTATACATTCTACATCCGCAAGACAATGTGCATAAGGAGGCCCATATCCAGCAGTGATACTAAAAGGGCTACTTACGTTAATTTGACGTATAAGAATTTTATAATTCATTGACAAATTGAAGCAGAATACAGAAAATAATAAAAGTATTATGATTATTAGTTTTATTAATTATTTATTTCATTATATTTACATAGATCGCAGCATGTTAAATTAGAATAAATAACATGAGCAAATCACAGTGGTAGGTATACGCATTTCTTCCAGTACAAGAGCAAAAATATTGCTGTAAAATCTCTATAGCCCGTGTATTTACGATAATAATGAATAGCTATATTTCTATCGATAAATATTCAACCAGCCATACTCTATTACATCTTTAGATAAATCGTAGAAAGCGTCGCTTGTTTCAATTCATTAATTTGCCAAGGCTCTTAAAATTTGTTTGTACACAGCTGGTTTCGATAGAGGCAATTCATCAATGTTTAAATACCATGTTAACCGCGCGCACTAATCATTAAAATACTAATCATTAAAATGGCTTCAACAAATGTAAATCTTTGTAACTCTATAATATTTCTAAATCTCCAAAGATTTTCCACGAAAGTTTTAATTTTATCCCCAGAGTTGTGTTCTTTAGCAAACTTAGTCCTATTTTCGTACCGAAATGTACCGAAAATGAATCGGACAAGTATTCATCCTCATAAGATACAAATCTTCTCGACATTTCCCGGGCAAATAAATACCTTAATTATAGTATTAATTTTCCAGCTAATAGAGGCCGTGGGACCTCGCGACCGAGGCTGCTCATCCAGTACAGTGCGGGATTATCGCTATAAATTAACAACAGTTCCGCTATACGTCTTGCTGAGTTGTTGGCAAGGTTGGATGTAAATCTCGCTTCGTTCCTAAGCAGTTAAGGTCCCGTAGACACATTATGTGATGCTTTAAGGATGAAGGAATTACGTATTGTGGTTATTATGTCCGTAATGTAAATTTGTGGAAGGAATAAACTGAGAACTATTTTATTGTTATGACATTTTAAACATGATGTACGGAAACATTACGAAAACGTTGGCCATATCGGCTAATCCGGAAACACCTGAACGCGTCATCCACGTCTATGCAATAAAGTATCTCGTGATTTATCCGTAATGTCCTGGCTAGGCAACACGCCTGGTGCAAGCACAGGCCCTCTCTCGCCGGTTGCTCAGGCAATAATGACTAGTCTAGTGGAAAAAGTACTATGCTTTTCGGTAACGAGTTCTTTTAAGTTATTTTTTCTTTAGAGTTGTAATCTAAAGAAAAAACGATTTAATTAAACAATTAGTCATTTTCTTCTTAAATTATCTTCACGATTATATACCACAATTGAATCTAGAATTTTTTAATAATATGCCCCCAGTTAAACTTCCTCGCAAAACTTCTTGGGCTTTAACCGTGAATGGGCGTCAATAGTCTGCGCATATTCCTCCCTCAATTTCAAACAACACTTAATAAGGCGAGTGTGCGAGTAGGAAGTTATTGTTGCGTCTCGCTCGAACTTACGAACACAATGTATTGCAAATATCCCCTCCGTCGCATTCCACCCCGCACCAACAAACGGACCTAAAAATAAGCTACTGCACAGGTTTGTCACATGATATCGCCAGAACTCAAGAAGTTTTGCGTTATTAATAATCCTTAATCGCAAGATACGTATGTAACACATGCGTTACATACCTACGTTGACAAGAGGTATTTTTTGTTTTTTATAAACAAAATAGCAAAAATATTAATGAACTTTAGAAAATATTAAAGATTATTTATTCGTTTAATTTAGATAACTACAGTATCCGGTGACATACAATGGCACATTGTGAATTTAAATTACTTTTGTGTTTGCACAAGTGCGGTACATACCTATCTAGGTATATGTTTTTTTACAAAAAGAGGAAGTACTACACAGAGAGGTGCGATGATTTCCTACGTGCAAACTTTATGTATTTGTGTCTAAATAGGTACTCAATGGTAATTAAATGTTCACATACTTATTAGAAATACATGATAGATCTCTTATTTACAACTTGCTTATAATACCACATCGCCAGGTATCTTTGGTGAATACAAATATGGACAATTATGAAAAATGTTGACATTTATTTAGGCTAACATTTTTAGAAAAATGAAATGTGTAAATTAAATGTTTCTTTTTACGAAATAGGTATGTATGAAAATTCTCAGTGTGGTTCGCAAGATTAGCGCATTCTTCACAATAGACAAGTATTTCTCTTACGAGTACACACAAGTGTTAAGTAGGAACTCTATATGAAAAGGTTAAGTAGAAATGTGGTGTGTTTGTTAAGAGATGCAGCATTTCAATCATACAGAGAGACTTTAAGCTTCACTGTCAACATGATAGTGATGTGACGCGTTTCAAAAATATAATATGAAAACTATCGACAAATACTAATAATCACCACCTTCGTTTCTAGTTCGATTAACCCTTATCACTCACATAACAGTTATAATAGTTTTTCGTTTTGAATTTTAATTTTGTGCGTAATTGTACTAAAGTATGCTCTCACTCTCTCTGTTACTACAAGAAGAAAATAGACAGCATATTTTTTTAAAACTGGGCCCAAAGTTTTAAAATCACGACAATAATTACAGATTTTTAACTATGATATCGATATGTACTTTTGAATAAAATATTTATTTTGCACGGTATACCCTTAGTCAGCCGTGTGGTATCGGCCGGCTTTAGCACTATCCCATTTCTTCCCGAGATTGCTGTCAAAGGTAAATATGGTATAAAGCTGTTCCGATCTGATGGCGCGATCAGTTTCTTGTTCTCATCTGGTCGTGCGATTCGATAGAACCGGCAAAATAAATAAAATATTTTCCGTCAGACCACGTTTCAGTTTTTAACATTTCACACTTAATTGTGTCACGTTTATCTATAGACAAAATAGAAGTATGCTAGGTAATGAAATAGGAGTACAGGATAGCACTAAATACCATTTTTTTTATTTAAAGGTAATTTAATATTTATAAAACAGCCTATATTTTTTCAAATTCACAGGGAAGGCTGTGGCCGTTGAATTATTCACAGTAAATACTTCTGACGACGCTGTTTTATGGTCGTTTGCTAGAAATCCAGTGTAAATTTTGACAGATTGAACTGTGGCGCCAAGTATTTGATACTTTAAACATAATTTTATACACAGATCACTAAAACTAAGCTTGGAATGTGATAAATTGAAACGTGATCAGATAGGAAATATGTTATTTATTGATTATGTTATTATTTTGGCGGTTTTATCGAATCGCGCGATCAGACAGGAAACTTACGCCGTGATCAGATAGAACAAGAAAGCTGATCGCGCGATCAGACCGGAACAGTACCACTACTTCTAAAACTGCTTGGCCAGCGGGGCGTTTCAGGCCATAATCCACCTCGCGAGCCCAATGTGTAATGGTATTACTCTTTATTACACAATCCTAATGTTTTTAATAGTTTTGTATTAAGTCTCATGTACTATAAATGCAAATCTTTGTTCTGATAGTTATTCTGGTACAAGTTCGGATTAAAAAGAGAATAAACAAGTCGATACTGATTTTTTTAGCTTCATACGTCATTTCCCAAAAGAAAAACGACGATAATACGAGTACTTTGAGTTATGTTAAAATTTTGTACAATGATTTTTTAATTTTTTGTATTATACGTTTTTCGATCTGTTGTTTTTTGCAACGCCCACATTAACGCTTGCAAATAAACAATAGAAGTAGTAAAAAGTCAAAGAGCAAAAAGTTGCAATGTATTGCAATTGGTTTTTATGTACTTTGATGAGACAAAAAGTACTGTGTAAGTGCGTACAGTGCACGCCATAATATACGGCACATCGCAAATAAGGATTAGACCATCTTTTCACATAAGCATACAAATATTTTGAGACAAGTTTGCACGTCCGTAATGTAGAAATATTTTAACAAAAAATGTAACAAAAGAACAGACGATATAATCCTGAAACTTGTTTAATTTACCAACTTATATCCATATCTTCTGACTCAAAGAATAGAAAGTATAATATCGCACTAGATGGACATAAATACGAATAATATATACTTGAATTAACAGCCTGTCATATAAATTGTCAGGTACTATACGTAATATTTTCTTAGGTTTTCGCGATTACTATACATAGCAATTAAACAACTTTGAACGGTTTAAATCGCGTATATTTAACATTATTTTTATCCCGACGTTTCGAAGTAATCGCGAAAACCTAAGGAAATATAACAAAATATTTTTTGCGATATTTTCTTGTTTAATCCAAGAACTTAATTATGTAGTAATTACACATTAATACTAATTTTAAATAAAAACTTACAAACAATCATTTAAATTCATTGGTCATCTTAGTTTGAAATTTTTTGCTGTGCCAATATTTTGCCTGTATTTTTTGTATAGTATGTCTATATTGCTTTGGGAAAGGCTAGGGTCTTGGAACAATATGTATGTGTCTATCAATTTCACTGCATCAAACACTTGTTGTGAACTCACTGGTTCAAAGTTGTTTAATTGCTAGGTACTATACGTACCTACTTATGAGTACATGTGAATCCTCTTATTTTACTATTACTATTTACTTACCTTTTTCCTTATTCAAATAATTTTCTGAAGGTGTCGATAGCCACGTTGGAATTGAAGATGAGTGTCAGGCATCATCTTCAATTCTAACGTGGCTTAGAAACGTGGCTAAGGTCAATTGGGTTTTTGAAAAAAAAATTTTTTTATCATTAATGGAAAGATCATATACACATTTTATAACAAAACTATTTTTAGTTTTTTTTTTTTTCGCTTTAATTAAAAAGTTATAGTTAATTACAAATAATTTTTTGAATCCAGTACCGAAAACACGCGGACAGTTCCCGAACAAACCCGAGCGCGTGTGACGTCACAATGTTAATTTCTACTCATTGTAGCACACAGCTGATACAGTATTTTGACTATTAATCGATTAAATCTTGTTATTATCGTCAATATATTAATAAATATATCGAAAATGTCTAACCTTAAAAGTTATCGTGCTTGCTTCGTACCATTATGTACGAATACTATAAAAACAACTCCTGAAAAAATGTTTTTAAATGTTCCACAAAATGATAAACGTCGAAATAAATGGTTCCAAGCAGTGCGACGACCTAATTCCAAAACAACATCAATTTTTTTTTGTTGTGATGATCATTTTGATGTAAGTATTTTATAATAATATAGTAATTAAAAAATATTTATGTAAACGTATAAATGAAATAAATAGCATTCGATAAATAAAAATTAATTATATTTAATGACGAATAAATCATTTAATATTTTAATTTACAATATTATTTTTTTATAAACTTATCTTGATGCTTTAGCACCTCGAACTTCAGCTGAATTAAACCGAATATCATTTTTAAGAAAATCTGTTATCATAAATATATCCACATCAGGTATATTATCGGAATTAGCCTTTATAAATCCTTTATCACTCATAACTAAATAAAAGTAGTTAATATAAATAATTTTTTAAACTAAATGTCGGATATTTGTCGTCAATTTACATGTAGAAGCTGTGATACTGTACTATCGAGACATGGAGTACATACCCAATAGAGACGAAATGCTACTCATTTTGTTTGAAAATATTTCCGTCAAATCACCGCGGTGACAACTGCGCTCTGATTGGTCGACCCAAGGTCAAACATAAACTCTAGTGTTGGGCACGCAAATATCGATATCGAAAGAAATTGTTTAGTGGGACGGCATGGTAAATAACACTCTCTTGTTTTTTTATAGAGATATACATACGTAAATATTTAAAATTAAATGAATAAAATAATTAAAATAGCATTATTCCAACTATTAAATACTACCCAACAAGAGTGAACAAAATTGATAGTTTACGGAATACAGAGCACATGGAAAATTTAGATGATAGGAAAACTTCCTAAATAGTTGTATTTAATTAAATAACGTTGTGAAGATAAAACAACATTTTAATAGGTACTTATCATTTAATAAAACAATTTAAATCGGTATAATGGTAATTATTATACATTGCGTTACTGGTTTTTAAAATGAATTAATTTCGTGTAAATTCTTCTTACAGCTTGTTTCTCATTATATTGCCTCCTTTTGCTAAGGAATGCTAGCCTTGTATCTATATATTTTTTCATTACGCTTTTAGCCAAATCAATTAAATGGTCTGTCTCTTCTGCGTAGTATTGGTGGTACTGATATTCGGGAAAAAATAATTCTCCTACAAAGCTACTGACAGTCTTGTGGACTAAGAAGTCGCTTGTATATTTTCTTTTGTCCACGCTATTAATGAAATTTTTTTTTATAAATTGCTCAGAACGACGGCAGATTTTTTGCACACTAACCGAAGGATATATTAAGCCACCCTTATCTCTGTAATAAATTAGACTTCTCTTGTTTTCTGACAAACATACCAACGCTTCTATACAAGTGCCACATTTAATGCGTTTAACTAGTTCGCTAGACACATATCCTGCTATGTATTCTATTACATTTTCTGAAAACTGCGAAAGCTCGACAGTTTCCATCAAAATATTAAGATCATTTTGGTTTTCATGGTCAGCACTAACTGTCTCTTCAGTTTCACTGTGAGTCGTCAAGTTTATCCTTACGATTGCCGATGAAAAATTAAGAATAGAATTTTTTTCTAACGGTATACAATTACCAGTAGATGTTTGTACTAATTCGGTGTGAATTAAACATTTCTTGTAAATTGCCTCGAATAAACGAGGAGTGGGGTTATCATTTGAGCCACCATGTGATCTTATATTGGCAAAAAAAAGTTCAATGTGATCTTGTGAAATTTTATGCATCGGTAAGTATTTTATAGGACAATTTTCATCACAAATTAAATCTTTGAACATACCCTTAGTACTCTCGATTGCCACACAAAAATCAAGAAATCCAGTATACCTCGGTGAATCTATTAATTTAACTTGTTGAGTCTTGTTTCGTATTTTTATTTCTGCGGTAACAGTCAGCAAAAACTTTTTGCACTCCTCTAATCGTTCGAAGATTTCATTGTGATTATCGAAGTTTAAAGCTCGTTTGAATCCGTAGCCGTGAACTCTGGAATCCAAAATGTCGAATAAATCGTTTATGAGTTGGATCATTCTGGATGTCGCACCAATATCTTGAAAATCTGTTAATTTTAATTCCTCTTTACAGAAATTTAATGCTGTAGCTACGCTGCGGCTGAACAACTGACTGGCTAATTTGACTTTCATTATATTTGTTTTAAAATATATGTGTTCGGCGCGTAACTTATTAGCTAAATGAAAATTCTCTTCCTCTTGGAGCTCTTGTAACAATTTCACGTAATTCCATCGTATAGTGTTGCCGTTCTCATCTTGGAATTGTCTGTATGTTTCAAAAGTATTTCTAAGCAATTTGAGCATATGCACAGGATCTAAAAAGATGAAAACATTAGAACCCGTCACTGGATGTTTAAAGTGTGTCTTTAGCTGGTCCTTGTGTAATTTACATCCTAATTGTTTGGCCATTGCCAGGTTTGCTGGACAGCCGTCGAAAGTCAATGCTTTAATTGTAATTTTATTTTCATGGCATAGCTCAAGTGCAATATTAATTAGGTTTGCTTTTTGTGTTCCACTGGTTTTGTCGATTAGAAAGTAACCAATAGGCACTTTAAAACTGCCATTGATTGGTACTATCAAAAAGACTAAAGCCTCTGTACATTCATTATTGCAGTCAGTATCCAGTTGATTACCAAAATCATGTAACCGAATGTTCGTTGACTAGATGGTTCATATTCTACCTTGCATTTTATTTTCATTTCGTCAAACACAAGGGTATATATAAGCTCTACTTTGGATGATTCTGCTTTGGCTTTTAATGCGCTGAAAGCCTGCGTCGTAAAACCCGATCTACCATCTACAGTTTGATACCATTTTGTCAGAGTTCGCAACGAAGGTAAACATGTATTAAATGTATTTCTGACGTATTTGTAGGCTTTTGTTGAATAAAAATTCAGCGTAAGAGCGAAACTCCTCAATTCAGGTGAATATTTTTTTTTCATTATTTTACCCGTTTTACATTTCAGATATTGACGTTGCGCGATTTCTTTATTAAGTACACCAATTTTATTTAAAATATCAGCATCTTCTGCTTTTATAAGACTTTTTTTCTCTAATTCCTTTATTATGACTTTTAAAGATGCCACTCTCTTTTTAAAGTAACGCATTTTGTCTCGTAATACCTTAATTGTCTTATTTTTATGCTTAATTTGATTTGATAACTGTAAAACACGTCTGCAAAGACGTTTTTTGGTCGGTGAATGAAACTGTGAAGGAGTTTCAGGATCGGCAGCTTTTCGTTTAGCTGCCTTTGGTGTAGTTGATATAGGCTCATATTTAGATGACGATGACGGTATCGGACTTGCATTTTCCGGAGAGCATTCAGGAATTTCTGTTTTGTTACTCTGCAAACAAAACAATATGTCGGCTCACTATATTATAGGTGTAATAAAGTTAAATTAGTTTGATTGGATATATTGCTTACCACTACAGGCAAATGCAGAGTAGGGATTGCGGTATCAAATAAGCGACGGCGAATTTTTACTTTATGAAAACAGTCTTCTGTAAAATGTTGGGAGCATACGACGCTGTAATTACTTGGGAACCAATTTTCTCTTTTTGTACAATTAATCCATTTTTCTTTAAGGGCCGGTTCCTTAGGAAATCTAAGAAAACAATACGAAATAAGTATTTTTGTTGGTATATAAAAAAAAATTAACTGATGATACAAAACACTAATTGCTACGGCTTGCATTTGACTTTTTAATCCGATACTTAAAATAGGCCAACAGCATAGTTACACCTAATTCGAACTGGCCTTAGATAAGATGCAGTGTCCAAAGAAGAGTATTCCTAAATTTAAACATAAACATAATTTTTGCAGTACTTTCCTATTACTTCTTTATTCTAGAAAGTAAACGATGACCTCAAACGTTCAGGTGTCGATATTGTCAAATAACGTCACCTACTTATTTCTAAAATCATATCTACACTACTGCCTAATAGACCGTATTTTTCGATCAAGATCTGATATACCTACTTAAAAAAATCGATAAACATAATATGTCCAGCACTACGACGTTAGATCGACAATGGACATTAAAAATAAGTGCAAAGTTATTTTTTTAAATAAAATGTAATAATATACCTACTTTACTCGTAAATATCGAAATATAATTTCATTTTCTTTAGTCCAACCCTAGTAACAAGTTCGTAGAAATAGAAAGAGATGATGCAACGAGGTTGTAACTAGGTAAAAACAAGACGCATAGATACTTGTCAATTGTTTCATTTTGACACGACCAGTTTAGCTTGAGCCGTGATAAAATGGATGTGAATTGAAAAATTCTATATTTATTGTTACTTACCGATGAAATGTGATGCCGTCTGTTTTAGAGTTCGATGTTTTACTATTTTTACCACACCAGCGAATCGAACAGGAAGACATTTTAACAGCAAATCTCGTGTTTTATAATTATACGGAGACGTACACACAGGTCACTTTCTGGTGCTGTACTATTTTGGTGCATGTGAGAGTTGATATTTATTATAGGCAAATCACTGATCAGTTTCGGAATTGGATGGCCAGTATTACCGCTCTATTGGGTATAATACTCTATGTATCGAGAAATTCTTTTAACATTATGACGTCACAAACATGGCGACCAATCGTAGCGCGTTTGTAGTCACGTGATTCTTTTTAAAATTTTATCAATTTTAAATTGTTTATAATAAATTAAATAAACATTTTTTAAGAGTATTTCGCATCGATTATTAATATAATTTATAATAAAGTTTTAAAATACATAAAAAAAATTGATAATTTTTTTTTTCAAAAACCCAATTATAAAATCGTAAACCATATTGTCGTAATGACATTGTACGTTTAATATAATATAGTAGGTAGGTTTCTGAAAATTTCCGGAACTGGCCACTGACATAAACAATATTTAAAAAGTAAATACAATATTTGAAAACGGAACTCTTTGGCCGTGTTTGTTTCATCTGACACTCATTTGTTTTTTCATTGTGACGTCATTTTAAAAATTGTGTATCTGTATTACGTTGGATTTAACTAGTGAAAATTTTCGCTGTAAGATTTTTTACGATTTTAAGTGTAATTTGACAACTCAGCAGATCCACGCTCGGCTTCAAACTGCTTTTGGCGACGAAGCACCAAGCAAGACGACAATTTATAGCTGGTTTGTAGAATTCAAGCGCGGTCGTGTTAATCTCAGTGACGAATTTCGTGACGGTCTCCCGTCCACCGCTGTTAACAACAAAAACGTTGATGCTGTGCGCCATATGATCGAAACAGACAGGCATGTGACCTACCATGAGATTCGGGCATCCTTAGGCATAGGTATGAGTTATATACAATCAATCTTACATAAACATTTGGCTGTGTGATAGCTGTGCTCGCGGTGGATTCCACAGAATTTGGCTGAGCCTCAAAAAATGGAACGCGTCATTTGGTGTAATGCCATGCCTACCAGATTGAACGAAGGGGCGTTAAATTTGATGTAACATGAACATAGTAACATGTGACGAAACATGGATTTACAGCTACGACTCCGAAATAAAGCAGCAATCGACCATTTGGGTATTTCAAGATGAGCCGAACCTCCCCAAAGTGGTGCGTGTGCAAATGCCGCGAAGCAGATGATACTTCTTTTTTTAGAAAAAACTGGACACGTAGCTACTGTTGCTTTGGAGAATCGTCGTACCGTGAACGCTGATTGCTTGCCGGAAGTTATTGACGAACTCCAAAACAACCGTAAACGCTGCATAATCTTGCACCATGACAATGCCAGTTCTCACACGGCCAAACAGACAAACGACTTTTTGAAGGCGAAAAACGTAGAACTCATGTGCCATCCTCCCGACAGTCCCAGACTTGGCACCTTGTGACTTCTTCTTGTTTCCAAAAATTAAGAACCAATTACGCGGTTAACGATTTTTATCACCAGACGAGGCTGTCGAAGAGTATGAAAAACATGTTTCCGAGGTCACCACGGAGGAGTGGCATGAATGTTATGGAAATTTGATTTATTCGTATGAAAAAGTGTATTGACGCTCACGGAGAATATTTTCAGAAACAATAAATGTATTTTTGGCCATTCATTGTAATTTTTTTTATTCATTCCGGAAACTTTCTGTGTGCCATACATATACGTACATGTATATGTATGACATCAAAAAAACCTTTAGCATCTAACGAGAGGCTCTTAGTTAATACGTTTACTCGACTAAACCTATTATTAATTACTCAACTGATAATTGTTTATAGATATTGTGTAAATTTATTTTTTCTGGGTGTGTGTTGCATCAATGTAGTTAAGCACGTACATGTACCTACGTGGGGAACTTACGAAAAAGAAAAATCAAATTCTACGCGTTCCAATTTTTTTATTACATTTTTTCAAAGTATATGTCACAATACTGTCACAATAAGTCACAAGGTGCCAAGTCGGGACTGTAAGGAGGATGGCCTAAAGCTTTAAACGGGGTACTGTCTAAACAGTCCCTTGTTTTAAGCGCTGAGTGAGCGGGCGCGTTGTCGTGGTGCAGCAGCAGTCCACGGTCTGTAAAGGTACAGATATCAGGTAGCCAATGAAAGTGTAAAGCTTGCGATTACAAATTTTCCCACGCTTCTTGCTCTTTTAACTTTGGTCAGCGTTGGCTGATTTTGAAACAGACAAACGGTAGATTGACTCTTAATTTCCACATTATACTAATAGATCCAAGATTCATTACCTCTGACAATGTCGTGAACGCGCCGAGGCGGGTCGTGCTTCAAATTATGTTATTATATCGCGGCACCATTCAACACGAACTTGTTTTTTAATCCTTAGTGAGGGCGTGCGGCATTCAGTGCGATACTATCCTCCTGACTCGTAGATGCCTATTATTTCTTACACACTCCCCTACCCAATCTACAATCTCTTCTGAATCTCTGCGTAATACGTCTGTTGTCACAACTTAAATTTTTCACCACGTTTTCTACCGTAACAGCGGTTGAAGGGCGACCGCTTGTTTCTTCGTCAGTCAAACTTAATCGCCAATCATTGTACCAACGATTCACAGTTTGCTTTAGAAGGGCACTTGTCTGCAAACGACATTTGAAGTCTATTAAAAGGGTCTTCAGGTTTTAAAGAACATTTAAAATCATAGCGCGGAAATGTTCGTCGAATATCCATTTTTTAATGAAACACGATATTTTGATTCAGCTCTCAAAAAATATGGAGGGAAATTAGAATTTGGAACGTTATGTTATGGATAGTAATAGTTTTTGGATAGTAATTGACATGAAAACCAGCCAGTGTTCCTTAGATAAAAACTTTTAGTCGCAAAACATTCTGTGTAGTATTTTTCCTGCATTCTTCCTGCTATATTGTATAGCAGTATAAGTAATGGTAGACAATTTCGTTCATTTTTTTATAGAGGAAACGGCGGCAGGCGGGCATACAGTCCACCTGATGGTAAGTGGGTACTGTCGTCCATAAACATCCGCGGTACATGCCAACATCAGTCCAGAATAACAAACGTTACCACGCTCTCGGATGCGCTGCCCACCTGGGAATGGGATTGGTAGAAACGGTTGGGAGAATGGGGAGGGATGGGATGGAAATGGGCTCTGGAATATCTCACTCACTACCGAAGTGCGTACGTACAATTGGGAAATACGATAAAGTAGGAAATGTGGTACATTTGAAGGTAGTCTTCTGTGAGATCACGTGAAGGGGTTGAAGTGAAGTTGAAGGTTGAACATTTGAAGGGGTCACGTGGCGAGTGCGCCCAGCGGTATTGCGAATGCACCGTGCAATCTAAATTAAAATGATTAGCTAGTAGTCATGCTTTTTGGAAATAATAATCGATAGACGATTCAATGACGCGTTACATCACTACGTGGCGATTTAGAGAAGTGCAATATTTTTGGCCCCTTTTCGACCCCTAGCGTTGTTGAACAAAAGGCGAGCGTCACGGAACTGTGGCCCCGTTGCAACTCTTGATATCACTGTCTTTCTTTCTGCCACCATGAATGTACTAACAATATAGACATGGGATATTACTCGTATTTTATAGAAAAAGAGGCAAATGGTAACTTTTTTATAGGAAAAGAGGCAATGATCACATGACGGTGCGCTGCCGACAGACACACGGGCTCGACCCACAACCGAACGGTCAATAGTTGGACAGGACATGTGTCGCGACGTTAGGTTAGGTGGTAGGGATTGGTCAAGAAAGAATACCTACCATAAGTCTTCAGTTCAACAATTGAACTAGTAAACTTGAATAAAATTTAAAATATACTAAAACAATAAATACAATTTATGAAACTAACTATTAAAAGGTGTATTGTTATGTGTGTTAAATTGGTATTATTTATACTACTTACCCTGAAAAGGTGAGTTACATGTTCCAACCAAGCGCTTCTCAAGTAGTGAGACATACAATATTTTCTTCTTAGTGCTATATTTACTAATAGGTATAAGTAGCATTGACACTGAATTCTTCAACGGGGTGCAGTAGCCACGTGTTTATGGATCAAATGATAGATAGCAAAATGAATCAAAGTGACATTTGGAGCGAATTCGAATTTAGGTTTGCATTAGCGGCCAGTAGGGGGATAGTTCTTGGGGACGTAGTAGCAAGAATTTCGGTAAAGGACAATACTCAAAAGAGTATTGTTATAGTGTAGGATTGCTTGTGCGAGCAATTGTCCCAGCGTAGCCGCGACTAGCGACCCCGTGTGTTTGTCGACATATGGAGAAAAAAACGGTTAAAGATGCTCCAGTAAAACAACTTTTTTCTTACTCCTGGCAAAATTAGAATTCGCAGTAAATCCAGGCGCACGTTTTCACACTCCAAAAACTGTTTGTGGCGCTGTGTGTGGGGTTTAAATGAAAAACAAAAAGACACGATCTAACAAAGAAGTCTGTGATATTGTGCTCTTTGAGATTGCCGTTCTCTTGGTGCTTAGATTGTTCTGTCTCTCTTCATAGTGATCATACATACATACATAGATCTATACATACTTATGTCATCTATATACATAAAACTTTAACTTGTACTATATACCTACATATAGTACAAATTAAAATTTTATGTAGAAGACATACTCGTAAGTCAGACTGCACAACATTTACCTATTTAATAGTACTAATCGAAATTTGATTGACTAATTCAATTGGTACATAGGAGATTTAAGTACAGTGGGGTTCCATTTGGCCAGATCGATCGACAACTTTAACAAGTTTGCCGGTATTTGCTGGACATGAAGAGCGGAAGATCGTGTGTGGTGGCGAGGCTTGAGAGAGGCTGATGGGATGTTATTGTACTTTGGTACATTTCTTTATGTATTTGAACTTATGAATTTTTACTTTTTTATACAGAAAGAATGTGAGAGACGAGCAGAGACTTCATCTGGCGGTAACTAGATATTGTCGTCCACAACATTTTTTTTATATATGTCGGTAAATTTTCAAATTTGGTATCACTAGTTCCATTAAGCTGTCTTGCATTACAATCATGTAAGGCACCAAATCCTACTACAGCACACAAAAACAATTACTTTGCCGGTTTTGTGTTTGACATATGTACCTATATTCGGTACCGAAAGTACATTGCCACCAAATGAAATGTGAGTATTTTCCATGGAACCTTATAATTTATTTCAGTGGAAGTCAAATAAGTTAGTTACTTGAAATTACTTGTTTAACTTTTAGCACAAATTAATCGATGTGATGTGGGCTGCTGTCGAAATGTATCTTATTATTAGGTACTTTATTAAACTCTAACTACATTTTTTTAAAACATATAATAATTATTAATTAATTAATAATTATGTAGCTTCGTATTAAGTCTTGATGAATTCAAATAGCCATTCATCACTACAGACTTAGTAGTTTTGAATTTTTCTTGATTTTTATAACCGTTCTTTACTACATCTACTCTAGGCATGGTACTTTAATTTTCAAACTTTTTACCTTGATTTTCTTCCTGTAAATTAGTTATTATAAGTATGTATAAGTACTAGGTATATGTTCAAGTATTTATATACGTATATTTATATGAGTGATGTTATAATGTGGTATTATTTATATATATATTTATTATAAGTTATTGTGTAAAATATTTATTAATCATCTTTTAAGTAATATTTATACGTTTCATGGCACCTCCCAACGCGCCACTCTGTTCAACCCAAAGGTAAAGGTAGAGTATGCCTCCAGGAATTAACCTCGCCTGTTGTAAGTTCAATAAAGTTTTTTTAAATGAATAAATACCCGCGCATTTAAAACTGCAAAGTAGTTCTCAGTGTGGTAATGCGAACTCCAACTTTCTGTTCACAGTAAAAATAAACTGCGAAAACAGTAGGTACATGCTTCTGTTAGAGACCTTTTATAGGGAAAAGAGAAGTTGTCAAAAAATGGAGAGCCCTGTATTGGATAAACCGCCGACGGATAACTTTGTCGGACAAAGTGTGTTTCCTCGTTGCTCGTAGACTGGTTAGGGTTGTCAACGTTTTTGCGATATCTCTCAGTTCCTTTTTTTATAGAAAGGAGGTTGCAAACGATCAGATAGTTCTTCTTATTGTAAATGGATTCGCGTTCTATCCTGTCTTGTTCTTCCTTATTTTCCCTTTCCCCAAATCCACTTCCCAAATACTTGACCTTTGGCACCGATACAAAGAGTATAATAATATGACGAGAAGTTTTTCTCATCTTATTATAATCCCCATTATCATACGGAAGGGTAGAAGAATTCTCCTCCCTTTTATAGTACCTAGGAAAGATAATAGAATTAATTTTCTTCGTATTCTCAATGTATTAGGGCCTATGAAATTGCCGCTTGTTCATAGTGACCACTTTGAACTTAGTTATCTTGCCTTTGGCTTGGAATTACAAATTCAAATTAGTTTCAATTTAAAGTTATGACATTCTTTTTCAAAATCAGTTATTCATTTGCTTTTCCTTTAAACGACTTTTTGCTTAGATATCGTTGTGTTTGCGACCATGGAAAAATTAAAAATTCGCGCTTTTTCGAATATTTGTTCCGTCGTGGCAGCAACGCAGCACTGACGCCACGCAATATCAACGATTTGTACCTACGAATCAAACACCGCAAACGAACGCACGGTGCGTTTTTAGTTTGATGGTTTCCGTTCTGGAAATTTTGACTTCAAGAACAAGCCTCGTTGACGACGGAGACAGTCGATAATAAGCGTAAAAACAAATTCATCTCAAACTACGTCTGAGTTAGCAGTAGACTTTGGCGTTAATGATAAAACCATATCGATTCATTTTCGTCAAATCGGGAAGTGAAGAAGCTCGCAAGAGCTTAATGAAAGTCAGCTGTAAACACGCGTCCAAACTTGCCTTACTTTGCTGAACCGACACAAAAATTAAGGTATTCTGAATCGTATTGTCACTTGTGATGAGAAGTGGATACTCTATGATAATCGTAAACATTCGTCACAATGGTTGAACCCAGGAGAGACAGCCAAACAATGTCAGTAAACGTAATCTGAGTCAAAAGAAGCTCATGGTGACTGTATAGTGGTCATGTCCCGGTATTATCCACTACAGCGTCTTGAGATCTGGTGCAACGAGATGAGTCCTCCAATGGAGACCATGTACAAAGGAAACGTAGCGTGGGACACTCTCCGGTTAGGTGGAGTGACGACTTGAATAAAGTCGCCGTTAGGCGTCGCGTATATACCATTCTGATGGTATGGTATATACCTGTGACAACCCTACCAATAACACAAATCCCCTCCCCTCGTATCCACTCGGAGACGAAACGTTAAACTTTATTGTATTCGTGAGTTTCATTTTTTTGTCCACGAAAGGAATCCTGGACGCTGGTATACTGTTTTTCCGCTTTTATTGATGTTCTGTAAAGGATATCATACCTTAAGGATTACTACTTGTATATTATACTTATTCAATAGTCATAGTCCGGTCGGTAGCGATAGGAAAAAGGTAGTGACATTTTTTGCAGGGTGTCATTGAGATAGGTTATAGAGGGGGGAGCGTTCAGTGCAATACCATAGCCTCTGGTCGTATTTTACTTCTCTCTCACAGAATACACATTTCCCACTTCATCCTATTCCCTTAATGTACGCACCTACGTATTTCGATAGTCAGTGAGATATGTCAGAGTTTATTCTCATTTCATTCTATCCTATCCCTCCTCATTTTCCCAACCCTTGCTCTAAATCTATTCATAAATTTGTCAAGGTCCCTTTAGAGATTTAGTCGTGGTACACATGCTTGTTACTCTCACAAAAGCATACCAGTACCTTACAAGTGCGTGCTACTGGCATGTGGATTCAGATTTAGCAAGTCAGAAGCATGTGTTTTAATAGTAAGCCAGGTAGATCGCAAACAGTTTCATTTTTCGTATGCCTGTGTCCCTCGCGGGGAAGGGAACTACGTATTTACGGGTCTTCATTGTGTGGTTTTCAACTGGCACTCGCGAAACGTTTCTAGTAACTGTCACGCTTCTTATTGACATGTATATGGAGTCGTCATCGCTTGTTAGTTATTAGTATGCTAGGTACGTACGTGCTCCTGGCATGCTTTTTACTGACATATGTACCACGGTCAATAGGCGGTGCATCCGGGGACGTGTTAACATTTATCATTTTAATGTTGGCATGTATCGCGCATGACCATGGGTGACTGTATCCACTTAACACCAGGTGCATTGTCTCATAATTTGCCTTATTTGTATTAAAAAAGGTTCCATGCGGACAGTCAAAAAATATTTCATAGAAAAAAAAACACACTGATATTTGAAAATGTTTATTGTAAAAATTGTGGAATTAACAAATAAAATGCGTTTTTGTACTACGCACTAAGAATTACCACAGTGTAACACAACATGGAATACAAAACTCAAACATTGGCAGTACACACATTCCAATATACTAATATTTATTAACTAATTTTTTCTCATTGGTCCCTGATTAGTTACTACAAAAAAAAAAACTGTGCACGCTTAATTCTACTAAAATACTGTCACTATTTTTATCAGTAATTTATGTTTGTCTAAAGTTCCTATAGGCCTGCGTTTCTTTTTTCGCAACGAACTCCTTTGAAAATAAAAGACATTGACGTTATTTTAAGTCCCGTCAGTTTGTCTTGCAACTGGTTCGTCATACTATGCGTCACGGGAAGTACTGAGAGTACTTTAAATGCCAATCGTTGGATTTCGAATTTTCACTGTGTAATTTTTTTGATGCGAAAAGTCTATCTTATATTTTTGCGATATGCGGGGTTCACACGACAGCAACTTACATCGCCAGCGGCACGATTGCCATTAATTTTGTGTGTCGCCAGTAATTTAGCAACTTCGCCACCCTGTGTGACAAATGTAGCAATCTCGACAAAGAAAAATGTATCAAATAAAAAATCAATTGACATCTGATATACCCGACTTTCCGCGGTGCATGGTAAGACAGGCTCTGGTAGGCCTTGAATTCTATCGTCATTGCACTAAATTCTGTGTTTCTATATCCAAAGAGCAGAGCTGATATTGTGCATCGTTTAATCTTTATTTTTATAATATAACCCCATAATCGACTTCTTAAACAAGTTCATTTGAACTCATACAATATTCCAAATAAATACTAATATTATATAGTGTAAATTAAGTAGAAATTAAGTATAAATATAAAATACTTACATAATTAAGTATTCGAGTTAACTATCAGTTATGCATATAAAAGAAAATTAAGGCTATGTGAACGAAAATTAATTAATTACCAGAATACTCAGGAAAAATAGCGGTTTGTGTATTATTAATCAGCCTTTACTTTTAATATTCGTGATGATATTGTCAATTATTTATTGTCTTGTAATAAGAATTAAGTAAATAAAATCTCTTTTCGTAAGACACATAAATTGTAATAATAAATCACGTAATATGTATCTATATAATACGTACATAAATTGATTACCATTTATTAAATATGTATTGGAAAAGTAAAGAAATGTTTCCATATCAACCTCTTATATAATAACTAACCTTAGAATTCCTATATGCGAAAAATAAATAATACAATTTTTACGAAAATTGCAAAACCTAATTCGCATTGAACTTTGACTTTTGACAAAAAATTCTATCAAGAAAACATATTCAAAAACAAGTGAAAAGGTACTTTGTCCAATTGCAAGAATAGATTATACCATGAATTTTCACAGCAAAATCTTTATATACATGTAGATTTTGTGGCAAAAAATGACGCACCCTCGCTTAGTGTTTATGATACATACATTCAATCATACATTCTTACATACATTCATTGGTAAAGAATGGTTGCACCATTCTTTACCAATAAAATACGTTATTTTATATATTCCACGTGCAGTACAAGTTTATATGAATCGAGTCCGACAGTTTTACCGAAACCGTCATGGACACTGCGTATATATATACTTGGGTCATTCTATTTTTGAGTGCAGAAAATTTTTGAATGAGTACATAATTTAAGATTTCACAAAAATACATTTTGTTCCTGAATTACCGTCATAATAAAATTTATTATTTCATATTAAATGTCAATTTATGAATGGTCACGCACTTTCTGCGTTAATTATGTTTAAATATGGGATTTTATAGACAAGGGTACAAAAAACTAACATATTACCACAAGTAATGTTTTTTTTAATATTAAGTTACAATCGATTTTCCAATAAACATTAATATTAATTAAAACCCTGTCTCCTTTAGAAACATTTCAAATCACATTGTTTATATCAAACGAATTTAATTTCTTCATCTCTCAAAACAACTCTGTTACAAAATTCATTCTTTTAGCGTTCACCGATCGGCGTAGAAAATTTGTTAATGTTTAAATTAACAATTTGAAATTTGAATTAAAAAACTGTTACAATTTCTTTACAACTTTTTTACTTTTATTACAGCCATATAGTTACCATATAGTGGGTACCAAAAGGTAGCAATAACATAGTTGTAAATATTATGGTTTGGGCAGAATATCTATAAAAGATCTATGATCTAGTCAAAAATAGACAAGATCATACCTTTAATTTTACCTTTAATTCGTCCATTTATTATAAAAAGACTAGATGATCCAAATATTTAGCGTTAAATAGCAGTAACAGAATACCATATACGCAACAATAAAAACACGCATTGCGTTTAATGGTCAAGGTATATCGTCTGTACGTAGTTAGGGGTTTTTGCAGCAATTGACAATTACACTATGTTAAACTAACCCAATCTAAATATTTAAATATATATATATTTATATATATAAATTTAAATATAACCTTTAAAAATCTCAATAATATCTCCATAATACAAGGGTAATATTTGTTATATTTTATTGGTTTAAAAAACTTTACACTTTCCAAGCAAATAAAAGAGATTTCGTTTGACAATCATGATGTATCAGTGATCGGGACATATTATTTTTGTATGGAAAACAGCCCTCTTGCATTTCCATTATATTATCACAAAATAAAGTACAATAAATCATTACACGAAAATCTTTTTGTGTTACTCGTGTCAAACAAATATTGTAATATTACATAGTGTAGGAGAAAATCCAAAATTAAGTTAATTTTAATTTTACAAAATATGATTTCGTTAGGACAAGCTTATCTGCATCGAAAAGTAGAACCACCCACTTACCGTGTATGTAAAAAGAATAAGTTTAGTCAAAATTGTACATTTAACCTCACTGCCAATACTTCTAAGTCACCTAAATACTGATAAATTAATATTTATTCGTTCAGTACTGTATCAGTATGTTCCGTACTTCCGACACTTGATATTGGAAAATGTAAATGCAAGTCATTGGCTCACTGGAATGTGAGATAAGTTGATAAGTCTACTATTTAATTATGTATATGTTACTGTAAAAGCACGTATATCCTAGATTTTACTTGTAAATCTTCGGATTTACCAAGATGAGTTGGTAAATGTAAGGATTTTTATAGAGTGAGATGATTTTCCGGGTTTTTACCATCAGAATTTGGTACATGCTAGGTTTTACTAAAGACGGTTAGTAAATGTTGGTTTTGGACCCCGTTACAATCCACGTGGTACTTGTCTGCCCTACTCCTAGAGTGTTTTTATAAGCCGGAGGCGCGAAGGGAGAGCAGCTCTCGCCCGCCGTCACGCGAGCCGAAGCTGCGGAGGCGAGCATGGGTTTCTGTGCTGTGTTACGCAAAGGTGAAGGGGCTGCACTCCCCGTGGCGCCGGAGCAGTTGCAATGACTCAGGATGAGTCAAGACTATTTTTTCAACATTTACCATGTCTCTGAGGTAAAACCTAAGATATACCGAGTGAATGCTGGTAAAAGTTCGAAATTAACGATGATCGCAGAACATTTCGGACTTTTACCACAAAGAATTGGTAAATCTTAGGTTTTACCGGAAGATCTTAGGATTTACCATAGTTCGAGCATTTACAGTAACATATACATCCAATAATGGTTATACAAACCTTTAAAGAGTTTATACAAACTCATTACTTCAATATCTATCTGGAAAGTCATAGTAGCCAGGACTTTTTGGCCGGAATGATCGCGCAGTGAATTCGAGTTTTGTTTGATTATTATAAAAATTGGGTATTGTTAGATTTGTGGTTTAATAGTGATTGTTTATTAAACTTTAAAGTGTTTCTTGTGCATACTGTATGTGATAATCAATTAAATGCATGAGATTGCGTATTTCGTGTGCTTTCAAAGAGTCTAACTCTCCTTTCTGTCCTACTATCACTTTACTGAGTGAATCACTAACTTATTTAGACTGGACTGGATATTGACAAGATGTGGTTTTGACTCCACATTTGTTAATTACGATGAAAACTCGGCACTGTCACAATGTGCTAATTGCGCTATTGCCATATAAGAAAAGAGGAAAAAGTCCTAGCTTAAGTTGGCCCTAAGTTAGGGTCTTTAAGGGTTTTGCATCCCTAAACCCTATTGCCCTTGCTTTTCATTTCGTCCGTTTGTCTTTTGGAACTTGTAATATTTAAAATTCTATGCATTATTTTAAACGCAATCGTTTGTAGAAATAAACAATTTCAATACGCATGCGCTTTTATAACATTGCGTATAATTCTGAGTAGTATATATTCATTTGGAAGGATTTCGACCTACTCAGCCACGCTCGCAAGGCGTTTCGGCTGGAGTTTTCTCGCGATTTCCATCTCTTGAATTAGGCGTACCTATATGTTTACGAAACTGTCTTCCGAGACATTTGGAAGAGGCCTAACTCTCGCAGTGGAAAGGGGCTGCAAATAATGATTGAATTACTATAAATACCTCTTAATACCACAGTGCAGATTACCGAAATTGTTGCATTGCAAATGGAGACATATTCGTATGCGAACATACAGTCAGCAACAGATCAACCTACACCCATCGGAACGTTAGTACGCTCCTAATAAGCGCTACAATCGAATGATTTTGGATACACTAGCGTGTTGCTGACTAATGTTGACTGTACATGTTCTTGAATCTATAACGAGTCACGAAAGAGTACTCATTTTTAATTCTACGGATCGACTTTGTTCTTCATTCGTGACAGTTCCTCTGCCTCTTCAATGGTGTCGGGGAGTCTCAGGTTCCTTGTCTCTGGCAGCAGCAGAACAAGGAGGCTGGATATCACACACATGCCGCCGAATATCACAGTTGGCATTGATTTGTGGTATAATGACTGTTGAAGAAAAGTGATTGAGAATTAGGTACCAATTTATCACAATTCTACTTTTACTCGTAAACGCTGTTTAAAGGGCATGTGACCTAAGTGGCGTACCTACTTTTCGCCATTTTGAAAAAAATCTCGAATTTGCAGCCGCCAACCAAAACTAAATAAATCGATAGAAGACATCAAGTCCTTAGCTAAAAACTAAAAACTTTCAATATTGTCTCGGTTTCTAGTCGTTTTAAAAGTTTTTATCGGAAAACAGTTTTGGTTTAATTTCATGTCTTCTATGGATTTATTACATCTAATTCACACATCGATTTTATCGCTTCATTTAGGTTTGGTTTGGTTGGCGGCTGCAAAATCGTGATTTTTCAAAATGACAGAAAATAGGTACGGCCTGCTCCATACAAAAATGTCCCAACTCCTTTGAATTATCAGCGGAAAGTGACTTTCTGGTTCTAATTTCCCATATGGAAGGTTAAATAAAAAATATCTGCACCCTCTTATCATAGAACTTCTATCATTAAGTACTTTCGTCCTACGATATTTTTCTCATCTCATAAGTAGATTTCCTCATAAATGTGAAAATTTTTAATTGACGTCTCTGACTTTGTTACTCTGCACTTACTAATAAACACTAATAACAATTAACATAACACTAATTACTAATAACAACAACAATAAATAGTTGTTTATTATTTGATTATAACTAAAAACAATAATACACAGCTGCTAATGGAACAGCTACTATTAGATACACCTACCTCCACGGGGCGAGTTTTTCAACTCACTTAGTACCATATAGGCTATCACCGATTTGTAGAGATCACGACATTAGAATTTCGGAAAAAAATTACTTCATCTCGATTAAAGGTGAATCAGCAGACCCCAAAGTCGTAGATGGGTTAAACCGGATCGAAAATTACAACAGTTTAAAATTTTCAGTCTCAAAAAATAAATCAAACCCAACGATATAGATAACCTATATCCTTTTATCTAACTATAGTTTTATCCATTAATTGTAATTCCATACGAGTGGATTCGCGGGCGATAGTTGCTTTTTGAATAATAGAAATTAAGTTCTTAAAATCATCTCTGGCCTGGAATTTTGCTTAATTAGGAAAAATGGTTATTCTAGAAAATGTATATACTCACCAATAAAGGTGTCAACGGGGCAAGAAGAGATCCGATCCTGCCGGCAGTCGAGCAGACACTGATCAGTGTCTGCCTCATGTTTGTAGGAAACACTTCGGAGACGTAGATGTATACGGAACTGTAGGATACTGTGACGGACCACTTGCCGACCAAGTAGAGAGCGACGGACCACCATTGCACTGAACAGAAAGGATACATTGAATAAGACGAGAGAAGACAATTTGATAGACATGGAATTCCTTACCAGGGCTGTGAATGTTATATAAGACATAGGGGGAGAAATGGTTACAGCCAACCCCTTGGGACTATTTATTGAGTGGTATGGTAGGAGCAAGTGAAATAATATTACAGCAGATAAAATTTAAAGACATACACAGATATAAATATCATTAAATCCTCAAAATATACATACATACATAGGGTATAAAGACTTTTTTATAGAGAAGTGGGCGGACGAGCAAGCGGTCCCACGTGATGGTAAGTGTTACCGCCGTCCATGGACACCTGCAACACCAGGGGGTATGCGCCGCCGACCTTGCAAAATCCTATTCACAGCTTTCTTGAAGAATCCCATATCGTAGCTTAATGGAAAGATCTCTTGAGACAGTTCGTTCCACAGCCTACGGGTTCGCGGTATAAAATGATTTTTAGACCGAACAGTACGCGACACCTCCGTATCGAGGAAACGCGGATGGGCCGCACTTCTGTGACGGGAGGTGCGGTTGTAGAAACCCGAGGTGGGAATTAAACTATGTATAACAAAGTTAAACAAAGCATCACAATCAGAATGTACTCCGACTGTGGGAAACAGGCTTCGCCTTGTAGTCGCGATGGGCTCTTAAAACACGGCTATGGCTATTATAAGTTGATGGGTTTTATATAGGCGTCACGAGTTGTATCATTTGATATTCAGTGTTGTGTCCATTAGAACCGATCAGGTTATTGCAGCAAAGAATAATATCACCACCAAGATGCAAAAGGTGCTTTTCGTGGTATCCACAATGATTACGATCGTCGATGATATTATGATCGACATCGGAACAACTGTAATGTCATTAAAATAATTAAAGGATTATTGTAAGAAGTGGGTTGGTTACAAAGACATAAGTGATATTTAGGAATGTATCAGATAGGAGAATGTGTGAAACAAGACACGTAAAAGTAGGTTTTAGGGATTATTCTAAACAAACTTCTAAAACTAATCGAGGTCTAATTGATGACTAATTGACCTTTTTCTGTGTCTTTCTGTTAGGAGAAAAAATACGTGATAATTCAATATTTGCTAAATGGTAGCAAACGTTGTGTAAACAATAAAAAATGACGTACAAGAAAAAGATGTTGATACTGTAATTATTATTGTAATAAACATTGACCTTGACACGATTCATATTGCTGGCTTAAGAACGTATACCTATTTCGTATGCTATTTTTAACTCAATGCTTAGTTTGTAAATGTATTCAGCTATATACAGAGATGATGAGTTTGTGAGATTTATCTAATTATTTCACTTAGTGTCTGATTTTTTTTAAAACCGATAACGAGAGAAGATGGACAGTAAACAATATAAACTTGAAGGAGCTCGTGTCTGGGTAGAGTATTATTGACGAAATTAAAGCGGCGAGATTCTGTTGCATCGATCATGTGGCGAGAACGGGGGAGAATCATGCCGAAAAGCTAGTATATAGTGGGACTACCGAGTGGAAGATGACTGTTTGGACGTTCCAAGTACCGCTGCCGCTGGAAGGACGAGACATAGAGATATGCGGGAGCTCCAAATAACCTGTTGGAACGAAGTTGTACAGGACCGGAAGCGATGGCATTTCTTAATGTCGCAGGCCAAGATTTAGATCGAGTCGCTGAGTCAGTAGTAAGTGTAAGTATAGTCCCAAATTGGCTCTTTTGAGTGCAAAGGTCAAAATCTACTTTGGATTGTTAAGTCAGCGGAGTAGCAAGTAAATCAAGTAAAGTGCCTAATTGCGAAGATAATTTGATCGAAAATTCATACAATAGTGTTTGATTAGATGAATAATTTCCTACAATATATATTTCTCGGTACGAAATTTGAGAACTATTTTGTTTTGTACACAGTACACTCGTAGTGTAATGAAAAACAAAAATGAATTAATGTAAACATAAAGTATACTCACATCTCGGCAAAAACGCGAACAGCAAACTGGTGACGGCACACGTCACGAATGTCGCTATCAATGTCTTCTTCCTGCCAAACTTATCTAACACTATCACCACCACTATATAAGCTGGTATCTCCACTAACACCACTAACATGAAACTCACATATCTGTTCTCATTCAGTGACACTGAATTTATTGACAATCCATAGTAAACCAGTGAACAATTAATCCACAAAAATGAACAAATTAGAATTCTTTTCCAGATGATCCATGAACGGAATGCTTTGCTGAATTGTGATTTCTTATTGTCAGTCAGGTTCTGCTTCAATAAAGGATCTCCAAGCGAATCTAATTCCAGTTTTCTAGAATCTAAATGATTGATCTTCGCAGCTCTTTTCAAAATCTTCACGGCTTCGTCTCTCCTTCCTTTACTGAGGTGCCATCTGGCGCTTTCGTTGATAAACCAAACGTAAACGCCGACGATGATGGCTGGAGTGTAAATGATGATGATATAGGTTCTCCAATTGTTGACGAACCATGCTAGAAGGGCAATAAGAACGACTCCAACGACATAGGTCATGTTGCACATGGCAGAAACGATGACGCGTTGTTTAAGACCGACCAGCTCGACAACTGTAAAGGAAAAAAGTATTTTGAAGTTAATCTTGTGGCTATCATGCCAACGAAGGTATTGCATAATGTTCCACATACATAGCTGGTTCATCTATGTCAAAGTAATTAATGTGCATGAAATACGATGAATATTTTTAATAATGTATTTGTGGCCTAAATAAATGTCTGTATTAACTCGCAATTTGTTCATATAAAATGTTTTGTATGGAGACTCGAATTGGCTATTTGACAGATATAAAACAATAAATTATAAAAAAATATATTGGATAACGTAGCTTATATGCCACCGATAATTATAAAACGAGTTTTATTTGCATTAAAACGATTTTTTTTTATAGAATATATTAAAGATTTTTTATCTGTGTTGTACGAGATCGGAAACGCGGGAAGGCATGATTTATTACGGCGTGCTCACAATAAATTTTCAGCGATGCGTTATTTTTCTACTCTGAGAGTTCGATTTGAATTATTATTATTAATTGTTCTTGATATACACAAAACGGAAAGTGGTTTTATTAAAGTTGATTATTTTTGATTGCAAATTTCTTTGCTTGCAATCCGGACTTTTGCTCAGCTGATATGACAAACGTGAAAACTACCGTGTAAGTATACATATGAAACAAATAACTTAATTCCATATTATTTCTATATTTATTAAAATCATATGTAAATGTTTACGACTTTATATAACGAAACGTTTAAATTTAAGCATACAACAAAGTTTGTAGGTTATATGTATTTTTATGAAAAGTACAAAGAAATATCTTTATATTTTTTTTTGATAGAGAAGTGGGCGGGCGAGCAAGCGGTCCCACGTGATGGTAAGTGTTACCGCCGCCCATGGACACCTGCAACACCAGGGGGTACGCGGATGCGCCGCCGACCTTGCAAAATCCTATTCACAGCTTTCTTGAAGAACCCCATATCGTAGCTTAATGGAAAGACCTCTTGAGGCAGTTAGTTCCACAGCCTACGGGTTCGCGGTATAAAATGATTTTTGGACCGAACAGTACGCGACACCTCCGTATCGACGAAATGCGGATGGACCGCACCTCTGTGACGGGAGTTATTTCGTTGTTTTATAATTAATATTGGTTATTTATAAGTATAACATTTATTTAATATATTAAATATCATCATTTGATGTATACGCTGGGTCTCGTCGTGCTAACTGTAACCACTGTTTTCAAAGTTTTGGACATTTAGAACATGTATAAGCAATTTGGTAGGATATTTTAATGGTCGTATTTCTGCATATGGTACCACATACGTTTTATACGGTAATTAAGTCATTTTTAACTACCTATATCCAAAAAAATATATATAAATCTTCCTCTTAGAATAGAAGTGGTTTTATAGTGATATGACGTCATAGACCCAAGATGTCACGTGACCGACTGTTTTCCCGCGAAATTAAAATTAGTAAAGAAATGTTGTTTTTTAAATTGAATATTGTTTTTTTTTATGAGAGCAATTGTGGAGGATTATTGTAAGCAACATATTTTCCATGTTTTGAATTAATTTCTGGAAAATTGTTAAATAGCCAATAATTGTTGCAAAAAGATGAAATAGTGAGTATAGTATAGTCATCGTATAGAATGCTGCTTTTATATGAGCAGGTTATGCATTAATGTTGGTAAATAGACTTCGCGAATCTATTCCTGAACTTCCTTAAGGAGTATCGTAAGTTTTATAAACAGATCGGGTTCTCGTAACACTGGGAGATATATATAATTTCATTCCTCGCAATGTGTGTTTCTTTTAAATATGCGCTAAAATCACAATTTCAGTGTATGTTTTTACGAAAGCAACTTTGTATGCAAAGTTATAAACTTCGATCGTTCCAGACAAAAGAATAAAGTCCTACAGAGTGCAGGTTGAGATAGTTTTATTTTAGTTAAGTATGTAGATTCTCTTCAGTGCTTATGTGTTGTTTAGTCTACAATAATCTTTTCGTATAATTGTGCCGAATTGTGAAAATGCTATTCACAAAAATTTTATTTCAATGTTAATGATAGCGATCTGAGAAAAATACTAGACAATATCGTCACGTGTAGTGATTGCAACAGCAATTAAGATTCTTTTATAAAACTTATTAAAAATATCCATTGTGACATGTGTTACTGCAGTCGCTCTTAAACTGCAATTTGTAACTATTTTTCCATAGATTTTCCAAAATTCTTGCATAACAAAAAACATTAGGTAATACTAACCCAATACATAAGCCGAAGGGTACAACCCTCCACCAAGCCCAGCTTCGAAGAAGTGCAGCGCCAGATATGTCAAGTAATCTGGTGCGAAGGCTCTAGAGAAGCCGAAGACGAAGCTGGCGCACGACGCGAAGCCGACAGCCACTTTGCGACCAAAGCGGTCAGAAATGGCGCCGGTGAAAAGCATGGCTGCAAACATGCCCGTGTTGTGGATGGTGCCGACCAACGCCCTCTTCCATTCTTGACAGGCGAGATCAAACTAGACAAAAACAAATGTTTTTAATATGAATATAAAAAAGTTCTCATGTAGATGAGAATTCATGAATTAAAAATGCAGTGAAACATTGCTCATAGTATCAATCACTAATCAGTTTCAAATTTTATTGATTCGATTGATGCATCTGCTATAAAACTCCCGGGGATGGGAATCGATGAATTTTTGAATTGAATATTATATAAATAAATAAATAAATACGAGATTCTTAATATAGATACCATTGCCGCGGTTAACTCGATGTTAAACATAGTTCCCGCGCAAAACTTATCACTAGATCAATCTATAATTACTCATCTCATCTAGGGGGCCAAGGGGGGCCGGGGGGGGGGGGGGGGTTTCAGTTAATCCCCTCTAGAGATTTTTTTTTATTAATTACAAATATTTTTTTTTTTATAAATTTTTCTTGTATTAAAAAGGTTTTAATAAAAATATTTCTACAAAAATTGAAATAATTGTACCTACAAGTCATATTTCTCCCATTAACTCTCTCTCTCATCTTGACCCCCCCCCCCCTGGGGCAAATCGTTGTGGCCTGCCGCCTTTTTTCTATAAAAAAGACGATTTTCTTTACTAAAACTGTTCTTTGCTTATTTCGAAAAATGATGATTTATCCCATCCATTTCCATATAAAACATCGGTATGTGTACACATAACTTTCAAATGCGATTTGACTGGTATGCGTTTCGTTGGTATTAATACAACTGTATTAAAGATAGTCTCCAGGTGGCCCCATATTTTTTTTCAAACTGTATTTTAATCGACACTTGTTGATAAATGCGAATAGATTTACAGTTCTTTAGAAGGTCATACAGCAAATTTAGTAGGATCGTGAATTCTGATAGAATTGAGCGAATGTGAACTAACCATGACATTGATAACGGTCTCTAACAATGCAAAATGTTATATGGATGGAGAATATCTGTCGACTAGATTTATTCGCGACTAGCGGTGCCCGCGCCTATGTAACTATACAATGGATCTGGATAAAATGTACCTTAAATGTTAACCTGGCAGGTGAGCTATAAGTTTCATTAAACCCCATCCAGCGGTTTTTGCGTGATAAGTCTTCAGAGACAGAAAAAAATCCATATTGTTTTATTTCGTTGCGATTTTATTTAAATGTATAGATTTTCTCAATGATATTAGTGTTATCGATGACATTGATCATATTGTCTTATTTACATCGATTTACAAATCAAGATAATATGTGTCTGAGTGTGTGTGTGTGTGAAACACTTCACGATCGAGTAAGTTTTATAACTTTGCTTGCTGTTTAAATGACTGAGAGTAATTGCTATTAAATCTATCTAAGAACTTCGAATTCTAACTTAAATCCTTTTGTTTCAATTACATTTCAATTTAAACTTCATTTAAATAGTCTTTAGGAAAGTTTTTACCAATTTCACAAAACATTTGAGACGTAACTTTCAGACGTCACAGCCATTGAAGCAAATTGTTTCTAGTATTTTAAAAAGTCTTGTAGCAAATCATGATTAACAAAACAAGTTATTATTGAATAACTGGAATTAATAATTTTAAATTACTGAGAACCTCATCATCAAGTCCACGGAGTCCCGCTGTTCTGGATTCCTAAGTATTTTTTATTGTCATCAGAGAACCCGGGCCATAAGAATAATTAATAATAACGTTTAAATTTGTTACAATCGATTTGCTGTCCATTCCGTATCTTTGCCGCTCGTTTAATTATTTCTCTTTTAAAACTACGTTCTTTACTGTACAATCACATACAGTAAGACAAAATACTTGTTAAGTGTCATGTTCATGTATTACAACATGATCTTGCGTCAAAACCAGCTTAGAGCGCTAGTGTTACATTCATCATTTGCATTACTATTGTATGTTTAAAAATAACACGTCATGTCCAATCTCGTACGAAGGCAATACAATAGTTTTAACACATTCCAACACGAACTCATATGCTGGGCTTATTGATGCTTTGTTAGCAATAAACTACGCGTGTAACCTCAATTATATAAATTAAATGTTTGTAAAGGTAGTATTTGTTTGAATGGACTCATCAACGCTCAAGATTAAAACAAACAAGGGGATTTTTATGAAGATTGCGATGTTGAAGTAGTAATGTTGAACGAAATTATCAATTTTATCAGATCGTATACGGTTTGTACACTTGAAAAAGATTATGTACCGATAGAGCGGAGGTGATTTTATTTGTTCGATAAAGTTGAATTTGATCCAGTGAAATCAGTTACAAATCGATCGTTTCGTTTGCTTGATTTGTCTTGATTCGTCGATTACAAACTAAATTCGATCGATATCGGATACTTTGTCTAATCGATCTGTGCATAAGACAAGAATACACGTCTGGACTACGGTCTACATATTTATTTTAATAATTGCATCGCAAAGTTACTTCCTATGTTTTCACTTTCCTTGATATAAGACGATTAATTTAATCGTTAAAATATTAAAAAGTTTAAAACATAAGTTTCACGTTTAGCCTAACTGCCAATATTCTAAAATCCAAAGTAGACATTTCCTAAACGCTATTTTGTTTAGGGCAGCATAGTACACCTACTCGTACATCCATCGCTAACTATGATGTGTTTTGTAAGAATAGTAATAACTGTTTATCAAAATGTACAATAAAATATGAACCTATCCTTCGAACTAATGACTATGGACATCCGCGATACACGAGTCCAAAATGACAAACGTTGCAACGCCCTCGGATGCGCTGCCTACCTTTAGAGATATAGGAATTGATTTGGAGAAAGGGTTAGGAAAATGGGGAGGGATAGGACAGGATGGGACGGAAATGGGCTGTGGCATATCTCACTCACTACCGAAACACGTATAGGCTAGCCCACTGGAGCTTTGAAGTACACTGGACATTCATCTCGAGAAATTAAGCTTTTTTTTAAATCCACTAGGATATTTTACCTCCAGACATACTGGTAGAATAAGTTATAGCAAAATACATACCTCCTCGACAAAAGAATGGTCCTTCTCGTACACATAATTAGTGCATGGCACCGTCTTGTTGCTGAAAGCCTCTGGAACACATTGGAGGTTTTTCTCAGCGATTGGTGCATATCTCTTGCACTGTTCTGGCTTGTTCGTCTCGGGGTTGGTGGGTATGGTGTAATTTAGCCAGGAGGTATCGTTGAACCTTTGCTCGCAGCCGTACACCTCACATCTAGAAGTTCACAATAAATTCCTTAAGTAGTTTTCGTTTTATTGAAATTGATGACGTAAAGAGAAATTGAGTTGTTGTAGCAAAAATGCATCTTATTTAGAAGGCAGATTAATGATGCGGGATACTCTTTAGGGTATAATAATTATAGTTTAAAGTGAGGTAGCAAAATTATGAACAAAAAGAATTTTGTTATTAGAATATTATGTAGTTAATCTGTTCCAAACTGCAACTGAAATCTTACTTTTTATGAAAAAAATAATGTAGTTAAAACTATACAAGCATTATAAAATGTAATTGACTAATTTTTTTTATAGTAAGAAGGCGGTAGTCGAGCATACAGTCCATCTGCTGATAAGTGGATATTGTCGCCTGGTGGTAGACATGAGCGATACATGCCAACATCAATCCAGAATGACATGGCATGCTCCCGGATGTACAAATGCAAAAATCCATATATTAATATAACAAAAAACCTTAAAATAAACGTTTGATAATTATATTCTATATTTTTTATTATAGCTGTAAACTTATGTTCTGTCGCGACGTCTGATACGTTTGCTGTCTATCTACATACAATAAATTTCAAATAAAAGAAAATACTCATAATAAAGATACAAAAATATCCGATGTTAATAAATGAGTTCCTTCTATCCCACGAGGTTAAAAGAATGATAAATACCCAATGATAAAACTTAAATAACATCTTTACTCACATATTGCTTTGTTTGCATTACATTTCATGTCATATGTCGTTATATTTTTAATTAGCTGTACTTTCGGAGATAAGCGTATAAATAAATGTCTATTAAATAACAAGGTCAACGTCTAAACTGTAAAACAGAAACACACATGTACGGGTAAACCGTGTACATGTGTTCATAGCATTATCGAGAACATGTTTCGTCGCCGCGTTTCGCATACACGTTCAAGTTGTACTTGAATATCTAAAGTAAACTAGTGTCCACTGTAGCCAACTTAGGAGATTTCCCCCAAAGTTCAGGGGTAAAGAAATGTCAACGGGTTTTTTGGGGGGTACAAATATTGGGGAGATTTTTAGAGGTTTAAAAAGTCTGTCTAAGGGCATTCGAAAAAAAGAAATTCATTAGGTATTTGATTTCGAAACCATGACTAATTGAATGGCGCCAGATCTTTCATTAAGTCCGCTATATTGGCATCATGCCGGCAGTGCTCAATAAGGTTAGAAAATAATAATTTATCAGAGAAGTTAATTTTTCAGGTGTCTTTTAATCAAATTACGTTAATTTAAAATTATTAAATCTACAATTTGAAGGAAAGGAAATACCCACATTCCCCACATACTTACGATTCTACAAAATATCAATATATTATTAAGTTTAGTGGGTTTAGGTTTGATTTTAGGGGATTTTTGAATCGCTGTTAGGAGGAAAAAATTGCGATGTTGGCGATACTGCCAATGTCGCACTAGCACTCGACATGGGCGGTTTTACTTACCATCCACTCCCTTTAACATAACACTGGATCCTGGCGAAACATTATCCCTAGGATCCCAACATAACATCTCAATGTTGGACCACCTTTGATCTTTAATTGTTTCGTATTAGAGGCCCAGTTAGGCCAAACTGCGTTTGAATAATTTTAGTAGAACCACGTCAGCACTTATCTACGCTGAGACGTCGGCGTCGGACAGTGTCGCTGGTCGAGGCGACTCGCGACCGGACTGTTTCGAAAGGAGTTGTGCAGGGTGAAATTTATTTTTTAAAGGAAGAAAGCGGACATAATTTTTGTCCACCCGGTGGTAAGTGGATACTGTCGACCACGGACAACCACATGCCAACTTCAGTCCACAATGACAATCGTTGGCACGCCCCCGGATGCGCTGCCTGGCTTTGAAGATGTGGGAATGGATTTATAGGAAGGGTTCTGAAAATAGGGAGGGATAGTATGGGATGGGAATGAGCTCACTCACTACCGAAACACGCAACTGCACTGCATAATATCTTTCGTGAAAAGTAACATCAAATTCTATGACTTTTTTAATATTCAGCACTTTGTTTCAGACAAACCACCACTCACTCACTCACTCACTCATACTGCGTACGTAGCATTTAAATATCAAGTTTAGAATAAGTCACTAAATTGTTTAAAAAAATAATACTCATAGGTTGATAAGTATAGCGAGTAGAATCCATTCTAACAGTTTTTACAATAGGTTTATTTTTATATTTTTTTTTCGTGTTCATTTCTAGTATATATTTTGTTCCACGGGCAGTTACGCAAAACAAAAGGTAGTGACTTAATGAGCGTTAAGAACGTTTTAGATGGAACAACAAAACTTTACGTGTTTGGTAACTTGGTTTATGCCCTGACATGATTCGCTATAATATTTTTCACTAGAACGGTTTTACATATTTTAAATTGGCTGACGTGTTTCAGGTTTACGTTATTTCGGCAACACTTTTTTTTTTCTTCTTCACATATGGCAATGGTGCAATGAGCACATTCTGCCAGTGTCAAGTTTCCTTCGTAATAAACAATTTCAAAGTCTAAAACGTATCCCGTCAATGTCCAGTCCCGTCGAAACAAGTCAGGAGTCGCTCAGTAAAGTGATTGTAGGTTTACCGAGGCCAGAAGAGGACTCCTTGGAAGCACACGAAAAACGCACTCTCCGGCTTTTATTTGATTATCACAAACACCACACACGAGAAACACTTTAAGTTTAATAAAATATCACTAGTAAACCACAAAACGCCTAATGCACAATATTTACAATAATAATTAATCAAACAAAATCTTAACTTCATTTGTCGAGTTCCCGCCAAAAAGTTGGCGACACATAGCATGGTGTATTCGTGATATGCATGTGTGAATGACATAATGCGAGAATTAAAATAGTGCGTGAATCATTTGCGTGATATGACATTTCCACTATCAGCCATCGATCCTCGTGCTCACGCCGTTATCAGTCAAGTGATAGTACCATTATAACAAGATTTCATTAAAGTGGTTTTGGAAACTAATATTAGATATAACACTAGCTTCTGCCTGCGGCTTCGCTCCCGTGGATTAAGCAGTTGTAAAAGATTTTTAACACGTGTAAAAGCACCGACATGATGGATTTCACAGATGAAAATCCATCCAGTAGTTTTTGATTAATTCGATTAAGTTATTTTTTTTATTTTTCTCTATAATTCAACTTTCTCATTTGATATGAAGATGACACATATACAAGAGTTCCTTATGGATACTTAGCTATACATTAGTGAAAATCTGATCAAAATCTGTTTAGTAGTTCTTACGTGATGCTCAAACAATGCTACATACTTACGTGATGCTACATAGTTAGTGTAATCTGTATTTATTGTTAAGTTGTTAAATAAATAATAATAAAAATACTATACTCTCACCTGTAAGCTATTTCCTGTGCCTCAAATATGAATCCACATTCATAAAAACTGCTCAGCATGACAGGGAACAGCAACATGACGAAATTCAACAAATTGTATCGTCCGTACGGCCCGAGACTCTCCAGCACCGAATCCAAATTTATTTCCTTCTTCCCTTCCTCCATTTTGGAGTCACGTCTCGTGTAGATTTAAAGGTTTCCGAAGTTGGAGTTCAACAAAGTCCGTTTAAGTGGAACTCTGAAATGAATTGCAAAGATTTAACTACGGACTGTAACATTAAAAACTAAGTTAAACAAATCGTTCGGAATTCCGCTCCGAAAACATTTAAAAGTTTAAGCGAAATGTCCGATTAAAATGGGTGTCGGTCTTTGGGGGAATAGTTAAATAACAGTTTGTTCTCAATGTTTCAAACAGTCCATATCAAAATTCAAAACGTAACCTGATGAGAAATGGCTTAAATGACTATTGATGTTTGAATATTAATTCGAATACTAGAAGTAAGTATCATAAATTACTCTACAAGTAAATACAACTGTGGCTTAACGTAGCATTAAAACCAGCGCACGGTTGAAATTATAACTTGACAATTTCACATAATCTTGTTATGCGGAGTGCATTAAATAATTATTTATGTTTCTTCCCACATTAATATCATTAAATTTCATTATTACTATAATTAAGTATGGTATGATTAAGCGAATAATTTATTATTATTATTAATAAATATATTATTATTAAATAAATTTATTAAAAGATTCTCAGTTAAACTTCAACTGTTAGAGACCGTCTCAAACCACTAGATGTCATTTTTTTCTGCCTTCTAAATTTGACCAGTACAATAATTTGTTACAAATAAGCATGTGTCATTAACTTAATTGATCTACTCGGCTTCAAGGTATACGTGTATACCTTGAAGGTATTCAAAGTATACAAGGTATACGTGGGACGCCCTTTGGTCAGGTGATGAAAAAAGCCGAAGGTCGTGTGTTTTAACAAATCTAAAGAGAGGCCTATATTCAGCAGTGGAAAAACATAGGCTGCTGTTATTGTATGGTGTGGTATAGTGCACTTGTGTCAGCCTTTAAAGTCCCACTGCAGGGCACAGGCCTCCCCTAGTATATCATTAGGGGTTTTCCGGTCATAATCCACCACGTGGGCCCAGTGCGGATTGGTGGATATACACACTCGTTTTTTTTTTTTATTTCTTGAGCATGTGGGTTACCTCGCGATATTTTTCTTTCACCGCAGAACTAGTGACAATTAAGAAAAAAGATATGATCTCACATTCAATGTAAAAGACGGTATATATATAACTAGTAAAACCTCGCAGACGTTGTCCTGCCATAGAAGTTGATCTGCTGCAGCGTCATCTAGTGGCGAGTTACAACAAAGTCGATAGCATAAAAACCTTCTCCATGAAAACACACCTTTCATGAACTTTCATGGTGATCGGTCACAACGGTGTCGAAGTCTATTAACATCCTATATATATATATATATATTTATAAGAAACATATTAAGCATAATGTATTTGGTCTATTTTGCCCTTATATCGAAGCAAGAAGGTTAATTAATGTTACGCTTGATGTCTGAATCGGGTGCGCTGTGATAAAATGCGACGTTATCAGTATTCATAAAAAGAGGGGTTTATGTTTTTTTTTATTACGAAAATGGTATAAATAAATTATTTGGTAATAATTTTTTTTTTCTTTTTTATAGAGAAGAGGGCGGCCGAGCAAGCGGTCTCACGTGATGGTAAGTGTTACCGCCGCCCATGGACACCTGCAACACCAGGGGGTATGCGGGCGCGCCGCCGACCTTGCAAAATCCTATTCACAGCTTTCTTGAAGAACCCCATGTCGTAGTTTAAATGGTTTCAGTGTTTATTTACTTTTAAATCAAGTTCTGCCCACGGCTTCGCTCGCATGGATTAAGCACCTGCAAATGTATTATGGGAAACTGATGTCGGCATGTACGTTCATGAGCGACAATATCTAATTATCACCAAGTGTACTGTATGCTCGTCTGCCGTCTTCCTCTAAGGAAGACTGTGGAGTACAGAGCCGTAGATTTATGAAATATTCGTCATCTTCCAAACGTGGCTATCAATGGCAATAGCTTCTTAATCACTGACAATTGTTAGCGAAGATTCTAATTAATTACGTGTTGTTGTTGGTGCTCTTTATTGTATATACAATAAGACACTACAATATTACCTGGAAGGAATCTCTTCCAGTCAACCTTAGAATAATCGCTTCTTTTTTTAGAAAAAACTGGACACGTGGCTACTGTTGCTTTGGAGAATCGTCGTACCGTAAATGCTGATTGGTACACGACCATTTGCTTCCCTGAAGTTATTGACGAACTCCGTAAAAACAACCGTAAACGCCGCATAATCTTGCACCATGACAATGCCAGCTCTCACATAGCCAAACGTCTTTTTGAAGGCGATAAACATAGAACTTATGTGCCATGTATCCTCCATACAGTCCTCACTTGGCACCCTGTGACTTCTTCTTGTTTCCAAAAATTAAGAATCAATTACGCGGTTAACGATTTACATCGCCAGAAGAGGCTGTGTCGAAGAGTATGAAAAACATGTTTTCGAGGTCACTACGGAGGAGTTAAATGTTATGAAAATTGGTTTATACGTATGAAAAAGTGTATTGAAGTTCACGGAGAATATTTTGAGAAACAATAAATTGATTTTTGGCGATTCATTGTAATTTTTTCTTATTTATTTCGGAAACTTAGTGTGGCCCTCTTATAAAATTTGTATTTAAAAGGTTGCAAGTTGCAATTAACACTGAATTATAAATTTTTAATTGGAAATTTTATGATTTATTTAGTAATTTCATTCACTTCAGGAACGGGACTCTACAAGGTCGACAGCGCACCCGCAAGCCCCCTGGTGTTGCAGGTGGTCATGGGGGGCGGTGACCACTTACCATCATGTGGCCTGCCCGCTCGTCTGCCATCTATTGTATAAAAAGAAATTCATTGCACAATATCGTACAAAAGGCAAGCTTATTGCCTTAGGGTGTTCTCTACCAGTCTACCTGTGGGTTGAACAGACAGGTGAAATCTGGTTGTTTTTATTTAAAAAATATCAACTCTACTCTTGATGGGGCCAAAAGGAACATTTTATTTTCGCATTCTTCTTGTCCACATTAAGGGGTTACCCCCTTGGGGTGGACAAAAGGAATAATTATTGCTCACTGCCGCGCGAAATGCCGCAATCAACACAATGAACGAGATATAGGACGTTTGTTACGTCGCGTCGTTTTTGGTAACGAATTAGACCGAATGGTTGGAAATTGACATCTATGCGGATTGCATAAGGTGCTATGAGACACAGCTCAGAATATACTTATAATTCTAAGACCAAGAATCATCTATTTATCCAGATCTGTGTCTAAGCAACGATGCCATTCTAATTAACGATGTGCCTTGTTTGTTGTCGGGGACTGTACTTTTTCTTAGTGTAAAGTTTACGAGTGATATTACTGTGTTGACTGTACAAGAGTACTTCATGGAGGTATCTCTATTCCAAGAAATGTGATTATGTATTCCGATCACAATGTTTTGAGGCGCCCATCAATGCTTATTGGAAATAGGTACTTATTTATATTTATAACTTTGCGGTTGACGGCCTTTTGTTGTGTGGACAATAGACTATATCCAATATAAGATAACGGGTATTAAATAATGATAGCAATACGTGTAAAATGTGGGTACTAGATTATTGGAATTATAATTAAAGCATTGATGGCACGTGCCAAATGGAACAACAAATTTCGTGATTTCCAGCACCGTAATGCCAGCTCTTTTGACGTCCAAACTGCTGGACCATGCGCTTATCCACGTTCAAGTGGCCGACAAAAATGTGTAGATTAATATCTATTATAAGACGACCATTAATTTAGATTGATGCCGTGAACACTAATTAGCAGTAAGTTATTGAGACTGCGATTTTACATTTTTGTTAAAAAAACAATCAATAATCTAACAGTTTTTAAAGCACCATTATTAACACAGTTTTCTCTAACACTTAAGTTCTCCATTATTAAAGTAAAACCTGAACGGTTTAATATACATAAAATATATCATCAACATATTTCTGCTCTGTTGGTTATATGCTTCTCCTAAGTTTAGCTAAGGACATATACCTATGTATGTAGATATTAAGCATTGGTATGCAGCCTTAGAATCTAGATTCTAAATAAGGCATTAGTCAGATATGGCATTAGCTATATCTAGAATCTAAATTACGTCCAGTTGTACCTAATTCCCGGATTAAAGGGTCAATTGGAGAATCAAATGCTGTTTAGTCGCAGATGACCAATTAACCTTTTGGTTAACTCAATTATATTAGGTATTCAGATGATTTAGAGCGTCTGATTAGAGACAGACACGAAGCAGCTACCTCAAGTCCTGAGCAACTACATGACCTCTGAAAGGGTGGACTCGCCAACCCGCTTGGCCAGCGTGGCATTTTAAGGCCATACATCCCTCATGCGAAACAATGTACATGTGGAGGCCCATGTCCAGCAGTGGATGCTGAAAGGGCTGGTTGTTGTTACGTATCAAGGAGGTCCGGAGGGACTGTAACCCACTCTGTAATCCTTGAAATTATACTAGATAGAACGATTTATTTTGGAAAGTAGTTCGCTAAATTAATCATTATTTTGAAGTCTGCTGTTTAAACTTTAAGTGTTTTTGGTAATATTGGTCCCTATGTGCAATTATCTAGATTCTAGACGGATAAATAACGCAAGCTGTCCGTCGCTGCGTGTCCGAAGTTAGCGCTACTTCTCGTGCCGCACGTCGTTGTTATAAATCACGAAAATACCTATTTGCGCTATAATAAATTCTAAAAATCCGTACAAAGTCGTGAACTGAGTCAAGGGAGATGTTTCGTTTCATCGGTGAGTTCCCAACACTAAACTACTCGTATGTGTAGGTACAAATAAGTGTTTTTCTTTCGCAGGCTACCTTCTACTTTACGGTTAGTAAAACAGTTCTACATCGATGTCCGTCACATTCTGATGAGATCACATACTGGCTATGTCCCAATATTGTCTTCATCAATCAAATAAATTATACACAGTTGACATGGTCGGAAGGAGTCAAATAAATTTAAAGTGATATAAATAAACGTCCACACGAATGATTTATATGTATATATGACTTATTTGAAGCGTGTCAATCTCTAATATCCCGCTGCAGGGCACAAGCCTCCCCTAGTAAGTCACTAGAGGGTTTACGGACATGATCCTCTACAAGGGCCCGGTGCTGATTTGTGAATACACGTTTAATTTTTTTTTAAATACGGGATCTCACGGGTTTTCTAACAATGTTTTCCCATTGAGCCCATTCACCATTGAGTTAGAGATATTTAAAAAAAAACCGTTTACACATACGTAGGGAAACACGTTGGTAATATAAACCATATTTCTAATCAATAAGCATGCCAACCAACGTATTGGCCAATTACTAGTTAATAGTTTACATCAATATTTCGTAGTTTAGTTTAAATCGATATCTTTATAGACCCTAAATCAAGGGTGCTCAAACAGTCGCGATCGACGGAGCGATCGTGAGAGCTTTTACGGTCGATCGCTGAAACAGTTCTGCATTACATATAATGTAGACTATATTCACTAAAAAAATATACCGTCCACCATTTACCATACGTCCGGCACGGCACCGCAAACGCCACGGATAACATACTCGTACTTACCTAATTTTTTTCACTACTTCACCGAATATGCGATTTTGCAAGTTATCGCGTAGTGAAAGTTCATAGTACCAAGCTTAGATCAAATCAAATTTTCGTACCTAAAGTGTGGAGTGCGCCAGATCACGCTCCAGAGTGGAGGACTATGCATGCTTGCCAGTTCCATATAAACCCACAAACTAATGTCACCACTCGCCGCGCCGCTACCGCTTACCGCTCTCCAACAAAGGCCTAAAACTCATATAAGCGATAACTGCTCCTAACAAAAGTTGTTTTTTTCCTACCTAGCTATTAGACTATGTAGGAATATCGCTTGCAGTCTAAATTTATTGCTGTAGATCGCCGATAGAATAAGTTTGGGCATAAATCATTCGGAGATTAGGTTCCAAGCTGGCAAAGCCACGGGAAAAAAAAACGAATTGCAAATAAACGAGTTGATACCTAATTAAATTGATTGTCAGTCTGATGAACAATGACTCAGTATGAGAGACATTAGTGACTAATGGAAGATTTGACGAGCCATAAAATCATTCTAACAAGATTGATTTTAAAGTAGTTTGACAATCTGTACGAGGTAATTAATATTTCCCCGATGTAAATCGTTATTTTGTTGGTTATAGTTTAGTGTCCATTTTAGTTATATGTTATAACAGATTGGGGACTTTGAAGACCGCCAAAAGGCGGGAAATGGAGAAGTGAGTGGTCTAGAGCTCGAAAAAATATTGAAGTTGATAAGATTGTTCTTATTAAATATGAACGATTACCACCATCAAAATGGCTGTTAGGTAAAGTTGTAGCCACCCATCCTGGCGGTGATGGTTTCACAGGGGTTGTTAGTATCAAATGTAAGAACACTGTTGTCAAACGTCCTGTTCATAGGTTGTGTTTAGTGCATGGTGATGCAGATGATTGATTGTTTAGTTTGTATAAGTGATGTTAAATTTAGTTCTGTTTCTGCCTTTCTCATAAGTAGTTAATTGTGTTAATTTGTTTCAAAAGGATGTCACCCTGTGGAGATCGGCATGTTTACTTAAAAATTTGATTGAATCAAATTACCTTTGCAATTATGTATTTAAAAAAAAACTTTAAATGTCAGTTGTGTCTTTTCAAAATAAAAATGTAGTTCAATGTCGCGAATGCAATCTATATGTCTATACTTAGTAGTAAAATTAAACAAAAGCTAGTCAAAACCAATCATTTAAAACGTCTGTATTTTTAAAATAACATCTATTAGTTATTATTGTAAGAAATAATAATTGTGCGTATACGGTAGAGTAAAACGGTTAATAGGGAAAAATTCTATAAAAATACTTATGATTATTTATTCCTTGTTATATTTTTAATAGATGTCGTATTGGAAACTTTAGTAACGTCACTTTTATTGGTTAATTTTAACCCTTAGAAATACCTTAAACGAATTGAAATACCATTATATATGTATTTATAAAATGATTGGATCATTCATTTTAGAATAGAATAGGTATTACCATTCATTGTCAATTATAAAGTAGAGGTTTGTTGTACAGGGTATTTGCGTTTGGAGTCATCTAGCCGTCTATAAGTTGATAATGAATTGAAAGGAGTTTATATTTGTTTGAATACACAGTGATATGTAAATCGATATTGATTTTACCGCAATCGTAAATGTGGTAACACCGTCACACGATCTGACCTTTACTTCCATGAGGCCTTAACGTATCGAGGAAGTGCGCATCGCTGGGCGTACACAATACACCCGACTGACTGCACCACAAGATAAGTGTGCACCTCTTGTATACTCTGTATGTACGTATATACGTACAGTGGGTTAGTGGTCAAGGAGAAATACCGGCGGTGTTTAGACAGTGACGTTACAGTCTCGAGTGACGTACCACTCGTTCCTATCTATAGCCGGCTCTAGAGCTATAGTATAGTATCTATAGTAAGTCTAGACTTACGCCGTGAATCTCCGCGAATAACCGCGTGGATGGTTTTCGCAGACTTCTGGCGTGTTTACGGCTCTTGTTTCCCGATTGGAATCGGTAAGCTGTGTCCTCGTCAAAGGGTTCACGGGCGTGTACCGCAAACGCTCTTGCAACGCTCGCGAACGACTGTGAACAATCGTATGTTTAGAGAGGTGTTCTCGGGGCACGCAGGTTCACGTCGTGAATTCTCGCCACGACTTCACGGGGTGAGTCTAGAGCCGACTTATAGATCTTAGCGCGCAGTGTATGATTGACTTCTTTCGATTATGTTTTCGATCAAAGTTTTTAAGTCTTTCGTCTTGCCACTATTGATTTAGCACAACGTAATGTATGTATGTAACATACATACATAACCTTTTACATAATTTGCATGACCTTAAATCTAATTATACCGAGTTTTTATGCAAATAAATTATATGATTATAATTCGAGTGCTGTCCAAAATGCGGTGTCTATCTGATACGTAATTTCCATTGTACAATTTCGTTAGAATTGTAAATTTAATATAATAAATGTCTAATATTTTGTACTTTATTTATCAAGTATAAATAGTGAGTATTATAAGTATATACGTTCATTGATTTGAAATACTCCCATATCGATGAATACGTCACGATATTATATTTCCGTTGCAAATACAGGAAAAGCATACAATTGATTATTTAGTTTATAGGGACGTCGTAATTAGATATGTATAATTTCGTATTATTTTTAATGAATGAAAGAAAGTGGAATTAGCTTGTAACAGGAAATGGACAAGTGTTTCTCGATAGTAACAATATAGCAATTTGGAATTCCGTTTCCTAACCTAACTCTCATTTAGCACGAAGCGAATTTTTTATAGAGAGAAGGCAGAAAAAATCGTTTGTGACAAATGTATCAAGGGATGAACAGTGGTAGATTTCTATTTTTTTATGCATTTGTAAAACTAGATTAAATTATTATTAATTTATTCCAGACATATACATCCATAATAATTGTTAGAATAATTAAATCTATTTTTTTATTAATTTAATAATGTGATATTAATGTTGTGTGTACACACACACAACATTAATTTATTATATAGGAAGAAAAAGGAAAGATGTACAAAGGGCAACCTTATCTCCCGCAGAGATTTCCTCCAGCAAACCTGGGACAGATCTATGTTAGTAAAGTATAATAAACAGAGTAATTTAGACGCATATTAAATTAAATTATTTCAATCAAATTACATTACCAGCCATATCCAGTTCTGTCCTGTTCGGTTTCTGGATAGGTTTATTCAAAAATTTGAATAAATAAATCAAATGACTAATCTATCTGTATTATTTGGTAGATTTTAACATTGTACATCAAACGGAGTCGGATTTGATAAAAATGCTTATGTATATGGTAAATCCGAATACAATATAAGATCCAAATGTAAAATCTAGAACTAATGATTGCACTTAATACACAGAGCCTTGAAAAAATACATTACAATACAAACTGACAGTAATGACGTTGTTGTTGTTGGTACTGATGAAGTTCAAGGAGAAACGTTGAAACAAGAACTACTTGGCAACATACTTCCAAAATCAACGACAAGAATGCTACCAAACCTTGGCTTCCATTCCAACATATCGTGCATATAAAGTGCTCGTAGGTCGTGACCCGTTAATTTGACTTGTTAAGACATTGCAATGAATCATTTTTACTTGTTAAAATATCAATGTGTTGTTAAAACAAGTAATTGGTGGTGTCGTTTGACATGACAGAACTGATAGTAGCATTGACAAATTGAAAGTGCAAAATAAGTGTGTGTGTGTGTGTGTACAATTTAATCAAAAATACAATTTAATTTGATAAGAAGCCGAAGGTATATTAGATTAGATGTTTTGCACTCTAATTTTTTACAATACTAAATACAAAAAATGGTTTTCTGAACTATTTTGCTATGACTTTACATAAAAACTAAACTAAATCTATGAACAAAAATATAAGTAACTAGTGTCGTCTAATGCTTTTTAGTTAATATTTTTTATACAGAAGAGATGAAGCTTTTACCCATGGACGATACACATGTAAACATTAGTGAAAAGTGACAATCCACAAATGCCTTTTGAGGTTAAGGAATTAGAATAACAAAGAGGATTGAAAAAGGAGTTTAATGAAACAATGGAAACAGAATGAGAGTGATTGAGACTGAAGATATAAATAATAATTCTAATACATATGTAGTTAATCTACTAATTTCAAAGTACGTACGGTAATTGAAAAGACATATGGTTATGAATCGCACTGTAGAACACAAAAGACATCAAACAACAATTATTAGTAGTAATGTGCATATGAATGATTAATTGTTAAAGTTGTCTCTAGGAATATCATTGGGACAAAAGCCAAGGATTATTACCACCTGTTAGATTCAATCCAAATTAAACAATTTCAATCCAGTTGTTAGTTAAGGTTGTCAGAAAGGTTTAAACTTTTAATAAGGGGTCGAAATGAAATTCTACCTATTGTTTGGTTGAAGACAAAGGTTGTCGTTAACAATATTACAATGAGTAAATTGTTGTCGGATTAAAGGTTTTCATGGATTATTCTGTATAAAAATATAATTGAAAAATATTCTGTATAACAAAACGTGCGCGCAGACGTATAAAGCTCGCTTACGGCGCTGTGTAGCGCTGATGGCATTCACTGGCGCTGTCTTACGCGAGGCAGCGCTGTGAAGAGCTACGGTGTGTGGTTCATATTGTCGCGTTATAAAGTATATCATTTCTTTTGACGATCAATTTGCAAATTTTGTGGCCCAGCTGCTGTTTGAACAGCCGGAGACATCGAGTAAGTGTCATCAGAAATACTCTTCAGTCGAAACCTTGATAATGTGATGACTACGTAAAAAGTGATGTTTGTCTAAGATAATGGTAAAAAGGAATTTCCAGAGTCAAGATAATATCATTTACAGTCTTAGATTACACGCTTCCAGTCATAACATTATTTACAGTGACATATTAGTTCCATTCATTGCAGCGGTGAGAGCTTATGGATATGTATTTTTGACACGCATTCGTGACCTCTCGAGTTGGAACCGCAGGGCGTACCATTGAATTTGTACTTATACGGATTTGTATATATCTGTTATACGGATGCTTTTTTATATAGGAAGAATGTGGCAGACGAGCATACAGTCCACCTGGTGGTAAGTCGACGCTGTCACCCATAGACATCTGCGGCACATATCAACATCAGTCCAAAATGACAAACGTTTGCACGCCCCCAGATGCGCTCCCACCTTTGGAGATGTAGGAATGGATTTGGAGGAAAGGGAGAAAATTGGGAGGGATAGGATAGGCTTTAAGATATCTCACTCACTACCGAAACACGTATGTACATTGGGGAATAGGTTAAAGTGGGAAATGCAGTACATTTCAAGGTAGTCTTCTGTGAGAGAGGTAAACAAGGCCAGCGGTTGATTATCATTTTCATTGTATGGATGTTTCAATGGAAAAGTTTTATGACGTTAATAGCAAAAACATAGACGAAAAAAATAAAATTGATACATAAAAATGCAGATACCCGAGTAGATAGGCTTTTAAACTTTTGGTATTTTTGTAGAAAAAGTGAAACTCAACTGGGCGTGTCACGCCGTTTTCACAACCGTAATAATAGCGCTGTAATAATAATTTCTTTTCATAAAATATTAAGTATACTTCGCCGTTATCACAAGATCGGGGGTAAAGGACAACATTATGAAGAAGAACATCATGAGGTAGTTAAGAAGACCAAATCCTGAGAATCAATAAAGATATGAGGCATGTGTAATACTCGTAGATGACAATCCGAACTAGATCCGCGACCGCAAGTGTGGCACACTCCTCCCGCGGTTCTCTCCGAATAACCTATAATTTAATAGCACCATAGGAAGAACCTGGATTACTGGATTGGGGCGGCCATAACCCAACTGCGTTATGGCCCTAAACGCCCTAGTGAATATATCGGAATTATCTGCGCTTTCTGCAGTGGGTTTTTACAGATTGATTAGTTTTTATGTTGACTACAATAGCAGGTTTGCGTGTAATTATTGACTTATTGCAGTTAAGGCACATTATGCAGAAATAGATAAGATATATTTAATAATTATCTGTTCCCTGCAGTTGGACGTTATAGGCTGATACAAGTACAAGTACAGATAGTACCTACAAACAGATAACAGTATAATGAGTAGCATCTATCTATGTATGTATATATATATATATATTTATAGACTAGTGGGCGGACGAGCAAGCGGTCCCACGTGATGGTAAGTGTTACCGCCGCCCATGGACACTTGCAACACCAGGGGGTATGCGGACGCGCCGCCGACCTTGCAAAATCCTATTCACAGCTCTCTTATATTTATTCATTTATACTTTATACACTTTATTGTACACATAATGTTTTATGTATGATGTATAACAGACGAGCTTATCTCCTAAGGAGATTTCTTCCAGAAAACCCTGTGACACTGATCATTTATTTAGTTATGCGTACCTAGTCTAGCCATAAATATTGTTACAAAGAAAACATTGATATTTTTATTTCTACATTATCACTTCATTAGAAGAATTTGTGTTATTTAAGAAATAAATAGGTAAGCATTTAAAAAATATGACGTTTATTCGAAATGATCACCATTTGCTTTTATATAATCTTTCAAATATTGAAACACGCACCCGTTCCATGGGAAAATTGACACCTTAAATAAGGAATACTTTAGTGATTCAATATTATCATGGCGTTTAGAACATGCCATGCTCCCTGAAACAGACCTTAAATCATAATCGAGCGGAGTAAGATCGGGCGGAGATGACGTCCAGTCTTCAGCTGTAATGAAGTCGGGAATATTTGTTTCTAGCACGCCTGTGTTGAGCGAGGTCTTATGACCCGGTGCTGAGTCTTGCTGAAACGACCATTCTTGTTTATGAAACAGGGTGTTGTTAAGAGGCTTTACGACAAGAATAGTATTTTGATATACTTGCGCCGACGTTTTAATACAATTTTCACAAAAATATAGTACAGCCACTCCTTGATAGTTAACACCCCACTAAACTATCACTGAAGCCGAATAATGGCCACGTTGCACCCTATTGACCAACTGAGCAGCTACTCTAGAGTTATGAGCATAAACTCGATCATTCTGCTTGTTAAAATGCTCCTCAATGGTGAACATTTTCTCGTCCGTAAATAAGATTTCACTGTGAAGCTCCCTATGCGTACCGCCAAAGAAGCTATTGGGTTTGTCAACCTTATTTTTCTTTAAATTTTATCAGGAAATAACAAATTATTTGTAACACCGTTGATCTTGACAGAGACTGGCCGGGTCAGGACGGAACACGCTACCTAGACTGATAGATACATAAGACTAGTAGGGGGTAGTTCCAGTAGGGGGAGAGTGCATGCTCCATTCCCACAGCCGCTGAGCGCACTCTACTGCCCACGTTACCCCTCTCTCACGGAAGACTACCTTGAAATGTACTGCATTTCCCACTTTATCGTATTTCCCCAATGTACGTACGTATTTTGGTAGTGAGTGAGATATGCCAGAGCCCATTCCCATCCCATCCTTTCCCTCCCCATTTTCCGAATCCATTCCTTAATCTGCAAAGATAGGCAGCGCATCCGGGGGCGTACCAACGTTTGTTATTCTGGACTGATGTTGGCATGTATCGCGGATGTCTATGGACGATAGTATTCACTTACCATCAGGTGGACTGTATGCTCGTCTGCCGCCTTCGTCTATAAAAAAAAAAGGCTAATTATTCTAATTTTAGTCAATTTCATTCCAGTTACAGGACACTACAGTTACAAAGGAAAAGGGTAAACACACATAGTTATATACTTGTAGAAATATATCAGAACGGCAATTTAAAAAAAATCTTGACATCACAAGACTCGCAACATGATCTCCATCTAAAAAAATATTAAGGTAAATGCAACTAGCATTCTAGTGATGAATTACTTTATATCCCATTCATCAAAATTTGAGTTTCGCGTGGGCATTTTCGTATTAAGATAAAGATGAAAAACTTCAAGGCCGTGGAATTCGTGGGATTTAAAAATAAAAACTTGGCCGTGTGGTGATGACCGGCTTTAGAATAACAAAGCCGTCACCACAAACCCTGCGGAACTACCATATACCATCCCTAAAAGAGTGGTAGCCAACCCGGTCGGCTAGGTCTTATGAGGCATATATACAGCAGTGGACGTATTACAGCAGTAATACGTCCACTGCTGACGTATTACGTGGTATTACAGCAGTAACAGCTGTAACAGCTGGTTACGATTACGATTTATGGTTAAAAATAAAAACTATAAACTACAGGTGACTAATGATTATAAGTTCTTAATAATTAATGTTTTAGGCGCAAAATAAATTTACTCCATAGAATAAAAAAACTTCTATAATTCTTATAAATTTTAATATTTTGGTTCTGTAATTTAACAACATTTTAAGCTTAATAATTTGATTATAATTTGGTTGGGTTGCTACATTCATGCTGGGCTATAATTTAACTCACCTTGATAGTGGCACGACTGTATTTTTTTGTATCAAAGTAAGTAGCAATAACTATAATTATTTTAGGTGGTTTTTTGTTTGTTTGTTATTGGACTTCGGTAAGGTCGGTATTGTTAGACTTTTTTAAAGCTGTAAAGCTATACCACAGAGGTGATAATGAATAAGTTACAGTAACGAATTAATGTATAACATTATGTACTTAACGTAAATGTTTACCAGATGTAGTAATATTAAAGTAAATAATTTCTATACTTACCTATTTCATTTATAACCTGGCAATATATTAACTTGACCAAAAACTTTTAGAAGCGCGAATATGTGCAGCTTCTCGGTAGTTTTACATCGATAGCGTCACCAATGACAAGTACATATGTATATTAAGAGTGTATTTAATAATAATTGTAACATACAAAATTGTTTCATTGTACAAATCATTAATTTTATAAAATAAAACATAATATGTTAAGCAAATATACTATGGAATTGGTACCTAAGCAATGGAAGATGAAATAAATCTGACATAAAACCGAAAGGACTTATGTGATTTAATAGTAAAAAAAAGTATGTATAATTAAAAAAATAAGGTTTTAAGTGGTTTCTGTGGGTCGAATAGTGTTTAAATTGTAATTAGGTATATTTATTACAAATTCCAAGCGAGTGCTTCATTGGCAACTCGCTGTACTTAGGTAATATTTAGTATTTCTTTTCAGAAAAAAACAATTATAGAAGATATTACAGTGTTTTCTATTTTCTTTCTTTACCAAATAATTTCCCCTCACTACCATTTTGTTTCTAACCTGTTCTATTTCATCCCTCGGAGACTACAATTCACTCTTATTTTTCTATCCTTGTCAACTTTGATTCTTATTTACAAATTAATATTGAATGCAGATACATAAATGTATGTTTGTATTTACCTATTTATTTATATATAATTAAGTAAGTTATGTATTATAAGTTATTATTAATACTGCGCCCGGTACATCAACACGATGTCAGGCTTAGTCGCTAGAATAGTCCTGTCTGTGATGATGAACCGGCCCCAGTACAGCTTCGCGCGGTCGTTTTCGAGCATCTGCTCCAGTGTGTACCTATAGTAAGGCAACCTCTGTTCTAAGAGACCGTATTTCAGAGCATGCTCTTGGTGGATAATTCTGGCCGCTTGGTTGTCTCTGTGCAAGTACTCAGTATTGGTAACAACCGCAAGTGACATGTCACATGTCTGAGTGACCGCCGGGTTAGTGGCACGCCCGACATGCGTCTTCGGTGTCATCCTTCAGTATGTACTTTTAGTAGTACCGCGTCTTGACCACTTGATCCTGTATTGCAGACAAACTCCTCGGTATCTTCAAAGAGATCACCGGAGCGCAGCCCCCACTGCTAACAGTTTGAGGTCATCCATGTAGAGAAGGTGGGTTATCCGTATACCTCCTCTCCGAAACTGAAAGCCCGTGGCTATCTCCTCCAAGACTGTGGAGTTCAGTGTAAGGTAGAATCAATGTGGGCTCAGACAATCGCCCTGAAAAATCGCCCCCGCTTATCCGAATTCGATCATCTGTAGCCGTCATTCACTCACCTGGAAGATTAAGGATCATACTCCACTGCCCCATACATGTCTCGAGGAAGAGTCGAACTGCACCGTCGATTCGCGAGGATCCTCAAGAGTTCATTCCTCAATGAATGGGGGACCGAGTCGAATGCCTTCTTCTAGTCTACCCAGCCGGCAGAAAAGTTATGGCGATTGCGTCTGACTTTGCCGGCGACCGCGTCATTGAGGAGCAGCTCCTTACTATCGCGGCTACCGCCTCTACATCCGTTCTGAGTCTACGAGATAATTGAGATAATTCTTCTAAATGTTTGGAAATATCCTCGCTTGGATGATGCCTACTTCGTCTTTCTTGCATAGTTCTCTTTTTGTTTCTTACGAGTATCCTACTAATTTGCTGGTCTACTGTCATAGTCAGTATTTGTTTTTGTTTATATTAATTATTTTATAAATAAAAAATATATTTAAAATAAACTTCTGCTATATATCTATTTATAGATAGATTTGTAAATATATAGATTTCTTCGAAACACCCAGTTGTTGGGCTACTATTTGGGCATCTACCAATTGCCAAATATAGTTTGATAATAATTGAAATATCCGCAGATAAAAACCGCCGTGGTCAACTATTTTTGAATAAAAAATATTGGAATCGGTATTATGACGTCACGTTACTTATTTATTTCAACAGAAGGTACATACACTACAGTTTACAAAAGCCAATGAGTAGGTACGTTGATTAGAAAGATTTCTCTAAAAATTCCATAGTATAACCTGCTTAGAACTTCTTTCAAGAAGAAACTTATGTCACTACGCTCTCGCTAACATTTTTTTAATGTAACATAGCACGTGACACCGTTTTTTTTCTTGATATATGGCAATAGTGCAATTAGCACATTCTGTCATTGTCAAGTTTTTTTCGTAATAAACAATTTCAAAGTCTAAAACGTATCCTATTAATGTCCAGTCCCGTCGAAGTAAATCAGGAGTCGCTCAGTAGAAGGATAGGCGGTTCACTGAGGACAGAGGAGGACTCCTTGAAAGCACACGAAAAACGCAGTCCCTAGCTTTTATTTCATTATCACAAACACCACGCACGAAAAACACTTTGCAGTTTAATAAACTGTCTCTATTAAACTATTATTGTAAAATATTTTTACAATAATCAACACTCAACTTCACTTCTCGAGTTCCAGCCAAAAAGTCCGTGGCACCGTTGTATTGCGCTGGAGGTCAGTGCGAGATGGAAACCTCTTTGATTGGAAAACTCGTTTGATCACGAAATTATTATTGTTGGTGAAGCAGGTACGTAATTGATAACAATAATTAAGACATTGGTGTGAAGCGACTGCATTTATAATTGATCAAATACATTATGACATTTGTTGAGTCAAGTTTGTTTTAATGAAAGAAGGTGCCCGATGAGCAAACAGTTAACTTGATACTTCTCGATGACATCTCTTAGTGGGTCCGCATGGTGGATTATGATGGCCCAAAACCAAAAAGGACGATTCAAGGGGAGGTCACTGTAGTCTTCTGTGAGAGAGGGGTAACGTGGCCAGTCGAGCGCGTAATTATAAATAGTAAGTAAGTAATATTCTTGTCTTCTTTGCGGGATAAGATGCGAAACAAAGAGACTCGATAAGGAACTACGAGTAAAGTCACCAATATAGCTCGTAGAATCAGCATAGATAGCGGCAGGTCATATTTGCGGTAGATGAACACTGGAATAGAGTTCACGGAGAGCGCAATGTGAGACGCCCTCCGATTGGTGGAGCCAAGACTTGCAGAAGTTCGGCGGTGGTGGCTGGATGAGAAGAGCCGAATATCGAGAGACACATATCCAGCAGCGAAGAGACATAGCTGAAAATATGGTATGATAACCAATTAACGTTTATGATACGTTTACGATAATACTACTTTGATGTTTGATGAATGCGAAGGCCTTTTTATAAAGTGATATCTCGATATTCAAAGCGAAAACATTAAACATTTAAACTGTGCCTTTGATTTTAACTTCATCGATTTATTCCCACCATACACGGATTTATGACTGAACTTCAAAGTAATACCAGTAGCGGGCCAGGTTACTACCTACCAATTTTTATAGTCGGGCCATGTTGACACTATTCTAAATACACATTACAAGTGGGACTGATTTTAGAGACAGGAGTGGAATAACTTTGATTAATTAAGCAAAGTAAATGAAGTAAATCGCTAGTGTTTATACATATGTATATACGGTCGAGTTTCAATCAATAGAAGTCTGTCTTCTTTCAATCAAATTGATTCAGTATTTATCTGCTAATGTAGTGAAATGAAATTGTAATGGTTTTGTTTTAATGTTTCTCAATAAAGACTCTATTTCTAATCATACGCTATACATCTATACTAATATAATAAAGAGAGAGTGCGAATTTTTTGAGTTTGTGTGTATGTGGAGGGTAATCTCCGGAACCACTGCACCTATTTGAAAAATTCTTTCACCATTTTAAAGGTACATTATTCCAGATGGATATAGGCTATATATTATGTGCAAAAAAATTGCCGGGCATGCAAGGCATGCCGGGCAGAGATAGTGGTTTATAAAATAAATATAAAAATAAATAGAAGAAAATGTAATTAATATATCCCATAGCTCCCACGTAGAGGATAGGTCTTCTGAGGTTCTAAGGTAAAAAATTATCACCCCATTTATTCTGGCTCAATAATGTGCTCAATAAAACGATTATTTATTGAGATGTTACTCTCAATAAAGTGCTAATTTTCTTTTTGTAGAAAGAAGGCGACAGACGAGTATATAGTCCACTTGACTGGTAAATGGATACTATGGATACTGTCGCCCATGGACATCCGCGTTATATGCCAACCTTAGGAGATTCAGGAATGGATTTGAAAGAAGGGTTGGATAAACGAGGAATAGGAATTATAACGGGACGAGGAGTTTTGTTCATTTCATTACAACTCTCAATCTCCCTTTAGGAGATGGCATAGGGTGGGGAGTCCAAAGTATATTACCATACCATACCATCAGCCTATGTCTCTCCACTGCTGGAGATAGGCCTCTTCAAGGCTCGCCACCACAGACGATCTTCGGATTTTGCCATCCAACCACCATCGGCGAACCTCATCAAGTCGTCGGTGCACCTGAGGGGCGTCCCAGTATATTGAGAACAAATGTATTGTCTTACTTATTTGATGTAATAAAAAAATGAAAAGGAATTCTATATGAATACTAAAACAAACACACAACATGACGATATTACTTACGAGTATATCAAACGGTTTCCATTAGAACAAAAACTGAGTATAAATGTGTCACACATTTTTATTATTAACTCACTCTTTATCTGCGCTTGAACCTCATATCTTGAACTGTTTTTTCCCATGACAATTATTACGCATAAAAAATGTAACAAAAACTAATGATGATGGTGGTCACATACTGTGAAATATATAAAAACATACAATGTGAGTTGAAGGAGTTATACTCTTGTTTTACCGTTTTTTGTATATTAATATTTTTTATTGTTACACGCGCGGGTGCACAGTGCTTCCACATACTCGTAGCAATCATTTGAACGAGTCTTTCAGACAATGTGGTTATAATTGGTCTTTAACAAAGTGAAATCTATTTTTACTTTTTAAACAGAGTACTTATAACAACAAAGTATCTTGAATTGTGTTGATATTGTACGATTTTCTGTCATTTTAGCTCGTTCTAAAAGTGTTCCTTATTACCAGCAGAACTGCTATAAAGATAACTTTTGCTTACCTAAGAATTTAGTCCATTTCGTAAAATAATATGGTAAATATTTAAAAACGTCAGTGATGAGTGCTCGTGTAAAGAAAGTGAATTAAAAAACGAAGTTTCACCATAAACCAATCATAATATTTGCCCATACCTACCCGTACAGTATTGCTATAAACTTAATTCTCAATTCGAGTTAATGTTTTCTTCATGCATTATAATTTCTTATATTTTTTTTCTTCTTTTTATATAGATAATTATATAGAAATTACAGAGCATGGATAATAAGTGGAGACTTTTTGGGTTTATGATCTGTTAATATTGAACTAATTTGTTGGTATGTATTATTCAAATAAATGAGTAATAAAAATATACTAGACTAGACTACTTAATAATGTCATTAACAAAGATAACTGATACAGTTGATAAACATATTAATAGGTATTGTGAGATATCGATCGGCTGTTGCAACAAACAAGTAAAACTCAATATCGAATAGGAATTTCTGTATTGTTAACATAAGCGGGTAAAAAATAACAATAGAGTACACCTTTTGTTAAAGACGTTAGGATACTTTTTTGCAACAAAAACGTCATCTGACCATCTGAGAAAGTGCAGTTCAATAACCTAGCAGTCATGACAGCGGTTAAATATATTTTTAACCTGATTTGACCATTTTAGAATATAAATTAAAAATAGTAATGTTGTGACCTATAGTGAATAAAGGGAACAAGATAGTGTGTAGTTTTTAGGTAATGAAAATTATTATTGTTAGGACAGACAATGTATGCCTTATAGGTTATTGTGTGCGAGACAATCCGCTTATGAAGACTTACTGAACTGAAATACAAGACAACGTTGGGAATGTACACAATCCAGTTTAATCGGACATACGCGAGTGATTTCGTCGGAATCAACATTAAAACATTTTTTGTCCACAAATGTGTAAAATTTTGATATCTTACAATCCAAATTACTAACAAAATACACGCAAAATTACTAAAAGATTTCAGAACGACTGCAGTCCAAGATAAAGACCATGAATTAGTAAATAAAGTGAAGCATTTACTTACTCAGTGCATCAGGCAGTAATTGATCGTATACCATGACCTATTTCACAGAATCACCATGCTCGGTCGAGCGATTTCTAACCAACACAACATCGGTAATTGACACGTGTTCACTAAATACTATCACTGAAATGTCTAAGCGATTGAAAATGTTGATGTTAGAAGATCAGTGACTGATCTATTAGATTTCAAAAGGGAATTTAATAGAAAAAATCGAGTTATTTAAGACGAGCGGCCGGCGTGGGAGCGGTACGCGTGTGGCACTCAGTCTCGCTTCCACGTCGAATTGGCGCAACCCGACGCTTCAGCGTAACTATTATCGCGATCCGCGCACACGCCGGTTTTCCATAAATTAAGGTTATATCTCCAACTACGTGCTTCATTGATGCCCCAACACTACCGTTAGAGGAGAACATGACATTGACCCAGAAATGGAATATAAAGTATAAGTATTATCGATAAATGAGATTAGATTGTGAGGCAACTGGTGGAAGGATGCACCACATGTCGTTTAGTCGAATACGGTTCAGATAGAAGTTGGAATATTAATTAACTTCACCGTGTGAATCGACTTTTTTGATGCAGGTAAATGTTTTAACGACAATGTAGTAACAAATGGAAGTGGAAGTAACAAAGTAAATATTATGATAGATATCTATGTAGATGTGCTTTTAGATGTCAAATCCTTTGAACATGAAATTGTACTTTATCACATTGACGCATTAAGTGGGTGTTAATAAAAAAACAGGACGCGCGTTTAAGCTATTATAATAAATTATAAATAATCAATATGTTGTTATAATTTATAATAATAAACTATAATACGAGTAAATTAAACTACTTTTTGAATTAATTATTAACGAAATCTTTTTAAAATAATTCTTAAACCGTATCTCCATTTTAAAGATCACGTTCAATTTATCAAAGAAATGACATAGGAACCACATAAATACCCATAAGTCCAAATGTGAACCAACTTGGATAGGTATTTAATTATTAGAAAATCACCTCTTCAAAGTATCAGTCGCAAGTTCAAGAGATGTTTGATCATGTGTTTCTTTAGATACTCTTGATGTCTACAATAAGTTAGGAATAGTTTTCACTTAAAAAACTAACATTATACTAAGAAATAATATAGTACCTACCTAAGGACCTAGGTGTCACAGTGTGGGAAGGGAAGCCCCCCCCGGCCAGATGGATCGACGATTTTAAGAAGTTTGCCAGTGGTAGCTGAATGAGACGAGTGTTTGGTAGTGATCCAGCAGTTGAGGGATATAGGCTGATGGTGTGGTTGAGTGGAGACCAAGAGTTGAGTGGTGGCTGATAGCGTGGGACGCCCTTCGGCCAGGAGGGCCGATGTGGATAATATGTATGTAGCTTTTGTTTTTCTCCTTGGCCAAATAACATTCTCTGAAACAAAGTTTCATTACGATCTATTGCTGCATTAACAAACAACAGTCTTTTGTAATTATCTTCGAGACAAATCGTGTTTATCTTTGTCACCGTGTGTCAGCTCGTGACCACGGTCGGTGCAACCCAACCGAAACGTCGAGTGAAATAAATAAGGTAAACATTCGCGATAACACCCGTTTAATTAGATAAAATATGTGTGAAAAACGCGAAAATCACAAATGTTCTAATGCAAACAGTCTTTCGGATTCGTATTTGTATACGAGTAGCTATAAAGAACTTTATTTATCGTGTTTTCTATTAATTTCATATTTAACTAAGAACTTAATTAGAAATACCAATGGGAATTTAATTTACATTTCAATAATCTAAAAAAATAATCGGTCTAATTAATTAGAGTTGATGTGTGTATTCCACGAGTACAAATGTGTAGGGAAAAATTGCAGACTGATTGATGCACTTCAAATCGATTGTTGTACACCGAATTGTCCTTCCATTATTTGCGTTTACATTGATTAATTATTAAAGACTTACTACATTCGACTTGTTTTAAGGCAAGATTGGTAAAAGTAACCTTAATAATGTCTTTCTGAGTCTAACTATAGAAATTATAGAGAAATGATTTCTAATGATTAAAAATACAATATTATTGTAATCCGTATCCGGTGCTTGAACGAGCCTTAAACGTCTCGCTTTTAGAGTGGACTGAACTGTTTAAAGCCGACCGATACATCATTTAGTTGCGGTCGGTCCAATGCCCAAAATGTCCAATTATTATCAATATTACAAAATGATTAGTGGGAATAATCGGACACACTAAGTAATTTTCTTTTATATAATATTAAAGTGTCACATGAATACGCTGCGCCGTCAAAGAACATATTATTAATAATATCAATGCGTTCCACGTTACACAGAAGGTCTAGCTAATTGTTATAAATAAACATGTCTGGCCTATGACAAGTTAAACCAGTTGCTATCTAAATAACATATCTGTAGAGATGTGTCAATTGTTAATATAGTTAATCGTAGATCAATTGACTTATTTATTGGCGGTAATCCTATTAATGATGATAATTTATGTGCGTCTAAACATTTTTTTGACATAAATATAGAATAACAAGATTTCTAGAGATAATCTGTCAAGCTATTTGACCCTTGACCTTCAATTGTTTTGTTTTTGTATTAGTGGACCTGTCGACCAAGCCCGGCTATATTGATATAACTCAGGGCGGCATAAAAAATGTGCATATTTAAAATTTATCATAAATGCAATAATGGAATAATTACAGCCACCTCAAAAATGTTATACTAAATACGAAAGTCGTTAGATTGAACTATGAATAATATGAAATACGACAAGTGAAATATCCTTTCTGCCATATTAATAATAGGGGTTAAAGTATGAAATTGCCGTTTTATAGTAATACGAGTAAACTTCATACTTTGAATTGACATAAAACCTTCATGGTGTGAGATTTTCGAGTGAATCTTTTTTTCACATAATACCTATGAGGTTTCTTGTTTTAAAAAATGTGCAGCATTCGATTTTCGACCTTCAATTGTTTTTTCTATTCAGCTTAGACGGGAAAGATGGACACTTCGAAAATCCGAGTAATCTTTGAATACGAGTTCCGACGCGGAACTAACGCGGCAGAAACGGCTCGCAATATTAATATTGCGTTTGGAGAGGAGACTGCTAATGAACGAACCGTGCGTTTTTGGTTTAAACGCTTTCGTAATGGAAACTTCGACTTGAAGAACGAACCACGTGGAAGACCGCCCACACAGGTGAATAACGCTGAATTGAAGGAGATAGTGGAAGCCGATCCGAGTCAAACTACCCAGGAATTAGCGGCATGGTTTAACGTTACCTTACCTACAATATTGACTCATTTGCATCAAATCAATAAGTTAAAAAAATATGAAAAATGGGTGCCTCATGATTTGACTGATCTGCAGAAAGAAACGCGTGCTGAAACTTGCGTTGCCTTGTTGAATCGGTACAGAAATGAAGGAATATTGGATCGAATTGTGACATGTAACGAAAAGTGGATTCTTTACGATAACCGAAAGCGAAAAATGCAATGGCTGACCCCAGATCAAACGCCGCAACAGTGCCCTAAGGCAAAGCTTACAAATAAAAAGGTAATGGTAACTGTTTGGTGGTCTATTCATGGTGTTATTCACTATAGCTTTCTCAGGTCTGGTCAAGCAATAACAGCAGATATCAGTGACAGTTTTATCAGTGACCGTTTCCGATTCGGTAACCTCTAGATTTAGGTAGTTCGATTCCAGATATAATTGGCTTTATCTGTTTAACTTTGTCTTTCAATTAAATTAAGATTATTTTTTTTCTTAAAAAAAATAAGATAGGCAAATGAGATATTTTCCCATCGGTATATTTCCCGAAGGGCACAGGCTTAAGTATATTACTGGGGTGTTTCCGACTATAATACATACTCGTACACTACGCGGGCCCAGTGCGAATTGGTGGATGCATTCCATATATTTGGTTTTATTTCTCGAGCATGCGGATTTCTCACAATTCTTTCCTTCACCGCCGAACTAGAGATAATTTCAAAAATCCATTACTCAAGTTAGATGACGAATATGAGTTAAAAATTATAATAGGCGCTCTTATCATTTATTGTTCTTACGATGATTTTAGTGTTCATTTTCGTTGGTCTAGCTCAATTAATAGGTTTGGCCTATAATGTTATATTTGCGGTCGGCGCCTCTTAACCGCTGGTTGATTATGATGATAATAAACTGGAAAATCGCTCGTATTTATGCGAACGCTTTATTGGCCGATACTTTATCAGGATACAAATATAATATCGCGACATGTCTTGTGGTGTGGACGATTCTTAAAGTGCAACACACATGAAAATTGCAAACTTGTTTACCTATATGCATACGCACGCGTTACACTAATGTAAACAGAATACGCGTAGCATGTATTTTGTGCCATTCATATATTTGTATCATACGATGTACTTGCATCTTTGCTGTGTGATGCGTGATGCTTTGCTGAGACATAACTGTCAAGTTATTTTGTTTTTAACATATAAATTTAACATCAAGTTATTTTGTTGGCTACATGTGATTATTTTATTTTTAATCGAAAATTCAGACTAGAATACACACAAGGCTATCACATACGAGGCCCGAGCGAGCTTCACGTCACGAGATATGGTCGACCGCTATCAGGACGGTATCAGACAAAATATAATTTATGGCTACCAGCCGAACCCCCGATCACGTGCTACGATAACTTTGTTCTAAAATTCACTTGGAAAACGTTCAGTTTTTCTAAGATATTTCTTTATACTTTAACACAATTATTATGTGTATGCGTAAGTACCTAATGATATACTTATAATACCGATGATACTGATGTTACGTTACCTTCAATTTTATCCTCCAGAATTATTGTTTAATTCCAAACGAACTTTCCAAATTAAATAAGTATAGTTCCGCCAAATGGTGAGCACAGTTTGTTGGCGGACAAGCTCTCATTTCTTACAATGTCTTTTCCATGGGCCTTCCATGTCATGCTCATTATTTTGTGCATGAGGGATGTACTCGTATGTCCTTAAAACGCCACGCCGGCCAAGCGTGTGGGCGAGTCCACTCTTTTAGAGGTAGTACAGTTCCTCAGGGCTTGCAGTAGCGGCTTTGTTATTCCTTAACCACCTATTAGGACACCCACGTGAAGAGGTGGTGTTATTCTAACAGCGACTGACACTACACGGCCATGTCTACCATCATGCACCTAAAATACGTAAATCGTACGTAAATCTTACATTTTGTTTTTAATTAATGAACGTCAAAACAAAGGTAAACTACTTTTATCTATAACGGAAACAAAAGCAGTAGCACTTTCCTAATTTACAGCGGCTATATGCAGGTTTCATCGGATATTTTTCTATTTGTACACCGGTAAAGTTTGCTCTGTCTGTTTGTACGTGATTGATTAGATTGCACGTTGTTTGTCAGGCCGCATTCATTCCTAGTTAGTAGATGTGTTAAAGATTAAACTATTGGTACCTTCTATAGATAAACTTTAATATGTATATTGTATTGTAATTAATAGAGAACCGTAATGTTCGCAAGTGTTATACAGACATCTCACCACATCGATATATCGCCATTCGACTTGGCACTTGAATTTATTAAATAATCATTATTAATTTAAATTTATTGAATTGCTTAAGCGCCTGAATCAACTAATATATCAATATGTAATGCTTACCGATATTTTATATTTCTGTTATTTTAGGCGATTTTTCTATTAAATCAGCTAAAAACATTTTATAAGTATCTACATTAAAAAGTAGTTAATAAAGAAGCTGATAAAAACAGAAATTTTCCAAACTATTCCACGTATATGTTACATTAGTTTGATTTCGTCAAAATCATCGGTTTGAAAATACATACCTACCTACTAGATATGTTATACGAGCTCTCTAGGGCAGACACGTTAGCGTTCTTTGTTCAGTAACTCTCAATTTTTTATTATATGCATGTGTGTTTTGAAAATGGTACATTCTTATTAGGTTGTACTCTTGTACTTAAGTTTCAAATTTGACTTTTTAACTACTCATCTGCCTTACCAACCAGAAGTTGCCAACTAGGTTTCTTCGATAAGGACCTACTATGTCTATTGCCATATCGATAGTCAAAATGAAAGGATATTCAAAGTCGGTCCAGTAGTTATTGTTGAGTTAATCTTATATACACGTACTCGTAAAAACAAATCATGATCTCTCTGTTATAATATAAATGTTAAATCGAAGCCAATGTCACGGAAACTATGTCAGTTTTATAATATATGATATTTTGACGTTTTTAACACATATTTATCTGTTTAAACAGATCTCACGGCATACATTTACTTTATTGAAATTGCTCGTACCTCTCGATGTAGACTGCCCGCCTCTTCAATCAACCTTCAGTCTTCAGTCAACTATGGTTGGAGCAACCCGATGGAATGTCGAGTAAAATAAACAAGGTAATCACTCGTTGAGGCCCGTTTGTATAGATAAATATTTCAATTTTCATATAGTGACTTTAAAATTGTAATTAGCAAGGTGTAGTATCTTGCCATTTTTGCTCATGCTCAATGGACAGGCGTTCCTTCTTTGGATTTTTATATTATACTAGCAAAACCCTGCAGACGTTGTCCTGCCTGTGTATATTTATTTACCTCTGTATATAAAATCATAAATTATTCTATTTTGCCGTCGATATGATTTTTGCGATCTATTGAACGGCATAGAAGTTGATGTGCTGCACCGTCATCTAGTGGCGAGTTACAACAAAGTGGATAGCATAAAAACCTTCTCCATGAAAAAATACATACATGTGTCAACTTTCATAATAATCGGTCGAACGGTGTCAAGTCTATTAACATCAGATATACCAACATCCATTTTCATATATACGAGTATAGATTTATTTTACGGTTCTAGATTAGTTCTTTTGGTCCATTTTGTTTTAAAGTTTGATAACGTTGCGACTAGCAAAACTAATTTAAAAACAAAATTGGTAACGTTCACCTGGAAGCTTTTAATATTTATAACAATATTCGAAAACTGTTCACTATATGTATCTAGTACATCTGTAGTGTAGGTGATTCAGGGATAGTGAAAAAAAACACCTAACATTGAGTGAACTTTAGCGACCTGTACTTTATGAACTTTACAAGTGACTTTATGAGTCGCCTTTGGTCACCCAGGTTATTATAGCAGAAGAAACTGATATAAAAAATATTGTAAAATTATTATTATTGTTTTTAGAAAAAAAGATGGCAGACGACACTATCATATATCGTGAGTGGATACTATCGTCCATAGACAAACGGCACGCTCCCGGATGCGCTGCCTACCTTTGCAGATTAAGTGCAGCAGATTAATACGATAAAGTGGGAAATGCAGTGTATTTCAAGGTAGTCGTCTGTGAAAGAGGGGTAACACGTGGCCAGTCGAGTGCGCCCAGCGGCTGTGCGAATGCAGCATGCACTCTCCCCCTACAAGCATGCTATTATATTTTAGGTAATATTATCTAGGGGGATCTATATAATATTACCTAAAATATAATATTACCTCTTTTTTCTCTGGTCACTATTCTGGATAAAAATAGTGGACGTTGAGTTCAATTTCAAATATCGATAAATGATCATGGGCGTAGTCACGGTGGGGCAGGTTGGAGTGCTTGCCCCCCTGGCATAGGGAAGAATAAGTAACAGACTTTCTGCATTACACTATATATAAATCATAAGGAAATTGTTGCTTTGCTCCACTTTGGATAAAATTCTGGCTACGCCCTTGTAAACGATATAATATTGTTTTGGAATAAATAAAAAATCAAAGACAATGAACATTTAATTGCAAAAGTTTTATTAAGTCTCAATTTATCTTATAAATTAGTTTTAGTGTTTTTGGTATCTTTAGTTATTATTTTAATTATTATTGCATAATAATTGTTAAATACGTTAAATTTGCTTTTTGAAAACAACCGAATACTGCACTAACGGCACAACTCGGTTAAATCCGTGCATGGCGGGAGTAAGTTGATAAGTCAAAATTAACTGTATTTCAAGGGCACAGTAAAAAGTTTAATGTTTGTGTTGTCGCTTTGGATATCGATATATCATTTTAATGTTGAAATTAATATATTTCTCTGAAGCTATAGAGTAACGAAACTGAGTAAGTACGGTTGACTTTTTTTTTATTGTACCTATAGATATTCAATGTGATACCCATGTGCCATAAATTCATGTTGAAAAATGTATTTATCTTGAGTTATCAACGCATTTCTGCTGTGTACGGAAACTTATAATAAATAAACCTGCCTACTTAGTTAATTTTTTAAAGAATATGAATATTTTAATGAAGGTAATTTATAGGAAAATTGTATGATGGGGCTGTATGATTCAGATTTTTTTTTATTTAAATAAATATCAAAAAAGTCTAACTAGAGATATACTACATATTGGGTACAAGAAACATGTTTCTGTGCCCCGTATGTAGCATATTTATTGCACTTTTAGCTGAATGTGAGTTTTTTAAAACAGCATAAAACAAAATATTCTGGAACATTCTATTACCGTATTTGTAGTGGAATCCAGTGATAAATGGTTTATCTATTATTGTAACAATGTTTACACAAAGTACAGTTTTAGTGTATCGTATCTCTAGTTAAATGTAGCTTATCTTAATTTATTGGGTAACAGTGGATTATTTTGTAACTGGCGTGATATGTAAAATATTTGAAAGCAAGATAGGAAAATTACTCTTAATATAGTTTGAGTTTTTATAATTGGAAAAAGGTTGTAAATTCCTTATCTCATTAAAATTCTGTATTACCCCTAAAGGATGAGCGCGGAGTGTAATAGGATGAGGCTAGCTTCTTGCCCCGTTGTACTTCCAATTCTTTATCCTATCTAATCCTATTTAGAAATTTACACGTAAATTTTTAAGTGTTGATGCCAAAGTTTTTCATTCTGAACTGATGTTAGCATGTATCGTTGATGTCGCAGGGCGACAGTACCCACATGGGCTGTCCGCTACCTTCCATAACAAAAATGTGAGTGTGGGCTGATTCTCCAGAACTACGGATAAATTTACGACTTAACTGATTCGAAAACAAACTTTTCTCAGACAAATTTATTAATTACAGTCTCGTAATAGTGCTTGCTACTTTTGAAAAAAAAAATTGCATTTAGTTTTTAAAAAATACCAATATATATCCCGAAACTGGTAATGATAACTATTCTCTCGTCAATATTATGTCAGTACGTCAATAGAGATACGTATTTAGTTAAGTTGTATAGGTCAACACTATTGATTTATTTTTAAGATATAGCAATTTGAATATAATCTTTACTGAGCCTGTGGCAATCAAAAGTCAGTGATTTATGGATCACTTCGAAGAATCAACCTGCCATTTGATTATTTGGTTCGTCCCTTCTTCCCTTGTTTACGTCCCGCTTCCACTATTCCCCAATATCCACAATTGTACTCCCGCATGGCAAGGAGTTATTTGCGCTCTGCTCAAATGAGTACAAAAATGTAAAGGAAAGAAAAAATATTCTCCCCCAAAAGATTGAATGAATAGGAAAAATTATAGCAAAATAATATAATTTTAACTCCAGGCTCCGACGCCTACACATTTCGAGTACTAAATATCGGATCCCCGAGGGCAATATTTCCGCCAGCTCTCAGGCTTCCTCAGATTTTTTTGGTGATACGACGGGCGTATAATAAAAATAAATATTTTATATCTGCAGCATACAAATTACCTTGTTACTTCTGTCCTTTGATATAAATATTTGATGACATCATAATTAAAAACATCAGAAGTTACAACTTCTAAAATAAATCTCGCGATATTAATTAGATCTCACCATAATGAGAGATCTATAGGTAATTATTTCCTCTATACGAGATGCAACAACTATTGTTAACTGTACAAGTGATAATTTTAACCTGTGTAATAAATGCATATGTATGTATATATTATACATGATAACCGCTAGTTATTAATGTATAGGGTCCTTACCTATAAAATTGCCGTTATATATGGAAAAAATCAAATATATTTTTGTATGAAAAGTATATACAGTGTAATCTCTATATAGCGACACTGAAGGAACTGCGCATTTTATGGCGTTATTGAGAGTAGTCGTTAAATGGAGAGAAGAAAAATCAATATTATGTTACTATTATAATATTATTTACTAATAAAGTATATATAACATTTACAAACAACAAAGCTATTAATAGCGATACAAATAACAATGCTTATTGCGTATAGTCTGTTATCTTCGTCTGACGTTTTTTGCGCGACTGAATCCAAAGCGTCTTCCAACATCACTTATCTTTTCTCCCGCCTCTATTGCGCGTATTAATAAAACCTTTTCGTTAACACACAAAGATTTTCTCTTACTCGCCATGTTCACAGTTTGAAAGTTTGTGAGCAACTAAGAATATGGTAATGTACAGATAATGCATAACAACCTAACGACAGTCTAGTAGCCGAGGTAAACACGTGCAAGGTATAACAAACAAAAGAACGGATTTCTTAGAATCTTCGATACGTATGATGCCGACAGTCGAGGTAAATACAGGCTAGACAATAAAGCAACAAAAAAACAAACAAAAGAACGTACACAGCTGCAGTTCTTATTTCGGCAACTTAGAAAGTACTGTTTATTGTTTAATAATGACGTATTGTTGTCGTTATTTAGAGTGGGTGTGATGCTACATAGAGTATATCATTGTATGGATAAGGTAAACCAACCATAGTCAAGTAATTTTGACGGTTTAGGCAGTTTGTCGTTAAATCGAGTAGCGTTAAATGGAGTTTACACTGTATTTAATTACTCGAAGTATTGTCCAATATTATCAATGCACTTTTGTCATTTTAATGGTAGTTGATTGATGCTGATTGATTTCTGGAGGAGTTTTTCACTGTCTCATCGGAGTTGAATTCCGAATAAAATGGTAGGGGCAAGGTCCGGCGAGTGACGGAGAGCTTCCAGTCGAAACTTCTGTAACTTTGAGACTGTCTGCAATGTGTGGGCGAGCGTTATCATGAAGACGTTTGGGACATTGTTTGGCTGTCTCCTGAGTTCAACCATTGTAACGAACGTTTACGATTATCATACAGGATCCATTTCTCACAAGTCACAGTGCGATTCAGAATCTCTTCATTTTTATGCCGGTTAAGCAAAGTAAGGCAAGCTTCGTGTTTGCAGCTGACTTTCATAAAGCTCATACGGAACCCACTTTCCGAGCCTCTTCACTTTCCCGATTTGATGCAAATGAATCAATATCGTTTTGTCACTTACGCCGAAGGCTGCTGCTCATTCAGACGTATTCAGCTCATTCAGCTCATTTTGGGGTGTAAGAGGCTCACCTACCATCTTTGGAGCCTAAGCCAACCTCACCTGCTTGTGGTGCACCCTGCTGTTAACTGACGAGGCAATGGCGTTCCCTTTTTGCGGTGGGAGGGTTACTCCGTCGGCATTGCTACCACCCTTCCGTCGGAGTCCGCCGCCATAATGGTGCCTTATAAGCCGCGAGGCCCGCATCGTGTTCCGGCGGTGAGCGGAAGAAGCCGTCCCGAGAGAGATTGTTGCGTGTGGAAATGAGGACCGGCGGTTGCGGGGAATTACAGACGCGCATGGGCGTGACATGGTGGCGCGGGGATCAGGGAGACCCAGTGAAACGGTTGTCCGCTGACCGCCCGCGGGTTGTTGGGGGCCCGAACCCGGGGATCTTACTTTAATCTCCACCCCAGGAGGCTGCCCCGCCGCACGCGAAAAATCCCTTGGGGTAGCAGTTGTGCCGGAGGAGACCGGAGTGGAACCCGACTGCTGCCCCCGGGGGGGGACCGGGGGCCCTTCCGTACCCCGCGCCAGCAAGTCACACAACCTTTGTGACCTGATTTTTTCTCCGCCCCGTGCTTTGTCCTTTGATCCACATGCGACCATTTCTTTCTCCGTCCCCCCTTTTCTTATTTTTCCTATTCACACTCACAATGGCCAGGAACAAGAAAATGTATAATGTGCACTCAGCGGCCCATCCTGTAAGTTCCACATTTAAAGTGGACTTTTGCAACATTAGAGGGATGCATAGTAACATCGACGCCGTCCACTACCACCTTGAGACGGCAAAGCCGGCCTTACTTTTCTTGACGGAGACACAGATTTCCTGCCCGGCCGATACATCATATCTTCATTACCCCGATTACAAACTGGAGCACTGTTTTGTGCGACGTGCCGGGGTATGCATGTACGTCCGGGAGGATGTTTGTCGCCGCCGCCTCAGCCATTTTGAAGACGGGGACCTGTCGATTATCTGGGCGCGTATTGACTACGGACGTTCCACTAAAGTCAACGCTTGCCTTTACAGGTCCCACAGCGGTGATACGGAGACGACTCGTTTTTTTGAGCGTCTACAAGAAACGACTGACAGAGTGCTCGAGCAGTTCCCTTGCGCGGAAGTGGTGATCCTTGGTGATTTCAACGCTCACCACGAAGAGTGGTTGGGATCCCGAACTACCGACCGCGCAGGGAGAGCAGCCTATAACTTTGCCCTGGCCTATGGTTTCTCGCAGTTGGTGTCCTCACCTACGAGGATACCTGATATCGAGAGCCATACTCCCTCCTTACTGGACCTCCTGCTGACTACGCGTCCGAATGACTACAATGTTGTTGTTGATGCCCCGTTAGGATCATCCGACCATTGTATCATTCGAACTGCTGTGCCAGCCAAGCAATCCGTGCGGACCCATTCACAGGGAACGCGCAAAGTCTGGCACTACAAGTCAGCAGATTGGGATGGGTTGCGCGAATTTTACGCCTCTTATCCCTGGGGGCAGCTTTGTTTCTCGTCGGGAGATCCGGATACCTGTGCAGACTCCGTTACCGACGTGGTGTTGCAGGGCATGGAATGTTATATTCCTTGCACCGCGATACCGGTAGGCGGACGGAGCCAACCATGGTTCAATCAGTCCTGCAGAGAGGCCCGTCGTAATAAACGGGCCGCATACAGGGCCTGGACCAGAGCACAGGTGTCCGAAGATCCGAATACCTCCGACTTGAGGAAGAAATTTAACGCTACCTCGAGGTGCAGTAAGAGGATCATTGTCAGAGCAAAGAATGAGCACATCCGCAGAATTGGCGACCGACTAGCTAGCTATCCTTCTGGAAGCCGGGCTTTCTGGTCGCTCGCTAAGGCTGCTGAAGGTAACTTCTGTCAGTCGTCACTCCCTCCACTGCGGAAACTCGATGAGTCACTGGCCCATGGGGCGAAGGAGAAAGCCGATCTCTTGGGCTATCTCTTTGCCTCAAACTCGACACTGGACGATAGAGGTGCCTCACCACAGTCTATCTCAAGGTGCACAAGGTGCCGGAAATCTGTTTCACACAGCGTGAAGTCCGGCGAGCTCTAGCATCTCTTGATGTCCGAAAATCGAGTGGGCCTGATGGTGTTCCTGCAGTGGTGCTTAAATTTTGCGCTCCCGAGTTGTCCCCGGTGCTTACGCGACTCTTTAGGCTCTCATACTCTACAAAAAGCTTCCCGTCAACATGGAAGGTAGCTCATGTTCACCCTTTACCTAAAAAGGGTGACCGCACAGACCCGGCCAACTACAGGCCAATAGCGATCACCTCCCTCCTCTCCAAGGTGATGGAGCGTGTCATAAACACACAGCTCCTTGGGTACCTAGAGGATCACCAGCTGATTAGCGACCGTCAATATGGATTTCGCCATAATCGCTCCGCTGGTGATCTTTTAGCGTATTTAACACACCGCTGGGCTGACGCCATTGAGAGTAGAGGCGAGGCTCTGGCTGTAGGCCTAGACATTGCGAAAGCTTTTGCCCGGGTATGGCACAAATCGCTGCTTTCCAAGTTACCATCTTTCGGGATACCCGAGGGATTATGCGAATGGGTTGCCAGTTTCCTGACTGGACGGAGCATCAGAGTCGTTATCGATGGTAGCTGCTCCGACACCATGTCTATTAACGCTGGCGTCCCGCAAGGCTCCGTGCTGTCTCCAACTCTGTTCCTTCTGCATATCAACGACCTGTTGCAAATTGGTGACATACGTTGCTATGCAGATGACAGTACTGGAGACGCCTTGTACAGGGGCCGCGCCAACATCCCTCGGGTCGAAGTGGAAGAGAGTCGCGCCAGGCTTGTGTCTGAAATCGAAGACTCTTTAGATCTAGTCTCGATTTGGGGTTCTATGAACCTAGTGGATTTCAACCCCAGTAAGACGCAAGTCTGTGCATTCACCCCTTTTGTTGTAGCACCTGGCTTTCAGAGCATACCTCTTAAGATCTTGGAGAGTATCGGGATCCTTGGTATCGACATCTCCAGCAAAGTCGAATTTAGGGGTCATCTGGAAAATAAGGCCAAAATGGCCTCCAAAAAGCTCGGTGTGCTGAACAGAGCGAAGCGGTACTTCAAACCTGGGCAACTCCTTATGCTTTACAAAGCTCAGGTGAGGCCCCATATGGAGTACTGCTCTCATCTTTGGGCCGGCGCACCGAAATACCAATTGGACCCATTTGACTCCATCCAACGACGTGCTGTTCGTATTGTCGACGATCCCACTCTCACGGGCGGTTTAGAATCCCTCAGCATTCGGAGAGACGTTGCGTCTCTCTGTGTGTTCTACCGCCTGTACAATGGGGAATGCTCTGAAGAATTGTTTAATATAATTCCCACCTCGGGTTTCTACAACCGCACCTCCCGTCACAGAAGTGCGGTCCATCCGCATTTCCTCGATACGGAGGTGTCGCGCACTGTTCGGTCCAAAAATTATTTTATACCGCGAACCCGTAGGTTGTGGAACGAACTGCCTCAAGAGGTCTTTCCATTGAGCTACGATATGGGGTTCTTCAAGAGAGCTGTGAATAGGATTTTGCAAGGTCGGTGGCGCACCCGCATAGCCCCTGGTGTTGCAGGTGCCCATGGGCGGCGGTAACACTTACCACCACGTGGGACCGCTTGCTCGTCCGCCCACTAATCTATAAAAAAAAAAAAAAGACGTGGTTTGAGATAAATCCACTTCCTTTAATTTTGAATATTTGAATCAATTTTGAAAAAGAATGTCATAGCTTTAAATTGAAATTAATATGAATTTGGAATTCCCAGCCAAACGCAAGATAACAAAAAGTTCAAAGTGGCCACTATGAAGAAACAGCAATTTCATAGGTAAGGTTCTAATATGTGCTAATTATATTATTATCCTTCTCAGTAGAGGCATTAAGACGCATGGACATGGGTCTTAATGCCACTACTGAAAACCAGCGCTGTAGTTTGTCCACAGCTAATGCTGATCCCTGCTGCTGATTCCTGCTGATTTCCTGCATCGCAATGCACATCCGAGCTTCCAAATGAGTTTGTTTATTGTGTCTCTTTTTATGTTCAATTTCTTATGTGTAAATTGTTTATTCCTACCTTTGCTGTGTCGGAATAAAGTGATGTCTACAAAAGTTTGCTATCAATAAAATTATACAAAAAAATATTGTCTGCTTGTTTTTAAAGAAAGGAGGTATGACGGTAAGCGGTTGCTGTTGCCATTGGACATCTGCGATACATGCCAGCATCGACTATCAATTGCCAATAATGGCAAACGTTGGCACACACAAGTAAGTTTTGTGTGTGCAAAACACACAAATTGTAGAAATTAAGATTTGGGAGTTTAAAAAAGGATTTTGAAAGGTAGGGAATAGAGAGCATCGTTATCCTATCCCCTACTACATCAACCTGATTACTTCTCCCATCTCACCGTATAAAAGAAACAGAACAGAATAGAACAGAAGAAAATTTCAGATAAATATTAATAATTGATCTTTTAATGGGCATCAATAATATTCCTTCGGTAACTTGGGACTAATTTGTACAATTAGGTATTATTTAAATGTCAACTTACAAAGGTTAGAACTTTCTAGATATTTTCTTCTATTATTTATTGCATAACACAATCCTGATTATCAAATATCTCCTTATAATTACAACAATGCATTTCAAAAATACGTTTTAAAGTAAATATATCACAATAGTGTATATTATGCATTCAAAAATTACAATTAACATCGTTTGAAAATTATTCAAAATGACCAGAATTGACTCAGTGTAAAATGTCTTATCAAAATAGTATTACTAGATCACAATACGGAAGTACCTAGATAGTATTAGAAGTTATACAGAGTTATGCAACAGTTAAACTTATAAATAAAATAAAATTTTGCATTTTGTATTCAGAAAGCTTTGTATAATTTGACTTATATAGTAATTTTATAAACAGAAAGAGACAAACTAGTAAAACGAATTGAAATACATATGTTTTTATATAAAATAATGTATATTGTTATTATGTTTTAATCTAATTGTTAGAGCATAACAATATTGTAAAGACACTATGCTTCCAGTGTATAAATCCAAGTACAAAATATTTGTTGTTACATATTCTGTGAACAAATTCATATCTTGAACATAAACGATATCGTAAACCTTGATATATACAGCCTGTCCAGTTAGCGACGTCCAACCGAAACTTATTAGTACGAGACGTTTCTAGGAATTTGTGCAAGGGCAAATAGGTTTATGCAAAACTCAACGGTTGTCAAACTATTTCCCGTTTTTTGCATTGAGGAAAATAGCTATCTTTGCTCAGTCCGTTCGTGCAAATGAGGGATTTTTTTTTCTGCTAAACATTCCTAAATAACTATTTAGGAATATTTATGGTTATTGAATGTAAAAGGTTTTCAATACTTAATATTGAATTTCACTAAATTTCTTGTTCTCAACTTTGACCAGTTCTGACGCAAAAAAATTGCACTGAACCATAAGTGCACCTGTATGTATTATATCTTTTGGTTCATTTACTAGGTAGCTGCTTTCGACGGCAACTTCGCTCGCGTAGACTAAGCAGCTGTAAAAAAAATTGCAACTGTAAAAGCACCTATATGATGGACCTCACGAATTCGCTTGCTTTCAGCGCAGAAATTATCTTCTCGCTTCTCTTTTATAGATTCATAGCCTCCTATGAAACATATTTTAGATTACCTTCAGGATAATTAGCTATACAACAGCGAACATTTTAATTCATTACGCGAATCCATTGATTTGAGTGTATTCTCAAATCTATGCGTGTACCTAATAGTTTTGTCGGACAATGTGACAATCAATGTATTTATAACTTTTTTTTAATCCACCCTTGATATAACGCATTTAAGGATAAGATAGTGTCACTGTTATTAGACTGCACATTGAGCTACATGACAGTGAAAACCTCATTAAAATCCACCCAAAAGTATTTGTGTAATTTTATTAAGTAAATTTTTTGTTTTCCTCTATAACTCAAGTTCCTTGTGTCATATGAAGATGACACATATACCAGTTTTCCTTCTGGACAATTAGCTATACATTAGTGAAAACTAGATCAAAATCCGTTCAGTAGTTTTTACGTGATACTCAAACAGACAGACATACAGACTAAAATATTAAAAACATCTGGTTTGTGTTGTGCATGATCGATGGTTCTGTTTTTTGAATTTGCTCTATGTAGGTACAGACTCAAGTCTTTTACTGTTTTATTATACTACTACTAATATAGATTACGAAATGGAACAACATAATATGTATATTCTTTAAAAATGGAATTTCGTTATGGTTGTCGCTCCCTGGGACTCCTCGTGTATATTATTTCAAAGTTATATTTTTTATGTACACGTTTTTCTTTTACAATGCAATAACACATAAATTCAAAGCTTAGTAGTATTAGAGAATAACCTTAAAATAAGGGGAATGGGTGGATAGATGTGGTAACGCACGGGATGGTGGCTGGGGTGAGTGAAGGGCTCTGGAATCTTTATGTCAAAGCAATAACATTCACCAAGGTTTGGTTTCAAAATTAGTCGAGTGAGAATACAAGGTTTTCAACATTGTTTCTTTCACACTAGTTCACAAACAAGACAAAAGGCTGATTCCCAATAAAGCATATTAAAATATCACGCTTCAGCTTTCTTTCTTAAAGATAACATTTCGGCTTCTTCAATGGTGTCCGGTAGCGGGACATTGATGGTTTCAGGTAAGCTGAATACCAGCACGCTGGCGACTAGAGCTAAGCTGCCGAAGAAAATAGCTGGGAGATTGTCGTAGTATAATGCCTAGAAAGAGAGTTTCGCTTTGTTTATTTGACCACTTAAATAACTGAAGTAATCAAATTATAATAATGGCAGGTCAAAGGTTGACCTTTACAAATTGTGTTTTTTGATAAGGAAAAGGACTTTACAATACAGACGCTTACTTGATAGGTTAATTATTTAATTTCTATCAACAGAATATAGTTCATAGGAACATTATACAAGAACACAAGGAAAGATACATAATATTATAAGATTAATAACTCTGTACATCACCAGCTGTATACTGAATGTATACTGAATGCACTGCGTTGAAAATCATTAAATGATTTCTGCATTGTAAAGTGTTCTGACCTTATTAAAGAACAATGTATAGACTGATTATATCGTGCACATAAAAGTCGAAAAGATTAAGTACAATAATAATTTGAAAGATCTAATGAAATGTGACAGATGTATTTAAATAATCGATATTTACTTTATTACTTATTTAATTAATAACAAATCAACAGGATTATTAGTTAACTCGAACACTTCAGAAACATATTACATGCACTTAGATTTAGTTGCAACTGCACGCTTAGTGATAAAGATTTTACCGATAAAATACTTACAAACAAAGGTGTTTCAGGTGACAGTGTGCTGGGCTGTTCATTAAACTGATAGATAGATGTATAATAGTACATTACTGTCCAGGCCCGAAATAAAGCAATTGACGGCCGAATAATATTGGAATAAACAAACAAACGAATAAATAAACGAGGCCGTTAATTGTTATTTCGACCGAGACTTATATAGTATTTTTCTCTAATTTGCGAGGAAACAATAAACAAATTAATTCAAGAAACAGAGGTTTTCCGAGAAAGAATTCGCTTTTTTTTTCAGTTTTCCACTTGATGAAATCTTCATATGCCTTTTCATATTTCTCTCTCACATAACATCCACAATACAGAGTAGGTATCTGATTTTCATTCCCGCCAATTCGACTGCGCGCGGTCTTTGTTCTTTTTTTAAACTTTTGAAAAGTAATGCACATTCAGCCTTTATAATAATAAATATCGTGTACCTCAAAAAACCTAATTTATGTTAGTGTGCACTAAAAATAACCTCGCTACTTTCCAGCAATCTCTATTATTGTGTGTTGGAAATTGCTGGCGTGCGTACAGAAAAGAGCCGATTCCTTTTTTAAAATAATGAAGCCATTTCCGAGCAAGTAGGAGAAAAAATCTTTATTGCACATCAAAACAAAACAGTAACATATATTGTAACAAATGAAATGCAAAAAGGATGTGATCAATGCAGAAAAAATTGGTGTGAGAGCTCACCGAAACATTTTGAAGGCGTAGATTCAGACTGAACTGTACCTACTAATCAGTTATAGAGAACTTATATTTAAAGTACTTACAAGTGAAGGTGTTGACATGTTGACATTAGTTTAACTTAAACTCGGCGTAAAGAGGAGCATACCATCAGCTGAGATTGCCGGGCGTTGGTAAGATGCAAGAGATTGTGAAAATACTTTGAATCTATAATCTATAAAGGTACTTACAAGTGAAGGCGTCAAAGGAATTGATGTAGTTCCGACACTGTCTCCAAAGATGCACAGTTTGCTGAGATTCGTAACCTCAGTGATTTTCGAAACAATTCAAAGATTTAACAGGAGACGGAAATGTAATATTTATTGGCAAGGAACTTGTTTATGAATTACTTACAAGTAAAGGCGTCAAAGGAGCTAGCGTAGACCCGACTCTGCCTAAAGAGGAGCACACAGACAGTAGTGACTGCCGCAAATTGGTTGGAAATACTTCGGAGACGTAGATGTAGACGGAACTGTACGATATAGTGATTGAGAACTTCCCGGAGAGGTATAGGATGAGCGACCACCATTTTTGATCTATAGTAGACAAATAGAATATGTTGACGCAATAACATCTGCAATAATATTGTAAAAATAAAACAGTTATTTAACACCGTTCGAGATACCCATTCTCGATTCGTAATGCAAAAAGCGAGCTCAAACAAACGGGTACGCTTGTATGAAAATAATTTACTTTTAAGTTTTTACTTATTCATCATTCATAGGTATTAATTCAGGTATTCATTTCTTCTCCCAATGTCTCCACATAGAGCCATGGCAGCTCCTTACAATCCAGTGGGCTTCTGTGATAGCCTTCACATCATCGTATCATCTTGCCTTGGGTCATTATCATGTATTGTATTGCCATGTTATTATTACGGCAATACAATTATACCGCGAATCCGTAGGCTGTGGAACGAACTGCCTTAAGAGGTCTTTTCATTAAGGTACGATATGGGGTTCTTCAAGAAAGCTGTGAATAGGATTTTGCAAGGTGGGCAACCTGGTGTTGCCGGTGTCCATGGGCGGCGGTAACACTTACCATCACGTGGGACCGCTTGCTCGTCCACCCACTTCTCTATAAAAAAATAAAAATTAAAGTTGAAAATTGAAATAATATTTTTTGATATTTCAAAATTTAGAGTGGACCTTTCCAAACTAAATTAAATCTGAAAGTTAGTGGTTCCTTTTACACAGGTTCTAAGATATAAATTTTGATATTTTAGCAAGAATTAAAACATAATATTGAACATGATATTGAACTTAATACATATTTGTCATCACAATATTGAATTAATTTATAATTTAATATCCGATTATACAAGTTACGAGTTAGGTGCGAGTATGTTAGCTATTGATTAAATTAAACAGTCGAATAGTAGTAAATTTATTGTAACGTTGAAGTATCGTTTTAGATAATACAAATATGGAATCGCACAAGAAAAACAATTGAGGAAAAATTGATTAATTTGAACGAAATCTAATAATAAGTTTACGTATATTATTATAGTCTTGTAAAGGAATTAAGATTTGTATTTAAAAAATAATTCTAATTGCGTCAGTCTTGTAATAGATCAGAAACACCGAGCACGAGTAATTCTTACAGCAACGGCGCTGATCTTCTTTCGGATTTAAAATCCCGACTGTCACAACTTCATTCATTTATTCATCCAATGTTTATTAAACAAGCTCAGCTCTGCATTTATATATACCGTTTCAAGTTTTCAAACGCGGCGTAAATTATTTATGTGTTATCTATTGCTCGTCCAAAACCGCACCAAACATCCAAGGGGGTGCTGTTAAATCGGCTTAACTTGAATATTCCATTAATTCTGGCTGTTGAGCAAACAGTGATCACTAAGTAAACAACGTGGCTTACGCAAAATTCTCAGTCCAAAACTCGAGTCAGGGAAGCCAAGTCAGCGTAAATTGTTTCAGGATTATCAACTCGGTCTTTTGTTAACGTCAAATTATGTTTGGATGTGAGCTTTGCCGGGTGTAATTTTAAAGACAAACTTCGAGTTTGTTGTTTAATTTCGTATTGGGTTTTATTTTGTGCATTTCTGTCTATTACGTCACTATTGTGCTAATTTTAATCTTGTTACTTTTAGCACATTGGTGTATAATCTGAGGTTTCATAATGGACACATTACACATATGTTTTTTCTAAATTTTTAACAATTAATTTTGCCTAAACAAATTAAAGGTTCTTAAAAATACAATCTAAAAAATAATTACGTAGAATTTTAATGAACGGTTTTAATGAGTATAATGAAGGGTTGGATAAATTAACAGTATTGTTGAAATTGTTTTACTTTCAAAACACTTTGTTTTGTCGATCGATGTAACGTGCCGTGATTCAGCAGGTCCATAATATATAAAAGAACAATTAAAGGTCAAAGGTCTGATAGTTAATAGCTTGATAGTTAACCTGTTCTTAAATACAATCTAAAAATCTAGGGTATTTTTAGCAACTACACTTCCTGACACCCGAATCGAGCCACCTAAACTAAAAAGAAATGTTGGATCGATCAAAAATATTTTATGCTGTTCTGAAGCTGGCATCATTTCAATAGGCCATTGCTCCATATTTGAATTCAGTGTACTGAAAAAATTTACAAGTTTTGTGGTCTTTTTCACGGAGAAGACTTGTATTAGATTTTTGAAGAAAAAAATGGTTTAAATGATGGTTTAGTGGCTTTAAATGAAGATGACATAAAATAAGATCAACTTACCTTTAGGCAGTAACGATAAACTAATACATAAACACGCACTCAATACGTAAGTTATAATCAACGTCCGTTTTCTCCCATATCTGTCCAGCACCAATAAGCACACGAAATTTGCCGGAATCTCTACGAAACCGACCAACATAAAGTTCACATACTTATTCCCTGCTAAAGACACTGAATTTATCGATAGTCCGTAGTAAATAAACGTACAGGTGATCCATAGAAATGAACACACAAACACTCTTTTTCTAATTATACTCGATTTTAACACTTGAACGAAATTTGAACCTCCAGTTTTCGTGTCCGATAGTACTATTTTATTATTTTCTTCGCCATGGACGGATATTAGAAAGTCATCGCTTAATTGCACTTTGTTCATCCTAGCTGCTTTTTTGAGAACATCAGCAGCTTCATCATTCCGTCCTTTACTGAGAAGCCATCTGACGCTTTCGTCCATAATCCAAATATATGAAAAAACGAGCATTGCTGGGACGTATATGACTTTGAGGAGATGCCTCCAGTTTTGTAGCCACCAGGAGAGGCCAGCTAGAGACATTAGTCCGAGAACATAGACAGCGTTTACAATGGTATTCCCAAATACTCTTCCTTTAGGTCCTACTAATTCTACAGCTGTAAAAGAAACATGTTCGTTATTTATACATATTCAATTGTGGTTCTCGTGCAATTTTTCTATAACTGTAATAGAATCTTAATAGAATTTTAATATTATTTTTTTTTAAATAGTTGGTCTAATCAAGTCTGTCTTTCTTGATCTGCCTTGTTTTTTCGAATTAAAATTGGGTAACTCTGGTAATGAGCTCTTACCTAAAACAAAAGCAGTACTATAAGCACCAGCGCCCAATCCTGCTTCGAGGAATTCTAGTACTAGCATCATAATGTAATTAGTCGAAAATGACCGAATAAACCCGAACACGCCGTTCATCAGGGAAGCAACAGCCAACGCCAGCTTTCTTCCATACCTATCTGACATGATACCAGTCAAGGGCAAAGAAAGGAACAGGCCAGCGTTGTGAACTGCGCCGATTAGGGTTCTCTTCCAATTTTTACATGCGAGGTTGAACTGCAAGAAAAAGTTATTCTGATTAATTATTATTACAGAATACATTAGCGCTAGTTCAGACACTGCGGGATCCGAGAGGATGAGATCGTGGGGATTGAACCGCGTGGAAAATAATTATTGTCGAGACAGCTGGCAACCGTGCGGATATGCAGGAGAGGAGCAAAGTTTTACCCCAGTGCAAAGATGGACGTCGAAGAAGCAATATTTTTATGGTTGTTCTAGAAAGTATTTTATTCCAATTAATCTTCTCCATCTCCAAGTAAATCCACCAACTCCTGTCAAACACAGCTTTTAGCAATTTTATTGGAATAGTACGTACACTGAATATCCCACATCGCTAGCCTTTTCTCCAGTTCATAGATAAACAGTTCAGTGTCAAAGCAATCCATGGTGGAACAGGTACGAAACGCGCGGCTCCCGCCTAGCAACTGAACGTCCTCTAGCTAGGCATTCCATAGTAATATATCTGCCGGGACGCCGTGCGTATTTACTTTCTGGTAGTCGACTTGTGACAACCGCGTGGATCTTTAAACCGCGCGGATCTTTAAACAACACGATCAAGTGTGAACGAATATGAAGGCGGTAAATTAAATAGGCTCCGAGCGATTGGGCCGCGCGCTTTGCGATCGCGCGGATTCCGCCGTGTCTGAACCAGCGCTTATAGTACAGGGTCCGAAACGTTTCACTAGTAAATACTGCAAATGTATAAAAATACATGACTATCAAAACTTATTTCCACTCAGACTAAATTGAATCTATATGTCAAAGCGGTATTTATCCGTTGAACTTGACTTGTCCTTCCTGGCAGAAGGGTCGGTAATAATGTCAAGTTCGAGCTTGTGACAAGCCAATGATTTCTGTGATTAGGCCTAGCTGGCGAAATCGATTTTTGTAGGCGTATTTTTGTTCCTAATGTGTAGAGTGAACCAGGTCTGCTATTAGGTACTCACAATTCAACACTTTAAAAAAATCATGCCAGCAGAACAAAGAAAATATATCATAGTAACAGAAAATGAGTACCTGACTCAGCATGATGCTGCAGCATACACTGCAGCGCTGATATTCTGTCAGATCCCTGTCACGAACGGACGTCAGTAGAGCGAATAAAAAGTAGTAATAAATATAAAAATAAACATTAAGTTATATTAAAATATATACTCATACATTAATAATAAGTGATAATTAATAGGTGATATGTTGTATAACTTACGATGGTAATCATAATATATATTTATACATACACAGACATACATATACTAAACACATATGCATATTTATCCGAAACCTTTCTGGGAGGCCAGTAAGTGTGCTTTGTATTTAGATTTGAAGCCATAAAGTGTATATAAGGTTTTAAAAGGTGGAGGAATGTTGTTCTAACATTTCGACGCTGCATATTTAAAGCTTTCCCGAAAACCCGCCGTTTTGTATCCAGGAATCAACAGCAGATGACCGGAAGGCCATAGTGTTGTGCACATTACAGGATGAAGATCATTTCAGTTTCGTACAAATACGTAGAAAATCGATCTCTAATCACATCAAACGACATACTGGCAAGATGTAGGCGACAATGAGCCACCGTTTTGAGAAGACAGGCATGATATACATTGAAATAATATATGAGTATTAGATGAATGTAATAAAATAAATGCTCGTAAAATAGATATTAAAATTACATAATTAATTGCTAAGTACTAATTATATTTCACACGTTTTATTAAATAGGTATTTATCAAATAGTGGTTTTATGACAATATTTGTATATTAAACAAATATGTATATATACAGATTAAATCCGGTTTTACAGTCGAAGCTTTATCTTTATAGGTCAAAACAAAGGTTACAAATGTTAAATATGATCGTATGAATGTAAATATGCCTCTCTAGTCGTATATACTCATACATATTAGATCTTGTTTCGTAATTAAAGTAATTATTATGTTAACCATAAGCCACACCAGTAAATAAAGGGTGTGTGCTTGACTTTTTAAATTTTATGATTAAAATATTTACTTCTCCGTTGCGGGTAATAATTATTACCATAATAATTTGTACGAGTCTTATGGGCGGGTAGTTTAGAGTTTAACAAAATGCTAAGCATAAGAATAAAATACACTGTAGTGTATTTATGTCAGGGTTAGTGTTAAGTACAGTATTACAATTTAGGACTTTATCCAAAGCTCTTAATTTTTGTTGATAATACTCATTTAGCTATTTAGCTATTTTTAGTGAATAAAGATAGCTGAATGAGTATTATCAACAAAAATTAAGAGCTTTGGATAAAGTTCGAAATTGTAACACTGTACTTAACAACGAGGAAACCTCACTATGAAAACAAAAACAAAAAAATAATAACGATATTTTTGAACAACTTATAACGGGTAACAGTAGGCCTGTTTTTAAAAAAAGATCGTTAGTTTTAAAGTATGGTCTATAAAGTTTGTTCAGTGCAAAAAAACAATGTCGCTAGCAGTTTGTTTATGGTACAGGGGAAATTGCTTATCCATGGGACAAGTGGGAATAAATTAAAAAATAAGTTCAAATAAAACATTAGTCTCACTTGTCTCATGGGACTACTGAGACGAAAAAAGTTCCATTAGCCCCATCATGGGACTTCTCAATGGGACTAGTGGGATGGACGGGACTTTCATCATGACATATCTCGTCACCGAAGGGCGATTGGTCCATACTTCCTCGAGAAAGAGTTACTGTGTAAAGTGCAATCTTCAAGACACTTTATACCGCGAACCCGAAAGTTGTAAAACGAACAACCTCTGAGGTTTTTTCAATTAATTACGATATGAGACCAAACGGATCCAAAAGGACCGATATAAAAGTCCTGTGAATAGGATTCTGCACGGTTGGCAGCGCACCCGCATCCCCCCTGGTGTTGTAGGTGTCCATGGGCGGCGGTGATCACTTGCCATCCCGATGCCCACCCGCTCGTCTGCTAACTCATCGAAAACAAAAATGGTCTTCTAAAAATATGGACTTTATCCAAAGTCCTTAGATAATAACACTGGCTTTATCCGTACACCTTACATTAACCGTAACATATATACCAAAATAGTAATTTTCGAGTTTATTATATACATACAGACAGAAGCATTTCGGGTAGATTTATACTTATACTTGATATTATGTAGCAATGATAGGCACAGTGCATCTGAGGATGCGTATACGGTTATCGGTTAACTGATAGGAGCCGTTCGGGTCGTGTTTAAGTGATAGATAACGCAATAAAGATATGACATTGACTTGTAAGTTTATTAGTTGTTATTTTAATGTAATAAATAAAACTCTAAATAACATTTAATTAAGATTCACGTTTTACGCGCATAATGAATGTTATGTAAACGGGTTACACATTATTTTTATTTATTTTGCTTAGCCAATATTTCGATAGAGTTACCAGAACAAGAGTTACAAGAATAAGAGTTACAAGAACAAGAACAAGAGTTACAAGAGTCTGTGAGTCATGTTGTATCCACGGTTCATGTAACTGGACAAAAATAACGGCTATACAAAATAAATAAAATTGTAACAGTATGCTCAACGACGATAACAGAAGTTTAAAACCTTTTGCACACATATTAAATTTAAATATATACCTATCTATTTTTTATCCAATTAAAACGGTAAAATAACGCGTTTGAGACCCGTTCGGTTTATAGAAATATATTTACAAGTGTCTTAATGGAATTATATTGCTGGGATATTGTATTTCTGTGATAAGATAAATCCTAGACGTCTTAATTCGTAATTATGTCAGTAATCTTTATTTATCTCTTATCTCTGTAGGTATTACGATTATGATAAAAATAAATATGATAAAAATATGATAAAAGCTGTGAACAGGATTCTGCAAAGTCGGCAACGCAATTGCAAACCCCCTGGTGTTGCAGTTGTCCATGGGCGGCTGTGACCACTTACCATCATGTGGTCTGCCAGCTCATCTGCCATCGATTCTATAAACAAAAACACGAGTCTATAGATAAGCCGCCAAGTATTTAATAATTTAATAATAAATTTACTTTGTATATTTCACTAAGATACGATTTTTCATACTATGCATAAACAGCTTTAAAAAATACTATTTTAGTGTCCTTCTGGACACGATTACGAGTATAACCGAAAATATTCTTTATCACCTAAATATTTAAGTAGTTTACTTTAATATTAAACACACAATTGCAAGGTACTAAAATATACTCGTAATTACAAATAATTGTACAATAAACATTGTATTTAGTGTTTGTCGTTGCCATACCCTACAAATATGATTACGATTTAAATTTAATGTTTACACTGATAGATAAAAGTTACTTTATTGAGCAATGATCTTTCATAATATGATCTTTTAATATCATAATCAAATAATGGTAAAATAGTAATCTCGTGTTACTATGATGATCATACAATGGGTAGATTATATTATACTCATATTATTAAATAGCTTTTGGCTTTGATTTAGCATTGGAGCGATGATAACCTAGTGATAATCTACTCTCGATTAGGGTTCGTGAGGTTGTGAGTTTGAATCCCAGCGTTCACCACTGAGCTTCCACTTATACTCCGATTTTTACTTCCGTGGAATTCTGACGTTTCTTGGTATTACCAGACTACAAAAATGCTCCCACAAGAAAGGAAAGGAATTTCAATAACATAAAAAATTATTTGACTGTGGTTTCTAAGGTTTAAACCGTGCTAAAATCGTAATTTTTATATTAAATCTTAATTATTATAAAGTTATTGTAATTTTCTGTTTAATATTTTAATTTATATCAAAGACAAATCAATGACAGCGGTTCGCTTATGGAATGCATTACCTTTAACTATAAAGCGCGCTCATCTATAGCTAGTTTTGAAAGAGTCGTGAAAGAACACTATCTCGCAGATTAAGAGTTCTCTTACGCCCAAATTATTTTCCTTTATCTTTCTGTATGTAGGTGTCGCGGCTCCACATCGCCGCTTTTTATTTTTATTTAACTACGTTAGTTTTTATAAACTAATTTAACAAAATATGGGTAGCCTGCCGTTTTTGGTGCTTATCTACTTGTTTTACATGTAAAGTGACAGTCAATCAAAATCGTGAGCCGAGACGCACTAACATTGCATCTAGCAATAAAACCAGTTAATATAAGCAAACCTTTCGGGTTTTATTTCGCCAAAGGAGTAGAACTCGCAGTGTCTCCAAGCGTAGAAAGTAGGTATATATGTATATATATATATATACGTATTAATGCATGTAGGCATATATATATTTCTGTATGCATGTATCTATGAATGTATATACGGACATTATTTCCTTATTGCACCATCTACCACTACTTTGACTACTGACTTCTCTTCTCTACCCGAAGGTAGCCTGGAAGAAATCGCATTAGAGATAAGGCCGCCCGGTTGTACTTCTAATAACTTGTACTTTGTGTATAACTCTATATGTTATTGGTGTACAATAAAGTGTATCTATCTATCTAATGACAAAACAATTAGTTGAGGTGAAAAATAAATTGTGACGGGTATCATTCTAACTTCTAGCACGTATAACAAATATTTTTTTACTAAAATTATAAATATTACTTTTGGTTTTTCTTCAACGGCTCATAACAGTGGCTGTATCGCAAGAATCGCAAGTTAATAGAGAATATAACATTTATACTGTAGAATACAAGATATAATAAAATATAATTAAATAAAAATAAATAATTAAATATAATAAACTAAAAACAAAAGCATGTGGTCAGAATTAATTAGAAGTATAAGAAGACATAAGTAAAAAAGTTACCAGTTAAAGGAGTCAACAACATTGCTACAGTCAATGATAATGCTGTATAGCATATGTTATGAAAGGAAAGGATAAGCCATGCATAGACTTGACTTGACATAGAGTCGCTGCGTACAGTGCGGTCAAAAAGGCACTTTATAACGCAAACCCGAAAGTTGGGGAATGAATTACGCTACGACATGGGGCTCTGCAAGAGATTTGTGAACAGGATTCTGGAACATCGGCATGCACCTGTACGACCCTTGGTCTTGCAGGTGTCCATGGGCGGCGGTGACTCTCCACCATTCAATCGATAGTGTCCGCGACACTTACATAATAGGTACACGTCGATGATGATAATGCCGATGATAATGATGACTTTATGTTCCCAATAAGAGTACTCCAATACTTAGTACCTATATTTTTATTTTTTTCCACTAAACTATCCTTTCCAACGAAACATATAGATAAATTGCTAGAATTATACATAGGTAGATTGTTAGGTACATCATTCTTGTTAGCTTTGTATTAGATTTTTTAAATAAAATGTTTAAAATTAAATATACCCAATTGAAAAAGTACCAGGACAAAAAGGTTTAAGATAACTGGAATGTCATAAAATGATAAATGTCAGAATTCCATGCAATTAAAAATTGGAGCATAAGTACCCAATTTTTAAATATCATCGGCGGTGCCGCGGTGTACGTAATAGGTTGATATGGATTTTGTCTTCGGCTTCGCTCACTTAGAACCCGCTTCTTTACCTTCCGATTTATAACCTTACTTTACTTTTTCTCTCAACGGCGCTACAACCCGTTGTGGGTCTTGGTCTCCGCCACAATTTTACCTTTAGCTATTGGTTGATTCTCTTCCAGGATATTACTCTTCTCATATTCCTTAGATTTTCCTCTACATATTCGATCCATCTCTTTTCACGGCTTGCCTCGTGAATTCTTCAATTGCGGATTGAGCTTGTCATTATTTCTGGCCAACCATTTTTGATAAACAAATTTATAACCATTTTATCTATTATTTTAAATAATTTAGTCACGGTGAATGTTACTGAAAGACACGTCAATTCAATTCAACATTTTAAGACATGTATTGTATGTAATAAAGAATAATGTACTTTATTAATCTTAATGTACTTACATCACAAACTCAATGAAATAGTAAAATGTTTATTTAGTAAAATACTTAGTTTTCGTACTTTCATAACTACCTTAATAAAAAGTGGTTTAAAATGAGTCGTGCGCGTAACTTCGGATTATTCCGATTATCCACACTAAAAACCCACACTTTGCGTGTAAACTTTGTACTTTGCGTTTGTAAACCACGTTTGTACTTTGCATCTGACGGGTAAATTTTAGATTGTTTCCAAACGTTGGAAAAAAAAAAAAAAGGAGTAATGTTCACTTATTTTAATTTAATTTTTTTTTAAAAGTTTTCTTTGAAAAGTATTCCGATAATTGTCCATCATTATACACGTGGTCACCTCATGTCGTAGCACCTGGTGGCGTGATGTTTTAATGACAGTATCCTGATGATTATAACTGATATGCGTGAGACATTTGCGATTAGTATCTATACTAACACTTATAATATGTTTGATGTGATAAGCATACTGTGTAGATCAACAAACTGTAGATAGCCTAGGTAGAGTCAGGGCCGTCTTTACCGGGGGGTGCAAGGGGTGCGGTGCACCCCGGGCGCTCACCTTTTAAAGGTAATGAAAAAATATAACGCTATAGTAAACAATTACACAATAGGATATTTGACTGTCATAGGATACACAATAGGATATTTGACTGTCATAGGATACACAATAGGATATTTGACTGTCATAGGATACACAATAGGATGTTTGACTGTCTTAGGATACACTCCCGCACCCCGGCGCAGAATAGACTTAAGACGGCCCCGGGTAGAGTGGTGATATTGTGATATCTATTCTCGACTCTTATTTTTGAAGTTGTGAGTTCAAATCCTATGTGGTAGCGGGCCGATGGTTTTACAGCTGTTTCAAGATAAATCGCCATAATCAAATGAAAATATTGAATTGACCGGTCGGATTGTCTGTCCTGCTCCCACAAATGCACCACACATTGTATATGTCGATAGTATCACCTATGCATTGGCCTCGGCCCGGTGTGACGCTGAACAATTAGGACGCTCCTACTGGCGTTAGATCGAATGAGTCATTATTTATGGATCTTCCATTCATGAAGGAGGCGTTTGATAAAGACAAAACAAGACGAGGACGTTAAGGATGAGGAATGGATAAAGATGGAAACTATGCCATCCCATATCTATTCCGATGTAATGGAATTGATGAATTCAGTTCCGTTCTATCCCGTATCGTTTCTCCCATATAATGATGTAGGAGAAACAAAATGTGGTGGTATGGGGATTAGACATTGATACTGCATATTTCCCATCTTTTCTAGTATTTTTTACAATATTGATATTAATTCATGTGCAGTTGTGCCAACGTTCGTTATTCGTAATTTTTGACCGACGATGGCATGCATCACAGATACGACAGTATTCGTTCAAATGCGGATGCTTGTTTGTTTCAGCAGATATAAGCAATTGGACACCTACTAACAGGGGAGGCAACATTCTATTTTCTTTCTTAAAAACATAATGAAGCTATAAATATTTATGCCTCCATACAGTTTTATTTATAAACTTACGTCTTTTACTGCAGAATCTTCATCGCTGTACACGAAAGATGAACATTTCTCCATTCTGCTTGTATCGAAAGCATCTTCTGTGCACATGCTCGTGTTACTGGATATATAAGGGTATCTCTTACATTTCTTTAAGTCTTTCTCTTTTGGCGTCGCATATTGGATCCATGCGCTGTTGTTTAAGTGCTCGCATTCGCTGATTTCACATCTGGAAGAAGACAATTTTATTCAATCTCTTGTCAGATCATTTGAATGATTCATTGAAATATAGGGATAAAATTCAGAAGTAGTAGATTGGTATAAATGAGAAAAATATTTTCTATTAAACGTTATCCCGTTTCGTAAAATTAATAATTCCTTCACGTTATTTTCTTATTTGTCTTCGTCTATTATTCCTCGGTCTATTATTAGGCTGAAAACGGAATTAGAATTTATGAAATAATTGTCCAGAAATCCTATTATATTTCTAGTACACGTACATTGAGTACATTAAAATTTATTTTTTCAAATGAAATCGCCCGCTAGCTTGGTCTTTTTAGCTTTCACAAAAGTGACACGAGGACATGAGTCATGACCATTATTTTGGCAAGTTGCTGTTTTAATCAAATACCATAATACGATACCATTAGTCTATGTCTTTCCACTGCTCGATATAGGTCTCTTTTAAAGCACGTCATTATACATGATCTTTGGCTCTTCTCATCCATCCACCTCCGGAGAACTTCAACAAGTCGTCGCTCCGTTTGACCGGTTTGCGTTTGCCGGTACGTCGCCTCTATTCGAGGACTCGTCTACTTCATACGTCATCGGTCCTGCGGCAAATATCTCATCAAAATCATTCGCGGGCTTTTGGTCCGGTAAAAGTGACTTTTTTAGTTTTATTCCACATCACAGGTAGGTAAGGGTGAGCAAGTCCTCTCACAATATACTGTAGTTAGACTCGGTGACAATCGTCTCACTCTGCTCCAATACAACAAAAGCGCATATATTCCTTGAAATCCCTGTCTGATTGTAGCTGCATGTATCAGCAGCGAATACATATGCAAATGTCGCCTAGATCACGGCACCGTACCTACACATGATTCGAGACTATTTGTAATGCAAAGCGCGGCTTAGAACGACTATCTAGTTCCAATTTATGTTTTAAAAGTATTTGTTTGTAACAACGGATTCGGCACAGTTAAATGTATAAATAAGCAAGCTTTGCACTGGGTCATAGTTGTCGATATTAATGTCCAAAAACGGCTTATACACAAACAAGTTGTGCCGCGATTCCGTGGGCGTAGATGTTACAATATGTGTGGTTAGCTTGATTCTCGTTGGAACTCTTTAATTGGGTACATAAGATATAACTATAACAAGTTTTATTAAAATCCGTCCAGTAGTTTTTGCATGATGCGCGTTCAGAAAGTCAGACAGACAGACAGACAGACAGATAGATAATAGATAACTTTTACTTTGTTGAGCAACGATCATCCTTATCGTTTTAATATGATGATGTTAAATATAAAAGGAAGGCGAGGTACGGGCCACCTTGTGGTAAGTGGATACATCCGTGGTACATGCCAAACGTAACAAACGTCGGTACGCCCACGGATGCGCACCTTTGGAGATTTAGGAATAGATTTGGAGAAAGGGTTGGGAAAATGGAGAGGGGATGAGATTGTGTGGGATTGGAATGGATTCTGGCATATCTCACTAGGGACTGGATAACGTGGTAAATGCGGTACATTTGACGGTAGTCGTCTGTAAGAGAGCAGTGTGACGTGGTGAGGTGCGCGGCTGTGAATTATTGCAGCGTGTACTACCCTCCAAATATATTATTATGTTTATATATACGAGTATTATTGTTATATAACATTATTTTTGTTTTCCACGTAGACGAAATCTTAACTGCGCATTACAGTTTTTTTTTTATTTAATAATTTTATACTGTTTACTGCGATGCTGCACAGATAGAGTAATCAAATGGTTGTATAATTAATATCAGTCGGATGACGACTTGCGTGATTGATTGTTCAGAGGTTAGACCGGGTGCGAGTGATAGGAACACAAGTAATGTGGTGCAAGAGATGAGCGACAGATATATGTCAGATTTCAATACAGTTTCCTTAGGCAGTTGCTCCTCCGAGGATAAGTACTATCTACAATATATGCTATTTTGCTCAGAATGAATAAGGTCACTTGGTTAGAACTAGCGGAATTCTGAAATTTAAATAAAAACAAATTAAAAATCGTTGAAGAATGATCTGGATAATGCTCTGCAAATTTACAAACGCGTTACACGCGAAGATGACGGCACAATATATGTATGTATACAATCCTTAAAAGCGTCGTCACGCAAAACATTCAATACGCAATATATGAACTGCTTGTATTAAACATTTTGAGTAATTGAATATTTTCGCAGTTTGCAGTATCTTGAACACGCTTTGCAGGATGTCTAGTTCCTGGAATAACCACCAGTTTCCAAAATGACTACTTTCCAAAGTGACCACTTCCCAATATAACTACTGAATGCGTATTGCACATTATGCGCGGCAATGCTTAAAAGCGAAGGCCTTGCTTTGCAGTGGAAATTGATCTATTTTCCGTATGTTTTAGGAAACAATGTTGCGGATGGCAGCGGTACCGATAGAAACCAGGCAAAGAAAAGGCCACGAGTTGCTTTACCGAAGTTTAATGAACAACTGAATTTATAATAAAAAAAATGAGAATCAGAGATCATTAAAAAATTGTTCTCAATTGTAAAAATTTGAAACTGCATCGCGATAAACACTATTCAACGATATATCGTGAAACAACTTTTTGATTCTCATAACATCAACGATGCTCTCTAGTAACTAGGGACTTTTTGGTAGGAACTCGAGAAGTGAACTTGAGTTTTTGTTTGATTATTGTGTTGATTATTGGGCGTTTTGTCGTTTAATAGTGATAGTTTATTAAAATTCAAAGTGTTTTTCTTGCGTGGTGTTTGTGATAATCAAATAAATGCGTTTTTCGTGTGCTTCCAAGGAGTCCTCTTCTGTCCTCAGTAAACCTACTATCACTTTACTGAGCGACTCCTGACCTACTTTGACGTCAGGATATGTTTTAGACTTTGAAATTGTTTATAAGAAAACTTGACACTGGCAGAATGTGCTAATTGCACCATTGCCATATATGAAGAAAAAACGAAAAACAGTTGGACAAGGTTCCCTTTTTTTTGTTGCAATAAATAGATTGTATTTTTTGGTAACATAAAAATGTTTTTAATTCTTTGTAAAAACAAACACGTTCGTACAACAAACTTTTTTAGTTTTCACGAAGAAATTCACTGTTAAAACGGAGCAGATATTTTTTATTTAACCCCATATACATACCAGGTATCGCTATAGGATATGTTTAGATCATTACATTTCGAGACTCAAGTCATAATTTTCATTTAGACCATACGAATATTCGCAATAGTTTGTAATCAAGTGTTCTATGATAGTTGGAAATTACTTAGTAAAGTTGCTACCATTGCGAAGTTTGTTCGAACTGATGATAGCTAACAAACTTTTATTATGGTTCGCAGTTGCCGAAAATTTTGCCCATGTTGTTTTTCCTGCAGCTTATGCTACTAAAACAAATAAGTTAGTAGATACAAGCTGGCTTGCCAGGTTTGTTTATCTGTTTCCCTACTTATATTATACTAGCAAAACCAGGCAGAGGTTGTCCTGCCTGTGTATATGATTTTTGCGATTGGTTGAACGGTATAGAAGTTTATGTGCTGCAGCGCCATCTAGTGGCGAGTTAAAACAAAGTCGATAGCATAAAAATCTTCTCCATGAAAAAATACATATAGTATGTGCCAACTTTCATGGTGATCTGTCAAACGGTGTCGAAGTCTATTAACATCAGATATACCAACATCCTCTTTTATATATATGAGATAGATAGCCTGGTAAAAGCGGTGGGTGGTACAAAGAGCAAATTCAAACCCCAGACTGTTAACTCTTGCTTTAACCAGTAAAAACGAACTCGATGCTGTATGAAGCTGAAACATAAATGCCCGCAGTTAGTGCGTATTGGAACTTAGTTATTTTATGTTTTAAACAGTTTATTATTTATAAATTTTTAACTTATTCAATAGTAATGGGCTGGGTAGGTTTCTTTATCACTTTGTTGACGTAAATGAACTTGTGAAATTAAAATAATTATATAACGATTATATACGATAATAATAACTATGTATGACTGACTGTATCCCATGGATCTCGTCAGTCACCTAGATAAGCGGTGTTTTTATATGTGTGAGGAACATTTCTACCACTTGTAACATTTCTACTGTTTTGTCTTTATGATGTGGTCTCTACTTTGATGCAAATCTATGCAAATAGGAGCATCGTATGTATTTGCCTGCAAGAGGTGCAACCTCTGTTGTGTTGTGCTTTTCAATCCACCCCCAAGAACGATTCGCTTTCGGCGTTATCACGCTTTGAGCGACCTCCTTTACTTGGCAATGAGACAAACAAGGCAGAATATAGTAACACCTTGGCCTGCTAAATAGGAATTTGAATTACTTTACACATAGAGAAAATCGTGTTTGTTTTTAGGAGCCAATTTTGGTGCAATTTTACGTTTTCGCATGCAGTTATATGGGTTGGGATAATGGGGAGGGATAGGATAGCACTGGATGCGAATGGGCTCTGGCATATCTCACTCATTACTGAAATACATACGTACAACGGGGAAATACGATAAAGTGTATTTCAAACTAGTCTTCGGCGAGAGAGGGGTAACGTGGCCAGTCGAGTGTGCCCAGCGGCTGTGGTAATGCATCGTGCACTCTCCCCCTACAAATTTTAGTGCTTAAGAATCATATGTCACATCGGTGTTGTACTTGCTAGTTAGATGTTTTGTCTAAAATTCATAATTCGTTCTTCGAAATTGTATCTTCCAATTTTAACAAAATGTAATTTCTCATCACAATCATTCAGTAGAAATTCAATTGCAATACCATCAGCATTTTTGAAAGAGCCGTAAGTAAAACTAGCAGGAATCAGGACATTTTCCAAGTTAATTAAGACTAGAAAAGTGCTGATCTCATTAAAATCTGCGCACTGCTCAGATCGGTCCTATGGGACATTGTCGCGACGTTGCGGCAAAAAGAAAACTTTTCAATGTGAAATGGCCGTTATGAAAGTGCGTCAGGTTTTATAATTAGTTGAAAAATATAGTATGCGATTTTACTGTCTGGGTAATTAGAAGTTGAATTTTATTACAAATCTTCCGTTTTTTATGTAAGAAGTACATCCATTGTTTCCTTACAGTATCTATTAGAATAAAGTAAATCAATTATTATTTACTGTTTTTACACACATTAAATGAACATATGAGTGTCATTAGTAAGCCGAAGTGGCAATGGGCAGGCCGTATCTGACCAAGGCACCGACAACCGATGGAGAAGACGAGTCCTTGAATGGAGATCACGAACTGGGAAGCGGACGTGCTCCGGTCAGATGGACTGATCCCTTGAAGAAGTTTGCCGGTAGTGGCTGGATAAGGAGAGCGGAAGACCGTGTGTGGTGGTGAGCCTTGAAGAGGGCTATATCCAGCAGCGGAAGTCGGGTGGGCTGTATGCCCGTCTAAAAAAACAAAGAGATTTCATGCGATTTTTTTGGAACGAAGTTCCTTTACGCGGCTTGCGGTAGGTGTGATTCGAGATAAAATGTAACGTCACGTAAGATTTTTACCCCCTCCATACGCCTTTCTCTTTCTCTGTGTGTGTGTGCGTGCGAGTATCGAGAGCGAGACTCGAGCAGAATAACAGACGTGCAGACTAATGCGTGGCCGGTTGTATAACCTAAATTTTTGATTTGATTCCTTATTTTAAATTATTTATTTGCATTGAAAATATGATACAAAATAAAAAAAATACATGAACTGTACAGATTTTATTTCGAATTACATTCGGAGTTTAAAAAAAAATGCATGAGAATCTTCGTTCCTGACCGTTCCTTCGTTCAACCGTTCGTTCCTCCCCTGACCGCACACGTTTTTTTTTATTCTACGAGTATAAAATTGTCCTCTGATAGTTCGTCTATCTTTTTTTTTGATGTTAGGAAAGACAATCAAGGAAAATCCTGCATGGTCACCTGGTACCAGCTACTCTAGCTAGTCTAGGTGGTACCAGGCTAAAAAACCTTGATTGCCTTAACGTCGTGTAGGTCTAAGTTCTTGTGGCCCTGGTGGCCTTTCAAGAGTCACCGGTCGTAGTTCGTCTATCTGTTCACTGTTTTACATTATCAGTACAATATAAACTTATATTTATTGAAAATGAAATGAAATATAAGCTTATATGTATGTTATGCGGGAGAACAACTATGGAAACCCAAGAGCATAATGTTCATCAGATTGCCACATCACATGTATCGTTACTGTAAATATTTATGACTTCAAGAATTATCCCTTATTTTCCTTATCTTTATTTTGTATAGAATTACGAGTGTAACACAGCAGACACAAATGACTTGATAGGAAACAATAAAATGACTGTCGTCTGACATGGATGTGTGGTGTCGGCCGGCTTCAGCTTATCTCGGACAACGACCTTATCTCTTCCTGTGGATGTCGAAAATGGTGACTAAGGGATAACAAAGCCCCGAAGAACAACGCCACCTCTAAAACAATGGACTCGCCAACCTTCACCCACAAGACAATGTGTATGAGTAGGCCCGTTTGGGTATACAAATGTGTTACTCAAAAACGGTTGTAAAATTCATAGGCTTTGATTTGCTAACCGCGCCGGTCTCACAACTATATATTTTTTTTATGGACGAAGGCGACGAGTATACAGTCCACCTGATGGTAAGTGGATACTGTAGCCCATAGACATCCGTGATACATGTCAACATTGGTCCAAAATGACAAACGTTGGCACGCCCCTGGATGCGCTGCCTACCTTTGGATGGGGAGGGATGGGAATGGGCTCTGGGACATCTCACTCACTACCGAAACTCGTACGTACATTAAGGAAATAAGATAAAGTGGGAAATGCAGTACATTTCAAGGTAGTCTTCTGTGAGAAAGGGGTAACGTGGTCAGTCGAGTGCACCCTGCGGCTGTTGAATTGCAGCGTGCAGTCTCCCCCTCATATATATTATTAAACAAGAAATTATACACTGGGATGATTTAAATACTAAGCGGATAGCTAAAGTACCTACTTATATGAGGAAAAATGAAACTGATAAAACGATAAACATAAAAGATAAACACGGACAAGAAAGGTCGACAAAACCGAATATATGGACTTAGCATTTATATTGTACGTACATATGCTTCTATAATATAAAAATAATAATATTCAATACGCCTAAACTTTGAAAAGGGTCAATGTTGTTATTATATTTAGTCTTTTACCCGCGGCTATATACACTGATGTCTTGTACACCAAAACCTCTCAGAAGAAACAACCTACACCTGAATGAAAACCGCATCAAAATCCATCTTATAGAACCTAAGTTAAAAAACAAATAAACGATGCGTTTTATAAATATAGAGACAACAGGCCAACGAATAGGGTTGTCAACTCTGCACGGATTTTCAGGAAATTTGCAATCAAAATGCGTCGCTAAAAAAGCGGCATCCAAAGTATATGTCAAAGTATAGGAAGGCGAGAAATAGAATTAGAAATCAGATTTGGCTTTCACATTTTAAATAGTTTTATTGAATACGTTTTACTTTGCCATATAACATACTTAATAAAAGTTGAACTAGGCAAATTAATAAAAAAATAATACTAATAATTATGGATCATTCGGAAGGATAAAAAAATAGGAAACAAAGGTGATGGAAGGAGTCCTTCCATCAGCTTTGTTTATAATTGAAGCAATAACTACGATAAATTGAAATTAAATTAAATTTTGCCCGAAAGTTTAGCCGTACCATAAAGCGGGACAATTGGCGTCCCCCCGCACACATCTTTCACGGGACGCATCCTCTAAGGCTCTAGAAACGGGACGTCCCGGCTCTCTCGGAACGGTTGGCAAGCCTACCAACGAATCGATATACGAATCGAGTAAACCCATGTAAGATGATAAAATGCGCTTACTACTTACCAGCTTACTATCTAGATACTAATAGATTCCATAAATAAAAATAGTCCTGTTACCACAAAAGAGGCTTTTATTCCAAGTTTATAAATTTTAAATAAATCTGATTAGTCAAGAAGCTATTAGACCAGTTTTGAATATTGTTTGATAGGTATGTTTGTGTTTTGTGGTAAGAAGGTTTTGTGGCAATTGAGAAAAGGGTTCTAATTTTATAGACATGGAGACTAATGAAATTAAAAAAAAAATGTTTTTGTTATTGATTTTTCTTATAGAGCATATAAGAAAAGACTTAAATGAGTTAAAGACAAAAGAGTTAGAGTATATAAGAGCATACAGTTAGAGCATATGCCTGTTTCAGTAGAATCTAGAAACTACGAAATTTTAAGTTAGAAAACATCAACCAAAGCTAATAAGTCCATTCCTACAATAAGGTCCCCTTTGCACAGAAAATGTCACATAAAGCATTGGGCAATCGAGCGTTAGCATGATTACAGTTTTTTTTTGCAATAGATAAAGCTTTACAACGGTGGTTTTGACGTTCAAATTCATTGTTTTTAATTGAATGAATAGATTTATTCTACATATGTAGTAGTTACTTATGCGTTTGGCGCTACATACATTTGGCGCTACATTGAATAAGTTATGAACTTATTCAATAAGTGGTTACGTAACGCCAAGGGTATTTCTAATAATGTGAATGGTCTATTGGCCCATACTTAAGTTTTACATGTACTAACTGTTGCTCGCGCCTTCGCTCATTTGGAATTACAATTAAAATCCTAATTTACACGTATGCCAAATGTAGCGGTTCGGTGTTTTTCCTGTCATGCGGGTTTAAACCCACGTGGGGATTTGCTCCGCATGCTTCCCTAACGCATTCAAGGTTTTCCTATATATTTTTAATGTCAGGCATGGTATTCGGATGCGGGCGGACTATACTAAATCGTTTTTCCTGTAGCCTCGTGTGCGGAGCAGAACCGCACGCGGGATTAAATCCGCGTGACAGGAAAAACACAAATGAACAAGTTTCGTTTGTCCATTTTTTGGAAGGTAATATTGTAACACTGCGCCGATTACACGCGGTCCGTTCTTAGGGATTTAGTAGCAAGAAATTCAGTAAAAGACAATATTCGAATCAGTATTGTACAACACCTTTTTTGTAAAATAGTTTTTATTCTAAAAAAATCAGTGGCAATTGGTACAGTATTGGGGGACACATCTTGTGTTTCTTAACATATAGTTCTAATGTGAACACAGCTTTATGTCCTTCTTTCCTGCCCTCCCTATCGCTGACCTAATTTTAAAACGCATGCGCTCTATTGGAATTGGGAAACGTGTGTCCGGGATAACCTCATAATTTGTTATTTTATTTCAAAGTTTCTGTATTTGTACTTTAGAAATGACATTTTTATTATATGATTCTATTTTTAAATTACGCGATTTTGTTTTATTTAGAAAGCTATAAAAGTTTCTATGCGAGAATTACTAGTTGTCGATTTTTGTATTAATTACAGAATTTAGCATAAAATTAGTATGAATTAAAACTACTAACCTGTAATCCAAGTCGGGTGCTTCAAAAACAAATACAGAGCCATACATTCCCGCCAAAAATATAGGCACTAACAACAGAGCATAGTTCACAATGTTAAACTTCCCGAAAGGTCCCAAATGCTGCAATATTCCGTCCAAATCGACGGCAGAGTTATCAACACCCATTTTAAAAAAAAATAAAAGTCAGTCTTCACAAATTTAAGTCAAAATCTTTTTAAAAAGTGTTTTGTAACATCGTGATTGTCACGAATGGACGCTGTCTTCCATCTGAAGTGTACGCATGCGCACTGCCTTGAACACGTGAATGAGACAATTTTTTTTTGTGTATATTCAAATGCAAGACGATGGGTCTTTATTTATAAACAATGTCAACGTAGCGTGTGGACTGCGCAAATATCATAAAGTGTATGCTACTAGAAAACTAAATAATACGAAAATAAACAACAATTGTGCCACCTTAGATTGATCTAGTGATTAGATTGAGCAAATGGGGAAGATACGGTACGTTGTTACATTGGAACAATTGAAAATAGGCTCGAATGCACAACTACGTAACCACAAAAACGTACAGCTATAATTGAAGTCACGTTGTACGACACCGAAAGACAGACTGAAGACCGAAAGACCGAAAAGCTTGTATAGTAGCAACAGCGAGACAAGCTAAACGTGTTGCTCGCACATGTTTCGTACTTTTTTATCTCGCTCACTCATTAATGGCCGAATGTAAACTAATAATTTTAAATAACTTCTACAATTTATTACTTTTTGGTGTACTGGTGCGTGAAGATTGATTCCATGTGTCTTATTTTTGCACCTTGAGTGATTATGTCCATTGAATAAATGCACAGGAAGGCATTTTTAAATGTATTGTCCACAACAAAACTGTGTTCACTGTGTGAGTGTGAGTGCAAGCAAGTCGCTGTTCTATCGGTGATTAAACGAAGCAGGTCCATTCGACTCGGTTTTGTGGGACCACGCGCGATAAGTGAGTGACGTATCTTCCTCCTTTTCATTTGGTCTATGTGCGCCACCCGGTCTGTTGGTTATCTGTCGAAAACGTTCTCGCATAGAGTTAGAACGGGACGGAAATAAAATTATCTTGTAATTACGCTTTTGTTTGAGCGGTATAACAGAGAGTTTGTAGTCTCGTTTACACATCTGTTTGGATTATTATAACAAATTAGGGATTGTCCATAGTATTTGGTGACGTTATCGTTGTATACCTAAATGGTTTTGGTAATAGTAAAAATATTCGCAACAATGTAAATGATCCCGTCTGAGCTCCCTTTCAGGTATAAATAAAATGTTATTTCAAGTTTCAAGGGTAAAAAGTTAATGCAGGTGTCGCGTCATTATACGCCTAAATAAATTTCTTTTTAGATTTTACTTAATTTCGAGCGTTATTTTAAATTATATTCTTGGTTTTCTTGTTTATGAGAGCAGAGTTTTTATGAAGATTAAAACAAAAATAAACCAAATAATTTAATTTACAATTAAAAGAAACTTAAATAGTAAGTAGGCATCTATTTAAACACCCAATATTTTTATAAGTGTTCATCAGCGTCACAAATGTAAAAATATGACAGTGAAAGCAATTTATAAAATTGTAATTTAATTTCATTTTTTAACCCAATTTATATACCTACTTGCAATGTGGGTTGCATTGCAGCAAGTGAGTAGATACATATGAACTGAAGTTTTGTTTTAACTTTTCTTTATGAAAGTTGAAACAAAATATCACTAATAAAAAAAATATAAAAGAAAAATATGCTTTAAATTGTATCTATCTAAATATGAAATCCTTTATTTATTCATCTGTGATACCGAGCACAACAAATATATTTTTGCTCGTAAATCAATATATAAAAAAGCATGTCATAAAAATGTCAATTTTTTTAAATCAAACAAAACACACATCAATTTTTTTTTCCAAATATAATAAAATAATGTTTATCCGGTCTAGATAGAGCCTTACGATAACCTGCTTGATCTCAGTATAATGATACCACACCATAAAGGTTTCAACCAACCACTGCAATGGTTATTAAGTAGATACAGATTTGCTTGACACCATTTCATGCTGACACCATTTCATGCTGAAATGGTGTCATGGTGTCTGAACCTATAATCAGGGTCTTTTAATGGGACGGATCAGTCAGTACCTATGGTAAACTTTGAAACTATTAGAAATAGAGAAATTTATTCTAAGGAACTATGGCGTTGATTTTAGAGTTATGAAAAACTACATTCAACGGTTTTCAAAAACTTGTAGTTGAAAACCCTTTTTTATATACACACTTGTAATCGAACCAGTTCGTATTCCTTGAAAAAAATGTAAGTTATTTTATTGGGCTGATTGATAGTATAGGTGTAAGGAATAAATTTTGCTAAGGAACCTTTTGCTTACAATTAAAAAAAAAAAATTAACAAATGTTAGAATAAACATGATATGTCACTATGGAAATCATAGCGATATGTATGGACATACACGCAGAACTGGACATACATATTTTATGTCCATGGGCTTGACATTAGTCAACGCAGTTATGAAACCAACAGGTAAACGGCACACGTCAGTGTCAAAGGATGCAGCCATAAACGGTCATAATCATTCAATTTATCAACATGCCTCGACACAGGATAATCTTTTAATTGTGTCGGTGTCAACCTTCCGTATAGCCACGTTTTCTGAATATTTCGTACGATTTTATTTTAGAGACTTCAATTTTATAGCGCGATGTTTTTAGCAGAGTTTTTCACGGGAAATGGTACAATTTTATATATGTGTACACATATCTCATGTTACGCGAAACATTAACAGGGATCCAATGACACCTCATTTGTGAAAAAGTGATGAGTGGTTTAGAAGTTTCGAGGGAACAGATGAACATACTTATATAGACTGCTGAAATCATAACCCTCCTTTGGCTTTGCCGTAGCCGGGCAAAATGGAATTAATTTGGGTAGTCCACTTGCAAACATTGCTATTTGATTTTTTTACAGGATTAAGCTTATATCGAAATTTTAATCATTGCCAAAAAGACGTTAGAAAAATAACATTTGATTAATTCCTAAATTTGTAACCATCTAAAATAATTTGTAAAAAAATGAATTTCATTTTATTTTTTTGGCTCTCATAAATATTTCAATGTCTAGGTACAATTTATTCTATTTTACGTAAGGTTTGGTTTTGATAAACTAACGACTACTGCAACTGGATAACTCATTTTACTATTTATAGTTTAACTATTAAATTAGCCTTACTTCGAGATGTATATAAATGCATGGATAATCTGTGATAACAATCATAACATGTTTCATAATGAATGTTATTAGAAGATTAATGCGCTCATTACTCTGTAAATGGGTTCAAAAGCAATGGGATCTAATTTATGAATGTAACTAAGCACTAAGGCTTTTAACCGGTTAAACGCCATAAAAATAATTTAGGCGGAAACATTCCCGGTACCTATGCAGGTTGTTTGTTTATATTAATGGAGGCAGGTCCTTTTAAAAGTATTATACCATATCATCAGCCTATATGTCCCTCCACTGCTGGATATAGGCGTCTCCCAAGGCTCGCCGCCATACACGATTCTCGCCTCTTCTCATCCAACCACCAATAAAATAATAAAGCGCCGGTTAAAAAAAAATAACAAAGTATGTTGTTAGTAGCTATGGGAAACTCCGAATTCAATGAATCAAAGATCCCAAACCGCGAGCGGAGCTGAAACTCTTAATGATTCCGGTTAACTGTTATAGACACCGAGGAGTTATTTATTCCTTTCATTTTTGGATTGCTGAGTTAGGTACACGAACGAACATGGTACAAAACGAATGAGTCGCTCCCGAGCTCTTACAATATATAAGTGGCTGAATCAAAGGAGTCAAGGAATCGTTAAGAGGAGTCGGATCCGCGAGCAGAGCCGGATTAAATGAGTCGAAACACTCTGAGGAGTCGTGAATACCCATGACTAGTTGCTAGCAGCATTAATAATACTATTGTTATAATTGACAGAATAATATATATTACCATTTTATATGGATTATAGTATTACCATTGCTGAACCTAACATTTTCTAATCCACTTTCGTGTTTAATCGTTTTCAGTAACATTTTTTGCCTGTCAATAATATTATCTATTATATATTGAAATGGATTACTAGTTTTCAAAGAACAATGTTATCTACATAATTATCTAAACAGATTTGAAGTTCCATAGCACATATAATTAGGTATTAGCTACCTGTGTTCTAACCTAATAATACCTACCTAATAAGTGTCAAGCAATGCATGTCCAAAAATAGGTAAACAGATTGTACAAATTCTTAAAATAATTCAATAAATTGCAGAATTGCGTATATTTGCTAATATATCTTTTGCAGGCGCTATATAATTATAGTAGATTTTGATTTTAATAGTCATTACTTAATACTTTTGATAGCAGAAGTACATTCACACTATCGTATAATATGGTTCAGCTACCTACTTTGTTTGTCGCAAGGTTTTATGTTATGCTAGGTAAGTACAAACCTAGTGTCCTTGTCAGCTCCTTAAGTATTGAGACGAGTTAATTAAATTGAACATCGATATTTTCGTATAACGCCCTACTGGAGGATACGGTAATCGCGAGTTGAATATTTGAGGGCGTTTCAGGCAAAAATCCACCACGAGCCCAATGCAGATTGATGAGTGTTACGCATGCCTCAGTTTATTTTTAATTGTCGGCCACGTGGATCTCCTTACGATTTTTTTTTCATTACGTACCGAGCTAATTTTAATTAAAATATTCGAAGCTTCATTGAGACGGGCCGGAGTACGAATTCACGACTTCAAGAATTTGATTTGAACAGACCCCGGCTATCATTACTTGTTTTGAAGCAAGCGTGTAGCGCCTATCAAAATGTATTAGCAACGATTTGTGCTTATATTAAATTTTGATATGTAGACGTGCATAAAGTAAAATCATCATATTTTATTATTAGTACCAACTATCTCAGACACTCGAAAAACTGACATCATGCCGATAGGTTGCACCTAAATTTAACTAAAATGTAAGTTTGGAATAAACTGTACCAAAGGTTTATTTCTGGTTTTATTTTAAGTCTCCAGTAGGTTTATTTTAAGTCTTAAGTTTGGGCAGTAGGTAAGTAGCTCCTTACCTACTGCCCAAACTTAAAAAAAATTAGGTACCTACTTATTCTCAATTAGGTCCTATTGACTCATTTAACATTACCTACATACCATTTTCTATCCAGTCCTTACAAGTAGTAGAAGTAGAAATACAAGATTAATTAGAAGGCAAGAAGCAAGAACAGCATTCAGCTCATAGAATTATTACGCTGAAGTGGCAATGGGCAGGTCCTATTTACCGCAGGACGGACAACTGACGTGGTACCGGGACTACTCCTTGAACGACGACGACGCACCGGGAAGCATAGTTTGGGATGCCTGCGGCCAGATGGACCGACAATTTGACGAAATTTGCTGGATGTGAAAAGTGGATGGTCGGGTGTGGTGGCGAGCTTTGGAAGAAACCTAATATAAGTATACAAATTATAAGAGAATATGGATACACAATCTAAATTAAAAAGTTTTTTTTTTAAACTTTCTACAAGTTCGTTAATCACTTTAATCCACAGTGAGTTCAAAGCCTCAGTTATAGTAAACAAGCCCACATGTTCCGCAGTTCCCTAGTTAGCTGTTTACCGTTGGCAAATACTCGAGATACAGAGCACGGATGTATGGCGCACTACATATTGTGAGATGAAACTTGGGAAGCTATTTATTTCCTAAAATACTCCTAACTTATCCTGACTTAATATATTAAAATGAAACGATGTCTGTATGTTTGTAATATTTCATTAAGTTACTAATTTATGTTCCAGTCTTATTTTTAGTTCTAGATATCTCCTTAAATATCTCCTTTGTTTAATTTTGTATCTTTCTTTAATCTTATCATCGCTTGTATTAATACTTTTCTTGTTATTTTAACTTATTTATTGCTTACACTTAATTTGACTGCTTTATTGTATATTATATATAGATTTATATAGATGATTACAATATTTCTTTCCTCTGAATCCAAAGGTTGTCTGGCAGAGTTCGCATTTTATCGATAAACTATTTTAGCCTTTGTGCATTTCAAGTCCGTTATATTTTTTTTGTTCTGGTCAGCGATAAAGAGATATACTCGTATATTTGTGTTTGTTTGTGTGATGGAAATGTTTATACGCATCAACTGATGAACCACACGAGCTTAAATTTTTGCATGGACTTTCTTGGGGACCACGAGCATGCGGGCAAAAGCTTGTTTGAAATATACCAAACGTACCACCACTTTTTGTATATGTACAAATATGTATATGTATATTGTATATGTACAATGTACATACGATACCGACAGCCTATGTCTCTCCACTGCTGGATACAGGCCTCTCCCAAGGCTAGCCACCGCACACGAACTTATTCAACCACAGGCGAACTTCTTCAAATCGTCGGTCCACTTGGTCGAAAAGCGTCCCATACTGCGCATGCAGTTACTTAGCCTCCGTTCAAAGACTCGTCTACCCCATCGGTTCCCATCAGTCTACCCAGATATTGGTCCTGCGGCAAATATGACCTGATTCTTTAGATGAATATGGTGAGGACTTCGTATCGGAAATTGTATAGTCTGCTGACAATACAAAACACATTTCCTACACCCATAATTCGAAACACAATGCTTTTTACCGATGAAGTTAGTTTTTAAAGACAAGCGGGACGGTAATTGTTCTACCAAACAATAAACTGCATCGATCAATTATACACTTAAATTGTACCACGCATTTATATTGCTGATAAATTGACCACAACGTTGAATATGACATATGAGTGATTCGTGGTTAATCCCAAATCAGTCAGTTATCGAGCGGTGGTAGATTTAACCGCGGTATCAGCGCTGCAAGCGCAGCGGTTTGTGTAAAAATTATGTATTTTATTAATCGAAGTATTGTCCATTATTATCAATGTACGTTTGTTATTTTAATGAAGTCGATTGATTGCCTCTGCTATAGAACTCCCGGGGACGGGAATCGATAAATTCTCTGAACGCGTTTTTCACTGCTTCATCGGAATTGAATTTTTTCCATGTAAAAAGTTATCCAAATTGCGAAAAAAATTGAAGTCAGTAAGGGCAAGGTCTAGCGAATACGGTGGGTGACGGAGAGTTTCCAGTCGGAGCTCCTGCGACTTTGAGACTTTCTGTAGTGCAGTGTGTGGGCAAGCATTATCACGGAGTAGCAGTGGACTAAAGCGATTGACCAGACTCAGTTGTTTCATAGCGAGCTTGTCCATCATAGTTTGCAGTTCTTCACAGTAAACATCTGCATTAATTGTTGTGCCATTCTCAAGAAGCTGTAGTGGATAATACGGGCACATGAACATCATACAGGCACCATGTTTGGGACATTGTTTGGCTGTGTCTCCTGGATTCAACCATTGTGACGAACGTTCACGATTATCATACAGGATCCACTTCTCATCACAAGTGACAATATGATTCAGAATTCCTTCATTAATGAGCCGGTTCAACAAAGTAAGGCAAGCTTTGACGCATGTTTGCAGCTGACTTTCATTATGTTCATACGGTACCCACTTTCTGAGCTTCTTCACTTTTCAGATTTGACACAAATGAATCAGTATTGCCTTGTCACTAACGCCGAAGGCTGCTGCTAACTTAGACGTGGTTTGAGGTTAATCCGCTTCCACTATTGCTATTAATTCATCATTATCGACTTTAGTCTCTGGTCGTCTTCGGGGTTTGTTCTTGAGGTCAAAATTTCCAGAATGTAAACGATCAAACCAAAAAATCACTGTGCGTTCGTGTGCGGTGTTTACTCCGTACACATGGTTGATATTGTATGCCGTCGTGTGTTTAGTTGCTGCCACGACGGAACTTATGTTCGTAAATAAAGCGAATTTTTAACTTGAACATTTAACGTTTTTTTTAACTTCCTCGTGGACAAGACAGTGTGCTTTGGGAGGCCCATGTCCAGTAGTGGACGATAAAAGGAATGGTTACGATTAATACACTGTTTAGGAAAGTTTAATTTACGCATGTACACTCGACGACATTCTAGCCTTTTTTGACAACATAATTATAACTACACAATATTCACATGTAGCATCTTCAATAACGATATCGTTTAAAAACTGTCTACATTTAAAACTACAGGTTCTATTTTTACTACACTCATTGGGGTAGGTAAGAAAAAAAGTACCGATTTCGTACGAATGAGGTTGTAGCAGTGTTACTGCTTCTATTTCAAATATACGGTGGTATAAATAAATGTAGAATTTTAGGGTACCGTAGGCAGATTATTAATTGGAGAAATAGCTAGAAACACAATTTACTTTCTAGGTGTTACTAATTACTTACTAATTGTACCGCAAGTTGAAAAAGAAATTAATCATGAGATAAGCTATGACTTATATACTATACTAGCAAAACCCCACAGACGTTGTCCTGCCATAGAAGTTGATGTGCTGCAGTGCCATCTAGTGGCGAGTTATAACAAAGTCGATAGCTCGAAAATATTCTCCGTGCTCAAATACCCATGTAGAATAATTTTCATGGCGATCGATTGAACGGTATAGAAGTTGATGTGCTGCAGCGCCATGTAATGGCGAGTTACTACAAAGTCGATAGCATAAAAACTTTCTCCATGAAAAAATACATACATATATGGTAAATACATAACTTTCATGGCGATCGGTCAAATGGTGTCGAAGTCTATTAACATCAGATATACCAACATCCATTTTTATATATATAGATAATACATAATACATTAAAAAGAATGTTCGATTCTAAGGCTTAGCTTTAATATGTGCCATTCATTCTTTAATTAATATATATATATATATATAAGAACTTTGTTCTTCGACAACATACATTACTTAACAATGTGGTTGTGTTAACTACAGTAAATGATGCATCGTATTTTGATGGTTAAAAGTGCAAAGTATTATCTTTCTTACTAGTTGTTGCCTGCGACTTTGTAGTTTTCAAGTACTTCGCGGGTGTGTGCTCAAAAACTCACCAAAGTTTCATCGCAATCGGATGAATGGTATAGGAATGCATACGGCACAAACAAAGAAACATTCATTTATATTTATATATATAGAGATTATGAAGATTTTGCACGTTTTGGAACTCACCTATATAAAACTTTAATAAAGCATGTGAATGTAGAAATGCGGTAATCGGTGCGTTGATTGGTCGCTGTGTATTGATAGGTTACAATACTTTAAAATCTTTTAATATAGCTCTTATTGCGACCCATTAAGTTCTTTACGGTGTGACCGCTTGCTGCGTAACAATCAAACAGGATAATTATAAATACAAAAATATTTATTAATCTTTTTGTTTACTTACGTCATAATATTTTTATGATAAATGTGTAAGTTCACGATTCGACCACAAGATTATGCTGAATCCTAACTGGACGCTCCGATTCACACTTGACACTTTTTATGATACCTAACTACGAGTTTACGAAGCCTTGTTACTGTGGCTTGTTATCGGTGTCACCTAATGAGAAATCTATATTTTATTGTATAACAAATGAGAGATTTTATCTTTCGAAGAAAAACTTTAGAAAGCAGACGCTTGTTAAAGTTGATTGCAAACAAGTTTTTATTGTACGTATTTTATGTATTTCTTCGAATTTTTTAATTGTATACGAAACATCAAGAACAAACAATACCAACCCATTATAATACCCTATAGTACTATTAAGTACTATTTTCACAATATACTATGAAGTAACAATACATTACAGCAAACAATATCCTACTTAATAGTGAAAATAACAATTAAATTGATCCAGTAACTCCCGAGATACGGACTAACCGACACAACTGTTCTTCGGTAAACAAATAATTAAAATAAAATAGACAATATAAGCTGATAAAGCAGAAAGAGGGAAAAAAAATGCAGTCAGTTTAAGCTTTCCGAGCGTACCGTATGAAGGTACCAGTTGTTTAGTTTACTGATGATTACCTGGTTTTTACTGTTAATTAGCTATTCAATACGAGTATGTATACATGTACTTTTTTTAAAATAAAATACATAAACGATTCACAAAATGTTCAATGGTCACGAACAGACACGAACTGTCCAATTTGTTGAATGACTAGGCCACGCGTCACTAGCCGAGGAAAAAGAAGAAACGGACTTTTTGGAGGGATCTCGAGAAGTGGAGTTTTCGTTTGATTATCATAAAAAATGTGTGTGTTGCGAGTTAGTGATAATTTATTAAATTACGAACAGATCGCAGTTTTGTATAGTAATTGTTCTCCTGTTTTTCCAATTGCCTTTTTGCTGTTTCTTCATTGTCAATATCATACTGAACTGCAGGAACAGTGAAGAGGTTACCACCATATAGAATTTTTCTGACGAGGGTAGCGTAGCTGGTGGGTTCTCGTTTTTTGCAAATATTACCAAATGATGATGAGGCGAGTCCTCCTGCTCATCCACTCAGCGCTTTCTCTTTGCAAAACAGTGGACCGTCCAAGCTCTAGTCGTTTGGCAGAAGACAATCTTAGATTATGCCTCTTTTTTTTGCCACTTCATACTCAAATCGGGTTGCTGCGAATTCTCTCCACAGTGAGCGTCTTTCGATACAGGAATTTTCGATACAAAAAACCTTTCTAGGTTTTTTTTGTTTTAATTTTGATTTACGAAGTCTTTTTTTTTCGAAGCTGCTCCAACTTATAAATTATCTTTTGGGAATCTGATCCAAAAACAACATTATGTGTTATTGTGTGAAGGGTTCCTGTATTAAAAGACATAACCTCGGCTGCGCAACGGCCTGCATAAGAACTGCGAAGCGAGAAGTTTATTTGTTTACTTCGTACATATTTGGCATTATAGCTCTCAACCAAGTTACTAGTAGCATTGTCAATTAAACTACGTGAATAATAAGACAGCTTTTTCAATTGCATCCATAAGTCCACGTGCAACCAATTGTGGCATTAGACCAATTAACCCAGGACGTCGTTTCACCGGCATGAAAAGTAGATGTTACAATTTTCATGGTTGCCAAATATGTGTTGATTCGGGATATCTTTACTTAAATTTTTAATCTTTTCATTAAGTGGTTAATTTTGTGCACCTTAATGTTTCATCGCGCATGTTACTATGGTTCGCAAACGCAAACATTCTCGCATTTCTGGTGGGAAATTTATGACAAGAGGCAGTGGTTTCGTAAAAGATGGGTTTTGCATTTGATCTTCTCTACTATGTAAACTTAACAAAAACTTCTAGAATTCCCGCCAAAAAGTCAAATTGTTTATTATGAATAAAAATTTTCAGTGGTACAATTGGCTAATTGCGCAAGACATACAAGAAGGTCATACAAGAAAAAGAAAATCAGATCAGATAATTTATTACCGGTTTACAATACTTACCCGATGACGTTAAAGCAATTTACCCCCAATTTCAGCGCGCGATTAAACTAACATTGCACCATTAATTGGTATTATAGGACATCGACATGGAACAGTTAATATTATAATTACCTCCCATGCCGCCACAAAGCAGTAAATTACACATACCTTGTTATCATTCGGGAACACGCGTATGGATTATTGATACAACGGTATACATACTGACGATACTGACAGTACATAATTTAACCGATTCTCTTATCATCGACCTATCCAAACTTATTAATTATTTATTAAATTGAATGCAATCATTATTAAATACTAGTTATTGGTATAGCGTAGCACAATGTAATATAATTATCCAGTTTTTTTTTTCGGAAAGGGTTCAAAAGTCTGTGGAAGTTAAATATATTTTTTTGTTTTAAATTTTTATTAACTGTTTTCTTAGAATAATCTTTTTATTTAGTGTGAGTTCAAAGGATTTTTAATTAGGCCATCGGACCACTTAGAGAAATACGTAGAGAAAATTAGGGGTAAACGTAAACAGACCTTCAAAATCGTATTTAAAGTTTTAACGTATATATTCGTATAATTATATTATATTTAAAGCTCTTCTTGTCTAGCCAATACCGGCGACTTTCTTCAAGTGTGTGTGTGTGTGGTGGCGGTCCACAGACACACACACAGACACACAGTCACACACACACACACACACACACACACACTTGGGAGACGCTTATATCTAGCAGTAGAGATACAGGCTGATGGTATGGTATATTTAAAGATTTTTTTATGGAAAGAAGGTGGCACACGTTCAAACAATCCACCAGGTAGTAAGTGGATACTGTCGTCCAAGGCCTTCAGCGATACATGCCAACATCGGTCAAGAATGACAAACATTAGCGAGCACTCGAATGTGCTGCCTACCTTTGAAAATTTAGAAATGGATTTGTAGGAAGGGAAGATAAAATAAGAAGGTATAGGATATGATTTGATGGGAAAGGGCTCGGACTTATCTCACTCACTGCCGAAACATGTACACTTTACCATAATTATTATTTATTTATTTATATGCGCTAGTGCCTTTTTTTCTAACGAGAGTACAGAGGCAAAGCAGTACATGCCAAAAACAAAATATTTGGTATACCTCCAATAGAGTTTTTGTTTCTTTTTCTGTTCTTAAGACTACAGAGTAAAAATTGAAATTTGCTATTTGATAGATTCCAAAGTCATTATATTCAACGGAGTATGAGGTAAAAAGTATCGGTTGGCGGCCAACCAACACTGTGGAGCGAGCACACTAATTAAATTATTTCTGCTGGATGATGGCCAGCTGTGACGTCACTAAGCCTCCAGAAAACTATGAGGTGGAATTGAAATCTTGACAGTGAATAGCTTGACGCTGATATATGTCGCCATCAGTTTAAAGTTTCTCGCAGGGCATAGGATGCCTAGTGTGTTTCCGTGGATGCGAGTTTGATCGGTACGAATGGAAATACCTATATACGAGTATAAGAAGATAGATAGGCAAGGAAGCCACGGACAATTTTTGGTGGCCCTGGATGGAAAAAACTCAAGCGATTTCAGAAAGACTGCTTCGGTGGGAGCTGTGTTAAGTTTCTGTTTGACGTTTACATCTTTTCGCGCGTAAATTCTCAATTGTCCGAATTATAGGTACTCCTAATTCTGAATTTTTAGAATTGTTATTATTCTTAATTATGGCGTTAGCGTACGATAACAAATAAGGTGTTGAACACATTATGTCGCTCTGGTCACGGCGATACGTGTACCTCGCGAATAATAATAGCTTGAAAATGGTGGATTGGATTTTTTCACACCATATACGGGCTAATTATAGGACCACGAAATGGTGGATCGAGTCCAAGCGCAAACAGTTTATTTCTTTTTACGTTTTGACTTGTATCACTGTTTCATTTTCGATACATTGACTTTGCTTTTTATTAGAAACAAATATATAGTGATACAATGTGAATTTGAATAATTTGGGTCTTAATATGTATTATGTATTTAATTATTTGTACGCCGTTTGTATTGTAACGGCAGAATGTGTAAAGTTTATCTCAATGTAACACTAATATTAATGTCTTCTTCTTCTTCTTCTCAGCCCTTGGACGTCCACTGCTGGACATAGGCCTCCCCCATTGTGCGCCATTTAGACCTATCGGCAGCGACCTGCATCCAGCGGGTGCCCGCAACCTTTATGAGGTCGTCTGTCCATCTAGCAGATGGACGTCCTCGGCTTCGTCCGCCGGTACGTGGTCTCCATTCGAGAAACCGTCTGCCCCATCGGCCATCGGTTCTTCGAGCTATGTGCCCTGCCCACTGCCACTTCAGCTTGCTAACCCGAGAGGCTATGTCGGTGACTTTAGTTCGTCTACGGATCTCCTCATTCCTGATTCGATCACGTAGAGAAACCCCGAGCATAGCCCTCTCCATAGCTCGCTGTGCGACAGTGAGCTTATTTATGAGGCCCATAGTCAGAGACCATGTCTCGGTGCCGTAGGTCATCACTGGCAACACACACTGGTCGAAGACCTTCGTCTTCAAGCACTGAGGTATTTTGGACGAGAAGACGCTGCGTAGCTTCCCGAACGCTGCCCAGCCGAGTTGGATTCGTCGATTGACCTCTTTCTCGAAGTTGGACCTACCTAGTTGGACCGTTTGGCCTAGGTAGACGTACTCGTCAACAACTTCGAGAATCGAGCTCCCAACTGAAACTGGGGTGGGCACGACATGGACATTCGACATGATTTTCGTCTTGTCCATGTTCATTTTAAGGCCCACCTGTTGGGAAACTCGATTGAGGTCTCCGAGCATTGTGCTAAGATCCTCCAGCGATTCTGCCATGACCACGATATCGTCGGCAAATCGAAGGTGAGTGATGCATTCGCCATCGACGTTGATGCCGAGTCCTTTCCATTCCAGGAGCTTGAAAGCGTCTTCCATCGCATTGGTGAAGAGCTTCGGAGAGATGACATCTCCTTGTCTCACACCCCTCTGCAACGGAATCGGCTCCGTGCTCCCTTCCTGTACTCGGACTGACATGGTGGCGTTGTTATACAAACACTTCAACACTTCGATATACCGATAGTCAATATGGCACCGCTGGAGGGACTGTAGCACTGCCCAAGTCTCGATCGAATCAAAGGCTTTCTCATAGTCCACAAACGCTAAGCATAATGGCAAGTTATACTCCTCGGTCTTCTGTATAACTTGCCGCAGCGTATGGATGTGGTCTATGGTACTATAGCCTTTTCGGAAACCGGCTTGTTCGGGAGGCTGGAAGTCATCAAACCTGCGCTCGAGACGATTCGTGACAACCCTCGAAGCTTATAAACATGGCTCAGAAGCGAGATGGGCCTATAGTTCTTCAACAAGGTCTTGTCGCCTTTCTTGAAGAAGAGCACCACCACGCTTCTGTTCCATGCCTCCGGCGTAATACCTTCGAGCAAGACGGAATTAAAGAGCTTCTGAAGGACTTTCAGTACCGGTGTTCCACCCGCTTTCAGAAGCTCTGAAGTGATTCCGTCTTCACCCGGCGCCTTGTTGTTTCTAAGCTGTTTGAGGGCCATCCTAATCTCGTACAGGCTGATGTCCGGGATGTCTTCGGTATAGTGTCGGGTCAACTTGGCTCTTGGGTCTTTGGCCAAGTTGCCAACAGGTTTAGCGACCGAGGTATACAACTGTCCATAGAACTTCTCGATCTCCCTCAGTACCTCTTGTTTGTCGGAAGTGACACTGCCGTCAGCTTCGTCAACTGGCTCTGCCCAATAGATAAGTCTCTTGCGAACACTTTGGAGCCTTTATTCCGCTCTATCGTCTCCTTAATACGATTAGTATTAAAGAGACGGATGTCGTGTCGCAAGGACTGGTGAATCCGTCTATTGAGCTGCCGATATGCATCCGCGTCATCAGGAGTCTGCAGTGCCATCGAACGTCGTTCCGCCAAGAGGTCGAGGGTGTGGTCGGTGAGCTTTTGGGGTCCATCTCTTCGACGATATCTGAAGAATTTAGACCCCACCGTAGGGACAGTTTCTACCAACCTGTTGTTGATATCGTCCACTGCAACGCAATCCTCTAGGCAATCGAAGCGATTTGACAATTCAAGCTGAAAGCTTTCGGGGTTTTGTAAGTGGGCAGCAGTAGGTCGGAGCGTAGACTTCATCAGGCGGGACCTTTCCAACTTGACGTTTATATTCAATGTGCCTCTAACCATTCGGTGATCACTACCGGTTTTCACCCTGTGGATCACGGAGACATCATTGAATATTTGTTTCTTTATGGCCATAATGAAGTCTATCTCATTTTTAACGGAACCGTCGGGGCTCATCCAGGTCCACTTCCTATGAGGCGGCTTCTTGAAGAAAGAGTTCATCATAAAGAGTCCCTCTTTCTCAAGAAAGTCGGCCAGCCTCTGGCCCCTCTGGTTCCGGTGCCCACATCCAAATTGCCCCACTCTCAACTCATCGTCGCCTCTTTTGCCCAGTTTCGCGTTGAAATCCCCCATAACAATATTGTAGTGTGTTTTCGAAGCATGTATGGCTCTACTAATGTCCTCATACATTGCTTCCACTTCGTTATCCGGGTGTGCCGAGGTCGGTGCGTAGACCTGTATGACCTTCAACGAATATCTCTTGGATATTCTGAGTATAAGGTACGCGACCCTGTTCGACACACTCGTGATGGCTACAACATTATTTACGAGGGACTTGTGGACGATAAACCCGACACCACCTTGGGACTGCTGGTCGCCCTCCCGGTAATAGAACAAGTTGCCGGACTTCAGGGTTATCGTGTCCTCCTCCTCTCTTCGGATTTCTGATAACCCCAATATATCCCAGTGCAACTTGCCTATCTCCTCTTCCAGCTCAGCGATCTTCTCGTCTGTCCTCAAAGTGCGCGTGTTGTAAGTCACCAGTGACAACCTACGTCGGTAATCCGTTTTGAAAGCCCTGGTCGTTCGACGGTGGAATCCCGCCCGGAGATTCTTAGCACCCCTGGCTCCAGCGCTCGACCAGCGCCCGTCGTCCACGCCGGTGTTGCGACTGGAGCCGCCGGGAACTTGGGGCCGTTTTACTTTTTCTGCCATAGGGGGGGGGGGGGGGGGGGGGGTGGACCGTAGCCCGCCGCGCTGGTCCAGTGCGTGGTGGCGGGTCGCCAGAGCCTCGTTCGTTGGTCGGCAGGGTGCACCACGAGCCGGTGAGGTTGGCTTGGGTCCCAGAGATGTAGGTTGGGACCCCTTACACCCTGTACTTAATGTACATGTTAATATTAATGTACTTTAATGTTAATGAATTTATTATTATTATTATTATTAGTCCAATGAACAATGTGATAATAAATAATTATTCAGTAACTCTCGTTATATGCCATCGGGTCGCCTCAACAAATGAGCTTAAAATATATTGTGTTATAATATAATAGAATCTGTTAGGCTGGCTATGTTCAGTAATTAGTTGCGCGTCTTGTGGCATTAAAGCACCCACCCACACATATCGGATTTTAGGAAAGTATTAATTATATTTAGACGAATTTGGTTCTCATTCCATATTAAGTAATTTAATACAACATACGAATAATTATGCATATATGAACATATTCGTTGTATAAACTTATTTGGTCCAAGCTCTATGCTACAAAATGACGTCTGTACATAAAAACTATAGATTATTGGATAGTGAACGCGTCGGCTGTGGAACGAACTGGCTCACGAAGTTTTTCCATTACGCTACGACATGGGGTTCTTCGAGACAACTATGAATAGGGTCCTGCGAGATCGGCAGTGCACCCACATTAACCCTTTTGTTGCAGGTGTCTATGGACTGTGGTGACCACTTAGCATCCTTTGGGCCGCTTAATAGTCTGCATATTTTGCCAATAAAAGAGAAAACTATACGTAAACTGAAATTGCACCAATTAGTGTAATGTCACAACATGCCCCGTCTTATTCAGTGACTATTATCACTAATTCAAAGAGTAACGAGGAGGTACTTTCACAAATGAAACACGCAACCGTACCATTTCTTGAATTCTTTTATTCCTCCGCAGTTTCGTGGTTCGCCAGTTTCGCAGTCGTAAGGAGGTAATGTACCCATACATGTAGAATTGTTTTGCTCAGTTTTGTATCCTCGCAAATCTGTGTAAGTGGGTACTTAAACAATGGCACGAGAAAGAGTCAGAATCAACTGTCAAATGGTACACGTTTTCTACTAGTCGAAGAGGCCCGAAGTCCTGTAGGAGTGAACAATTGTAAACCTTCTTTGCGACACATCACGCATTAATGACAGCAACTTTATCATCGTTTTCTTGACAGTGACAAGGTTTTTAACGATGAATGTGGTCAAAAAATATTTTATCGACTGGAGTTTTTGGTGACTAAAACCAAAATCACCCAATAAAGCAGAATCATACAGCTAATGGATGGTATAAATTTTGGCATGTCGCTTACCACCGCGGCGGGGACTTCAATTAGAGCCTGCGACAACCTGTCACAGGCTACCTGTCTACCTAGACAGGCATGGTAGGGCACGACTAAGTTGAAGCGTAACCTTAACCATTCCTCTTTTCATACACTGCTGGACATGGGTCTCTTCATGTTCATTGTCTTGTGCCTCAGGGATGTATGGCCTTAAAACGCCATGCTGACCAACAGTATTAACTACACCAGGGCTTCAGGGCTTGTAGTGGCCGCTTTGTTATCCCTCAGTTATGTTAAAGACCCCTGGGAAGAGATAGGGTGGTACTATCCCATAGCCAGTCCACACCACACGGCTACAAACTGCAGTTTCGAATGTTATAAATGTAACTTTTGTTAGACTCCGTTCTCTGTATATGTAGGATCACATGATATAGAAAAACCTGAGCATATGCAAAAAACCTTCGTCCAAATGAGTTCTATCAAGTCCTTCTAACCTTTCGCGACAAACTGCTCGATAGCAAAAAAGTTATTTATGTGATAGAGGTCACAAATCAGTGTGGAAGAATTCGGATGACCTAATAAAGTAAATTGAGTGGAAAATTACGTAGCAGTCGGTCTGATATATAGCCTTCCCGAAAACTAAAGGCGGCATTAGACTTGCGTGACGATATTTATGGAACGATGTTGAACTCTGGGACAAAAGAATAGAAAGTTTTTCTATAAGTTACGGGGGTGGTACATAATTATATTAATAGGTATACGAATAGACATGTAGATGAGACTTATAATATACATATTTAAATAATAAAAGGCTTGTATTTGACCGATTACCAGTATTATACCTATAATGTTGTCAAAAAATTTCATATGCTTGTCAAAAAGATAGAATGATCAACAAATTGCACTCACTATGGTATCCTTAAACTATACCTTTTTAATTTGCTTATTACTTATTGTAATTCATTAATTATTGCCGGAAATAGGACATTTCAATTAAAGAAATATTTTTTATTGCTAAATAATGATTGACAATAAATTGTAGTGTCCGACCGAAGGTTCGGTTTCAGCCAGTTTCGGCCGGAGTTTCGGTTTCGGCCAAAAACCGGCTCAATCATTGGCAGACCGAAACTGTAGTCCTATATAACTTATCGGTTCGTTTCGACAATACTCGGAAATATTCGTAATGGCTAGGATACTCAGTCCACGCGTGTATCCGCCTCGATATGTGTGAAGTTCGCTACCGAGCGCTGATGTATATAATTTTGTACAATTAGTTGCTAAAGTTGGAACAAATGCTTCAACCGAGGTCGATCTGTTTAGTTGGTCGGTTTACGTGAAATCACAAATCTGTTTTTTAGAAGAGGTAAGGTTAAGAAGAGGTTAAGCATGCAATCATAGTTAAATAATTACCTGTTAATCAACAGATTAATGATTAAAAAAGTTTTTTTATATTAAAAAAAAAATAACCAATTATAGGTTTACGGTGAACAAATGCATGCAGTCTTTAAGAAAAGTTTCAGTTTCGGGCGAAACTGCGATTGCGGCCGGAGGTTCGGATTAGGTCGCACACTAAAATATTTTTGTAAATTACCGTGAAATAATGCGTTTTGGAGCAAAATAAATAGCATACGCATTATCTCAAACTATTGTTTTTGGGTAGGAAGGATTTTTCCGGTTTTTAAAAAACACGAAATCCAAGGGCAACTCTCTTTGAGTCGTCATTACGACGAAGTCAGTGTACGTTTATAGAGTAACTAATTTTGATATTTCATGTACTTCATGTTTTTATAATATTTTTAGATGAAGAATGAGTGATATCAAGTATATACAATATACTTGATTTCCAATATGCTTTGTATTTCCAATTATATAAATACTTTCCATGACTGAATTTTCTTGACATTAAAAATAAATAAAATATTTCTAATTTATTTCAAACACCCGTATTTCATGATATGATGATTATAAATCGCAAATTTTATAAGCAATAAATATACAAAATAATTAATAAAACTAATCAATAAAATTCAAGTATCAAAACTTTTTGCATAATCACGCAGTGTTGCTTTAAGCTTACATAGATTTTGTAATATGTTAAAAATTTACCTAGGCACAATAACCTCTAGTAACTCTCACAAATCTACGCGGGCAGAAAATTCGAGACGAAATGAAATCAAGTCTTCCATATTCATGCCAAAACCCATTCAAACTTTTCCGTGAATAGTCTAGGAATAAATGAATTGGCTACTTTGCTATTATGTAATCGGCAATTTTCGTGTTGCCAGCAGGAAAAACCTCGTCAAATAAACGCGGGGCCTTCAGATCACATCAGCAAATCTGAATTTAACGATCAGCTAATACGAGTAAATTTATTACTCACTAGTGACCCACCCTCGCTTCACTTCTTTTTATAAGTCTTTTATTTTCAATTTTTATTTTTCAAAATTTCATAGTAAAATATAGCCTATATTGGACACGGATAATGTAGCTTCCTATTTGTGAAAGAATTTTTTAAATCGGTTCAGTAGTTCCAGAGATTACCCTCAACATGGGCACAAACAAACACACAATTTTACCTCTTTATTATATTAGTATAGATAGAATTAGAGTATTTTTATTACTGATTGAATAGAATTATTCATACATAGTTCAACCGTATGGAAAAGCCATACACAATCCGCGTGTGTATATACCTAATTGAAAGTACTTTATGTAGTATACAAGATGTCATTGTATTTACGTGTAGTATACATAATAGTAATATATATAATACATTCCTACATACATACATATGAGTACACACATAGTATAGTACATCTGTCGTCTCGAGCTACACGTGATGTGTGTGTGACAGACGTACACCGACCGCCGCAGAGGGAAGACTTAGTGCGTGAGCTAGCGAGCCGATATTACCTATCAAGTATCTTCTTGTACATTTGTTATATGTTCATTGCACTTGATACAGTTAATAAATAGCATATATAATAGCTTAACATCGGAATAGACATTGCGTCTCTCTGCGTTTTCTACCGCCTGTATAATGAGGAGTATTCTGAAGAGCTGTTCTGTTTGATAGTGACTTCGGGTTTCTACCATCGCACCTCCCGTCATAATCGTGCGGTTCATCCGAGCGTCCTTGACAAAGACTCGTTGCGTACAGTGCGGTCATCAAGACATTTCATACTGAGAACCCGAAAGTTGTCGAATGAACTGTCATCTGAAGTTTTTCCGTTAATCTACGACATGAGGCTTTTCAAGAGAGTTATGGAGAGGATTCTGCAAGGTCGGCGGCGCATCCGCATGTCCCCTGATGTTGGAGGTGTTTATGGGCGGCGATGAGCACTATAGTATTAGATTATGGGACGACTTAAAAGCATATCACAAATTTTGATGAAGAACAGCAAGACAAGACGGTCTGGCGTAAAAGAACAGTCTTTGCACAGTGTGGCACAATTCCAAGATTAGAAAAAAAAATCTTATCAATTATCGATTAGCCCAGTGATGACAAATTAGTAGTAGTAGCGCCTGCTGTCAAGAAGGTTCTGCGATTAAATTCCCGGCCAGACTTTCATTTGTTTAAAGACTAATGTTTCGTCGGGTCTGTTTGTCTTTGTACGTGTCTCTAGACCCACGACACAGGGAACCCAAGTGTGGGTTTATTGAGGGTAGCGTTTTTATTATTTAGAAGCGATCGCTCGATATCACACTTCAACAGAGCCCTCTCTTGCAGTCATAAGAGGTTTAAAGGTCTTAAAACGTTGGCAATTCACTAATTTTGGACGCAAGCTACGTGGTTGAGTTTTTACTGATATTTAGCGCCGTATTGATACAGTTTAGTACCACCTGGGGTACACATGTAGGGTGAAAGGTAACGCTATGTAGAGGGACCTAATTATATTGAAAAACTCCGAGGTAACTGTTGTTCCCATATCCATTTACAATTAGCTGATGAAGATGAAGATGAAGATGAAATTTGTTGATTTTGTTATTTTTATTGTTTCGTTTTATTACAAAAAGTCTCAGATGCGAGATGCTAAAGGAAGTATTGATATTGTTTTGGTGGTTTTTATCTTTTTTAATTGCCAATGAACTTGAAATCATGAACGCAATTTTATTTTTAAAATATATATTCTAACGATGTTCATCCATAAAAAAATTACTTACTTAACAATTTCCTAGAAAACATATTATAATACAGTCTTTATAAAGGGAAACTCCTCAATTTTTCAATATAACTTTATTATTTAATAATCCGTACTTTTGAACACTTGAAAATAATCTTATTCTTGTACTTGTTTAAAATTTCCCGCTTTATGTTGAGCGGTGCTCGGGGCTCGCGAATTTCGATTAAACCTTCAAAAGGTTTTTGGTACATTTATTCCGGGAAGTTAGTTTCTGAACGAGTTTCGAAGTTTATCAGTCACCTCTACTATTTGTTCGTGATCATAAACTTAGAATGACACAAAATTTAAACTCTACGTTCGTGTTCGACGACGACTTTTGATGTCGTTCCATTGAAGGAAGTTTTTTTTCTATTAATTATCATTATATTTTACATTGTATAGTTTATTTATTATTAGCCTCTACCGGCGCCTTCGCTCGCGTGTACTAAGCACCTGTGAAATATTTTTGACACCTGTAAAAGCACCGAGATGATGGATTTCACGGATACGCTCGCTTTCAGCCTAGATATTGTTTTATCTCGTATTTATTCATAACCGCCTGGGGTATTTATATGCCAAATGCTGTTCCTACTCGTCACTGTTTCCAGAAAAAATGAAAAAATGCATAATTCATACATACTTTCATAGCACTATCGGATGTCTTCGAAAAGTTGTTCATGCTCGTTATTGATTCAGAAAAACGTAATTCTTAAAGAAGTCCAAGTGGTAGCGTAGCGGAAAATTACAGGGGGTAGTTCTTTCCACAAGATTTGGTTACGTGATATAAATCGAATTGAATACCTCATCGTACGTGACGGCTCCTTGTCAAAGAAGTGCGATAGCATTTCGATATCTACGGTCATTAAAAAGCAATGGGGTTGTATATCTATGTTCATAGTTCGTGTCAAATGGGTTCACAAATATTCTGGTATACCGATCCAGAAGCGTTTGTTCTGTTTGATCCAGCATGATCATAATCCAGCGTTATCAGCCTCTTCCTATAAGATATTGGTATGTCTACATCGTAAGTAGGGGAATGCATTTAATGCTATTCCACTTATTTTTGCTAGTATTTTTCTGATAAATCTGAGTATTCAAGTATTTATTCTGCTAGCTGAGTCCCAATGTCTACTAAGGACATGGGGATCTTTAAAGAAAGCTGTGAACGGAATTCTACAAGGTCGGCAGCTCACCTGCACCCCCTCCCCCCCGAGCTTGTCGACGTCCACAAGCGTCGGAAACCACTTGTCTTGATAATCTTGGTCGCCGGTCCGTCAGCCATGTCTTATATAAAAAAGATATAAAGTAGGTTAAATGTATAAAAAAAGGTAATAGATTAAAAGTGGTGAAATTTTTTACCAATAAATCAGAGGTCACGCGCAAAGCCCATTACTATAAACAACTCCTTTATTAATATTTAGATACATCTATCCACAAATAGCGAAACTTATTTACTACCACAAATTATTGGACTTTACGTGTTCTTCCTAACTCACAGAAGCCTCCGCATATCCGTTTAGTAACACATGTACTGTTTTCAAGTCAGTAAAATGCAAATCTGTTAGTGAAAACTCTCAGGAGATTAATTAAATAATAAAAATTATTTCATGTGAATGATTAAATACTAAACTGCCTTTGAACATTTCTTTGACTTTGTCTTTCTAGAAGAGCACATTTTTAAAAATCTAATTGAAAAATAACACTATTCTATGAGGGATTTCCGGACGAATCGCTGTGACGGAATGGGCGTCCGATTATAATAGCTATCTAATTATCCAATATTATTGTACTCGTAACTATATAATTATTGTATTAGTCGTATTTTCGTTTTTGCAGTTGATAATAATATAAATTTTGCATTATATAATTTATATATGTATAAGAATATATAATAAATTAAATAATAATAATTGACTAATTTGTAGTAATTCATAATGTAATTTTAAATTATAAAAGATATACTTAATTTAACATTTCTAACACACAAAGAGCTCGCTTTTCCTTCTGTTTCCCTTCTGTTACATTAAGCTATAGATTAGTGAAAACCCGATCAAGATCCGTTTAGTAGTTTTTACGTGATGTGGTAACAAACATACATACAGACGAGTTTTAATAACTACTGCTTTAGTTTCTGTAGAGAGAGTAGAGAGACATAGGCGTATGGTATGGATTAGAATTTACAGATTAGAATTTACATCACTAGAGACATCGAAAATCGTAGTAAGGGCAATAGCACAAAAGTTAGCAGTTGTTCGAGGATGGGTCGCGATTCTCCCCGGAGAGTTACGTGACGCATTTAAATATTTAAGCCATCTATTAGGTGTTACCATTGGTATAGTCTTTCTAACCGATTTGGGGTTAAAGGAATTCTTAAACTTCCTTTGTAACAATTAGTGTAGTGGTCCGCTACACGAAGAAAATGAGAAAGTGTTATGGAAGTCACGATGAAAATGGATTATAGGTTTTTTATTTACAGAAAAAAAGCGGCAAAAGAAGAGACAATTTGAATGGTGGTGCTACTGTGGTGCCACTGAACATGCCCGAAAATCTACCTTTGAAGATTTAGGCACTTTGAATTTGGAAGAATTGAGAGGAACGGGAAATAACGGGATGTAAAGTTTTTCTCACTCCATTACATTTCCCATTCGATACGGTGAAATAGAAAGCTGGGAGGATAGTGGCACAAATCCCTTATGCTTCTTATCTGATGGATTATCCCGATGAAAATGAGTTACTGAAATGAGAAAAAAGATGTTTTTATCATTCCATTTGCCATATTTTATATCCTCAAGCTACTTGTTTTCGCGTGACGGATAGAACTCCTACAATACCTTGGGTTCCTCTGCAACATTTACGTAAATCTTTTTATTCCAGAACAATTTGTAAGGACGACAAAATATCGTCCTTCGCAATAGATGCAATCCCACAGCCACTGGGGGCACTCGACTGACCACATTACTCCTCTCTTACAAACTAAAGTTAACCTAGCAATGAGTTGCGATACTCCCCACACAGATAACTACGTGACGAATTTTAGCCCTATTTATTACCTTTATTAGTTGTAACATCGGTACTATGATTTTCCTTGTGTATTAAGTTTGGAGGGAGAATCGTAATTATCGAGAACCCTTTTGGAGGGGTGAGTGCACGCTGCAATCCAACAGCCGCTGCACGCATTCGACTGGCCTCGTTACCCCTTTCTCACAGAAGACTACCATAAAATGTTCTGCATTTACCACTTTATGTTTTTCCCCCAATTTACGAACATATGTCTTTCAGTAGTCTTCAGTGAGGTATGCTAGATCCCATTCCCATCCTGTCCTATCCGTCCTTATATTACCAACATTTTCTCCAAATCCATTCCTAAATCTCCAAAGGTAGGCAGCGCGTCAGGGGCGTGCCAATGTTTGTCATTCTGTATTGATTATGGCATGTATTGCGGATGTTCATTAGCGGCTGTATATATTCACTCCCCAACAGATGGACTGTCTGCTCGTCTGCTGCACACTTTTTAAAAAAAACAGTTCTGAAGGCCGAGAACGGTTGCAACTCAGAACTTCATGCACTTGTATGCCATTAATTTCATAAAAAAGCGCTTGAAGCGAACGAATCAGACGAATTTCAATGACGTTTCGATTTTAACTGTACATTGATAAAAAACTATTTCGATAGGTTAAAAGCAAGGGAAATCTGCGGGATTCGCTACGACCAACCGGTTTTAGCCGGTGCCGAATGGTTTTCAAAATGGCGGCCAAACACTACGAGTCACTAACGAACCTCTTTGTTACACCTGCGAAGCTGGAGTCTTTAGCCATTATTTTAGGCTTTGCTGACCACTCGCACTCGTTACGGATCGGATTTATAAAAGGGTTGATGTGATAGCAGGCTCAGGATTTTACATACTAAAGCTATGTGCTTTAACATTTACCTATGTGGTTTAGTATTTACCTATGTGACTTTTCTTGTTCCATCAGGCTGTCAATTAGTCTATTGGAGAAACGATTTTGTGAAAGAGTCTTGCTTTACCAGAATTCTAGTAGAAGTCTTTTAGAAGACGTGTTACGCTCTTCGCTTGTGTTTACGCTGCAAGAGTACTTGAGACGAAATTTTCTCAGCTTTCATGCATCTTCTGTATCCTCCTGTCTGTGGCATCTGGAATGGAAAGGTGATTGTTTAGTGGAGTGTCCCGGAAGGTTCCTATCGAAATGCAAAGGATAACTCTGTTAAGGTGATGAATATAAAAGAAGCCTATATTCAGCAGTGAAAGCAGAGAAACAAAATGTTATGTTATTTGTCGCATAAAAATGCACCAGATTATTTCTTATACGAGTACATAAATGTCTATTATTTCATTATATTTTCATTTATAGAAATTTATATCATTATTATATCATTTATATAAATATAAATGAGTATTTATTTCATTTATATAACATTAGAATGCTAGTTTTTCTTTTTTTATAGAGAAGTGGGCGGACGAGCAAGCGGTCCCATGTGATGGTAAGTGTTACCGCCGCCCATGGACATCTGCAACACCAGGGGGCATGCATGAAGTCGTGTCACGGTCTTTGTAACAATAAGTATTTACAGGCCTGGTTTAATCTGTTTAAAATAAATAAATTGTATAAAATAAGAAATAGAAATACTTCCTTTCTTCTATTTTTTCATGCAATAATTTTAGTAATTCTAAATACTACGGAAGGATTTGGAGCAACAGCATATAGCAAACAGCATGGAGCATTGGCATCGATACGCAGGACGATACCTATCTTCCACTTTTTCCATTGTGTTTTATCATACCATAATATAAGCCGATGTCTTTCCGCTGCTGAATATAGGGCTCTCTTAAGGATCGTCACCACACACGATCTTCGGATCTTCTGATCCAACTCCTTAAGTCGTCGGTCCACCTGGCCGGAGCACGTCCCACGGTGTGCTTCCCGATATGTGACCTCCATTCGAATACTCATCTACCCGGTAATTGGTCCTCCAGCAAATATGACCTGGCATTGTCGCTTCAGCATGCTGATTCTACGACCCATGCTCGAGACTTTAGTTCTTTGGAGAATCTCTTAGTTTCGGATCTCGCAAAGAAATTCCGAGTATAGCTCTCTCTATAGTGCTATGAGTGACTAAAAATAGAAAGTTTAGTAAACAATTAATAGTAAATACAAAAGTTGCTAACAAAAATAACCCAAATCCCCGAATCTTTGTGTATTAAGGAAATTGCGCTTGCCATATCGGACCACGTATCGGCAAATAGCCCGGAGCCCACCTTATCCGAAACTTAGGGTGTTTGACTTATCTGAGTGTGCCATCGGCGAGTTTAAACTTCGATAAACTTGTTGCCGAATAATGGTAATGTGTCTTAGCCTATTTGGATATGCATGTTTATGTTCAGCATGGGGACGCTTTAAGAACTTATGGGGATTTCCCACCAATGTGTGTCCATCAATCGGCATTGGGACCGCGTGGTGGATTACGGTCCGAAATCACCTAGTGATTTACTAGGGGTGACCTGCAGGGGACATATAGCGTGACATCTAAAATTTGCCGGCACAATGAAGTAGGCATTTCGATTGAAATAAAATTGAACACAAAAATGTTTGAGTTAATTTACACACAGTTCAGTACTTCTTTCACGAAGGTATCAAATTGATTCAAATTGATCAAGAATTGATTCAAAACTGATACTATGAAAACGACCTAAAACTCTTCCCGCGGGTGTCGCAAAGGCGTCAAAGCATCTATCCCAAGCTTTGAGGAACTACACCAACTCTAAACGATTAAACTCGCTAATCCGCTTGGCCAGCGTGACGTTCTAAGGCCAAACATCCCTCAAGCAGAAGACAATGTGCATGAGGAAACTCACGTCCGCCAGTGGACGATAAAAGGACTGGTGACGATGTACAAGGAATCCCGATTTGCCCCTTAGAAGTCCCTCTAACTCGACTTGGTGATTACATTCTTAGTAATTTAAAATGATTTACTTCATGTATTAAAAAATTAGGTTGTTTTGTTGATCATAATTTGCTGCTTATTTAGTACTTCTTTGCTGCTCGTTGAAGTACAAGCTATAGCTATAAATAAATAATTTAACAGTCATAGAAGTCTGCAGGAAACTCGTGTCTGTAATATATTAAGCTTTATGTAAACGCTAATTTGACTGAATTTAAATTATTAAATGAATTAATTAATGAATTATTATATGAATTAATATAATAAATTTTATGCAAAAAGAATGAAACGCTATTAAAGGGACCTTGTATGGATGTATGGTCATGTATGGATTCAACTTTAATTAAGACTTTCCGAGTTAAAATTACATTGTTTCAAGATTGTGTTTGAAGAGAAATTGAAACAACGTCATCATCGTACTAAAAATGCCATCGTTGGTGTTAATATTAAATTAAGTAAGGTTAGATTGCAAAAGTCATTACCTTGCATTATTTCGATAAACATTCAAAAAGGAGACAAAGAAAGCCATGTAGGTCAAACTGAACAAAGAAGTGAATAACAACTACTTAGGAGTTTACGAAAACAGATGATAGATGGCGATAGTAGTACCAAAAGTAATACTACTGTAATAAACGTTTCATTCTGAACGGTAATAATGAATCCATGTTTTTAAATTTAATTTAATTGACGGAAATATAAATACAAATTCAAAAATAGGTATTTAGGTATAAATATTCGTATACTTTCGTGTATTGGTACCTAACCGGCGTCTTGCAGTGCGCTACGGGCCGCCGTAGAGGTGCTACAGCTCTACGCCGCCTCTACGCTTTTGGTTACGAATAATTGACAATTGAAAATACACGAATGTATGAAACACGTGTCAATTCAAAAACAAATAAACAGTTCTAGTGTAATTTTAACTTGTTTGTATAATAAAGGTGTGTGTGTTTGAGTAGTGTGGTAAGGTGCCTTTAGGTTATGTTTTTTTAAAAATATTCGGTTTTTGGGACGGGACTAAGCAAACAGGTTTTTTATCAACAAAAAGGAACTCTGGAAAGGTGAGATTTTCTTAGATGTTTTTGAAATAACAACTTATTGCTCCAACAATTAATTATTATTGTAAAATATTACATTTCACAATAATAATTATGTTTAAAATGTTTAAAATAAAGTAATTTAAGTACTTGCAATTATATTTAAAAAAAAAGCTACATTATTGTCTAGAATTGAACTTAAAATAAAATACAAATTAATATTACGACAACAACACAAAGGATTACGGACGAATTAAAACTATTTTTAACGAAATTTTACGCATTTCTGTGTATATAAAAGACATGTCTGTCTGTTTGTTTATTTGCACTAATATTCAAATCTACTGGGTCAATTTTGTTGCGGTTTTTACTGCTGCATGGTGTGTTTATGCCGGAAGATGTATTTCCTTTTTTTTTTATCAAAATCGGTTCAGTTGTTTTGAAAATAAATGACCACCGATCACCCCAGTTGGTAGTGTTGCTGCCTATTGTGTAAAATAACCTGGCTTCGATTTATTTGTTTGAAGACAAATGTCTGTTCGGGTTTTGGTGGTATGTTCGTCCTTGTATGTATTACTGGACCCATGACAATGCGCTTGAGGCTCGTGTCCACCAGTAAACGATAAAAGAGATGGATATAGTTACGTATGTTAGTTTAGTATTCAAATACCTCATCAGTGTGTTTGACTTTACATGGATAGATACAACCGTTCCCCCCGAGAAAGACAATAGAGTTACATTTTTCCTATTACTCGTCGAATTCAACTTCAGATGCCTGACTTGCTGTTAGGTACGAGTCAGAATTTGATCATACTGAAGTTAGTGACTAGTTTCCACTTCAGCGAGAAGCTGTATCTTAGCGCTCACGATCGAAACGTGCGTTAATGTATTTTTTTATAGAAGATGTATTAAGCACCAGACGAGAATACAGTCTACCTGATGGTAAGTGGATACTGTCGTCCATAGACATCCGCTATACATGCCAACATCAGTCCAGAGTGACAAACGTTGGCACGGCTTCGAATGCGTTGCCCACCTTTGCAGATTAAGGAATGGATTGGGAGAAAGGGTTGGGAAAGTGGGGAGGAATGGAATGGGATGGGAATGGGCTCTGGCATATCTCACTCACTACGGAAACGCATTGTAGGTAAGAGGTTAAATTCTCGACGTTGTCTATGTCTGATAAAATTCTAATCTTATAGAAAAATTCGCTTATCAAATGATGTAAGATATCCATTTTATTTTCGACAAGGGAAGCATCCCGTTTGACTAATGCTTACAACAAAAAATACGATTTATACTAAATACCATAACATGTAGTTATGGGAGATCGTTATCAGTTGAACAAGCCGAAACAAAAGCGAATATTGAAAGCAATTCGTGTAATAAATTCGCATTCAGGCCGAATTTACAATTGATATTGGGCCGTAACGTGCATTCGCATTTTCCAAAAGATATATTACTGAATTATTATCCGCTTTATTTTTGTAATACATGATTTAATGTATTTGTTATTTTTTTTATAGAAAAACGGCTGCAGACGTGCATATAGTCCACCTGATGATAAGTGGATGCTGTCGTCCATAAACATCCGCGATACATGCCAACATTAGTCGAGAATGACAAACGTTGGCATGCCCCCGGATGCACAACCTACCTAAGCAGATTAAGGGACGGATTGGGAGAAAGGATTGGGAAAGTGGAGAGGGATAAGATGGGATGAGAAAAGGGATGCCATAGCATATCTCACTCACTACCGAAACACGTACGTACATTGGGGAAATAAGATAAAGTAGGAAATACACTACATTTCAAGGTTGTCTTCTGTAAGGGTAACGTGGCCAGTCAAGTGCGCCCAGCGGCTGTAGCAATACAGCGTGTATATCATACAGTGCTTACTGTTTATATTGTTATCATCCATATTTTTTTAATAGCCTACGTTTGTGTCCCTTTGTTGAGCAAAGGCTTTTATGCCAGACCGCTCTGGTTAACAAATATTATTGTAATAATATTCACTGTATAGTGTAGGTATCGCATCCGGAAGCTTATCCAACGTTCATCATTCTTGAGGCTGGATTTAGTACTCGACTAACGGTCAGCGCAGACGCAGATGGTCGAGCGTAGCTGTATCTACGCTATATACAAAATTTATTAAAGCATTTCAGTGATGCACTAATAAACAGGTATGTGTGTACAGCTACGCGACGCTGACGGGGACGGTCGAGCGCGTCTTCGTCGCGTTGTAACAACGAGCGTTGAGCGCTCAAGCTCGAGCGCTGAGTGAGCGCTAATGAACGTTTAGGACTAGCGTTAAAGGCTGGTGAACATTATAGTCTAAATGTTCAATGTCTGATGGTCTTAAACCTTTGTAGTTAAAAGCTGGAGTCACAACGGATAAGGTTAAGACTCAATAACACTAATATAGCGTGGTTTGCTTGTCACCTATTTGCTCGTCTGCAGATTTCTTTCCATAAAAAAATCTCCGGTTCCAATTATGCAACTGCCATAATGAACAATTTGTGATTGAATCACTAAAGTAATTTCTAAATTGACATTAATCATTCCTAAGAAGTCGGTCAATGTCAAATTAAATGACATTTATTTCGTTTTAATTAGCCTATGAAGCTTTCAAGTTTGAGAAATCTGACAGTCAAGTAAAGTTTATCCGGACCTTGAAGTTATACTTATTTCAAGTTACGGATTTATGTTCAGGATTTTCCTTCACTTTACTTTATATAAAGGTATCATATTTAAAAACTAATATTATGTAATTATTTAATATATAATATTTTTATGCATTATTACTGTATACTAACTATATTTTTTATTTATCGTGTCTACAGTGTCTACATTCAAATACCGCCTGGTAGACTGTATAGTATACCTGGTGCTAAGTGGATACTGTCGTCCATACTCGTAGACATCCGCGATACATGCCGACATCAGTCCAGAATGACAAACGTTGGCACGCCCCCAGATGCGCTGCCTACCTCTGCAGATTAAGAAATGGATTGGGTAAATGGGGAGGGATAGGATGGGATGGGAATGGGATCAGGCATATCTCACTCACTACCGCAACACGTACGTACATTGGGGAACTACGATAAAGTGGGAAATGCAGTACATTTCAAGGTAGTCTTCTGTGAGAGAGCTGTAACGTGGCCAGTCGAGTGCACCCAGCAGCTATGGGAATGCAGCATGCACTCTCCCCGTACAACTAGTATGTATTCTCAAATCGATGTATTTAAACATTTTATTTATTACTAGCTGTGCCCGGTCACGCGTTGCTGTGGCTGCCCAACAGATGGCGCTTACACTGTATTTACCTGTTTTTGGGTGAAAAGTATGTTTTTAACCTGTGACAGGGAACGTTGTGCCAAATTTCAAAGCAATCGGTGAAGAACTTTCGGAGATTTAAGATTTTGAACAAACGACCTTTAAATTTTTATTTATATAGATAGATTTATTTTTTCAATACATAATACGTAAAAAGTTTGCAAATATCTCCAAACAGTAAAACAGTTTCTCGGAGAATTTAAGAATTAATGTGGAGAAAGGGTTGGAAAAATGGGGAGGGATACGATATATCTCACGCACTACTAAAACACATACGTGTATTGGGGGAATTGGATTGCGGGAAATACTGTAAATTTTACGGTATTGTTCTGTGAAAGAGGGGTAACCGTGCACCTCCCACACAGAAAGTTTATTTACTGGAACTTTATCATTACTCTTATAGCTCTCTATAGACATTTTTTGGATTAAACTAATTTTAAACGCATTTACCTATTTTACTATACTCGTGGCGTTTCGAATGGATTGCAACTGCACTACGCGCGCGAGCTGTTGAGCTTTGCGCCATCAGGTGGGGAAGCGGAGGAGATACCCCTCCGCTCACCGCTAGCTACCGGATTAAATATATCTGTGTACTTTTTATATTCTATAATCTCAATCGATATCGACATAATTTGCTTACACGCCCAGCCCTAGTGCTCGCTTATCACCGGACCTTCCGGACGTCTACTGCTCGCGTGTCGAGTGTACTATAGTCATAAGCTAACTGGAGAGGTAAATAGTTCACGTTCACAATAGGCAAATAGCGAGTAGTTCACATCAGCGAGTAGTTTTTGAAATACATTTGTATTTGATCTGGGTTGCACCGTGGTTATTGTAAGACAACCGAAACATCGAGTGAAAGCACAGATATAGCGGGATAGATAACGCAATATGTCTGGCACTGCGTGCCGGAAGTTGGCTCTAAGCTTCTACTTTTCGCGCTGCTCGTTTAATCTGTTCCGATCCGTGTTACAATACAATATAATGAAATAATCAATTGTAAACATTCATCAAAAATTGTGAACCGAGTCTCGAGTAAGACGTTTGTTTTATCAGTGAATAGTTTCTCTGGGTAAAGCATTCAGACATTTAATATATGTTTAAATCGTCCATAGTCATATTTTATTAAGTTATATGATTAGACTGACGTGGGACCGCTTGCTCGTCCGCCCACTATTTTATATTAAAAAAAAGACTAGTCTCGTCCCCAACGATTGGTTTAAAATTAATAGGGTGTGCATACATCGTTTGAATTAAACTAGAGCACTGTTTCCGCCGTAGATTAATCCTTAAACCGGCGGCGCTCGGCTTATGGAACTCAGCAGCTAACTAAAAGTTTGACTTTCATTGAGCCGCAGGCAGCGATTAATTCTGTAGAGGACTTAATAACGCACAGTGTTGTTAAAACGAATTAACTTTGAAATATTTAATATCATTAGGTTCATATCACTTCTGAGATGGCCCAGACTACTAGGATTCTATGTGTCGTGGGCGAAATGGATAGATAGCGGTTTTATTCTACACCAATTATACATCACCTTCAGCTTATGTCTCCCGATCATTCACCGCATTCCCTCTGATGTTATAGGTATCTATGAGTGGCGGTGACCACTTACCATCTGGTTGGCCGTCCGCCCGTGTGCCATCTATTCAATAAAAACAACAGGCAAACTTATGGCAAACAAGGTGTAAATTTGATATCATTAATAATTAGATTACACATTTCTATGTGTAAAACAATAAGATAAGATTGTAAAGTTACAAAACAATGAGACTGTGGCTAACCTAATGATCCCTAACTCCAACCCTCCCCATTTCCCTGACCTTTCTACAAATGCATTCCTATATTTCCAAAGGTTGGCTGCGCATCCGGGGGCATGCCAATGTTTATCGTTCTGGACTGACGTTGGCATGTATTGCGGATGTCCATGGGCCACAGTACAATGGGACAATGACCCACGGACAATGGGGGAGGCCTATGTCCAGCAGTGGACGTCCAAGGGCTGAAAAGAAGAAGAAGAAGATGGGCCACAGTATCCACTTAACGTCAGGTGGACTGTATGCTCGTCTGCCGGTTTTTTTTATAAAAAAAAAAGATACGTTATACAACCACTGCAGGGCAGGCACGTTACAGTCTAATAGTGTTCCATATTGAGTAGCTTTCCATGTCGAGTTCTTTAATTCATATGTGTTTTGAAAACCGAACGTTCTTATTACGTACTACTTAAGTTTCAAATTTGACCTTTCAATGAACCCCTCCAATCTGCTTCACGCCCCCTAGAAGTTGCCAGCTAGGTTTCTTTGATAAGATCATATGAGTATAATGTGTCATCTGGTCTATTCCCATATCGATGGCGTAAATAGAAACATCATTTAACTTATGATTTTTAAGATAAAGTAATTAAAAAAAAATTAAGACTTCACATAGTTTTCTCAGATCATCTTAAGTAAAATATACCACATTCGTGTGACAAAATATAATACTTGTCCTTTACTATGAATAATTAAGCACTATGAGTCTGTAATGTCCCATTGCAGGGCACAGGCCTCCCCTAGTGAATCACCAGGGGGTTCCGGCCGTAGTTAAGTAGAAATTCCGTGCTACGAGCCGAGGATTTGAACTCACGATCACAGGAATGCGAGTTGAGTGTAGACACCCCTAGGCTATCACCGCTTTACCATTCATCAAAATATTACCCCCTTACAACGTAAACAATAAGTAACAAATAAAATTTATTCAAGTCTGGTTTTCTTAAAAAGATGAATCGCTCGTACGTGATATGGCGAGATTCAACCTCCTCAGTGACGCATGAGGAATTTTATTCCATTAAAATATGATGGAATACGTTTCCCTATATATGTACAGACGATGGAAGATCTGGTGGAAGCTGCGCTGCTTTTAATACCTTCATATCAATACACTAAAGCTTACTCATATTTCTTTAGAATCTAAGATTGTATAACATACTTAACGAACAATACAATATCATCCATATTTACAATCCATACACACATACTAATAATATTAAATATATTATCTGTATGTGTGTGGATTGTTCGAATGAGGACAGATTCTTAAAATAATAGATTCTCATAACGACAGAACTGTACAGTCAACCCGAGTGGCTGAGATGAGTTTGGGATCATTTTTTGTGGGGTTTTTATTAGTTTTTCTATTATGATAGTTTATTATCATAATATCCCAATCATATCCCAATCATGCTGGTCAATCATATCCCATTAACGTCTATGCACACATTTGGTATTATTAATCAGAACAAAAGACGATGAGTAAGTGTCCCAATAAAAACAACACGTCTCAACATACTTGGGACATTGAGATATACTTCAAATGAAAGCTTTTATTTCATAGATCTTTTAATGTTAAAGCAGATGATGGCAAAACTGTGGGCGAACCATGATACAAACCGCTTTTATATTCTTATGTTTTGATTGTTAAAACTTTTTTCATATATTCATTTGTTTCATATATTCATTTTTCATTTTCAAAAAAATGCATTTGTTGCATAGGCGCCAAGTTGTGATTTTGACCCTGATATAGTGACAAGCACAGTGTAGAAGAACACTTTGTTATTTTAATTTCCGGTAAAAATAGTGTAACATCGAGGCTATCAAAACTAAAACCTCTTTGTGAACAAAGTTTAGATTTTTATTCGCTTTTAAATTGTTGCATGCACGGCGATCATCAACAAACAATTATGTGGAAAATGCTTTCGGTGTTATGGAGAAATGTTTCTTAGAAATTCTTTCTAAGTAAGAATGTACACTAATAATTGAAAATATATTATTTGATTTAAAGAAAGGCTTTGATAGATCCTTAAGGGTGGTATTTATTGGTGGATGCTTTTGATTTAAAATTGATTAAAAAAATGAAAAATTTAAATTAATTAAATATGTTTATTGATATCTGGAAATAGGTTTCTAAAGGTATTGATGACGCCACATATATTAACGATTTTATGCAAGAAGAGAGTGAGATATGTATAAAGACTTCTTTCTGTAAAGGGGCTAAGGACACAGCTTCATCCACAAAAAGCTTGGGTTATTGTTTTTTTTTTCAGGAATGAAGCGGAATGTCCATGTAACCTTGTCTCTTTAGACGTCTTCTATAATCCGGTGTGGTCAGTTGGACTAGTACCCTAGTACTACCAATGTTTACGATGCGCACACTAGGCGCGCACCTGCCTCGCGTTACGCGAAAGCAGCCCGAGGAATGTGCACTCGGGCCCAAATGTAAACTTACTCAATATATCCACCAGAGGTGGGTAAGCACAATAATCAACAATTTACACAATTTAAAGGTCTCACTTACCCCACGTGGTTTTGCCCACGCACAAATCTGGAAAGTGTACCTACGCTAGTCCCTACTAGACGTGACCTATCTTAGTGTGATTGAATAAATACATACATTCACAATAGATACTTGTGTAGTAATCCAAGTCTCGTTCCGTGGTGAGCCGGTGGCCGCTATAGCTCCGCAACTCACACACGGCAGCAAAATCACCTCGAGATATCACTCCAAATACCACAAGCACAATCACCATCACCAAGTCCAACCAACACTCTCGCGTGGCTCCAGGAGATCCGCGTGCAAGTCCAGTTAATAGGCGCGAATCCCAAAATCAACTGCCCGAGGCCGCGATGTGAACTTAACTCCCAAAACACTCGCGTGGCACAGGATATCAGCGAACAAGACCTATTACTTGGCGCGAATAACAAATAACAACTGTCCGAAGCCGCGGTGTGAATTTATCTCAATTTAACTCTGCTCGCCGCCGAGCGCGTGTTACTACTAAAAAATATCAAACCGCCTTCAATATGGCGGGGACAAAAAAATGTTGCTTCGAAATAATCAATGTATGCGGGTATGCAAAGACGCTCGCGCCAATTTCAAACAACCAAGTATCCCGATCTGAACACGAGGAATGAACGGATTTTTCAATTGAATCTGGTATGAATTGGCAACGAAGTTAGTTTGAGCCTGCACGGTCTTGACACGAAGGAGATTGTAAAAATAAATAAATTAAGAAATAGTAAATGTTCTATAATATAATGTAGGTTATTGACTGATATCAAAGTCATTTTTTTTTAATATATGATATAATTCAAAATATTGTTATTTCAAAATGAACGATGTAAGCACTGTCTGACAGTATTTTTATACTGTTATACAGTCTGTGAGAGTTATTCTACCGAATATAGTAAAACTACGCATCAGGATCGAATATCCTCTACCCGAGTGCTATCTTATCAAAGTTTCACGTACAGTTTTATAGACGCAACAGTTCAGAACATTTGGCGTATATTCGGGTCGTTATGTAAAACAAAACATACGGGAAATAGTTTGTGCGTGACTGGGACGGTTTTTTTTAAATTTTGGAAGTACGGATCCTCTAAGTAACCTTTCCTTTTTTATTTGCAAAAATGTATATAAAAATCCAGTGAATATAAAAGTGCCGTGTGGTGTCCGCTGGCTCTAAAAAAAGCACTGCCCCATCTCCTCCCGTGGGTAGGACACCCATGGGTGTCAAGTGGGGCGCCCCAAAGTGGGGCGGTGCTAATCTAAAGTCGGCCGACGCCCCACGGCCCTACTGTCCCGGAATGAGCTAAATGCGCGCGCGGTGTGAGGTGTGGGACACGAGCACACCCCCCTCCCAGCCGTCTCGCCGCATTTGTGCCGGCTAGTTAAGTGATGGGTTTGCTCGCTTTCTATTGTTTCTCTTGCGTCATCGATATAACACGTGTTGGGTAGTTTTTTACTATACTTACTTGTTAAAATGAGCGACCAAACCTGATTCTGACTTGTGTGCATCAGGTGTTACAAGTGATGATTGTAATGACTAATATTCATTCAAAACAATATGATAGTCTTTTGTGTTTTTTAGTACTTTTAAGTTATTTTTTATTATTATTAATAATGTAATGCGTAGTATATTTTTGTTGTTATAATATTGTTTTTTTTTTATATTTCTCTCAATTAGTAATTTTTGTATTATTTCTTTTTGTTTTTTAGTAACTTTATTTTTCAAAACTAAATATTAAATACCTATTTAAAACTAAAAATTATTTATACCTACTTACTATATTATCTAATGTGTGATAAATAATAAATAAATAAATAATGAAAGTAAATAAAAATAGTAAAAATAAGTGATGTTTTTTATAATTACATAGTTGTGTGTTTTATTTTTGACGGCGATATTTAAATTAAAAATATCGACTTTTACCAATATCGATATACCTATCTTTCACTAAGACCATTGTAGTACAACACTAAAAACAAGTGACATAAAACGGTCATATTCCACCGCGCGCATTTAACTCGTTCCGGGACTATACATGCATATGTACACATATACTATATACATATATATTAATCTATTATGTGTGTTTATATTTTTGTATGTATCATTAATGTCTACCAATCCGCACTGGACCCGCGAGGTAGATTCTAGGGATTACTAAGGGAGGCCCGTGCTCTGCAGTGGGACATTGAAAAGGCTGGTAACATAATAGACATTAGTAAAGGTGAATTGTAATCTCTAAAGGTGAGTTGCTCGGCCGGGGACATGCCGACGTTTCTTCATTCTAGACTGATGTCGGCATGTAAAGCTGATGTCGCAGGGTGACAGTATCCACTTACCACCAGGTTGACTAACAGCATATTTGTTTATATTTGTATATATTTATTTAATTGTTCATGTCATTAAGTCACGTGGCTACTGGACGGTCTGCACTTTCTTCCAACTCTGGGCCACAACTCATTTTTTTTCTGTAGGGAAGTAGGCGGATGAGCAAGCGGTCCCACATGATGGTAAGTGTTACCGCCGCCCATGGACACCTGCAAAACTAGGGGGTATGTGGGTGCGCCGCCGACCTTGCAAAATCCTATTCACAGCTTTCTTGAAGAACCCCATATCGTAGCTTAATGGAAAGACCTCTTGAGGCAGTTCGTTCCACAGCCTACGGGTTCGCGGTATAAAATAGTTTTTTGGCCGAACAGTACGCGACACCTCCGTATTGAGTCTTCTGTTCCGTCACTTCTGTGACGGGAGGTGCGGTTGTAGAAACCCGGGGTTGGAAATATATTGAAAAATTCAGTAAGCTCAGTTAGGGTTTTGCTCCATCTAATACATCCATATCTGGTTACATGTCCTTTCCACTGCCTTACTAACTAACAAATTAAATCTTACTAACCACTTTATGACGTCATTTTTATTTGTTTGGTGTTGACTGGCTTTAGAACAATACCATCTCAGTTTTCCTCGTGGCGACTGTAAAAGGCGATTAAGGGATAACAAGAGCTGAGGACCGACACCACTTCTAAAAGAGTGGACTCGCCCACCCGTTTGGGTAGCATGGCGTTTAAACTTCATACATCCCTCATGCACAAGGCAATGTGCATGAGGAGGCCCATGTCCAGCAGTGGACACTGAAGGGGCTGGTTGCATTGTAGTGGATATAAGAAATCATACTGGATATAATGGATCAATATAAACAACATGAACAAAATTTTAAAAGGTCTCTTCATTATGAGATCAAATTATTGCAGTATATTTACTTAAATGAGTCTTACGGCTTTGTTATCTACTGCATTCTATTTGACGGCCATCCATGAATGAATCCATGACGAATTGACTGAATGAAAGACCATGTGTTTTTGTGAGGGAGCATCCAAATTACTTTGAACGGTGTTCGGGTGTACTACCACCGAGAGCGAGGCGTCATGACCCAATTTGTTTACCGAGATGCCGATTAAACTTATTCAAAAGGAATGCTTTTTGTATGGCTATAAATGGGGTTCTTCAAGAGAGCTGTGAATAGGATTTTGCAAGGTCGGCGGCGCACCCGCATACCCCCTGGTGTTGCAGGTGCCCATGGGCGGCGGTAACACTTACCATCACGTGGGACCGCTTGCTCGTCCGCCCATTAATCTATAAAAAAAAAAAATATACAGGGTGGAAAATATAAACGGGACATGAAGGAAAAGTACATTAAATGTTGAAGATTTCAAATTTTACTCAAAGGAAACATTCTTTTGTTGTTTAAAATAAAAATAACCGCATTCAAACATTTTTTAAAAAGCTTATCTGAGCCGGAAATCGAACCAACTAAAAATGCAAAAAATAGACAGTCACTATTTTATTGAACCAATCGATAGGCTCTATGGTAAGGGTAAAATCTCTCGAACAAACATTGTATGTTACAATTAAAGAAGACCTTGAAATCTAACAATTCGTACATATCGATTGAATTTGGTGTCCACCAAGAGCAAGTTTGAAAACGATGAATCAAAGGCTATAGTGGAACCAGATTCATCTTAAAGTACAGTTGAATTAGCAGCAAGGTTTGATGATACAACAATGTTGGTTCATCTGCGTCAAATCGGCAAAATAAAGAAGCTCGAAAAGTATGAACCGTATGAACTGAACGAACATCAGCGAAAAGAACCCATCGAAGTGTGCACTGTGTTAATGAACCGTCACAAAAACGAAGGAATTTTGAATAGCATCGTGACTTATGATGAGAAATGGATCCTGTACGGTAACCGCAAACATTCGTATCAGTAGTTGGAACCAGGGTTGCAGCCCAACAATGTTAAAAACGTAAGATAACTAAGAAAAAGCTACTGGTGTCAGTTTGGTGGTCCTGTGCCAGTATTGTCCACTGCAGTTTCTTGCGAGCCGGTCAAACGATCGATGATATGTACTCTGTAAGGAGCTGCAGACGATGATGGAAAAGCTGGCAACAAAACTAGTTTGGTCAATCGCTCATCTCCACTTCTTCTTCACAACAATGCTCGCCTTCACACTTCTCATACGACAGTTTTAAAACTTCAAGAGCTAGAGCTGGAGACTCTCCCGCACCCACCATACTCACCGAACCTTGCCCTGAGAGATTTCCATTTCTTTCGAAATTTGGACAACTTTTTGCAACGAAAAAAATTTGATTCTGAAGTAGCTGTGATTAGGGATTTTGAAGAATTCATTGATACCCGTCCACGAGACCTTTACAGAGTGGCATCAATCAACTGCCCGTGAGGTGGCGAAAGTGTATAGATAATATAGGTCAATATTTCGACTAACGTAATAAATATTCTTAAAACAAAACAAAAAGCAACTTTTCATTCAATTCGGTCATTTCATAGGTAAGCACCTAAAATTTAAAAAAAGATTGTGCAGGTGATTAGATTACAATATTAGTGATTATTTCCATGACGAAACTAGATTGTAATTGTAATTAATTTCATCATGATAATGACATGCTAATAAATTTGATTGTACAACGATGTTAATGTATTTTAATGATGATACTATATGACGAGTATAATGACGACAATGTATCGATGATAATTTTATGTAATGATGATAATGTAATGACTAATGATGAACGTAATAATTAATATATAAATGTAACATTTTGTTTTAGGCATTTTTTATGTAACAAAAGAATATACTTAAAGGCAGAATATACTTTAATACCATTTCTTCTAACCCGTCTTCTTGAGAAAAAATAGTTATTGATTATTATTATCGTGTCAGACTTTTATGTTGTCTGACATAGTCAGTCAGTTTCTTGACTCAGATATCGACTTTTTGTTAGCTTGTTGCCATGATTGTTGCTACACAGTCGAAAAGTAGGGAAAGATAAAATATGTAAATATACGAGTATGTATGCGAAACTCTTATATGTATTCAAGGTGCTCGATGATATCCTTTGCATAGTCAGTGCCATAAATGATTAATTAAATGTATGATTTAATTAGTCTAGTGCGTGATCACCCTAACAGTCTCGTCTCGTCTCTACAATGAGCCTCCGTCTGACGATAGAATTAATTAATTCATATTGAATAAATTAAATTCATAACAAACAACAACTTTAAGTCTGTCTACAGGTTGCTTTAGAGTACTTATTGGATTTAGGTGAAATTTTGTATTTAATTTGAATATTTGAAGAAATATTTGGAGCACTGTGGAATAATAAAACAATTTAGAGATGTCGAGAGAAAGGAGATCAAATTCTTAATTTTTTTTTTAAATAAACATTTTTCATATGCGGACGTCTGAAATATTTTGCCGTATTTTTTCGCCCTAATTCTCTCCCGAAAGCAAATGCCTATTGGTACTACTTAGTAAATTACTTACTTTTATAAGTAAGAAACGGGCACAAGTAAATTGAAAGTTGATACGGAACTTCAAAAGAAATCCTGAGTTAGTGGGATTACATTGGATGTACGAGTATATTATTGGTGCGGGAGTCATTGCAAACAGCTACAACTGAAAATCAGTGTTGCAGTTTTTGATTCAGCACATATGAACTCGTATAGGTATCGTCACGTAAAAAGAGCGCTGGCCGTCTGTGAAAGGGATGAGTCCGCGTATCGGTAGACTCTAAAGTATTGAAATATAATATATAAAACAATAAGTAATTTCGTGCGCAACTGTACCGATGCGCGGACTCATTGCTTCCACAGACGTCCAGTACTCTTTTTACGTGAAGATACCTATAAGCTGAATTGTGGCCCGCTAGGCGGGTGGCAATACACATCTTTGTATTAAGTATGCTCTATAGTTTCAGTCTTATTATTAATAGTGTGTAGTGTTACCTGGCATTAATAAATTCCCTTTTTCTTTCCATTAAATGTACTCACATGATAACGATGGCTAAGGATCGTGATATTCACTTTTTTAATCCTCTTAACCGTGTCTCTTCTTTTTTTAACATAAAGTAGGTGGCAGACATTCTGTCCGTCAACCTGGTAAGTAATACTGCCGACATCAGTCTAGAATGAAGAAACGTCACGTCGGCATGTCCTCGGATGAGCAACTCACCTTTGGAGATTACAATTCCCCATTACTAATACTTATTATGTTATCAGCTTTTTCAATGTCCCACTGCAGAGCTTGTGGCCCTGCCTTGTGGCCCAGAAAAAAAAAATGAGTTGTGGCCCAGAGTTGGAAGAAAGTGCAGACCGTCCAGTAGCCACGTGACTTAATGACATGAACAAATAAATAAATATATACAAATATGCAACAGCTAACAAGTCAACCTGGTGGTAAGTGGATACTGTCATCCTGCGACATCAGCGTTACATGCCGACATCAGTCTAGAATGAAGAAACGTCGCCATGTCCCCGGCCGAGCAACTCACCTTTAGAGATTACAATTCACCTTTACTAATGTCTATTATGTTACCAGCCTTTTCAATGTCCCACTGCAGAGCACGGGCCTCCCTTAGTAATCCCTAGAATCTACCACACGGGACCAGTGCGGATTGGTAGATATTAATGATACATACAAAATATAAACACAAATAATAACCAATGCATGTGTATATATTTATGTATGTGTGTATGCATGTATGGCCGTGGGGCGTCGGCCATCTTTAGAGTAGCACCGCCCCACTTCTTCCCGTGTGTGTTGAATCAATCAAATCAAATCATTTGTTTTGCAAAAATATAGATAATAACATAAGTGTAACAATACAAGTACTTCTCATTATGTCCTGCCCAATGAGCGTGCAAAATTTAATTTAGGTATGTTTAATACAAATCTTAGCCAATACTAACTAACATTATCAATATGAATATATTACAAAGGCCCTCTTTTTTTGAAACGGGTCAATATGGAAAAAATCTGAAATTATTAGAAATAGAGGAAGTTGTTCTAAGGAAGCATGGCGTCGATATTGGTTATGAAAATTTCATTCAAAGATTTTCATTTTCCTTGAAAAAATCGTAAGTTATTATTGCGTCAATTAATAGTGAAGATTAATAATAGGTTATATATTGTGTGCACTATGCATGATATATCCTTATCATTGAGTATGATAATGTTCAAGACACGTTAGATTATAAATTTTGATATCACACACAATTCGCAGTTGTGTTTCTGTTTTATAGTTGCAAACATGGCGAACAAGGTAGCTGTGGTGACTGGTTCCAACAGGGGCATAGGGTACGGAATAGTTCGAGAATTATGTCGAAGAGGTGTAGGAGTCGTGTATATTACAGCAAGAAATGTGGAGCAAGGTAAGGAGGCGGTCGATAACCTGAAGAAAGAAGGATTTAACCCACTATTCCATCAACTTGACCTCTCAGACCGAAACAGCGTTAAAAAATTGGCTGACGACCTAAAAGAAAAACATGGTGGTTTGGACATTCTTATTAACAACGCAGGAGTTATAACCAATGACTTCTTGAATACGATCTATGACGACGCCAAGCGTGTGATTGACATCAACTATAAAACCATATTTACTGTTGAAGAATATTTGTTCCCTATCCTTAAACAAAATGCGAGAGTTATAAACGTTTCTAGCGATTGTGGTCATATCAGTAATATCAAAAATCCTTACTGGATAAAACGACTAACTGACGAAAAAGCTACCACTGAAGATGTGAATGCTTTCGTTGATTGGTTCTTAGATTCAGTTAAAAATGGTACACTCAAAGAAGAGGATTTTACAGAAATGCCAATGCTTGCGTATAGAATTTCTAAAGTTGCTCTTTGCGCTTTGACAATTGTACAGCAAAGAAAGGTTTGTCGTGGGATCTCTGTGAATTCCCTCCATCCAGGCGGCGTCAAAACGGGGATGACGAAAGGACTCGGATTTCTTACGTTGGAAGAGTCTGGCGTAGCACCTGCATTTTTAGCTTTAGATGTCGATCAGGCAGTGAAAGGAAAATACTTTTGGTTCGATAAAACTGAAAAAGACTGGGCTGACCCTAAATTGGATTTATATTGCCACTTCGAAGTATTCGGGAATCTTTTAAAAGAGATTGGTGCTTTATAATTTTAATTGTCATCAAAAGATTTAAATATTTTGAAAATGTAAACTTGTAAGATATAAATTATGAATTAAATTATTAAACATGAATATGTTTGTAAGTTTTTTATTATTATTTATGAAATGAAGGCGGCAGACTAGTATACCACGGCCCAAACCACGCGGCCACCTTCCCACGGATCTACCATGTAGGTATATAATTTTTAGAAGTAAAAAAAAAATAATTTAGTCATTACTCCATTTAATAAAAGTTACTTCCAAAGAGAATTTCTTCCACGATTTCCCTAGAATATTGTATCTATATTCTAATACTAATATTATACTTAATAGAAAATTTCCTTGATATATTTTCACGAAATATTTTCACTTCCTACCGATCAACCCCAGAAAGGAAATGATTTTCACTTTAGTTTAAATAAAGTGGCACTTTAGTGGAAAATAAAGCCAAAATGACCTCCAAAAAGCTCGGTGTGTTGAACAGAGCCAAGCAGTATTTCACTCCTGGGCAACTTCTGACGCTCTACAAAGCTCAAGTTAGGACTCATATATCACTTGGACCAATATGACTCCATCCAACGACGTACTCTTCGAATTATCGACGATCCCAGTCTCACGGGCGGTTTAGAACCTTTCAGTGTTCAGAAACAGAACTAGCAGAGAGACGTTGCGTCTCTCTGAGTTTTCTACCGCCTGTACAATGGGGAAAGCTTTGAAATATTGTTTAATATAATTCCCATCTTTTGCTTCTACAACCGCACCTTCCGTCACAGAAGTGCGGTCCATCCGCATTTCCTCGATACGGAGGTGTCGCGTACTGTTCGGTCTAAAAATCATTTTATACTGCGAACTCGTAGGCTGTGAAACTAACTACCTCAAAAGGTCTTTCCATTAAGTTACGATATGGGGTTCTTCAAGAAAGCTGTGAATAGGATTTTGCGAGGTGAGCGGCGCACCAGTATGCTCCCTGGTATTGCAGGTGTCCATGGGCGGCGGTAACACTCACCATCGTGTGTGACCGCTAAATTGTCGGCCCACTTCTCAATAGAAAATCAATCATCAATAGAAAACTAATATGCACTACACTCTCGTTTCTTATTAGTAACTAGCATTCAATAAATGTTATGGAGACTGTCTATATTAAGGATATACTAATTATTCGACCGCAAGAAGTCTCACGCGCTTCTCGCGACGCACTTCCCCCGTCCGTGAAATTTAGTTTTATTCCGCGCCACGCCGGCAACTCCAATGCTACGATTTTTTTTTCAAACTCCCGTTCTTGTTATTGTCGCAAAAGTTAAAAGCCTCTTATGTTATTTATTATGCATTATTATCATGCGTTATCATCATTATTTTTCATGCAAGGGAGAGGGCGTTAGAAATTTCGAAATAGATTTGATGGTAAAATTTCAGGAAAAAATGTTAACAGAGAAGCTAAGGAACACTATAGCTTACAAGGTTTTGCAAGATTCAAATATTTTAATTTCCTGTACAGTAAATACGGTGTCCCACGTACTGACTGTTACAATACTTTTAATTTGCGTTTTATTATTGTATTATTTTAGTAAGTATTTAGTTTGGAATTGCCAGGGCGTAACATAAATCTTTTACTGTGTTCTCTTTTAAATTTTGACAATGAGTCAAATGTGGGTTTGGTTACGACGCACCTGCTCGAACAAAGTAAACCATTTCTTTGTCTAGTCCTGTTATTGCAATATGAGTAATGATAAAATCGCTTAAATCCTCAATGCCAAGCTCTTTTAAGGCAGCTTGAGAGGGAAAAAAATGCTTTAAAAATTGTTGAGAAGGGAATTTAAATTTAATATTTTTTCTAAATACATAGCTGGCAACTATTAGCTGTTAATGTGCGATTGTCCTGATATTTATCTATGAGTGCGTTCTATAGTATATTATAGTTAAACAGCAAAAACAGCAAGTGCTTTGCTCGACAATATTCCACTTAAATATTACACTCTTTCAGTGTCTGATAAAAGGGTTATTGTGAATTAATGTGTTACAATTCTCGTAAAATAAGGTCCATTTGCTGGGGTAACCATCTAACGACAATAATTCCAAAGCAGACAATATTAATTATAACAATTTATTATTATTAATTATTTATAATTAAGTTTTATTTATAATCTCAAAATTTAAAGAAACAAACCTTATTACAACGGCCTTAATACGATAATATAATTAATCAAACGACAGTAAACATGATAAATCAGGCTTATATTTAGAATCGTAGTTTAATAATGTGATATTCAATTGTTCCGTAATTTCAATATATATTAGGTAATTTTTCTAAAGAGTTTAAGCAAATAAGAAATTCGTTCTTTATATTTTCAGCAGAAACCATTAAACTTAGGTCATACATATTATGTAACAATTCAAATATACACTGCTTTTTCGCTTCGAGCATAGAAATCATACATCTTTTTCTATGTGTGTATGATGAATCCTAGAGCTTAGAAATAAGGTGCAAAATAGGTTAACAAAAAAACGTGTAAATATTATCCTGCCGAATGTTAGCTAATGGTTTTATGAGAAGTAAAATATATGAATATTAGGTGTTATGACAATAGATAGATATGGGATTTGTGATTTATTAAGTGTAAAAAGGATAGTTGTTCAGTATTTTGAGCATGCGTTTATTATCATTTTATTAGCATTAGAAGAATAAATAGTACAAATTTGAGTTTGATGAGTTTACGTGATCGTGTTGTGTTGTATGTCTTTTATAAATAATATAGGGATAGCGAATTGAATCCAGGGAGAAGGACCAGAATGTTTATAGTGTTTATATTCCGATGGTAGGTAAGGCTTCCGATAGAAGAAGACGTCTACTGTGGTGCTCGCCTCCGCGCTGGTTCATTTCAGAACACCACAGACTCCACTTTGCGTTGGAGTAGAAATTATCACTTGCTGTAAAGAGTTCTTAAAACCGTTTTTGATTGATTTCAAAAATCTCAGCGGTAACAGCGTACGCTTTCGCGGAGAGATATTTTTTGGCTGGAATGGTTAAATTCCCCTAACGGCCCTTCAAGAGTCACCGGACATGTATGATTTGGGGCGAGCGCAGAAGGCGCTCACCCAGGAACAAAGAGTGAATGGAAAATGAATGGATTCGAATATCGATTTTGAATGATTTTAAAATCATTGAATGGAGTTTTTCATCACTGAAAAATCGACGCCGTGGTTCCGTGGAATAAATTACTCTATTTCTAATAGTTATCGATTTTTTCATAGTGACCCGTCTAAAAAAACGACCCCGTATAAGTTAATACCACTGGCTCTTTGCTCATTTAATTTAAAATGTTGTTGCCAAATAAATAGAGCCCATATTGCTATAATAGCGCGGTCCGTAGAGAGGCGAGCGTGATGAACGCACGGCGGCTGCGCGGCCGCCGATCGACGACCGTGTTGTGTCGGCGCGTAGAAATTTGTGTTAAATACACGCACCTTTAATCGTGTCTGAACGCGTATAATGAAGGTATTTGTTTACCTTTTATTCCTACTCGATGTTTCGGCACAGACTACACCAGCCGTGGTCACGAGTTGACTGAACAGGCAGATAGTACAGGCAGGCCGCGACATACTACACTAACAATGTCCGCCGACCTATTCGACGCTAAATCGCAAGGTTTAAATTTGTTAATCGCTGGATTTCACGTCGACGACAGTTTATATTTATATTCATGATTTAAATTTTTATATTTCTTAATTTCCATCGCTTCACGCTGGGGTAATAGTGACTTTTAGTGCTAGAATTATAGTGACTAATAGTGTTTAGAATGCGTTCGGCTATTGCTGATTTACTAGTTTGGCGGTTTCTTACAGCTGCGATGTGGTCATTGACCCTTTACATATTACATATTCCCTTTCATATTCATAGTATATACAGTCTTATTGGAGTATCTTCTCAATACTGTTCCAACTTTGTCTGTCACTCCTTTCATGTATGGTATAAATGCTGGCTGTCTGTTAACCTCAGGATGTTTCTCCCTCCGATTGCAGCTTGGTTGCTTTCCACTTACTTTATACCCATTCCGTTTAAATACCTCCTGAACATGTGATAATTCATCCTTTATATGTTCAGGGTCACAAAGACCCAATTTAGAATATAAAATATGCACATACGCTTGAGCGAAAAATAATGTCAAATGATATTTACTAAAATTACAGTTAGTAGGTACAAATTACAGTTAGTAGGTACAAATTACAGCTAGTATGTACAAATTGCAGCTAGTAGGTACAAATTACAGCTAGTATGTACAAATTGCAGCTAGTAGGTACAAATTACAGCTAGTAGATACCAAACTACAGCTAGTAGGTACAAATTACAGCTAGTAGATACCAAACTACAGCTAGTAGGTACAAATTTAATTGTTTTTTTTATTCTGGCCTTACTTAGGGTATTTCGTAACGAATAGAGTGGTTAGAATAGAATAGAGTTAACGAAAATTCAAACACAAAACTGTTTCCGTTGACCCCACCCGTGGTAATCGTCAGTGGGGAAACCGGTACCAAACCGTATGCGGTATGAAGCCAAAACGTTAAAATATATCTTATCACTGAGATCCTTAAATTTTTATAAGGATTATACTCGACATCGAAAGATAAGATTATAAAAAAAAACCTGAATACCCTGGAATTGATTCGAGTACATCTGATGGTATACGAATTAAAAAAACGTATAAACGTTGGTAAACGTATAAAAAAAACAATATTGGATTAGAACGCCATAATCAATGACTTTAAGGATTTACAAAATTGAAAACGAGTGTGAAACTCCTGTACTAATAATAGTTGATATACTCGTACATATAGTATACCGTACAGTAATTTCTTTGATTTCTTATTATTGTGCAATTTCATGTAATACGTATATTTGTTTATCATTGTGTAACTTTATCAGAAATAAAAACAACAGCCGATTTGATATAATACTTGAAGGAACGCGATAACCATTATGGACAGTCATCCACTACAAATCTTATTGCTAGCTATCGTATATGATAAAACACCTTAAATAAGTTACATGCGGCAAATATGGTCCACCTAATTTGAAAGTCATAAAAATAGTAAAAAACGTATAATAATTAAAACAAAATGGTTTGTGGTGTGTAATATGTTTAATTAACTATTAAAAAAATATATATTACAAATACATCATGATGTCTGAAAAAAGGGGCCATTTTAACCATGATGGTATAATTTGGCCATACAAAAAGATAAATTTTCATGAAGTAATCAATTTTTAAAAACACCCCACATTCAACGCGATTAACGAAATTAATAAGAGCATGTGCGACTGCTTCGCGGCCACCTTTCATCCCAAATCCAAGTTGTGTATGGGTTCGAAATTTGACTGCGGAATTGGTAATACGAGTATGTATCTGACACAGATTTTAGATGAAAACGGCGAAGAGTATGTAGAGCCAACGGCGATAGTACTGACTCCGCTCTTGTGAGGGCGACGAGGTTTGTACCCTAAAAGATTTGTGGATGTTTCCAGTGAGCATGACGTTAACTAAAAGTGTAATGGAAACGATTAGGCGTTTACCGGCTTCCCCAACAGAGGTTGATCAAAGGTCTTTGGGGTATTTAAATTTATTATTTAACTAAATATCTATATTTAAATTTCTAGATGCTTCAATAATATGATAGCCATTATATTAAACATTTATTTGTGCCCCCTCGAGAATAGACAAAGTACCTACATAGGGCATGACAATTATTATAATTCTCCTTGAATTTTGTTATTTTCCTTTTTAAATCAGAAACTAGAAGATGGAATTAAATTATTTTCATTTTCCAATCTAATTAAGTTGTAATTATTTTCAGTGAAGTGTTGAATACATATTATAGAAAATTGGAAACTAATGCTTTGATAACAAAGGTCAAAATAGTAACATCCTTAATCTATGCCTTTTGATTAGCTTGCTGTCTGTCAACTACTACGTCATAATTTTGCATCTCTTTCAGTAATGTTAGAATCTAATTCCAAGGTTCAACCTTGTGATATTTTTAATAGCTAGAACATTCTTTAAGATAAATTACTTTCTTGGCCGAGCTTACCTGTCTACAATAATGTCTACAATTAAATACTTCTGAGATACAATTAAAATAATACCTACATGTACGCGAGGTAGTGAGTTGAGACCTTGGCTCCTACAACTTTATAGTCAAACTCGGGGTTCACAAACGTACCATGTCGAAATTACCAAACAACTCAATTCTGGTCGACGACAAAAAGACTGTGGTAGACGTGCTGACACTGAATAGATAGATCTCTTTATTGCACACCAAACTAAAATAAGACGGTAACATAACTTGTAACGTATTATGAAATGCACAAAAGACAGTCTTATCTCTGCCAGATAACCTTCGGGTAAAGAGGAAATAAATATTTCAATCACAGATGATGGTTTACATACAGTACGCATAATTACCAATAATACATAAGGTTACATATAATTATATATAATTATATGATATATATATAATTATATATATATATCATATATATAATATAATAAATTACATATAAGGTATACAAACATTTTAATATACATACGCATTATTAAAAATACATACTATATAAAATAGTAAGACTAAATATAATCAATAAGATAATTAGAATAGGAGGAAAAATAGTCATATAACAATACAAGTCATACAATACAAAGATTACAAAGCTAAAATATAATGCAGTAAGTAGACTTTTGAAGCTGGCTAATGATTGAGTAGGTTTTATGTTGAGGGGGAGAGAGTTGCACAGACGAACCGCTAGTGCAGTAAAAGAGTAAAAATAGCAAAGTTACTAAACAATTTGTCAAATCACTGCGCCCTCCCACCACTGTTTCAATTACAATGATTCAAAATTAAAACCGCAACGACGCCTGTACAAGTTTATGATTATAATTCTTACATTTATCTATTTATTGCTATTACATATTATCAGGTGTTTCGGTATGGCTCTTCAACATAATGATAATTTTTGCCCTCGTTCGAAAAAAGGGACCACTGAATTTTAATCTAATTCGAGGTGTGAATTGGTAAAATTTTCAAGCCTTGGAGCCAGGGCCCATCTTACAGAAGTGTTAATTGTATTTAACAAAATTTATTAAACTACGTAGGTACTATGTACAAATATGAACGTTTTTTTAATAATGTTGTCGTAAGGTTTTATCGAGTTTAGTTCGATCTGATCAGAAGTCATTAAATATTTCTTACTATTTTGTAGATATGAATAGAAATAATGCAGATGTATGTAGCGGTGAGTTCTATCTAACATAGGTAGTTCTATAAGTACCTATGACATAGGTACATAGGTAACTATATGTTCTATAGGTGAGTTATTATCTAACAGCAGAACTAAAGTGTCATGGTGCCGGAAATTTTTAAACAAACACTGTTAAAAATTCTAAAACACACAAATCGTGTATACTTGTATATATTTAAAGATACTATATTTAAAGACTGCTACATTAATTGGTACGTAATTTTGACACATATTTTAAAAAGTACTTTAAGATTTTCTACTAGAATAACAGACACATAGTTACAAGAAAAAACCTGCATGATTTTCTATGTCAACAAGAACGTTTTTAAATGAATAACGCTTGTAATATCGTTGTATATTGTGTGCACTGTGCATGATAGGTATATCCTTATCATCGAGTATGATAATGTTCAAGACACGTTAGATTATAGAGTTTGATATCACATACAATTCTCAGTTGTGGTTCTATTTTATAGTTGCAAACATGGCGAACAAGGTAGCTGTGGTGACTGGTTCCAACAGGGGCATAGGGTACGGAATAGTTCGAGAATTATGTCGAAGAGGTGTAGGAGTCGTGTATCTTACAGCAAGAAATGTGGACCAAGGTAAGGAGGCGGTCGAGAACCTGAAGAAAGAAGGATTTAACCCACTATTCCATCAACTTGACCTCTCAGACCGAAGCAGCGTTAAAAAATTAGCTGATGACCTAAAAGAAAATCATGGTGGTTTGGACATTCTTATTAACAACGCAGGAGTTATAACCAATGACTTCTTGAATACGATCTATGACGACGCCAAGCGTGTGATTGACATCAACTATAAAACCTTATTTACTGTTGAAGAATATTTGTTCCCTATCCTTAAACAAAATGCGAGAGTTATAAACGTTTCTAGCGATTGTGGTCATATAAGTAATATCAAAAATACTTACTGGATAAAACGATTAACTGACGAAAAGGCTACCACTGAAGATGTGAATGCTTTCGTTGATTGGTTCTTAGATTCAGTTAAAAATGGAACACTCAAAGAAGAGGATTTTACAGAAATGCCAATGCTTGCGTATAGAATTTCTAAAGTTGCTCTTTGCGCTTTGACAATTGTACAGCAAAGAAAGGTTGGTCGTGGGATCTCTGTGAATTCCCTCCATCCAGGCTTTGTTAAGACGGGGATGACAAAAGGAGGCGGATTTCTGACGTTAGAAGAGTCTGGCGCAGCACCAGCATTTTTAGCTTTAGATGTCGATCAGTCAGTGAAAGGAAAATACTTTTGGTTCGATAAAACTGAAAAGGATTGGTCTGATCCTAAGTTGGAATTATATGGCCATTTCGAAGTATTCGGGAAATATTTAAAAGAGATTGGTGCTTTATAATTTCAATTGTCATTTCAATTGCATAACATTTCGACCTGCACTTGTATATACTCTTCCTTTTGTATTCATATATTAAAACCTTATTCCCAACAATGTTATTATTACACATTTTTTTGCATTTAATTTCGACTTAAAAGATAGGAAATTTTAAATCTTATTTAATTTTGTTTATATTAATTGAAACCAAAATAGAAGTATATTACTGTTAAGATGTTTGTTTGCAGTTTGTAGGTTTTTGATGTATATTACAACTATTTTTTTATACTAAAAACAATGTAAGAATTCACCTATTGCAAGGTTATCTACTTTATTTTACCTTGTCTTATTTTATCTTACTTTTATTATGTTATTTGGCTCTATTATGATTTCTTATTGCCAGTCATTTTACGCCGTGAATTGAACTTGCAATTAATACCTTATTATGAGCGCATGACATACTGCATTTATATAGCACCGTCTTATTTTTTCTTTGCATTACAAAGGGTTTTGTTAATAACCATAGATTTTATGGCATATAATATACGAGTAGATATCAAGTGGAAGCCACTCAGTTATCTTAATTTCATAAGACCAAATAGAACATGGCAGTTTAGATACCTAACCTGACTTGTTTAGAATTTGGTTGATTTTTCTAGAATTTGCTTTACAATTCGTCGCATGAACTGCCAATGCCGTTTTGAAAACAGAGAAAATGATTTATTTTGCTATTAGTCAATAGGATATGGTGTGGTAACCTGGGGCGGGGCTAACAAAACGAGGATTCTCATCGTGGAACGAGCTCAGAGACTTGTGTTAAAAGTTATGATGTGTAAGCCTGTTAGATACCCCACAAAAACCTAGTATGAGATAGTTAAGTTACTGATCGTGAGATAATTATTTATTATGTTCACTATACTTAGGCAACATGGATTGACACTATATGCCACAAACATTTAAATCAAAACGCTTAAATCACATTGTGTGCAACATACCGAAAAAGAACTAACTTTGAATTCAGTAAAAAACATTTTTGATTTTTGGGTCCCTTGTTATATAATAAAATCAACAAAATCCTTTCTATATACTCAGTCACTAAACGTATCTGTAAGTGTATAGTGCATGGTTAGCTCCCAGGCTAAGAAGTATGATAAGGTAGGTATTCTGCACTCACCCTAAATCTTATATGTCCGGTGACTCTTGACTCAGGCCTTAGGGCCACAAGAATTTAGCAATGCCGAAAAAAAGGAAACTATTATATAATTACAATTAAAATATTTTCTTTCATATTTATTACAAAATTCAATGTTACCTGTTTATTTTGTAAACTGTTCACCTGCAACATGGGCTTGCCTAGTGCAGGAGACGGCTGCAACAATGAATGTTACTTCTCCACCTTACTTATACTTATATTTTGATAAATTGTGAAAATGTATGTGTATTAGCGAAATATTTGTAGTAAATAAATAAATTGAAATTGAAAAGGTTTTGTGTTAATAACTATAGAATATAGATATCAAGCGGGAGCCGCTTAGTTATTTTAAATTCATAAGACCAAATAGAACATGGCAGTTTAAATATCTAAGACGACTTGTTTAGAAATTGAATGGTTTTTCTAAAAGTATATAATTCGTTGCAGTTCATTATGAAATACTGATTTTACAGCCATTTCAATGGAGTCAATCTTAACAGTAACCAGCCCTTTTATCGTCTACTGCTGGACCCGCGCCTCCTCTAGCACATTGTCTTGCGCATGAGGGATGTCTGGCTTTAAAATGTGATGCTGGCCTCTAAAAGATTTCACTCTTTTAGAGGTGGTGTACTTCTTCAGCGCTTGTGGTAGCAAGTTTGTTGTCCTTAGTGGCCTTATGACACCCACGGAAAGTAGTGAGGTGGTGCTATTCTAATGCCGGCCCACACCACAAGGCCACCTTCCAATGCATCTGCCATGTGTATAATTTTTAGAAGTCAAAAAAGATAATTTAATCATTACTACTTTTAATAAAAGCCACTTTCAAAACGAATATCTTCCACTATATTCTAATTCTAATATTATTCTATTGTAATATTAAGAAACTTTGATTTTATTCCAATGTCAACAAGGTTGATTGTTGTCTGTTAATGGTAACCACGCTGCGCTGCGCTATGGTCTGCGCCAGCCCTAAGGAATAGATCTCTTCAAGCAATTCGCTCCACAGCCTACGGGTTCGCGGCAAAAAACGATTTTAGGACCGTACTGTGCGCAGCACCTCCGTATCAAGGAAATGCGGATGGTGCATCCTGAATAAAATAGTCATTTTATCCATAAAAAGAATAAAATGGGGGGTGCAACCCCAACCCCCATTTATTTTATTTTTTTATTCATGTAAGCATAAACGTGAGTCTTAAAAAATAATATCCTCGGATATACGGGCTCTTCAAACATAAGACATTTATTGGCATCAGAAGAATCATTCAAAATACTCCTAATTCATGTTCAAAGAAACTTTATTTTCATTGAGACATTGTCAATTACATGTGAACCTAAAATCTAACATAAAAGATAAATAGTCGTACAAGTCTGATGCATAAAAGTTACAATCATTGTTATAGACACAATTATCGTTTAAATTGCAGTGACTAAGACTAATGTAATTGTAATTTTAGTAATAATTACTAAGCATATTATTCAAGAATAGTCTTGAATAATATTAGATGCTTATCTATGTAATGACCGATTTTATTACTGGCCACTTTGAGTTTCGATATCTTCTGTTCTAATTCGAATTTCGAAATAAAACAAAATGCATCTAATACCTAAGATGTTCTTATTTCAAGATCAGTATTTAATTTGTTTTTATGTATCTAAATTTTGTTTATGTGATTGTCTTGAAAATAAAATGGATAAATTGAAAATTCGTGCTATTTTTTAATATGAGTTTCGTCGCGGCACCAACGCAAGTCAGACACCTCACAATATCAATAGTTTGTATGGGCCATACCACAGAACATAAAAAATGTTCTGTGGTCTAAACACCACAAATGATCGCACTGTGCGTCGATGGTTTGAACGCTTCCATTTTGGAAATTTCGATCTTTAGAATGAGCCCTACGAACGACCTACGACAAAGGTTATTAACAATGAATTAAAGGCTATACAGGAAGCAGATCCATCTCAAAGTAAATCTGAGTTAGCAACAGGGTTTGATGTTAGTGATAAAACAATGTTGGTTCATCTGCGTCAAATCCGCAAAATAAAGAAACTCGAAAAGTGGGAACCGTATGAAGTGAACGAACGCCAGCGACAACAATAGTGCACTGTGTTATTGAACCGTCACGAAAACGAAGAAATTTGGAATAGCATCTTGACTTGTGATGAGAAATGAATCCTGTACGATAACTGCAAACATTCGTATCACTGGCTGGATCCAGGAGTTGCAGTCCAACAATGTCTAAGACGCAAGATAACTAAGAAAAAGCTACTGGTATCAATTTGGTGGTCCTGTGCCTGTATTGTCCACTTCAGTTTCTTGCGAGCCGGTCAAACGATTGATGCAGATGTGCACTGTAAGGAGCTGCAGACTGAAGTCAAGGAAAAAATAAAAGGATTTTTCTTCGAACCCCGAAGATGCGGTAGCACCCTACGGTAAGCGATTTTTGATCTGTCGGAGGAAGACTGGCATAAATGTTTCAGTGTTGGTTTAAGCGAATGAAAATGTGTATAGAGCATGGGATGGAGAGTATTTTGAAAAAATGTAATACAAATAATAAAATTCGATAGCTTAATTTTTGTTTGTCTCAATCGTGTTGTTTTGAGGGGGAGAGTGTAAGCTGCAATACAACAGCTGCTGGGCGCGCTCAACTGGCCACGTTACCCCTCTCTCACATAAGACTACCTTGAAATGTACTGCATTTCCCACTTTAGCTTATTTCCCTAATATACGTACATGTTTCGATAGTGAGTAAGATGTGTCAGAGCCCATTCCCATCCTATCCCTCCCCAATTTCCCAACCGTTTCTTCAAATCCATTCCCATAGCTCCAAAGGTAGGCAGCGCACCCGGGGGCGTGCCAAAGTTTGTCATTTTGGACTGATATTGGCTAGTATCAGGAATGTCCATGGGCGACAGTATCCATTTACCATCAGGTGGACTGTATGCTCGTCTGCCGCCTTCGTACATAATAAAAAACCTTAGTCACCCACATATAGTTCGCATTTGTTTAAATTTACATCTAAACCAATACTTATGGAATTTGTTTATCATTTCGTCAAGGATTTTGGAGAGCACTAAATTTGCTTTACCTCATATGGTCCCATCGCTGAGATATCACACGTTAATTATGGAATGTAAATTTTGGATTAGACGATTAATAGCCAAGCTGAAAATGACTGGTCCGAGGGGATCACCCTGTAACATACAGCCAATGACTGACGATAACTGATAATTAAAATGGATGGATTTTATAGCATTGTTAGAAAAAGTTAAAAAGGGCCGGCGCGTTAATATTGGCTTCCGTTAACAGGATGTCCCTGTTTATGGAATTAAAAGCGTTTTTATGGAATTAAAAACATCCTACATTCATCGCTAGTAACTAACAGCTCCTGGAATGGGTAAAGGACTCGGCATCAACGTTGATGGCGAATGCATCACTCACCTTCGATTTGCCGACGATATCGTGGTCATGGCAGAATCGCTGGAGGATCTTAGCACAATGCTTGGAGACCTCAATCGAGTTTCCCAACAGGTGGGCCTTAAAATGAACATGGACAAGACGAAAATCATGTCGAATGTCCATGTCGTGCCCACCCCAGTTTCAGTTGGGAGCTCGATTCTCGAAGTTGTTGACGAGTACGTCTACCTAGGCCAAACGGTCCAACTAGGTAGGTCCAACTTCGAGAAAGAGGTCAATCGACGAATTCAACTCGGCTGGGCAGCGTTCGGGAAGCTACGCAGCGTCTTCTCGTCCAAAATACCTCAGTGCTTGAAGACGAAGGTCTTCGACCAGTGTGTGTTGCCAGTGATGACCTACGGCACCGAGACGTGGTCTCTGACTATGGGCCTCATAAATAAGCTCACTGTTGCACAGCGAGCTATGGAGAGGGCTATGCTCGGGGTTTCCCTACGTGATCGAATCAGGAATGAGGAGATCCGTAGACGAACTAAAGTCACCGACATAGCCTCTCGGGTTAGCAAGCTGAAGTGGCAGTGGGCAGGGCACATAGCTCGAAGAACCGATGGCCGATGGGGCAGAAGGGTTCTCGAATGGAGACCACGTACCGGCGGACGAAGCCGAGGACGTCCATCTGCTAGATGGACAGACGACCTCATAAAGGTTGCGGGCACCCGCTGGATGCAGGTCGCTGCCGACAGGTCTAAATGGCGGACAATGGGGAAGGCCTATGTCCAGCAGTGGACGTCCAAGGGCTGAAAAGAAGAAAAAGAAGAAGAATTAACAGCAGAATTAAAGTGTCGTGGTGCCGAAAATTCTTAAACAACATTTTAAAAAATTATAAAACACACAAATCGAGTATATATATATTTAGAGACTAACTGTGCTCGCGACTTCGTACGCGTGGAATTTTAGTTTGATTTATAAAGCTTTGTATACAGCATCTTTTCTTCCCGTCCGCCGATTTCGATGAAACAAAGCCTAGTCGAAGCGCCAAGCTAAGCTTAATTGACCTGTGGACACCCCATGAAAATCCGTTCCGTAGTTTTGGAGATTAGCATGTTCAAACAGACAGACAGACAAACAGACAAAAAATTTCAAAATCATCTTTTTGAATTCTGATACTCTTCCTTCATCGCCCCCAATCAGTTTTTGGTAAATACCTAGTCTGGCCATAAATACTGTTACAATTAAAAATAAACTAAATATTACATTTGAATTTGGAATCTGTCATTTTTATATGATTGTTCATTGAGTTTTCTCATTTTGGCGCCAATACATTGTACAATATTTTGCGATATTAAAATGGAGTGGGGTGATAAAGAGAACCGAATCGCTGTGATTGCATTACACAAAGTAGGTATGGAGCCAAATGCAATTTTTAAAACTCTCCATACGCTTGGTATTAGTAAAATGTTTGTGTACCGGGCTATTAATAGGTACAATGAGACCTCCTCTGTTTGTGACAGAAAAAGATCTGGCCGTCCACGTAGTGTTCGTACGAAAAAGGTGGTCAAAGCAGTAAGGGAAAGAATTCGAAGAAATCCTGTCCGAAAGCAAAAGATTTTATCTCGGGAGATGAAGATAGCACCTAGAACCATGTCGCGTATTTTAAAAGATGACTTAGGACTTGCAGCCTATAAGAGACGTACTGGTCATTTCTTTACTGATAATTTAAAAAAGAATAGGGTGGTAAAATCGAAACAACTACTGAAGCTTTGCATACCGCAAAGGGAGGTCACAGAAAAATTTTGTTTATGGATGAGAAAATTTTTACAATTGAGCAACATTTTAACATACAAAATGACCGTATTTATGCTCAAAGCTCGAAGGAAGCTTCCCAATTAGTCGACAGAGTGCAACGTGGGCACTACCCGACTTCAGTGATGGTTTGGTGGGGTATTAGCTATGAAGGAGTGACTGAGCCATACTTTTGTGAAAAAGGTATCAAAACATCGGCACAAGTGTATCAAGATACCATTCTTGAGAAGGTAGTGAAGCCCCTTAACAACACCATGTTCAATAACCAAGAATGGTCCTTCCAGCAAGACTCGGCGCCGGGTCATAAAGCTCGGTCTACGCAGTCTTGGTTGGAAACGAACGTTTCGGACGTCATCAGAGCTGAAGACTGGCCGTCGTCTAGTCCCGATCTTAATCCGCTGGATTATGATTTATGGTCAGTTTTAGAGAGTACGGCTTGCTCTAAACGCCATGATAATTTGGAGTCCCTAAAACAATCCGTACGATTGGCAGTGAAGAATTTTCCCATGGAAAGAGTGCGTGCTTCTATTGATAACTGGCCTCAACGTTTAAAGGACTGTATTGAAGCCAATGGAGACTACTTCGAATAAGCTTTTTATATTTTAAATTGTTTTATATTTATGTATTAAACTAACACACTATAAAAGTAATAAATGTTATTTGCAATAGAAAATGTTTTTTTTCTTTGTTTCAGTATTTATGGCAAGACTAGGTATATTGGTAAAATATATATACAGACACGTTGGTTCTACAATTTTATTATATGTATAGACAGATATTTTTAAAAGATATTTTCTACTACAATAAGAGACACATAGTTACAAAAAAAAAAACCTGCATGAATTTCTATGCCAACAAGAACGTTTTTAAATAAATAGCGTTTATAATAGCGTTGTATATTGTGTGCACTATGCATGATATATCCTTATCATTGAGTATGATAATGTTCAAGACACGTTAGATTATAAACTTTGATATCTCACCCAATTCGCAGTTGTGTTTCTATTTTATAGTAGCAAAGATGGCGAACAAGGTAGCTGTGGTGACTGGTTCCAACAGGGGCATAGGGTACGGAATAGTTCAAGAATTATGTCGAAGAGGTGTTGGAGTCGTGTATCTTACAGCAAGAAATGTGGATCTAGGTAAGGAGGCGGTCGAGAACCTGAAGAAAGAAGGATTTAACCCACTATTCCATCAATTTGACCTCTCAGACCGAAACAGCGTTAAAAAATTAGCTGATGACCTGAACGAAAAACATGGTGGTTTAGACATTCTTATTAATAACGCAGGAGTTATAAACAATGACTTATTGAATACGATCTATGACGACGCCAAGCGTGTGATTGATATCAACTATAAAACTTTGCTTACTGTTGAAGAATATTTGTTCCCTATCCTTAAACAAAATGCGAGAGTTATAAACATTTCTAGCGGTTGTGGTCATATAAGTAATATCAAAAATCCTTACTGGATAAAACGATTAACTGACGAAAAAGCTACCACTGAAGATGTGAATGCTTTCGTTGATTGGTTCTTAGATTCAGTTAAAAATGGTACACTCAAAGAAGAGGATTTTACAGAAATGCCAATGCTTGCGTATAGAATTTCTAAAGTTGCTGTTTGCGCTTTGACCATTGTACAGCAAAAAAAGGTTGGTCGTGGGATCTCTGTGAATTCCCTCGATCCAGGCTTTGTCAAGACGGGGATGACAAAAGGAGTCGGATTTCTGACGTTAGAAGAGTCTGGCGCAGCACCAGCATTTTTAGCTTTAGATGTCGATCAGTCAGTGAAAGGAAAATTCTATTGTTTCGATAAAACTGAAAAGGATTGGTCTGATCCTAAGTTGGAATTATATGGCCGTTTCGAAGTATTCGGGAATTTTTTAAAAGAGATTGGTGCTTTATAATTTCAATTGCTTAACATTTCGACCTGCACTCATATATACTCTTCCTTTTGTATTCATACATTAAAAACTTATTCCCAACAATGTTATTATTACACATTTTTTTTGCATTTAATTTCGACTTAAAAGATCGGGAATTTTACCCCTTATTTTTTTTTATATTAATTGATACCAAAATAGAAGTATATTACTGTTAAGATGTTTGTTTGCAGTTTGTAGGTTTTAGATGTACATAACAACTTTTTTTTTATATTAAAACCAATGTAAGAATTCACCTATTGCAAGGCTATCCACTTTATTTTACCTTGTATTATTTTATCTTACTTTTATCATGCTATTTGGCTCCATTATGAATTCTTATTGCCAATCATTTTACGCCGTGAATTGAACTTGCAATTAATTCCTTCGTATGAGCGCATGACATACTGCATTTGTATAGCATCGTCTTAATTTTTCTATGCATTACAAAGGGTTTTGTTAATAACCATAGATTCTATGGCATAGAATATAGAGATATCAAGTGGGAGCCACTCAGTTATCTTAATTTCATAAGACTAAATATAACATGGCAGTTTAGATATCTAAGCTGACTTGTTTAGAAATTGAATGTTTTTTCTAAAAGTACATAATTTGTTGCAGTTCATTATGAAATACTGATTTTACAGCCATTTCAATGGACCCAATCTTAACAGTAACCAGCCCTTTTATCGTCTACTGCTGGACCCGCGCCTTCTCTAGCACATTGTCTTGCGCATGAGGGATGTCTGGCTTTAAAATATGACGCTGGCCTCTAAAAGACTTCACTCTTTTAGAGGTGGTGTACTTCTACAGCGCTTGTGGTAGCAAGTTTGTTGTCCTTAGTCGCCTTACGACACCCACGGAAAGAAGTGAGGTGGTGCTGTTCTAATGCCGGCCTACACGACAGGGCCACCTTCCAATGCATCTGCCATGTGTATAATTTTTAGAAGTCAAAAAAAGTAATTTAATCATTACTACATTTAATAAAAGTCACTTTCAAAAAGAATATCTTCCACTAATAGGTCCTTACATATGAAATTGGCGTTTTGTCGAACTGGCCACTTTGATCACAAATATCTGGCGTTCAGTTAGGAATTTCAAATTCAAATTTATTTCAAATTTGGTCTTGTGTTTCGAATTTAATGATTCATTTGTTTTCGCGCCATTTGATTTTTCTTTGACATCGTTCTGTTCACAATATGGAAAACTTAAAATATCGCGTTATTTACGAATACGAGTTCCGCCGTGGCACCAGCGATACAGAAACAGCTCGAAGGATTACTGATGTGTATGGGGAAACTACTATAAAAGAAAACACGGTACGTTTTTGGTTCCAACGTTTTTATTCTGGAAATGTTGACCTACAGAACAAACCTCGTGGACGGTCGGAGACCCTAGTTGACAATGAAGAATTACAAGTGATTGTGGAAGCGGATCCATCCCACACCACGTCAGAGTTAGCGGCAGGCTTCGGTGTGAGTGATAAAACAATTTCAATTCACTTGAAACAAATTGGAAAAGTGAAAAAGCTCAAAAAATGGGTACCCCGCATGAATTGAGAGAAGCAAACCAACAAACACGCGTCGAGTGCTGCGTTACATTACGCAACCGACACAATAACGAGAGGATTTTGAATGGTATCGTTACTTGTGATGAGAAATGGATCCTGTACGATAATCGGAAAAGCTCATCACAATGGTTGAACCCAGGAGAACCGGCCAAATCCTGCCCCAAGCGACAGATGACTCAGAAAAAGGTACTGGTGAGTGTCTGGTGGACCAGTGCTGGTGTCATCCACTACAGCTTCCTAAGATCTGGCCAGACGATTACCTACGGCAGATCTGTATTGTCAACAATTGCAAACCATGATGTAAAAGCTAGCCGTTAAACAACCAAGACTGGTCAATTGCTCTAGCCCACTGCTGCTTCAGCACAACGCTAGACCACACATTGCACAACAGACGGTCGCTAAATTAGAGGAGCTGCGATTGGAATGTCTCCGACACCCACCATACTCGCCGGACCTTGCTCCAACAGATTACCACTTTTTTCGGAATTTGGACAATTTTTTGCAAGGAAAAAAATTCAATTCCCAAGAGGCAGTCCAAACCGCCTTCAAAGATTTTATTGATTCTCGCTCCCACAATTTTTTCAGCAAAGGAATCAATGAACTACCTATAAAATGGTAAAAGTGCATAGATAACATTGGTACATACTTTGATTGATTAAACATATACTATAATTTCATATTTTTTTTTGTTTTGCTTTTTCCATATAAAACGCCAATTTCATATGTAAAGACCTAATATATTCTAATTCTAATATTATTCTATTGTAATATTAAGAAACTTCCTACTTTTATTTTATTCCAATGTCAACAAGGTTGATTGTTGTCTGTTAATGGTAATGCGCTATGGTCTGCGCCAGCCCTAAGGGATAGATCTCTTCAAGCAGTTCGCTCCACAGCCTACGGTCGCGGCAAAAAAACGATTTTAGGACCGTACTGTGCGCAGCACCTCCGTATCAAGGAAATGCGGATGGTGCATCCTGAATGAAATAGTCATTTTATCCATAAAAAGAATAAAATAGGGGTTGCAACGCTAACCCCCATCTATTTTATTTTTTTATTCGTCTAAGCATAAACGTGGGTCTTAAAAAAATAATATCCTCGGATATACGGGATCTTTAAACATAAGACATTTATTGGCATTAGAAGAATCATTCAAAATACTCATAATTTATGTTCAAAGAAACTTTATTTTCATTGAGACATTGTCACTTACATGAGAACCTAAAATTGACATAAAAGATAAATAGTCGTACAAGTCCGATGCATAAAAGTTACAATCATCGTTATAAACACAATCATCGTTTAAATTGCAGTGACTAAGACCAATGTAACTGTAATATTAGTAATAATTACTAAGCATATTATTCAAGAATAGACTTGAATAATATTAGATGCTTACCTATGAAATAACCGATTTTATTACTGGCCACTTTGAGTTTCGATATTTTCTGTACCAATTCGAATTTCAAAATAAAACAAAATGCATCTAATACCTACGATGTTCTTATTTCAAGATCAGTATTTAATTTGATTTTATGTACCTAAATTTTGTGATTGTCTTTAAATTCTTTAAATTGAAATTTCGTGCTATTTTTTAATATGAGTTTCGTCGCGGCACCAACGCATGTCAATAGTTTGTATGGGCCAAACCACAGAACATAAAAAATGTTCTGTCGGCTAAACACCACAAATCAACGCACCGTGCGTCGATTCTTAATTTCGATCTTAAGGATGAGCCCCACGAACGACCTACGACCAAGGTTAATAACAATGAATTAAAGGCTATAGAGGAAGCAGATCCATCTCAAAGTACAGCTGAGTTAGCAATAGGGTTTGATGTTAGTGATAAAACAATGTTGGTTCATCTGCGTCAAATCGGCAAAATAAAGAAGCTTAATATAAAAATTCTACAGCTTAATTTTTGTGTGTCTCAATCGTGTAGTTTTGAGGAGAAGAGTACGCGCTGCAATAACAAAGTTTTTATTTTAGTACTTACATAGGTACATACAATAATAATTACACTGTTACTTAAATCCCACTAACCTACCTGAAAACAAAGAAACGACATTTAAAGTATATTATTTAAATTGTCAATTCCTTTTTATACATACATTTTTTATAATAATCTAACAATATACTAAATCAAGGTGAGTTCTGTCAAACTACAAACGTCAGCTGCTCTTCCAACCGTGTGGGCCGCCATTATTCACAGCGCCATCTATGGAGTACATGAGTACATGGTCACTGTTTACAGCCAGAAGAGCGCTGTACAAATTAAAGAAATATATGTAGTTTCTTTACATATATTTAAATATATATTTAAAGACTAGCTGTGCCCGCGACTTCGTACGCGTGAAATTTTAGTTTGATTTATAAAGCTTTGTATACAGCATCTTTTCTTCCCGTCCGCCGATTTCGATGAAACAAAGCCTATTCGAAGCGCCAAGCTAAGCTTAACTACCCTGTGGAAACCCCATGCAAATCCGTTCCCTAGTTATGAAGATTAGCGTGTTCCAAAACAGACAGACCGACAAAAAAATTCAAAATCATCTTCTTGAATTCTGATACTCTTCCTTTATCGCCTCCAATCAGTTTTTGGTAAATATATTGGTAAAATATATATACAGACACGTTGGTTCTACAGATTTATCATATGTATAGATACTATATTTAAAGACTGCTACATAACACTGAAAATTAATTGCGACATAATTTTGACAGATATTTTGAAAAGCGCTTTAACGTATTTTTTTTTTGTAAAGATTTTCAACTTGAATAACATAAACATAGTCACAAGAAAAAACCTGCGTGATTTTCTATGTCAACAAGAACGTTTTTTAATAAATAACTCTTATAATAGCTTGTATATTGTGTGCACTATGCATAATCTATTCTTATCATTGAACATAATAATGAACAAGACCCGTTAGATTATAAGCTTTGGTATCACACACAATTCGCAGTTGTATTTCTATTTTATAGTTGCAAAGATGGCGAACAAGGTAGCAGTGGTGACTGGTTCCAACAGGGGCATAGGGTACGCAATAGTTCAAGAATTATGTCGAAGAGGTGTAGGAGTCGTGTATCTTACAGCAAGAAATGTGGAGCAAGGTAAGGAGGCGGTCGATAACCTGAAGAAACAAGGATTTAACCCACTATTCCATCAACTTGACCTCTCAGACCGAAACAGCGTTAAAAAATTGGCTGATGATCTAAAAGAAAAACATGATGGTTTAGACATTCTTATTAACAACGCAGGAGTTCTAAACGATGACTTATTGAATACGACCTATGACGACGCCAAGCGTGTGATTGATATCAACTATAAAACCTTGTTCACTGTTGAAGAATATTTGTTCCCTATCCTTAAACAAAATGCGAGAGTTATAAATATTTCTAGCGGTTGTGGTCATATAAGTAATATCAAAAATCCTTACTGGATAAAACGACTAACTGACGAAAAGGCTACCACTGAAGATGTGAATGCTTTCGTTGATTGGTTCTTAGATTCAGTTAAGAATGGAACACTCAAAGAAGAGGATTTTACAGAAATGCCAATGCTTGCGTATAGAATTTCTAAAGTTGCTCTTTGCGCTTTGACCATTGTACAGCAAAAAAAGGTTGGTCGTGGGATCTCTGTGAATTCCCTCTATCCAGGCTTTGTCAAGACGGGGATGACAAAAGGAGTCGGACTTCTGACGTTAGAAGAGTCTGGCGCAGCACCAGCATTTTTAGCTTTAGATGTCGATCAGTCAGTGAAAGGAAAATTCTTTTGGTTCGATAAAACTGAAAAGGATTGGACTGATCCTAATTTGAAATTATACAGCCGTTTCGAAGTATTCGGGAAATTTTTAGAAGATATTGGTGCTTTATAATTTCAATTGTCATTTCAATTGCTTAACATTTCGACCTGCACTTGTATATACTCTTTCTTTTGTATTCATATATTAAAAACTTATTCCCAACAATGTTAACATTCCACATTTTTTTGCACTGAAAGCCTCTAAAGTAAGATTTAGATATATCACAGTAGTTAACGTGGTATTTACTCTTGTTTTATTATACGAGTATGTCTTTTAGGCTGTTCTACAAAATAAATAAAATCAAGATTTAATTATTTTTAAAATATAAATTGAAATAATTATGTTTCTGAGTATTCCTAATTTGTATTTTTTATTTTAATCTATTGATCAAATGTGCCTACGTGCTTCGGTAGTAAGTTCCTACCTTCCTTCCCCTTATTCCAATCTACTTATTATTTAAGATGTAGTAAGATGTTTGTTTGCAGTTTGTAGATTTTAGATGTACTTACATAACAACCATTTGTTTTTTATATTAAAAACAATGTAAGAATTCACCTATTGCAAGGTTATCTAAAGATAACATTAGATATTTAAAGATAAAATAAGACAAGGTAAAATAAATTTTACCTTGTCTTATTTTATCTTACTTTTATCATGTTATTTGGCTCTATTATGACTTCTTATTGCCAGTCATTTTACGCCGTGATATGAGCTAACTTGCAATTAATTCCTTATTATGAACGCATGACAATATACTATCTTAGTATAGCACCGTCGTATTTTTTAATGCTTTACAAAGGTTTTTGTTAATAACCATAGAATATATGAGTAGATATCAAGCGGTAGCCACTCAGTTATTTTAATTTCGTAAGACCAAATAGAGCATGACAGTTTAGATAACTAACCTGACTTGTTTAGAATTTGGTTGATTTTTATAAAAGTACACAATTCATCCCATGAACTGCCAATACCAATTTAAAAACAGGGAAAATTATTTATTTCGTTAATGTCAATAGGATATGGTGTGGTAGCCTGGGGCGGGGCTAACGAAACGAGGATTCTCATCGTGAAACGAGCTCAGAGACTTATGTTAAAAGTTATCTATATCTATACTAATATAATAAAGATGTAAAATTATGTGTTTGTAGATATGTTGGGGGTAATCTTTGGAACTACTGAACATATTTCAAATAGGAAATAGGAACAAATAGGAAATCACAAATAGGACGCTACATTATCCGTGTCTAATATTGGCTATATTTTATTTAGAAATTTTGAAAAAAAAAATGAAAATAAAAAACCTTATAAACCGAAGCGAAGCGAAGACGAGTCGCTAGTGATGTATAAGCCCGTTAGATTCCTCACAAAAATCTAGTATGAGGTATTTCAGGTTCCGATCGCGAGTCAATTATCTACTTATTATGTTCACTATACCTAAGTAACATGGATTGACACCTTACATGCCACAAATATTTAAATCAAAACACTTAAAACACATTGCGTGCAACATACCGAAAAGGAACTAACTTTGAATTCAGTAAAAAACATTTTTCCTTTTTGGGTCCCTTCTTATATAATAAAATCAGCAAAATCCTTTCCATATACCCAGTCACTAAACGCACCTGTAAGAACATAGTGCGTTGATAGCTCCTAAGTCTTTCAATTCAAATGAGAAGACGGAAAACATGCGAACGCGAATTAAATGAAAAATAATTCTTTGGAATAACGTAACTAAATAGATTCAACTTTTGAAGAGTCGCCACGTATATACATGTATGGATATATACACGCTCACACGCTGTAGCGTGTATATAATATAGTATATAATATATAATATAGTATATAATACGATATCGTGGTCATGGCAGAATCGCTGGAGGATCTTAGCACAATGCTCGGAGACCTCAATCGAGTTTCCCAACAGGTGGGCCTTAAAATGAACATGGACAAGACGAAAATCATGTCGAATGTCCATGTCGTGCCCACCCCAGTTTTAGTCGGGAGCTCGATTCTCGAAGTTGTTGACGAGTACGTCTACCTAGGCCAAACGGTCCAACTAGGTAGGTCCAACTTCGAGAAAGAGGTCAATCGACGAATCCAACTCGGCTGGGCAGCGTTCGGGAAGCTACGCAGCGTCTTCTCGTCCAAAATACCTCAGTGCTTGAAGACGAAGGTCTTCGACCAGTGTGTGTTGCCAGTGATGACCTACGGCACCGAGACGTGGTCTCTGACTATGGGCCTCATAAATAAGCTCACTGTCGCACAGCGAGCTATGGAGAGGGCTATGCTCGGGGTTTCTCTACGTGATCGAATCAGGAATGAGGGGATCCGTAGACGAACTAAAGTCACCGACATAGCCTCTCGGGTTAGCAAGCTGAAGTGGCAGTGGGCAGGGCACATAGCTCGAAGAACCGATGGCCGATGGGGCAGACGGGTTCTCGAATGGAGACCACGTACCGGCGGACGAAGCCGAGGACGTCCATCTGCTAGATGGACAGACGACCTCATAAAGGTTGCGGGCACCCGCTGGATGCAGGTCGCTGCCGATAGGTCTAAATGGCGGACAATGGGGGAGGTCTATGTCCAGCAGTGGACGTCCAAGGGCTGAGAAGAAGAAGAAGAAGAATATATAATATTGTAATACACGCCCTCTCACACACACACACACACACACACACTCACCCTCTCACACAAATAGACACATATAGAGACGGAGAGACATGCATGCGTGCACACACATACACATACATTTGAATATTCAACACTATTATATAACAGCCCCTCTCCGTTAGCGTCGTTGTCATCGTCCTCGGCACGTCCCGGACGACCCCGACGACCCCGACGACCCAATTGCTGCTTCCAATGCGGTTCTTACATGCCACTCACAGAGTAGGTACACATATAAATCGTCCCCGCCGGCGAAGGCGAGGACGTCACCCTCGCTACACCGTGAACACCCACCGCTCTTCAGCCAACACTTTCACCAGGGCGCTTGCCACCGACTCGCGATTTTTTTTATGGACGACGGCGGCTACCTGATGGTAAGTGGATACTGTCGCCCATAGACATCCGCGATACATGCCAACATTAGTCCATTATTAGATCAACATTAGCGATTCTGTCTTACCCTCTCAAAGCCACGCCCAAAGCCGAGGTCCGTTCTTTCCTTCGGCCTACCTCCTAAGGAGCTCTTAAGCTCGTTACTGCACATACTCTTAATAACTGTTAATACACACATGGCTCAGCGCCTTCTGCGCTCACCCTAAGCCATAGATGTCCAGTAACTCTTGAAAGGCCATTAGGGCCACAAGAATTTAGCCATTCTGAAAAAAAGGAAACTATTATATAATTACAATTAAAATATTTTCCTTCATATTTATCACAAAATTCAATGTTACCCGTTTATTTTGTATGCTGTTCACCTGCAACATGGGCTTGCCTAGTGCAGGAGACGGCTGCAACAATGAATGTTACTTCGCCACCTTACTTATACTTATATTTTGCGAAATTGTGAAAATGTATGTGTATTAGCGAAATATTTGTAGTAAATATAATAAATAAATTGAAATTGAAAAAGTTTGGTGTTAATAAAACCATAGAATATAGATATCAAGCGGGAGCCGCTTAGTTATTTTAATTTCATAAGACCAAATACAACATGGCAGTTTAGATATCTAAGCCGACTTGTTTAGAAATTGAATGGTTTTTCTAAAAGTATATAATTCGTTGCAGTTCATTATGAAATACTGATTTTACAGCCATTTCAATGGACCCAATCTTAACAGTAACCAGCCCTTTTATCGTCCGCTGCTGGACACGCGCCTTCTCTAGCACATTTTCTTGCGTATGAGGGATGTCTGGCTTTAAAATGTGACGCTGGCCTCTAAAAGATTTCACTCTTTTAGAGGTGGTGTACTTCTTCAGCGCTTGTGGTAGCAAGTTTGTTGTCCTTAGTCGCCTTACGACACCCACGGGAAGTAGTGAGGTGGTGCTGTTCTAATGCCGGCCCACACCACACGGCCACCTTCCAATGCATCTGCCATGTACCTATAAATTTTTAGAAGTCAAAAAAGATAATTTAATCATTACTACATTTAATAAAAATCACTTCCAAAGAGAATTTCTTCCAAGGCTTCCCTGGAATATTCTAACATTTTCAGAACGCGAGTAACCTGACAAGTTTAATTTTAATTTTTGTAAACTAGGTCGATATCCGTGATGGATTATGAAAATTCCTTGAAATATTTTCACGAAATATTCCAACTTTCTACCGATCGACCCCAGAAAGGAAATGAATTTCACTTTAGTCTAATGAAAATTCTTTGATACTTCGCCGGCGGATAAGCGGCAAAATTTTAGAACTTAAATACTTAGTCGACATTGGAATAAAATCAAATATTCACCAACGCTAAGTGTGTTGGTGAATTTTTGATCTTATTCCAATGTCGACAAGGTTGATTGTTATCTGTTAATGGTAATCACGCTGCGTTGCACTTTGCCAGGTATACGCCAGCCTTAAAGGAAAGACCTCTTCAGGCAGTTCGCTTCACAGCCTACGGCTTCGCGGCAAAAAACTATTTTAGGATCGTACTGTGCGCAACACCTCTGTATCGAGGAAATGCGGATGTACCGCACTTCTATGACGGGAGGTGCGGTTGTAGAAATCGAACATACTGTGTATACAGTGTATCCGGATTCCGACCTCGGAGTCTGTATGTTCTAGGAATCATTTTATCTATAAAAAGAATAAAATAGGGGGAGCAACCCCAACCCCCATCCATTTTATATTTTTATTCGTCTAAGCATAAACGTGAGTCTTAAAAAAATAATATCTTCGGATATACGGGCTCTTCAGACATAAGAAGTTTATTGGCATCGAAGAATCATTCAAAATACCCATAATTTTGGTTCGAAGAAACTTTATTCTCATTGAGACTCACTTACATGAGAATCTAAAATCTAACATAAAAGATTCGTACAAGGTACAAGTCGTACATTCGTACAAGTCCAGTGAACAAAAGTTACAATCATCGTTTTATTGCAGTGACTAAGACTAATGTAATTGTAATTTTAGTAATAATTACTAAGCATATTATTCAAGAATAGTCTTGAATAATATTAGATGCTTACCTATGTAATAACCGATTTTATTACTGGCCACTTTGAGTTTCGATATCTTCTGTTCTAATTCGAATTTCAAAATAAAACAAAATGCACCTAATACTTACGATGTTCTTATTTCAAGATCAGTACGTCATTTGTTTTTATGTACTTTTGTTTTGTTTGTTTATGTGATTGTCTTGAAAATAAAATGGATATATTGAAAATTCGTGCTATTTTTAATTTGAGTTTCGTCGCGTCACCAACGCAAGTCAGACACCTCACAATATCAATAGTTTGTATGGGTCTGTATAATATCTGTCTTGTAAGAACATATAAAATGTTCTGTGGGCCAAACACCACAAATGATCGCACCGTGCATTGATTGTTTGAACGCTTCCATTCTGGAAATTTCTATCTTAAGGATGAGCCCCACGAACAATCTACGACCAAGGTTAATAACAATGAATTAAAGGCCATACAGGAAGCAGATCCATCTCAAAGTAAATCTGAGTTAGCAGCAGGGTTTGATGTTAGTGATAAAACAATGTTGGTTCATCTGCGTCGAATCGGCGAAATAAAGAAGCTCGAAAAATGGGAACCGTATGAAGTGAACGAACGTCAGCGACAACAATTGTGCACTGTATTATTGAACGGTCACAAAAACGAAGGAATTTTGAATCGCATCGTGACTTGTGATGAGAAATGGTTCCTGTACGATAACCGCAAACATTCATATCACTGGCTGGATCCAGGAGTTGCAGCCCAACAATGTTCAAAACGCAAGATAACTAAGAATAAGCTACTGGTATCAATTTGGTGGACCTGTGCTGGTATTGTCCACTACAGTTTCTTGCGAGCCAGTCAAACGATTGATGCAGATGTGTACTGTAAGGAGCTGCAGACGATGATGGAAAAACTGGCAACAAAGCAACCAAGTTTGGTCAATCGCTCATCTCCACTTCTTCATGACAATGCCCGCCTTCAAAATTCTCATACGACAGTTCTTAAGCTTCAAGAGTTGGACCTGGAGACTCTCTCTCACCCACTATACTCACCGGACTTTGCCTCGATAGATTTCTAATTCTTTCGAAAATACAACTTTTTGCAAGGAAAAAAAAATTATTCTGAATTAGCTGTAATTAAGGCTTCCGAAGAATTCATTGATACCTGTCCACGAGACCTTTACAGGAGCGGCATCAATCAAGTGACCATGAGGTGGCGAAAGTGTGTAGATAATATGTGTCAATATTTCGAGTAACATAATAAATATTTTTATAAACAAAAAAAAATTCAGTTTCTCATACAAATCGGTCATTTCATAGGTAAGCACCTAATATGGTTAGCTAATATGCTTAGCTTTTAGCCTTAAACACGCTAAAAGAGGAAACATTTTTTAAATCAGACGGCAGAATAATAGTATAATTGTGCACTCCCATACCTGATCATTTTCTTTCCATAATTAGACTTAGTCTTTGGTAAATTTAAATGGCTAGCTCGGTGAGTTATACTTACAATTAGGTATACCTATGTTTGACCTTGTTTCATTAGTATAATTTCTGAGAGTATTTGTTATTTCGAATTTTGTAAATAAGTGTGCATGTAGAATACCTGTGTACTTGCTTAATATTCATTAACTTAGTTTCTCTATATACTTTTTCATTTTATTCTGTGTAACGAGATGTTAGTTCTTGTAATTTTGTTTTGTGGACGCGCTACTCCATATTTCAATAAGATATAATGGATGTGGTTTATTTAATGAATTGTAAAAGGTTGGGGGAACTGGACGGGGGGGAGACATTGAACAGTATTTCGAAGTGAACATAGAAGACGAGAGAGCTTTCTTTCAACATAAACAATGTGAACATTTCATGTTAAAAAGTGTTAGACCTAAGTATTTCTCAGTTTTTTTTTCTTGTAGAGGAATGATATTTATTGTTGAGAGTAAGTGGGGTATGTTTTTGTTCTTAGAAAATAATGTAACAAGTTTTGGATGCATTAATCGTAAGAAGATTATATTGAAACCATGTGTGGAGAGTGTTAAGGTCTACTTGAGCTCGTGAAAGAATGCCTGAAATAATTTGCATAATGACTAAATGCATAAATAATTTGAGTGAATCAAATCTTTAAAAATAATTACATCAAATCTTAAGACATTGAGTCGAATTAACAGAACATTACTAGTACTAGTCTCAATTTAAAGATATTTCACAAATTGTATGAGGTACATACTCGTAGGTACACTTTAACAAAAGGGCAACAAAAGATAAGATGAGAAACAAGAAATGCATAGGAATACTATAATATATTTTACCTGCTTCCATTATCATTGACGTTTGTGCTAGGATTCAAACAACAATGTTTAAACATGTTCAAACAATAATACCTCATGTTTAAACAACAATAACACCTAAATCCGTTGACTTAGAACTAAGAATTTAATGTCTGTTTTAGGACAGATCATAAGATGTTGATCAAACACAGCTGTTGGTTAACGTGTTAGTTATTGCAGTAGAGAAGAAAAACTGAAAAATAATTCTTACAATTAATTTCTAATTTACAAATTTTTTAAATGTCTTATCTCAAGATTCTTGTATGATTGTGTTTGATATCTAATCGGTATGTTATTTGGCAGTGAAATGAGTCCCTTTTCATGTATATGTGTATGTGGCCTCCACGTATTGTTTTTTTGCTCACGTTCATGCTGAGACGAATAAAAATTAAAATGGCTGCCATTTGGAAGGGGTTGGGGTTGCACATTTATTTTTTATGGATAAAATGAAACGTAGAACATTATTATTATTAGTAGACACTTTAAACGATTATACTTAAAGCCGGACACGTCTTGTATTTCAAATCAAAACAAAATAATCATTTTTGAGAGCTGCCAGCGCCTAAAATTTGACTTGGTTTCTGACGAAGGTAAAAATCACCATTTCCGTATTTTGGTATTGTTGGAAAGTCTCGAAATAACATAATATTTACTGTATCATTGTAAAAGTTCAGCTATTACAACCTGAAATTTTGTTTATTCTAATTTCGAAGTGCCTATACTAATAATTTGGCAATGAGACCTTAACATATAAATAAAATGATAATAAATGGAAAACATATAAAATAAAAATGCGAAAGATTTTTCCTAATCCCGCGGCAATAACTCTAATACCTGTTGTGGTTCCTATTTCTGATGGGAACAATTTACTAAAGCAATAAAAGTAATAGAAATGTTACACCGTATTTTAAGCAATCGACTTTACTTTCATTACTTATACTCGTATAATATGTCTGTAGGTACAAAGTTATAAAAATATAACGATACGATTCCTCGATACGGAGGTTTTGCTTACTGTTCGATCCAAAAACCATTTTATATCGCGAAAGCGTAGGCTGTGGTACGAACTGCCTCGAGAAGTCTTTCCATTACGCTACGATATGGGGTTCTTTAAGAAAACTGTGAATAGGATTGTCCAAGGTCGGTGGTACCCAAACACGTGTAAACTTGCACCGCCAATATACCCAAACAAACGAAATAACCAATCACGACATCGGCTATGACATCACAGTAACAGCTGCATGGATAGACTTGTCACTGGTATTCGTGTACTCTACAATCAATTATGTGTCAATTATAGGCAAATTAGTACAATTTGCCCGTACAAATGGAGCAGCAACATTCATTGTGCAGTTTCGAATGCAATATTGTATTAAATAATCAGTAATTCAAACTCAGAGAGAAAGAAAACAAACCGCAGCCAGTTCACAACAAAGAGATTATTGCCATAAGTAGAGGTTGTTTTTGTTTGTTTAACTCGATGTGGTGACATTAGTTTTTTTTAATACATTATGAATGACAAAAATAACAATCCGTACAGCCGTAACTGTGACGTCATCGTCTATATTTCATATTTTCACTACAATTTCCTAGCCCTCATTAAACATGAAGACGTAGAATTCATCTATGTACTCTACAATGATATGTTGATAACCATTTCGATTTTGGGATTATGGACGAAGAAATGAAGACGGATTACTACGGAAACAAACAGGCGTCTCAGATAAGTACACTGTCAACCACAAGTACCCTGATGCCATGCCAAACGACATAGGCTACCGGCTTGTACGCCCCAACCGAGCCATGCTTTGAATACAGGTTACGTACTGTCAGCACAGGATAGCAACATGGAAGCTCAGAGATACAACACCCTCGAAGGAAGTCAAAATAGACTTCTATTTACATAATAATAATCTAATTATTGTTTGTTTACAAGAAACCAATACGTAAACAGGGTCTTAAAAGCCCAAACACTACAAAGGGATCCGCCGCGGAGGCAACAAGCGACGATATATAGCAATTCTAATAATGTAAAAAAAACAGCGGTTTCACAAGACGTTAAAGTACTAACAAATTATATATAATCAAAGGACAATTAAATGGTAAATACTCACGTGCCTCGTACAGTACTTCATATCATCAGCTGTTAGGGATATTTATAACTACACGTCGCTATCCTCGGCAGGACTTAAAATAAATGAATCACAAAAAAAATTGACCTGCGAAACCTTCAGCAAGAAACAAATAAATTCCATCAAAACATCTGGAAGTACCTATTCAGCCAGTTATGAGATATTATGCACCAAACGTCCACGCCAACGACACCACGGGTTGTTTGAAAAGACAAAGTAAAAAAAGTGTTATTATAAAGTGCAGTGTTTTATTTCCAGTGGTATTACGAGTAGTTCGAATTTTTCCATGTGTCGGTGACAGTTTTCGTTTTCGGTCTTCTTGTTTTTATTACTTTATTATTTGCTTTTATGATGCTTCGTTAAATCATTACACAATAACAGTCCGTATTGTAGACAGAAGTTTCTCATGATAATTTTGTGTTTTAAAATTCTTATTTGAGAAATTTGCATTTTCTAATACTAATATATATTATCCTAAGAAGGGAAACGCCCCTTATGCTGACCGTAGCATTTAGATACAGAACGCGCACAAACGAAGAGTAGGTAGATATATCTATATACGTGGATAAACGCACTGAAGCATGACATGGAATACTACAACAGTAACGAAGAAGAATGGAAAGATCTTGCTTCAGATTTCCGGCGCGGGAAATCTGAACGAAACGGATAGCAAAACAGATGACGAGAGTTAGCCACAACACGCGAATCACGAACGAAATCAATATAAGGCAGTTCCTTAGTATTCCCTTCAAAGCAATTTTGATTGTCCAACTAAATATTATCAACTATCAAGCCTAAATTAAAATAAACTGTTTTAACTACACGGAAATTTTGAGAAGAGAACAAAGGGGAGAGCGGAAACGGCCTCGAAAAAGGCTTCGCCATAAGAAGCCCAAACAGTGATCCCATTCAAATGCAATCATTAACACTTAATCCCACATCGCTATACCCGTCTTTACCTAACTTCCTAGATTGGCTCAAGGTTGCATAGTCTGCTTATTGTAGTCGACCGGTTACGACTAGTCGATCGTCCTTTCCCATCCCGCAGCGGTCTCTCCTATAAAAATTTTGCGCACCCCTGGTATACCGGTTTGATCTAGTTGGGGTTCAAGTTCATGTTTATTTAATGAAATAGGGAATAAATAATTGCAACTTTACTTTCATAAAGAACGAACGAAAAATATGAAATCAAGAACAAGAACTCGCCTCGTTTAAATTCCACCCCTAACAGCAATGAATAATAATAATAATTTCGATTTTTTTTTAATTCGGATATGCGATAGTTTCGGTTACGGTTACGGAGCTCCTTACCATCCCTAATTAGTAAATACTAACACCAATTTACAATTTATTCACGACACCTTACAGCCATTACCTTGTCATTTGAACAAGCCATGGTTGATATAATTTTGTCTCGTTCACTCCGTGCTGCTACTAGTATGGTGTGAACGAGATAGCGAGCTGTTTATGGATATGTAATTTGGTCATGGTTATTTACTGATAAACAAGCTCGTATCGTACGTGCTATTTATTATCACTTTTTGTAAACGCATGCAAAAAAGAGGATAAGATAAGTAAAGTTGCATTATTTATGCTAATGACAAATGATAAATATTAATTAGTTTAAATAATAATCAGTGCATTTAATTCTGACGAATAACCTGGCCATAGTACAGGTTTGGGGACAAGGCTGAAGGCACCTTTCTAAGTATTTTTGTTCAATAATAGTTATTTGTTATACAAGAGTGCAAAGTTGCTTTTTAACCGCGTGTTCAATTTTGATGACCGAGCAAGCGAAGGATTCTAAAATTGAATCACGAGCGCAGCGAGTGATTCAAAAATTAGAATCCTGAGCGTTAGCGAGGGAATCAAAAGAGCACGAGGTGAAAAATCTTTGCACTCGAGTGCAACACGTAACTTTTCATCCCCCTATCTCGGAAAGAAAATGGCGCGTGCAAAGCAAATTAAAAAAAAAGTACACCAAGAAGGTTCTGAGTCTGAGTTTTTAACAAATTAAAAAAGGTTGTATGATAAATTCGGCACCATGGAGGTAGAAGTAAATAGGTTTAATGATGTTTTGAATTCACAAACTTAGTGCACACGATGTTCTAAATTCAATTTACTTTATCCTCTAGCGGATAAAAACGGCTTTTGCACTCAGATATCGAAGAGCAAAAATACTCTTTCCGAGATAGGGGGAAGAAAATGTCTTTATTTTATTATAATTTGTTTCACTTAACTTTTGTAAGCCAAGCCAAGCCAAAAAACTATTAAGAGAGGCCATAAGAATAAATAAATAATAAACTAAAGATTATTGATTTGTTACGGTATGACGTAAAAAAAGAAATAGGATATATAAAGAAAGCTTATAAAAATATACTAAAAAAATAAATAGAATAAAGATAAAATTAGATTAGTGGTTTTATTTATAAAAGCTTCTTTATTTATAAGCCAGACAACACCTTCAAAGTGAGTATGGCGTAAAAAAATTGCTCTTCTCATCCAGCCACTTGAAATGCTGGATCCACACAACTAGAAAAAGTACACTAACTTCCTTATACAAAATGTGAAAACGAAACCATACCGCGATGTAGACTGGGCGAACAGCGACATCTCTTGGTTAAGTGTCGAACTAATTTAACTAATTGCGTGGAAATGATCATGGGGACATTTATCTGTTCTAATTCACATCCACCTTTCCATTTCCTTATCCACATTATAAATCGGAACGGGTGTTCATTTGTCTGTCTGTTTATAACGTCTTCACCACTACAATTGGGGAATACCCACTTTTGGCCTTTATAAGAAGTAATCATAAGATTAAATAGGTATTCTTATGTTAACATGAAGTAAATGATTTTTACATTAATCATTTATGACGAAAATAAAGATGGGATATTATTTATTATAATATAAATATAACAAATAAATATTATTATTATTATTTATTATATTAGTGTTAATATATAGGTATATCTACATATAAAATATATTCAGTATGTATATTTATGTACTTAAACAAAAACTGCACCCGCGTAATTTTGTTCTGTTTGATCTGGTGGTTTTGGTTGCTGGTAGAGAATGCCGCTAGGCATTACGTCCGCCTTTTATACATGTCAGATACTTATGCAATGAAGTTTAAATAAATAAATGGGAATAATTTTACATTTTATCTTCATTATGGGTTATTCATTTATGGGTTCTACTCGTGAGACTTGACAGCAATCGATTCAGGCGCCCTCTATAGTGCAATAATGCTAGTGCGATGTTGGGACGAAGCGACACCTACTTTGTAGATATTGGACGAGGGCGTTCAACTGAAATACGGATATTATAACGAGATGCGTTCGTATTGTCATCATATTATATCGATCGACAATTTTGCTACCGAATTTGCGTCTTTATTTTGTAAATGATACGCTTTAGTGTATTTTGTGAGTTCGTAGTGGAGCGTTAAAATGTAAATTATCATTATCCCAAGATCCAACAATATCTTAATAAATTTTATCAATCGCTGACGAAGCAGTTGTTGTTGTGTTTAAAGGCTGACTATGTTGTCTACTGTGGTTTTGAATCTGACACTCGTGACACTTTCTTACATACTCTTTTACTTCCTTTTCCAAACTAGGCCAATAATATCTTCTTTCGGTATACATTCATATTTGTCCAGCATGTCCGCTAGTCGGCAAAAGATAAAAATCTTTTAAAATTACAAGTTTTCATCGTTATAATAATAATATATTTTATTCATCGGAGACGAAGAACCAAAGTAAGGTGTGGAAAAGATCGTCCTCCCCGCCAGCCAAGAGATTCAAGGTCTCTGCGTCCGCTGGCAAGATCTTCTAGTCTTCTAGTCGACATGCTTCTAGTCGGTCTACTAGGATGCGGAAGGTATCATTATGATCGATTATTTAACTAAAGGACAGACAATAACTGGAGAGTATTACGCAACATTGATGAGAAAACTATGCGAGGAAATAAAAAATAAACGACGTGGAAAATTGCGTGCCGGAGTGCACGTAACATCATCATGACAATGCACCTTTTCAAAATTTTACAAAATCCGACATACGGATTCAATTTTGATTTTTAATCAGTGTGGCATCACTTTTTCCTCCCACCCCGATGGCGTAAAGTTTTAAGTTTAAGTTAAGTTACGAGTCTAAGTTAAATGTGTCCGTCCGACACTATTTAACTTAGACTAATTCTTATGACTACTAGAAACTCTCACATACGACATTCCCTTTCTATCTACAGCGATGTACCTATTGTGCTTGTATTATAATATCTATGTATTTAATGTCGAATTTTAATGGCATAAATGCTGTATTAAGTATTAGTATTGATACTGTGACCAAATAGAAATGTTAAAATATAATGAAATAAAAATAAATGCTTTGAATAGGTACTTGATAACAACATGATATGGATGAAAAACATAACCTTAAAATATAATTGAATAATTTGGTTATTGTAATGTTCTCCATTATTATTTAAAAAAAAATGTAAAGAATTTTGATGTATAGATCAAAATGTAAATTATGTAAAATGTAAAGATTAAGATATTTAAAATCAATTTGTATAAAATATTTTTCTTATTTTGTGAGAAAACACTTTATGTTAGGCCAAAATAACAATAGAAGTAGGACATTCTCCTTTGATAGAGAGGCATAAAGGACACATAATTTTTATCCCAGAGATTTTTTTCTCTTTATTGTACTTAAAATAAGTTACAAGACATTATATTATTACTATAAGTACAAAGACGGATAAATTCCTAGTTTTTCTAGGGAGAGTATTGACTCTAATTGTACTAATTAAGTAATTGTACTTTTAAAACAAAATCCAGGTGGGTGATGTCGTGGGCAATAGCTAGTCCCCTTTCTTCCTATTCGATTGAATGGGATAGAATTTAAAAAGAAGCGATCATCTGCATCGCGGCATTTTGCACACGCGCCACTTTGGTGGGGTTCGGCTCATCTTGAAAGACCCAAATGGTCGACTGCTGCTTTGTTTCAAGGTCGTAGCTGTAAATCCATGCTTCGTCACCTGTTACTATGTCCCACACCAAATTTGACGCCCCTTCGTTGAATCTGATATTGCACGTCTTCGCGACATTGCACCAAGTGACGCGTTCCGATTTTTGAGACTCAGTAAAATTGTGTGGGATCCACCGCGAGCACAGCTTTAGCACAGCCAAATGTTTGTATAAGATTGATTGTATCTGACTCATGCCTATGCCTAAGGATGCCCGAATTTCATGGTAGGTCACATGCCTGTCGATCATATGGCGCACAGCATCGATGTTTTTGTTATTGACAGCGGTGTACGGGCGACCTTCACGGAACCCGTCACTGAGATTGACACGACCACGCTTGAATTCTGAAAATCAGCTATAAATTGTCGTCTTGCTTGGTGCTTCATCGCCAAAAGCAGTTTGAAGCCGAGCGAGGCTCTGCTGAGCTGTCAAATTACACTTAAAATCGTAGAAAATCATATAGCGAAAATTTTCACGAGTTAAATCCATTGTAATGCAGGCACGCAATTTTTAAAATGACGCCACAATGAAAAAACAAATGAGTGTTAGATGAAACAAACACAGCCAAAGAGTTCCATTTTCAAATATTGTAATTACTTTTTAAATATTGTTTATGTACTTACATACTGGCCACTTGGCCAGTTTCGGAAATTTTCAGTGTGACTTATGTATTATTTAGCACATTTTTCTTTAGTTTCCTGTTTTAATTTTGCTTCATATACCCGATAATATGGGGTTCGCTGTTTATCCGCGGGTTCAGGTATTCGCGTGAGATCATAGTCTACCATAGTCTTTTAGATGTACCGTTTGCACTATTACGAATACAAAATAATATTTCAACATTATGTGTAATAGGCGGCATTTCACAATATTGTGCAATAATAAAAATCAGTTAATTATCTTTGATTTTAATATTGATAATAATTTATATATTGATTATAATCAATTAATATTATTAATACATTGTGCAATATTTTGTAATTTTTATTAAATATTCTAGGAACTACGTAACATAATTTTATAAAACCGCTGTTGGACTCTCAAATAACATGACTTGTATATTTTATCTAAGATTCAACGGATAGCGATAGCCATACAATATAAGGACAGTCACCTACTGACAATTTTATTGCTAAGCTATATTATAAAACTGTCAGTAAAAATGGCTTAATTGATGTAAATTAAATTCAGTCGATGGCTGTCTAGATGGACATTCTATTCCGAGATGCACTAAGAACTGAGACTATCAGACTAAGAACCAAAATCACACACAAATACCCACACATTTTCCGTGTTCTAATACATACATATTTGTTGATATATACTCGTACGGAATCATTTAAAAGGTTGTAACTTTGTAAATGGGTTAAAGATTCTTGTTTTATTTTCATTTTATACTATGGATAGACTTACTTGTATTTTATATTTATATTAAACGTGGGAGAAGAAAAAATATAAATTATTAAGAAAGACCCAGTTAAATAATAATAAACATGGGCTTTTGAGACTCGATTAATGGATAAATATTTAAAAAATAGGTTCTTAATATATGCTATAATAAATTTTCATAACTTTGAAGCCATTTGACGTAAGTAATCATGATAACTTTAAAATAGTTTAAAGTAGAAATGGTTGTTGATATCCTCTTCTGCTACAAAAGCAGAAATCTCATCAAGTAAAGATATATCGAAAGGCACATAATTGATTTTTATATAAAATAATATAAATAAATACTTCTTGAATATCATATCGCTTATAATAGCATTGTATGACATGTGAGCATAAACCTTAATCGATTAGTATCACTAGGCACAATATTGTTCACCACGTGTTGATGTAGTTTAAAAACCCCGATACCAAATATACACAGCAGTACGATTTCGAAATTATTACCGCAAACATGGCGAACAAAGTGGCCGTAGTAACGGGTTCCAACAGAGGCATCGGTTATGAAATAGTTCGTGAATTATGTCGAAGAGGTGTAGGAGTCGTTTACCTTACAGCAAGAAATGTGGACCAAGGTAAGGAAGCAGTTGAAAAACTGAAGAAAGAAGGATTAAATCCACTCTTCCATCAATTTGACGCTTCAGACCGAAACAGCGTTAAGAAACTTGCTGATCACATAAAAGAAAAACATGGAGGATTGGACATTCTAATCAACAACGCAGGAGTTATAACCGATGACTTCTCGAAGATAACCTATGAAGAGTCTAAGCGTGTGATTGACGTAAACTATAGAAGCATGTTCACCGTTGAAGAATTCTTATTCCCTATTCTCAAAGAAAATGCGAGAGTTGTAAATATTTCTAGCGATTCTGGTCACATCAGTAATATAAAAAATCCTTACTGGATAAAACGATTAACCGACAAAAATATTAAGGTAGAAGATGTAAATGCCTTCGTCGATTGGTTTTTAGATTCAGTTAAAAATAATACCCTAAAAAAAGAGGATTTTGCAGAACTGCAAGCGTTGGCGTACAGAATTTCTAAAGTCGCTCTTTCTGCTTTTACAATTGTACAGCAAAAGAATGTTGGTCGTGGGATCTCTGTGAATTCCATGCATCCAGGTTTTGTCCAAACTGGGTTGACCAAAGGACTTGGATACCTGACTGCAGAAGAAGCTGGGGCAGCACCCGTATATTTGGCTTTAGACGTAGATCAGTCAGTGAAAGGAAGATACTTCTGGTTCGATAAAACTGAAAAGGATTGGGCTGATCCTAAGTTGGAGTTGTATGCTCACTTCGGTGAATATTTCCAGTGAATATTTAAAGGTGCATGTTATTTATTTTCTAATCTAAAATTTTATTAGAACTAATGTCGAATTTGTTAGATTGTTAAATATATATATTTCATTTATATTAATATTTTATTATTATTACAATTTTTTTTTATTTTGGTTTCTAATTTTAACCGTCGTAATCGATAGTTCAACTTAACGTGCTTAAAACGTAATTTTAAATTGTTATTCTAATTCTGAATTGAAATGGTAGGTATAGTTGATATTTCACACGGATTTCATCGATATGTCCCATGTTTTTATTAATTATTCATATTAATAAACACTTTCATGTTTACATTTTTACATCGTTACACGTACCTATCCTCAGAAATTATCGTCACAGATGATAAATTCCAATGAGATATAGCGCGATTGAATAGTATCTAAAAAGTTTTTGTAGTTACGAAAGTTATACCTAATAATTTTATATTGTAAATTGGGTCTGAATGGGTAAACTTAAAGATTTCAAAAACCAGCCATGGTCACAAGTTTATTGAAGAGGCGGTAGTCCTGGCGTTGGAAATACCGAGTAGAAATAAAAGGTAAACAAAAATGTTTAATTTTAAGCATTTCGACCCAATTTACAATATTAAATGCGTATAGAATGCGAAAGTTTAAAAAGTTATGCTAAATATTTTTTACATAACTCTTAACTTAAACAAAAATAAGAACATTTGTGTTTATCTGCTTATAGACATGAACATTTTTGTTTAAGCAACACTTCTGTGTTCATTATGAGTTCGAACATTACTATCAATGTTTGGAAACCGGCTTAAATATAATTAGTTTGTTTCTGTTTCACTCCTATATAACGAATAATTAACCGGTTTTGTCAAGGAATAGTTCTCATATCTTTAACGTGAAGTTACCGGAATATACCGGTTTTGAATTGAATTTTCACTTTATGAGCCAAATTTCTCATCAATGTACCACCAATGAGCCACCAATTCAAACAAAGAAAAAGTATACAAAGAACGGTTAGTTTAGGTTTATATAACGTTCCTAAATTGGTCTTATTCATTGTAACTTAGATTTTAAACCGAAATATCATGTTTAACTAGTATTCTAAAATCGATCCCAAGTGTTGGTTACAAGTAAACTTTCGGGCCGTGTAGCATTCATGAACACGAGTGGGAGAAGCGCGTAGGGATTTATTGTTCATCAAAATGTTACATTACAAGTACATAAATAATGTTCGGTTGACGAGCCAGTTGACGAGAAGTCTGTGTAATGTAACGTTCCAGCGAATGATATATGTTCAATGTTCAATTACATACAAACACTCTATTTTGTATCGTCCATTTCGCTTTATGCTGCCTGTGGCGTCAAGTTACTAAACGATGTTATTATAATGACTTGGATGAAATACTGTAAATATAAAGCATTTATTTATTCATTCTGATAAATAGCCATGTCTTATCAATTTAACACGTTTTTTTACTTAAATTATATTATCATTGGTCAGATTACTATATCTTTCCCAGTGAAGTACTCACGTGAAAAGTATGGTGTACATTACTCCAATAGCGTTCCAGCTCCGATGTTGAATCTGATTAGATAGAGAATTTATATCTATTTTATATTATCTATAATGAAAAGTGGCATTCAAAAATATAAAAGTGCATTAAACTTCCAACGTCACAGAATTAAAAATGTATAGGCAGTTAAAAGTAACAGGTAAACATAAAACATGATTTTTGAATATCATATCGCTTACGATAGCGCAGCGGAGCAAGTGAGCAAATATCTTAATCCACTTTATCATTATGTTCAACACCTGTCATAGTAGTTTAAAAACTTTGATGCTAAGAATAATTTGCAGTACAGTTTGGAATTTACTACCTTAAACATGGCGAACAAAGTTGCCTTAGTGACTGGTTCCAACAGGGGCATTGGTTATGCAATAGTTCGAGAATTATGTCGAAGAGGTGTAGGAGTCGTATACCTTACAGCAAGAAATGTGGACCAAGGTAAGGAGGCAGTTGCAAATCTACAAAAAGAAGGACTCAACCCAATCTTCCATCAATTTGATGCGTCTGACCCAAATAGCGTAAAGAAATTGGCTGAACACATAAAAGAGAAACATGGAGGCTTGGACATTCTTATCAATAACGCAGGAGTCATCGTCAATGACTACTCGAAGATAACCTACGAAGACAGCAAGCGTGTGATAGATGTCAATTACAGAACTATATTCACCATTGAAGAGTACTTCTTCCCAATTCTCAAAGAAAATGCAAGAGTTATAAATATTTCTAGCGATTGTGGTCATATCAGTAACCTCAGAAACCCTTACTGGATAAAACGGCTTACCGACAAAAATATTGAGGTCGAAGATATAAATGCTTTTGTCGATTGGTTTTTGGATTCAGTTAAAAATAATACACTTAATGAAGAGGATTTTGCAGAAACGCCAGCATTGGCGTACAGAATTTCAAAAATTGCTCTTTGCGCTTTGACAATTGTACAGCAAAAAAAAGTTGGTCGCGGGATCTCCGTGAATTCCATCCACCCAGGCTTTGTTCAAACTGGGATGACCAAAGGACTCGGATACCTGACTGCAGAAGAATCTGGCGTTGCACCAGTGTATTTGGCTTTAGACTTGAATCAGTCAGTGAAAGGAAAATACTTTTGGTTCGATAAAACTGAGAAGGATTGGGCTGATCCTAAGTTGGAGTTGTATGCTCACTTCGGTGAATATTTCCAGTGAATAGGTGCATGATATTTACTTTTTAATCTAAAATTTGTTAGATTGTTAAATATATATATTTATTTTATAATAATATTCTATTATTATATATTTCTTTTCTTATATTTTTCTTTTAACCGTCATAACCTCATTTATAACCGATAGTTCAACTTTACGTAGATAATTAAAACGAATTTTGAACTGAAATGGTAGGTATAATCGATATTTCACAGTGATTTCATTGATATGTGTTTATTAATTATTCATATTTTATTATTATTAAAAAAATATTCTTACATTTATATTTTGGTTTCAAATTGTAAACGTCGTAACCGATAGTCCAACTTAACGTACTTAAAACGTAAATTTAAATTGTTATTCTAATTCTAAATTGAAATGGTAGGTATACCTACCATTTCAATTTAGAATTTCGCGACATTTCGCAAGGATTTCATTCATATGTACAGTGTTTTTATTAATTATTCATATTAATAAACACTTTTCATGTTTACATTTTTACATCGTTACACGTAGGTACCTATTCTCAGAAATTATCGTGGCAGATGACAAATTCCAATGAGATATAGTGCGATTGAACAGTATGTCAAAAGATTTTGTAATTACGAAAGTTATACTAAGTAATTATATATTGTAAATCGGGTCTAAATGCGTAAAATTAAAGGTTTTAGTTTACATTTTATTTCTACTGGACGTTTCGGCGCGGCTTACACCAGCCTTGTTATGATATTTAGTTTATAAATCCGAAACTTCTTAGATAATTATTTATAATTATGAAATTTATATTTCTAATAATTATGAATGTTCTTGTGCAATATCATTTTATTATTATTATTTTTATAGTTTAGTTTTATCAGCTTACGTATTCAATATTAGGTAACACCTAATTATTATTTTTAAGAAATACTCGGTGCTCCGAGTATTCAGGGTACGACAGAGGTCCACAAGGCTCGCTTTACAATAAATAGCCGCAGCTGACAGGAGAGAAACCGAAACTAGTTTTCGGAAGCATAAAATTAGTCATAGATGTGTTGCATATTTATTGAAAAAAAAAAATGATCGTAATTTTCATTCTTAGTTGAGAGATCGTGAAAAGTATGAGTGTGTTTGCTTTAAACTTATCGTGACAGAGATCTCATGATGTTGGATGATTAAATGTCTCTCAAGTATAAATACCATACAAATATAATTAATGTATCACAATTTATCTGTAATGTTTACACCATTTGATAGCAAAGGCAGTGTTAAGGTGCGTACATTTGTGTATTAATGTTACAATCCAGAGAATGATACGTGTTCCATGGTCAGTTTGAGAAACTGTCTAAATTATATAATGTTCGTCGTTTTGTTGTAATTATATATTATTTCGCTTCAAGTTCAGATTGTTTCTAAGAACTCAACAATGTACACAAAAAGTTATACGTTGATAACATGATTGTGGAAAATTTTTATTTATCAATTTATCGTTCTTTACTGCAAACCTATCGTTTCAATGATAATATCCAACCTAGTAGATTACTCAAAGTTATACACGGATGTTATACTATCTTAGTTATACTATCTTGATTCCGTTTTCATTTACAGCTAGTTTAACTGATGGAACATTCGAACATCATTCATATTTAGATGTTCCCTTGGTAAAACCAGTCATCTACTTGACACACTACACAGATCTTTGACGTACCACGTACCAACCCATATTTTCTGAACTGCTACTGACTGCCGGATACGAATGCTTCGTATTTGACCGATTTCAATGACCGACGCGGCTTCAGTACATGTATTTTATCTGCTGTTACATATAGTTTTGTTGCAATATGTAAAGTTGTTGGACTTTTTTACTTTTTGACATTTATTTGTTATCCTCAATAAAATTAATTTAATTTAAATTAATTCCTATTAAACTGTCGTAAACAAAAGAGAAATAATGATATTATTATTGCAAACTAAAACCATTAAACTAAAAACTAAAACTTATTTACTCATATTAAATTATCCTCCGTGGTAACATCAAAACAAAAAATCAGTATAAAAACTCTAATATGTACCTATTCTACATAAGAACATAGGCATGATGTTATCTTATTCTTCAAAATAGCAATTAATACGCAGACAAATAAAAAACGTAACAATCAATATCATCATAACAAAAATCAATGAATCTTATCGAAACATTGTCTACTAGGTAAGTGTTCTCAGGGCATACGGTATCTCCACAGAGTAGTGTTTTTTATACTCTGTATATATTGTTTAATTTAATAACATTAGCATTATCATAAAGTTGTTTTTGTTGTTTCTCTTTATTGTACTTAAAATCAATACAATGAAAAGTAATACATAAATATAATGCATATATCTTTGCATAATGCTAACCTGTACCTAATTATTTCTCATATTTGAGGGGATTGAAGTAAATGCATCGTTGTTGGTCAATACAATACAGGGAGTGAGACAGAAAAGGGACACAAGCGCATGGAGCATGGAGCGAGGCGGAGAGACGTTGAAGAGTAGCTGGAGTTGAATTTAAGGTAGGGCAGCGGTGATTTCAGTTAGGGCGGAAGTAGAAATTTTTATCTTAAATTATTTTACTTGTGAGCGTGAGTGAGGTAGTATTGTATTTAGTTATGCCGGGAGTGGCGGGGGGGGGGGATTAAGAACAAAAAAAAATTCATTTTGTAGGTGACAAATGGTTTGTATTACCTACATCTCTAATCATATTATATCCAATCAATAGTGTGTAAGGGGGTTCAGTCCTTAAATAATAATTGATAGTTTAATAATAATAATAATAGTTGATTGCGGTCATCGTTGAAAACGTATATTCGCATTCAGCAGTGCTATATCCTATAGTTGCCACAGACGTAAAAAGTTTATACGTATCTTTCAATGTCTCGTTGCCTGTACTTATCATATTATACCTTAGTATATGGTATTTTTTAAGGTAGGGCATTGCCTAGCTACGGTCGTGCCTGAAGATAGCAGCCAGTAAGTTGACAGAGATTGAGATCGCCCGTAAGCATGTCCTGCGATATGGCCGACGTGGCGTAATCGGAATTTTTATTCCATTGAGGCCGTATCCAGTCACAGTCGACTGTACAGTATCATAAAATACAAGAAAATATTTATATATTCTCTAAAATCCTGCAACATAACATAGACTAAAAACTGTCTTTAAACCAACTGATTTTATTTTTGTTAAGTTGCTTGAATGTTACTTCGGCGGTCAACGTGTTAAATTTCCAGAACTACTGTTACGTAACAATTTTTAGCGTCTCCTGTGAAATGGGATTTCGATGATACGTTGGCGTCGCTTCAGCTTTAAGAACTCTTAATGGACACCGAATAAATAAAACTGTCGGTTACAGTATTTGTCCACTATTGAAAACGGGTATACTCATGATGACGTAGAATACTATCTCTATACATACATATGATAGACGATCATACATAGTAGTTCTTTTTTCGATGTTATACATATTTGTTATATTTATTTACTCCCCTACCACTTCATGTCCTGCATAGCCCAAAGGTTGACTAGGAGATACTGCTGTAAGGCAACAAGTCGGCCTTTTGTAACAATTTCCAAAAAAGAGTAAATACATTAATAATAATCTGTCTACGCGTTTATATGTGCCAAGGTTGTTCCGTTTAAAAGGTAACAACTTTGAAGGTTTATTGATAAAAATAATATATAAAATAAGCCGTACCGAGTGAGATCTTCCAGACAATCCACATTACGTGACTTTCTCTCTACTCAACAAACACGTCTCTTGAACTGTTCAAACGCACAGACACGACGACGGAATTGGCTGTCCTACCCGTGAAATAGATTGGTACACTTACCATTTCCCCACTGCAGTCACTAAAGCCTTTATTCTCAAGCATTAAGGACCAGTTTTGTTAGTATAAGCATGTAATTCTTGTTTTATTTCAACTGGTATAATGCCTTGCAGTAGTAACCGAGCAAAATGTTTGGAATGGGTATGCGAATTTCATCTAGGGTTCTCGTCTCTAGCTGCAGTGTTTTCTGTTTGAGGAAATGTAGTCAAAATAATTTTATCAAAACGATTTGAAAGAACCATACTAGTTAGATTTGGATGAATACTGCTTTTCTGCTTGAATATGAAATTCTTACTAAAATTGCACTATTGCATATTCGATTTTGGATTTAAATCGATGGCCATTATTTCTGTTTGATATGATTAAATCGTCACTAAACAAACAAAGTGATCGATCATAAACGGTATCATTAATTGCGATATGATTATAAATATGAATATAAACCCGTCACGTACATTTTCGTAAAGCTTTGTTCGCCACGATGTAGTTGTTCGCGTATTGACGACATGATGTATTACCATCATTTAACAGTAAAACCAACACAGATACCACACAGCCAAAACTTAAAATGGACTTCAATAATTCCAAGTAAAATAGTATTCATTATTTTGATTAATAATTATAATTCGAAGCATTGATAATTATTGTTTTATTGCCTTTCACTCAATGATACAAAAACAATACAAATAAATACAATGATATACATATTCGCAACAAAATCGTGCGATGACTACATTAGATAGATACATGTTATCGTATCGAATAAAAGTTTTTGTTGCTTAAGTACTAATTTCACTTTTGCAATATTTCCGTAAAATGTAATAAATTTCACTACGTACATTTGTATCGTTCAGTGTCACTACGAAAAATAGACGGAAATATAAAAATTCATATTCAGTCTATTCAGTATCAACCAATTATTTCTCGGCGAGGTTCATCTCTCATTTCCCTGGACAAAAAGAGCTACAGACATCGGAAACAGGTCGGGATAGTGGCCTGTACAATACATAAAGTAAAGGGTAGCGTAGCTCAGTCAGATTGATTGCAGAATCTCTACGTTTAATGGAGATAGGTGTGGACTAAACGATCGTAGCACATTCAAATCATAGATAATCAGTGTATGAGCCATGTGCAAAATTGTTAATGACACCAAGTAATGACACCAAAAAAGTAACCTCGCGAACACATAATGGTCAGCGCGGTGTTTTAAGGTATTTAAAACACCTAGTGACGTATTGACGGTGTCTGTAGTGAGATTTTATACACTATATTAATATCCGTGAAAATTAAGAGGTTACGAGTTGTCAAGTAATCCCACTTTTATTTTATTTTAGTGTTTACACCACATTATTTACTAATTATTTTTTCAAATAACGATTCCTAAATTCTTGAAGGTAGACAATGCGTCCGTAGATATGCATATATTCATTGGTGTCCGCTTTAGTAGACGATTACCATCAGATAGAACGCCTATCTGTCTATCACTACGGTATCATTATCTCCTAGATTATATAACTGAATTTTGATTTAAATACAAATATTTTTATTAAGGATAATTCTGCACGGCGGAAAAATATACGGAAAAAATTGGACACATGTGTAATATCCGCCATTTGGTCTGTCAGTTGAATTTTAGACAATAGTCATATTTTGTTAAAAATTCGTTTGTCCTGATCCCAGGTACACCAATGGGCTATCACAGGCCGAAAGAGATTAAAATGTGCTACTGTTTACGATGTGTTGTTGATCTGCAACTTGATAATTGGACTGTCAGGTTTTTCAAACACAAATGCGGAGGAAACATCGTCAGCGCGTTGAAAGGATAGTTTTATCCGTTTTACCAGAGTATCACCGCTTTACTCGTTTTTGGTTTCCAGTTTTAATGACTTTGCCATTTTCAACAATTGGTGTTCAGTTTCATAGGTTGGAAAGTTTATCGAAAATGTCAAATGAATAAATCGAAATTTCAACTATCCAGCTTCAGTTAATATGGTCTAAGATGATTTGCGTTTTGCTGTTTGAAACTCAAAATAATATAAAATTAGGTTAAAGAATAAATTGTGCATAAGTGAGTATACTTTGTTTAAGGGTGAAGCTTTTCTAACATTCTATTATTTTATTGTCGCCCTTTCTTCATTCCGTTTAGATATCGGCTAACCGTCAGGATATCAATAATAAGGACAATACACTTAATAAAAAGGAAAAGAGAGTAATCGAAATACACATAATCAACCTATCAAGTTATATGATCCATGACCTCCAATTGTTCTCCTTTCTATTTGTGGCCTTATTGGACTAAGTCCCATTTGACTGGTCAAGCATACACGCAGATAACTGTATCTGCTTACTATTAGTCCATATCTATCTACTACTAAGACTAGTCTTCCAAGACTTGCCACCACACGTGATATTCCGCTCTTCTCATCCAGTCACCACCTTCTAAAGTCCTTATAGTCCAAAACTCATAAAGTCTAAAGTCCATCTGTCAGACTTAAAAACAATAATGAGGTTGGATTTATAATAATGTAATTATTGTATATAGTCGTCAAACGGCGGGAGGATGAAATGGCGACAGAGCAACGGCGGCGTGGCGGGTTGTAAATTAATCCTATTGAACTGTACCGGAGAACAAACACGTTCTCCAAACAGACACGTCCCGCCGCAGCCTTCGCGCTGGGCGGGACGGTAGCGCGACACCGCCGACCGTTTTATTGTCGCCACATTTAAGTTGCGTCATATTAAAATTTACCTAGGTACCACAATAAAAAAAAATCTTTACTCATTTTATTTCTTATTAATTTAAACTTTAATGAACAAAGGAACATTGTACAGAAGACCGACTTAATGCATAGTGGCATTCTCTGCCAGTCAAACCTTTGGTTAAACGGAAATACGAAGAGATAAAATTTTCTATTTTCTAGAAATAAAATGGCTTATTTTTAAATGATCAGCTAAAATACTAAATGAGCAGCAAAAATACTAAATGAGCAGCATATCAGAACAACCTAAATAATAGAAGTAAATATTTTGAACTACTAATCACGTAGTCGACGGAGTCCTTTTTCGCGGGACTTTTATTTCTTTATTGTCAATAGAAAATCTAAACGTAGCCCACTTATAAAAGGGGTTTTGAGAAAAAGTGGCGTAGTGATAAATATTCGCGGACTTTTTGCATGTTATCATAAGTTCATAGCGGCGGCTATGAACGGCAAAACATGTATCAATGGCCCCGAAAACCTCCCAAACAAAATTACTGTCGATTTACTGGCCATTTAATTATTTCTCAATTAAAATTCATCTAATACACCCACTGTATAAGTACTGTATTTTGAATACATCGTTTTCAGTAAATCGCTTTCACCGAAATATTTCTTTACAATATTCGAGGGCATGCACCATATATTTCATTTTTCGGAATTCGGTGAACTGATAAATCATTCGTCAAATGACACGCGGCGATGCTGCGTTCGCAATATTTGTACGTAAGGCTGTACTTAAAATGAGAGTGTGTAAATGTGTAAATCTTTTAAATAACTATTAATGTAATTAACAATTAATTTGGAAATAGGTATTTATTTGTACCATCCATTAAGCTGGGTATTGTATCCTCCATTAAGCTAGGTATTGTACCACCCATTAAGCTAGGTACTGTACCCTCCATTAAGCTAGGTATTGTATCCTCCATTAAGCTAGGTATTGTACCATCCATTAAGCTAAGTATTATACCATCCATTAAGCTAGGTATTGTACTATCTATTAAGAATGGTTTATAAATTGACACTAAATCGTGGATGTTTTGATGCATTTCGGTATTATAATACTATTTATTAATTTATTTAATAACCCTGCATATTTAATGCAGTGTGACTATCCCTTTAGGCGCTTCGCACTCGGGTTAACACGCGATATCCATGCTCTGATGAACGATGGAACGTTTATCTTATTTCGACAATTGGTAGCACGCGTGAAAAATATATACATACCTATTCATTTATATGGACGATTTCCTTGTAGACACTGAAAAATATAATTATTCTAATCGGGAATATCTTAATTTTGATACGTCGTTACTAGAATACAAGAATTACGAGAATAATTACTTAAAAATAAAAGTGAATAACATACTTTAAAACTATAGGCAGCGAGCAACCTTGCTAACTGCTAAATTGCTAAATTGAATTTATCAGACATGGACCTGACTAAATAAGCTAATTCTATAGATGTTCCCACTAATTCGATATCTTTTTTTCTAACCGATCCAGCAGAAGTCTGTAGTATTATATCCACGTTAAGGGTGCACAATGCTCCCGGCTGGAACAATATTTCAGCTAATGTAATCAAAACCTTTAAATAATGTTTGGCGGAACCTCTCACACATTTATGTAACTTAAGTCTTTCAACTAGCAACTTCCCCAAAATTCCTAAAAAAAGCCATAGTTACATTCATTTCATGAATGCCATGAATACGCATTCATGAAATTGGTATTAGGAACAAAGCCTCTAACTACAGACCTATATCTCTTCTCTATATTTTGTCCAAAATTGTCGAAAAATTTGTAAATAAAAGGCTGACCAGCTATTTAGAAAGAAAAAATCATAATTTCTGTTTGAAATTGGCGCGAGCGTCTTTGCATACCCGCTTATATTGAAGTTTTCGAGGCAACATTTTTTTGTCCCCGAATATTGAAGGCGATTTGATATTTTTGAGTAGTAACACGCGCTCGGCGGCGAGCAGAGTAAAATTGAGATAAATTCACACCGCGGCTTCGGACAGTTGTTATTTGTTATTAGCGCCTAGTCTTGTTCGCTGATATCCTGTGCCACGCGAGTGTTTTGGTTGGATTTGTTGTGATTGTGCTTGTGGTTTGGAAGTGATTCTCGAGGTGATTTGCTGCCGGGTGTGAGTTGCCGAACGATAGCGGCCACCGGCTCACCACAGGACGAGACTTGGATTACTACACAAGTATTTATTGGGAATATATGTATTTATTCAATCACACTAAGATAGGTCACGTCTAGTAGGGACTAGCGTAGGAACACTTTCCAGATTTGTGCGTGGGCAAAACCACCTGGGGTAAGTGAGGCCTGTATATCTTTATTGTGCTTACCCACCATCTTGGTGGAGATATATTGAGTAAGTTTACATTTGGGCCCGAGTGCACATTCCTCGGGCTGCTTTCGCGTAACGCGAGGCAGGTGCGCGCCTAGTGTGCGCATCGTAAACATCTGGTAGCAGAGCGTGGTTGAGTGGTTGATACCGTTATCAACCATTCTTTGTCATTATTCAATTTTTTTTGTAACTCCACGTGTTGAGGGCCTTGCGTATATTGGGTCCACGCTCCTGCTACATCGTAAACATCTGGTAGCAGAGCGTGGTTGATAAGTTATCCTTGAGGGCCTTGCGTATATTGGGTCCACGCTCCTGCTACATCGTAAACATCTGGTAGCAGAGCGTGGTTTGATACCGTTACGTGATATTGATGACATTGATAATACCGTTAGGTAGTTAATATTGATGACCTTTTGTCTTGTTTGTATATTGGTAATTTGGTTTAAATATTTGGTTTTGATTTTTTATATTTTACGTTCACGGTTTGAAGGCTAGGCCCTACGTATATTTTGTTTCTGAAGATATTTTGAATCCACATGTGGGACATCTAGTAGCTAGCTAGTTACCCACACGCGTTAATATTTTTTTTTGGATATAACGCTTCACTTTTTTTTGATAGCTGGACATTGTGGTTTTATTGAGTCCACGCTCGTGTACATTTTTGGTTGCGTTTATTTTAATTTGATAATTAAATTTGTTTTTTTTTTGTTGTTGTTTTGTCAGGTAGTCTTAATTAATATTTTGGACGGTTATACCTTCTTGAAGACACATACGCACCCCTTTTGTTTTTTATTGTGCCTCCACTGCATTTTTTGTTTTTTTTTTTATTTTGTTATTTTTTTTGTTATTGTTGTTTTTTTTTACTTTTATTTGTGGTTTTTGTTTTGTATTGCGTGCGTCCTGAAGTGTAGACATGTCTGTCAAGGTGACCTTTTCCACACATCAGTCCGCAATGACTGCTCAGTTGAGATGGTTTTCTTCTGCGGTTGCAATGGTCAACCGCCCGGACCTTACTCGCCTTACTCGCCCGGGCGAGTGAAATGCCGGCCCGTTTGGTGGCGTTAGATAGGAGTTTTGCTGAGGGCTTGACGTTTATGACGAATTTAGAAACGCCTGTACCGGACGAGCAGAAGCAGCGTTATGAAGCGGACTTTGGCCAGATCTATGAGTTTGTGGACACCATTAACGAGGCGGTCTCCCACATCTCAGCTCCCTCTGGTGGGGCTTCAATTGTAACACCCCACGCCTTGTTGGGTCGTCTCCCCACGCTCAACCTTCCCACCTTTGACGGTGATTTGGACCAGTGGTTGAGCTACTATGGGATGTTCAACAGTTTGGTGGACTCCCATACCGACCTGTCAGCTGCTCATTAAATGGCGTACCTGTTGGCCTCCTTACAGGGAGAGGCTCTAGGCCTGGTACAGCACCTGAAGGTCGATGACAGCACCTACTCGACAGCCATGGACTTGTTAAAGCGCCGTTACCACAACGTGCGCCTTTTGGCTGACACCCATGTGGGGCAAATTTTGAATCTGCCCAAGGTTGCCTGTGCGTCAGCCTTACGGACAGATATTGTTAACCCGGTTTTGATGGCGGTTAACGCCTTAAGGTGATTGGACTTACCAGTGGACCAGTGGTCTTTTTTGCTGCTCCATATTGTGTTGGCGAAACTGCCTTTGGAGTTGCGGCTGCGCTTTGAGCGACAGTATGGTGGGGACAGCTCCACTCACCTGCCTTCCTATGAGGACCTGGAAAGGTTCTTGGAAGACGAGTGTCGCAGGGTGGATACCGTGGAGGGTTCCATTCCCTTGATGCCGCAGACTAGTGTTCGCCGAGAGCGACCATTGGCCCGACCGCAGGGTCCGCCGGGTTTCAAGCAGTCACGGCCGAGATTTGGGGTCTCCCAAGAGGAGTCCGTGGCTTGCAGATTCTGCAAGCGCTCCGGCCACCGGATGACTGCTTGCCACAAATTTGTGGCCTTGCGCGTAGCAGCGCGTCGACACATCGCCAAGGAGAGGCGATTGTGTTACCATTGCCTGGAGGGTCACTTCCAGCGAGAGTGTCCTCAGCCTCGTCCATGTGGACAATGTGGTGGTGCTCACCACGTTCTTTTGTGTGCGAACCGCAACCAGGAGGGTGCTGGTGTTCGTGATGCTGAGCGACACTTAGCTGCTCGCGCTGGTGGTGACAGTCCTGCCAGGTCCAGCGCCCAGGATCGAGCCCTTACGGGCGAGGGTAGGCGTTCGCCACCTCCTAGAGGCGCTGTTGGGTTTGCGGAGTACTCCACAGTCTACCGCAACCGGAGATTCTCCCCCCCGCTGTTGGAGCGACCGAGGTTGGAGCGGCGTCCACCCCGCCTGGGAGGGCAGGCTGCAGCCCCCCTCTCATCCGCACATGTTGTGCAGGGTCGTCGCGGTGAGGGCAGGGTAGACAGTTATCGTCCCCTGCCGCACTCGTGGAGGGAGCCCTCACTCCGTAACTTCTCCCGTTAGGGACTTGCAGCTCACCACGCTGAGAACCCAGAGACCATCCTCTTGCCTACGGTCTCTGTGCGGGTATGGGACCCGAAGGGCAACTCGATTGTTGTTCGTGCCCTTTTGGACTCGGGTGCCCAGGGTTGTATAGTCTCAGCTTGGTTGGTGAGCCAATTGGACTTTTGGATCAGTCCGGTTATTTTTTGGGCGAAATGTTTCTTGCAGAAATTATGGGCTGCTAAATTGTCGTGGGATGAGCCTCTTCATGGAGAGTTATTGTTGGAATGGCTAGAGTTTGTGTCATCCCTCCCAGCTCTTAATCGGGTTTCCTTGCCCAGACGTTTCCTTCCGTCTGGAAAGTATAAAGCTAGCCTTCATGGCTTTTGTGATGCTTCCGAGCGAGGGTATGCAGCGGTTGTTTATCTACGCACAGTGGATGCTGCTGGACATGTTTTGGTCTCGCCGGTTCTAGCAAAGAGCAAGGTTGCGCCTATTCGCTCTCGTATGACAATACCGAAGCTAGAATTGTCAGGCGCCACTCTCTTGACTCGTCTCTTGAATCATGTCGTCGCTACTCTAGGGCGTTCCGTAGAGTTAGCAGACGTATTTGCATGGACAGACAGTCAAATTGTGCTTTGTTGGTTGCGAGCTTCTGTTCACACCTTGGAGGTGTTTGTGGCGAACCGTGTTTCCCAGATCCAGGCGTCGCAAGCTAGATTGATTTGGCGACATGTCCCTGGCGATATAAACCCAGCTGATTGTGCATCACGTGGATGCTCAGCTCTAGAGATTATTGGACATCCGTTGTGGTGGGGTCCGGACTGGTGGAAGGGACCAGTGTCAATTTGGCCGGCCTCACGGATCACTCTAGTTCAGCCTGAGATAGGCTTTGTAAGTTTACCAGTGGCCGATGGTGCCGGGGGCGGCAAGGCAACGGAATCATCATGTGATCCCGATGTTTTTCTGGCCAGGTACAGCTCACTGGATAAACTTTTGAATGTAACATCTTGGGTTAGACGTTGGCGTCACAATGTTAAAAGCCCACAGAATAAATTGTTGTCAGCCTTCATCTCGTCTGAGGAACGACATGAAGCGCTATTGAGTTGGATTCGCGTAGTACAGTCTGTTAGCTTCGCTTCAGAGTTGAAAACTATGAAGGAAGGTCCCGCTAAATTGAAAGGCGCTATTGTGCGATTGAATCCCTTTGTGGATCCTTCGGGTCTACTGCGCGTGGGAGGTCGGCTTAGATATGCCAATTTGCCTCATGGTGTCCGCCATCCTCTTCTCTTGCCGAAAGATGGACATTTGGTGCGGTTGCTGGCGATGGATCGACACCTCAAGAACTCCCATGCAGGCTGTAACGCACTGTTGGCGATTTTGCAACGCGAATTTTGGATTTTGTCGGCTAGACGACTCGTCCGGGGAGTCATTTTTCGTTGCATGTCTTGTTACAGAACTAAAGCTTCTACCAAGCAACCTCAGATGGGCGATTTGCCCGCGGACCGAGTCTCTGAGTCTAGACCCTTTGCCACGGTTGGTACGGATTTTGCTGGTCCTTTTTTGGTGAAGTCATCTCAGCTTCGTAATGCCAAATCCGTAAAGGCATATTTGTGTGTTTTTGTGTGCCTGTCTACTAAGGCCACACACTTGGAAGTTGTGTCTGCTCTCTCCACAGAAGCCTTCGTAGCGGCCCTCAGCCGATTTGTATCTCGTAGGGGACTCCCTACCTTGATTAGGTCCGACAACGGAACTAATTTTCAGGGGGGCAATAACTACTTAAGGGATGTGTATGAGTTTCTTGAAGAGCAGAAAATGAATTTGGGTCGTGAGATGGCCCTCCGTGGGATAACCTGGCGCTTCGATCCGCCAGTTTGTCCGCACTGGGGTGGAATTTTTGAGGCCGTAGTTAAATCGGCAAAGACCCATTTGAGGCGCGTTATTGGTGAGACGATTCTCACATTTGAGGAACTCGCGACCGTGTTTGCGAAAGTTGAGGCCGTCCTCAACTCTCGACCGCTATGCCCACTTTCGTCGGATCCGAATGATTTGGAAGCCCTAACGCCGGGCCATTTTTTGATTGGTCAGCCACTCGTCGCTCTGCCAGAGTACCCTTGGACTGATGTGCCCAGTTCTCGTTTGTCGCGTTTTCAATTGCTCCAGCAGCTCACTCAGAGTTTCTGGAAACGCTGGCACCTTGAATATTTGCACACTCTGCAGCAGCGCGTCAAGTGGACGGACAAAACGAATCCGCCGAAGGTTGGGGACCTCGTGTTGGTTAAAGATGCTAACCTACCGCCCTTGTGTTGGCGCCGGGGGCGCATTGTTAACCTTTTTCCGGGCTCTGATGGTGTTCCCAGGTTAGCCGAGGTCTTGGTGGGCGATTCTATTTTGAAGCGGGCCGTCGCGACATTATCCCGCCTACCCATTGATTAGCGACCCGAATGCTTCGGCTCGGGACGGGGGATTGTTTGAAATTGGCGCGAGCGTCTTTGCATACCCGCTTATATTGAAGTTTTCGAGGCAACATTTTTTTGTCCCCGAATATTGAAGGCGATTTGATATTTTTGAGTAGTAACACGCGCTCGGCGGCGAGCAGAGTAAAATTGAGATAAATTCACACCGCGGCTTCGGACAGTTGTTATTTGTTATTAGCGCCTAGTCTTGTTCGCTGATATCCTGTGCCACGCGAGTGTTTTGGTTGGATTTGTTGTGATTGTGCTTGTGGTTTGGAAGTGATTCTCGAGGTGATTTGCTGCCGGGTGTGAGTTGCCGAACGATAGCGGCCACCGGCTCACCACAGGACGAGACTTGGATTACTACACAAGTATTTATTGGGAATATATGTATTTATTCAATCACACTAAGATAGGTCACGTCTAGTAGGGACTAGCGTAGGAACACTTTCCAGATTTGTGCGTGGGCAAAACCACCTGGGGTAAGTGAGGCCTGTATATCTTTATTGTGCTTACCCACCATCTTGGTGGAGATATATTGAGTAAGTTTACATTTGGGCCCGAGTGCACATTCCTCGGGCTGCTTTCGCGTAACGCGAGGCAGGTGCGCGCCTAGTGTGCGCATCGTAAACAATTTCATTACATCAATATAAATTTCGCACTGA